>CM026075.1:37947273-39311023 GCA_014839685.1 Anableps anableps | reverse complement strand
GCGGGTATAAATACAGCTGCACTGCAGCTTCCCCCTCCTTTCTGCTCTGACCACAGAAGAGGAAACACCTCTCTCACAGCGCAGCACAGTTGTTCCTCGGTGTGCCTGGCCTGAAGAAGACCCAATTGGGTCGAAACGTCGCTTTTGGGCACACCATTCTTTTTCTTTTTCAGATATTTGTTTGCATTTCTGTTTACTTTCTTTTGTTAAAATAAAAAAATAAAAATACAAAAAAAATTACACAAAACTTAAAAACAACCAACAAAAAAAATAACAAAACATAAAAATACACAAAAAAACAACATAGACTAAGGCTTTTCGATCTTCCATTTTTGGTTTACGCTCTGTTTCCCACTTTTCGGAAACCCTCCTTTAGTTGTTTGATTCTGTTTTTTAATTCCAAGTTTGTTTTTTATTTCATTAATAAAAACACAGAAAAATAATAAAAAAATAAATAAAAACATCAGCAAAACATATACATACACAATAACAACAAAGACAACAAAACAATTACACACACACACACACAGAGCAGATGGATGACGGCTGGACCACCTACTATGGTGGACGACGCCAGCGTGGTCACCGTTCACAGAGAGACTGGGGTCGGGTGGGGTCCTGGGGTTGGATGGACAGTGCACCTCCTTCCTCCTTCGGGAGGAGGAATCAGTTCCCCTATCCTAACCCTACCCTAACCTAACCCTAACCCTACCCTAACCCTAACCCCTAACCGTAACCCTAACCCCAAAAAAACAGCATAGACAAAGTCTTTTTCGATCTTTCATTTTTTGTTTACGCTCTATTTCCCACTTTTGGGAAACCCTCCTTTAGTTGTTTGATTCTGTTTTTCTAATTTTTGTTTTTTAATTCCAAGTTAGTTTTTTATTTCATTAACAAAAACACAACAAAAATTACAGAAAAATAATAAAAAAAATAAAAACATTTAAAAATAAATTTAAAAAAATTAAAAATTAAAACAAATAAGCCCCCCAAAAAACAAAAATAATAAAAACATCAGCAAAACATATAAATACACAATAACAACAAAGACAACAAAACAATCACACACACACACACACACACACACAGAAGATGGATGACCGCTGGACCACCTACTATGGCGGACGACGCCAGCGTGGTCGCGTTCACAAAGGGACTGGGGTTGGGTGAGGTCCTGGGGTTGGATGGACAGCGCACCTCCTTCCTCCTTCGGGAGGAGGAATCAGTTCCCCTATCCTAACTCAACTCTAACCCGTTTTCATCCTATAACCCTTACCCTCATCTTAACCCTAACCCTCCATCAGGAGGAGGAATTGGCTCCCCAATCCTAAACATAGGTATTGAATTTTAAATTTTATTTCTTCTAGAGCAAGCTCTGTTTTTATCATGAACAACTGCAACAACTAGCTGGACTTTCACATTTGAATATAACAATCTGCCAAAGTCCAAAGACCTGATTCTGATTATTGTATTACATCTTTTGCAGTCACTGCTGCAAAAGCCTGTTAGTCCCCCTCTTTTTCACTTCAGAAGTGTGGCAGATGGGAAACACCTAAAACATACATGGTAGTGGGGCCAGTGGAACTCAGAAACACAGTTGTAGACCAAGACTATTTCAAGAGATCACAAGTTAATTTACTATGACTGGATCGTTTGTCTGAAAATGGGTAACAACTTCTTTTTGCCATTAGATGGCGCAACTTGTTTGACACAACCTTTAAACTTCTGATGAAATTTAATGTACTACAAAGAAAACAAGTTGTTGCGTTACAAATCGGAAAATCTCAGCAGAGTTTAAAGCCTTAACGTTATTTAAGGAGGCACAACAAGCTATTCCATTATTTAATTATGATGTTATAAGGAAATAGAGGCTCGTCCTTCAAACACGCTGGAAACACCAACAACTTTGTTGTACCTGCGTTTCAAACAATAAATGGGGAGAAGAGACTAAAGGTGATATGACAAAAATTAAGCCTGTTAGCATGTAAATTACACTACCTCTGTGTGGGGCCGGAGCATAATGAAGTGCAGCTGAAGATTCTCGGTTCTCATCATCCCTCCTGTGGGTGTATATCCTCACGTGTGTGCGCACACAAAACACACGGGGCAGACGGAGTGGCTTCAGAAGCGGACTTTCTTAGTGGGTTGGTGGATGAAAGAGCGGACGGGGCGCGTGGCGAGTCAGTTTGTCTCTGGTGTGCACTGATTTGACAGATCCTCAAGTGAAGGCAGCGTGACGGACACGCTACACAGAGATGAACTTTTCTTTTGCGCAGTATTTTACGCATTGTTGGATCAGGCGCTGATTGATGACTGAGAACGTTAGTCTCCGTTTCTGCTGTTTTCCTGCATATTTGGGAATGTCTGAGTGGATTTCTACAAGTCTGTGTTGGAACAGCGGTTTATGATCACCCGGAACTTGCCCATCTGTGAACTGAATGTAGCTTTAATTTATTTCCGTGTGTTTAAATAAATTGACCCTATACTCTCATTTGTACTAAAGCTTTGAGGCAGAATGAGCTTATACAGTCTGGCGTTGTCACTGGTTGCTTGTGCTATGTACGCGCGCAGCAGCACTCTGAGCGCCACGGAGGCTCCGAGCTCATCCAAGGAGTCGTGCGCCTCCTGCGGCCTCAGGGCGCCGGATCAGTCCGAGCGGGTTAACATCGACTTCGTGGAGGCGGTGAAGCGGCATATCCTGAACCGGTTGCAGATGCGGGACAGGCCGAACATCACGCACCCCATCCCAAAAGCAGCTATGGTGACAGCGCTACGGAGGCTGCACGCCGGCAAAGTGCGTGAGGACGGACGGGTGGAGATCCCAAACTTTGACGGCCAGGCTGCTTTTAGCAACGACGTCCAGGCAGAGACCTCGGAGATCATCAGCTTTGCCGAATCAGGTAATAACAATTCATTGCGCATGTCTGACTCGACCCCCGCGTGAACTCCCTCACCTTTATTTCATGAAAGCCATGCAACAGGTGAGGTAATGACCCAACATCAATCCTAAAGGATTACATTTTATTTCTAAGGCTTAATCCTGTCTGGGTTATGGACACAATGGATAAGGCAGTCACAACAACAATTTAAAATGGCCATAAACTAATGAGATCGTGCAGAGTCATCGTTTTCATCCTCTTATTACATCACAGCTCCCTCCTTTAAATCCAGTGGCTAAATCCCTCTGTTTTAATCTGATGAAAATCTAAATGAAATCAAACTAAAGTCGGGTCCTTAAATTACCTTTATGTGCTATCCAGAGAATACAAAACCTCTGAATCAAATTTCATCTCTAAAGCTCTGCAGTGTATAAAGAGCTCTTAACATACACATGAAGTCCCTCAATAGGCTATTTATCCATTGCTCCAAGGTGTATCTAACTAATTCTCTGAGGTGCAAAGAGAAGACCCTTTCCCCTAACTTAAAAAAAGACACACACCCTCTGTGCATATGCATAGTCCCAGGCACACCTAAAATCTTCTGTGTCCCTCAGATCCAGTAATTGTCAGTCAACTCTGGCAGAACAGCATGTTTGACAAAAACTATTAGTTTAACAGAAAGAAAACTTGTAATTAAAAGCACCAACATGGACCCACAGCCAGTTATTTTCCTACTTTCCCAGCTTCTACAATTGGTCTGAATAAACTAAGAGCTACTGCATTTCCAGTAGGAATTATCTGAACGCTTTCCTGACAGGAGAACAATAGCCAGGCAATTATTATAAGACTGTGATATGTTCCTGCTGAAAACATCATGTCAGCGTTTGGAGGAAAAATTTGACAAAACAAAACAATTTGCTTAGAATAATGCATGAGACATTTGACATCCAGCAGGGTTGTATTTGAGAGTGTATGGGTGGAGGGCTGTGCTGAAGGGGTAATATTGTGTGTGTGTGTGTGTGTGTGTGTGTGTGTGTGTGTGTGTGTGGGTACGTGCGTGTGTGCGTGCAAATATTGCTGCATTGAAAAGAATGCTTTTGTCATTCTAAAGGTTTGTTGGCCTCCTTTGCTTATTCTTCTTCTGTTTTTTTTCCCCAAGCCCTATTCTTCCTCACACCTTTGAGCCTTTGTGTGGCATTGTACCATAAAACTGGCTTGGGTCCCTTCTCCCCTAGACCCCATCTGCCTCATGGCCAGTTGGCTCAAAGCCCCTCCTCTCCTCAGATGAGATGCTGCCAGCCGGGGCATGGCCCGGTACTGGGGTCTCCAGAAAGCTCTGAGGCCAGGTCAGTTGGAGTGGGTGGCTGTTTAGCCAACAGATGGATATGGATAGGTGTTTCATTCACTTTGTGTGGAGCATGGAGGTCAGCTTCAGTCCTATGCCTCCCCTCAGGACAGGGTGAACTGTGGCATCTTTGTTACGTCTTTGGTGTTGTGCAGTGATAAGGGCTTTGCCAAAAAGCACTGGAGCAGGTGAAGCGAGATGATGCCAAACTCCCTTTTTACCCTGCAATGCACCCATGAGTCTTTGCCGAGGGATTCAATGTCCCGTATTCACAGGAGCGGAGCGAGAAGCACAAGAGAGGAAAAGAACTGAACGAAAGAGGTCAGCAGAGAAGTTCAGCTCCCTACTTCTTGATTGCCCCTTTTAGCTGTTTGAACCCTGTGAAAAATTCAGAGTTGAGACTTCATTATAGGAGGTCATTACTGGTTCATCCAAAGGATCAGATTAGTGGCCTTATTCAAAGATGTTACTTTTTTCATGAGAAGATGTAACTCATGGTACAAATGGAACAGGTGTAGTCTATTTTTCAGCGTTGCAGATTCATTGCAGCTATTTTAAGTTCTTCATGCAGTCTTGTTTAAGTTTCTTTGTAGGTTATCAGCACCATGTCTTATGTCAAGTCCTTTCCTTTGTAGTTTTTCAGGAGAGATGAGTTTCAGGCCTTGAAGACTCAAGGTTCTGGAGAGCAAAGAACAAAAAGTACTCCTGGTCTGGTTATTTTGTGTTTCACTTGTGCCTGTTATGTCTTCTCAGCCTGTATACTGAGCTGGGTTTCTGCTTCTGCTGAGTTATTTCTTTAATCTGTTGTAGGATTAAATTGGAGGTAACTGAAATTCAATCTTTCTATATGACTGGACCATATTAGATTATTTTTATTTATTTCTGGACATCAGTTTGAATTGTTTGTCTTTCAAAGTGTCTTGAACTTGAATTTATTTAATAAAGGACAGTGGATATTAATCAATATTAGTACATTAACCAGTCACATAAATATGCCAGATTTAGACACAATGCCTATTTTTCATCTGTAGTGCCCTGGCAGGTTGATGGTAAAGCTAAAAAACAAATGACACACACAGACAAACACACAGAAGACCAATCATTTACAAAAAATACTAGAACTAATTAGTATTAACAAAAGTTGGTAATTCTAAAAAAAAAAAAACATACCACATCCATAAACACAATCACAATCATTAGTTCAGATATGTTATTTTAAAACATAAGTGCAGCTTTGATTGTTTAAAAGTCACTGTTTAAATGATTTTCTAAAAATCTCAAGTGATGTGATGTTTTGAAATTCTAATGGTACTTTATTCCAAGAGGGTGATGCTCAGATTGAAAAAGCAGACTGGCCAAAGGAGTTTTTCCTAAATATTTTACAATCCCCCCTATTAACTGTTCTTGTGGGTTTTTTTGATTTTCATCAAATTACATTTTTTTAAAGGTGGTGAAGCCATCCCATCAAGCACTTTGTTTACAAGTGTATCTGAATCACTAATCACATTTCCCAACTCAGAAATTTATACTTAATATTTTTCCAATGATGACGTGAATTAGATTTTTTTTTATCCAGTTTTGAGTGTCTACTTATAAAGTCTTTCTATTGGTTGTAATAATGTCCAGCTTGCCTGGGACCAGCTCGTCAAACAATAAGTTATATGAGAAAGAATTGTGGTATTTAAGTATAATTTTGAAACCTCTACTGTCAGATTATTTCTCTTTCTAAAATGACATAAGCTGAATTTAATATACTTTTTTTTTTTTTTTTTTTTTTTTTTTTAAACATGACTTTTAAATGTTGTAATTTCCCCTCAGGGATAAATAAAGTATTGTTGAATTGAATTGAATGAAAATTTAAAAGTCCTAAATTCCTACATATTTTTACTTCTGTACTGGTGTTAATGTTTGCCCAGCAACTGCAATGATTGGAGCTGACTCTCTACTTAAACACTTGAGTTGATATTTGTTGTGAATCTGTATTATATACATAAACTGAATTCCACTTCACTCAATGTAGAACTTATATCCGAGAGCCATGGCTGAGCATCCAGGGTTTTACAGAGATGAAACTCAGGCCACTCTGACCCATGGTCAATAGTTGCCATGTGCTCCCTCCACAGTAGCTTTGAACAGTGAGCTCTGCTTCCATGGCCACCCCTCAAACAAGGTGGTGCAGGTGGAGACACGCTGAAGCAGCTCCTTACCCATCCCAAGCCCACCCAGGTGTCCCATGTGCTGATAGTCACTGACAACTTCATTTCCAGCTTAGGTCAGGTGAGGCATGTTGGGGCCAGCACCTTGTTTGTGAGGCTGGATGAAACAAGGACCTCTGCTGAAAAATGCCACATAACATGAAAAAAATTAACCTGAAACTTACTGAGAAGGAGTTTATTGACCTGTTCATGATTATTTGTGTTTTTTAAATAGATTCTATTCTGGAGACCTTCAAATCAAGGCCCTTTAAAAATGCACTACAGGAGTAACAAAACAATAACACTACTTGAATTTGCTTATTTTGGTTCAGCCCGTGTTGAGAGTAAATTCTGTTTAGGTACAAAAACAGTGTCTGTCCTCACCCCCTTCATATTTATTACTCCGTCACGGTGTGCCTGTTGTTCTTTAGTGCCCATTTTTCTCAGTTCAGAGTTGTTGAGACACGTAAGGAGGCATTGCGCTGAAAGAGGCAAGGTTACTTACTTGTAGCCCTGAGGGGTGTTTACAATGTTTCCAGGCAAGAGCTGCTGTTCAGCTGACTCCTTTATGTTAGGCACGTATTCACTTTGCTTTGTGATATTCTCCCCACAGGCCATAGTCCAGGCTATTTGATATATATTGTTGCCTGCTTCCAGGATGGGTGTGTGTGTGTAAATGTGCAAGGATGGATGCAGATGTGTGTTTAAAGTACTTAGTTTTAGCTGACATGCTATAGAGAGGAGAGCTGGTCTGAACAGGTCTCTTTGTGAATGTAAAGCTGTGGTTTACAGGAGGAAGAGGCAGTTTAAAGAGGAGGATGAGGGGGCCCATCTTTGATGGCCACCTGTTGACACTGACACACACTAATCAGTCAGCAAACAAAGTAATTTAACTGCTTTGAAAGGCGCTGCATGAGCACATTGTACCAAAACTCCTGAAATAGAAACCTTTCAAGTTACCTCGGGGTAATTTGGGAGACATCATTAAGTTGCTGAACAAGAAAAAGACAGAAAACAGTGCTGGGGAGCCCAGTGTCACCTTTAGACACCCTGGATCTCTTCATTGTGCTGGTGCAGAAAGTAGCCAGTGTCATGTAAATGCCTCTTATTTTTTGCCTCATCGTGCTTTCTGCTGGAAAAGCCACGCGTTTGAATGCCATGCTGCTGCATGGCTGTCTCCTGGAGCCTCACGTAGAGCTTAGGGCTGTCACTCTCCAGTGCTCTCACTGGAAGGATGCAGTGAAGGGTGGGTTTTCAGTGAACTCAATGAACCCCCCACGGCCTCCGACCATGTCCACCAAACTCCCCACCATCCCCCACTTTGCTCCCCTCTGATCTCCTCCCTCTTCTTTTTGGTCCTGTCAGTTTCAGTGGTGGACTTGAAGCCAACTGGGCTTGATCCCAGAACCAGCCTGTCAGAGCTGACCTATCAGAAGCTGCCACTGGGGTCACCTGATGCAGTGATGTAAAGTGAACAGAGGGAAGAAACCTTAAGGGACAAAGCGGTGGCCTTTATAAAATATTCTGTGTCAGCATGTGTTGGTGTGGAAGTGTGTGTGTTTGTGTGAAGTCCCAGAATAAAGCTAAGTTTAAACCATGTTGCATTGAAAAACTAAACGCTTTGCAACCACAAGTCAAACATTTTAGTGGAAGATGCTACAACTAGGTTAAACAAGAGCATGTAGGGATTTTAACTGCTGCTTCATTGTTCCATATCTGAAAAATGACAAACAAGATGTCAGAACAGCTTTTTTTATAATCTGTTTTTGGCTGGCACTAGTAGCCTTTTTCCAATTTCCAACAGTAGCTTGACAGGAAAGGGGGTACATAGAAGGGGGGAAGACATGTGGCAAAGGTACTGAGGTCAGGAGTCGAACCTGGGATAACCATGACGAAGACTATATCCTCCACATACAGGGTACCCACTCTACCCACTGAACCACATAATACCTCAGAACAGCTTTTTGGAGCGTTGAAGCTGCAGAATATTCTCCACCTAAAAACCCCTGACCTTTGACAGCTACCATTAATTTTGATGTTCCTTTGACATAAAACACTTTCCTAACCCAGTTCACATCTTCATCCAACCAGTGGTTAGCACTGTTATCACAGCAAGAAGGCCCTAGGTCCAAATCCCAGCAGGGGCCCAATGTTTGAAGCTATCACTGCTTCCTGTATATGTGTGGGTTTTATCTGGGTGCTCCAGTGTCCTCCAAGTCCAAAAACATGAATGTTAGGTCAACTGGCCACTCTAAGTTTCCCTAAGGCATGTGTGTGCATGCTTCTCTGTCATGTGATGGACTGGTAACCATGCCAGTTGGGAGTCTGGCAGGCTAAAAATTCTCTAATCATATAGACAAAATATAAAATGTTGTACAGTTTCTGCTATTTAGAATAACAAAATTAAAAATAAGTAAAAAATTAATCACTTTATTGCAGAATAACACATTTGGACACATCTCCAAAACTCAGTTTTCCACAATGTAAAACTTTTCAAACCCATGCTTACAGTAGCCAACACATTCATGTTAGAACAATGCAAAGTAATTCCATTCACGATATCTACTGTTTACTGTATATTCATTTGACCTCCAACTGGCTCAACAGGCTCAGCAGATAGAAAATGACAATAGAACAACAAAGCTGGTATTGGTGTGTGTCTGGTGCTGTTTTGGCTAAAATGTGGTTTTGTGCTGTTTCTTCCAGTGGGACGAGAAATTGTACTCAATTGAAATAAGTGACGCTAAGTGATGCTTCAGAATAATAGGAAATGAAATTACATCAGATTTATACAGCACTTTTCCGGACACTCAAAGATCTTTTACAATGAAATCAGTCATTCCCATTCACACACACATTCACATGCTGAAGGTGGCAATCTACAGGATTGTAGCCACAGCTGCCCTGGGGCAGTCTGACAGAGATGAGGTTGCCATGCACCGGCGCCACTGGCCCTTCTGACCACCATCAGCTGCCAAGGAGGGTGAAGTGTCTTGCCCAAGGACACAACGACAGAGATAGGTGGAGCAGGGAAACCAGTAGCCCACTGATTGCAGGACAAACTCCTTCAACCGTTGCCACCATCACCCCAAAAAAATCTAACTTAAGTTAAAGTAAAAAGTACCTTGGAGTAAAACTACTTCTATAAGTATTTTTTTCAAAAAGTTACTCAAGTAAATCTAACAGAGTAAATATAATTAGTTACTATCCATCTCTGGTTATAATGCTACAGCTGATAGATAAAATGTCAATAAAAACTCAAACTTTAGGCCTTTGATTTATATTTAGTTCAGTACAGAAAAGCAAAACTAACACTTTGCAGAAGCAGCTTTTTCAAAGTCAGAGCTGATAACATTTACATATCCCTGCAATCATGCAGAGATACACCAGCTCAGAAATAGGTTCCTTACCTGACGCTTTACTAGGGTTTCAAAGGAAGAAAGTTTATCAATGCCCTTAGTAACTGAATTAATTGCAGCCCAAGCTTTGCTACTTCAGCTTTTCTGAACACCTGGTGTAGCACCTGGATGTTTTTTTTTCTCCTACTTGGGGGAAAACTTTCTGGGTTTTGAGTAATGCTGCATCTTTGTGAAATAAAAGTAACTTGTTCTCTGAACAAAAAGATGATTCTTTATTAAATGCAATCAGATTCCAACAATAAACTGATCCTTTCATCCACATCTAAATGTCACTAGCTGAAAGGGAAGAGCAGTGATTCTGCAATCTAAAAGATGTGGGTTAGATTCCAGCTTTCTTCTGCCACATGTTGATGTGCCCCTGAGCAAGGCAGTTAACTTCAGGTTGCGTAACGATTGTCGTATTAGTGTAAGAATGTTTGTGTATTTGTGAGGGCAGTTGGGCGAATATGGCTCTCGTGTAAAGAACTTTAAGTGGCCGGTTTGACTAGAAAAATTTTATATAAATTCAGACTGAATATGTCGCTGTGATTTATTGTGGTGTAGCTGATGAATAATGTAAGAAAAATTTGACCGTTTTGTTTTGTAAAGACAATATATAAACAAACACAACTGAATTTAATTGAACTTTTACAAGGGCCATGTATGGTGTAACATGGTAAGTATGGAATAGCTTTTACAGATTAAGTTTGTGCACTACTATCACTTTGCACTATCACTTAGGGTTAAGGTGAATGCTCTTAGATGTCAGAAAACTGTCCTAGGAGTTGCATCAGACCCAAGAACATTTTAGTTATAAGTTGGAAAACACAGGTGTTTGCTATTTGTTTTGGTGGTAATACAATTAGCAATGCAAATCAAAAATATTCTTCTCTCCAGTTTCTGCATTTAAACAAAAAACATGTCCAAAAGCAGATTTAATATTATATATTAATAGTACTCTAAATGCTATTGAATTAATTCCATAAAACCATCAGAAGTGCTTAGTTTATAGTTTATACTGACAAATTTAGCTGTGTTCTACATTCATGGTGCCAGCGCTGGGAACACTTCTGCTAATCACCTAATGCGCTAATAATGGAGCTGATTTTTTGTTTTAGCTTTAGCATTTTTGCTAAATTTGAACAGGTTTAGTGCACTTCCTCTAAATTAATTTTTCCAGACAAATTCTAAATAGCTAATTCACTTGGACATTTTGGGAACATTCTTTTGAAAAAAGTTCAACAGCTGTGTTGAAGTTTTGGTTATCGACTGTTAAGAACTCTTCAAGTAGTTGCACGTTTATTTTAATGCTCTTATTTTGAAGTGGGTAAAAACTGTTTATGCATCAGTTCCATTTCTTTCTCTCACATTTTCTTTTTTTTCCCAGAAATTTTATTTAAAACAACAAACATAGCCCTACAGGAACAAAATAAAACACGGACAATAGAAAACAAGATATAAACATAAATATAATATCTGAGGCCATTATAGAAAATGTAAGTTGTAATGTCAAAATTAAATTGGTAAATTATAGCCTTTCAAGGGCAGATATAATTTCAATGGCTTGAGCATTAGGACTTTATTTTAAGGACTCTATAGAGATATTAACTGAAGATAAAAACTGGAAATTAGGTTTTTGTTGCAGATGTTTGGAGGTATGAATATGATATTTAGCTAATGTAAACAAAAAAGTTAAAGCATATAAAAGTTCTGTATCACTAAGGTCACATTTTTCCATTCCAAATAAAACCTTATTTGTTAAAGTAATTTTACTTTTTTTTTTTTTTCAATTAAAAAAGCTTGTCATATCCTTCCATAATATTCTTATATAACAATCCCAAAACAGGAACTCCTCATGTTCTCCACCAGTGATACAGTGCAGCAAATGACATTTATTCTGTACTAAGAATATAGTTTAAAATCTACTGAATTTTATTATTATTATTTTATTTGTCTTTTACTTTTCTGTCAGATTTTTTCAGGTTATGGATGAATATCCTGTTGGAACATAGGATTGTGTGTTGATTAGAGATTGATCAGAATTTGCTTTGTTTTTCCTGTTCCCAACAGATGAAGAAACAAACCCCAAAACTGGTCTGTACTTCCTAATCTCCAA
This sequence comes from Anableps anableps, assembly GCA_014839685.1. NCBI lineage: Eukaryota > Metazoa > Chordata > Actinopteri > Cyprinodontiformes > Anablepidae > Anableps > Anableps anableps. The sequence goes on along the minus strand of CM026075.1, from coordinate 39,299,090 downwards.
TGAGGGTCACCAGAACCTATTTGTGTCCCAGGCAAACCTCTGGCTGTATCTTCGTCTGCTACCTGCTGGACCTGAGAAGGGCCTCCGGAGGAAGGTCACCATCAAGATTCACTACCATGAGGCTGGAGCTGAAGAGGGCAAAGAGGGTGTGGTAACGGGCCACTGGACCCTGGTGGAGAAACGCGTGGATCTGAAACGCAGTGGCTGGCACACTTTTCCACTCTCAGAAGCAGTGCGGGCTGTGTTTGGGAAAGGCAGCCGGAGACAGGACCTGGAGGTGCACTGTGAGGGCTGTGAAACGGGTGGAGTGGCTCCGGTGCTGGTGGATCCAGGCGACCCGTCCCACCGGCCCTTCCTTGTGGTGCGTGCACGTCAGATGGATGGAAAGCACCGCATTCGTAAGCGGGGCCTGGAATGTGACGGCACCAGCGGGGGGTTATGTTGCCGACAGCAGTTTTACATAGACTTCCGCCTCATTGGCTGGAACGACTGGATCATTGCTCCAGCTGGTTACTATGGTAACTACTGTGAGGGAAGCTGCCCCGCCTATATGGCAGGTGTTCCAGGCTCAGCTTCATCATTCCACACAGCAGTGGTTAACCAGTATCGCATGAGAGGGATGAGTCCTGGCTCAGTGAACTCCTGCTGCATCCCGACCAAGCTTAGCACCATGTCCATGCTCTACTTTGATGATGAGTACAACATCGTGAAAAGAGACGTTCCCAACATGATCGTGGAGGAGTGCGGCTGCGCTTGAGTTTGCCCATCAGAAAGAAGTTTTGTGCATGCAAGACTTTTCTGTGCAGGACATCAACTCCATATATCCATATCTACTGAGAGTACACTTCACACCATGCTGGTCTAACCAAGAAAACACAACCGTAAGTGTTGTGTCCAGAGGAGTGTGTCAGGATGATAGAGTGCGTATTTATCTGACTTAATAAAATGCCTGTGTTCAGTGATAGGGTGAGAAGCAAATTATTTTCACCAAATGATATCTTGCTCTAGTTTGCCATTTCTAGTCAAAAAATAATGGCCCATCATCTCCTCTGAATGAAGTTTTTTAAAGCGCTTAAAGACAAAGACAGGATCAACAAGTAAAAATCCTGGTGTCAAGACTTCCTCCAACCCTCTTAAGTACTTAAAGCACAAAAGAAACTTGTTTTATTAAAGCACTGTCAGTTCATCACCTTATATAATTTAGAACACCAGCACTTCTCCACTATCCAGACAGATCCAGTCTGACTGTCCTTTCTAGTGGAATTAGATCAGCAGCGCTTAATGCACTGCAAGGTTCAGCCTCTGCAGCGATGAAGAGGCCAGTCAATTATTTTTGCTGATCTGCTGTTCAGCAGTGACTTACCAACACTTCTGATGAAGAAAAAGGTTAGAAAAAGGTTTGCCTGAGCATCCTCCCTGGGGCTTGGCAGAAGACAGCCTGGAGATTCAAAGACTAGTTTCCGCCAAACAGGTCACCACAGTGCAGTGCAGCACTTACTGGAACTGAAATGCACACCCTGAATAGCACTTGTATAAAAATGCCTCCCTAGGGGTACTGAGTGTCCTGTCAGATTGCTAAACAAGTGCCACATGAGCTATGCAATGTGTAGAACTCTATAAAATCCATAATCAATATGCTCCATTAGACTGAACTCTCTTTCTCTTCTCTCTATCCTTAAGTCATTTCTTCACTTCTCAACTGTTTAAAAATACTTGAAATGTGATCTTTCGCTTCCTTTCCAAAGCGAATGATTGATGTGACGTTTGCACTGAGAAGTTGCGGAATTAACGATACAGAAACTGCCATTGAAAAGTTATTTTTATATAGGTAAATTGAAATACGTTTCAGATGTATTTTACACAATAAATGAAACCAAAGACGCCAAGATTTTAGCTGTTGTACTGAAACTATGAGGCCATTAGTGACTGTGTTCAATAATTAGTTAAAAAAAAGGCCTATCACTGTATCAGGGTATGATACTGTCGTATTTTCACTTTTCAACTCTTTTTCATTCTTTTTTGTACAATAAACAACATTTCATTGTTCATCTTAATTATATATATTTTTTCTATTTAATAAAAGTTATTTTTAGTTCATTTTGAGTCACTTAGTCAAATAAATGTCTTCTGTACAGTTTATGTAATATAAATGTTTTCTTAAATATTTTACCATTTGAAAATATTTGTGTCTTGTGTTGTTCTCCTTCTGAGTCTGGTCTGAATCTGACTTTTTCTTCCAGCTGAAAGGTGTTTTGGGATAATATCCACTTAAATACAAGGGCGGGGTTCAAATCAATGCCAGAAAAACAGGCAAGACATTTTAGTCTTCGTCTGCACTGGTCCAGACATAAAACATCTCTACTTTGTCAGTTTGGTATGTTGTGATATGACTTTTTTTCACTCAGTATTAACTTTTGTATCAAACTTAAATGAAAAGAAATTAAGTATTTTAGCAATTACAGATGTTGATATGAAAGCTAATTGTCCCTACATTGTTTTACTGTAGCATAGAGGTAGGACTTTTAACAAAATAAACCAAACTAAAAGAAACCATCAATGCAGATGTAATACCAAAACTATACATTAGTTTGGGACAGACTATGCATCACAGATAGATGTAATGAAATCTCAAGATTTTTTATAGATTTACTGCCTGTTTTTTGTACATTTTTAGGTCTACATTATGAACAACACCAAAAATATTCATAACCCTGGCAGATTTATTTTTAAAATGATAGTCATTAAACCAAAAGGTTGTTTTTTGATAGGTATTGAGAAGGGCATCTCTTAAAATGTAATCCAACAATGTAAACAGAGCATCAATTTAGATTAAAAATGTCAGCTATTTTGAGTCACATTTTAATAAAAATGACAGAAAAATCTTTATTAATATATTTAGTGGAATAACAGAAATCAAACCATTCTAAGTGCTGAAAAGCTTTTTGTATGTTTCCATTGCTATTTTGACCATTTCTTTGAGGTTGGAAGACCTCATTGCCATGACCCTGATCTTTAGCAAAAGTTCCCTATCAGAATCAAATCAGGCCTCTGGCTCCAAAATGTTAAAAATGCTTGATGAAGAAGCATGTTTTCAAAAGGTTAATTGACCGACAATAGCTTTTGTCGTTTTAATTTGTATAAAATATAAGAGAGCTTTCAAACACAAATTAATGTATAGTCAGTCATCACTCCAAAAATCCTGATTCATACTGACCTAACATTTTATTTGCCTATTACTTAATACTATATATTTTATTTTCCTGCAGAGTCCTAATTTTAGTTTCAAACCATTTATTTGAAACTTTCCATTCCTTTCACTGGATCCAGAAGTTGTTCCAACCTTTCAGCACAGAATCATAATGTAGCATGATCCACAAAGGAAAATTTGGACAGTTTGATAAATAACATATATCCTTAGTATTCAACATAAAAGTTCTGGAGCTAGCACAGAACCTTGTGGTACACCACAAGTTACCTTCAGTAAATCAAAGTCCATATCATTCATTTTTACATCCCAAGACCTGTTGGTGTTTTTATCCAAAACTAGACTATTCCTCTAATACCAAGTCTTACTTTTTTGTCAGCATTCCTTGATGTGTGGCATAAAAAGATTTTTGTTTTCAAGTCTTCCTAGGCTGTTTTTGAGAATCTGTAGAGCAAATAATAGACCAATTATTACCAGGATTAAGGGCTTCCATTGAGGATGCCAGTTTCTCCCTGTGTTCAGTATCTGGTACAATGTGTTTGCATGTGCAAGTAGATAATGGTTTGAGTTTGCATTTAGTGCACTCATAGCTGCCTCACTACAGATTACATTGTCAGAACTTTAGGAACACTTTATGGAACGGCATAAGGCTTGCCTGGTTGATTTGTCTGTAAATGTTTCCATTTAGTTCTATTGTGCAGTACAGTGTGATATATTTTCCTGCAAGGCAAATAGCACATTAGGGAGGGGACGTGTTTAAAAACTTTTTACCTCCAGCAGGTCTGATGTGTCAATAGGAGCAGCAGCAGGAGATCTCTCTCTCTCTCTCTCTCTCTCTCTCTCTCTCTCTCTCTCTCTCTCTCTCTCTCACACACTTTTTCTCTTGATGAAAACATGTCAGTATTTTGGTGTGATTGACAAGTAGGTAGACAAGAAGTGAAAGGGCCTGAAACGGTAAAGGTTGTTTTTAATCTTCTCAGTGGTGCAAGTACTTCTTTAAATAAATGAGATTCTTTGCTGAAAGCATGGGGGAGATGTGTAGCTGTCTTGTCATGCATCCGAACGCATGCCAAGATCTCCCCAGCTGGAATGTTAATGATGCTTAGCTTAAGCTGCAGGCCATTAAGCATGCTGCTGCTGATGGCTGCTCTGCAAGGCATGCACTCACTCTTGCAAAAATCACATTACAGACATGCTCAACTGCATATACATAGTATTCATATTAATATGGGGCACAAATCAATGATTTCACACACTCTTATGAGGATCAGTCCACATAATCATGAGCTCTTTCCAAATGCACTGCAAACTCAGAAAATGCACACACAATTACAACCTCTTTTTATCAGTTTAAACAAATGTTCCTCAGTCCCCCCCACACATTAAATACTATCATAGGTTGAGGTCATGACAGCTGCAGTTGAGTAGGTCAGCTGCTTTATCTCTGCAATGTTGTTTACTCTTCCAAATCAGCTTGCATTTACTAATGAATTTATGACTATTTGATGCTTGAGGCCAGGCATTCCTGCACTCCGCACGGCTCCAATTTGAGTCTGTGTTCTCGAGGAAAGCACCATCAGCTGTATCCATCACCTGCCTCTGCTCTTTATCTCCATAGTTTCATGAAAGCGCTCTGAGCCAAGAAAAGCTTTGTCCATGACTCCACTCTGCTTTCAGCAGAAACCCAACAGATTTTCTTTTACCTGAGAATAAAGTTGAACCTTCAGTGTCTGCTTCCACACATCATAGCCATTCTTATTTTAAGCATTTATGCTGTGAGCCCCTTAAGACAGGAGGATTATTCCTGCCGTGTTTACTTTTCTAAAACCCAAAGTGACATTTTGACCTTTGCAGCATGGACTTTGCTCCCTTGAAGCTCTTTCTCACAGGCGGATTACTTGTAGGAGTAAAAAAGATTTACAACTTAAAAGCAATTTGTGAGCACTAACAACAAAAAACCCTGATGGAACTTCATGGATTCCTGGAGTTATTTTCTTTTTTCTTTCTTATTCTTTGTGCTTCTGTTGGGTTGACACAATTCAGAATATTTATAATAATGATCAGCCTACACTGGTTACACTGTGAACATCCAATATGAAACATCTACAAATATGATCAGAAGCTTTACCTTTTTTCACAAAAAGGTCTCCATGAGCTGACTGACATGACTAAACATGGACTGTTACTGCAAATAATTAGCAATGACCAAAAAGAGCTGCACATAGAAATGATGCAGTGATGGAGGGGAAGAGGTCAGTGTTGCACAGTGTGAGCATTTTTGTGGGTCCACAATGTCTTCATATCACAGTTGTTCCTGGTTTTATAAAACAACCAAAGCCTTGTCAGCACTCTCCTTATTGAGCCATAAGCCTTCTCACCTTTTCACCCTACCTTCCACCAGGCTGACCTCTTGACTTCATTTGTCTTATTCACATTGTCCTGCTTCAATCCAGATGTACAGCAATGACTGAGGTAACGACTAAGTGAATAAAGGGTCTGTCATCCCAGGATTCTAGCAATAGAAAGAGGATAAGACCATTAGTAATAATTATTTTGTAAAGATTTTTTTCTGATTATTATACTTTTTTGTTGATATTTGGCTGTGAATTGTATTTACACACTTAAAACTATTCTAATGTGATCGATACATTTTTTGAGTGTTTACTTTAGCATGTGTCTGGTTTGGGAACCTCTGATTCTCATCTTTGCTTTTAGAAGACAATGTAGTTCTCTTGATCTCTTCTGGTCACAATCTTCAGGATGTCCTGAACTGCATTGCAGCTTGTAAGGTGGTCAGAATGAGAATCGGTTCTTCTAAGTCTGAGGCCATGGTTCTTGACCAGAGAAAAGTGGACTTCCCCCTCTGGGTTGGAGGTCAGGCTCTGCCTCAAGCAGAGGAGTTTCAAGTATCTTGGCGTCATGATCATGAGTGATGGTAAGATAGAACCGGAGATGGACAGACAGACTGGGGCTTCTTCTGCAGTAATGTAGGTGCTGCTCCGATATGTTGTGCTGAAGAAAGAGCTGGACCAAAAAGCAAAACTTTCAATTTACTAAGGTTCATGAGGGAGGCCTTCTCCCTCATGAGATATGGGTCATGACTGAAAGAACAAGATCCAGGACACAAGTGGCCAAAATGAGCTTCCTCTGTAGGGTGAACTCACTGAATGATCTCCTGTAACACCTTGGGATCCCCTACAATGAGCTGGAGGATATTGCTGGTGAGAGGGACGTCTGGGATTCCCTCCATGATTTGTTACCCCCAGGATCTGATCTTGAATATGCAGAAGACAATGGATGGATAGATTTTAATCTATTCACTATTAAATGTCTAAAATTTGCTGAGTTTGCTTGACTACAAAGCCTCACATTAGGATCATTGCACTTCTCATTTCTATCTTCAACTTTCTTACATGTTGTTACATATACAACCACAAACTTTAATAAATTCTATCACAATTTCATGTGAAAGTCCAACATGAAATTCTCTTGAGGAATGAAGACAATACATTGTTTTGAAAAAACATCGGGAAGTGTTGCATCCATTTGTTTCCATCACCCATCAGCAATAGTTTGAGCCATGTTTCACAGCAGTTAGAGCTTCAGGTCTGTTGGGGTTTGTCTCTATCAGCTTTGCAAAACTAGATAAGGATTTTTTCTATCATTATTTGTGAAAAAAAGAAAGAAAAAGCTGTGTCAGATTGGATGGAGAGGGTGCTGTTGATTTTCAAATCTTGAAACACATTTTCAGTTGGATTTAGGTCTGGACTTTGGGCCATCCTTGTCAAGTTAAGTCAAGTTTATATGTATAGCACATTTCAGCAGCAAGGCAATTCAAAGTGCTTTACATCATAAAGACATCAATCAAGTCTACAGCCAAATCATCAAAACATTGGAAAACCAAGCTTATCTTACCCGGATTTGTTTGCAGATTTATAGTCCAGGCTATTAATCAAAGACAACTCTAGACAGGTGGGTTTTCAGCCTTGATTTAAGGGAATTTAGTATTTCAGCTGTTTTGCAGTTTTCTGGGAGTTTGTTCCAGGTTTGTGGTGCATAAAAACTGAAGGCTGCTTCTCCATGTTTGGTTCTGGTTCTGGGGATGCAGAGCAGACCACAAACAGAAGACCTGAGTGGTCTGGAAGGTTGATACAATGACAACAGGTCTTTTCTAAGATAAATTATTCTTACTAGCTGAGGAAAAGTTTCCCCACAGCTTCTAACCCTAAAGCTACCATCATGTTCCATACTGTGAAAAAGTGGGCTCCTTCAGGGTCACCATGGTCTTCTTGGCTGTTTCTCTGATTAATCCTCTCCTTGTCCAGCCTGTCAGTCCAGGTGGATGTCCATGTCTTGGTTGATCTGCAGTTGCAGTTGGTTGGTCTCTCCATCTCCAAATGATGAATTGATCTCTGAGCGATGTTCAAAGCGTGGGATGTTGTTGTAGAACCTAATCTTGCTTTAAAAGTCTCTGTGACGTTCTTTCTGACCTGCTGCTTGGTTCCTTGGTCTCCATGATGCTGGTTGTTCTCTGATGTTCTTTGAAGAACCTCTGAGGTCAGAACCAGAACAGCTGCAGTTGGAGATTACATTACACACAGCTGGACTCAGGTTACTGATCAGGTGACCTCTGAAGGCAGCAGGTTGCAGTGGATTTTATTTAGGGGTATCAGTTTAACGGGGGCTGAGTATAAATATGCCACACTTACCAGATTTTCTTTGTTCAAAATGTAATAATCCATGTCTCAGTTTCCATTTAACAATAACATACATTGACAAAGCATTAAAAAGTTCAAGGGGTATTAATATTTTGAAAGGAATTGTATATTCTCTAACATACTGTAGTTATCTAAACATTCATTTCATTCACACCTACCCTCCAATTTTTTTAAAGAAATCTGAAGACAGATGATAATCTAATAACTGAGTAGCTGCAGGTCATATCTAATACTGTCATTTAAGTAAATCATAAAGAAAAATAATGAAACCATCCTTCACTGTAGAACTGAAGTGAGCATAGAGCTGTTTGCATCCCACATCTTCCTTTGTTTTTTACATAAGTAATTTGGTTCAACCTTTAGTGTGAACACCACTGTTCTCTCCTGTCTAGATGTGGCTCATGTTTCCTATATCCCCATACTGAACCATCCCTTTTTGCTCCATGTTAACCCTCCCTTTTGACATGTTCCTTTTATTTGGCCTCCTGGACTTGTCAAGTTAAATTTAACTCACTGCTGGTATTTTGAACAGATGGTGGAATTTTTGTGCCCTTTAAAGGGAAAAGGAATCTGAGTTACTAATGTCCCATCCTGGGACATAAAAGCAGAATCAGTGTGTAAACAGTCTGGCTTTTGTTTCCAAGGTGCATAGTTTCCTTCCCCATTGAAATGACGTAAAGTGCATGTGATAGTCAGGAGCTGATAGACTGGCAGTAATGCTGTAAAAAGCCATACACTGATACTGACACTGATACTTCGCAAACTCTACAACTATAACACGTGTGTGCGTGCGGGGGTGGGGGATTCCCATTAGGGTGATATGAGGTGTGTACACAGATCATCTCTGACCACAAGCTGGGCCATCATCAGAGCTCCTGTATGACTTTGTGCCCCAGCTGTGTTTCTCTCTGAGGGCTCATTATTCTGGCAGGTGCCCTATTGTCCCGTCTTTTTCTCAGGCCTTTTCATGAGCATACCAAAAACAACACCAAAATATGCAGGGGGGGTTGGAGGAGGAGGGTGGTGTTAGCTCGAGTCAAAGTGAAGAATTAGAAAAGCATCTTTAATGGAAAAAAGGAGGCATTGTTGGTAAAAAAAAATGCATCTCTTGAGCAGTGCTCATAGATGTGCTAAAAAGAATGAGAGTTTTGTACAACAAAATATAAAATTGCTGTGGCAGAACTATGTACCCATTTCTTGGCCTGAAATAGACTGTTTTTTCCCAGTTGCTGTTTTTTTCCAGTCCTAATGGATGTTACCTGGCTAGGGGAGTGGGTTGTTGTTGAGTTTGTACACTAACATCCTCTGGTGTTAAAGACTGATGGTCTGACTTTGTGTGACATCATGGGAAAGTCCTGTCAGACTGGAATCATTCAACAAAAGGAGCTGTTGGTCTTTCAATAATAGAAAACAAGTCATGAGACTCCAGTCTTTTGCAGCCTCTTACTGCAAAATTTTAGCACCTGCATGAATGCAGTTTACAATGTTGGTTTACAATGTTAGAAAACCACTCGTGTCTTTCTAGTTTGCAAAGATGATCAGAGTTACTGACTTATAAACAGTTATATGCTGCAGGTGACATCTTCACAGGATCATTCATTTGTTTTCTGAATAATGGGTTAGAGTTAGTCCCTTGTTTCAGTAGTCATCATGTTACCCACATTCAATTATTAGAACATAATGTAGTTCAAATATAAATAAATACATGGTTACTACTATTGACCAGGGATGGAGGTCTCTTGACCAGTCTTGACCTGTTTTTTTCTGGTCTTGGGCTTGGTCTCAGATACTTTTTTGTCAGTCTCGGTCTCGATCTCCTTCAACGAATTGGGTCAAAGGCGGTATGAGGCGCAATAGTTTTTGTCAACATTATGAAACTTATCTCCCTTTTATCTTCACCTGCAGACGCACAGCAGTGTGAATTAAAGGCAGGAATCAGAGCTGAGTTGCATCCAACCATCTCAGAAAAAATACAGTGTTATTGTTGCTCATGCAGTCATGTTGGATGTGATTTTTTTTACAACACCAGAAGGCATTTGGCCCTTTAATTTAAAAGAGCATGTTTTCATGTTTACATGTGGTGCGATGTAGCTTTTGCTGAATAAACATCTGCATCTGACTGCAGAAAATTATTAAATTTGCTTTTTAAAACATGAAGTATAAGAATAAAGGAGAAAAAAAGAACACTGGGCCACCTGTAAATTTTGTCCACCGCCAGGATTAACGATATGCGAAGTGAGCGGGATGACATCTAGTTTTATTAGACATCTACAACAGAAACAAGGAAAAGTAAGTAATAATTTAAAAAAATATGCACAACACCACCCAGTTTCAATGTTAAGGAGCTAAATAATAATAATAATAATAATAATAATAATAATAATAATAATAATAATAACATAAATAGACACTAAACCTGCATCACCACTCTACCTGCAAAACTCACGTATTAAGTGAGTTTTGCATTGCTGGTTAAGTCTTAACCAGCAGCAGGTGAAGAAAAAAAATAAGACTTATCAAGCCAAAAATATAAATCCAGTCTTACCTTCAATGTTTTATAGTTATAATTCATGTTAGATGAAATATTCCCACTTGGCTCCTGTAATCTGTTGTCCCTCTGTCTTCCCTGTTGGCTGCATGATTTTTGTAAATCCCATGGATTCCATTGGCTCTAATGGTTTTGGAATTCCCTCTGTGAGGCATGGACTAATAATAGTAGTAAAATGCCTAATGATTTATTAATATGTCTAGCATATGTGTTTTTTAACATCTGATACTCTGATGAATTGCTTTTATTCAGATGATCATAAGAGGATAGATTTTTTTTATGACAATTTTTATCAGCCTAATCTTTCACTGTTTTTTAAATTTATCATACAACTATAATAAATGCAATGTAAGCATTTATCATAGTTGTGCAATGTAAGATGATTATTTCAGTTTAGGGAATGTGTAACAATCTATATCTGCATTTAATAACATGAGTATTAATTTATTATGACCGTTATTAATGTAATACCAAAAAGTGGTTTGGGTTGAGTAATTAACTGTTTTTTCCATTAGTTTTTGTATTTTGTGGTGTACAAAAAGCAATGTCCTGAAATATTTGTTGACATTATAAACATTTGACCTTGGTCTTGATCTTGGTCTCGGAAGGTCCAGTCTTGGTCTTGGTCTCAGAACAACCAGTCTTGACTCCATCCCTGCAACAACAACCATAAAAGATGCCCAAACGACATACATTGTAAGACTTTGTAATCTCACCGTTTGAATGATTTGCCTTGAAGCTACATACAGTGACTTTCAAAAGTATTCACTCCCCTTCAATTTGTCCATATTTTGTCACAGTACAACCACAAACAAATATATTTCACTGGAATTTTACGTGAAAGGCAACACAAAGTGGTTTACAAACGTGAAGTAGAAGGAAAATTATACATGATTCAAAACACTTTTGCACACTGCACTTTTCAGTTTTTGATTTGTAAAAAGTATTCAGCTCCCTGAGTGAATCCTTAGTGGAACCACGTTTCGCTGCAGTTCCAGCTGCCAGTCTCTGAGGGTCTGTCTCCTCCAGCTCTGCTCTGGTGACGGGAAGTTTGGCTCGTTCTTCTTTGCTAAGCAGCTCCAGCTCAGTCAGATTAGATGGAGAGCGATTGTGAACAGCAGTTTTTAGATCTTGCCACAGATTCTCTATTGGGTTTAAGTCTTGGCTTTGACTGGGCCATTCTACCACATGAAAATATTTTGTTTGAAACCATTCTGTCTTTATGTTTAGGGCGGTCGTCCTGCTGGAAGGTGAAGCTCCGCCCCAGCCTCTTCTGCAGACTCCAGCAGGTTTCCTTCCCAGACTGGATTTGGCTCCATCCATCTTCCCATCAACTCTGACCAGCTTCCCTGTCCCTGCCCCCAGAGCATGATGCTGCCACCACCATATTTGACAGTGGGGATGGTGTGTTCAGAGTGATGTGCCGTGTTAGTTCTCCGCCACACAAAGCATTTTGCATTTTGGTCTCATCTGACCAAAGCAGCTTCTTCCACGTTTGCCCAACATGGCTTCTGGCAAACTGCAAACGGGACTTCTGATGGTTTTCTTTTAACAATGGCTTTCTTCTCGCCACTCTTCCATAAAGAACACCTTTGTGCAGAGCACGACTAATAGCTGTCCTGAGGACAGATTCCTCCGCCTGAGCTGTGGATCTCCTCATTTGGTCCAGAGTCACCACGGGCCTCTTGGCTGCATCTCTGATCGGTGCTCTCCTTGTTGGGCCTGGAACTTTAGGTGGACGGCCTCGTCTTGGTGGGTTTACAGTTGGGCCATACTCTTTCCATTCCCAGATAATAGATTCAACAGCGCTCCGTGAGATGTTCAAAGCTTGGGAAATCTTTTTCGAGCCTCAGCCTGCTTTAAACTTCTCCACAACTTTCTCCCTGACCTGCCTGCTGTGTTCCTTGGACTTCATGATGTTGTTTGCTCCCCAGTATTCTCTTAACCAGCCTCGGAGGCGTCACAGAGCAGCTACTGAGATTAGATTACACACAGGTGGACTCTATTTAGTCATTAGCAATCATCAGGCAACTTCTAAAGGTAATTAAATAATAATTTTCCCTCAGAGAAAAGAGGGCTGAATACTTTTGCACACTGCAATTTTCAGTTTTTATTTGTAAAAAATGTTTTGAATCATGTATATTTTTCTTTCTACTTCACAATAGCATACCAATTTGTGTTGACCTCTCACATAAAATTCCAATGAAATATATTTATGTTTGTGGTTGTACTGTGACAAAATATGGAAAAGTTCAAGGGGTATGAATACTTTTACAAACCAATGTATAATGTGTGATTCTGGAACTCTATGAAAGCTTTGCATTTTTAGTCTTTTCAAGGATGAAATAAACATGGAAGGGGGATTATATCTACACGGAAATACATTTTTTTAAAACACTTTCCGTGTTATATATTTTAAAAGGTCAGAATTTGCATTTCTATAAATAAATCACTCAATAAGCAGACAGGTTTTAATGTTTATTGCAACAGTTGTACCAGGTGCCATGATAGACAGCAATGCCAAATTAATGTAGAAACATTAAAGTGAATTTACAGCAAATGTTTGCTAAAGAAAGTGAGTCCATGGTTGTTCTTTAACTGCAAAACATTTACATTCAAATTTGACTGTGGGGAGAAATTAAACTATGGAAACACCTCTATATGAAATGCTGAAGGATCTCAAGTTTAAACAGCTTCCCTTACAGCCACAAGCCAAACAATACACACTCTTCCAAACATGTACCAGGTGCCAGCGGAAAGGCAATCAAGAACAAAAAAAAACAACCACTCTTGCACATTTCTTAGTAATGAACATATTTATTTTGACAGACTATCAGGCTCTGAGAGTGAGACCTTTACTGGGCGTAGAGTCATGCCTTGTGTCTGTGGAAATTACCAAGATCTAAATTAATCCTTTGGTGCTTTGGATCAGGGTTGAGTGTGCCACACACAGTCTCTGATCAGCTCTAAATTCTCAGATGCTGCAGGAGAGGAGATGTTATCTGCAGCAACCCACCCTCTAAAGTCTTTTCTTTTTTTCTCATCTCAGATTACAGTGATGAATAGAGTCCCCGGCTGGTGCTGTACCTTTTTCCATGCAGAGTACACAAACAAAGGCATCTGTTGTACTCGGCTGTCATTGTGTGTAATTTAATGTCTCATCAGTACTTTTATTGTTCACTCCTTCAGGTGCATTCTTTTATAATCCTTGTAGCTCTGCCAAGAAGCCACACAAGTGACTGTCAAAGAAGAAAATGATTATTGTCTGTGATGACTTCAGGCAAACACTTTAACTTTGACAAAAAGAAAACATGCAAAAATATTCCACATATCTGGGGCATCTGTTACCTTTATATGAAAAACATCTGCCTAACACAAGCAAGCATGACTTCTAACTTTATACAATCTTCAAGAAACAAATAATAAATGAAATTATTAGTCAATGTTTCCACCTAGCACAACCATAACAATGAATCTAGTCATGCTTCCTAAAATAGTTACCATCTCTCCGGTGGGTGTGTTTTCTAGATGTTGTTCAGACTGCCACCAAAGCAGTGGTTGGCACTGCAGACAGCTGTAATTCCCCGTCAGAGATTCCTGCTGTCTTACCTCATTCTTGTCTGACTGAAACGCCTCAGTTATCTCACTTCCTTCGCTTGACCACATACATATCAGCTGATGTAAGGTGGAGCAGCTGAGCACCAAGTTGGCCGGATGGACCTGATAAGAATGGGTCTGGTGTGTGAGCTGGCACAGAACAATGAAGTGGATCTCAGACAGAGACTATATTTAAAGAGTGAAATTCTCACTTATTATCATCCTTAAATACTTTTGTTCATACTGGTTGGTTCAAGATGAATTGTCATCTTTGTTTTCTGAGAAGCATAGTAGAAAAGGCTACCAGTTATTACATTTTCTATATGTTGCAAAATCACATTTTTTTAAACATTATGATAGTATTTTTTCCTGAGTTGTTTTGTATCTTTAATTTTGAACATCTCCCAGAGCTCTGTTCAGTCCATCATCTGAACATGGAGAGAGGATGACCCAACCACAGACCTATCAAGACATGGATGTCTACCTGGACTGACAAGCTGGAGGAGGACAGAATTACTCTGAGAAGCAGCCAAGCCATGGTAACCCTGGAGGAGCTACAGAGATCCACAGCTCAGGAGGAAGAATCTGGTAGAACAAGGTAACTGTTACTTGTGGAGTCCCCAAATTCCACCTTTATGGAAGAGTTTCTAGAAGAACAGCATTAAAGCCAGACGATGTCCTGGTGGAAAATTGCCTCAAGCAAACATGTTGAAGAAGGATCTGCATGGAAAATGCTTTGTGGAAGAAAACTGTTGCAAACGGACTAATTGGGCAGGACATAAAACCTATTAAAACATAGAAAGCCCCACACAAATATGCCACTCGAGCGCAATGGGCATGGTGCACAAAAAATGTGCATCTGAAGCTACACAAGACCCACGCAAAAATGTGACAAACACACACAATCATACATATATACCTATATAGCCTATTTGTTATAAATAACACTAAATAATTAAAAAGGAAAACAAAGCCTACCTATTTGAAATGAACTCTCCTCCTGCCAGTCGCATCAAACTGCCTCAGCACCTCCTTACTATGTTGATTTCGGGCCGAATGTTAATAAGGGCAAGACCAATGAGCCTGGCCTACATAAAAAATACATTGAAATTGCTTCATGTATCAGTGTAACTGCTAAGAGGTACATTTTGCTTTCCAAAAAATCCAGATAAGGTCAATAATAGCTTGTTTAATTCCAGCATTTCTTGTTAGGTGCGATCTAAAGATCCACAAATAGATTGTTTCTCCCCTGAGCAGACATGTAGAAAATATGAAGCATGTAACTGGGAACTCTGTTGGGCTTGTGTGGGTAGGTACTTACTGACAATTTTCTTATTGTTACTCCAGTCACTCAATGGCTTTGTTAGGAGAATTGTGTCACCAGATGAAAAAAAGCATACAGGAAACACAAAACAACCCATCCTGTGACATACTGAACATCAGAGTAGGATATAAACTTTAACTGAAAAACTCATCAGGGACTTTTCTTTGTTTCACAAATACAGCTGTAGGCACCACTTCACTGAACATCTGAGCTTCTGAGCAGTGATGTCTTATCACCCTGACCTTAGAATCTGATATGATTATTTAAGAAATAATACTCATATCTACAGTAACAACCTGTTTATCTGACCCTTTGGTGGTTTGTGTCTAGTTAAATCAGTTGTACACATGGGTTTTCAGCTAAAATAACTTCATTTGCCATCCATCCATCCTGCATTCATTTTTATTTGTTTTAACGCAGCACTCACTGAGTCAAGTTGAAAGCAAATTTGTAACTCTTGTTGGATGAAGCAAGGATTTCATTATTATAATGACTGTCTGAACCTGTGTTGTGACTTGGAGAAGACAGCCAGTGGTTATCCCACGGCTAGACGGTTGGATACATGTTCATGTGTAGTTATGAACTTCATGGTGACTGAGTCAGAGCAAAAATACTCCACGTTAATGTTGAAAGCAGCTGTTTGGTGTAGGTTATTCAACCCAAATGCCCACACACAGAGTAGAATAAATAGGGAAACCCCAAGCTGGCAAATGACACATTTCTCTTAACTCATATGTGCTCTGATTGGTGCAGAGCACATTGGTGCACTGTGTTTCATCCTGAGAAGACCATAAAGGAAATGATCCCTATAAGGAAAAATGACAGCCAAGTCTAATACATGCATAACAAAAGACAAAGGTATATTCTTTTTCCTTCAAATAGATCTTCCTAACCCTGACAGCTATGGTTTGATCACATCCTGTGGGACAAAAGTAGCAATAGAATCATAAAAGACTACATAGGAAAAGGTAAAAATAAACAGGTAAATAAAAGAAGACAAGAACTATTTAGAACAAGAAACAATAGCAAAAAATACTCTGAAAAATAATGGTAGAATGATTATAACCAAAGTGAATAGCTAAACATTATTGAATCTTTATCAATTTTTTCATGTATTAATACCTTTATAATCATATTGGTTCTCACATATTGGTTCTCTCTGTCAGTAGGTGAGCATTTCTTTCAAGAAATTTCCCAGTTTAAGATGATCTCATCGTTGCTGTTGTTGTTAGGGCAGTGTAGGCCTTCAAACTGTCTAACACAGATGTAGAAGTGGAGAGGAATGAAGAGAACGGTAGCCAAGAGCTAGAGGAACCTGCTGCATGTTGCAGCATGTCCACTGTGGGAACATTTCCAACAAGCATTTAGATCTGGAGGTCCCAGTGTGATGTGTTAATCCATGGCTATTAAAGCCAAGTATGCATAAGGTGTTAAATGAGAGGTGTGGGACTGTATGTTGCTTTATTATTAAAGGGGCTTACATAAACCCGTGATAGTGAGAAAAACAATGTTGTTTTACACTTCCAGTGACCCCATTACTTTATGTAATCCCCTTGCATTGTGTTACAGTTTGAAAACATCATTTAACTCAGTAAGACATAATTTAATTCACTTTTTACTGTTTATTACAAAGAATTACCAAGTATGAAATGAAGTCACAAGAAAAGAAGGAACCAAGGCAAGAATAAAGCAAAAGATAAATTAGATCAATACAGCATGCGCTATATTTTTTTAATATTTACTGAGAAAGACCTGATCAGTGTTCCAGCAGTGCAAGCCAAAATACAGTAAAAGTGATAAGTCTAAGAGAATAAATCTGAACTGAGATATAAACAACAAGCTGACAGGAAAAGAAAGAAACCAGGCAGGACCAACAAAGATGGCTGATGATCTGAACAACAGATAAATGTTACTCAGTAAACACAGACATGAGGGTTGTATCATGAGAACAGTTCAACTAAGTTGGACCTTCTGCACTTAGCTTGTCTTTAAAATACCTAAAACTGCTGTCACACTTCATTATTTGGTCGGGTATGTGGTCATATCTAAACATTTAAATTTGTGTTACCTCAGCATATCAAAATGAAGCACAACAAAGCAGGACAGCTGTCCAATTGAAATGCACTGCACTATCTTTTGAATATATTAGCTGGATAAGGGATATACGAACTAATAGCCCATAAACTGAGGTAGAGACAAAAGCCTCTCTATGGCATAGAAAGACATGTTGATATGAGAAAATTCACATTTTTACTCAAGATCTCAGGACAAAAACCATAACACAGTGGAGGTTTGAGAAAATAATTGGGTTTTAGGATTATAAAAAAAGTACCCCTTCATAGACACTTCCTACCCCAGAAATAGAACAAAATAAAGGAAAGGTTTATGAAAATGTGGCCCAGGGGAGATGTGGTCCTTGGAATGATTTTATTCAGCCGACAATCGTCCAAGAATGGTACAAATTTTGCAAGCTAGCACAGGTGGTTTTTGTAGATTAAGAAAATCTTAGGCATTCACTTTATTAACAACACTTTGCATTCATTTTGACAACAGGACCACAAAATGCTCAAAAGCAGACTTAACACCTCAGTTTTGACAAATTACCACAAGCATTTTCAAAGAAAGAGTGACCCATATACATTCTTTTTTTTTTTTTTCGAATCAAATAGAAAACAATTAACTCAAAAAAAGTCAGGAAGCTAATTTTTTATTAAAGGCAAGCATGCAAGACCTTTTTAGGTTTCTAATTCACAATAATTTACTGACACCTTTTCATGCTACTTTATTCATTGCATGAAAACAGCATTTTCAGTTAATTTTTCAGTTATCAAAATTATATAAAAATTACTGTTAAATTATTTTGGAGTAATAAATTCAAGAAAACAAATAGTGGCCCGAACGTCAATTTTGAACTTGATGATTTTGGTCCATGGGTTTGTTCAAGTTTGTTCACCACTAAGATACAGAAAAAAACTTTTTTTGTGTGTAAGAGGACAGACAGAAAGACATTGAAAACATTCAAAACATTTTAATCTTTTTTCATGCATATGACTATGCATGTCTGAACTCACTTGCAACTTCACAAACAACTCCTGCAGAGGAAAATTAGCTCGTACCACAGTGATGTTGCCTTGACTACAACCTTGGTTAATACAGTCAATGACAGGAATCATGCCTGTGTTATATAACATCCCCATTCCCTGTTACGTGACTTTAGTGTATTGGCCCCTGCTAGTTAAAAAAGACACTAGAAAGTTTTTTGGCTGTTCACATGTGTGTGTGTCTCTCTCTCTCTTTCTCTCTCTCTGTGTGTGTGTGTGTGTGTGTGTGTGTGTGTGTGTGTGGTCAACTGGACATAAAGAACTGCGCTATTGTTTCCTTTCAAAGGTGAGGGGGTACGAGGTCCTGAAAAGCACCTCTCATCCAAACCCTTCCTTCTACTGGCTACACTTGACATGCACGGGACAATTCCTCCAGTGAAAAGGTGCTGGCCAGCTGAGCAGGACACTCGGAGAAAGAAAGGACTGCAAGAAGAAGGGCAAAGGAGAGAAGGGAATATAAGAAAAAAAATAACAGGTTTGACTTAAGCTTAAAGCCATACAGCATAAAATGATAAATATATTAAAACAACTATTGTTTCTTTAGTACGGGAGCTAAAGGGGTGTGTTTGGTAAACTGTGTTTCTGAGGTGAGTGGGTCCATTAGGAGGGTCTGGAATCTTTAAAAGCACATCCTCTAGAGCCTGGGGCATGCTATGAGAGGAATACCAAGCTCTGCAAACAATTGGGGTGGGGGTGGAGTCACCGCTGCCCACCAGCCTTTTACCGCTCTGGCCACTCAAAGGGTGACTACCAACATTTCACTGTAGTCGATGTTAAAAGATTTCTTATTATCCTCTTTCCACCAATTATGAAACTTGTTTAACTGGTTGACCAAAAAACACATATACTAATGTTTCTGCTCATGCATTTGGGTTGGTGATAGGAGATACTCTCTGAAGAGCTGGGTCTTCAAAGTTTCTTGAAGATAGACAGGGATGTTCATGTTCTGGTTGTATTTGGTAGGTCATTCCACCATTGTATATGACCTACCAATGGTCATAAACAATGCTGTATGACCATGGGTAGGTCATACCAATGACCTACCTTCTCAATCCACATTCTTCTCATGTGGATTGTGTACAGCATGGTGTAGGAACTGCTAGCAGACAATCCCTTGATGCAGAGGTTTCATAGCACAGGATGCTCCCTTCACGACCAGTTAGAAGGGCATGATAGTAGTCAAAGTGGGACGTGACCATAGACTGACCAGGAGCTGGATGGCATGTTGGGTTAGATACAGCCAACCAATGTTTAACAATGTCAAGGAGTATAACAAAGAGACAGAGGCAACACTGTCTTTAGGGGTCAGCTGGTCATCAATCAGGACAACCAGATTTCTAGCTACCTTTGATGGAGAAGGAGGTACAGATTCAGTTTTGATGCAGATATTGTGGCGAATGGTCAGTTTGGGTGGGAAGACAATCAGTTTTACAAGTTTAGTTGGAGATGATGGGCTTTCATTCATGTTGATATGTTAGAGACATAGTCTAGCTGGGTAGGAATGACAGTACTGAGTATCATCAGCATAGCAATAGTAGGAAAAGCCACTCGACTGCATCAAGTCTGCGACTCCATACAATCTGCTGGATTTCCTTAGATAGAAAACATTTTACCTGTATGAATAATAAAGTTAATGTGACTGTGTTGTTGAATAACTAAGATCAGTTTGGAATGCATGTCATGAACTTGGATTCTGTCTGTACGATTAGATTTAATTTACTTTTTTGTAAACAGACTGTTGCACAAGGAACACAGACAACAGCAGCATTTGGATTTTAACCCATTACATAATGGTTTGAGGGAGCTTCATGCAAGGCAGGGACTATATCTGGAAGTAGAGTTTGGAGTGTCACCACACACAGACATATCCAGGAAATGGGCTACAATCAGTCACTTGGTTGAGATGCTTCATTAATCTTTGTGTAGAACTTGGTACCTGTTTATATTGTCATAGCACCAATATCTGGTAACAGCAGAAAACTAGCCTGACTTAAATCCTATAGATAATCTATAAGCTGCTGTCAAGAAGATAAGAGGCAAGGCAAAAAAGTGTTGCGTTGCAAAAACCAAAGAACGCCTTATGATAATCAAAATGTGGTCTTTTTCACAGAAAAAAGAAAATGGATTCAGCATTGAGTGTTAATAAATGGCAGTGTTTCCTGATAATCCTGTGCTATCTGACCATTTTTTAATAACCTTGAGATTAGTCTAACAGTGCTCTGTCCCTGGGAGAAAATTCCATTACAGTAGGTCTATATCAGAAAATGCTGTAACAAGTTTTAAATAATTTGTTCTCTTATTAATTTCTTTTCCAGCACATCGCACAGCAGAGCAGGAACCTGATTCCTACAGCCTCCCAAATTGATGTTCTACTGCTTCAGTGCATGAACAACTGGATAATGTAATCCTCTTTAAAGTGAAGGTAATCAGTCCAGGAGGCTGACTCCTTGTTTTAATTAAGTGCTTCATACTTTAAAGAAGACCTCTAGAAAACTGGAGAGAATTAAATTAAGTAATTAGAATCTAGGCTTCAACATGAAATACATCCACAGCCATCCAACCATGTTTTGGAGATTGGCTCCATACCTGGACTATTTTTTACTTTAAAGGTCATATATTATTTTTACAATAGTCTTTAGACTTGTAGCTCAAAATAGTTACAGTGTGGCTCCAAATTCTTAATGTCTCTGTCACATTTAACCCAAAAGTTGGGTTCTTATTTGAAATAAACTTTTCTGAAATCATAAGGCTAAGTAAAAGGGATGTAGTTATACTTCCTTTTTATTTATTTATTTTTTACACTTTACCAAAGCATGTGATTTCAAAAAGTATCTATACCCTTGTCAGCAATCTATGGAGGAGCCTTTTTTAGTTTTACAACAGTCAGACATCTTATAATTGCTGAACAGCTCCTTGCATGTTTCCATCTGTATTTTTGACCAATCTTCTTTTGCAATGAGCAGCAAGTCTTTCAGGTTGGAAAATCTCCTTACCATTACCCTAATCTTTAGGTCCCTTCACAGATTCTCTCTCTGATTGAACTCGTAATTCTGGCTGGATCAATCCAAAACCTTTAATAGTGATGTTAACACATTAATAATCACATCCAGAGAAAAGAAACCTTTCCTAATTCAAAGCTGCTTTAAGGTAAATATCTGTCTACCAGGGGTATGAGTAATATTAACTTCAATGACCAAAATTAAGACATTTGTTTATAAACAAAAAGCAAGTATAAGGCAGCTCGTACAAAAAGTTGCTTTGGGCATCAATGTACAACAACATGACCACCCAATACAAAATGAGACAATGATAGTGATGGTAAAGTCCTCAGCTCAAATTAGAGTTCATAAAGTGAAGCTTAAATGGCAGTTTATAGAGTAAGGATGAAGACAGAAGTAATCTTGTCTGAAAGTACACAAACATGGCCCTTAATTTTGAGCAAACCTGTCTGATATTCATCACAGTGGCAAATGACCTCTTGTGACAAATACTGTGATTCACATCACTAAACGTCTGGAAATCGGAAGAATCATTTGCTGCAATTATTATATGCATTCAGCTAAATAGCTTTGTCACTAAATACTGCATTTGTTTGTTTTGAAAAAAATTATTTTCGTCCTAAAAATCAGCTCTTACACATTATTCATCACTTGTGTGATGTAATGGACAACTTTGTCATTTATTTGTTTTATGCTTTCAAGATTTGTAGGCTTTCTGGCTCTAAAATATTTCTATAAGTTTTACAGTATTTGAACTTTGTTAAAAAATAACTAATCTGAAAATACTAATAAAGACACTAATTAAAAGACAAAAACTGTCATCCATTATGGTCAACTTGGACCACCCCCTCCACCACACACTCGATAAACAGCGGAGCATCTCCAACAGACTGTTACAGTCAACACCCTGGTCAATAACTCACTATAATTATTGCTGGCTACTGCTCTTCATCGTTGCTCCATTTGTACAAATATGTATATACATTTTTTGATAACACTATTTTACTGCACAGAAATTTACATTTCATTATGTATTTCATTCTTATTTATACTGAGTATTTTGTCTGCTTTCTGTATGTCATGCTGTTGCTGCTGCCCAATGATTTCCTAACTTTGGGATCAGTGAAGTACCTCTTATCTTATCTCTTATCTTATATGAAATTGTATTCAGTTCCATGAATGAAAATGTATTCCACAAACATGAACTCAAGCAGTAAGAAGTAAAATTGTCAATATTACTGACATTCTGATTGATGTAGCAAGAGACCAGTGACAAATACTAAGATAACTGATGTTTTTCAAAGCATTACTGGCTCAGGAAGAGATTGTACTTCCAATTTGAAGACATGGAAACCTCAGCAAAGACAATGTGGACAGAAACTTTACTGATATACTTTCACTGTTACAATCTCTTACATGTGGTTTGACAATAGCAATACAAAAAAATCAATTGTAATTACATGCAGATAGTAGCTGATAACAAAATGTGAGGGCTATAATATTTTAGCTCATCATATTTAGGAAATAACTGTAGCTTAAACTTTTGAGTGAATAGTTCTCTTTATTACTCTCAGTTGAAGGTTTTCATCAAATTGGTGGAGTTAATTGCACAATATCATTCTGTCATTCCACACTATGTGGGGAGTTTTTCTTCTCCACTGTCGCTACATCCATGCTTGGTATGATGGATTGCTGTAAAGTCAGTGACACGGCGCGAGCGATTTTCTGCTGTGACCCCCTGCTGGTCCAGGAGGAGTGAATGTTGAAAGTCAATGACTCAGTGTCCTGCTGGGTTTCCTTAGATAGAAACTTTTTAAACTACTTTGAATAATTAAATGAGCCACTGTACTGTTTAATAACCAGGACCAATTGGAATGTATGGATGATTGAATTTAAATTATTGTTATCTTTATTTTTGTAAAGTGCCTCAAGATGACATTTGTTGTGAATTGGCACTATATAAATAAAAGATAAACTAAAATTACTGCAACATTTAAATGGGTGGTGACATCATTATATAAACTATTTCATGTAGCTGATATTGCTGCTTATATCAATTCTCCAAAGAATTTCATTAAGTAAATAACATCACCTTTTTGTAGGGGGTTGTTTTGGCAGGCCAGCTTTCCCTCCTTGGTAAAAGGGTTGGGGACGGTAATGATATGCGGCTCTATCTGGCTGACTTCACTCTGATTGGCTACAGTAATGTTTGGGAAACTCTTCAGCAAAATGTGTTGATCATCATCTCAAATTGAGGTTATAATTGCATGGTACTTCCCTATAAATTAACTTCAGCCACTCTTCTCTGGTTCGTTCATCCTTCGGGAGTAAAGTGGAAACTTCCAGCCGTTTCTGACCCTCGGACAGAACAGCTCCGCTTTTTAGTAGCCATCCTCTTCTAAAGTGGAGTAGCCAGACACACTAGCGCAACTTAGCCCTTAAACTAGCCGGTGTATTGGCGGGGGGGCTGTTTGCTTAATGCTGTACTCTAATCTGAGAATATGAATTACGTAGAAAGATAAACTGTTCTTTGATTCATCCATTTTTGATCAAAGAAACAAAACTGACTGCCTATGAGCAGGGCTTTTGATACCAACTCTCGACATTCACATGGTCTCATCAGAGCACGACAGATCAGATTAAACTCTGAAAACCACAGAAAAATGACATTTGTTGTCATGACCCCTTTAAAGCAAAAATAAATTCAAAATAGACATTTTGGTAAAAACTTAGTACAACCCTTAAGCACTAGAATTTTATGATGAGGGAAGTGTAAATATCAACATGATAACTTCTATTACTGCTTTTTCTGAGAATACCATTCAGTCATCCTTATCTGATCTAAAAACATCCTATTTCAGTTCAACATAAGAACTAGAGCAAGGTCATGTTGGAGAATGTTACCTCTTTTATTTTAAAAATCTTTCTTACATAATTTCTGTTTTAAGTTGAAATGTTCCAATCATTTTATTGTTAGCCAAAGAGGCCATTACTTATGCCTCTTTGGGCTTTGCTAAGGCAGTTTCTGTATGGACATGCTTGTTTTCCCAATATGAACTCACAATGAGTAACATATTTATAAATGTGATTAAACGTTAAAGATAGATGTGAAAAGTTTTTATTTCACTTTCTGCTTAAGATATAATTAATCTTATGTTGCCTTGTTGCTTTGATTTGATTGGTACCATCATTTGTCATGTTTACCTTTTAAAAGCAAATCAGATAGGTCCCGATTGAAACCCTGTCTCAGCTTCTCTTGTTGGACTGAATAGTTTTTCACTGTTTTAGAACAGCAGCAGCATTAGCAGGTCAAAGTTGCTTTAAGATGCAGTAGGTAACTTTTATGAAAATGTTTTTTTTTCTTTTACATTTTTGTTAAAACTGTCACTATGTCCTGACAGTAAAATATGAAGCAGATAATCTGTGAAAAAAATCAAACTCCTCTGGCTCCTCCCTATGGTCCTACTGCCATCTGCAGAACTACACCACTCCCTGTCAGAAACAATCAATCAGAGCTAGGAGTAGTATATTATCAGTGTCAATCACGCTTCCCCCCGGCACAACACCTACAAGCTCAAGATTGCTAATTTGCTGCAGCTGTGCTAATAATGAAGAAACAACCTTTACATTACAGGAAAATGGTTTATCCGCCATCATCAGTGGGCATGGTTACTCGCCTGTGCATTTACGCCAGGATTCGCTGCAGGGGAAGAGCTATAACGAACAAGAGATCAAGGGGAGGGTGTGAGTAGCGCGTACACAAATGTGACTGACAGCACTAAGATCCTCCTCCTGACTCTGATTGGTTGTTTCTGACCGGGAGCAGTGTATTTTTGCAGATGGCAGTAGGACCACAAGGAAGAGGTGGAGGAGCTGGATACTTTCACAGATTATCTGTCTCATATTCAACTGTCAGAACATAGTGACAGTTTTAACAAATATGAATAAAACATATTTTTATAAAATTTACCTGCAGCAGCTTTAAACCAATCAGTTTTTGATAATAGAATCTTCCTGAGCTGACCTGATGTTGAGGTCAAATAAATTTTACAGTCACCTCAAAAAGATTTTAGACAGCTTCTAGAATATATGAAGAACATAGTGGGCAACAAATATAGAAAGAGCATGATAGGTCTTAGAGAGTTTGAGCATGAACACTCGTATTATAATGAAGTCATGGTTGTTGATTATTGTGGTTCTTGCACATTGGGTCATTGAATGGAGTCTAGGAGCAGTATGGAAGCAGTAAATTATGAATATAGGCATCATGGTCAACAGATTTTAAGGAGTATAATCATGTCTTGGTGGGTCCACAGTCGGTCCATTCCCTTCCAGTCTTCAGATAACCAGTTGTTCCTTATCAAACTCAATAAAAGGCAGCTTACAGAGTAAGCTGGAGAACGTGGAACTCTTCCTCTCTCTGTAGTCATAATCAGGCTCCTTCTTTCTGGACCTTCCTTTCTGTTATGAAAGTACCTTATTTTCCATTGTTTCTGCATCTAATGCCTGATCATCTGAATGCTCATTTTGGAGCTAATCTGCAGCTGCCATTGTGGACCTACTGGAAGGTTTCTACCACTGGCTCTCATCTCCATCCAATCTCCTCACCACTCCTCTGAGTGCCTCCTTGCTGACCACTCACCTTCAACCTGCTAGCCACTTACTTGCCTGTCTACTCTCACTTCCTACAGCACCACTCACTGGACTGGAAAAATTACAAAAACAACACCCCAACTCGATCCGCCCTCAGCTAATCCAGGCCTCTTCCAGATATGCAGGGCTTCCCTCCTGGACTGCTCAAAACCTCCTAGGTCCTCAAATAACTCCAAAAAATGTTTCTCAGTCTCATCATTTTCTTCATTAATTTTTAACACATCATCAATTATAAAAATGCTTTTTAGGAAAAACCAAAAAAACAGTGATAAAAAATGAAATCAAGAAAAATAACATGATATATCAAACAAAAGAAAAAAAACTGCTAAAATTACAAAACCTAAAGAAATAAAAACATATGACATGATCGAAATGGAAAAGCAGCCTTTGGTCCCGAAGGACAAGCTTCAGTGAAGAGCAATGTTTTTACCTGACTTACAGCAACCAAGAGTTTCTGAACATCTTAGGTTTAAAGGGAGTTTGTTCCAGAGTTGATGAGCAGAGAAACTAAATGCTGCTTCACCGTTTTTTAGTTCTGATCCTGGAAACACTGAGTGTAGAAATCTCTGATGACTTGAAGGGTTTATATGGTTCATACCTGAGCAGCAAGTCTGACATGTGTTTAGTCCCACATTAATTTAGTGATTTATCTATTCTTTTACAAACAAGGCAACAGGGCCATGATTTAAGGTCTGGTGTAATTGATTGATTAAAAGGATCTCAGAACTCCCGAGTGTTTGATGATCTCCAGTTTGAAGGTGAATCTCAAGGTAAAGAGCACAATTTGATACTCTAACTTTGACACATTGTTAGAGGCAGATGGTTTCAAGTTTGGGGAGTCACGGTGGTGCAGTTGGTAGCATGAAGGTCCTGGGTTTGAATCCCAATCTAGGGTCTTTCTGCATGGAGTTGTCATGTGTTCCCTGTGCATGCATGGGTTCTCTCCTGGAACTCTGGTTTCTTCCCACAGTTCAAAATCATGACTGTCAGGTTCATTGGTCTCTCTAAATTTCTCTTTAGGTATGAGGGTGTGCATAAGGTTATTTGTCTTGTGTGTCTCTGTGTTGTCCTGTGATGGACTGGAAACCTATCCAGGGTGAATCGCATCGTTTGCCCAATGACTGCTGGAGAGAGGCACCAGCCCCTCACAACCCTGCAAGGACAAGCAGATTTAGATAATGAATGAATGATTTCCAATCTTTTCATTGTCTCACACTTCTTATTTTGTGAAGTGAAAGTAAACAAGGCTTTTTATGATATGGGCCAGTTTGTCTGGAAAAGGTTGAACAATATTCTATTATCATGGTTTTCTCTTTATGAAGCTTTTTTCCTCATCTGTTTAACTTTGTGATGTCTTCAACCATCAGTTATTCCTCATTAAGACATTGTAGAGTAGATCTCTGGAGACTCTTGAGGCAACACTCAACACTTCTGACAAGTATAAAAAAAACTCTTATTTACATACATGCAGCTTTATCTGACCTATGGGCTTATTCATTTGATTTGCGGTTAATACCACAAAGGCCCTGCCAAGATTCAAGGCTTTTACAGTCTGTACTTAATAACTGTAATTTGAAATATTAAAAGCATCGAGGTTGCCACTGCAATAATAAAAAGCGTGCTTTGTCAGTCAAGCCTTTTGATATCAGCACTTTTTTTAAAAAGTCCAGTCCAGAGAATGTTGACAAAGAAACCAAGTGACAGGCCTGCTTGTATGCTGTGGAGAACAGAGGATTATTGCTCTATGTAGACGTGACTCCATTGTGAGGTTTGAGGCATCTTAGAGGAATGTAGAACTCTTCTTATGCTTAAGGTGAAAGAAAACAAGCTTTCATTGAGGCAGGAAATCCTCAGAAAACAACGTCATTTCCTTCATCTAAGAAAAAAATCAGGCGTGTAAAAAAAAAATCAAACAGGAAACAAAAATGTTTAACATTAGAAGAAGAAAGATATTCAGATCTTTAAATTACATCTGGTGCCTTTAAGAATTCAAAAAGGCGTTATCTTAAGATATCTGCAAGGTTGAGTCAACATATTTCCTGTCAGTGAATAAAAGATGAGCTGTGTTGTTGAAGCCAGCAGTCTGGATTTTCTGGTCTAAGCAGCTGTCAGTTTGTTCACTGACATTATGCATGCTCAATATCTGCCATGCTGCTTTCTACCCTGTCAATGGGGGTAATTTAGGGAACAATGAGGCCCTCTAGTTAGTAACAGAGCCCTCTTTGTGGCACGGGCCCCTGGGGGCCGCTAATCTCTGCCAAGGAAAACAATGGCTCACTGCTGCAGCAGAGCCCGCTCCTGTTAGTAATGCAATCAGGTTCAACTACAACCTTAAGTACATACACACCAACACACACTGTCAGAAAAAAAATGGTTGCTGCCCATCTTGATAATGTCAAGTACGAGAAAACTACCCCATAACTGTTTAGCAAATTACCAGGACAACATTAGAGAAATTAGAGGCTATGACTATACAATATTTACCTTAACAACCCTTTATTATGTACTAAACAGAAGATGTTTCTGCTGGCAGAGTGTACCCGTTACCTAGCAAATTCTACTGTTGATACATCACTCTGCTGTAAATCAATGTGACAAGGCTGACAGAATTGTCCGTGATGCTGGATCAAGCTTCTCTTGTTTCAGGTCAGGTAGAATTACCAAAATTATTTGTTCAAGGCCTCAGTTATGGGAAATTATTTATTGATGTCATCAAGATCAGAATTTTATACACATAATTATTGTCTCTTAAACAATGAGGGAAAGCCCAGATAATGTCATAGCTTTGGAAACCTCTGATAGGTTAACTGACACGTTTGAGTTCAAAGGAGACTCTTGTGGATGTATTTTAAGGCCACACCTGGAACTCACTGCTTTCTGGTTTGACACAATGGGAAAGTCAGCAGAAATCATCCCAGATGTCAGAAGAAAAAGATTGTAGTTTGCAAATGTCCACAGGGACAAACACTTTCACATCTGGAGACATGTCCTGTAGTCTGATGACATTAAAGCGGATCTGTTTGGTCATGATGACCATCATTACATTTGGAGGAAAAAGGGGGATGCTTGTAAGGCTGGGAACATCAATCCAACTGTAAAGTTCAGGTGTGGCAGCATCATGTTGGATGGATTAAAGACTAACCTAACAAGAGCAAATCATGAAAAGCTCATCAAGATAAATACGACTCTAACTGAACAGAAAAATAAAACAATTAAATGTGGTTTATTGAACATCAGTTCTCTCTCGTCAAAGACTTGGCTAGTTAATGACTTGATTAGTGATAATCAGATTGATTTGTTCTGTGTCACAGATACCTGGCTGCAGCAAGAGGATTATATTAGTAGAAACGAGTCAACCCCTTCTAGTTATTTACATTTTCACATTCCTCATAGTACAGGGCGAGGTGGAGGAGTCGCAACTATTTTTCATTCTGATTTATTCATTAATCCTACGCCCATCAATAGCTACAGTTCTTTTGAACATCTAACCCTTAGTTTTCCTCATCCTAGTTGTAAAACCACTGTTTGTTGTTTTGTATCGTCCATCAGGCCTTTACTCACAGTTTTTAGATCATGTCTCAGATTTTTTATTTGATTTAGTATTAAATACTGATAAGATCATTATAGTGGGAGATTTTAACATTCATGTTGACATTGAGGATGATAGCCTAAATGTAGCCTTTAATGCTATTTTGGACTCAGTTGGCTTTACTCAAATTCATAGTGCTACCCACTCATGCCGTCATACTTTCAACCTTGCGCTGACATATGGCACTGAGTGTGAAGAAACAACAGTAATTCCCCATAACCCTGTGCTGTCTGACCATTTTTAATAACCTTTGAGTTTAATTTAACTGAGTATTCCAAACCTGAGAGAAAAATTCATTGTAGAAGAGCTTTATCAGACAATGCTGTAAAAATGTTTAAAGAATCTGTTCCATGTTTAATTTTCTCAGAATCTCAGATAAACACAGTAGAAGGCAGTAGTTTAATCTCCAGCCCTTCTCAAATTGATGTTCTTGTTCATAGAGTTACTTCCTCATTGTGAGTGGCATTAGACAATGTAGCCCCCTTAAAAAAGAAGGTAATTACGCATTGGAGGTTGGTTCCTTGGTTTAATTCAGAGCTGCATACTTTGAAGCAGAACACAAGGAAATTTGAGAGAAAATGGCGCTCTACATATCTAAAGGAGTCCTACTTAACTTGGAAAAATAGTCTACTGCTGTACAAAAAGACCCTTCACCAAGCTAGAACATTGTATTTTTCATCATTAGTAGAGGAGAATAGGAATAATCCTAGGTTTCTTTTTATTATAACTGCCAAACTTCCACAGAGTCATAGCTCTGTTGAGCCATCGATTCCCCCAGCTCTCAGCAGTAATGACTCTATGGGATTCTTCTTAAATAAAATTGATTCTATTAGAAATAAAATTGTTGCTATCCTCCCGAACGTGATTAATTCATCCCCAGCAAGTGAGGCAGCACTGAATGGAACTCTAGAACCTAATATGTGTTTGGACTGTCTTGAGTCATTTGAGCTTTCTGGGTTATCAAAAATATTAGCTTCTTCCAAACCTTCGACTTGCATGTTGGACATGTTGAAATACCTGAGTTTTGGCATATCCCCCCTGCCACTGAATTAAAAGAACTAATAGTAAGATAATATTTCAATGCAGTTAATGAGTAGGTATTCAGCTGCTTTGTTGTGTGTGAATCTTGAGTGAAAATCAACAGGAGATTCTTAAATCACAAAAAGGGGAACTTCAGGTGCCTTGGGCTAGTGAGTTTCCATGGCAACGGGGCATTGAGAAAGTTGAAGCTTCCTGAAGGCAGAGTATTTGGGGAAGTATGTAAGGGTGTGTGTTCTCTAAGATAAAACATTCTCATCATGTTTTAGAATTAAATATTTTTACTTATCCATGATAATGAATGATTAGGAAGTTTTATTCTTTCCAGATGAATAGAAATTATCATCTTTTGAACAGTTATTGAAAACCTTTCTTTCTTAGGTTTGATTAGTGTATTATGAGGATATAGATTGTGATTGTGATTGTCTATTGCAGAGTTAAAAGGATATGAAATGCTGCAACCCCAGGGTGGGGACAAATGTAAGAAATAAGGCCAGATTTGATAATTAGATAGTTTTCATATAACTTTTGGGTTTTAGGACTTTTGTTGGTATTAAATAAATACACTTTTCATTTATTCTATGCTGGAGATACAAGTTTAACGAGGGAAGATAATTGAAAGGAACAGTTTTCTTGTTTCTAGGCCCTTTTAGGTCGGGACTAGTTTGCAGAACCAGTCCATGATTAGGCTTTTAGAAGTTGAACTATAAAATTAGTAATACAAAGAAATATCTAAAACCAACAGGATCAGACTTTAGTACAAGCAATGAATTTACACAGCTGTTCTGTCTTATGAACTTTGCTTTAATCTTTTTGTTTCTGTATCTAAGCTAGAAGTAATAATCAGGGAAAACCTCTAATGATGGAAAGTTGATCCAAAGCTGTAAGGACTGTATAACTGACCAGTTAAAACTGTAAGCAAGTCAATAGAAATATGATTTTTGATAATTGTGGGGAAGTGAATGTTACAAATATCAACAAGGGATGACGCTGAACAAATAATGTCAATAATTGGGAAGTACTGTGATGTACAAAGTTAATCTTTGTGATTTAAATGTTGTTTTGACTGAATGTTAAAATGTATTAATCAGTTATAAGGGACAGAAGATGACTCTGTGGTGAGTGAAAAGAGGCAAGTTGACTGTGAGAGAGTGGAAAGTGGAATTTTCCAGTAAAGGAGGGTGATTTTAACAGTTCATGCAAAAAGCCACGTAAGCATCGAGCCCAAAAAGTATAAATTAGAAGCACTTGCTATCATTCAGTGGTCATGCTTTGGGGACAGTCTTCGCGTTCACATCAGGAGAAGAGATTGTGAAGGACGAACCATCTGGGTTTTGAGAGTGGAGTTGAGACCAGACCGGAGAGCTGCAGCCATGTCGAGGTCAACCCACAAGCCAAAGGTTGAGGTTTCAGAATCTGGATTTACTCTCAAGACTGCTGCTTCACACTGAGGTTTTTTCTGTTTGTTAGCTCCAAGAACTTTCATGGGCTCTGTCAAGAACAAGTTCGAGGATCCTTTGAGTTTTTCACATAAAGAACAAATGGATCAACCCAGGACAGGACAGCTCTAGTGGTATGATCCCCTCTCTCTTTGTCTCCTTCAAATTTGTTATATCCAAGAAGTTCACTCAGCCACAGTTATAGGGAAAGACTATTAAACATAATTTGATGATTTTTGCAAGTTATTTACTTTTCCTGAGTTACTGGATTTGAACTTCTGCGCTTTACCTGCTAAGTTCTGCAAATTAAAGCAATTAAAGTTCGACTCGACGAGATTGCCACTTTTAAGGATTCTTGCTGGTTGTAAAAAGTTTGGCTGCTTGGCTTCAACAGAATTTCTGAAGAGGCCTTTTATCGGTTGTTCTGATAAAGAGGTTTAGATAGAAAAACAAAATCTTTTAGGTTTATTAGTCCAGACTTCTAAAACTAATTCAGCCCATATTCCAAACATGAGTTGTGAAAATAAGGAAGAAGCTGCTGTTAACGAGGGTGGTTGAAGGTGCTCGCTGCCTGCGGCTGCTCAGTCAGGTGGATACTTCAGAGGAAGCAGGGGTTGGCACTAGGAGAGGAGGCAGTTAGAAGGCTGAACGAATTCTTCCTGGAAACCAGCTTAAACAGACTTCCTGCTTGGGAAGGCAGGAAGTTCGGACCCTTTGAATAGAGAGGTGGTTCAGACCAATTTGCGTTAGTGAGGTTAGTCTGACAACAACGGACAGACCCCATCCCAACCAGATTATTTAAAGAGGTGTTCCTTTTGATTTCTGCCTCCATTTTAGATATGGTTAATCTGTCCTTAGTAAATAGCCATGTTCCACAGCCTTTTAAGGAAGCTGTAATTAAACCTTTACTTAAGAAACCATGTCTCAATCAACATGACTTAATAAATTACAGAACTATATCTTCCTTTCTGGATGCTGGAGAAAATAGTTACAAGTGTGTGAGTATTAAAAAAGTAATGACCTGTTTGAAGAGTTTCAGTCAGGTTTCAGAGCTCATCATAGCACTGAAACAGCCCTGCTGAAAGTTACAAATGACATTCTCTTGGCCTCAGATAATGGACTGGTTCTGGTTCTGTTAGGTCTCAGTTCTGGTTCTGATCTAGTGGACCACAATATTTTCTTAGAAAGGCTTGAACATGTTGTTGGTATCAAAGGACCAGCACCAGGCTGGTTTAAATCTGATCTGTCAGACTGATTCTAGTTTGTTCATGTGAATGATAAATCTTCTTCTCACTCCAGGGTTACAGGAGGAGTACCACAGGGCTCTGGGCTTGGACCAATTCTTTTTACTATATATCTGTTTCCAAATGGAAAAATCATCAGACAGCATGGGATAAATGTCCACCGTCATGCTTATGATACTCAGCTATATCTATCCATAAATCCTGATGAATCCAATCTGTTAGGTAGATTACATACATGTCTTGTGGACATTAAAACCTGGATGACACTAAATTTTCTTCTTTTAAATTCTGATAAAGACAGTAGTGGTTGTTTTTGGACCAGAACCTCTGAAAGAGACACTGCGTAGTCAATTTCTTGATCTGGATGGCATTAAATTGGCCTCAGATAATAAAGTAAAGAACCTCGGTGTTATTTTGACCAGAATATGTCATTTAAGTCCTATATTAAACAAGTTTTTAGAGTTTCCTTCTTTCATCTCCGGAATATTGCCAAAATTAGAAATATCCTGTCCAGGAGTAAAAACTAGTCCATGCATTTGCTACTTCAAGGCTGCACGACTGTAACTCTTTACTATCAGGACGTCCACAGGATGGAGTCAAAAGCCTTCAGCTGATCCAAAATGCTGCAGCAAGAGTTCTGATGAAAATTAAAAACAGAGATCATATTTCTCCTATTTTAGCTTCCCTTCATCAGCTCCCCGTTAAATCCAGTTTATAATCTCAGATTCTCCTTCTCACATATAAAGCCCTTAATAATAAGTTCCATCATAAGAGATCTGATTGTTCCAGATGTTCCTAACATAGCACTTTGCTTTCAGACTTCAGGTTTACTGCTGGTTCCTGGAGGTTCTAGGAGTAGAATGGGAGGCAGATCCCTTAGTTATCAGGCTCCTCTCCTGCGGAACCAGCTCCCAGTTTTAGTCCATGAGGCAGACACCCTGTCTACTTTCTCGACAAGGCTTAAAACTTTCCTCTCTAATAAAGCTCATACTTAAACTGGCTTAGGTTATCCTGAGCTATTTCTGTAGCTATGCTACCATAGGCTTAGGCTACTGGAGGACAAACTGAGCCCTTTTTCCTCACTTTTTTCTTCTACTACTCTTCAATTTGCATTATTTGCTGTTATTTCAACTATTAACTTTTTGTTTTCTCTGTTATTTCTCTCCATAGAAGCTACACCTGGTCTGGCGTTCTGTTTGGCTGAGATGCTTTCATGGAGAAGGGCTTCAACAAAGATAATGCTGCCATCACCAAATTGTTCTCCCTCTCCTGCTATTAACTTTTTACTTTCATGAACATAAAAATAATCCTCCTTCAGTTTGTCTGTTTTTCTTGTGTCCCTGCTCTGTCTTCTCAAACCCCCAGTCAGTTGCAGCAGATGGCCGCTTGTACTGAGCCAGGTTCTGCTGGAGGTTTCTTCCTGTTAAAGGGTAATTTTTCCTCTCCGCTGTCGCGACACACATGCTCGGTATGAGGGATTGCTGTTAAAGTCAACGACACAATGCAAGCGATTGTCTACAGTCGCTATGAGCTTGTCCAGGAGGAGTGAATGCTTCAAGTCAATGACTCTGCTGGGATTCTGTAGAAACTTTTTGAACTACTTTGAATAATTACTTGAGCTTACTGTACTGTTTGATAACTAGGATCAATTGGAACGTATGTACGACTGATTTTTTTTTACTTTTTATTTTTTTGTAAAGTGCATTGGGACATTTGTTGTGAATTGGCGCTATATAAATAAATTGAATTGAACTAAAACTGAATCATGTTGCAGGACTGTTTCACTGCAGGAGGAACTGGTGCACTTCAAAAAATAGATGACATCATGAGGAAAGAACATTATGTGAGTATATTGAAGCAACATCTAAAGACATCAGCCAGGAAGTTAAAACTAGGGCTCAGATGTATTCAGATGGATGATGACCCTCAGCAGCCAAAATGGTTTCAAAGTAGGTTCAGGACATCAAAGTCAATGTTTTGGTGTGATCATCACAAAGCTCTGATCTCAGTCCTAGAGGTGAGGCGGCCTACAAACCTGACCCAGTTCAACCAGTTCTGTCAGGAGGAATAGACCAGACCTCCATTAAACTATTGTGAGAAGCTTGTGAAAGGAAACCCAAAACATTTGACCCAATACATACAGTTTAAAAGACAATCATCTATGATACTAAGGGTTCTTGTTTTGGCCTGTCATATAAAATCCCTATATAATATATTAAAGACTTCGATTGGAATGTTAAAGATTTAAAAAACATTTTAAAAAGTTTGTCCATATAAATGTATACATAGCTAAGACCAGATCTTTACATATACTAGGGCTGGGCGATATGGCTAAAAAACATATCATGGTATAAGCATTTCAACCTGGAGAGACTCACACAGCGAGATAGAGACAATTAGAGTTTTATTGATGTAAAGTTCTTTGGTGCTCGGACCCTGGCAGAAGATGTGTGTTCTGAGAATCGCCGAGAGCTTTAATGAACAACATAGGGTGATTTAGGGTCGTCTTCCCCCCAGGACCCGGACCTGGTGGTGGAGCAGAGGTGGAGGAAAGGGAACCCAGAGGAGCCCAAGAGGGCAAGGGTGGAGACGGGGTGGCGGTGGGATGAAGCTTGGCTGGCGAACAGGTGGAACCATTGATTGTGAGTCTTATATCCGGAATCCTGGATGATAATTGGCAGCAGCAGAGGCACGGCCTGGTGATAGATAATGCAGGCAGGCTGGAGAGAGTCTGCCAGGTTGAATTTACAGTGAGCCTTCATTTCATATCAGTTGATATCGATAATTATTAATTAGAGTTTTTTTATAGGCAAAATACTGCGAAACTGGTGACATGACCTTTCTTCTTTTATTCACAATGTCTTCTTGAGCTGTTGCACTCATTTTCTCATTTCTTTCCACCCTATTCTTTTTTATTTCAAGCAGTTATGGGGCATGGTAGTAAACAGGAAACTGCTCTCACTTACTCAGGCATACTGTGTGTCAGAGGCTGCACCAGAATTTCTCGATGTCCGTCATTTTGACTGACGGCGTCACAAAAAAATCCCATTATAATCTATTTTTTCCATCAGATTGTAAATAATAATCTTGACAAATTCAATTGCATTTAAGTTTAAATTGGTTTAATATTCAACAAGCTAAATGAAAAATCTACATCGTGCCTTTACACATCAAGCAGATAAATATATGAAACTTTTTCTCCACAGTGAAAAAAATCCACTAACCATGGAACCAGTACCTACATATAAACAATGAAATGAAACTATCGCACTTATTTATGAACATGGACATGAATTGTGCATTGGATTGTGCGTAATCAAATGTCTCAGGGTTCTGATCTTGATCTGCAGACTGAATACGAGCGCTGTTGCTGCACTATATACTGGAAGTATAAGCACCACTTCAGCCAAAGTTTTGAAATCAGAGAATCTTTTCTCCATTTGAAGCAATCAGAAATCAGCATAACTCTCTAAAGCAGGGGCAGCAGAAGGCAATCTCCCAGAATGCACTCCTACACCAGATGTGCTCCAAAGCCTCTTGTCCATAACTCTTCAATGCGCTGTCAGCTCCTGGACAGCGAGATTCAAGGATTTTTATTGACCTTCTAGTTCACATTTGCATGTTTATAGTATGAAATTTTGGACTCAGGCTCCAGTTCAAGAAGCCTAATAAATAAATAAATAAATAAATAAATAAAGTTTACAAAGTGAGGTGAAGCTGTATTTAGTACATTAAGTGCAGGAGATGCATTTAGTTCAATCTCCAGATCAGAGACAATCATCGGATGGGATTTCTTCTTTTACTATTGTTTGATTTAGTTACCTCCACGATGTTTTCTTTGCATAAAGTTGCGTCTGCACCAAGTGGTCCTGTTTGAAGTGTAATCCGTCACAAATGGCCTTCAGATTTTTCCATCACTGTTTAAAAAACCGGTCAAAGACGGAGAATATTCTGTTAACACGACCACTGCTCTGTGTGTGTTCTGTGAACCGCCCAGACTCCGCTCGCACTGTCCGTGGATGGTTGAGATTTCACACTCAAGCGAGCTGATTGTCTACATTTCTTGTGACAAATCCCTTCATTTCCCACAAACCAAAAGGATACTAGCAAGTTTGATGCCTAGCCCTCATTCTTCTCCACTAGGGCAGCCACTGCTCACCTGTCAGTGCGACACAGAGAGCGGTAGTCACGTTGCACATCCTTATTACAACAGGTTGCGCTGACTCTCAACATTATCTCAGTGTTGCAAACAAAACAGTTCAGTGTGAACACTGTTTCGTGCAACAGTTGTAAAAATGTACTTTTGTACGGACGTGTCCAGTGGACGTCTACTTTGACTCAGCATTGTTCTGCCTTGACTACATGAGGACCTCTGAGTGAAGTAGGCTGGAGTACGTTGGGGGGAACACGAACTGCTATTGTGCATGTAACACAACACCTTGCTGCTAGGTAACCATAGAGCGAGTTGATGCCACCAACTTAGCTTAGCTGGCCCTGGGAGGTTGAGCGACTAAAGCTTTTCCTCTCCCTACATCCCCCTGAATGCTGTGCAGTTCTGGATCGGAGTTCAGTGAAATTATTGAGCATTCCATCAGACGTATTTTCTATTGATATTGATCACATGTCTATCGCGATAAATATCGTTATCATTTTATCGCCCAGCTCTAACATACACCAAATAAAAATACATCCATATTTTTTTTTCTCACTGTCTGAAGTTAAATCAGACCAAACTTCTCTTGTTTTAAGTCAGTTAGAATTACCAAAATTATTTCTATTTTGCTAAATGCCAGAAAACTTAGAACTTACATAGATAGATAGATAGATAGATAGATAGATAGATAGATAGATAGATAGATGGAAAAGAAAGGGAAAAAGAGAAAAAAGGAAGAGAGATGTGATAAAAGGGGAGGAGGGGAAGGAATAGAGAAAATGTGATGCACCATTAGAAAACCAGGAACAAGTTGCCAGGGCACAAATGGAGAGAAAAAATAAAATTAACTGATTTCTGAGAAAACAGCTTTTTGTTTGTTGCAAAATATACTAGTTGAAGTGATGAAGAAAACATCCCATCTTTTAAATAGTAATTTCAGAGGTTTTAAAATGGTAAACTTTGTTTCCACTCAGCTTGTTTCTGTAGTAAATGTAAGCCGGCAGGCATTTGAGTGGGGAAACGCATAACTGATTAACATACATTCTTTGTTAGGTTATTCACACCTCTATTGTTGTTGGTTTCAGCCTAAAAGCTGGGTGTTTGAAAGAACACATTGCTGAATGTGTTGCTCAAGAACTGAACCGTAGCTGTTATAACGTGTTATAACAGCAGACACTGACAGCATCAGTGTCTGCCTTTTTCACCAAGGCAGACACTGACGCTGATCCCATTTCAGATTCTGAATCAGAACAAGATGAAGCAGAAGAATTCAAGGATAGTAATATTACTTTGGAAAGTATTCTGAGTTTACAGTTGAGGTTAACTAAATATGAAGAAGATGAAGAATGATTTGGACTCATAGTGGAAGATTGAACGCAAAATATAAGAATCTATATTCTTAACATTTAAAGAAGACAAAGACAACAAAATGAAAAAAAATCTGTAACTTTGCTTGTAAATGGTACAGGAGAAGAAAAGAGTGGTCTCCATTTGGGACATTGTCATGCAGTCACAAACTTTCTCCAGAGTTTGTGTACAACATGCTGATGGATTCTTTGGCAGCAGAAATAGAGCAGCAGGACATGACAATAATTTTACACCTTGAAGCTAATACGGGTACAGTTTTTACTTAAAAGATGACATCGACCAGAAAGATACCGATGAAAAGAAAACACGACAGGATTTATATGATGGGAGGCACTGAATTCTGCAGGAATACTTTTTTATTTTCTGCTGGGTTGAGTATCAGAATTTATTATATATAGGACTAAAGGTTTTGTGAAATTTATTCAAGACTTGGAGTGTAATGTGATAGATTTCATAGGCCTTATTGTTCCTTATTGTGCCTTATTCATAGGCCTTAGATTTCCTGATTATTTACATTGGCCTAGCTGGCTGCTGTACTGCTACTGCCTCCCGAAATGGCAGCATCGATCACAGCGGCTATCATTTGCTGCTCATCTGTGATCACAATGTCCAGTTGGATGGCCATTACATTTTTGACTGTTTGAATCTAGAAGTCTCACAGGATTTTACCTAGGTCATTCTCTGCCATCTTGTGAAGTGATTCCCACTTTGACCTAGGGGTCCCCAGTTCGTACTCAACACAGATGTTTCTGAACACTATACCAGCCGCTTGGTTATGGCCAATATATATTGGTTATGGCCAATATATATATATATATATATATATATATATATATATATATATATATATATATATATATATATATATAGAGAGAGAGAGAGAGAGAGAGAGAGAGAGAGAGATAGATAGATAGATAGATAGATAGATAGATAGATAGATAGATAGATAGATAGATAGATATCGCTCTATCTCTATATCTCTAGATAGATAGATAGATAGATAGATAGATAGATAGATAGATTTTCAGAAACCTACAAAGTATGAAGCCTTATCTGTTCATCTATAGTTCACAGGTCTTTTACACCTTTATCCTCTTCAACATTTTAACCTGCCCACATGACTCATCTCTCACACAAGCTAGGCTGTTATGTATTGTCACCAAACATTCAATAAAAGGGATTAAACCCCCCTTTCATCTCCTTCTTTTGGGTTTTCTGTTGATTCTATGTTTCATCAGATCCAGCTGGGGAGTCTTCACTTTGCTCAGAGTTGTGACACAGACAAAGTGCAGACTAAAGGAACCAACTGCAGAGGTACTTTGAAGATCGGCAGCTATTATTCCTCAAGTACCCACATTGTTCTATGCTTGAATTAGTGCACCTGAATCCACTAATCGATGGTTGTTAGTTCTGTGTGTACATGAATGACATGTGAGGGCTGTTAAGGGATATTTCAGTGCCTTACAAAAAAAGGCTGCTGGCTCTGATGTGGAGCAAACTGTGAAGTTGTGAGTTCATTGTAAGGTATTTTTTTCCAAGTCATGCTTTATCACTTTCATATAATTTTTGAAGTAAGAAAACTTTAAAAATTCCCATTAATTCAAAAAAATGTACACAAGTGACCTTTGCTTGGTGTTTCAGGTCTTTCAACAAATATTTTCTGTTTTTAGTGGATTTTGAAATACTGTGAAGCGTTATATTTTTTAAAAATGTCACAATTGTGGTGTTATTCAACAGATAATGTGTCTGTTGTCAGACTTATATTCTAAATATTCATATTCTACTATCTTTAAAACAGCCCACTATTGCTCAAATGCATGTCATTCCGTCACTATCGACCTAATGCTGAAAATGAAAGCTTTTGCTTTGACCACTAAACCTACACATTTATGCAGTATTGTGTTTTTTCATGAGGTTTTTTAATTTATGCCATGAAAATGTACTGGAGGTCTCAATTTTTTTCAATTCCACAAGAGTCTGTTAAAGGTAAATTGACTGACTCTATGTGGCATGTTTTCAGTCATACTGAACACTCCACATTTTACACTGGAGCCACATTCTACAGTGTGTGGATCACAAACCAGGTGTCCCAGTGGCTTTCTTGGATATGGTTGTTCTGCGGAGCAAGTTGTGATACTGGGCTGGACCGTACTGAGGCATTTGGGGTGGTTTTTCCACAGATCTTTTTTTATTTGTGAATTTAAATAGAACTATTCAGTCAATACTAACATTTGAATCTTGACCATTTGGGTGTGTATTGTGAGATTATCCTCTGTTTTTAGGTGTAAAGTTACATCACTCAGAAATAATACCAGCTCATGCCTTTGGACTGTTTGGCTTTCAATGAGTCAGCCTGTGTGATGAATGGATTTTTAGCAGGTGAAGTGGCACATGTGCAGTGATATACCGATTTCTTTAAAAAGGAATTTACCAAACATTCCTTCATCTTTCAAGGTCAGGCTGCATTCACTCAAAAAGAACTTCCACATAACCACATATTTACTGCACATCATAGACCTTTGAACCCTGACTTCAGCTGTTAATCAGTGCTACTTGACACGCTGACGGCTGGTGTTCCCAAATCAGCCAATCCAGGAGCAGTATTTATTGTCTTTGGTGCTGATTGGCTGTACTCCCAAGAGCAAAAATAAGGAAGACCATAGATGTTTGCTTCTATGGTAGTGCTAAGATGGTTTCCTCTGTGTGTATTAATGCATATGAAGGTATATTTGGTTTGAACTATTAAAATAGGCAGTTATGAGCATGTTTAGAAGGGGTCTCAAATATTAACATTTTAGCTAATCATTGGTCTCTACTTTCTGCAAATACCAAGGGCCCTCTATACAATTGGTGTATAAATGAATGCTGTTATCAGGAAATATGGAAATGTTTGATACCCCAAGCCATAATTAGGGGATTCACTGGTTTCCACTTCTGAATTACCTTGTTCTCTGATTGACTTTAAATTGTTTTGAAGTC
The DNA here is from genome assembly GCA_014839685.1 of Anableps anableps. Lineage (NCBI taxonomy): Eukaryota > Metazoa > Chordata > Actinopteri > Cyprinodontiformes > Anablepidae > Anableps > Anableps anableps. The sequence goes on along the minus strand of CM026075.1, from coordinate 39,257,135 downwards.
ATCTTATAAGTCATCTTTGGGGCTAGTAACGACCCAAGTGCAGAGACTGACTGCAGCCAAAATGAGTTCCTTAATAATAAACAGTAAGGGAAATTTACAGGGAACTTCAAGGGAAAGACATGATGCCCAGGCAATGCTACTCAGGAATCAGCAAAGAAAAATGGAAATTACTGAGCTTACAAACTGAGGTGATTTTGGAGAATGTCATTAAATGCAGGTGAGTTAATTAGAGGATTAGGAACAGCTGTGGAGAGCAAATGGGCAGCCTGAAGGAAGGTGAGTAAAAACATAAAGGAAATTGACCTAGACACAGAGAAACTACAAACCAAGTATAAAAAGACGAACAAATCTAAGAGAAATAAATCTAAATATACAAAGAACAGAACACAAGCATAAATTAAGAAACTAAACAGAAAGGAATAAACAAATATGGCAACATCTTACTAGCAACAATTAACACAGAGGAAAGAATTCCAAACAGCAAAGCATTTTAAAGTCAAGTTAATTTGTACAGCACATTTCAACAAGGCAGTTTAAAGTGCTTTACATGATAAAAACAGCACAATTAACAAACAAAACAAAAAAAAACATCACATTACAGTGACAGAAAAATGCATGGATGAGTTTCTCTAGATCTTGTTGAGACATTAGTCGTTTCATCCTGGAAATATTCTTCAGGTGATAGAAGGCCGACTTTGTAACTGTCTTTATGTGTCTCTGAAGGCTCAGTTCTGAGTCCAGTACAACCAACCACGCATCATGACATTTTCAGCAGCAAGGCAGTTCAAAGTGCTTCACATTATAAAAACATTAATCAAATATACAACAAAATTAGTAAATGGCCTGTACTTGTGTAGTGCTTTATCAAGTCCGGAGGACCCTAAAGCACTTCACACTACATTCAGCCATTCACCCATTCATGTACACATTCAGACACTGGTGGTGAGCTACTGGATTGTAGCCACAGCTGCCCTGGAGGTGTCTGACAGAAGCAAGGCTGCCATGCACCTGTGCCACCGAGCCCTTGGACCACCACCAGGATGCAAGACAGGTGAAGTGTTTTGCTCAAAGACATAACGACAGAGACAGACTGATCTGGGACAAACTACCACCACCATCGCTCTGTTTATCCCATGTTGTCTGATAATTTTACCAATTGAAAGCATATATACAGAAAAGAGAACCAGGCCGAGCCAGAACCCTGTTCTTCTGCACCAGTAACCCTGGAGTGAGAAGATTTATCGTTCACATGAACAAACTGGAATCTGTCAGACAGATCAGATTGAAACCAGCTTAGTGCTGTTCCTTTGATACCTACATGTTCAAGCTATTCTAAGAGAATATTGAGGTCCACTGGATCAGAACCAGCACTGAGATCTAGCACAACCAGAACACCCCAACTTTGAATGCAAAGCTTTGTTTAAACGTTCAATGTGGATGTGAATCTGAGGAACAAGAGAACAAATGAAAAGTTTGACTCCCTTAGTCGTGGCTGAATGTGCAACAGAATCAGTTCCCTGTGTGTGAGGTGTTCTCAGCTTGTTCTCACTGCTCCTGTCACAGCCCTAAAGCTATGTAAACAGCAATTACTAAATTACACTCTCCAAGTCAAACACTGGGGCCTGTGATTTAAACAGAAGAATCAGCTGGAACCTGCTCAAGCTAAACTCCTTTCTCTAGTGACAATGTGTGACGCCAAAGACTGAAACCTTTTTTACTCCTTTGTACACTTTGTTTGTAATAGACGAGGATGTTAATGGAGGTGTTATACTCAAAAACAACTCGTCATTGAAGGCTTAAAGCTTGGACAGCTTTTTGCTTGAAAATGGTCATGGGAGAAGGAAATCACCAGTTAATGAGCCCATCCTCAAATGTGTCATCATCCAAAATGCAACTTGAATATATCAAACTAAAAAAAACAACAAACAGAATTCCATCATCTCTTTGTTGTTCTGTAACAAAAAATGTTATTCATCACTTAGTTATAACACGACTACAGTGAAAAGCTGAAGACATGGCTATCATTAAAGTTTGACGCATTGCTAAATCCAGTAATGACCTGTGGTGAGACCAATGTGTAAATATATCAAAATGTTTTTTGTTGTCTCAGCTTCTCTGTGTTTAGTTTTTTTTTTTCCTTGAAAGGCTTTACTTTGAATTAACATCAGGAGAAATGGAAGCAGCAGAACCATCTAGATTAGGGACATTTGAGCTGTTTAAAGGTTCAAGTAAAAATTGGCTTTCTGTCATTTGGCATCTCAGTTGTCTTTATAATCAATAACCCAAAAGTTCTCCCTGACTTTGAATGCTATCTTCTTGGGTGGTACAAAGTTGAGAATGGATACATTTAGAGAAGGTGCGCCCTGTTTAAGTTAAATATTACCTACTTCTATCAGGTTAAAAAGTTATATAAAGCTGAGTTGGATTCTTCAAAGTTCCTTTCTGTTGTTATTTATTAAATAAAGATACATCTGAAAAAGAAGCTGCTGTGATCCAGCAGCTTGTGGATCACAGGTTTCAAACTCAAGTCCTTGATGGCCGATGTCCTTCAACTTTTAGTTGTGTCTCTGCTCTGAAACCCCTGAATCAAATAGTAAGGTCTTTAGCAGGACTCTAGAGAACTTGGCAGCATACTGAGAAGGTAATTTAGTCATTCAGTTCAGGTGTGCTGGACCAAGGACATTTCTAAAAGTTTCAGGACACAGAGAGGACTGGAGTTTGAGATCCCTGTCTTGGAACCTTTTTTAGCTGTAATAACTCTCAGCAGTGGTTTTCTGTCTAGGCTGTCAGTCTCCAATATTGTCATTGGAGGAACTAAGGTCCATCTTTGAAGATCCCACCATAGCATTTCAGTCTGATAGAGGTTTGGACTTTAACGAGGCCATTGAAACGTCTTAATTTTTTCAGCCATTCTGTTGTAACTAACTTTTTGGAATCCATGTTCTGTTGATGACCCAGTTTGGACCAAGCTTCAGTTGCTGGACAGATGGATTCACATTTGACTGTAGAATATTTTGGTCTACAGAGGAGATTTGGTCCACTTAATGACTGCAAGGAGCCCAAGTGCCTTGGCTGAAAAAAAAGCTCAAATCATCATTCCTCCACCACTATGGTTAATGGTTGTAGTGAGGTGTTTGTGTTGATGTGCTGTGTTTGGTTTTCTTCAAACATGGTTCTGTATATTATGATCACACCTCTCATCTGTCCAAATGACGTATTTGCGTGTTTGCAAACCTAAATCATGATCTCATCTTCAACTTCTCCAAAAGAGATTTACTTGTTTAATCTTTCTCCAAAGAGTACCTCAGTTTCATTGTACTTTTGATTTGAAATTTGAAACTTTTTTGCTTCTACTGACAACAAATTGTGATCAAAGATTTCAATGGTTAATTTTACTGCATATAAATGAATACCCTTCTGTTGACTGACTAGTTGTTTCTTTGATGTTTTATATCACAATTTTTCCCCATTCAGAAGATGGAAAAACCAGTTACAACTGTGATATGTGTCAAATCATCACAGGTCCCTCAAGTTTAGGAGCTTTTTATGCTCAAATTTATGCCTTTATCTGAGTTACAGTAAGTAGCTTAGCAAAAAATACATTTCTCTGAAAATGGTCTGATACAAAACTCCAAAACCCCTGGAAACACCTTCAGGAAGCCTTGTGAACTGTTGATCAAGACCACTTTGAAAATTACAAGGAAGAAGAAACTGCTTGAAAGGAAAATGGTAAGGCAGAGCGGTCGAACAAGATTTTCTCTACAGGACAATGGAAAGACTTCTTTGTCTCTGATATTTGATATGACATGATTTTTTTGTGATGGGAGCAATTTACTCCACACGTTAAAACATGCTGTGAAACAAAACGCTGGGAAACTGTAATCCTTTTTGTAATAATTCTCATATATATGCACACCCACGTACACACAGACGCTCAGTCGCTGATAAAAAATCCGGTCAAACAGCACTTACACTGACAGTTTAATAAACTGACATCAGATTGTCCTGGCACATCCTGTTATTCCTAACGTCAACATATATAACAGACATTTTCCACTTTTGCTTCCAGACCATTAAGAAAAACTCAATATTTCACTTTAACAAATTCATTACAGCTGCATCTGAGTTGAGTATTATTTAGAGGTCAAACTAGCATCTGCTGTCTCAAACACTCTTTAATGACCCTTCATCATTCATCCCTGCAAGAGATACTTCTGGAGTTATTACATAAATCCAAAAATCATTATTATTCAGACTTTGTCTCAGCTTGCTCAGCTTTAATTATTTTATTAAATCTTTCTGACTAGATCGTCATCAAGGACATTTTTTGCAGTAACTTTAGTCACGTGCAGTACTGTGCTACATTTTCTAAAAAACAAAATCATTGTTTTTTTTTTAAGATGATAAGATTTTTCTTTGTTCCTGAGTTCAACGTCAGGTGAAGGTTTCCTTTCACCGTGCAGGAGCTGCTTCATCAAGGAGATTGTTCACAGGGACTTATAAACCCCACTGAGCAGAACAAAGTTCATGACTCTGGGACTAAGGCTTACACCTTCACCCACACATTCAATGCTATTCCGTTATGGTCACCGTCCTGCTCACTCTTTGCCACTTACTATTCCAGTAAAGCCACCAGTTTCAGGGTGGAAAAGCAACAAGCTGCAACTGTGCTGTTCCTGCCTGTCAGCAGAGGTTACACCCTTTGCATGTCCCTGCCTGGTCCCTGAGTGAGTTTAACAAAGCTAAATATATGCCAAATGTTTGTCTTTAATGGCAGGTCATTTATAGACATTAGCAGGAGCAGATCTGAACATGTGGCCAGAGGTGCTGATTACCCTGGTTATCTCAGGAGCGTGATCAAAGTCATCACCCATTAATGATCACGTGCTTATGTCCTGAAACCCCCCTTGCTAAGGGTTAGGTTTAGGCCATGCACGCAGCCATGCATCTCTTTGTTTCTAACTTCAAATGGTTGTGCCTCAGCCCATTTCTCAAGTCTGAGTTGTAATCCAGTCAAATTACTGAGGATGTTTGTGCATCTGGCACAAAGCATGAGGGACATCTTTAAATCTGCTGTAGTCCTGGAAGAGATGTTTCTCAGAGCCCTTATTGATCTGTGATCTGCAACATATCAGCTCTTTTTAACACATTTATTATTCTTTTAACATTTTATATCTCTTAACCTATTTTATGATGTGGAATATACCCTCATACTTCTTTTGGTTTGTTTTGTGGATTTAATATGGACACATCTTGTTTACTTTGTATTTTTTTAATAATGCCCGAAAAAAAGATAAAAGAATGAAAAAACAATTGAAAAAGTATTTAGTGGTGTTCGTCATCCTACTTTTTTCCTGAGTGATACCAAGGCTGGGTGGACTTCAACTGATTTGTCTTCCTGTTCGGTCTCCTGTTTGCTTAAACATTGGATGGGAATCAAAGATGCATGAAGCAGAGGAAACCACACCGGCCCTTTCGGAGGCTCCCTGCCCATATCTCACTGCCTAATCCGATGAGCTCACACTCAGTATGCTCCTCTTGTGAGTTCTGCATGACTTGTGCTGCCCCCAGAGATGAAGAATGGATGGGTTGCTGCTGTCTTCATGGAGAGACGGGGGGGTTGGGGGTGCTATGAGGAGCCAGGAGGGGATGGATGGAGAGTTGTTGTGTATGTCTGTTGGGAAAGGGTAGAGAAGGGATATACTAAGGCCCCAGTGTGCGTTTGTGGAGGTGGGGGGAGGTGTTGCGAGGTGGGGGTTGGGGTCTTATCATTCGTCTTTTTTCCCGCCTCCGACACTGACCTCTTTGTAAGATTTGTATTAAAAACTCTGGCCCTGTGAAAATAGAGCCCCCCCCCCCACTTCCTTAGTCTTATCCACTGACCTCCAGTGAGGTAAGTGACCGTTAGTGGACATCCCAAAGACAGTATGTCACATTAAAGTTAAATTGTGTGTGTGTGTGTGTGTGTGTGTGTGTGTGTGTGTGTGTGTGTGTGTGTGCATGTGTGTTTGTCTGTTTCATATATTTATATATGGATTTTACTCATATTTAGGAAAATCAATATTATTTGCACTAAAATGTTGCATGTTTCACTTCTCATCAACATCAAACATCTTTTTTTGACAGTAGTGACTCTTATTGACAGTTGCCAGACAGGAAAGGGGCAGAGTGATAGTTAGAAGACATGCAGTAAAGTTCTCAGGGTTGGGAATCATACCCAGGACGGTACCGCCGAGGATTACAGCCTCTGTAGTTGGGGCACCTGCTCCACCACTACACCACATGACACTCAACAAGTGTCATTTTTAAGAAAAACATATTTAGAAATGTTTTAATAATAAAGTTTACAGAAAGTACAAAATGCATCTAATTCCAAAAACTAGTGCAATTTCTGATATGCACCTCATGCTAAATATTGTACCCACTATCATACTGTTACTTATCTCAAACCATATGTTGGTGTCTCTAAAAATGCATTTAACATGGGTCAAAATGTGAAGAAATTAAGTGTGTTTTCGTGAAATATTAAATGTTTTATGAAACGTTTTAATCTTTAGTCATGTGCATTAGAATGAAGGGTGTAGAACAGCATGCCACTTGGTAGTGACAGAGTATATTACTTTGTGCTGCTTTTTCTGTAGTCATACTTGATGATCTCCTTATCCACAGTCAGTGAGTGTCCCCAAGTGATCAGATAACTTACAGCTGAACCAATCAGATAATAGGTTCAACTCCACTGCTGTGTCAGCCACTCCAAGCATTCAGCATGCTGAGGTGAGGAACTTGCAGTATAGCTTGAGATTAAGTAACAGTAGCATTGAGTCAAGGCTACAAAATTTCAGTAGCATTTGTACTAAATTCACAGCAGTGGAGGATAGGTGCCACATATATGGTGACAGTGCCCCTGGATGATGCTAGCAACTTCCTGTGATAGCTGCAGCTACAACTAAGTGGTTTGTCTTGGTATGTAGTGAAGTATATTTCTGAAGTAACTGGTTCACAATTCAGGAAAAAGTCCTCTGTCTGAGTTTATGGTTAATAGCATCATATGCATAGAACATTGATGGTGGAGCATTTTTAGTGAAAGGCATGTGTCTGTGGACACCACTGAAATGCAAAGCAGATGTGCAACATTGTAACATGGTTATTCCCATCACCTGAAAACTGAAATGATATAAAGAGGAGCACAGGAAAAAATGTTGCCTGCAAAACCAGTGGTTTAGAAAAACCCCTAATGAAGCTATGACTAATTTTTTTGCATTTTTTCTTTGTCTCTTTTTTGCTTGCTGTGTTTGTTACAAAAAATAGTATTTAAAACGTGAAGCTTGTAGAAGTTTGAATCTGAAATGGGTCGCTTTGAAGGATTCATATAAACAGGAAAACACCACCAGCTTCAAAGGAGAAATTAATGATGTCTTAGCCAATTACAAATTTTCCCTTTAATTTAATAAATTAATTCTTTATGTGATGAGCTTAAAAACCCAACAGTAATAGTGTATAACTGCAGTTATTTCTCAGAATATCTTTGTCCCAATCTCCTTGGGAAAGCCTTGTCACATCACCAACCTATCATAAAATGGGTCAAGAAGATCTAGCTCACAGGCTCATTATGTTCTTCTCTTCTGTTCTGTAGCTTAATGTCAAACTTATCACCACCCATAGATGGAGCATTTTTTTTTTTTTTTTTTAAACTGAGGAACAAAACAGTATAATTAGCGCACAGATGTTTTTTACTTTGAACATTAAATCACCTGAACAAACTTCGAAACCAACCATGGAAAACTTTACTCTTCAGAGGAGTGTCACGACTGACTGCTCAAGTCCTCTTTTATAGCTTCCCATGTTTGTTACCAGCTGCCCATTTGGTCGGCAATGTTCAATGAGAGCTCAAAGAACCGTCTTGTTGTCTGTTGTGGATATTTTCTGTTGCTTTTGGAGGCAACTTTATGTGGTGATAAAAATAGGGCCCAACAAACCAGCAGCAGCAGATCCTTCTAGTGCAGTGGTCCTTGTTAATCACAGCAAACAGTTGGAGATCCTTTCAAAGGGGATTATATCAGGGTCAGGAGCATTTGGACCTTAATTACCCTTGACATAATGTTTGACCATTCTGTTACCACTGGGGAGGGCAGCACTTATTAAGGAGACATGGGCCAATGGGTCACATGGGTCAGCTAGGGTCAACATTGCAAACATACAGCCCAGGCCCTACCCCCCCCCCCCCCCCCCGGTAGACTCCCTCCACATTATTGAAGGATCTCCAGCCTTCCTCACCACCTCAGTGACTTGAGATGATCCCAGGAAGGAATCCTGTTAATTCAGGCTTTTGGTTGTGGTGTTCGCAGGAAGACTGTCAGTTGGGATGGATGTCGAACAGAAGAGTTTCAATGAGGACATGCAGATACAAGCTCTGAGGGCAACTTAACCTATGGGTTAAAGGTCACTGGTTCTAATCCTCTAACTGGCCAGGTGCATCTGTACATCAGAGACCTGCAGTCTGCTTTAACTGCCTGAACATAGCTTGAGGCAGATTTTAATTAAGTACTAAGTTCTTGTTAATTAAAATTGTATATTCTACTGTTGCCATATTGGTAGTAATAACTCAGTGTGCAGGAATGCTCAAGACAGTTTAAGAGGGAATTAATCTCAATTGCCAAAAAACATTCTAAGGTGTTTTTAATCATATGACACAGGTGGTAAGTTGTCTTTAATTTAGAATAGAGTAGAATAGAATAGAATAGAATAGAATAGAATAGAATAGAAATATCCTTTATTGTCCCACCATGGGGAAACCTCTGTCCAAAAGCAGCAAAGTGGCAGTGACAGGAAATAACAGAAAAACAGACTCACACACAGAATATAAAATATGTATAAAATATGTAAAAAAACAGAATAAAGAATAAAAAAATACTGTACAGTAAGGCAAAATGTCAACATCAATTCTGGGTAGTTATAAAAATTACTCCAGTTTAGAGGTATGTGCAACTAAGTTGGTTAATTAAAACTGTACAGATGTGCAAAATGTCTTTGAGCATTAAAAATACAAACTATTTACAGTTAGTGACAATAGAAAAACGGTAAAGTTGTGCAGATACGAGCATGGATGTAAACACATTGATTCTGTTGGGAGCAATGATGGTTCTGGAGTCTAACAGCTGCTGGGAGGAAGGATCTCCTATAACGCTCCTTAGTGCACCTAGGATGCAACAGTCTGTCCCTGAAGAAGCTCTCCAGCTCATCAACAGCTTCATGCATGGGGGGGGTGGGGACGTTGTCCATCAGTGATGTTATTTTAGCCAGAGTCCTTCTGTCTCCCACCACTTGCACTGGGTTGAGGGTGCATCCCAGCACAGAACTGGCCTTCCTGATGAGCTGATCTAACTGCTTCCTCTCAGCTGTAGAGAACGTGCTGCTCCAACATAGTCCCATAAAAGATGGTTTATCCATAGAGGTAATAAAGCAAAAAATAAAACAAGTTGATTAAATGTTTTCTGGTGTTCCATATTACCTTCTTAGTGTTTTTCCAACATTTTAGTTAGGTTTTGAGCTGCAGGGAGTGTTTGTGGTTGGCTTCTCTGATGGTTCAGGAGAACCTGAAGCACGTAGTTCACTATGACCCCATGCTGGGGTTCTCTATTTAATGAATCACACAAAGAAGCAAATTATAAAAATGTTAAGGAGAAAAACAAAATACACTCAATTTAATTTTATTCAATTCAGTTAAATTCTATAGCTCCTATTCAATGTCTAAAGGCACTTTCCTAAACCAGACAGATCTTGATTAATATGAAAAAAATACAGTCAGTTCAATTCAATCACATAGAAAGATTCAACCTCGGGTAAATACATTCCTGTGATCCTAATCCTGAATAAAACACAGTTTAATCAAATTCAGCTCATTAAACTAGCTTTCTATTTAAGAAACTCCTGATGAGTGAATCTAGCGCTACCTCATACTGAATCTATCTATCTAACGGTCTGTCCATATGTCTATCCACACATATGTGGACAAAATTGTTGGCACTTCTGATAATGAATGAAAAAACCACAGTGGTCACTGAAATAGCTAGAAATTGACAAAAGTAATAAATTAAAAAATTACTGACAATGAACCAATGAAAAGCAGACGATTTTCAATTGTGGTCATTTTAAAAACAAACTAATGAAACAGGCCTGAGCATACATGATCCCATCCTTCAGACTTTGGAAGACATTTAACAGGCGATATCTGCATATAGACGAAGCAACCTGTCCATCACTGCAGAGAAATGTCTCTCTGACCCCAGCACTAAGGAGAAAGCATCAACCATAAGAAACATCAGCAATCAAACTGCAATCATAGGAATTCCCCTAAATAACAGGTTTTCTGCACTTCAACAGGAATCTTTGAGGGTGTCCTCAAGTTCAAACACCAACGATATGTATGAGACAAGATCGAAAGAGTTTCCTCCTGAAGTGATTCAGAAGCCAGAAAACATCCCAAATGTCATGATTGCTGGAGATGGGGCAGTGAATAGAGTTGAACTTTTCTGCAATAAGAAAACAAAGTTCTTTAGTTTTGCCAACAATGATGATGTCTAATATCTCTAAAAATACTGACAGTTCTGAATGACCAGTCAATACTTGAAAATCTGATCATTCATACAGAAGCTCTTGATGTTGCTAAGCAGCAGTCAGAAATTTTGAAAGATGATTTCCTTCACCTGCTGAACAGTCAGAAATCTCAAAATCAAGGTGTTTATCAGTGAACTACTACCATCAGTTCAACGTGGAGATGAGAAATACACTAAATTGCTTATGATTAATGAATGGCTTAAAAAAGTACTGCCAGTCCTGTGAACTTTACCAACAATCATATAATTTTCTGGCAATGTTTCCACCTCTTCTAACCAGATGGATTTTGTATTAATAATCTGGAATAAAACTATTTTCATCAAACATCTTCTGCACTGTCAATCAGAAACAGTAAGCCTCTGCCAAAAACTGGACACAGGAGAACATGAACTATCAGAAAACACTGAGCTTTGAATATCATCTTCTCCCTGCTGAGATAACATGAGAAATTTAAGGATAGATGAGCCAAACATAGAGATGTACATCATCACAATGGCTGGTAAGGATGGAACTAACTGTACCACAACTAATGGTAATTCAACTGTCTTTCAGCACACCCACAGGACAGCAAGTAACCCCCCCCCCAACAAAACACACACACCCACACACACATCTCACCCACCTCCACACTATCTCCTGACTCTCCAGATACTCCTCTATTGGACTTCATTGATAATATGAACAACCTTGTTGAGGTTGGAATCCAGTTTTCACCAAGCTCCCGGATGCCAAAGTAGTTAAATTTACTAAGTAACTGCCAAGCTTTCCCCGATTCCATTCTCCAATCTTGTTTGACTAAGTGATACGGAGAGGGGCTCAGGCATTAGTTCTACTACAGTCTCTGTCCATGAACCGCTGTTCTCTTTACAGGAAAATACTATAAGATCCTGGTGCAAATAGGTCATAGGAGTTAATAACCCTAAGATAACACCCAAGAGTCAACCCTATTAAGCCTAAAACGATTTTTCATCAAGAACAACTTCCCACAGAAAAAACACCAGCCACTAAATCACTTAAACTGGCTTTAATAAACCATTAGATTTTTGTCGGAAAACAGTTTTTTAATTAATTAGTTCATTACTGAGTATTATCTTGATGTTATGTTCTTGGATGAAAACAGTGAGACACCTATAAATGAGTCAGCACCTCCTAATTACTAATTTCTTGCCAAGAGCAGGAAGCATGAGAGAAGGGCAGATGCTACTAAACTGTAGAAAGGTATTCCTGGGCAACTCAGACTATTTTGAGTATCTAGCTACCCAGGTAAAAGGCCAGTTATGATTCTACCCTTGTATAAACTTAACCTTCTATTTGTGATATGCTTTGATTATGACAGTTTAATCATTGTGGGAGATTTCAACATTCTCGTTGACAACCTTCAAGACAGAGGAGCAAAAAACTGTGATACATTTCAAAATTTTGGTTTGACTAAGGGTCAAAAGATGTCTGAAGTCCCTCAAAGTGATTTTACCCCATCTGACCATTTTAGTGTTGCCTTTGAAGGCACAACTTCAGATGACTCATTTAACCCAAGCTATTTGTTAAATGTTTTTTAAGAACAGCACAGCTGAAACCTTTAATCAGTTCTACTCTCTGTCCCCCTTTCATCATGTAACTCAGTTAATAGATTTTTTTACATTCTGAAGCATCATTGATTCCATTGCTCCCAGTAAAGGGATGGTCGTGTCTCGTAGGAAGAAGTCTCTGTGGATAAATGCTCCACTAATAGGAAGAGAAAGAAGAAATTTTTGAAAGGTTGAAGTAAAATGGTTGGAACACTCAACTCCAGCGTCATTCTCATCAACAGTTGACAGATTAACAAACCCACCTGTGACTGTAGCATCTGAATTCCACTCTACCAAGACCTGCAATGAATTTGCTATCTTTACATAAATATTTAAAAAAAAAAAAAAAAAATACAGGGTTAACCTCCACATCAACATCAATCCACTGCCAATGCTATGTCAAGTCAAGTTTATTTGTATAGCATAGTTCAGCAGCAAGGCAGTCCAAAGTGCTTCACATAAAAAAAAAATCAATTAAGTATACAGCAAATCATCAAAAGCAAATAATCACATGAAAAGTATCAAAATATCGTGCAAATATCAATGCATCAAATCATTAGGAGCATCAGGCAAAAATAGTTCAATGTTCTACTTACTACTGATCAAAGGCAGCTCTGAACAGATGGGGTTTTAGCCTTGATTTAAGGGAACTCAGTGTTTCAGCTGTTTTGCAGTTTTCTGGAAGTTTGTTCCAGATTAGAGGAACATAGAAGCTGAAAGCTGCTTCTCCATGTTTGGTTCTGGTTCTGGGGATGCAGTAGCAGACCAGAACCAGAAGACCCGAGTGGTCTGGAAGGTTGAGACAACGAAACGGTCTTTAGCCGTTCAGTGATTTATAAACTAATAGAAGTACTTTAAAGTCTATTCTCTGAGCTCCAGGGAGCCAGTGGAAGAACTTTAGAACTGGGGTGATATGCTCTATCTTCCTGGTCTTAGTGAGAACATGAGCAGCAGCGTTTTGGATCAGCTGTCTGATTTACTTTTTAGGCAGTCCTTTTTCAGAATTTCAGATTTTTACTTGGCTAGGTCATTAGCTCCAATGTGAACAATTAGATTCTCAATGCTCGGCTGATCAGTGGTTAATGGGAGTATTTTCTCTGTTATATCCGACACAGCGTCATCTGGGAAGCAGATTACCTTCGTTCTCTTTGTTCTACAAAGACGATCAATTCCATTCATGGCTGAATACCCAACAATAAGAACTTTTGGCATTAATTTTGGTTTCTGGGTCACTTTAGGAGGTGGCTGTGTTGATCTTGTCTCTTACCTCTTGTTGATGTTTGGAGGAGAGGTGTCTGTCGTAGGCTCCTGCTGCAGAGCAGCAAACCTGTTTCTCAGTGGAATTCCAGAGGAGTTTAATGGGTTTCCAGCTGGAAACGTGACGGGATGTGTTAGGGCTCAAGCTGGCTGATTAGTCCTTGGTACCAGAGGAAAGTGAAAATCATGTCAGCTTCAGCTGCTTGTTGTCTTTTCTTTGGTGCTGGTGTTGACGAGGGAATGTTTCGGCTCAGTGCTGGCCACGCTGCATCGTCTAGGTGAGGGGTCCGTCTCATTAGACGTCTAGTCAGATCCAAATGATGAGATTTATTTTTTGGCTTAGCGCCAAGACAGTTGCAGGTGGGTGAGCTGCTGCTTGAGTGCTTGAGGCTGTTGTTGTTTTGAGGCATTGGTGGAGTTGTTTCAGTTCAGAGCCTGCGTTGTTCTCGACATTTACCTCCAGTGAGAAACCCTCAGTTCTATCAAATTGTTATGGATGTATGATTTGTGCCTTTTCTTATCACCTCTTGCTGCTCTAATTAAATATATCTGCCCTACTCAGTTGCTTATCTGCCGCAATGGTCAATGCTACAGCTTACACAAACATAACCCGCTGATATCACATTAAATGCACACATAGTCAAGGATAAACGTACAAGAGAATGACACCCTTTGGGAGGGTTAGGAGTAAGGCATAGATAAAAGCAGGGCTCACGCTCCATTCTTTGCTCATCTCGGTTCATCCTGAAGATGGGCTGGGAGGAGTCCTGTACCGAAGGTGAATGTCACTCTATATCTGTTCATTTGTATACTCTGTACACTGATCATTTTGGCATTAAATCTTGATTTTATACTTAACCATTTCTCATTATTTCACAACGTAAATACTTTGCTGCCTTTAGTGGTTGGGTCTCAGACCTGAAGAGAAACGAACTCGGTGGTGCAGGAGAGGGAAAGAGGGTGAGCCCCCATCAGACAGATAGAAGTCTTTGTTACTATCTACTATCTATGCTACTAATGTCCCCTGTGTCAACTGGAGGCATCTTGCTCATGCTTATCTTGGAAGTAGAAAAAATAAGGCAAAAAGTGAAGTAGAATTAAAAATACTCACTCCTTAAATCTGAAGTAATCCAGTTGTGAAGGTAGACAATGTAAGAGTAACTATAAAAACTGGATAATTTAAATAGCTTTAATAACTTAACTAGTAAAACTATCAAATTAAGACAGGAGAAAGCAGGATAAGATGTTTCTCCTTCCAAGGCTGAAGCAGCTACTCAGTGTATATCCAATCAAAAAAAAAAAAAAAAAAGAGAGAGAGAGTGTATGGCCTGATCTGGTTGGGCGCATGCAGTCCAGAAAGACAATTCTCTCTGGCTCTGCCTCTCATCCTTCATTCTAAGGGCTTAGGTTATCCTGAGCTCTCTCTGCGGTTATGCTGCCATAAGCAACTGGAGGACAAATTGATCACTTTTCTTCACTTTCTTCTCCTACCACTCTTCAACTTGCTTTATCTACAGTGATTTCAACTTTTAACTTTTCATTTTCTCTCAGTTATTTTTCTCTCCATAGAAGTTACACCTAGTTTGGCATTCTGTTTGGCTGTGATACCTTCCTGGAGGAGGGAATCAGCTGTGATAACGCTGCCATCAACTAAACATTCTCCTGTTTCTTCTTGTGTCTCTGCTCTGTCTTCCCAAACCTCCAGTCAGTTAATGGCTACTCATACTGAGCCTGGTTCTGGTTTTGATTCTGCTGGAGTTTTCTTCCTTTTAAAGGGGCATTTTTCCTCATACTCAGTATGAGGGATTGCTTTAAAGTCAATGATAACACAAGCGACTATCTATTGTCGCCCCCTGCTGGTCCAGGAGGAATGAAAACTCCAAGTCAATGACTCGATGCTTTTCTGGGTTTCCTTAGACAGAAAACTTTTTTAACTAATTTGAATAATAACCTGAACTTAATGCACTGATTGATAACAAGGATCAGTTGGAACGTATGTGTGATTGGACTGAAATTACTTTTTTTGTAAAGTGCCTCAAGACGACATTTGTTGTAAAATGGCATAATAGAAATAAAATGAACTGAATTGAGAAAATTACTCAATTCAACCAACTCAACCATGAAAACGTAAAAGAAATTCTGAAACAATTAAGTTCCTCCTCCTGTTGTCTTGATCTCCTACCTTGATGGTATAACCTTCCATCAGAAAGTTCTGCCTGTCGTTGCATCTGACCAGATGCAAATAGTAAACTCATCCCTCTCATCAGATGTTTTCCCCCAGGGTTCAAAAACAGCAGAGATCAAACCACTGATAAGAACAATCTGGATAAATCACTATTGCAGAATTATAGGCCAATCTCTAACCTTCCATTCATCAGCAAAGTTATTGAAAAAGCTGTGTTTCAATAGTTAAACAGCTTCCTAACAAAGACAAACTGCTTTGGTGTCTTTCAGTCTGCTTTCCATGCTTACGACAGCACTGAGACTGCGCTTGTCAAAGACATATTCAATGACATCCGCATAAATACAGACTGTGGAAGAACCACAGTGTTGGTTCTGCTGGACCTCAGCGCAGCATTTAACACAGTTGACCATGATATATTATTAAAGGAACTGGAGAGCTAGGTTGGACTCTCTTAATTGGTTCAAATCCTACCTAAAGAACAGGGATTTCTTCGTGTCAATAGGCAACTTCTCATCGGAGCAGACAAAAATCACATGTGGAGTACCCCAAGGTTCAATCTTGGGACCCCTCCTATTTAAGATCTACATGCTCCCACTAGCTCAGATTATGACAAGTAATAAGATTACCTACCACAACTACGCAGATGATGCACAACTCTATATAATGATGTCATTGGGTGACTCTGAACCCATCCAATCACTGAACAGATGCTTAGAACAAATCAGTGCATGGAGGTGCCAAAACTTTCTCCAGATGAAGAGAAACAAAATTCAAGTTAGTATCTTTGGACCTAAAGAGGAACGATGTAGAGTCTATGCGCAGCTTCAATTATTCCAGCTAGAAACGAGTGATCAGGCCCGAAATCTGGGTGTAATGATGGACTCAGACCTGAACCTTCAGAGACACATAAGGACAGTTACAAAGTCAGCCTTCTATCACCTGAAGAACATTTCCAGGATCAAAGGACTGATGTCTCAGCAAGATCGAGAGAAACTCTTCCATGCATTTATCTTTAGTGGCATTGATTACTGCAACTGTGTCTTCACAGGTCTGCCTAAAGAGTCAACCAGACAGCTGCAGCTGATCCAGAACGCTGCTGCTGGCGTTCCCACTAAGACCAGGAAGATAGAGCACATCACCCTAGTTCTAAAGTCCTTCCACTGGCTCCCTGGAACTCAGAGAATAGACTTTAAAATACTTCAGTTAATTTATAAATCACTGAATGGCTTAGCACCACAATACATTAAAGACCTTGTTGTCATTGTATCAAGCTTCCAGACCACTCAGGTCTTCTGGTTCTGGTCTGCTCTGCATCCCCAGAACCAGAACCAAACATGGAGAAGCAGCTTTCAGTTTTTATGCTCCTTTAATTTGGAACAAACTCCCAGAAAACTGCAAAACAGCTAAAACACTGAGTTCCCTTAAATCAAGGCTAAAACCCATCTGTTTAGAGCTGCTTTTGATTGATAATAACTGGAACAGTGATTATTATGGTCTGTATTACAACTTCCTTTTATTCTGCCACTGTCATGTGATGTTTTTTTTTATGGTGTTATGTTTTTATCATGTAAAGCACTTTGAACCTGGATTTGAGGACCTCTACTCTAAAGCATGGGTGTCCAGCTCCAGTTCTCAAGGCCTAGTGTCCTGCCCGTTTTAGACATGTCTCTGCTCCAAAACAGATTATTTAAGTGGTCCAGCTACCTCCTCAGCAGGTCAAAGTTCTGCAGAAGTTCTGCTATTGAACCATCATTTGATTCAGGTATGTTAAACCAGGGAAAGAACTCAAACATCCAGGATACTAACCCTGGAGGACTGACTCTGGACACCACTGCTCTAAAGCAAAGCTTCCAGAAAGGGATGGAAACGAGGAGGAAATGAATTAGTTCCACTGCTGGATTGTTGTTTTTCTCTGTCTTCAATTATTATTTTATACATTTTTTTTTACCCTCTTAAAATACATTAGTTTGTATTTCTTTTTCATTCTTACATGTTTCAACATATTAGTTACATTCAAAACATTAAAATCAAGTTTCATAAATTCTTATTCTGATAAACCTTTTTTGGAAGTAGATTTCGTTACAGTCAGCTCTCAAAAGGGTTAATAATGGCTCGTATTCAGTCTGATTGAGCTCGGTCTGCAGGCTGTGTTAAGGAAATAACACAGATGCGTTTAAATGAATGCAGCATACAGCAGACAGTCTGCTTCATTGTAAAAAGAGACATTAAGCATTTGAAATGGTGACATTTACTAAATAGAACCGTTTATAAATGAAGCATTAAAATGAGACAACACTTGTAACTTTAATGATTCCTCCACCATGGATGTTGGGTAACAAGTATTTAGCTGAGTATCCGGGGGGCACTAATAAAAAGTGACAGAAACAGCTCAGTGTACAGTGCGGTGTTGTTCATGGTATCCCCTGAGTTCACTGAGACATGGTGGCTGGCTCAAGCAGCCACTGAAGCACCGCCCAGACAGAAGAGCAGCGCTCTGACGCTAGCCATCGTTAATCTGTCACTGCTCTCTGCTGGCTTTGGATCATTATACTCATATTTATGATGCAGTTTAAGAGTGATGGAAACTTAGGTTTTATGGAATGAAGTCTGCAAGGTTTTATTGCTGAAGTGGAAATATATACGCTAATGTATCATAAGGGTGGCTCTCAGCGTCAATAGCTTTACAGATGCTATCGTTTGTATGTATGTATAAACGCCCAGTTGTCATGAAAGGCCAGTTTAGAAGCTCAAAACCTGCTGTCTTGTAATGTTACACACCATAAGAATTGAAAATTTGATGATAAATTAGAGGGAATAAACATATTGTTTGTCTACTTCAGTTAAATGACATAAATCTCCTATGGAAAATACTGACAGAAGTTGTAAAAGAAAATGTACCGTTGATGTAGCAGATACTACAGAGGCAGGGCTTTGTACTCAACAAAGGACTGCACATAATGCAGCTTAGCCTGATCAGATCAACCTATTATGCTTTTATTGTGATCCACACAACCACCTTACAATACCTGACATACTTTCATCTCCTTATTTCATCTCTGTGTGTGTTCACATCTATGTTAAAAGACCTGGATTCGGCTCTTTCTTCTATGCACATGCAAGCACACACGCGTCCAAGTACAAGAGACCACCACTGTTTTTCATGGTACACAAAATACACATATTACTTACATATTTATTTGCATAAAGAGTACAAATGTTACTCTACTGGCCTTTTGAAAAGTAGTTATACCCCTAAACTATTTCAGATTTTAACAAACTTTGACGTGTTTTACTGGTATTTTATGCACAAGTAGTATGGAGGACTGAAACTGATATAATTAAAATAAAAGCAGAAATATTTATATTTTGCTGTTACTTTTCCTTATACAGGCGTTTGTTTCTTTTAACATTTCCTCATCTCCTCTTTTACTTTACCGTCTGCATTTCTGTCTCATTATGCAAATGAGAAGCGCTGCCATCTTTGTCCAGCTTCTCTACATTTGCATAATGAGGTAGAAATGCAGACGGTAAAGTAAAAAGAGGAGATGAGGAAATGTTAAAAGAACAAACGCTTGTATAAGGAAAAAACAAAACAAAATATATACATTTCTTACCAAAAACTGATGTGTAAGGAAAAGGAAAAACTAAATACATACATTTCTTGATGAAAACACTTGTATTAGGAAAATGAAAAGGAAAATTTATATATTTCTGCTTTTATTTTTAATTATGTCAGTTTCGGTCCTCCATAAAGTAGAGCAGAAATGTGGGGAGGAAAAAAAATGATTCATGGATTCCGAAAGTTTTTACAAATCAAATTATGAACATATTCATATTCCCTTACTCTGAGACCCCTAAATAAAATCTATTCCAACTAGTTGTTTGGATTTTACCTGATCAGTAACCATAGTCTAGCTGAGTGTGATTTAATGAGTCTAGCTGCAGATGTTCTGGTTCTGGTCTTAGAGGTTCTTCATGGAGACCAAGGAACCTGACAGCAGATCAGGTGAACCTTGTGGAGACATTTAAAACAGGGTTTGGTTCTACAACTTCTAGCAGAGCTCGGATCAATTCACCTTCTGGACATGGAGAGAGGATGGACCACCTGGAGACAGGATGGACCACCTGGAGACCTACCAGAACATGGACGTCCACCTGGACTGACAGGAGAACATTAAAGCTGCAGTAGGCAGTTCTGAGAAAACTGTGGACTTCGCCTGAACATTCCAACAAGCACACCTTCCAGGTTCCTCCCTGTTGCCCTCTCTCCCCTCCCTCCACAGCTCCTCCACCACAGCTTAGCCTGCCGAGAACTTGAGACATGGACAGTTTTCCTGTGATGCTAGGTTGTTTCTCTGCCATTAGCACAGCTGCAGCACACCGGGAATCTGAAGCTTGAATGACAGAATGTGGTGAACAGGGGAGTGTGTGAGCAGTGCGTACACCAGCATGATTGACAGTGCTAAGACCCTCCTCCTGGCTCTGATTAGATGTTTCTGACTGGGAGCGGTGTAGTTCTGCAGATGGCAGGATCGCATGGAGGAGCCAGAGTAGCTTGATTTTTTTTTTTCAGGAAATGGTGACAGTTTTAACAAATATGTAAAAATACATTTTTATAAAAGTTACCTGCTGCAACTTTAATTAGAGAAGTATCCAAGAGGACTATCATGACTCCGGAGGAGCTGCAGAGATCCACAGCTCAGGTGGGAGAATCTGTCCACAGGATTGTGATTTCCAAAAATCTGGTATGTATGGAAACGAGGCAGGAAGAAAGTCAGCAAGAATGTGGAAGACGGTGCAGTGGTCAGATGAGACCAACCTGAACGTTTTGGCTTTAACTCTGGACATCACCTTGGACACACCTTCCATGAAGTTAAATAAAGAATATTCCTGGAAGAACATCGATTAGAGACTGTCGCAGTGTGAGTAGAGTAGTTGTTGGTTTGTTCCCCACTCCTCTCGTAAGTTGATCTCGTAAGTTTCTCTGGGCAAGGTATTTAACCCCAAGTTGCCAGCTGATCTTTGTTCAGGTATATGAGTGTTTGTGAGTGTGAATGGGTGAACATGACTGTGGTGTAAAGCACCTTGAGTCATGACCAGAGAAGCGCTAAATAAATTCAGTCCATTTATTTTGGACTGGGTCCGGGGTTCACCATCCAGCAGAACTACAACCCAGAACATAAAGCAAAAGAGGAGATGGAAAATTTTGTTCTGATTGTATGCATGAGGCAATACAACAAAATTTGTTGGCAGCAGTATGTCAGACAGCAAAACAGTGTGCAAAATTGCTCAAAAGCAAACAGTGAAAAGCAAATACATTATATGAATTTATATGGAATGTTTTGCATCAAAGTAAGTTCATGTTATAGAGGCCTACTCAAAGTCCATACAAGAAAATCCAACTGAGAAGCTGTGGTAGGTCTTGAAACCTGATGTTCAGTCTGACTGAGCTCGAGATGTTTCGGTCTGGAGACGTTCAGAGCTGCCCAGAAGACCTGCAAGCAGAGGAGGTTCTAGTGAGTTCTGATTCGGGGGGAGATGAAAATAAATGCACACCACACTTTTCAGATTTTTATTTGTAAAACATTTTGAAAAGCATGAATCCTTTTACACTTCACCATTGTGCACTACTTTATGTTGACAATCTATTAAAATACATTGATATCTGGAAGATGACAGAAATTATAACCTTTCAGGGGATATGAATAGTCTTGCAAGGTCCTATATATCAGTCAGTCATTTTGGTTAATTATTGTCACTCTTACTGTTTGGGTAATTATTGTCACTTTTAGTGTAAACAGAAGGATCATGAGCCTCTTTTATAAGTCTTTTATTGAATCCATCTTAACTTTTTCTATGGTTGCATGATTTGGAAATGTATGAAATTTGGAAATCAAAATAAAAACTGCCAAAAGAAAACTGTTACAGCAGCAAACAAGATAACTGGGATAGCCCAACCTCTCCTTAATGACATTCTATTTGTCATACTGCTCAGAAGGCATGACTCATCCTACAGTGTCCAGACCATGCTTTAAATTTGGAGTTCCAGCTTCTTCCCTCTAGGTGAAGGTTTAGGCTTCCCAGGATTAAAAACGGCAGATGAAAGAACTCTTTTGTACCCACAGCAATCAAGTCCCTAAATTTGTGTGTTAAAATTCTGTTTCATATATTTATGAATTAGTCCTTGTATGCTTTGTCTGTTTTTAACGTTGTCTATGTATTTTATGTTGTTTTGCATGTTTGAAATCCCTGGCTGCAAAACAAATTTCCCTCTTGGGGGACAATAAAGGAACTGAACTCTGTATAACCATGCTAACATTGTTCTGAATGTATTCCAGGTGGGTTTATGTCTTTAACTCAAGCCTCGACATAGAAGAAAACTCCAAACTTGACCCTGAAGTGAAGTTCCAGTTCTGTTGTCTTCTACAGTAAAAACAGGATTAGGCTTGTGCATCTCTGGTCTTTGGCTGATGCGAAGCATTTGATACACTGCCAACAGAGTGATTCATTTTAAATAAAGATTGAAAATATGATGCAATAAAATTAATTTCTGTAGCACAATGCACTTTGATTCAGTTGTTTTATGTTAGAAGCAATATTTGATGTGATTCGTTTTCATTTAATATGAAAACACAAAGCAAACCAATGATACTACTCAGTTAAATATAGCTAATGAGTGACCTTAGTAAAAAAGCAATCTTTTACAAACAGATCTCAAGCATCAATTTTTTTATTTATTTTTTTTTAAATATTGAGACTTAGTATAAAATGATCAGACCTGTCAGGCTATAGATGGTATCAAAAGTCAGTAACTCAGCTGAGAGCAAAATAATTAATGCTTTTAACAAACTTACAAGTAAATGTTACCTTCAGCTATGAAAAGCTGGAGACTGCAGCTCCAAGGAGGAGCTTTGGGTAAACAGACGCCGCTTTGAGAGAGCCAGCATTGAGGCACCCCTGAATGGCTGCCAGGGCAGATTCAAGGATTCCTCAAACATAAATGAATCAAAGCAACACTCCAGGAATGTTTTTGATGAGAGAACATAATAACATCGATTTTACATAATACCCTTGCTTTAATAATTTATCAAACTAACACAAGTATTACTCATGAAAGTTAATGACAGTAAAGCAGCTCAGCTGTGCTAAAGCAAAGCTCTTCTGAGACATGAAGGTCATAAAAAATAAAAATTAGAAACATTTCTCTGCAACAATAAATCTGTCCATTGTTAAGCCTCAGAGATCAGCAGGATTTTGTTAGGGGTGGAGCCTATTGCTGCATGCCCCACCCATACAGTGTGTTGGCCAAATAGCCAGCTCAGGTGTCCATGCCCCCCTCCTCCTTCCCTATGATGTAGAAGTACTGCTGCAGAAAACACCTGCTAGCAGGTCCAGTTCACACCCATGCTCTCATGTCAGATCAGGTTCATGTGCTCCATAATGTACAGAACGTCAAATATGCACTTACACAATCATATCTGAGCTCAGATTTTACAACAACAAATCACTGAACACAATGCCCCAGAATGCACTGGGAGAGTAACTTAGACAGAGAGCTGCAGGCATCTGAGGATAGAAACACCCAGCGTTTTACTAAATGTCTCAGAAATGAAAATCTATCCACGCTCAGAGTCAAGTTAAGCAACTAGATCAGATGTCTTCCCTGCTTTTTATCATCATCTTTAGTCAGCCGCTCATATACAGTAGTGTGCAACCATTCTACTGGTTCTCTTAATTAAACTGGAAATTTTAAATTTCGTAGTTTAGATTCTGAAAGAGCCCAACAATATACTGGATGCTACTGACCACAAACAAATTGTAAGTGGGGAAAAATGAAATGTATTCAAATCAAAACAAGATCTACAAACCATTTGTTATACAAACACCACTTTATAAGGCTTTTCAGTTCAACAAAAAACACAAATATGTTCAAAAGTTAAAGTCCATAACAGTTCAGAGTCCACAGTTCCCACAATTCAGAAGGCATAGATAATTCTCCACAACAAGGTTTTTTTTGTCAATGGTAGCTCAGAGATCTCACAGGAATATGAAATAATCCAAAAGAAATCGGACCTGTGAAGAGGTCAAAACAGATTAGGGATTTGATTGGACAACACTTCAAAATTTAAGCTACCAAAACAAATGTTTGGTTTACCTTTACCCTTGTTTTCAATGGAAAACCACAACAATAAATATACTGAAACAATGTTTCCATCATAACGCAAGCACACAAAATCATTAAACTGTACAATTCTTGGCTTTCAAAGTGTAAATGGGTCCAGAAATGGGTAGAGGAAGTGAGGAAACAGGAAGTCACATGACTTGCTGTCACTGTTTCTATCCACTACAGGAGAGCAGAAAGAATGCAGTTTGGTTAGCAGGTGTCGCTGCTGAAACCTGGATTACAAGTCCCTTGTAGCTAATATGTCTGTATGATAAAATGATCATTCCTCCACTCAGAACGGGACCAAAACAAGGCAGCAAGGAAAGTTTTAAACTGAAAACAAAGGGTTCACCTAGATGAGACTGTGCCAGAGCTGCGGTCAGTTTTCCACATCCACTCATGATCATGGATACCACCACCATCACAACAGGGTGTGTTGCGAACAGTCAAGGGGTAACCTTCCCAAACTCACATTTGACCAGATTTACAGTCAAAGATGCCTCACAGAAGCAGTGGAACACAACTGACAGTTTCCAAGTGTTCCAACCACATATTTGAGTAAACAACATCATCCAAATAAGCTTCACGCCATTTTACTCCATCTGCATTAAACATTGGAAAGTAGCAGGTGCATTACGTAACCCGAAAGGCATAACAGTACACAAAAGGAAATGATCCGGAGTTACAAAGACGGAGATATCAGATGCTGTTGATCTTAATGGAACTTGCCAATAACCTTTTAAGAGATCTAATTTCATAACGAATTTAGCCGAACCAACACGATGGATACAATCCATTCTCAGGAGTGGAAAAGAGTCAAGCTTCGTAACTACATTTATCTTGCGATAATCAGCACAAAAATGAAATGTACTGTCCATTTTAGGAGCTAGAATTTAGGGTGAACTCCATACACTTTACCTAGGTATTGCTAAAGCATGCTCAATAAGATAAGTTACTTCGTGCTGCATTAGAACTCGTTTCATGGGATTTATCCTATAAGCATGCTGTTTAATGGGCTTCTCAGCTTCCACCTCAATATCATGAAACAAAACGGATGTTTGACAGGGATGATCAGAAAAAAAACAAGTTAGCTTTGATTAATGATATCCTTACAATCAGGTGGTGACAAATACCCTAGAAATGATTCCAAATCTCCCAACATCTCAGAGTTCCTTAAACATGCCCCAGGCATACACCTACTTTCCTCTGTTAAACCGTCATCTACCAGATGATACACTGGCACCGAAGAACACAGGAATAGGTGCAGTCCGGAGGCTTTCTTTTAGTGTCTACAGGGCTTTCTCTTGAAACATAGCGCTTGAGCATGTTTACATGACAAACTATTTTTTTCCGATTAGGTGTTTTAATCATATAAGTTGTCATTTATTTTCCTGCCCATCTCATATGGTCCAGAAAATTGTGCATGAAAACTAGACCCAATTAACGGAAGTAGCACCAAACCCTTTTCACCTGGAATAAAATCTCAAACCATTGACTTTTTGTCATAGCGAAGTTTCATCCGAGTCTGAGCTCTTGACAGGTTTTCCTGAGCCAACTTGCATGCCTTAAAAAGGCATTCTTTAAAGTTACTAATATAATCTAACACATTATGTTCAGGTTGACAGGATTCTGCCAACCATTTTTCTCGAACCAGTTGGAGAGGACCACACACCATGTGACCAAAAATCAAATCTGCTGGACTAAATCCAAGAGATTCCTGAATAGCTTCCTTGATGGCAAAGAGCAAAAGTGGCAAACCCTTATCCCAACTTTTATCCGAGTCAAGGCAACATTTGCACAGTATGGTCTTTAAAGTTTGATGAAAGCGTTCTATGGCCCCTTGAGATTCTGGATGATAAGGAGTAGATGTTTGATGTTTTATTTTTAGTTCACTTAAGACTTGAGGGAACACCTTGGACATAAATTTTGTCCCTTGATCAGTTTGCACGACCTTGGGTAAACCAAAAGTCTCAAAAAACTTTGTAAGACCCTGTACAATATTTTTCGCTTTCAATGAGCGCAACGGAACAGCCTCCGGAAAACGAGCAGCCATGCACATTATCGTTAAAATGTACTGATAACCTGATTTTGGTTTTGGCAGAGGACCAACACAATCCAATAATACTCATTCAAACAGTTCACCCATGATAGGAATAGGGTGAAGAGGAGCCGGTGGAATGGGTTTATTCGGTTTTACTACTATTTGACACGTATGACATGACCTACAATAATTCACTACATCAGATTTCAATCCAGGCTAATAGAAATTACGCAGCACACAATGATACTTTTTTTTTTTTTTTTCCCCCACACCAAGATATTCAGCCAAGCTGGCATCATGGGCAAGACTGAGGATCTGAGGTCTGTATTCTCTCAGCACCACAACCTGATTTACCTTATGCAAATCATCTGCATCTGGAGACCAGGACCTCATCAAAACCCCATTTTCCACAAAATATTGCACCTGATCCTCTGGTCCATGTGCGCCTGCAATAGAAAAACATGAAGCAAGAGAAAAAAGAGAAAAATCACCTTGCTGTGCCTTGATCAACATATCTCTATCAATATCCAAACTCATAGCCATGTCATTTGGGTATCCTCAGAGACATCCCTGGATGGGGTTTTTGCACCATTTTCCAAAGCCGCATCATTCTCACCAAGTGATGCAAAGAAGGAATCAGATAAATCTACAACTTCACCCATCCTTCGAGTTTGTGCCTGTGTAACCGCGCATGCAGGAAATATATCCTGAAAGAGCACATTTTGTTCAAATGAAACATCAACAACTTCTGGAGATAAAAAAAAACTTCTCCACCAGCCAAATCATTACCAAGGATAAGGGAAATTCCTTCAATCAGTAGCTGTGGGCGCATGGCCACTTTAACATGTCCCATTACTAATCGCGAGTGCAAGTACACCATGTGTAGCGGGGCTTTGACAGCACTCATTTCAATCCCCACATCTGGATATCTGAACCACAATAAGTTTGGTTAGATAAGGATAACACAGACTCCAACAAAAATGATTGATAGGTATCTGTATCCCTAAGAATGGAAATCAGTACTTTGCTTTCTTTACCTGACAAAGAAACAAAACCTTGTGAATAAAATGGCAAAATCTGTGCATCACCATCAACTTTCGTTCACCATCTTTACAAACATTCAATTGAGGAGCTGGTTTAATAAACCCCACCCCTGCAGGAGTTTGTGCATTTTTTACTTCTTTTCTTTTTAAAAGAAAACACACAGCAATCAAATGTCCAGGTTCATGTCAATAAAAACACTGTCAGCTGTCTGAAATACAGACGTCACATTTCTGCACCAAATTTTAGTGATTTAGTTCACCTTCATTTCAGGCAAATTTCCACAAATGAATCCTGCAAAGAGAATACATTCTTATGAGTAAGAAAAAAAAAACTCATCAGCTAATAATGCGTGCCAATAATAATCGTGAAGGATGGTGATTTTTATTTATTCAGATAAGTCATGATATGTTCTGGTAGACACTTCTTAAATTCCTCTAACAGAATAACAGTCTTTAAATCTTCAATTGTTTTCACTTTACTTGAATTACACCACTTATCAAACAAAACACCTTTTTCGCGTGCAAACTCAACAAAAGTCTGGTTAGCAGTTTTATTGGTAGTTCTAAATTTCTGATGGTATGCCTCCGAAACTAGCTCATAAGTTTGCAATACAGTGTTTAAGAGTTTCAAAATCTGAACTCTGTTCAATGGACAAGCTCAAACACACCTCCTGGGCTTTTCCCACAAATTTACATTGGCGCAAAAGAGACTAAAACTCCTTTGGCCAACTTAAGGCCAAAGGAGCTCAAAAGCTCCAAAATAAGAGTCAACCTCTGACTCACGAAATGGAGGCACCAATGCAATGTGTTTACTAATATCAAAAGTAGCAGAAACAGAAGAATCTGTGCATGATGCAGCTGCGGGTGATCCTTTTTCAAGCTCAATAGCTCTAACACGGAGACGCATGGCTTGCACTTCCAACTTCTTATTTCGATTTTCCAACTCCTTAATATGGAGCTTGAGGTGCAGATCCTCAGATGACATACCTTGAGAGGGTTCAGAAGTTAGATGCAACTAGTATCATCAGTTTCTTTAATTATCTCCAACACTCCTTTTTCCAGCAACTTCAAACATAGTGCTTCCTTCAATTCTGCTTTTTGAAGACTGGAAGACACTTCCACATCATAATGGTTAGCCACAATGAGTAAATCAGCTTTTTTTTTTTTTTTTTTTTTACAGCTTTCCAACTTATTCCATGAAGGCGATTTTATAAAACTGGCAAAAAAAAAAAAAAAAAAATTGGTTACATTTCAGTCCAGTATTTTACTGTAAAACATATAGAATTACAGTACATCAAAACGAAGGAGCTTAAGTGGCTTCAAGATGAACTATAATGCCAAAACAACAAACAAAAGGGAACTACCTCCTCAAACACCCATCTTACCTCACAAAAGAAATAATGAAATCAAACAACACCAAACTTACCTACCTAACTAACAAACCAGGAGAAAACTGAACATGAAAAAAAAAAAAAAAAAGGGCAGTTCACACCTACAAAGCTCCATACACAATTAACCAGGACCAGCAATAACCATGCGGCTGGTTGGGATGAGAGGATGAAGAGAAATTCGTCTCTGCTCTCTTTTATATGTGCCTCTTCCAACTGCCACCAGTCCATCGTCTCTGATTATCAGCATCCACCAATCAGCAGCAGGCACCTGCACAGTCAGATTTACATATTAGCCTCACCCCGCCCCTTCTTATGACACCAGTCATAACAGGGTGGAATGAGTTCACAATGTGCAGCTGCAATGATTTTTAAAAACAAGAACTGCTGAAGACATTTTTTGTAATACCCAGAGGGTCTTAATTGTATATACAGACTCAAAGATTTTCAGTTAAGCCCAAATTGTTTTATATCTGAAAATCATTAGAATTCAATCAAAAGTTTGATCAAAAGGTAGAGATCACTTAAAACATAATGAGACAATTTTAAAGGAAAAAAAAGTCTTCATCTGTTTTTATTTACATAATTATTTATACCATTCTCAACTAGGGCTGGGCAAAATGGCCTAAAATTAATGTCACAACATTGTTTGTATTTATTAAAACACATGATAAATATCACAGTACCCAACATCAGTTCTTCACCCCTATTGTGATGCTCAATGCTCCAGAGCAGCTGCATACATTGAGTCAGATTCTGACTCTCCTACCAACAACAGCACAAAACATCCAAACCTTTCTGATGTCTTGTCTCATAATCTAACAGCTGAAGTGGTTTTTAGCCAGTTCGGTTCCAAAACAAAGCTGCAGTTTGGCTCCAATGGAAAAGAGTACATTAGATCAGGAAATGTGTCTGACAACTAAACCCAGATCAGATCCTAGAGATTTTTGCTAAAGACACACAAAGCAAATGAAAACAGTTGATCCAATCTGATAGCACACCTGGGCCCCATTTCAGAAAGCGGGATAAGTGAAAATCCTGAGTAAGTTCAGGAGTAACTATGTGCATATCCTGGGTTTTCGTTTTCAGAAAGCCAGATAGCCATTATCCTGAGTCAACTTATTACCACAGCTTACTCCATGAATCATCCCGGCTCGTTAACAGGGTTGTTTGAACTAATCATGAGTTTGTCTCACTGTTCTGCTGAGACCTGGCACAAGGAAAGGGTCAGAACAGGCGTGTCCTTTTCTAGAAGAGCCTGTAGATGTTAGAGTAAAAATTCTGCAGAAATCTTAATCAGAAGAGGATGATCAGACCATAATTAGATGTCTTATCATTTCTTGATTCATTTATTTTTTAGCGTTGGCATTTTTTGCCAGTTAGTGATTTATTTCAATAAAATTTCCGCATGTTACGCATATCACCCAGCGAGGACATTTTTTGAGCTGCACTTCGTTTTAATGCCAACAGGATGCTGTCAGGAATGTTACTAGAACATTTAAACTGGTAATGTAGAGAGGTGTACAGAGGTGCCCATCTATCACTCACTTTGATGTGATGAGTGCTTCCTTGGCAGGGTGGTGAGTGTCTCCAGCTCTCATGCTGGATGCTGGGGTTCAATCCCTGGCAGGTGTCTGTCATTAAAACTATTCTGTTTCTCTTTTATGCTATTGGTATCAAGCACAAATAGCTTAGTTTTCAGTACTTTCTATTTTATAACAGAGCTTTTTAGACAATAGCCTTCCTGCCTTCGGTTAGTAGATCATTGTGACTCAGACATTTATAAGTAGCTCCAATCTGAAAACTGTGGGGAGGCCTGCTGTACAGTTTAGTGGGTTCCCTATAGTCACAGACCACATGACTAATAAAAGAAGAACTCCACAGAACTGCAGATATCAGTGAAGCAACAATGTAGTCAGTGTCACATTTTGACGCTTCAAGGATTATCTATTCATATATTTTTAGGTTTCCAGGCATAATTTCATCCTGGGTTTTATTCTTCTTTAAACAGCCCATTAAAACTTTTTGTGGGTTTCCTGGTTTTCCTGACTGGCTTTTAGTCTTCTAACTTTCAAACTGGATTTTTTCATTGCCCTGGCTTTGCCACCAACACACCTGAATCTCCCAATTGTGAGGCCAAAAAGGACTTTTTTTCACACTAACTCTCGCTACTTTACAGCAGCAACAGTATTGCTTTTTTATATCAATATGTGTTGATATTCTTATGCCATCATTAACATTTCTAATTCCATTGGCAAGAAGTGCACACTTTGAGGCTTCTTATTTCTTTCTGTTGCCATGGTGAATCACGTTATCTGCCTTCCATTGATGAGGGCTTTTTAAATCCTTGTACTCACGTTTAACTCAGGGGTAACTTTAATTGAGTTATCTTGTTGATATCTCCTGTTCTGAAACCGAAAATCCTGAGTATCACAGAACCCGGTAGGTTTATTCAGAGTAACTGCCTTCTACCCAGGGCTTGTTAAGTCTGCTTACTGAAGCGGGGCCCTGGTGGCCAAGAACCAAAACATCTGCCCAGATTTCAGAGACTAAAAGAGGAGCCTTTTTCAGCAGAGATGCATGCCTTATAAGCAGCCTTTTTAGGTTGAAAATAATTGTAAACATGGACAAGAGGAATCATTAAATGATCCATATTATGGCATCATCAGCTGTATAACTACTGCTGTAACCCTGATGGAGCCTGACACAGACTAGAAGACAGCAGATTAAAAGCTGTTAGAAAACAGAAAACCTAAATAACAAACTCCACAGAATGGGGTTAAAAGCCTTCATCTGATCCAAAACACTGCAGCAAGAGTTCTGATGAAAATTAAAAACAGAGATCATATTTCTCCTATTTTAGCTTCCCTTCACCGGCTCCCTGTTAAATCCAGATTATAATCTCAGATTCTCTTTCTCATATATAAAGCCCTTAATAATCAGCTCCATCATCCATCAGAGACCTGATTGGTCCAGATGTTCCTACCAGAACCCTTCGGTACCAGACTGCAGGTTCACTGCTGGTTCCTACACCAATAAATCTGCTGCACAAAGTATTACTATATCAGTCCTTCTCTTTCTTCTTGTGCCTCTGCTCTGTCTTCTCAAACCTCCAGTCAGCCATGGCAGATGGCTGCTGATACCGAGCCTGGTTCAGGTTCTGCTGGAGGTTTCTTCATGTTAAAGGGGAGTTTTTCCTCTCCACGGTCACTACATGCTGGTCAGGAGGAGTGAATGCTGCAAATCACTGACTCAATGTAATCTGCTGGGTTTCCTTAGATCAGTGGTCTCAAACTGCAATCCTGGAGGGCCAGAGTTCTGTGACTTTTGGATGTATCCCTTGTCCTACACACTTGAATTAAATGCCTAAACTGCTTCCCTAGAAAGCAGTATAGCTCTACAGAGCTCTGTTGATGAGCTAATATCAGAGCCAGGAGTGCTGAGCCAGACAGGCATCTAAAAGTTACAGGACACCTGGAGGGCTGGAGATTGATGCCACTGCCTTAGATAGAAAACCTTTTAACCTAATTTGAACAATAAACTTGATGCATTGATTGATAACTAGGATCAGTGAGAATAGATGCATGATTGGACTGAATTGACTTATTTTATAAAGTACTTTAAGATGATATATATATATATATATATATATATATATATATATATGAATAAACTGAATTGAATTATATAACAGGTAGAATCAGTTATTGTTTTTGTTTTTTTTCTTAAAATTGTTCTACTTGATATTGATTGGTTTCTGCTGTGTCTCAGGAAACAGGTTTCTTGACAAATGACAAGCAGCTAGAATTAACTTGAGAGCTTGAAGTGATTCACAACAGTGGAGCTATTATTTCAACAGCCATGGATTATAATTAAGCAGCCACTCCTCTCAGGCTTAGTGACAAGTGCTGCAAAAAGCCATCAGTAGGGCCACTTCCTGAGCAGCGCCGCGTTAGCTCTAATTGGTGCTGGCACAGCTATCCTTTCTGATTATCTCACACCCAGCCGAGGAAAATCACCAGCCAAGTAAGACTCAAAACATGTTGATTGCAGGAAGTTTGACTGATTGACTTACCTACTGAAACTGCTTGGGTTCATTTATCATTTTTAGCCACAGGTTATAGTTTCACTGTCATCCTGCTCATTATAAATTCAAAATCAGTGCATAGGAGGAACTATCAAGTTAGGGTTTTAAATCATGTATAAGTGATGTTTATATATATATATATATATATATATATATATATATATATATATATATATATATATATATATATATATATATATAGAGAGAGAGAGAGAGAGAGAGAGAGAGATTTGTAAGAAATGTTTTTGAAGAATATTAAAAGCAATAAATTACCAAATTCACGGTCAAATGCAGCAGGGGGGTTGAAAAGGGGGTCCAGGGGATTTGAGGAAACCATCTGTCAACCAAAGCATTTGGGAAAGAGCACTAATATGGATTTAGAATATTGTTCTCTCTGCAGGTGGGATAGTCCAAACCCCCATGGTGTTTCTATAAAGGGGGGTGGGGGAGCTCAGTAATGAAATAAAAAGAATCAAAATAGGGACAAGGTCAGATAGAGTGAACAAAGATGCTGTAATATGGACCTTTTCCCTTCTCATCTAAGTTATAGTGAGGTGCTTTGGACATGTCCAACTGGAAGTAGGGCTGAGATCCAATCCAGGAAGCACAGTACATAGTTTATTTCCTGGCTGGGGAGGGGACTGGAGAAGCAGAGAGAGTAGGAAGTCTCTGGATCTGTAGGGCTTCAGATGAATGGACTAAATTAATATTGTAATTTTATAGTCATGCGGTCCAGTCAAATTTCTCACCATTCAAGCCACATTCAACCAGTCTCATTCCCAAGAGCATGTTCATACACCGTTACGCAGCTCAACTGGGCAATTTAGGATGAAGTAACTAAGTATATTAGCATGTAGCAGGAAGGAAGTGGGAATCAAACTCACAACTTTCCACTTTCCACTTAGAACATGTAGCAGAAAGACCCAAACAGCAGTTTTTATAGAGATTTGTGAATGTGTACACATCTTTTTTTTTCTGTTTGGAGCCCTTATTTCATTATTATAAACCAATCTACCAGACAAAGATAGCTCTATATTATTTGAAAATGAGAAATGGAAATGCACAAGTAAGTGTGCCATAGATAAAACAAGTTGTCATGTTATTGATTTCCTGTAAACCAACTGCCAGTCTTTGGGTTCGATCACAGCTCTGTAGTTTGTTGTTTGTAACTTGAGCTCAGACCCTAAGGAGGAGAGAAATTCATCTATTTTCTCAGTACATTGACGATCCATTCTCAGCTCTGCAACAAGATCACAAATAAAACCTAAAATCTCCCTGTTCTGTTCTCTGCCGGTTGATGGGACCCACCCACACATGTCTTCTCTTCCGCAGTACAAGCAGACATATAATGACCAAAGTAATTTGTCTTTTTTACAAAGTGGTGCCATACAGAAACAAAAACAGACAAGGAAAAACTAAACTGATTGGCTGTGCAATAGTAAAGAGAAAATACTTATCACACACGTTTGCATCTTGGCTGTATATAGTCCCTCGGGACAGACATGGACATACACAACAAAGAAGACATTTGAAAAAGCATTGTGGGTACCCATGGTAGCAGCTTAGAAGTAAAGCAAAAAAGTGAACGACTGAAACAGCGATGCTGATCGAGCAGCTTTCCGTTTACTGCCAGACTGGCTTGTGTTCACAGTCTCGTGTGAATATTTGGTGGTGCGCTGACAGACTGTCGAGTCGGAGACTGCGTGTCATGTAAAAATCTGATCAGAGCTTGAAAAGTGGGACGTAAGGGATGTGTTTTGGCCCCTCACCTTGAAGGAGGGGGCTCAGCTGGGGACTACAGCTCAAGGAGGAGCTGTGTGTAAACAGGCGGCGCTTTGTGAGAGCCAGCGTTTAGGCGCCCCTGAATGGGTGCCAAGGGAGAGTCAACGACTCCTCAAACATGCATAAAAGGATTAAAGCAACACTTCAGGTATGTTTTGGATGAGAGAACAACATTTAAGTAATAATCCAATCCCAACTAAATCTAAAGAGGAGGAATAATTTCTGCTTCACCAAAAGGATCAAACATCAATCTTTTGGCTCTAAATCATCTTTACTAAGCATGAACCCATTTATAAAGCCTGATTAGTGGACTGTATCCCTTGGGAGGGACATGTAAATCCGGTCCCTTCAGAGGCTCTGGGGTTTTGGGTTGATTAGTTCTGCGGATGTCCTTCCTGATGCTGTTGGGATATCCTGATGCTTTCCAGTAAACTAATCATGTCTGATGGATTCTGGAAGAGAGGAATCGTTTCCCGGCATCAGATCTGGAAATGATCCAATAACCCAGATCTGAAAAGCCTTAAATATGATGAGAAACTTCATTGCTTACAGTAGCTTCAGATACATATACATGAAATACTTGTTGGGGAGGGAAGAATGAATGAAAAACAGATGTTGATGAACCAACAGAGTGGTGTTGGTGTGAGAGAACAGATGTGAGTCAAACAAAACGAGGAAACAGAATCCTTCCCCCTGAAGAGGAACTTCCTCCAGGATTTCGAGTTTCTAATTATCTAATGACAGACATGAGCTACAACCGTTTTGGATCAGGTTAAAGTTTGATCCAAGGAATTAAAGTAGAACATGCTGGAAGAGGGAAAAAAAAGACTTGATAGAGAATAAATACCAGACCTATTGTCAGAAGGAAGAAAAAAAAATCAGTGATTGTGTCTATCCCCTTTTATTCAAAAGATCAAAGAATGATGCCAGAAACACCTGAAACTGTCACGTTTCCTGGGTGTTCTGTGGTTTTGTTTTAAGACTGTATTTGTCATAGTCTTTGCTTTACTTGTCTTGTTTTATAGTTTTCTATTATTAATAGTTTTATTTTTATTCCATAGGTATGTTATTCATAGTTATCCTGGTGACTTTCATGTATTATTTCTCTTGCTTTTTTCTGTTTGTGTTTTAATTATTTCTTTTACTTTAATCTGATTCTCTTTTTATTTCTGTTTTCTTACTTGTTAGTTCCACATCTGATCTTTTGTCTGTCCATCGTATAGCCTGGATTGTTTTATTTTCCCTTCACAGTATTTAGCTTATTCTCATTTCTGCTATATTTCCAGCTTGAGCCTTTCTGTTTCCCTGCTTTGTCAAGCTTTGACCATCATTCTCCCTGTCAGGTTCTATGTTTTGGTTTTCTCTATCATTAGTCTCCATCTAGTTCTATTCAGGTTGTTGTTCTTTTCTTTATCCATCTTGTTATTTGCCATTTTTTTATTTCTTTGTGTCATGTTTTCTTATTTTTACTTTTTACCTCTGTCAAGTCTACTGGGTTTCATTTCCTTAGCTCAGCCCTTCCTGTTAATCGAGCTCATTTAACCCACCTGTGTTTCCTCATTATTTGTTATGTCACTCACCTGTTTCATGTGTTATTTAACTTCCTGTCCTGCCTCTGTTGCATTCTTGTTTGTGTTTTGCTTCTGTTTTGATCACCCTTGCCCTGTCTAGTCTCATTCATGCCAAGTTTCTGCCAATCCATGTTTTGGTCTTGTTTTTGAAAATAAATCATCATCGTTGTTGTTGTTATACCTTACCTCAGTCTCTGTCTGCATCTTTTGGTTCTCCACAGACAATCACACCAGAAACTCCACATAATGCTTCATATTTCTGTCCTTCAGATCTTTTCACCTTTAATCTGGTTACAACCACAAACTTCAGAGGAACTTCTTGGGATTTTATGGGACAGACCAACACAAATTATTGCATAGTTGTGAAGTGAAGGGAAAATCACTTTCAATATTCTTGAATTTTTCTAGATTTTGCATTAATATCCATTCCTGAGTCAGAATCCTGCAGAACTTCCTCTGGCTGCAGGTTTTCTGTCTCCAGCAGCTCTGAACGTCTCCAGACTGAAACATCTCAGCTCAGGCAGGACGAATGGAGAACATCTGAGAACATCAAGAAATATGGAAAGGTCTGAACTTTGACTAGGCCATCCTAGACAATGAATCTGCTTTGATTTGAACCATCCATTGGGTGACAGTGCTAAGAGTTCGTCTTGCAATCAGTGGGTTGCTGGTTTGAGCCCCCACTCTGTCTGTCTCTGTTGCTGTGCCCTTGGGCAAGACACTGATTTATCAGCTGACCTGGAAGAGGGGGGGGAGCTTGGAGAGATAGGGTGGGACGAGACATGAAGGGATTTAATAGTAAACAAAAGAATTTTCAAACTGACCCTAAAATGTTTGGGCAGCCAGTGAAATGAGGCTGAAATTATGTTCATGATATTTATTCCAGCAACTCCGTCTTTAAGTGAAACACATTATATAGATTAATTCCACGAATGTTTTCAAATCTTTATTTCTGTAAATGATAGTGATTTTATGTCTCCAGCCAATGAAAATGCTTCTCAGAACAAACTTTGACTTCTGGCTGTCAGGCTTCTCTCTCTTAGCCAGGGGAGGGTACCTCTAAGGTCCCCATGCTGCTGTCTGGAGATGCCATGGTTCCTCATCAGAATCAGGATCTGAACTGCAAATAGTAGCAAATAGCAATGTTGCTGATAAGCTGGATTGTCTCCACAGAACGTGCATGAAGTCAAACAAAGTTCACTGGAACTTTGCATAAAACTGGAGCTACCTCTGGGAATAACATATCTTCTGCAACTAGAAGGTCTCTTTTCTATAACACAGCAGCTGACATGAAGCCAGGAGGACAGAGTTAAATCACAATCCAAACTAGGTTTATGTGTTCAAGTTCAAGATACTGACTGCATTTCATCTGATCATTTTTTAAAGATTTTTTTAGGCTCTAGTGGCTTTTATTGAGCAGTAAATAGACAGGAACTATGGGAGCAGAGAGAAAGGAAGACATGCAGCAACTGGGCCAAGACTGGGAATCGAACCCAGGACCAGCATGACAAGGACTACAGCCTCTGTATATGGTGCATGTACCCTACCAACTGAGACACCCAGCTCCCCCTCATCTGATCATTCTTTCTGACAAACTGGACTTAACATCCATTGACACCAATAAAACACAAGCAGTTAAACCTGTTTAAAAAAAAAGATCATTTTCTCTCCGTTGTTAAACGTTTGGCAACAGCAACTGCATTTCATAAATCAGGAAACAATACAAACAATCCATGTTCTGAAATTATTTCAATCTAACCTGAAGTGGGAAATGCACAGAGCAGAGTCCACCCTTTGATTGATGAGATGTTGATGAGGTCTCATAAATCCTTGAACTGGTTTTCTACTCATCACTTCTGTTTCTTCCAGAAGCTCATCTTCATGTTTCCCAGTAGGGTCGTGGTCCTGCACCTGGTTTTAATGGGAGTGCTTGTGGTGGTATATTGTCAGAGCTTTTCACTTAGTTATTCTCTGCTGAAACAGAATACCTTGTAGATCAAGCCCTGTTAGTGCTCTTTATAACAGTGTAGTTATTGGCGAGATCACATTTCTGTGTTGTTTTCTTTAATTTCATATTTTCATGTCTTTTAACACCAGGTCTAATTGTCTAGTTATGAGCCTGTGTTAAGCTACCCTTTAGCTTTGACGAAGCACCTCCAGGGTCAGATTTCATCTCAGATTTGATCTTTAGTTGCATTTTTTTCCCCCCCGTTTTTACTGATTCATCATCCAACTTAAAGTTTTTTCTGTATTTTGCTTTTTATTTTTGCAGACATAAAGTACACACAGTGTTGCTAACTTTGCAAATCCCACCTTGACCTGAAGCCAACCTTCAGTCAGATGCTGGGACAAAAGTCATAAACCATCTTTTTCTTTAACTTTTTTCTGACGAACATCAATTTATCGTAAACATCGAATGCTATTAATCATATCTGCTGATTTTCTTTTCTTCAGCACATTTATCTTATCTGACAATCATTCATCACCACTGAGGCTAAATAACAGTTATTAACATACAACAGTCTGTCTAATGCATTTTATTTGACAACTTTCTCTTTAAAAACACAAGAAGCTTGAATGACTTGTTTCCAGAAGTTTAATCCAAGTTTTTTATTCTTGTTTTTCCAAGTTTTCAATCTGAATAAAAAGTGAATCTTTTTGAAGATTCCTCCTTAAAACAAAACAAATGTTTTGATACATTTGTTTTGCACTGTTCAGGCAGTTCCACGCTCCTCTTCTCTGCTTGGTCTCTTTTGTTATCATTGGCCTCCAGATTATTTTTCATGATGTTTCCAAGAAACCATTTTCTGTCAACATATCCAGAACTCTGACACTGGAGAAATACCTGTCAGAGACTGGGTGTGGTCTTCTTGGATGGGAATGTGAATCTAACCAGCTGCATTTCCTGAGACTCCCTCTTTGGAGTTGCGAAAGTTTGAAATGTTTCGTTTCAGGAATGAAGTTTCTCTGCTCCTGTTTACTCAGGTCCTCAGAAGGATGGTAATCTGGGGAAAGGGGAGGTAACTACTCTGAATATTTGGTTTTGACAAAAGTTGCAAATTTCACAAGGAGGAGAAACTTTTGTTTGTAAAACGTTTGTCTCGAATCATAATTCATGGCTTAGTAGACATTCAGCAACAAAAGACACTTTATGAAGACAGTAAAATGATTTTATTTTGTAATTTCTCCTAAAGAGTGGATAAAGATCAGACTAGACTCTTCACAGCCCATCTGACCGGTTACAGCAGATCAGGATCACCATCAACTAGGAAGACCCAGAAAACTCACCAAAAATATTTTTCTCTGTTTTTCCACATACTCACTGTTCTCTGACACCTCAACAGCACCTTCCTATGATCACAGCACCACACCCTGGGGGGGTTCTGAAGGTTTATGTAGATGTTATAAGGAGATAAAATGATTTAGTAAAACATATAAAAACAATGAAGTTAAGATCCTACATACTAAACATAATTAACCATTAAATCTAGAATAAATAATAATCTTCAAAAATAAAACAGTATTTGCCATAATTATTAAACACTTCATTTACTGAGACAAAGACAGCACATGAGACAACATAAAATGATAAAACAATCCAACCATTATTTTTATAAAGGTTGCCAGTCTACAGCATTCAGTGCTTGTTTATCCTGCAGCATAGAGGGTTTAAAGGCAGAATGAGCTGCTTGACTCCAAACTGTGACACAATATGAGAGATGAGACAGAATTATGGGATGCAG
The DNA here is from genome assembly GCA_014839685.1 of Anableps anableps. NCBI lineage: Eukaryota > Metazoa > Chordata > Actinopteri > Cyprinodontiformes > Anablepidae > Anableps > Anableps anableps. Next base: position 39,217,695 of record CM026075.1, on the reverse strand, counting down.
CTACAACTGGGCATCTTTTCCAGATAAACATGATCTTATGAAATGAAAGCAGTCAATGTTGGTCTTTCCTGAAGTGAGCCACAAATAATAGCAATAAAATATAAGTAAGTCATATAAAAGTTGCTAAAGATAAATGAATAAACGACAACTGATCATAAAAAGCTCTAAACTTGAACTGAAAGACATCTTTACCGTCCAGACTCTGAGGTCTGATCTGTCTGAGCCCATCTAGAGCAGAATCACAAGCCACTCTAAGGTTTGGCGACATCAGAACCGAAGCTTTGTTCTGACCCATTTTACATCCCGTTTAAAGGAGAGTTGAGTTGGGAAACAGCCTAAAATCATGGAGGTGAACTGGTCTTCAGATGAAGCCTGGAACTCAGTGGTCTGAGAAACATTTTCTGTTTTGATAGAGAAACGATGTCTGATGAGCATCTCAGCATCAATCAGCATCTCCTCGCCAATCAACAATCACTCACAGGTTATAACGTCTCTGCATTTGAACTGAGATAAATTAAATCTGGTATTTTCTAGTATTTTACCTCTGAAAAGGGCTGCAGATTCTTCCCATCTTTGAGGACATACTGGTGGATGCTGGGAGAACTGGTCCTGTTAGAACAGAGAAACAAGATGGTTTTTGTTCATCCAGGAGGAGTAAATCCTGCAAGTCAATAACTCAAAGAAACCTGCTAGGTTTCCTTAGAAACTTTTCAACTGATTTGAATAATAAACTGTGTTTCTGCTTCTCATTGGAACTTGTATTTAAATATGTATTTCATAATTTAACCCTGATATCAACCAGTCTGAACCACAGACTGAAGGTCAGCTTCTAAAAAGACTTATTTATAAAACACATTTAAAATAATGCGAAAATACCAAATATCTAAATGTCAAAACATTAAAAATCACTACACAAAATGAAAGTCATGCTTATGGAATCATCTGATTGTTGATATTATTTTAAAATGTGATGCTGTTTACAGTCATTTTTAGCTCAGAGGAGCCACGGCTGCTGTTTATTTTTAGCACCTCTCTGAGGTCACACCGACCTGAGTTTTGTTTTTTTACAGGAATATCACCTGGAATCTTTGTTCTCTGACAGGACGTGTTCTGGCATGTCTGATACCCCCCTCGTTATGGTTACACCCATTCCCATCCCTCCCATATTTTCCTTTTACTGTTTTGAGTTCAATGGAAGTAAACAGAGCCGCTCAATCAGAGACACCAAAGCAAAGCGGTGAGACGTCAGTCACATGTTGGGGATGAGGGAGCAGAGACTGGTTTCCAGTTGGAAGATGATTCCAAGATAGTTGCCCTTCAACATGCCTCCACCCAGTAACACTGACAGATACGGATCTGTCTTGGTGAATTGGGATTCCTGACATTCCTGGGGATACATGGAGATTCCTGGGGATTCAGGGAATTTCCTAATCCAATGTATGAACATCTAAACAGTCATGATTTTATAGCAACATCTGTTGCCTTCAAGACTTTACAGCTTCCATGGGGTCTATGCATCTTTCACCAGGACAGTGGAAACCCACAGTCCAGAGGTTTTCCTTTAGTTTTCTACCTCCTACACCAATTTTCATGTTTTATTTTTCCTCATTCCCTCCATTCATCCTTCTGTTCCTCTCCTCCTATCAGTCATCTATCAACACACATCCATATCACCTAACTGTCTCCTCTTTACATTTTTCATTTCTTCTGTCTTTTACAACAACTTCAACAGAAGTAAATCATGGCGATTCAAGCAGTCAATTCTGACACTTCAGCAAAATGAAAAATTTCTTTTTCTGCCAAAGTTTGACAAAAATTGAAGTACAGTTCAGGAAAGAGTTAGCTGACTGTTTTATCAGTGATGTTTCTCCTCATGTTAAACCTCAGTGCTGTCAGATTATAACCTGGTAAAGCAGGATTTAAAGGAAAAGCTCATATGAGAATATTTTTTTTTCTCAGGGGTGAGTTTTTGTGGGTGACATGTTTATCATTTGCTGTCTTTTCCTGTTTGGCAGCTGCTGTTGAGACTCCAACAGATGGGTGTGACCTAAGGAAATGGCTGTGTTGTTTTTGAGCAACAACCACCGGAAGCAAACTGAAAGTGAAACCTAAACAAGTCTGTAGATGTTCAGAGAAAAACCTCAAAAGACCTACAGCCAAAGGTGCTTTAAAAACTATTTACTCGGTGGGTTTTGTTTTATTTATTTGTAAAAAATGGAGAAGATGCATATTTCCATCCACTCTACTTTGTTTGTCACATAAAATGCATTCAAGTTTTTAGTAGTAATGTAACAAAATGTAAAAAGTGTGACATTCTAAAGAGATCTATATTTGCAATTATTTAATATCTACATGCTCCCACGAGCTCAGATTATAACAAGTAATAAGATCAGTTACCATAACTACGCAGATATTATATTAGTGATATTACAGCTTTATATTACAATGTCACCAGGTGACTCTGAACCCATCCAAACACTGAACAGATGCTTAGAACAAATCAGTGCTTGGAGGTGCCAAAACTTTCTCCAGCTGAAGAGAAACAAAACTGAAGTTATTATCTTTGGACCTAAAGAGGAACGGTTTAGAGTCAGCGTGCAGCTTCAGTTATTCCAGCTAGAAACGAGTGATCAGGCCTGAAATCTGGGTGTAGTGATGGACTCAGACCTGAACCTTCAGAGACACATAAGGACAGTTATAAAGTCAGCCTTCTATCACCTGAAGAACATTTCCAGGATCAAAGGACTGATGTCTCAACAAGATCTAGAGAAACTCATCCATGCGTTTATCTTTAGGCGCATTGATTACTGCAACAGTGTTTTCACAGGTCTGCCTAAAGAGTCAACCAGACAGCTGCAGCTGATCCAGAACGCTGCTGCTGGCGTTCCCACTAAGACCAGGAAGATAGAGCACATCACCCCAGTTCTAAAGTCCTCCCACTGGCTCCCTGGAGCTCAGAGAATAGACTTTAAAATACTTCTGTTAGTTTATAAATCACTGAACGGCTTAAAGACCTGTTGTCACTGTATCAACCTTCCAGACCACTCAGGTCTCCTGGTTCTGGTCTGCTCTGCATCCCCAGAACCAGAACCAAACATGGAGAAGCAGCTTTCAGTTTTTATGCTCCTTTAATTTGGAATAAACTCCCAGAAAACTGCAAAACAGCCAAAATACTGAGTTCCTTTAAATCTAGGCTGAAACCCACCTGTTTAGAGCTGCTTTTGATTCATAACTGTAAAATTGATCGATATATTTGATGTATATTTTCTTGATGATTTTGATTATGGCATTTGACAAAATATAATGTTTATTGGTCACTGATGTTTTTATAATGTAAAGCTTTTTGAGCTGCTTTGTTGCTGAAATCTGCTATATTAATAAACTTGGCAGTGTGTGAATACTAAGACTATGAAGGGTCTGAAGAATCAAAGTTTTAGAATAGTTTTCTCTAATCTCTGGGTGAAACTGATCCAACTTTTCCACATTGGAGCGAGACTGTTAATTCACCCACACAAGTTGTTTCTGGACACAACCTGCTGGTAAAGATATCAGGACTTCCTACAGTCAAAACCTGACAGCCAGCTGGAGCCAGTAAAGTCCAAAAGGATCCAGAAGCCACCAAGAGGAATGTTGTTAATGTTAATAAGGTGTGATGGTTGGCTGTTGGTCAAGGTCAAGGCTTGTACTGCAGACGTCAGAGAGGCAATGCAGTCTGAGGTCCACCTTACTGCTGCTGTTCTTCAAGAAGACATCCAGGGACAGAACAAGAACTTTACATTGCTTATGGCCAGGCATCTTCATAACCCCTTTGGAATTCATTGAGCAGTAGCAGATGATTCACCTCAAATATCCTTTGGAACATACACATGGATGTTATAGGAGCAGTTTGTTTATTTTGGGGCCGGGACTTTAACACATTAATTTCAGTTAGTTAATGTGCATAAATTTTTACCAGATTAAAAAAATTATCCCAGTGAATAACATTTTTTTTTTCCGCTAACAGCAGTGATGGAGGACAAAGCAGCTTCTCTGGGCCCTCTGGGGGTTAATTTCTGCTTCTAGAACCAATTTGATGGGACGCTGGAAAAGACTCTAGTTGTATTCAAGTTGTGCTAAGAGAAGTTGGCCTATCAGAGAAGCTATGCTAGCCTAAAATAGCATCTCAATGCTAAACATGTAGCAGCAGCACAGACGTCCCCGACGCTAATGTCAACATCCACAGTCCACATTTCTGAAGAAGTTGTCAGGATCCTGGGTTGTTTTGAGTTTTTTGAACTTTTCTGCCTTATTAGTTGTTTTCTATTGCTGCCACTCTGGCTTTAGATCAGATCAGTCTCCTTTAACTGTTGTTTATTTACCTTTGGTTAGCTCTTTCTGTGGTTGCTCATTCTTGTGTATTTAGTTATTTTTCATCTGTTAGATGTATGTGTTTACTCCCCTCCCTGCTCCTCTCTTGCCATCTCTCTCTGTCTCTCCTCGCAGCTGCACCTTGTTCTCAATCAACCATGTTTTCTCTATCCAGCAATCAAGACCCTGAGCATAATGCTCATTTTCTTTCAGTCAGTGCTGGTTTCTACTGTTGTTTTCCATGGTTTTTGCTCATACCCTACACCATGTACTACTCTAAGAATTTTTGTAAGTCTCTTTATTTTCATTAAAACTTCAACAATTCATACCTTGTGGCTTTCTGTTCTTGGGTCCTGGATTAAACCTTTTCAAATTTTGACAGAAGCCCCATGAATGATCAGAGGTTCCTGAAACTCTGGAAAGCTGAATGGCTAGAACAGAACTTTGCACCAATCTGATGGTTGAAGAACAGATTAAAAACTCTAAATATCTTTGTTGTTGAGTTCAGATGTCTATTTATTCATTTTTTAAAACTGGAAATTAATGACTAATTACAGGTCCTACTATTAACACATCAATAGTTTTGAGTCCCATCACTATTTATTTATTTTTTTTATGAAGCTAATGATGCAGATGTAAGAGTTTTCTGTGATGAGTAGTTAAAGACATATTTAGGCTCATTGTCACTATTTTTGCTGCTTTTTTTTTTTTTTTTTTTTTTTACAACACGGATGATTTTTTTGGTATGTGGCTGAAACTTTTAAGATGTGTAAAAACAAGAACATTAAATTTCAGGGGTATGAATACTTTTGCCAGGCTCTGTTTCCTTAAGTGCTTCATCTTCTCTCACTTCATAGGTGTCTTCTAGAGACATTGCTGCTCAGATATGCTGCTCTGTTACAGGAAGGATCCTCTGCAGCTCTAATCCTCCTGCTTTTCCTGTGAAGAAACTGAAACTACCTGTGTCACAGAAGCTTTGTTGAGTTGGGGCCTGAAGGAAGCCCTGGGACCCTAGCCAATCCAAGTAAGCTGCTCTCAGCGAGTGAAACCAGAGAAATGGCAAAGCTCCTTGGAGCACAGATAGAGACTGAAAGACAACTATTCATTGGCTAAACAGTGATCCCAGGGGTAGAAGACATGGAAGCATGGAGGTATCGCTGCTGCTGCTGCTGCCCATAGCTTTAATGATCAGTACATTCCGTCTATAAGGGGACACAGAGTTTTTAGATATTTATCTAAATCGTGTGATGGATTCCACACTAATTTATCACAATCATTTAAAACCTTTTAACCAGAAAAACTACTAATGGTGTTAGGGTTAGATGCAAACAGCTAAACATCGTGATTCAAAAGAGCTCACTCTGTCCAACCATCAATAACATAAACTCTGCTAGGACTTTAACTAGAACTGTGAGCTTTGGTCGAACCAGACTCAGATTAGACTCTCCAGGTGAAACTACTGTGAAATAAAGGATAAAAATGTGGAAAAGCACTGCATGCCCACTATTAAGTAAGGTGGAGTCCCATCAGTTCCAGGCGGAAGGAAACTTTTTCTAGGACCACATCAGTCTTTCGACTGATGGTAGCTTCTTCTAGGGCCATATCAGTCCCTAGACTGAGAGAAACTTCTTCTTGGTCCACATCAGTCCCAGATTAAAGGAATTTTCCTCTAGGGCCACATTAGTCCCAGACCAAAGTCCTGCAGAAAAGCTGCCAGCTGAGCTGAAGACAACACCAGGAGCCGGATCTTGGAGCATCTAGAGAGTAACGGTTCCTTCTCCCTGGATGCTCCAGCCTCAACCTCTGAGTCACAGCAGCAGACTAATTGTTGTCCTTTCAGTAAAACACCTGCAGAACTGCCAGGAGGTGTTAAACTGGTGAAGATTTTTTTTCAACATGGGTTTTTACCGCACTGAATAAATGTTTTCAAATTACTGGCTGGATTTTTCTGCAGTCTCCAGTCTGACATTATCCTTCTGCAGGAAAAACACATAATGGTGATCAGCTTTTTACACATCTTCATCCAGATGTGTCAGTAAAAATGGATTTTATTTTATTATTTTTTTTGTCTGGTTGTGGCCAAAGCTGCAGGAAAGTTGCTCCCCCATTGTATAAAATCTGTCGTTAGAAGCAAACAGAGTCTGATTCTTATCTAGAAATACTGAACATTGCTTCCTGTTAAAATTCAGAAGATTCCTCTGGAACTCTGAAAATCAACCAACAAGAACTTTAAATCTAACATGGCTGCTGGGATAGTGAGACATAGTGAAAGCAGCAGCAACCACTTTACTTGTCTTATTGAATCAGTTCCACATGCAGGGCTGTGAAACCTCCACTAGAACATCCTGCTGAATGTTTGAATGAACAAGTCCGAGTTCCTTCCAACCCCCAGATGACGGCTGTTTCTCTGAGGGAATAAAGACAGATTTAGTCATGGCTGCTGGTCAACATGCCTGGCAGGAACATGGTAACAGAAAACTTAGAACACGCTTCAGATTAGAATCCAGAGCCTAAAACGTGATCTAATTTTCTCTACAGGTCACTGAACCCTACTGCTCATCTTTCAGGGACTTGATGGTGTTTCTGATTTAATCTGATTATTAATCTGGATTCCACACTAATTGATTTGGTTGGGATCTTCTGTGATATTAAATATTTTTATCATGTTTGACTGAAATAACCTGGCCACCGGCTGCCTGTCCCCTCTTGCCCTCATAGGAGGGGACAGGCATCACACCATAACATCACATCGTAAATATCAACCCTGAGACACTGGAACCACCATGGAAACGGCTGACACATACATGGCCATGCATGGATGAGCACAACCAGTACAGAGACCCAGGTCTGGGACCAGGTTCACCTGGGACCGGATCCAGGACTGGGTTCACCTTAGACTGGTCTTAGGGCAAATGCACAGAAAGAATCCAGAACGTTCTTGTTGCTGGGAAACGGATCCAACATCTGGGTCACCAGACGGGTTTAACTGGTTGGTTGAAGAAGAAACAGGGAAAATTTGAAGTAAAATGCATTCTGAAAGTTTTTGTTGCAGTTAATGCAGAAAGTAAAAACATTAAGTTGGAGCTACTTGAGTCCAAAAATTATTTTAAATTTGATCTGAAACTTTGAGAAAATTCATGTTCCAGAAAACAAAGCTGTAAACAAGTAAGTGCTCTCTTTACTAGATAAACATCTGTCTGAAAAAGTATTCACCCTCTGAACTAGAGAGCAAAATTCATGGGTCCATCAGTTATGGCTTGTCCTCCAGGTTCTGAAGCGGCAAAGCAGACCCAGAGCATCATACTACCACCACCATGTTTGACTGCAGCTATGATGTTCTGGTTGTGTTAGTTCTGCTAACCGTCTATCAGATCCACTTCTGTCTCTTCTAGAATATTCCCCAGAACTCTTGAGGATCATCAGGATGTTTCTGGTAAATGTGAGGTGGGCCTTTGTATTCTTCTGGGTCAGCAGTGGTTCTGGTCCTGGAACTCTCCTGTGGAGGCCATTTTTTCTCTTTGATTGTTGAATCATAACCTCTGACCTTAACCTAAGGCAGTGAGGCCTGAAGAGTTTTAGATGTTTTTCTGGTTCTTCTGGACATCCTGGGTGAGTCATTGATGAGCTCCTGGAATGAATCTGCTGGGTCAACCTTTCCCAGGAAGGTTCTGTTTCATGTGTGGATCATGCTTCTACTGAGGTTCTCGGGTGAACTAGAACCTTGTAGATGGTTCTGAAACTGTTTCCAGACTAATAGATGTCTGGGACTTTGATTCTCATCTGTTCTTGAAGTTCTTTAAATTGGGTCATAATGTTTTAGCCTACTTCATGTTGCCAGATAGGTTCTAGTGAAGTGATTTATTCTCTATAGCTGAAATCAGGTCTCTTTCTCTGTGAGTTATTAATGTGATGATGATGTGCAGCAGACTGGAGGACTGGAGATTGTTGGCTCGCGATGAAACAATAGATCAAGCACCTCTAGCTTCATGCAGTCTGAGCTCCTGGTCCCACCAGCTGCTGGGATTGGTCCAGGGTTGCCTGGCTCATGAGCCAAACACTTAATCAGCTTTATTAGTTCTGCCACTAATTCCAGTTTCAGAGTAGACAAGAGGGATCAGACGGGCCAGCTGTCCACACCAGCACCAAAACAACACTGAGCCAATGCTGTGTGTTGCCAATGTGAGCAGGCTCATCACTGGATCCCAACCACAGACTGGAACTGGAACGATAAAACAAGTTACGGGATGATTGATTTAGACATTTATAGGAATTATTGTAAAATTGGTTGTTTTTAACCTGTTTAGGGAATAGTCCAGGACCTTCTACCTTGAGGTCCTTCTCTAGAAACTAACCCTAACCTCCCTATAAAGCCCCTGACCCTGAGAGTGACCCATCGTCAGCCTAATGACCCATCTGGGTTTCCCTCTCTGCCTTCAGCCTCGGCCTCTGTAAAAGGAGGCTAACTCCATATTAGTCAGGGCAGGAAACCTCCTGCACAACCTCAGCCTTACGTCATGTTCCTGTCTGGGTTGACACCATGGTGGCGGAGTGGCACGAGCAGAGTTAATCTTGTCTGATCATAGACCAGGTTGCATCCTGGAGTTCCGGGTCAGTTCTGCTTGACAAATGGTTTCCAGACCAGATTAGCTGAAAGGAAAAAGGGTCAGTAGGTCAGAGAGACAGAGCAACCAGAATCAGGATGGTGTTTACTGAGTGGGTTGTTGATAGCATCAATCAGTGCCTACAAGTTAGGTGTTCACTATTTACCATTTAGTAGTTTATTAGAATTAATATAAAATAAATGATAAAATCTATGATTTATTCATTGCTTTTTTAAAAAATGCAATACTTTGAGAGCTTAAAATGTCCTTTCAGAATATGTCTCTTTCCCTGGGAACTCTGGAGTATGAAGGTATTAGAAAGGGAGCATCAACAGTTTGCTCAGATTCAGATTCACGAATTGTGGTCCTGCTTTCATTCTGGACCAGATTTTTACGAGAAGTCCTTTGAGGGTCAAGCCTGTAAAGGAAGATAAGCAGGTCCTTTAAGGCATTGACTGAGCTGCTGCAAGAGTAGAGCTGGCAGGTCTGCTTCTAAAGACTACCCAGTCCTTCTAGAACCAAAGCAGGAGCTCCCTGCTTTCATGGTAGCATGTTGAGCTTCCTCCTACTGCAGGTCAGCCTCCTCCAGGGCTGCCCTCTGTCACAGGTTTCTGATGTTCATGGTCGGGATCTCAGTAGAGGGGGGGGGGACCTCAGAATCTTTTTCATTTTCTGCAGATGACTACGTTCTATTGGTCTCTTCAAGCCATGACCTTCAGCATATGAAGTGACCAGGATTAGAGTGAGCTCCTTTGAGTCTGAGTCCATGGATTTTCTAACTAGTGAGGGTAGATCTTTCCCTCTGAATCAGGAGTCAGTGTCTGCCTCAACAGGAGGAGAATTAGTATCTCGGTGTCTTAGATGGTGGTGGAGAAAGATCACAGTCAAGAAGCAACGCTGTTTTCTGCAGTATTCTGTCTAAACTGGTGCTGCCATCTATGAGTTGAACGGAGGTACTGCAGGTGAATTTAGCTGTTGGTTCCAGGGGTCCAGCTTGGCTGATGTCAACGTCACTCAGCCCTGCATTCAGGTATAAACCATCTCAGACACGCCTGCTGGTGACGAGTCAGGAGGTGGAACAGCGGGCGTGGAGAGCATCGAGCGACAGCGTTTCTCAGCTTTGCTCATGTGATTGATTCAGTGTGGAACGGGTCTCCTCTCTGCTCTGACTGCAGCCGGTTTGCTGCAGGACAACTGAGAGAGACTGACTGCGGAGCTTATAGGGAGGGACTCACGGCAGCACTTGCTCAGTTGCTGTTGAGTGATCGGTGCTTTACATGTTGTTGCCATAAGAGTCTCCAATAACACAAAAAGTCATTAGATTGGTCAAAGTCAATTTTATTTGTATAGCACATTTCAGCAACATGGCAGTTCAAAGTGCTTTATATCATGAAAACATAAAAAACATCATGAACATATCAGTCACTGGTTGTGAAACCAGTAACAAGCATTACATTTTATCATTAAAAACATCAATACACATCAAATATGCTGCTCAATGTTTCTGTTATTATGGGTCAAAGGTAGCTCTAAACAGGTGAGGAAGGTTGTAGGTAGGTTATCAAGACAGCAGGAGGATGAGCTTCATTGTTTTAAAGTTTCTTCTAAGTTTTCATGGTTGAGCTGATGAAATTCAGCCATTTTCTCTGCATTTGTTATGTTTGGCCATAGCAATGGTACTGGATTACTTGTGGATGTGCAGATTACCCCTCTATTTTTTAAAAATTTTCTATGTAAAAAAAGTTGGCAAACTAATTGCAGGCCTTGGTAGAGTGGAGTTCAGGTGTTACAGTCACAGGTGAGAAGAATTAGCAGTAAATGGATTAGGTGAAAAGTTGCTAAATATGGCGATAAACTAGATAAGTGCCAACTTATCCACTTTGTTGCCATATAACAGAGCTTTCCCTTACTCTGACCACAGCCACGCTTATCTCCTCCACTCATCCCAACACTTGACCACGCCCCTCTACATATCTTGGCTCCACACACCTTGTTGAAATTTCTCGAAATTTGTCTGGGTGAGGGGCTAAGCTTCCACAAGGGGGTAAGTTACACTTTTGCCAGCTCAGTCATTGTTGGAGTTTCTGGTGAGCAGGTGGTTAGGCAGTGACTCAGATCATTGAGTGCAGCTAGAAATGTTGGACCATCTCTAATCAGCCTGAAGTAGCTTGCTCACCATCTTGACAAGAGAATCCAGCATCAAGCCCAGATATTTCTCTGGGCTTGATGCTGGATCAACATATCAAACGTATCAACAGATCTGTTTGATATTTTGTTCTGCAGATTTGAAGCATTACTATTATTCAGAGATCATGTCTTTGAAGAAAAACACACCAGCAGTTTTATCAACCTTTATCATAAGGTTCAGCATCTGAACCTGAAAAATTTCAAACCGTGTCATCAGCGTAGATCTGATATCCTGATGATGGTGTTGGTCCCACTCAGTGAACGTTGTGAATGCAACCAATATCAATAAACTGGACTGAATGGAATTTACATGAACTGAACTCAATTGATTCTGGTTTTCTGTCTTCTTGGTGGAAAATGATGGAAGTCCTGGAGAAGATGTGGTCCTGAAGGCAGTAGATCTCTGCTGGACTTTCCTCCATCACTGCTCCCAGCAGAGAAGAGATGATCCAAGCCCAGAGCATGATCCTACCTCTATCATCAGAGCCTGGCTGCAGGGACTGGATGATGACAAAATCTGGAGAGCTGATCCATCTGGTCTATGATGGTCCATCCCAGAAGATCCTAGAGAGGCTGACTCCTCCTCTAAGGTGAACATCAGGCTTCTTCACTGCTCAGGAAAGTCTGGATGAAGTTTTCTCCAGAGAGATCCCTGCTCCAGGAGCTTCTAGCAACTGGTTCTGGATGGAGAACCATCTGAAGGACCAGAGATCTCAGCTTAACATAAATTGATTGCTGTAAAGATGTTTGACATAATTTCCAGCCCCAGATTTTCTCATATTTGTGAACAATTTGCAGCTGCAGGTGAGTATTGGATGAAATTAATTAAGGGTGAAAGATGAGGCTAAAGTCAAAGAACAGAGTTCATGCTGTAGATTCCAGTAAATATTGAACAGAATATAGCAATGACTGTGAATTTCAGCTGTTTCATGCTTACTTTAGTCAGAATGTTCTACCTGGGGTTAAACAGTGTTTCCAGGATAGCTGTGGTGTCAGTCTGCAGGTTTCTGTGGTTACATGCATTTAAAATCCTTTATAGAACAACTTTTGTTTGAGCAACAAGCTGCAGCCCCGGCTCCGACGCCCCAGAGGAACGGAAAGGTTGCAGGGCAGCGTCTGAATGAGCCATTTTAACCTCATGCCTCTCATTACATCTGTTCCTTTACATGCATGTTGTCTTTTCTTACCTGTACTCATGATTGTTGCCATCACTGTGTTTGTATGTGAACATGAATATTTCCAGGATCTGAATAGAAGACTGTATGAAGCCTGGAAAGCAGAGCCTCTGCCTACAGTTAGCATGTCTTTAAACAGCCTCCATAATGTTTAACGGTGCTACCCAAGCGCTGTTGAATGGCTCTATTTTACTTCATTCATCACAGCCCCCCTGACTTGTATTAAATGTGTGTAAGGAGGCGGCTATTAACAGCCTCACAATGATACAATTCACTGCGGCTGTGTGTCTAAGATCCCATGTGGTTTTTATCAGCACTGCAGTCCTGCTGGACAGTTTTACTCATGTGTTTCCTCAGGTCATCAGTTATATTAAAGAATTAGCGGTAAATGGATCAGATTATCCTCAGACTGGATCTGGTAGAGACTGTGTGGTCCTTTCTGCACCAAACATGACATGATCTTGTTCCTTCATGGTGTCTCATCACCAGAACTACCAGAAGGTGATTTGGATGTACATGTGGTTGTTTCCTGGTCCCTTCCTTTGCAATAAGACGCTCATCATATGTCCATATTTTTACAGCTAGGAGGAACCAGGACCATCCGGCTCTGAGAGGACCCAGCCTCCCATCACTTTTGGTGAGGCTTCATCTTCTTCTCTGAGACGAGAAGTCTGTTCTGGGAACCATTTGAGTTACAAAATAAGCATAATGTGGCATTACAGTGTTAGCAGTGTGTGCCTCTAATTTATATGTCAGTGTCTGATGCAACTTCATTTTTAGGAGGTCATTTTGATAAAGTTAAATGTAGTCTCCAGCATATTTCTTTCTGTCTCCACAGTGACAATGGTGCAGAGGAAGATGATGAGGAGTACCTCTCAGCTGCCCGTCAGCCATCCTCAAGGCCTGTGAAAGCTTCAGCCTCAAAGCACGGAGGCGCTCATCCAAGTAGTTAACTCAAGCAAAGAGAGGCAAGCAGGTCTGGAGGTGGTCAGGATACCTCAACATAACAACGACCAGGACATGTGACGCTCTGGCGACGAGCCTGATGTAGAGTCGCAACCTCCTGTTTCTACAATTCTTCTTTCATTGATTATTCTTTTGTACACGGTTGTATAAAGTTTTTCCTTGATTGTTTTTTTTTCCCCAATAAATTCCTCCAGTTGGAGACAAAAGGATACAATATAGTTTATTTTCTTTCCATTTTATGGATTTTATGCTGTGGACAATGTTACATTTTGATGATATACAGGGTAAATATCATGATCAAAGGCTACGTCATATGGGTGCGACCATGGAAATCAGCCCTTTAATTAGTGCCAAAATGACAGCTCCGCTTGGTACATCTGACAGCTGTCTAAAACTTTTGTGGAACAAATAGATTCAGTTCTAGTTTGCTAAAGTTTTAGTCAAGAGGTATATTTAAAAGTCCATGGTGTTTTTGTGTTTTAAAAGGGATTTACATTGTGTTTTACACAGTTTAGAGAAAAATTTAGGAGAGGTTCAAATTTACACAAAATGTAAAATATACTTTGTTTTATCACTAATAGATCAGGCTTGGTAACACCTAGAATCGTGCTGAAACTGGTCAAAAACACATTTTGATGTCTTACCTTTACTCAGGTACTAAAAGTTTGCATTTAAGTCTGATAACTATGGAGCTATTCTTGATTTATTTTTTTGTATATTTTCAGGCAGAAATTACTTCTAAAAGCCTTCAGGGATTAACAGGTTAAACTAGTTTTAATACATAAACCTGCAGGATTTAGAGCCGACAGCTGCAGATCAGTATTCTGGAAAAGTCCCCAAGTGACCAGAAGGCAGCTGGTCGTGGTGAGTACATGGTTTCCCTACGCAGCTGAAATATTCTGAATTATCTCATCTGCATATGATTCTGAAAAATCGGTTGAAAAAAGGAAGAAGTGAGCACAGAAAATAAAACCCACAATGTATGAGGTGCAGCATGTTGATGGTCATGTCTGTGGATATGAAACCATTCATTTCACCCAGTATTTAACTGTCTTCTGTCATTTTTACTCAAAACATAGTTTTTCTCTCGTTTTTAATTGCAATATATAAAAATGTTAATTCTGGGTCTTTTTAAGTGAATGTTATTTATTATTCTTGCTGAAAAATTATCAAAGTCATGTTTTTCTTTTTATTTACAACTTCATTCATACTCTTCATTTCTAGCTATTTTTACAGTCGAGGATAAATCAGGTACTTTGGTTTTATATGACACCGTTTACTGAACTGAATTTAATCATTTGCTTTTGGTTTTCATGGATATAAATTTGAAGATAACTTCCACATGATAATAAATTGTTGAATAGTCAGAAAAGATTCATTTAGGAGTAATTTACCTTAAAGTGAAGCGAATAGGAATGGTCAGACATTTGGGAAATCCACTAATTCCCTTTCCTGTTGAGTCAGATAAGATCAGCAGATTTCATCTAACCAACAGCCACAAGTTTTAAGTTGTGGTTTTCTGCAGGAACTTCCTGGGATGAGGTATGTTCTTCACGCTGTTTTCAGCACTTTATTGTTGGTTGTTTGATTTTATCATCAAATAACCAGCTTTCAAGTTTCCAAGAAAACATTCCCAACTTTCTGCTGCTCTCACTAAAACTTGAATGCCTTTTCTGGCTGCATTTGGCCGCGCTGCCAGGTTCTAGAATAGTAACACAGTCACGCACACACAGCGTTGTTGGTGTGTGCAGAATGGAGACTCCCTCCACTCAGCACCGGAGGGGGAGCACAGTGATTTAGTGTTCCTCTCAGTAGTGGGATAAATGCTGCTCCGTTTCTTAATGAGCCTCTGACACACTGCATGTTTCCAGCATGTTTTCCTTTGACTCAGTGGCTACGGCTGCCTGATTGACGCCCCCATTAGTGGCTTTCCTGCTGACACCAGCGCACCTTCAGTCATACACTCATACATACTCAGGATTTACGAGCAATCAGCCATGACGAGGTGGAAAGGCAGTACCTGCTGTGCAACATGCTGTAAAACAGGAGATGGCTCCTGATTTTCTAATCAGATGTAGAATCTAGTGAAAAGTTTGTGCATGTCAACACACAAACACGAAGACCAAGTCATGTTAGTGCAAACTAAATAAAAACAGGACAATGAATCCAGGATTTCAACATTAACTTTGCTGGATTTAGATGACAGAAGACATTAGACATAAAGCTCAAAGGAATTTCACTCACCTGAAGGGCATGTTGGAAATATATGTCCTGATGTTTCAGATGATCCAGAAAACTTGAATAAAGTGTAAAAAATAAATCCTTGAAAGAAACAGAGCTTCCAAACAGACAGCTTGAAGAAGAAGCCATCCAGCACCGAGACAGGTGGAGACAGACTGACAGCTGCCAGCACAACAGCTGATGCTCAACATGATCACACCACCAATAGCAGCTGGACCAATAAGATGGAGCAGCATCGGTAGCTGGGTCAGCTCTGGCTCATCCAGTAAACCCAGGACTCCGCTCTGACCACCACAGATCCCAGTTTGCCCCAGTTTCCCACCAGAAATCAAATCCTGTCTCAAAGTCTGTCTGGAGGTGCCATGCAGACAGTGGCCAGTCCTGGAGATGCTGTCCAGACGTTACTCCATGTCCTCTTTCAGAGGGGTGGAACATTCTTAAAGCAGCCAAACTGAGCTCTAAAACTGTTTGATTTGACCTGATTTGATCTGACTTTCCCTGATTTTACCTGATTTCACCTGATTTTTCCTGACTTTACTTGAACATGTGGTTTTGCAGAAGACCAAATACTTTTATTTATTGAGTTTGAATTCTTTCTGTTTCCAGTTAATCAAATTTTCAGCTGAAAAAGCCCTAGTATTTCTTGGCAGACCTGCCATATTCCACTGTCGACCATGTCAGTGTGATTATTTTTGGTCTGAAGGAAGTTACAGATGGCCTAATGAGCATTAAGGGTTGGATGCTTCTTCGTTCTTCGCCTCAGCTTCTGCAGCACATCAGTTAATCCAGCCTTCTGCTCTGGCTATTAATGGACACGAGTCACACAGGCCAGGGTGTTCTTTCCACACATGAGATCAGCTCCAACTTTTCATCTTTTCCTCCATCATTCATGTAGACACTGTTCTCATCTGATACAGTGGAAGCCAGAAATTACAAAGACATGCTTATTATTCTAGAGTTTAGTCTCAACATAAAAAGTTCAGCTTTTTTCAGTGGGGTTATGAGGGTTACGTATGAACAGTCTACTGACTGTTAAGCTGCCTGGACAATCAGTGATCTCCAATGATAACACTCATTATTGCACAGATGCAAACACACACATTACTCCCACTGGGTACATTATCACCTGTCAGCAGAGGTGTATCCCAGGTCTCTGTCCTGGGGCCCTTGGTTTTCGTCATATGTCTCCTCCCTTTAAGCAACATTTTTTTAAAAAACTAATATTTTATTAGCTGATTTTATTACTTTATGCTTTGATAGTTTTGAAGCTAAACGGGTGTATGTCGATGCCCAAATTTAAGTGCTGATGCTTGTAAATAGTGCTGCAATCTTGCCAGGTTCCTCTTGAGAAACAGATTGTTAATCTCAGTGAGGCTTTATCTGGTTAAATAAAGGTTATTGATTGTATCCATTTCTTGTGTTGTGCAATTAACACCCACTTCTGAGATTCCTCTGTCTTCTTTTATTTTGCCTCCTTGATTGCTTACAGGACCAAATCTACACTTTCCAGATATGGGATCTATTGTTAGTCCAGAGGCCATGACGCTGCTCTCTTCTTCACTGCCCACATAGAAAGCATCACCTGGTCCACTTCCATCAGCCCCTTACTTAACCTCAACATCATCACCACTATGATGCTGTTTTACATGGCTTACCTAAGTCCTCCAGAAACTTTTCCCGGTCCAGAGTTCTGCTGCCCCCCATCCACCACCTCCATGCAGCATATTACACATGTTCTAAATAACCTTCAATGGTTTCTGGCATTGACCTTTAGCCCCTTCATAAGCTCACCCCTCTGTATCTCACTGAACTTGTTAAACTGGTCTCAAACCATCAGCTTAGATTGGTTTTCTCCATATTCACAATACAACCAGTCATGTTTATATTCAGGTGACACTGTTCCAGGTGAGGTATTGGCAAAGTTTCAGAAACTTTACGTGTCTGTTTTGATTAAGGATATGCGAGTCGGCTGATTCCTCTCCGGACTTTTATTGGAAGCATCAAGGCAGGGGCTGCAGGGTCCGGTCCCAGGCTGGAAGCAGGCCCTGTTCTAACATTCAGATCTACTTTTATACCTTAGAATGACATCAAATGAGCTCAAAATGGCACGTTAGTTCCATAGTTATTTCCTGCCCTAAATGGACCTATCACTAATTCATAGAATAATCCATAGTATTAAATAAATGGCTGTTCTTAACAGATCCTCTGTTGATGCACTTCATTATCAATATGCATCATCTGGGGTTAGGGTTAGGTTTGTTCATAACAATATGCAGTGAGGGAGTCATCTTCTCTCTGCAGCTGCTGGTGTTTCAGAGCAGACACAGTTATCAGTCCAGCTCGGTCCAACCCAGCTGGTTGTGTTTATCTAAACCACTACTCACTGCTGATTTTCCACACATTCCTGTCCTCTCTAAACTGGCACTTAGAAAAGTATTCATACCCCGTTACAGGCATCTGAGCCCCCATTCTGAATTATAATTTTTCACTTCAGTGTAGAATGAGCTGTAGTATGTATGTGCTGACATAAAGTTCTGGTTTGGGCCACTTTTTTTGGTCCACTGCTGATGAAGGAGACCCCTTCATGTTCCCAAACAGCAACAGTGACAGCTGGAAGTCCTCTCTCCTCTGTTCTGTTCTATTGTTGCATAATGGACCAGACACTTGGTTCTGCAGGTAAACATAGAATAGAATGGAAGCAGCCTTTATTGTCCCACAAAGGAGAAATTCAGGTGTAACAGCAGCAACAGATATAAAGTTTCACACAAAAAGTGTAAAAAACAATTTTTAAAAAATAAGATTAACAACAACAACAATAATAATAATAATAATAATAATAATAATAATAATATACTCTATAAGACTAGTAGAAAATACTGTGCAATTATTAGAAATAGGAATATCAGACTCATGATCCTAGGGCTGTGCAACTGAGATGGATCACTTTTTCCAAGAATGTGTATAATATGGATGTGTATTGAACACTGAAAAAAGATACAGAGTATTTACAATACAGTATATCAGTGCAGAAAAACAGATGTGCAACAACAGCACAATACCAGCAACATTTTGAGTGTATTGAGGTATGAAACACTGCTGCATCTGTTGGGTATACAGATGCAGCATATGTGCACCATTACACCCTGGGGTATACTGCTATGATATCTCCAGTAAAAGTAGTTATAAAGAATATAGATGTTAAAACATCATTTCTGCATTCAGTTCATCAAGATTGAGCCTGTTTTGAATTTTGCTCCCGCATTTTCAAAGCATCACTGTTAGGGAACATAGGAGGGTGCAGCAACTGGAGACATTTCAGCCGCTTACTTTACTGCAGACTGAATTATTAAAGAGGGGTATTGTGTATTATGCACAATCAAGCAACTATGTTACCTTCAGTTGTTACTAAATGCTATATATATCAAACATAATCTTTGTGTGAACCTACTTGCCTTTATTGTCTGTCACTTTGCTGCTGTTGCACTGGAATTTCCCCTCTGTGGAACAATAAAGGATATTTCTATTATATTACATTTCTATTCTATTCTATTCTGTTCTACTTTATTCTATAAATCTTGGTGGAAATTACATTTATGTTCATCAATATTTAATAGCTGCTGTTTATAAATCATGCAGCTGAAAAGCAACGACTCTGGTAAGATACAGTTTGGGAAAGAATCATTTTTGTAAATCTCTCCTCTCATTAGAGCAATGTGTGAGTCGATAATGTGAGTCTACAGCCAGTCATCATTTATTACAATTCTGCAGCTGAGCCAGAAAATAATTAGAGGCAACTTTTCATCTGAAATTATCACAGATGTTAATTTTTAACATCAATTAAGTCTCATTGTTTTCATTGTCAACAGACTCAAACTAACAGGTACTAACAGTCACGCTAAGTTAGTCAGAGTGAAGTTTCCAGTTTCTGACAGCTTGTTAAATCTTTGTTGCAGGAGTTGTTCCTTTCCAATCTTGCCAGCTGCTTTTTCAGGAGGAGGAATTGCTGCAAAGTTGGTGACTCAGAGCAATGACTGGTTTTCTTTTATACAAAATCTCTTTCAGTTGGCATAAAAACTTGGACTTGACTGTAATGTTTTATAGAAAGGATGAAACTGGAATATTTGTAGCTTGACTATGAATCTGTCTTTCTGACTGGACTGATTGTCTATTTCTGTATATAAATTGGATCTGTTTGTCTTGGGACAACATCTACTGTGAATTGGTGCAATATGAATAAACCCAACTGAAACAGAATTGAAGATTTAAGGAAGTTCTGGGGACAAAAAGGGGTTCAACCCAATACCAGTGAATGTATTCATGACCAGGGACACAGATAAGTACTTTCTGGGGTCTATGCAGCCACATTATAGGCACCCCCGGGGGTTTCAGAAGCATAAAATACAGAAAATGCCAACAAGAAATAATTATTCCACCATCGTTTTGGTGCCCTGTCTAGCATGGTGCCATGTATCCCATATAGTGCACACCCACTTTTGTGCCACTGTTCATGACAAATTTGTCACAACAGCAGCAAATATGTGCCAGATTTGATTATTAAAGTAAAGAACATTTGCATTTTTTCCTCCCAAACAGAATAACCATCGTTTCCTTGAAGCCAATAAGCCAGGAAGCATGTGAAGATGTCAAAATGCTCAGATCTAAAATCAGCGAGGCTCTCAGGTTATATAAAAGAGTTCAGCAGAATAACAATCTTCTAAAGCGCAGAGATAACGTTTTACTGGGGATGTGTGTGCAAACCAATACATGCTGGTATCAATGTGTGTATGCAATAAAAGTGTGAGTCCTTGTGTGAAAAGTTACACCAGCTTGTCCTCAGGGTGTAATACACACCACCCTGACACATTTCTCAGAGGAACCGCCACACATTGAAAAATGTGTCACATCACCATCAAAACACATAACAATGCCTATACAATTCATGTGTTATGGACACCGCAGGGGGACGCAAAGGAACAAAAAGACAAATAATCACATTGTTGGAAGCATAAGCTGGGCTCTGTTTCACAACAAAGACTTTTCTGGCTGCTCACACCATTGGAGATGGTAAAGAAACTACTGCACAACAAAAGGTTGGAGAAAAGCAACTAATTTGATATTGGCCACAATGCATGCTTCACTGTATTAAACCGCTTGTAAAAAATTTCAAATTCATCTTTTAACCATTACTGACCCATTATTTATTAAGATACATAAAATGAAATAATAACAAACAATCATCACAATTTGGTTTTTGTCTTTATTATTCTACAAAGACTGATAATTGCTTTGTCATTGAGCACTATGACCTTCTTATTCAGATATTATCTTACATCAGTTCTGATACATTTGTGGGGGGTTATAATATCTTGTAAAATGTGAATAACCTGATTTCATAAATGACAACTTGTCATTTGACATCATTAATACAGGTCAACCCTAAAGCTGAGCCCTTGGTCCACTTCTCTTTAGTTGGTGGCAGTTTTATTAGTACAGTACATTTTTGCAAGTATAGCACATTACTTTGTGATTCAAAGTGCTTTACATAATGAAAAAGAAAACAAAACAACAAGCAAACAAAACAGTACATATTATTGGCAGAATGGAGGAAAATAATGAAAAGCTCTAATCCAGACCATAATAATCAATGTTCCAGTTATTTTGAATCAAAGGCAGCTCTAAACAGGTGGGTTTTCAGCCTTAATTTAAAGGAACTCCGTGTTTCGGCTGTTTTCCAGTTTTCTGGAAGTTTGTTCCAGCTTAGAGGAGCATAGAAGCTGAAAGCTGCTTCTCCATGTTTGGTTCTGGTTCTGGGGATGCAGAGCAGACCAGAACCAGGAGACCTGAGTGGTCTGGAAGGTTGATACAGTGACAACAGGTCTTTAATGTATTTTGGTGCTAAGCCGTTCAGTGATTTCTAAACTACCAGAAGTATTTTAAAGTCTGTTCTCTGAGCTCCAGGGAGCCAGTGGAAGGACTTTAGAACTGGGGTGATGTGCTCTATCTTCCTGGTCTTAGTGGGAACGCCAGCAGCAGCGTTCTGGATCAGCTGCAGCTGTCTGGTTGACTCTTTAGGCAGACCTGTGAAGACACTGTTGCAGTAATCAATGCCACTAAAGATAAATGCATGGATGAGTTTCTCTAGATCTTGTTGGGACATTAGTCATTTAGTCCTGGAAATGTTCTTCAGGTGATAGAAGGCTGACTTTGTAACTGTCTTTATGTGTCTCTGAAGGTTCAGGTCTGAGTCCATCACTACACCCAGATTTCGGGCCTGATCACTCGTTTCTAGCTGTAATGACTGAAGCTGTGCGCTGACTCTAGATAGTTCCTCCAGGGATGAAAAGTTCCTATTGAAGTTCCTGTTATTTATGTAAGACCAGGGATATGTATGAATTATTTCCCATCTTTGTGCCCTGGTTCAGGTTTAAGGCTAATGACACTGTTGAATATGTAGCAACCATTTCAATATTTAGTCTACTATGGGATAGTTAGATAGGTCCTGTGTCAAACATTTTGGTATCAACTTGAACTCTCATTTCACATCTGACAATCAAGATGTCAAAGCAGAGCTGCAAAAACTAACTTGCATTAGAGCAGTTAGAGACTGTCCACCATGTCATGCATTCAACTTCTATTTTCTCTTTTAAATTACCATAACTTTTTCACATGAAGCTTTTACAACAAGGTGATAATCAGACCATAACGTTCTTGGAGAGGAATCCCTGTTAGGTCACATCACTATCGTGTTCTTCAAAAACTGAACATAATAAACTTTAAAAGTAAAAAACAAACAAAAGTAAAGATTTCTAATCTTAAACTAATTTATAAATGCGACAGGCCTCCTCAGGTGCTTGGTGGGCTTTTGGTTCTGGTTCAGTTACTGGTGGAACATCCAGTTCAATTCAAATTAAATTCAAAAATAATTTATTCATCCCAAAGGGAAATTAAATAAAAATGTTGGTATGTGAACATTTTTCAGTTGAAAATATGAGGAAATGATGTTTAAAGTTTCATGGATGTCTATGCTGAATTTGGTAGATGTTTATTTTAACTAAATGTTCTTCTTAATGTCTAGATGTGGTTGTAGATGTTAAGTAAAAATCTAAATGTGAAGAAAAAGGTTTGACAGCAGCCAGTTTCAAACTTGCAATCTTTCAGTCTCTAGTCCTACTCCTCCTAACTGAGCAATCTGTCAGTGTACAAAGCCTGCAGAAATGATGTACAAATCCAGGACTGTTCACTGTTTAATGCTTAGGTTTTTAACGTTGTTGCAATAACATTATGTCATAAATCTGTGTTCTTAATCTGCAACATTCTGACCTCCCAGACAGTCGGTTACCTTCTGCATAAAGGAGTTGATTCTGATAGAAACAGGCTGGTTTTCTTCAGGAACTGACTAACAGAATAGAACCTTAGAGGTTTTCTTAGAAAAGCTTTGTTTACTGTTTTCACTGCAAGAAATGACATCTATTATTAATAACGTCTATGATTTGAATTTAGGTTTGCAACAGTCTGTGATGACAACAGACACGTGTCTAATTAATCGTCTTTACTTAACCAGGTAATATGACTGAGAACAAGATAGAAATATGTAAGCTCAGGTTCTGTTTCCTGACCACAGGTCCAACATTTCAGTGTCCTGATCTTTGACTCTCACTTTAACCTTTGACCTGGAAGTCCAGTAACCCTTTCAGCCCAGTTATTCATCTGCACTGGAAAACCAAAGCAGAAACAGCAATGAACCAAACTCTCTTTAACATATTAATATAGAAAGATTATAAATCTGCCAAGTTGTCCAGGAAGGGTCAAACATGGTGGGAATTAATGGGATTATCCACACATGTGATGGTGGAGGCTACCTTTGAGCCTCTGTGTGTGTGTGTGTGTGTGTGTGTGTGTGTGTGTGTGTGTGTGATTAATGTTTCAGTCCTGCTAAGATCAAGCTATCTGGACTCCAGTGGGTTCAGTCAGGTTGCTGTGACCACACATGGGGTGGAAGGTGGTTCTGAGGTTGAGTTCATCAGGTCTTCAGGACTAAAGTGCAGACTCTACCTGCTGAGGAGGCTGAGGTCTTTTGGACTGCAGGGGGCGCTCCTGAAGACATTCTCTGACTCTGTGGTGGCATCAGTCATCTTCCATGGGACTGTATGTTTGAGCAGCAGCTTCTCTACAGCTGAGAGGAAGTGGTTAGATCAGCTCATCAGGAAGGCCAGCTCTGTGAAGGACTCAGTTCTTCTGTCTCTGTGGGAGACAGAAGAACTGTAGGAGATTATAAGGAACATTATAGGAGATCCTTCCTCCCAGTAAAATCAGTCAGTATTTATATCTATGCTAGTATCTGCACAACTTTACAATTTTTCTGTTGTCACTAACTGTAAATAGTTTGTATTTTTAATGCTCAGAGACATTTTGCACATCTTGTACATTTTTAATTAACCAACTCAGTTGCACATTACTCTAAACTGGAGTATTTTTTTTTTTTACAACTACACAGTATTCATGTTGAAATTTTGACCTTACTGTAACAGTATATTTTATTGTTTATTTGTTTTTTATACATTTTTTTATTCTTTGCTTGAGTCTGTTTTCTGTTCCACAGAATTTTCCCCATCGTGGGACAATAAAGGATATTTCTATTCTGTTCTATTCTACTCTAAATGCAATGAAGAAAGGATTCTGACTCAGATCTTTGATACATCAGCGGTTCATCTCATCAGATCTAGATAGTTATGATGAAGGAGTTTCGTCTTGAATGCATCATGCATTTGGCTTTAATTAATGAGGCTGTGACTTTAAGAAGAACTGAGATGATCTTCAAGTTTGAATGTTGAGGTTCCTGCATGTTAAGGTTGGAAAGAAACCCCTCGATGCTTCATTACCACTGCAAGAGACTATCAGACAGTTTTAAAGTTGTTTATTTAACTGCAAATCAAATTCATCTCCAGAAATAAAACATGTTTTATCCATAGCTCTGCTAACTTTGTCCACTGAAACTATGAGGAAAACGTTGTTGAGATTTGTAGTTCTCCTCTTGGTGTTTTGCTGGTTCAGATTTTTATTTTAGTCTTTAGTTTTTGGCTCAGTAAGATCATTTTTATCCTGTTTAGTTTCTTTATTAATCCCTGAGGAAAAAAATGTCAGGAAATCAGGCCATCAGCTGTAGTTCAGGACCATCAAGAGAAGGTCTGAACATGACAAATGAAGTAGAAAAGTTCTTGTAGATGCTTTTGTTTGCAGCAACCAGCAACTTTCACAAAGAAAGTTGTGAAATTTCACCACAGTTGTCACAAGCAAACAAGGAAAATGGTCACTGACCCTTTAAAGATCAAAGCAAACACAATACTGAGCCTGATCTGGCATCGGGCCACCTTCCCACACACCTCCACGACACTCAGGTGAGCGACCTAGAGGGACTCCTGCCAAGAAAACATCTTAAGATCCTTAAAGGAGGCCATTTAACTCTTCATGTCTCACCTGGATGTTGAGTTGACAACCAGAGACGAAGTCATGAGACTGTCAGCGGGGTACCTAGGTAAAGACCTAAGGTCCTGGACAGAAGTCTATGGCCTGGATGTGAAGATGTGAGACCTTTGTGGCTGAACACCAGAGCAGTCGTTGCTTCTCTTTATCCTGCAGAGCAGCTTCTTCATTACAATAGAAGAGCTCTGGTTCACCCAGAAACACACAAGAGGAGGTCAGAACCTTGTTTTTACCGAGTTTATCTATTAACCTGTTAGGTTGAGCGATATCTACCAACCATCCATCAGTTCCAGCCCATGCAGGTGAACATGAGACCCTGTGAATTATAGAGCCTTGCCAAAGTATTCACACCCCTTGAACTTTTCCCCTGTTTTTTTACATCACATCCACAAACATCTGTGTATTTTATTGGATTTTTATTTGACAGACCAACATAAAGTTACTGTAACTACAAAGTAGAAGGAAAATGATTTTTGGTTTTCATAATTTTAATGTTGGAAATCTGAAAAGTGTGACAGGTAATTGAATTCACCTCAATGAGCCAATACCTTGTGGAACCACCTTTGGCTGCAGTTCCAGCTGCATGTCTTCTCTGCTATATTTCTACCAGCTTTGCATATTAACAAACTAACATTTTTTCCTGGACTTTGACTAGGCCATTCTGATACATTCATCTGCGTTGCTCTAGACCATCCCACTCTAGGTCTGACTGTATGTTTATCCTATTGCTCCTGGAAGACCTGTTCTGTATTCAGCTCCTTTCATCTTACCTGACAGGATCCCACAGCATGTTCTGCCATCGCCATATTTCACCTTTGTGAATGGTATGTTCAGGTGTCAGTTTTCTGCCATGAAAGGTGTTTTGCATACAGGCTAAAAACTTCATTTTTGTGTCTCGTGACCAGAGACACTTGGTCAAAATGGGAAATCCTATGACAGCCTGTGTTTGAACTTAGTGAGATTTGTAGAGTCCACAACAATGTTTCCCCTTTGCTATGGATCTCTGCAGCTCCTCCTGAGTTACCATGGTGGCTGCTTTTCTGATTAATGCTCTCCTTCAGGTGGACATCCATGTCCTGGTAGGTCTACATGTTGTCTATCCTGTCTCCTGGTGGTTCATCCTCTCTCCAGGTGGTCCATCATTTCTCCAGGTGGTCCATCCTCTCTCCATGTCCAGGTGATGGGTTGATCAAAGCTCTGGTAGATATTGTTGTAGAACCTATCCCTGTTTTAAACGTCTCCACCAGATTCTCCTGATCTGCTGTCAGGTTCCTCGGCGTCCATGATGCTGATTGATCTCTGAGGAAACTGAATGAAGAGGACTGCTGAAGCATGAAGGGTTTTTACAATTCGTCTCAAAATGTTGACGGGTCATGGTTGACTTCCTGTAATGAGCACTCACCTGGATGAAAATGATGAAAGCTTCTCCTTCTGATCCTTTGCCACCTTCTGAAATCACTAAAGCTCCAGAAACCACAAGCGCAGCTGGAAACTCCCCAACTTTTGATGCTTTCTCTGGGCGGCTGCTCGTTCTAATGGTTTAACATCCTCAGATGTGGCGCAGCTGTTGTTTCATCCCAGATTCCTGTTTTCCAGTATCATTTTGATGAGTCGCCACCAGAAACTTTGAGAGATCAAGGAACCCTCATAAAGAAGCCGTGAGTGTGAGTTGCACAGTGTATGATGCTACCAGGTGGCTGAGAGGACTCATATCAGCCAAGGTCAGAGGTCATGGACTCCTGTCGCATTTCTAATATTCTGTTTAATGCACAAGTACGATAGGTGAAACACATCATGGAACTTTATTACATATTCTCCCAAATGTTACACCAAAACACAGAGGTTGTACATGAAAAGCCAAGTCTAGGTGTTGCTCGTCCAGGAGTGAATGCTGCAAGTCAACAATTCGATGCTCTGCTGGGTTTCCTTGGACAGAAACCTTTTGAACTACTTTGAATAAGTGAGCTTAATGTACTGTTTGATAACTAGGATCAATTGTAATGTAGGTATGATTGAACTGAAATGATGTTTTTGTAAAGTTCCTCGAGACAACATTTGTTGTGACCTGGCTCTATAGAAATAAATTGAAGTGAACTGAATCAGTCATTCAGCAGCTTGAAGAACCTCAACCATCAGCCCCTTCATTGCTGTGGAGAAACTTTGGTCCAACTCTTCATCCCAACATTGCTTCAGCTCTCTGAAGGTCCTACCTCAACATTTTAATCAGGCTGAGATCTGGCAGAATCCAAATCCTGCCATCACACATTAAGCTGATGAATACATGTAACTTTCAAATGACTACACTTAAATTATGAGCATGGACATGAATTATTCACCTGCTTGTGCTAAATGAAATGTGTCAGGGTTTTGATGTTGATCTGGAGGCTGAATCCTCGCTCTGCTGCTGCACTGGAGACTGGACTTACAAGCTCCTCTTCAGCCAAAGATTTGAAAACGGGGAACATTTCTCAAACGGAAGTGATCAGAAGTTGAGAAGACTCTCTGAACGAGGTTCAGGGAGAGGTGATCCCTCAGGATGCGCTCCTTTTGCACCAGACGCGCTTTGAGATGCATTTAGTTCAGTATCGGTATTAGTATCACTTTATTATTATCCCCTTAGGGAAATTTTCCTTGCAGCAAGGTGGGAAAAAAGAAAATTAAAACACATACACAGAAACAATCACACAACAAAATTGGCAAAACAGTAAAAAGTCCATCCTCTCTGTTCAGTGTCCAGATCACAGATGACACTCAAATGACGTTTTTTTTATTGACTGATTTACCTCCGCAATGTTCTCTGTGTCTGTTGGTGCGCCTGGTGCTGCACCAGGTGGTCGGGGTGTGACCTGTAATCCGTCAAAAGGACGGATGGCATTCAGATTTTTCAGTCGCCATTTTAAAAAAAACGGTCAAACGGGGAAAATATTCCGCTAACGTCACCCTTGACCTGCTGTCTCATGTGTCTATAGGACATTGTCCCAGAAGCAGCTCTGCTAACCTCAGTCCTGCTGCCATCTTGTTTCTCCCTCAACCCTTGCAGTCAGCCATATTGGTTCATGATCTTTAACCTGTTACCTGAGGCCTGTAGAGTCTAGGTGGAGCTCTTCTGGTCATTTTCTCTGAGCTTCACACTCTGACCTCTGACCATGGCTGAATCTGATGGCTGAATCTGCTGGGACGTCTGAGATGTTCTCCTCTCTGGAGGATGATGAACTTCAGATGGTTTGGAGATGACCTTTGACCCTTCCCAGGTTGATGGGTAGCAACAGTTGCTGCTTTGGTCATTGCTGATGTACTTCCACGCTGGTGTTGGGTTGATGTTCACCTCCTCAGCAGCAAACTGCTCAAACTCCTGCTTCTACAGAGCTTCTAATTCTGATCAGCAGCTCCTGGTTTTGATGGAACCACAGACAATGGATTTAGTGCTTCACTGATTCTGTATTTTGCTTTTTGATTATTAAACATTTGCTTGCTGAATAAATCTGATCATTTTCTGTTTAACTGAATGTTAAGCTCTGCTGAGGATCAGATGGTTTTTTTTTATTTTGATCTTTTATGTCTTACTAAATGAAATGATTTTAAAAATTAAGTCAAGATTCATGAACAGATCAACTTTCTCTCAGACCAATTCTGGTGCATAAATGTCAGTAAAT
Source organism: Anableps anableps (assembly GCA_014839685.1). Taxonomy (NCBI): domain Eukaryota; kingdom Metazoa; phylum Chordata; class Actinopteri; order Cyprinodontiformes; family Anablepidae; genus Anableps; species Anableps anableps. Next base: position 39,189,045 of record CM026075.1, on the reverse strand, counting down.
GTTTCTGGGTTTTGTCTGTGCAGGCAGAAACGTAACCTAAGATTTACAGAAAGATAGGCTGAAAGGAAGCAACGTGGGAGAGAGATTCAGAGATGAGAAGAACTTTATCCCTTTCTTCTCATCTGTTGTCTTTTTATTCTCTGAGGCTCTCAACAGCAATGTATATCTGGGTCTGGTGTACATATTTAGGGTTGATCCGTCCCCAGGGTCTCTCTGTGTTTAGGCAAGCTTGAAAGAAAGACAACTGATAGTATTCAAAGTGTGATGACAAGAGAGTGACGCACACAGTCCCCGAGTTTTATCTGCAGATCTCACAGCTTTAACGCATGCCCGCTAGATCACGTTTCTGCACAATACACTGGGGAGAGAGCAGCAGCCGTATGATTTATGGGCCATTTAGTGACACAGTGTCACCTGAAGAGACGCCCAGAAGCAAAGTTTAATCATGACAGAGACACAAGCTATAAATTCTTCAAGTGAGACAACAATATATGAGCTGTAAGCTGGAAGAAATGAGATTTCCTGATTTCCATTCTGGAAAAGGGTCCTGAAGTGTTTGACTCTGAGAACAGATCAGATGTGATGATTCAAATTAGCAGGTGGGGGGCCATCCTGGAAAGGGTCCTGCCATATTTGTTCCTGTGTTGTTACCACCAATCCTCCAAAATGAATCTTGATCTGATTTGCTTTTGATGTTTTGATTAATTTTACATTTTAAACTACAAAATCACATAATAGCAGAATAAAAACTCCTACATGTAATCAAACCTTAAAATTAAAGAGAGACCTTCAGCAAACAGGCCCAAACTGCTCCTTATTAACAGTTCTTCAGTCATTTCTGGAACACCTGAATATGACAGAAAAAATGAGAAAAAATAACACGTGAAGGTTGGATGAAGGGTTCAGGTGAGGAGACGCATCCATCGTTCAGTTTTCACCTGGTTGGAGCTACAGTCTGATCTTCACATCTTGTCACCTCAACTAAAGAAATGGAAACAGATTGTTTCTGTGTGACAAGCTGAAGGTAACAGTATGCCTGAAGATCTGATTTCTGCTAAATTTTCAACTTTCTTCTGCCTGAATGATTCACAGTTAAAGAACCGTTCCTCTGAAGATGGTTTGGTACTGAGCTGAAATAAATGGAAAACAAGGCTAAAGTCCAAAGAAGTGGTCTGAAAGAGCTTCAGAATGCTTGAAGAACTGGTGATAAAGACCATCTGAAAAGATTAATTTGGTCTCTGGTTGTTTGGAAGGAAAAAATAATGAAGACTGGATTTAGAGTTTTATTCCAGAGTGACTAACAGAAGAGATTTAATTTAAATGTGAACACTGATTATATTTAAGCTGCAACAGACAATAACGAGCTGATAATATTGTTTTTCTCATGCTACAGTATGCACTCACTTTGTCTGTGCTGATGAACATTCACTCCCCACTTGATGATGATTGCTTGAAGTGGGTCCAACTGTGGGAACTCCAAGCTACCCTCTGAATACTTCAGCTAATAACATTCTGACCACTTGGGGGTACTCACACCCACCCAGAATCAGTGAGTATGGAGAAAAATAAAATAAAACCAGACAGTGATGTCACAGCTAAAGTATTTAGGATTTCTGTCAGAAAAGTCTAACCTGATCTCCATCACTCAAGATTGTTATTGTCCCTTTAAAACAGCCCATAATTTAGCTTCTCCTTTTCTGTAAAATCAGTTTTATTTCCCTCGAGGTCTGAAATAAGACATTTTATTAATCAAACTTTAATCCATTTCCTCTTTGGAAATCCTGAGACAGCTCACTGCACAAAGCAATATTTAGAGTCTTAATCAGGAGTTGTGCAGCTCACTGGTTCCCCCCAGTGGTCACTTCTGTTCAGTTGGAGCTGAGGATCCAAAGGCAGTAAAACTGTGGATCAGAGCTCTGAAATCCTTGTCTCCAGCTTCTAACAGTCCTGCAGACATGATGTTCTGCCCACTGAGAGCCAGACTGGACTCTGAGTCAGAGGAAACAGGCCACCTGTGACTGGTCTGGACCTCAACCTAGCAGAACCATTTCCTCCTGGTTCATGATCAAATTACACCTGAAAGTCTTGACTCATTTCACCTGTTAAACTCTGAGACTTTACCAGACCACTGCTCCCAGTTAGGCCACCAAAAAGTCTGGGCTGGATTGTAAAGAGCGGGTCCTTTGAGGTTGACCATGAGTCACAGAAAGGGGGACAACACCCTGATTCCCCCCTCCTCTGTGGCTCCCCTCCCACTGCTTTGAAGTGGTGGCAGATAACACACAAACAACATAAACCCTACTGCGACAAACGCTCTGATTAACCACAGAGGCGAGAAAATGGCCACTGAGACGGCTTTTTCTGGTTTATAGGGCTGTTTTGCAGCTTTTGTACCTCCGGACGGACACTCTTTTGAGGCTATTTCTTTGAGAATGTTCCCAAACAACAGCCTTGAACAAACTGAAGCTCCTGACAAGCCAAAGGAAAGTTTGGTGCAAACACTGACCTCTGGGTTCCTGATGGTGATTGATCGAATCCTGCAGTTAGATGCTGCTCTCTCACTTCCAGCTCTATGAAATACGGAACAGGATTAAGCCTGCAAACAGATGCATGAGTGCATAAAGGTTCATGACAGGGGGAATGCTTTCAGTAACGCTACAGAACAAGAGTTCAGGAGTTTTAATTCACATTTCTATCTCAGTAAACGAAAATGAATTACAGTGATGTCATGTCAAAAAGTAAAATCCATTTATTACATTCATTTAAGTTATAGTGAAATATGTGACTGGGCACAACAATACCAGGAACAAGTCTCCCCTGGGAGCGATGAATGTTGACTCTCTGCAAACCAGATAAAGGAGAAAACAGGTTGTCCCCATATCTGATCAGCTATCTGGGGGTGTTAGTTCATTTACATCACCCCCAACCCCCCAAACTTCCAGCATTGACTGTCAACAGGTATGACTGGGAAGGTGAATAGACAAAAGTGAGCTTTTGTTTGGATTATTCTGTTAGAAATATATATTTTTAGAACTTTTCAGCTTTTGTCCCGTTTTCCAATCAGGCTGGGAGCTTCTGTCTCGTGAGCCTTTGTCATGGAGTCGTCTGTGACCTCTGACCTTTAGTGGATCTAAACCATCCCTAAATTCAACGTTAGACAATGTTTTCTTTCAGACCGACATAAATAACCATTTTATTTTAGGTGTTACAGCTACTAGAGGCAGTTAGTCAGTTCAGCGCACCGCTGCTCAGACCCGCCTAGTCATATGACCACAGCCGCAGCGGTGCGACCGCAGTTCAGCTGCACCTCAAGAGCATCCTGAATTTATTTTTTATTATAGCTGTAATTTGTTGATATTCTAAGAATATATTCTTGTCAGTCCCATATTGTATAATTTATCTGTTAAATGGGATAAAGTCTATTCCTTCAAATATGTGTTCCATGTATTTGATTCCTTTACACCTCCAACCTGGGAAGTTCATAATATTATTTTGTTGTCGGATCTCAGAGTTGTTCCAGATGGGTGTACGTTTGCATGGGATCAGTGAAAACTCTATCATTTTAAGAAACTCCCACCATGTTGTCAGAGAGGAGCTAACATTGATGCTTTTAACGCATTCTGGTCATTTATTGTTTGAGCTAATGAATGGAAGGTCTCCAATTATTGCATAGTGTCTGTTCTACGTATAGTCAGGATTCATCAACGGGGTAATGTTTTAACCATCTTGAGATGTATTGGAGCCTATTGGCTAAGAAGTAATGATACAAGTTGGTCAGCTCTAGTCCTCCTTTATCTTTGGTCTTCTGTAGCATTTTTAAGCTTATATGTGGGGGTTTATCTTTCCATAGAAACTTGGACATAAAGGGGTCCAGGGATCTAAACCAGTCAGATGATGGTTTATTTGGAATCATTGAGAATAAGTAATTAATTCTAGGCAAAACCATCATTTTTCTTGAAGCTACCCTTCCCATGAGGGATATGGGTAGAGATTTCCATCTTGCAAGATCATCCTGTTCATCATATTTCCTGACTGCAGTTGTGTAATAAGGGAACTGTTGAAAGAACAATTAATTGGAAGAACTGTGGATTTTAGCCAATTTATAGAATAATCTGACCTCTTGAGAATTAGTTTATCAACCCAATAACCTGAGAGATGGAGGTTTGTGAATGAATTTCCAGTTAACTCTGTCCAAAGCTTTTTTTCTGCATCTAGACAATATTGCACTTTCAGTGTTTTTACTGTAAGAATAATCTATTAAATTAAATAATTTGTTTGAATTTGAGGATGACTCCCTTTTATAAAACCAGTTTGGTCCGGATGTATTATGAGAGGAGTTACCTTCTCCAGTCTTTTTGAGAGAGCTTTACAGATTACACTAGGATCAACATAAATAAGGGATGTGGGATGATAAATATGTGGTATTTGCTTGGTTTTAACAGGAGACTAATATTTTTGTTGCTTTAATTGCAGAAAAAGCAGAAAAAAGGAAGTTGAAGAAAATCAAAGCTAAATTTAAAAAAAAAATGAACATGTTCTACTTTAAACTGCAACCCATAATATTTCAGAGGCTCATCAGGAAGTTGAGGACTGACTATAAGGATAGTTTCTTGACCATTTTGGATCAGACTGCAAAGAGTGAGCCCTAAAATTGAGAGGAGGTTCAATGCATGTGTAAAAGCCAGGAGAAGAGAGAAAGTTGTCAAGAAGGTCTGTTCTTTAGGTACGAGGCTATAGAAATAGAATATGTTCCTTTTTTAGTAGATGGACCCCCTGATAAAACTTTGCCCACCCCTTTGTATAAAAATCTAGCTTTGCCACTGAATGTGACAGATGTTCTTGATCCATCTGTGTGTGGTGGATCCTGAAGCTCTGCCTCCAGCTGCTGTAATAAATATATATATATATATATATATATATATATATATATATATATATATATATATATATATATATATATATATATATATATATATATATATAGCGGCTGGGTAGCTCAATGGGTAAGTCACCCGACCTTCACCCGGGAGACCGGGGTTCGAATCCAGGCCGGGTCGCTTGGTTGAGATATCCAGTGTGGGTCCTTAGGCAAGATCCTTCGCGCTACTGCCTACCTCATGATGAGTGACAAAGGAATACACGCCATGCCGGCTCAGACGTCGCCCGGCCAAGCAAGGTCTGCGTCAGGTGCTGGGGAACCAGGGCACCTTCACGAAAAATGGGTTACTGGAACAAGACGGAATTGGGCGAGAGGTGAAAACTTGGATCTGTTGGAATGCTACTACTCAAGTAACCCTAGTCAGAGGGGTTACATGCAAAGAATGCGGGAGGAATGGTTACGTCGACATCCCCATTCAACACTAACTGCCAAACAACTAGTAGCTCAGTGTTCCAACATCCGCAAACGGCAAATGCTGTCACAACTTGAGATAGACGAGGTACAACACAAATGCTACGGCAAGGGGGAGCCAGGACGCCAGGTCAGAGGGGAGTTAGCTTCAACTCCCCACCCGGAGATTGGGTATGCAGCCCCAATAATGAACGAACCATCACAGCTGAACGAGGCAGCAACTGACCTGAGAGGTAGGATCGTGGCCCGAATGAACACCAGGCAATCCCGATGCCAATTACAACGGCTGAGTGAAGTACCATCAGAAAGTCTCATTGAAGATGTGAATGCAGCGTTGAGAACGATCCCTACCAACACCATAACGGAAACCAATGAGCTGGTGTACAACTCAGCATCAGTGATCCTTGAGATGTTCGGCTATAGGAGCAACCATGAGATTCAATACCCACCATGGAAAAGACGGTTAGAGGCTAAAATCAAGGTAACAAGGAGGGAAGTGAGCCAATTGTCAGAGCTCCAAAGAGGTGCAATCAAAAGACCGGTACCCAAGCGGTACAGCCAGATGCCCATACCTGAAGCGCTCGAAACTGCCAAACAAAGGCTCCAAGCCTTGGCCAGTCGCCTAAAGAGGTACACGAGAGAAAATGAAGCCAGGAGGATTAACCGGCTCTTCTCCACCCAACCAGCTAAAGTGTACTCTCAATGGCAGGGTAATAACAACAGAGCAGACCCACCAAGGCTGGAGACCCAACAGTACTGGAAAGGCATATGGGAAAGGGAGGCGACCCACAACAGCAATGCACAGTGGCTAATCTCTCTACGAGATGACCACAGCAACCTCCCTGAGCAAGCCCCAGTAACTATCACAGTGGCAGATGTCCAAGAAAGAGTCTCAGGTATGAAAAACTGGACAGCACCAGGTCCTGACATGATCCATGCCTACTGGCTAAAGAAACTCACTGCCCTCCATGAGCGACTGGCAGCTCAAATGAACCAGCTGCTACAAAGTGGGACTCACCCTGAATGGTTAACTGAAGGGCGCACAATCCTGATCCAGAAGGATCCCTCAAAGGGTTCGGTCCCATCCAACTATCGGCCAATAACCTGTCTCTCTACAACATGGAAGCTCATGTCAGGCATCATAGCAGCTAAGATAGGTGGGCACAGGGATAAATACATGAGTACAGCACAGAAGGGCATCGGCATAAATACCAGAGGAGCCAAACACCAACTCCTGGTAGACCAAACAGTCACCCGAGACTGCAAAACCCGACACACCAACCTGTGCACGGCTTGGATTGATTACAAGAAAGCCTATGACTCAATGCCACACACTTGGATCATTGAATGCTTAGAGATGTACCACATCAACAGGACTCTAAGAGCCTTCATTGCAGCCTCGATGGGGATGTGGAAAACCACCCTTGAAGCCAACTACAAGCCAATTGCACAAGTGTCCATCAAATGTGGCATATACCAAGGAGACGCTCTGTCCCCACTGCTGTTCTGCATAGGTCTGAACCCCCTCAGCCAAGTCATCAACAAGACTGGCTACGGATACCGACTCAAGAACGGAGCCACCATCAGTCACCTCCTCTACATGGATGACATCAAGCTGTACGCTAAGAGAAAACGAGACATCGATTCACTGATCCACACCACCAGGATCTACAGCACTGACATTGGGATGTCATTCGGACTAGAGAAGTGTGGTCGGATGGTTACACAGAGAGGGAAGGCCATCCACACAGAAGGGGTCTCACTCCCAGAGGGAACAATAGCAGACATTGAGGACAATTACAAGTACCTGGGAATACCACAAGCAAATGGCAGCCTCGATGAGGTCACAAGGAAAGGAGCCACAGCCAAATACTTCCAACGAGTAAGGCAAGTCCTGCGAAGCCAGCTCAATGGCAAGAACAAGATCCGTGCGATAAACAGCTATGCCTTGCCAGTAATCAGATACCCTGCAGGAATAATAAGCTGGCCAAAGGAAGAGATAAAGACCATGGATGTTAAAACTCGGAAACTACTAACCATGCATGGAGGGTTCCACCCTAAATCCAGCATCCTGAGACTATACGCGAGCCGTAAGGACGGAGGCAGAGGACTAGCGAGTGTGAGAGCCACTGTCCAGGATGAAACATCCAAGATCCATAAATACATCAAGGTCAAAGCCTCAACCGACGATGTGCTCAGCGAATGTCTCAAACAATGGGGACCAGAGGATGAGGTGCTGGAGGAACCATCATGGGAGGATAAGCCCCTACATGGGATGTACCACCGACAAATAACTGAAGTGGCTGATATCAGGAAATCCTACCAATGGCTGGAAAAAGCTGGACTCAAGGACAGCACAGAGGCACTCATCCTGGCTGCACAGGAACAGGCCCTAAACACCAGAGCAATAGAGGCTCAGATCTACCACACCAGACAAGATCCAAGGTGTAGATTGTGCAAGGAGGCCCCTGAGACAGTCCAACACATAACAGCAGGGTGCAAGATGCTGGCAGGGAAAGCGTACATGGAACGTCATAACCAAGTGGCGGGCATAGTGTACAGAAACATCTGTGCAGGATATGGACTGGAAGCCCCGAGATCAAAGTGGGGCACACCCCCAAAGGTGGTGGAGAATGACCGAGCTAAGATCCTGTGGGACTTCCAGATCCAGACAGACAAAATGGTAATGGCGAACCAACCGGACATCGTGGTGGTGGATAAACAACAGAGGAAAGCCGTTGTGGTGGATGTAGCAATACCAAGCGATTGCAACATCAGAAAAAAGGAACACGAGAAACTGGAGAAATACCAGGGCCTCAGAGAGGAACTGGAGAAGGCCTGGAAGGTGAAGACCACAGTGGTGCCTGTGGTCATCGGGGCCCTCGGGGCAGTCACCCCCAAACTGGAGCAGTGGCTAAAACAGATCCCAGGAACAACGTCAGACATCTCAGTCCAGAAATGCGCAGTTCTCGGCACAGCCAAGATACTACGCAGAACCCTCAAGCTCCCAGGCCTCTGGTAGAGGACCCGAGCTCAGAGGTTGAGACAGACCACCCGTGGAGGGTGAGAAGGGAATTTTTTTTTTTTTTTCATATATATATATATATATATATATATATATATATATATATATATATATATATATATATATATATATATATATATTTTTTTTTTTTTTTTATTTTATTTTATTTTTTTTTAATATATATAATAGTATTAATATGCTTGGATGCGGCACTCTGTGAACAGGCAGCTTCCGCTCCATCTGCAGGTGGTCAGTGATGCGCAGACTGTTAAAGTCAGCAGTCTTCTCCATAATGGTGCTGGATATAACATAAACATAATAGAATATTTTTGCATTAAATTTTTGCAGCTGAATCTGAATCAGCATCATTTAGCAGGCAGGACATAGGGCTTTAGCCCCAACAAGCTCTTTGCTGGATTTCTGTCTTGTTTCCTAGAGACAGATACTGACAGACACTTTGAGGACTGAAATATCTTTTGTTGTCAATTTTTTCACTTTTCTTAGATTTTCAGACGTTGGTAATAAACTAGTTAGGCTCACTCAGTTACTTTTACTTGAGTAATAGTATCATCAAGTATCACTATGCTTGAGTACCACTTCTGGCTTCTCAACTCTCTGAGTCACTGAATGAAGAACAAACATGTTTTCAGCATTAAAGCACCAGAGACCTGCAGTTTATGTCAAAGTGAGACTTCTTGTCTGTTCACCAGCTTTGTTTTGTAGTGTTATTTTCCATCTCCTGAGCCTGATGGGCCATTTGGAGATGAAGTAAATACACAGTAAAAATCATATATTGTCACTGGAAGTGCTTTGCCCTGTTCTAACATGTACATTTGATTGATTTGATTTATTTTATTTAGAACAGGGACAATATACAGTATACATTAACCACAAATGGAGAGATGCACTGTATCAGGTTGTAGCTACAAGTGCTAATTTCAACCTGTAGTCCCCGACCCAGCTGACACAATTTTTTAAAAGAAAAAAAATACATAAAAACAGCTGAAAGCTATTCAATAAATATAAAACATAGTTAAAACATCATAAAAAAAAAAAACATAATCAAATATAGGAGTAAGCAAGAACATACAACCTCGATAGAGTCAATTCATAACATCCATACTCCCAAGACTTGATCACTGACGCCACCCACTCACTCACATTAAAACAAAAACCAAAAAATGCATTAAAATAGACTGATGCCATTCAAAAAAATATAATGCATAATCAGGCAAATAAACAGTGTCCAGACACAATCTCTATACAAGAAGTAATCACATTCATACTCTGAAAACAGAGTGCCGCCACACACATCAGTTCACATTATGTGAACAGGTTTGATTTAAAAGTATTCCACTGTTGTGTGGTCACACTTGAGAATGCTGATTTACCAAAAGATGTTCTACATCTGGGAGCCCTTATTCATTTTCTACTGTAAGTTGTTAGGATCTTGGGTTGTTTTGGGGTTTTCTGGGTTTGTAGTTTGGTGCATTTGTTATCTGTTCTCTTAAGTTATTCCTATTTTGATTAGATCGCCCTTGTTTCTGTTCTACTTTAATTTAGTCTGTTTTATTTTAGTGAGATTATGTTTATTATTATTTATTTCTTGTGCTTAGGTTTTTGTCTTTGGATTTGATTTCCCAGCTCTCCTGTTTGTGTTACTCCTCCTCACTACCTTCTCTCTCTCTTTGTCCCCTCACACCTGCAACCCGTTAGCCAATCAGCCCCGGTCTATTGTTCCAGCATTCACTCTCCCAGTATTTAAACACCTCTCCTCTGCTCGTTCTTCGCTGGCTCCTGTTTTAGTTCTGCTCTTGCTCCCAATGTTCTCCATGTTTTTGTAGGTTTTAAGTTATTTTGTTATTAAAAATTTCTCAGCCTGTCTGCATTTGGGTCCACTCACCACTAAACATCATAAGTATTAGTTTAAGTTTTATACAGAAAATAATAATTTGGAGAAGTGTTTCTGATACCTGAATTAATTATTTTGTAATTACTTATTTCATTTTTACTCTTTGAAATACCAAATTTTGCACATATTTTTGTCTGTCTGATGACATCATTTTAAATATTAAATCAGATGTTCTGATCAGTTACTAAGTACTCAAGTAGCCTTTTAATTAAATATTTTTTTACTCTTCCATGAGTATTTCTCGGATGGATACTTTTTGCTTTTGAGTGAAAATAAGTTACAGTAGTACTAGTCTTACTGGAGTATAATTTTTGGCTACTCCGCTGTTTGTTTGTCAAACTCATGTTTTATAGTTTCAGACAAAGAAAAGGTAAAAACTGTGCCTGGGTGATAGGCTGCTGCTAACAAAAATCCATTTTAAAGTTGTCTCTCATGTGATTGTAGGAGTGCTTTTATTCTTTTATCATTCAAGTGGCCCAACATCAGAAAATTTTCCAGTACCAGACGGAAACTGAGCAACAAGACATGTCTTACTTTTTTCCAAATGAAAGTTGATGGAATTAAATAATAGCTTCAGCTGAGACATCTGCACTCGACAAATTGGTGGGGTACTTTCAAACACCACCAGAGGGCAGCATTATCTAAGTAATACAGAGCACCTCGGTTCTTCAACTGAAAGCTGACAGAAGTTTGTGGAAAACAGGCCAGTTCTGGTTCGGTCCATATCTAAAGGCTCCATGACAACTGAAGTCTTTATTATTAACCTGTTATCACTTTCGCTGGCTTAATGTTGACAAAAGTAGTTATCGATAGTATAAAATATGATTGAATTGACTCATTTTCTTCATTTATTTCGATATTTTAAACAAATCTGTATTTATTCTCTTCTCCAGATTTAAATTAAGTTTAAAATAGCTTAAACTAATTCAGAATTAATGTTCTGTTCTGATCACGGATTCAAAATATCTGGAAACTGGATGAAATATTTTGGTTTCATGACATCAGTCTGGATTGTGTTGATATCATATATAGTGGAAATCATTCCTTTATGGATTATTTGAAGTTTTACAGATAATCTAATGAAGATGATGATGGTGCAGATGAACTGATGAAGTTCTGCTTCCTGCTCGGATCGAGCCATGGAGGGTTAGGGGGCAGTACTGTGATAATCAGGAACTGAAAGCACCTGGTTCTGATCCAACTGAGATGGCTGCATTTCTCACTGATCAACTGGAGCTGCACCACCAGAGCTGGATGAACGGATGGACGGATGGATGGATGGATGGACAGATGGATGGACGGACGGACGGACAGACGGATGGATGGATGGACTGGGGTGGAGGTTGAGCTTCCAGCAGGATGACCACCCTGAGCATCCAGCCAGAGATATTATGGGATGGTTTAGATCCAAGCTGATTCATGGGTTAGAATGGCCTAGTCAAAGTCCTGAATCCAGCTGATGTTCTCCATCCATCCTGACTGAGCTGGAGATGTTTTAGTCTGTGGAAGAAAATAGAAGCAGCCTCTATTGTCCCACAAAGGGGAAATTAAGGTGTAACAGTAGCAGATATAAAGTTTCACACAAAAAGATCTTAAAGTGTAAAAAAACAATTTAAAAACAATAATAATAATAATAATAATAATAATAATAATAATAATAATAATAATAATAAAAATATACTGGAAAAGACTAGCAGAAAATACTGTGCAGTTATTAGAAATAGTCATATCAGACTCACGTTGACGTTCAGAGCTGCTGGAGACGAACCCAAAAGACTGCCAGCCAGAGGAGGTTCTGCCGGGTTCTGACTCAGGGGGATGGATATAAATGCAGGCCACACTTTTCAGATTATTTGTGAAAAATGTTCTTCCTCTTCACAGTGATTAACTGTTTTATAGTTCTGACTTTCCCTGGATGATTTCATCCTATGACTCCTTTTACAGATGAAATCATTCATTTAGTTTTTGTTCAACTAAATATTTAGTTTGAGTTTTTGAACAAGAATTATTTTTTTTTTTTTGTATTAAAGTTTAAAACAGATTATCATAAAATGACTACCTGAAAGTTATTTGCAGTGGCAGCACTAAGTCTGAATGGATCTGTCTAAGTCTGGAGGATTAATCAGAAAGTTCTGGGATCAGCCTAAGCTCAGGCTTTGACTAGACCACTTCACCTGCTTGTCTTCAAAAATTTCTGTGAAGCTTCTGACCAGAAACTGAATCACACTATCCTCCAAGATTTGGTGGTGGGAACATTCCCTCAGCATGATGCTGCCACCACCATGCTTCACGGTGCAGGGAGTGATCATTGTGTCTGATGACCCAGAAGCTCAGTGTCTGACTCCCAGATGTCCTTAGAGGCAGGACTTGATGTGGACATCAATCGTGTTTCTAGCCTCTGAAGCTTCCAGCTTCTCCAGACACCTTCTAGAGGTCCTGGAGGCCATCCTCTGACTGCTTCCATGTCTCAGGATGGATCCAGCTGAACTCCATGAGACATCCAAAAGGTTGAACATCTGCTTACCATGGACATCATCAGGTTGGGGCTTCAGTCCTCCTGTTTGCTTTTAATTGTTTTGGAGCTGTTGTTTTCATGCAGGTGTGAACTTTCCATCACTACGTTATCAGTAGTGATTTTATTTAAAATGAATCAACCTGTCAAAATCAAAATGATTTAGACACATTTCTTCCTCCACATTATAATGTAATGATGGTCATCCTCCACAGAGAGCTAGAAGCATACAGGAAGAGTCCTAACTGAGTCACATGATCCAGTCACATGACCCAACGGTTTGTAGAAGCCACAACTCAGCTGCTGTTTCTCTGTGTCTAACATCGTTCAGAAGGAATTTTGTCCCACTCCTTTTTCCGTCGTTGCTTCTCTTCTTTGAGCTGCTGGTTCCACCAAGCCCAGTCTGGACTTCAGGCATCTCCAACTCTAGTCATCCAGAGCTTCCAGATACTTCCCTTTTCCAACCGCCCTGAGTCAGATGGAGGTCTCAGCTGCAGAAGATGATGAATTCAGCCGTTACCTTCAGGTGCGTTGGAAGATCAGGGGTCTGGAAGCTGAGGTTCTGGAGCCACAGTGGCTTTAAACACCTCTGACTTAAAAAGATAAAGATCCAACTACTGTTTTTAAATACAGATATAATAACAAATGCAGGTTTTTAGTATTAATTCCTCCTTTGTCATGGAATAATTGCACTGAATTTCCACAACAGAAGATAATTTTTAGAGCTATTTTCTTCTTGTCTTTAGGTTGGAAACACTAAATGTATCTATTCTATTTTTACAAAGTGTTTTTCTTAATTTCAAAACCTAAAAATAGAAATGAAACAGTGGTTCTTTAAAAATGACAACAAAAGTCCTATAGTAGATATTTATCTTTTTCCCAAAAGGTGGCGTAGCATTTGTGGCTCTAAACAAGTTTTATTTCTCTGGACTGAGGGTGAAAATGTCTCTTTGGATTGCAGAGGTTGCAGAGCCTTGATCCAGAGGCTGCAGGCATCACCTCCTCCTCCAGCACCAAAGGAGCTCCTCAGGGAGGATGCTCGGTTCTGCTGAGGAGCAACATCTGCTGCTTCTGGTTTCGGTTTCTTCTGAGGTTCTTCTAAACCCTGAGGAACCAGAGTGGACCTCCCTCCCAGACACAGCTGGGTTGGTACCAACTGGACCTCTGGTAGAACAGAGTCGCTTTTCATAGCTTCTATTATCTTCAATGAGTTCAGGTCAGCTTATAAAAATCAGTTTTCTCTGAAATGAAAGAAAGTTTTCTGCAAAATGTCTGTGAAGTTTGCTCATATTTTATTTATTAAAGCAACAAAATGAATCAACATCAAAGAGGGTTGAATACTTTTTATAATCGTTGTAAAATGCTTATGGCAGAGGCTTGAAAACTTATTGGTTCCTTAGGTTTCAGCTCATCAAACCAACCAGGACCTGTGGGAAAAGTAATCAACCCCCCAAGCCCAGTAAGTGGTTGTTTCCTCCTTGGAAGCAGCAGCCATCAAGTGTTTCTGATCATTATTCGCCCTTTGACTAGGCCACTCCACAGCCTGCAGAGGTGGACCTGCAGCAGAACCTGTTCCACAGGATCCTCTGGCAGAGAGCACAACTCATGGATCCATCAAGTTGTTCAGCTCCTGAAGCAGCAAAGCAGACCCAGAGCATCACTCTACCACCACCGTGTTTGACTGCAGCTATGATGTTCTGGTTCTGGGGGTTCTGCTGATGTAACGGGACAGAACCGTCCATCAGGTCCACTTCTGTTTCTGGTGAATGTGAGGCGGGTCTTTGGGTTCTTCTGGGTCAGCAGTGGTTCTGGTCCTGGAACTTTGCCATAGAGGCCGTTTTCTCTCTTCCTGATAGTTGAATCCTGACCTCTGACCTTAGCTGAGGCAGTGAGGCCTGCAGAGCTCCAGATGTTGTTCTGGTTCTTCTGGACCTCCTGGTGAGTCACTGACGAGCTCCTGGAGGGGTTCTGGTGGGTCAGCCTCTCCCGGGAAGGTTCCGGTCCAGGTGTGGATCCTGGTTCTACTGAGGTTCTCTGGAGAACCAGAACCTTGGAGATGGTTCTGGAAGGTTCTCCATGGGCCAGGTGTTGATCCCGGTTCTACTGAGGTTCTCTGGAGAACCAGAGCCTTGGAGATGGTTCTGGAACCGTTTCCAGACTGACGGATGTCCGGGACTTTGTTCCTCATCTTGAAGTTCTTTAGATCGGGTCAGGATGTTCTGGTTCCTGATGTTTTTCAGTGCCTACTTCATGCCGACAGACGGGTTCTGTTTCAGTGACTCCAGAACCAGAACAGGACCTGAAGCTGTGCAGCTTAACTGAACTGAATGGTTTACAACTGATTTGAAGCAGAAATCATAAACAGACGCTTCCTCTTCCTGTTTCATTTCGACTGTCTTTTATTTGATTTTCTCCCTGAGAAAATCAAATCAAATCATTAAATCAAATCATTATTATGGTCAGTTCATTGAACTGACCATAATATGATGTATGTTTAATCATACTATAGTGGTGGTGGTAGTAGTAGCAGGAGATCTTTTTCAGTGTTCTTTGGTTTTTATTACATAAGATGATTTTCATAACTGAGCAGTTATGAATCATCTCTAAATCAACTCATCTGAAAGTTTCCATCCATAAAAGTCAAAATGTGTCTGCGCAGCAACTCTGACCTGAACAGAACCGAGCCCGACCCAAAAGTCAGCAGAGACCTTGAGAGTTTCGGGAAGTTCTGAAGAGCTGGGCCGAGTTAGTCCGAGCTGGACCGAGTTGGGCCGAGTTCGTCCGGCCCATCTGGTGGAGCAAATGGCCCAACTCACCAGGGAGCGAGGGGAGAGAGAGAGGGGAGGAGATCATGGGGGGAAGAGACGGAGGGAAGGGGAGGAGGGGGGTCGGATTGAAAACAGATCAGCAGCCTGAAGATCTCAACAGCACCGCATGTCTCTAAGACAGAGACACGGGGACACAGAGACAGAGAGACACAGAGAGGTCCAACTTTGAGGCGCATCATGTCAGTTTGGTGAAAGAAGCTCAGCGCAGAGCAGCGGGAACTGCGCACCTCCGGCACAACATGGATCATTGAGGGGAAAAGTTCCGAGAGTCCGTCTCTGCCTCTGTCTCCGCTCCGGGACACACGGGACTCTAATGTCCTGCTCCCAAAGTGTTCCCTAAACTTCCCCAGCTCGCTTCATGGAGGCTCCAGCGCGTCGCTGAATCCCGGGAATCCGAAGCAGAGAAAAGTTTTCCAGTTTTTCCTCGAAACTAAAACTAGAAGAAAGGAAGAAGCTGGACAAGACTCGGCTTTGGAGACAAACAGCAGGAAAGGTAAGAAAAGCGTTCGTTTCAAACTCTGAGTTTCTCCTCCTCCTCTTGTTCTGTGCTTCTGTTCAGATGAAGCTTTGGAGCTGCTTCACATCTCGTTTGAACTTAATCTGACACAAGAATCCAAAAAATGTTCCTCCTGCAACTTGATCCATGAGGGGAAAAGATGAGCTCAGATTTCTGGGCGCCAACCCTCCAACTTTAGCTTTTTACTCCACATTACTTTCATTTCCTGCATCAATCCGCCAGAAATATTTACAATAAAACACAGAAAATCTCATCATTGATCACAAGAAATTTACTCATTCATTTAAAATAAAGTTTCTGACACCAAAGACCCTCCGAGATGGAGGAAAATCATCTTCTATAGAGCAGCAGTGGAATCCAGCTGCATGACTATTAGGCATGCTGCAGGACATACTGGGGGACATGCTGTGGGACATTTGGTAGGGGATGCTGTGGAATGTTCTGTAAGATATGCTGCAGGACATACTGGGGGACATGCTGTGGGACATTTGGTAGGGGATGCTGTGGAATGTTCTGTAAGATATGCTGTGGGACATGCTGCAGGACATGCTGCGGGACGTGTGTACGTCTTGTTGAGAGATTAAAGGTCTGCTGTTTGCTCTGCAGCCTCAGAGGTCAACAAACACTTGACGTGTTTCTGTGGGTGCCGTTTATAAAGTAACACAGTCAAAAACTAACAACAATAATTTGGGTTAATTAGCCTGTCATAAGAGAAAAAATTGGGGTCCATTTTTCAAAGTCTTATTTTCATCATGTTATTCATTCATTTATAAATGTCACAATTCCAAGCAAAATATTTAGTTTGGTAACTAAATAGTTATTTTTCAAACTAAATATTTAATTCACAAGTTAAATATTTAGCTTGGACCTAAATATTTAGCTTGCTAACTAGTCTAAGACTTCCTGTTCATTCAGTCATAAGAGAAAATTATTCATGTGAAAATAAATCAATATCTTGTTTGTGTAAAAACTTGGCCCGCCACTCTAAAGTAACTCAAGAATCAATCAAACATGAACCAGAAGGGTTCTAGCTCGACCGCAGTGGCAGATCTTAGCACAGTAGCTGTTGCTGTAAATCAGGGGTCACCAACAGGGTGCCTGCGGGCAACAGGGTTCTCTCCGAGACCGTACGAGCAGCCCGCAGAGCTATTCCAACTTTAAATAAATCATTAATTGTTAGGTGGTATAATTAAAAGTAAATCACATGTATCACTTTGGTTGCCCTTCATATCAGTTAGTAGCTCTCAGTTGCAAAAAGATCAATGACTCCTGCTGTAGATCCATGTGTCTGTATAGCTGTTATAACGGCATGTCCTGTGTTTTCAGCAAACACGCTGGACGTGTCCAGAGGAACAGAATCAATGACTTAAAAAATGTTACTTGAGCGACACCTGAAGTGATTCTTACATATTTGGCTCGCAAACTAAATATGTAGCTTGCTAGCTAAATATCTAGTGAGCAAGCTAGATATTTAGGTCCACGCTACATTTTTAGATCTAAGCTAAATATTAAGCTAGCAAGCCAAAAATTTAGTTAGCAACCTACATATTTATCTAGCAAGCTAAAACTTTAGGTAGCAACCTAAATATATAGTTTGCAACCTAAATATTTAGCTAGCAGGCTAAATATTTAGGTTCAACCTAAATATTTAGTTTGAAAATTAAATGTTTAGTTTGGAAAATAACTTTAATTTACTTTGGAACCAAATATTTAGTGAACAAATGAAATATTTAATTTGGAGCTAAATATTTAGTGTGTAAATTAAATATTTTGTTCTGAACTATATTTATAAATGTATGAAAAACATGGTGAAAACATGACTGAAAAATGAACCCTCATTTTCTTTCTCCATGACAGACTAAATAATCCAAATTATTGCTGTTCATTTTTTACTATGTAACTTTACAAATGGTACCCCATGCCTTTGTGGGGCCCTTTAGTTGACACCTTTTTGGGGCCCTTTAGTTGTTGCCTTCGTGGGGCCCTTTAGTTGACACCTTTATGGGGCCCTTTAGTTGTTGCCTTTGTGGGGCCCTTTAGTTGTTGCCTTTGTGGGGCCCTTTAGTTGTGGTCTTTATGGGGCCCTTTAGTTGTGTCCTTTGTGGGGCCCTTTAGTTGATGGCTTTGACAGCAGTATTTGCTGCTGGCTTTCCCTCCGTCCAGCATGAGCAGCTAATGATCTCTGATCTGGACCTCTGAGTCCTGAAGAAGCTGTTTTTGTGTGGAGGTGTGCAGCACAGGTGCAGGTTTTGTGTTTGTGCTGTAGATGAGGTTGAAGGTTCAGTCGCTGAGGTGTTTTCTGGCCCCCATCGTGATCAGGCTGCTCGGGGTGATTAGCATGAGAAGGAAAAAGGAGAACGTTTTAGTGCATTTGTCCTTTTGTGACGAATGAAGAGTTCCAGCAGTTCAGGCCTGCAGAGTGAAAGGAGTGAAGAATGGATGGAGCCATTCAGCTCATTGAGGCTGAGCTCGGGGGTCTGCTCAGCGTTCACACACCCTATAGGACCCAACTCACTTTCATCCCCACTCCGGCCCTCGTTCTCACACTGCTCCGCGCTTTATTGATCTCCTGCCTCTTCTGGAAATCTGCAGCAGATGTAAAGAAGCAGAAAGTAGAGAGACTGACGTAGCTGTGAGATTATGTCTGCTGGGGGGGTAAATACCGATGAAGTCTAGCGTACAGACACAGAGGAGAGAGTGACTCTGAAGAGGGGGAGGAGCGCCAACACCTCCCTCCTCCTCCTCCAGCGGGGTGAGCAAACTCTGATGCAGGGCAGAGAGGGATCGGATCTGAACCACAACCAGGTTCTGCTTGGACCAACAGAGGACTGATGAAGGAGAACCTGCCTGACTGTGGATCAGTCAGACTCCAGTTGCTGCTGCTGATGGTTCTGCAACCAACAAACTTCTAAAGGCAACTTCTAAAGTCTTCTTGAGCCGGTTTTTGCAAACTTTCAGACTCAGATAGGCCTTTACTGCAACCCTGAACCAGCTGAGACTGAAGAAATGTACAAATCCATGTTTCTAGCCGGTGTTACCTCTGCGTGTATGAAGCTGAGAGAGCTGAACAACATGTGGTGGTTGTGATGATTAAAAGGGTCTCAAATAAAGGAAATAAATGAAGGGATGTAAGGATTGTTCCTTCAGGGCTGGAGCACATTTTGGACCAGAACCAGGAAGAACTGCGTCATTATCTGAGGTTGAGACTCTGCAGCAAAGGTTCTAACAGGCACATGTGACCCTTCAGAGAAGGTGTCCACTGTGGACCAACTGAGGAGACTCCAGTGGCCATGTAGCAGTTTGGGTGGGGGCGGTTGGGTGGGCAGGCTGAGATGTTCCACTCTGATTTGTTGGTTTGAGGAGCTCTTCAGGCAGGAGAAAAGCAAGCTAACACTGATCTGTAGAGCCCTTCACGGAAGCCCATTTCCTGTGCTTTTCACTTGTTGGTTGGGGGGTGGGAGGGTGGAAGTGTGTGAGGCTAAAGAGCCTCATATCATATCTGATTGGCTTGGGTTGGGGTGATATGAGCACCACAGACCCTCAGATTCAAGAGAGAGATCAGGAACAGACACACCCAGATTCAGTTCGAGACGATCCGTCTGGTTGGTAGCTGCTGGTTCTCTGACTCTGGATGATCATTGCTCTCTCCTGGACAGTGATTCACACTTGTTGGATGAACTGTGAGGAATTTCAGGTTAAAGACCCACAGTTTCAACGTTCTAACAAACGAGTTTCTCTGCGAGCAAAAATGTTCGTTCTGGAACCCTGAGAAATAAATCTAAAGACTCAGATGATTCCGTTTCTTTTCTTTTTTTTTCCTCTAAAACTCATCTGATGTCTGCTTAACAGGCCTGTAATGACAGAAAGTCCGCTTCATTACCTCATTACAACCTGACTGACCTCATCAATCACTGAGGCATCCCCCCCCCCAGAAAGAATGCGCAACTGTTGCAGAAACGTCCCACAAACCTGCTTTCTCCTGGTTTCTCCTGGTTCCTCCTGGTTCCACCATGATTTCTTCTGGTTTCTCCTGGTTCCGCCGTGGTTTCTCCTGATTCCACCATGGTTTCTTCTGGTTCCTCCTGGTTCCGCCATGGTTACTCCTGGTTCCGCCATGGTTTCTTCTGGTTTCTCCTGGTTCCGCCATGGTTTCTCCTGATTCCGCCATGGTTTCTTCTGGTTCCACCATGGTTACTCCTGGTTCCGCCATGGTTTCTCCTGGTTTCTCCATGGTTTCTCCTGGTTCCGCCATAGTTACTCCTGGTTCCACCATGGTTTCTCCTGGTTCTGCCATGGTTACTCCTGGTTCCGCCATGGTTTCTCCTGGTTTCTCCATGGTTTCTCCTGGTTCCTCCATGGTTTCTCCATGGTTCCAGGGAGGAAACAGCTCTTAAACCCATGGTTTGATGCACAGGGTGCCATCATGATCTTCTCTGAGCTCTTCACACACTCCACTGACTCATCAGAAAGACCAGTTTCCTCTAAAGTTTTTGCAGGAACCTCATCATTGTTCATCTGCTTACAAAGGAACAATGGTCCTGGTAGCTCGGAGGTTTAGTGGGGAAACCGTGCTCAGGTCACAGGGGGTCAATTCGTCTGTTGGGGGGGATGGAGGAGCTGATTTCATTATCTCAACTCCAGATAAACTTTCAGGACAATAGCTAGAGTCACCAGATTGACTTCTTCACCTTTTGGTGCATGTTTAATCTTTAGGGGAGACATTGTTGTGGTGTTAGCAGTTAAACATGATTAAACTGAGCAAAATAAAAATAAATTTTGGGCTTTAAATAGAAGAGATATGATGCAAGAATGTTTGTTTTCATAAAAGTTGCTTGAGAAGGAGAAACTTTTGAAACTTCAGAACACAGAAGAAAACAGGAGAGAAACATCGGTTTCACCATTAATCAAACGGTGATTCCTGTGATTTTTGGCCTTTGTCTCATATTATTAATCCTTCACACAATACAAAAAAACTATGAATGTTCATGTGATAGAGTGTGTCTAAGACTAAATAAAATGTGCAGGTTTCATAAAGAGGTTTACGTGATGTGTACTTTGTAATGAGGGTGTGTCTCATAATATTCATAATTTATGACCTGATATACCGATTCTGACTCCAATAGAAGACGAAATGAAAACATTTAAAATTCATTGTTTCATTAGTCAAGTTTATTAGTGTAGAACATTTCAGCACCAAGGCAGTTCAAAGTGCTTTATAAAGACATAATACAGTCATAAATTATGAAACAAGCAACAAATATTACATTTTTTTCTCAAATGCCATCATCAAAATCATCCAGAATAATTATTATCAGAGATTGGAATGAAGACCAGAATGAATCAATGTTCCAGTTATTTTTATTTATTTATTTTTTAAAAATTACAAACACAGTAACAATAAAAGTAATTTAGAAATTTGACTCTAAATAAGCTATTAAAATATGAGTTAAAAGCAAAAGCAAGTTTCAGAAGAAAATTATTATCAATCAAAAGCAGCTCTAAACAGGTGGGTTTTAGCGTTGATTTAAAGGAACTCAGTGTTTCGGCTGTTTTGCAGTTTTCTGGAAGTTTGTTCCAGCTTAGAGGAGCATATAAACTGAAAGCTGCTTCTCCATGTTTGGTTCTGGTTCTGGGGATGCAGAGCAGACCAGAACCAGGAGACCTGAGTGGTCTGGAAGGTTGATACAATGACAACACGTCTTTAAGCCGTTCAGTGATTTATAAACTAACAGAAGTATTTTAAAGTCTATTCTCTGAGTTCCAGGGAGCCAGTGGAAGGACTTTAGAACTGGGGTGATGTGCTTTATCTTCCTGGTCTTACTGGGAACGCCAGCAGCAGCGTTCTGGATCAGCTGCAGCTGTCTGGTTGACTCTTTAGGCAGACCTGTGAAGACACTGTTGCAGTAATCAATGCGACTAAAGATAAATGCATGGAAGAGTTTCTCTAGATCTTGTTGGGACATTAGTCCTTTGATCCTGGAAATGTTCTTCAGGTGATAGAAGGCTGACTTTGTAACTGTCCTTATGTGTCTCTGAAGGTTCAGGTCTGAGTCCATCGCTGCACCCAGATTTCCGGCCTGATCACTAGTTTCTAGCTGGAATGACTGAAGCTGCGCGCCGACTCTAGATCGTTCCTCTTTAGGTCCAAAGTTAATAACTTCAGTTTTGTTTCTCTTCAGCTGGAGAAGGTTTTGGCACCTCCTTGCACGGATTTGTTCTAAGCATCTGTTCTAAGCATCTGTTCAGTACTTGGATGGGTTCAAAGTCACCTGGTGACATCGTGATATAAAGTTGTGTGTTATCTGCATAGTTGTCGTAACTAATCTTATTATTTGTTATAATCTGAGCTAGTGGGAGCATGTAGATCTTAAATAGGAGGGGTCCCAGGATTGAACCTTGGGGTACTCCACATCTGACTTCTGTCCACTCCGATGAGAAGCCTGTTGACACAAAGAAATCCCTGTTCTTTAGGTCAGACTGGGACCAGTCCAGTACTGGACCAGAGAGTCCAACCCAGCTCTCCAGTCGCTTCAGTAATATGTGCTGCACTGAGGTTCAACAGAACCAACACTGTGGATCTTCTCTGAGGTCCATCTGACGTCATCATTCTCATCCAGCAACAGAACAAGCAGTTTTCTCCTGATGTCCCCTTCACTGATAAAGTCATGAAGAGAGTAACGAATGCATAAGGTGCATATCAGCTCTTCATTAACAACCGGTTGTATGCAGGAAGGTCTGAGATGTGGCCTGAAGCTGCAGCAGAAGTTGTGTAGATGGTTGCATTACGATACAGGCACCTCCAGAGATTCAGTCATGGCACTCAGAGCTGGGAGGCAGCCTTGGGTCTGTTTGCTCTCGTAACTGCTGGGTTTGCGCTGGGAAGCGGAGAGGGCAAACAGTTTGTCAGCTCTGATTTAGACGAGGACCCTCCCACAACTGCAAGGTGGGTGGAGCCTGATGGGCGGGGCTCCTGATGGTTCCATACGATGGGAGACATTAGAGCTGGAGTGGAGCTGACTCGCTGCCAGGCCGCAGTCTCCTCCTTGATTGAGGCGTGAGACAAGAGAGCATCAAGAGCTGAGAGGGAGACATGTGGTTGTCTTTAGCAGTTCCCTTCCTCCCTTCAGCATGTCTCTCACTGCCATCATCTGCTCTTCTCTCCCCCCATCCTGACGGCTGGTGCCGGACCAGAACCAAGTCCAGAATCAGGGTCTGGTTCTGACTCATCTTTGCTCTGAGGATGAACTCAGAGGGGTTGACAGGTGGTCACAGGAAAGACATGGTGAAGACAGCAGAAGATCTGTGTCTAACTGAATCCTCAGACTGAGAACAAGAAGGTTCTGATGTGTGGAAGGAATGCAGGAACATCCATATAGTTGAATTAACATCGAATCAGAACCATGTGATCAGATCCGGTTCAAGCCGGGCTCCAGGAACCATCAATAAATCTCTCTGTGATGCTCTCTGAGGATGACAGCATGAGTTCAGGAACTCTGTTCATTCACTTTCACAGTTCATTTATTGTTAGAACTTCATACAATCAGAAGAAGAGCAGCGATGGCGTTTGGTTCTGGATTCAGGATTTAAAGCAGATTATAAAAACTTGATGGTCATGTTTGAATCTACTTTGGATTTTCTTTGCTGCACACTGGCTCAGAATTATACATACAGGCTCAAAACTTTACATATTCCTCATCAATACTTGGTTCAATGTTTTCTAGAAAGCTGCATCTACTTCCTGTCTCCATCAGCAAGCTTCTGGCTTCACTCTGTTCACATCAGTTCATTTTCATCAGTGGCTTCTGTGGTACTGGGATTTACCTATTAAAACCACTGGTTCATGGGCCACAGGATGATGCACCCACCACCATGCTTGAAAGTTGGTACAGTTCAGGTCAGTCAACTAATCTTTCACCGATTCACATCAGATGTTCTCTGGTGGCCGTTTCCCTTAGAAACGCGTCTGGTTTTTATAAAGGGGGTCCAGTTCAATCAGACAGATTGATTCAAAGTCGATTCCATTCATTCCAGGTGGATCTGAGTTATAAAACAATTCAAGTTTTCTGTCTGAGGAAAAGTTTGACGTCTATCGAGTTGCAGTAATCAGTTCTGAACCAGTAGAGGAATCAGTTCAGGGCAGAGGAAGAGTTACTTTGTCTGCCAGAGACACAGGGTCAAGGGTCAGGTGAAAAATCTGTTCTTGGAGAAAAGGAAGTTCCTGGCAGCAGGAGTTCAGCCAATGGCCATCTTCATGTTACAGAGTTAAAAGTCATTTCAAACAACTTTACCTGTCTGTTGTACTGGGTTGATTGGTCAATGTGGAGTTAACTGGTTGGTACTGGGTTTATTGGTTTATATGGAGTTAACTGGGATCAGTGGTTGAACTAAACTTTACTGGTTCTTGCAGCGTTGTAAAGGTTTTCTTAGAGCAGGATAGAGAATGAGAGTGATAGGACAGCTTAGGGACCTATGTATCTGACCCGTTTATTATAAAACCTCTCTGGAATAGGGTCAGAACCTTGGACATGTTTCTTCCTTGAAGAGGAATGGATTCCTGGTCATGTAACATAAACCCAGTTTGCTTCCAGTCTGGTGCCTGCTGGTTTAACACCACTGAGTTAACAGTGAAGGAAGTGCTTCTTCATCAGAGATCAGCTGCAACCATTTGATCTATAAACACAGGAATAACCATCAGAGTGAGACCTCACCTGGTGTTGTCAGCTGCTGCAGACCCAGCTCCACCAACACCATCGCTGACCTCCTGCTAACCTCCGTTCCTGTCAGCAGACGTCTCAGATCTGAACAGGAAGCAGCAGCTGGTGATGGAGTGATGGTCAGCTCCACACCTCCACAGACGCACCGTCAGCTCTTCATCAGGGTGGATTTTGTCACTGGTTCGGACAGCTCTTCCCTCGCTGGCGATCAACGGTGTGGATGTAGACAGGAGGAGAGGAGCAGGAGGCCAGTTGTGTTTAAGTAGCTGTTGAGGTCGGTGACTGCTGGAGCCGCCTGCAGGGAGCGAACAACATGCTCAGGATGAGCGACTGCGGCCAAATGTTTTCAGAGAGGAAGCTGCCTCGGCTCTGCAGCCCGCTGGCAGCTGGGACTAATAACGCGCGCGCGCGCACATACACACACACACACACACAGATTAGATGATAAACCTGCTAGTAAGAGATGTTTTTAATATATAATGCAGCACTTCTATCTGTCTGGCTGACCGTCTTCTGTCTCTCTCTCTCTCTGTCTGTCTGTCCATCCGTCTGTCTGACTCTCTCTCTGTCCATCCGTCTGTCTGTCTCTCTCTGTCTCTCTTTGTCTGTCTGTCTGTCCATCCGTCTGTCTGTCTCTCTCTCTCTCTCTCTCTCTCTCTCTCTCTCTCTCTCTGTCTGTCTGTCTGTCTGTCCATCCGTCTGTCTGACTCTCTCTCTGTCCATCTGTCTGTCTCTCTCTTTGTCTGTCTGTCTGTCCATCTGTCTGTCTGTCTCTTTCTATCTGTTCATCCGTCTGTCTGTTCATCCGTCTGTCCGTCTGTCTCTCTGTCTGTCCGTTCTTCTGGCTGCCCGTCCATCCGTCTGTCTCTCTCTGTCCATCCTTCTGTCTCTCTTTCTCTCTCTCTGTCCATCTGTCTCTCTCTCTCTTTGTCTGTTAATCCATCCGTCTGTCTGTATGTCTCTCTCTGTCCATCTGTCTCTCTGTCTGTCCGTCCTTCTGGCTGTCCGTCCATCCGTTTGTCTGTCTCTCTGTCCATCCGTCTGGCTCTCTGTCTCTCTCTCTCTGTCCGTCCTTCTGTCTCTCCGTTCGCCTGTCTCTGTCTGTCTCTCTCTGTCTGTCCGTCTGTCTGTCCATCCCTCTGTCTCTCTCTGTTCATCCTCCTGTCTCTCTGTTCGTCTTTCTCTGTCTGTCTGTCTCTCTGTCCATCTGTCTGTCCATCCATCTGTCTCTCTGTCCTTCTGCCTTACATCGGAACTCGTTTATCTTGACGTTAATTATGAGGTTATTTTAAGGAGCGTAGTAGGAAGTGTGAAGCGTGTGCATCCAGACAGTTTGCCATATGCAAACGTTGGATTTTAAAAGCAAACATTTTGAAATAAAAGACACAAGATTCATTAAAGAGTTTTCTCTGTCTTCATGTTATTCTGGATCGGATCAAGTTAGAGCAGAACCTGTGGATCAGAACTAAATGATCTGAGTCAGAAAATGTTAAACGATGTCAGGATGAAGTTATGAAGGGTTAAAAATCTCCACATCTGGTTCATGTTGGTTGGAGAGAAAAAGGATCAAACTCAGGAAATTACATTCAGCAGCAGGAAAGTCAGCTGGAGGGAGAAGAACTGCTGCTTCTCTCTGCTGGTTCTGAGACTCTAAAAGGTTGGAAGAGAAAAGTTGGTTTCCACAGTTTTAGGTAATACATTTTCTGTTCCTTGGTGGGTTCTGGTATCTGGGTTCTGGTGCCTGGGTCCTGATATGGGGAGTTTTCTCGCTGCTGTGTTTCTGAACCGGGTCTGAACATGTGTGACGTTCTGCGGTGATGTTGTTTCTTCATCCTCTGAATCATCCTCCCTCTCCTCCTCTTCCCTTCCGGACCTCTCAGACCTGAGATCCAATCCATTCTCGGTGATTCACCCTCAGGGAATGTTTCCTGCTTTGGCCAAGGTTCTTTTGGGTCATTGGTCCTCTAAGACATTCCTGCTCTAGTTCTGATGGTTTGTTGTTTTCTGGGAGCGTTACCCAGAAGATCTCTGAGGGAAGAAGATGATTTCAGCTCTGAGCCGGAAGACAAAATGAACTGGTTTAGGAGAACATCTGGGGACATCTGAGAACCAAGTATACGGGTTGGACTCAGATGATTCAGACGGTATTTAACATTTATGTGATAATTCCACATGACGGCGTGTTTTTCTAACCCATTCCACAAGAACACAGAAATAATAAAAATCCAGCATTTAATCAGATTAGTCAGCAGGAATTCAGTCACAAATGAGCAAAAGAGTGAAGGAGAATGTTTTTAAATCAGAATTGACCTGATGATGTGCTAACTCTTGGGACGATCATAGTGGTAAATTTATTAGAGCGTAAAATGTGACTTTGAAATATTGATGAGAGACTGAAGGTGGAGGAGTTCTGCCAATGATAGTTTTATAGATGAATTTTATAGATGAATTTGTTAATCTGTTTGAATGGAGTGAAGGAAAGTTTACAAGGATAGATGAGAGCGATAGGTAATAAAATGAGTACCAGTAACAAAACAGATTGCAGACATAGGTGACACCTGACTATATGAGTAGTCATATATATGATGGAGTATTGTTTTAGATGCAGATTTGTAGATGATATCACCGTGGTTATGGAAGATTGTCGTTTTGACCAAACTGCTTTCCAGAATGAATGAAAGATGATTTGTTGCCATAAAGAAAGAGTCTTGATTTGACTTTGGGAAGTAACGTATTTATATTAATGCCAAAGAGAGCTTGCTGTCAAGCCATATACCAAGGTATTGGCTCTGTCCGTCCAGAGTAATGAGTTGAAGTGGTAAACCGTCCAGAAATGAGATGCTAATGTGGGTCTGAGATAAACATTGGTTAATCAAATATCATATAGTTGGTTTTAGTCATGTTTAAAAGAAGATGGAGGTTGGAAAAAGCACGTTGAAGGCTGTTATAGACATGATGATATCATCAGTATATAGATGGACATGGGAGGTACCACCAGCGTTAACTATGTCATTGATTTAGATTTTGAGAGAGTTGGTCCTAATACGGACCCCTGAGGAATACCTGTAGACAGGGGTATGGCATTGGACTGGCAACCTTCAGTTGAAAACGACCCAAGATGTAAGTTTTGTCTCTCAGAAAGAGGGTTTGGTTCTATGCTGATGTTCATGATAATTCAGCTCATGACATGTTTCCTTCTGGCGTCTTCTGAATCAGGTCAGAATGAACATCAGGTCGAGTTTTTCTGCTGCTACATAAACCAGTAACTCATAAAGCAACAAGTGAATTATTAATGTGTAGCTCTGTGCCTGTGCGTTCAAGACAGTCAGGTGAACCTCAACAAGGTGTTGACCAGATCAAGATTGGACAGTTCCAGGTAGCTTCAGAGGGATCATGAACTGCATTTAGGCTCCACTACAGCAGGGTTGATCACATAACTGGTCATATAACTGGATTATACTGGGAGAACTGGACGTTGTGGTGACTAAGATTAACTCACTACTCATTTTTTATTCACATATCTAAAGTTTTGCAGCAAACCAAGCAGTCTTTGTGATTATTGTGACCTGATATATTGTTCAGTCTTTTCTTTAATAACTCTGTTATATAAATGTAAAAATAACTGTTTGTTGTAATTTTTTTGCACCAAAAGTGTCAAAAAACCAACAAAAATTGACTTGCAGGTTTGCACGTCAAAACCCAAATCCTGTTTATGATATTTTTTAAGATCACTGTAGGTCCCTCCTCAACAAATCAAAAGACTGCCTGTAATCTAACCACTCGTCAAGATAACATTACATCTGCGAGGAAGACAGAAAAATATGCCAAACAAAGCCATATTTTGACTTTTAATGGTTGTTATGTTAGCCTGCATGAATGTGGCTGTCAGAAACCCGAGTGTGCAGGTGGCATGGGGGCAGCAGACCTCACTTATCCATCCCTCCTGAGTCTGCCAAGTGAGCAGAGTGTGCAGCAGCAGTTGGTGAGCCTCTCAATGTGCGTGTTTGTGTGCATGTGCTGGCAAGAAAGGCAGCCGACCAGCATACGGATCGCATCCAGTGAAAGATAGGAAGGAAGAAAGTCCGACGAGCAAAGCCTGGAAATCTTCAAAACGAGAGGGCCTCTTTTCATGTGTGTTTGCATTCCTTTCAGTGTTGGTGAAAGGGGAGCTGTTGAGCGGTAGTGGAGGAGAGGAACACTTGAAACTGAACGAGGCGCTAAGAAAAACACACACCAGGTCTCATAACAAAAGTCCTGCAAGTTTGAGACAAAAGAGGGCAGAAAGTAAATGAAGTTGAGTAGAGGAAGAGGAGGTCAGAGAGAAGAAGCGGCATTATCTGGAGAAATAAAACAGGCCAAAAAACAAAGAGAACTGCTGACCCAATTACTTCTTCTCCTGACTCCTCCTGCTCTAGATGAACGTTTGCCTGAGAATAAAAAGGTTCATTAAACTCTGATACCAGCTGACATCATCGGACCCTCAGCTCCTTCCAACCAGACCAAAAACACACCAGTCGCTCTCTCTGTTACCTTTTAGGATTAAAACCAACATGTTTGATTGATTCTATCTCTGCACTGATTGATTAATTTTCCCAATGAAAAATCAAGAATCAGACAAAGGCACTTCCTGGTTTTTTCCTGTGCGCTTATAAGGAAGAAACTTTTGTATTTGCTGAGCTGTGAATTCGAAAACTGGGACCTTAGGGAGCTATCTGCTAGCTAGTACCTTTGGTATTAGCAGCTAGCCAGTTTTTGTTGCTCTATGAGCCTTGTGAATCTGATCACTGATCTTTCTCCTACTAGCCTGCAGCCCTATGTGGCTGCGATGTTATTCTGACTTCCTGTTTTATTGTGGATTGAATCACGTTGTGTTCTAATATGTCAGAGAGACATAATGCATCAGGAAATGCACCTAAAAATAATGAAAGTTGTCCAATCATTGACTGAATAATGCTTCAAAAGTAAAATCCATGCCTTGATCAAATGAGGAAGGAGAAAATGGAGAACCTATTAGAGGGAAATAAATTGAATTTTAAAAAAAGCTGCAAAAGGAAAGTTAAGGTGTAATCTTTGGTATGAACTTTGCTGCTCAGGCTTAGGTTAACTGTATTGGGCTTGAAGTCCGACAATTGTTTGAGTTAGCTGTTATTCTCTAAATTTCTCAGATATTAGTAGATAAGAGGCAATCCACAGTAATCAGACTTCAGAGAACTGGCAGAGCAATGAGAGCAGAAGACAAGCTGCAAACGCTGGGCTTCTGTTGGACCAGTGAGAGGACTCCAAGCTAAGCTAAGCTAGCGAGCAGGACTGTTAGCACTGTAGGTTTGAGGGTCATTAAAGGCTGATTCCGTCACAGCGATGCAGTGAAGGCTGTTCAGATTCAAAGGTGTCCAGATGCGTCCTCTTTTTAACCGAATTTAAAGGATGGGTTTCCTTCTTGACCCACCCAATCCCAAGATGCATTGCGGCTCAAACGGTAGATATAGTATATATATATATATATGTATGTATATATATGTATATAGATAAGTATATTAAAAAATTAAAAGCTTCAAGTGGTTGTGTTGTCAGACATGTTATTTTTTATAATGTTTGTAAAAAAAAAAAATAATTTAATTAAAAAAGATTAAATAAGTAAGAAAAAAACAGGAAGTTTTGCCATCACGGTTGCTAGGCGATGGCACATGGCGGAGGCGAGACCGTCCAAGTTCATCCCCCTAGCACTTCTGGTCTTCACAGTGGACGAAGGCCAGGTCCCTGAATCTGGACACATCCTAACAGAAATGTGACAGTGCTGTTGAAAGGAAGCAAGATGTGTAAAAAGTTTCCTACTTGCTGTTCATCCTTCTGGATCCTCTTCCTGCTAACCAGACATTAGAGGTGGAGATCAGTTCATTTACCTTCTGGATGTGATCCAGAGCGGTGTCGAAGATTTTAAAGACGGGCCCCAGGAGCCGCTCTCAGACACAGATCCTTCAGGCAGACGTCTGTTTGAGTAAAGAGAGGAAAAATGGTGGGTTGAGTGTTTGTGACAGCAGAGGAACAAAGAACCGAACTCAGTCCATTAAAACAGGAAGAATTTAAAATTGTTTAATCAAGATGTGTGGAGTCATGGCTCCATTTAGACGTTTCTACAGCAGAACCAACCGGACCTCTCTTTGTGAAACTTGTTGGGCGTATCTGTGAAACGGGCCTAATCCTGCTCGACTCTCTGCAGTCTGTGGTCACATGACTCTGCAGTTTGGCGGGATCAGCAGGCCCTCATCCCGTTGGGCCGCAGCGGGCCGCCCAGCCGACCAGAAGATGGGAAAAGGAGCACACCCTTGTTGCTTGTTCACCTTTGGCCCGCGCCATCTGTCCGCTCGGTTCCTGACACCTGTACCAGCCCGTCAGAGCTGGACGTCCCCGTCCTCAAGGCCAACTCTGGTCTGGTCTGCAGGGAATGATGGAAGGGTGAACGTCAGGACACTTCTTAAAGTTAAATTAAGGTTTTAGTTTCCAGTTTGCTGAATTTAACAATCTATAAAATATGATTTCATTACTTCTGGGCGAGGACCCTCACAGGTGGCGGCACCGGAATCCTTTCTTCATCAGAGCTTTGGCTTGTCGTTCAGAGGTCCAAGTGGAAAGCAGCAAATCACTGGCATGCTTAACAGCATGAAGGCAGCTGCCAGATGTTCCTCAGGTGACAAATTGCTGCTCCTGGGTTCATCTCTGAGCACGATAACGGCCAGGTCTTGAGTTATCCAAGCCGAGACGACTGGCCGGCTCGCTGCTGGACGCTCCTGGCAGCAGGAGAAAAGAAACAGATGCTGCCTAAACCTGTTAATCGCCTACTTCTAATCGGCTTACACTGGCGCCCTGACAGGTGACTGGTAGACACAGCTCACAGTGGAGGAGGACATGTTGGAAATCCACATGAAACCAAAGCAGCGCTTCACACGTTCAGGTGAACAGAAACCAGATTACTGAGTGATGAGCAATCACCTCAGGATAAGGAGGATCTGGACTTTGATCTTCTCACATTTCAGTAACAAGTTCAGTTCAGCTGAAAACGGATCATTTATGACATGTCCGATGCAGTTTACTGCATCCTCTGACACATCACGTGTTCACGTCCTCACAAGTTCGTATGTAGAGAGTTGGACGTCCACTTGGACAGGAGAGCATTGATCAGAGAAGCAGCCAGGGGGTCCATGGTGTTTATGGAAAACTGACAAAAAGAAACCTTGAGACTAAAGAAAGCCAGACGACATCCTGCTTTCAGTTTGCCATGCACCATCCCCATGGTGAAACAGGGTGATGGCACCATCATGCTGAGGGAAGATGGGTGGAGCTCAAGCAGGACAATCCTGGAAGAACATCTGTTAGAAGACTTGAGACTGGAGGAGACTGGAAGTTCACCTTCCAGCAGGATGACCACCCTGAACATCCAGCCAGAGATATTATTGGATGGTTTAGATCAGAGCAGATTCAGGTGTTAGAATGGCCTAGTCAAAGTCCAGACGTGAATCCAGCTGAGAATCTGTTTAAAGACTTGAAGACTGATGTTCTCAGATGTTCTCCATCCAGTCTGATAGAGAGGAGGTCGAAGTTTTGCTGGTGACGAACAGTCAGAGAAGGTTCTAGAGGGTTCTGACTCAGGGGGCATGGATATAAATGCACTCCACACTTTTCAGATTTTTATTTTTATGAATGGTTTCAAGACATCAGTCGTTTCCTCCCACTGCTCTGAATAAAACACTCTGAAGGGATAACATGTGGGAAAGTGTGATGGATGTGAATACTTTTACAAGGTTCTGTAATATCCTATGCTGGTGGAATTAAAGCTGGAATCAGGTCCAGCAGGTGTTAATCAAACAACGCTGACCTTTAACCCTAACCCAGGAGCTAGGGGGTAGAGCCGAGCTCCCTTTCAACCTGCTGCTGTGGTGGTGGTGGGGGGGTATTTGCTCTCTGCAGAGGATGATCCTGTCGGTCCCACCAAGTCAAACAAGTGGCGTGCCTCCAAGGCTTCAGGGTTTTCACTCAGACACAAGGAGATGTTGACACAGCGAGTGTGGCTGCAGCATCGCTGCCGACTCAGCAGCAGGAGCACGTTGGAAAACATGGCTGCAACACGTTATTTACACATGTGCTCACTGAATCATTCCAACAGCAGAAAAGCAGCATAAAGTGCTTCCATCCTGAGCTTTAATCCTTAGAAACAGAGAAACAAATCAGCATTTTACTGCACAATAATGTTATTGAACTTTAGTAAAGGAATTTAGAGGAATATTTACAATTAGTTGACTTTTCATTATTATTTCTAATATTATGTAAGCTAGAAATTATATCTGATTCAGTTCTTTAAAAGTGGCTTCATTCTTACTAATTTTAGAAAAGTTTCCTTTTTAGAAACCAAAACCTTGGTGAAATTTTACAAATCTCAACATTTTACTGTCATAAAATAAAATAAAATAATCAGCATTTTTTGTTATGGTTTAAATGCGTTTATTTTTATTCTGCAAACTCCAGGTAAAACCAGAAGTAAAAACCTGTTTTTACACTTCATTGATGTCTTTATTTGAACTTTTATTTATGACAAAAGCAGCATCATAAGTAATTATAGCTGTTATTCAGAGAAAATTTATGCCTGAATGATACAAACAACAATGCAACATGGAAAGAAAAATGGGGAAAAGTTCATATTTTAGAATTAAAAGGATAAAAAATTGCAGCTCAGGTCCTTTTTAAACACCTGACTGATGCTGAGAACAGCTGGCTTTAAGCCTGTCTTCCACACTGAAGAGGGTTGTTGTCACCAGGACCCATTAGCGCTCAGGTATGGATCTGATTAAGAGGTTCTGACCAGCCAATCACCAGTCAGAACCCATCAAGCAGAAAAGGGTCTGGTTCTGGTTAGCTGATCAGCTCTCCTACTTCTGGGTTTGATTCTGACCCAGATTAGAGACGTTAGCAGTAGCGGTGGGACGTCTGGCTCTGTGAAGTCAACTGAGTCTTCATTTCAAAGAACAGTTCACTTCAAAGAATCGCTCACTGCAAAGAAATGTTCACTTCAGAGAGCCGTTCACTTTAAAGATCTGTTCATTCCAAAAGAACTATCCTCTTCAAAGAACTGTTCATTTCAAAGAGATGTTCACTTCAAAGAATCAATCACTTTAAAGGAATCATTCACTTCAAAGGACTGTTTACTTTAAAGATCTGTTCACTTTAAAAGAACTGTTCACTGCAAAGAACCGTTCACTTCAAAGATCCGTTCACTTCAAAAGAACTGTTCACTTTAAAGAACCGCTCAAATGATCCGTTTCTGAAAATATGCATTTTTCTTAGAACAAGTCATTTTGTCCCTACTAATGTTTTATATTAATTGTTTTTGTGGGCGAAGTTAACAAAAAAAGTTGAATCATCTGTATTAAGAAAAAAAAAACTGTTCTTGTGGAAAATAATGTATTTTCTTAAAATATAACGGTTTAAAATATGTGCAGCAAATTCCCATGTAGCTTTTTTTACATGTGTGCATTAATAACATTTTACTGCTATTTGTAATACAGAGACAAAATAAAAGGAAAGTGTGGGAGAGGAAAAAAAGAGGATTTGAGTTGCTTTGGCAGAAACAAAAATGCTCTTCTGCACCTTTGAATATAATTAAGGCAGCGCGCTAATGGTAAACAACACTCAGCTATGAACATTAACCAAGGAGCAACAAGCGAGGAGAAACCAAGAAGAAGGGACCGCACCGTGACCCTCCTCATCCTCTCCGCTGCATGAAGCCTGCGTCAGTGCCGCCATGACGAAAACAAACCGTGAGCAATGAGCATGCGCTCTGTGTGCCATTTCTTGTATTTTGTTGATTCACCGATAAAATAAATGCAGTTTCAAATTAAATAGAATAATAATAGCTACTGCAGTTTGTGCAGAGTGCAATAACTGAGACTCGAGTCCTTTCGTTCAGGATAAAGAGCCGTTCAAAAGAATCGCATCGTTCGTGAACGTCAAGTCACTTGTTAGAAGTTTCTGTTCCATGAAAACTGCAAGATTTATCACAGCGTGTTGTTAAATACACATCATAGTACAAGTAGTATATATTTATGGTGTGTTACAATAATCTTCCTGGAAACATCACACTGAAAACCTTGAAAATTGTGTTGACTGAACTCATGTTGGGTTTTGTGATCCGGACCGTCAAGCAGCTGTTTTCTTGGATTGATTTTCCTTCCACTGCTTCATGTTTTCCTGCTCTCGACATTCAGGAATAAAAGGCTTGTCTCCTGTTTCTCTCCAGGTTGCAGCATGGAGGCTTCAGCCGCCGACAAGAAGGAGGTGAAGAATTCTGGTCTGGACGGGAGCAGCTTCTCCGAGCTCCCTAAGAAGCCGTCTCCAACCGCCCTGAGCAGAGGTACACACATCCGTGGTTCCGGGGTGAAAGCGGGCTGTGAGGAAGTGGAACACAAAGTGTAGGATGATAAGAAGCCGGGTGGCTCATGAAAAGAGTCCGACCCGGAGACGGGGGCCGACATGTCAGAGAATGTGTGATGAAGAAATGCTCTAATGAGGGCGAAAGACCTTGTTCTCACCTCCCGAGTGTAAATTTCATGAATTACTAAAAACTGCTTGGCATAGCAGTGGACGGAGAAAGGCGGGGGTGGGGGTCGTCTTTGAAATGCTAACAAGATTTCTTATGACACTGTGGCTTTATTTGTGCTTAATGATGGACTTGGTGGCCTGCCACCAGACAAGCATTAATTGTTAAGGGATGTTTGAGGAGAAACTGGGCCGGTCCAGATGCTGGCACTTCCACAAAAGGAACCACGAGTTCTTCAAACAAGAGAAGAAAATATTGAGATGGCCATGGCATGAATTATTGATACTGTTATGACCACGGTGTGCCATGTAGGCTGAATTTTTATAACCTTGCTGAAGAGAAAAGCACTTGGGCACCCATGAGGGGCCCAGAGATCCCCTCTGTGAATGATGAGAGCTCATGTTTTCATTAGAGTGATGAAAACTCTTCATAATGAGGTTGGAGGAGCTGGTTTGGGCCTTGGAGGTACCGCTGTTATAAATTACTAACGCCTGCAGGAGGATCGGGCTGAATGAAGCCCCCCAGGAAAGACGAGCTGGCAAAAAGCGAGGGTCCACTGCAGGAGGGCTTAATGAAGGACCTGGTGGCCTGCCACCACTGAGCTCACTGTCAAACATCAGATCATCTTCAGGCTCCGGTTTTACTTTTCAACCATTCCTTCTGTTGATCACGTCTCATAATGTGAGCACAGGAAGGGTTAGGGTTAGGGTTATGACATCCATCAGACTGCTTGGCTTCATAATAATAGAGAAATCCATCCAGGATGGATTTTACGTTCTGATCAGGTTCAGCCCAGAACCTTTATATCTGTGCAGGTGAACACCTGAAATCAGGCGTTCTGTGGATTTTTAGGGTATCTTTGGGGGAGACAGAGGTGTAGAAGCTTTTCAAAGTGAGTTGACTGGGAAGGGATCACATCACATATTAGCTCTGTGATTGGCTGGTGGTATGGTTTATATAAACACGCTTTCAGTTGTGAATGCAGTTGTTTGCATGTGAAATTTACATTAAATTTTGCACCTTTTTGGCCCTCTTAGTGTTCCATACAAGAGGAACAGGAACATCAGAGGGGCGCACGTGTCAGACGCATATTTTGCAGCCGAGTGTGACATATAAATGCTCAAATTATTGTTTACATAGATATATGCGCTCACATCAGCTTCACTGCACGCTCAGATTGGTGGCACAAAGACGCCACAGAAACACAGTTTTTGAGCAAAACTGCATGAAAAGTGAAGGTGTCTAAACACCCACATCCCCCACGGGTGTGATGCCCACGGGAGAGATGTGGAGCACCTCCTGGACACATAGGTCCGTCACGTCAACTAGTGTTGCTATAAATACATTAGTGTGGGTGGTGCTTTGTAAAAGGAAGATGTGAAAAAGAACAGAGTGTTTCAGAGACCTTTAGGGTCTCCCTGTCCACCAGGCTGAGACAGATATCATGTCCTTTGGTGCCAGCGTTTATCATTTAGCTCAGCCCGCAGGGAAATAAGGCTAAATTGCATCTGTGATCACAACAAACTGTGAAAGATTAAGATTCACCATTTTGATCTGAGGCTGCAGAGCGATCCCTTAATACAGGAACATCCTGAGGAGATGCTAATCTGGATTTAAGTAGCTTGTCTGTTTTGAAAGGAGCTCAGTTTGCTCATGTCTCATTGGGACATGCCTGGTCCTGCTGGATCAGTTTGTCTCTGAGTAGGAACATGATGGAAGCGGTTTGGTTCCTCCGTCTGAGGCAGGAAGCAGCAATGGAGGAGGGAGGCTGTGTTTGGTTCAGGAGCACCCCTACTCTGGGTGAAGGTGGATATCTGTCCCGCTGCGTCTCAGCGTGTTTCCACAGGCCAAGCCGGCGCAACCCGACTCCCAGGAGCTGGGATTTACAAGTCCTGGCTCGGGATTCTCCATGTGTTCAGATCCGGGGCCCGCTTCCAGGGGCCCGCTCCTCATTTCATGGAGCCCCATCTCAGCCTGACTCCACCAGAGAGAGAGTCACAAACACATAACCTGGACAAAGTTTTCACACTGCTTGACCTTTTTCCCATTCCCACGTCATGTGACAGATCACCACAAAGTGGTGATCTACAATAGGGCTGTTATAAACAATTATTTTTGTAATCGAGTAATCAAAAAATGTTATAAAATAAAATACTGGTAAATTCTGCCATAACAGCAGTATTAATATTGGCTATCAATGTTGGCACAAGCTTTCATAACTGTTCATCCCTAACAATTACTTTTATGTAGCTTAGAAAATGAACCTGTAACAATAACAGTTCATTTTTTTAAGTCAACCTGGACAAAAATTACACAAAAATTTGAAATTAGATTCAATTTATTCATAAAAATAAAAAAGAACACTCCAGTCTTTAGTTTACGTTTTCATCTTCAGTCAGTTTAATAGATGAATTGTCATTTGCACAGCCATTTGTAGCTTTTGTGAGTAAAGGATCTTTGGCCCCTTTGTCAAACACAGAAAAACATGGCAGCTGCGCTCTGCCGCCCATTTGCTGGGACCAGGATGGTAGGAAATTTATTTTCTGGTTCGTCCGTGAAGCAACACTTGCGCTCATCATCAGCTGCCTGCTGTGCTCCGTCTGTCTGCAGGCGACTCCGCTTCACCTGTAAACATTCACCCACCATGCACTTCACCGCCGTTCGCTCCGAACCGCCACTAGGTAGCAGCTCCGGGACGACGAGAAACGATGAAAACCCGGACATGTCCGGGGCAAAGAGGACATCTGGTCACCCACTGTTGTGCTAATAGTACTTAGTATTTGTCAACAACTCATTGGCGGAAGTGAGAGAGTTGCGTAACAGATAGCGCAAAATAGTAAAACATAATTTAATGAAGCTTTGAGGCAGATAATTTGCCTCAAGCATTTTTAATAATCAAGATCCTCAAATCATTCGATGAATCGTTACAGCCCTAATCTACAGAGCTAATATGAAATACATCTGGAGTGCATGATTTATAATAATGTTGCAACTACAGTCTTGCCACAGCTGGATTCAGGTCTGGACTTGGACTAGGCCATTCTAACCTATGAATCTGCTGTGAGGTAAAGCATCTCGTAATATCCTTGGCTGGATGTTTAGGGTGGTTGTCCTGCTGGAAAGTGAACCTTCACCTAGAGCTGGGCAATATGCCTGAAAAGTATATCATGTTATAGGCATTTCATATCAGTCAATATCGATAATTATTCATTAGTTTTTGTTTTACATATCCAATATGCTGCCAAACTAGAGATGTGACCTTTCCTCTTTAATCCACAATTTCATTTTGAGCTGTTGTTCTCATTTTCTCCTTTCACTCCACCCTGATCTTTTTTATTTTTAAGCCGTTATGGGGCATGGGGTGAAACATGAAGCTGCTCCCACATACCACTTGGACTGCCAGTACCCAACTCACTGGTTGGACCAGTTGGACTGGGTGTGGTCATTAGATCATGGATGGATCCAGTCTCACTGGTTGGACTGGGTGGAGTCATGAGATCATGGATGGATCCAGTCTCACTGGTTGGACCAGTTGGACTGGGTGTGGTCAGTAGATCATGGATGGATCCAGTCTCTCTGGTTGCAATGGTTGGACTGGGTGTGGTCAGTAGATCATGAATGGATCCAGTCTCTCTGGTTGCACTGGTTGGACTGGGTGTGGTCAGTAGATCATGGATGGATGGAGATCATGGATGTTAATCATGGACATAATGAGTCTGGGTTACAGGTTGGATTTAAAGGTTGTTGGTCGGGCTTCTTTTCTGTGGGTACGGCTAATCTTCCTGAGAAAGAGATTCTCGCTTTTCTCTCTGTGCTCCCAAATGAGGCTCTGGCTCTGTTCAGGTTCCCTCGACCGATGAAGAGGAGGAGATGAAGGTGGGGGTGCTGAGCAGCCAGGGTCATGTAGGGATGAGTGCACCCGTATAGGACCCCAGAGGCCCCCAACAGTTTAACCCTTCAGCTCTGCACCTTTCTTCTTAGCCCAGAGGAGGAGGGTACAACGATCTTACATTAGAAAAGATGGAACATATAGACGAGCTACCGAAGCAGAGAGATCATTAGATTATCTATAGAGCACATTCTATGTTCTGCAGTCTTATGCTCTTGCTTCATACTTTTTTTTTTCTTCTTAACTTTAAAAAACAGGTAGCTGAGAAAAAACTATAACAATTACCTGAAAATGAAATCACCAATAAAACTGTTTTTAGCAAATAAATCATATTTTTGATCATTAAAAGCATTGCAGCAAATGGGAGCAGATGGTTCAAACAACTAAAGAGGACCAAATGTTTGACATACAGCAAACATTCATAATAAAAGCCTGATGCATGCTCTGACCTCTGACCTTCACCTAGCTTGAAGCTGCATCATCTATCCTCATTTCATACAGAAATAGTCTGACTGTGTTGCTGAGGATCACTGAGGATAATAAATGCAGCTACCAGTAATAATAATAATAATAATTATTATTATTATTATTATTATTATTATTATTATTATTATTATTATTATTATTATTATTATTATTATTATCATTATTATAACATTAAAAGTGAAACTGGATTTTTATGCAGTAATCATGATAGAAAAGTTTCCTGCAGCTTCAGGCATAAAAGGAAAATCGTAAAATTGTTCTGATTTAGAGGAAACTGAAACATGATGCTTCATGTCTGAAAAATGGGAACATTTTTATTAAATGTGAAAAATTAACGTTGGAAAAACTGAACAGAATCTGGTTAGAAAAGCTCTTTCCTCTCAGTTATGGTAAATTCTGTAAAAGCTGTGATTTTATGAAGGGAAACTGTGATAAATATCAGGATCCTCTGGTTCCAGCAGATTTTCTTCCATGTTTCACAGCCCAGCCATGGATTTCATGAAAACATGAGGGAGAATCAGCTCTATCAGGTGTCATCTACTGTAACTTCTTGTTCCAGCAGCTCGATAAAGCCTTTTCCTGACACTCGAGTCGCAACAAGCTTACAGGAAACCTTATTGACAAAGTCCCAGTGCTGTTTATTTCCTGTCAAGCCTCCAGCAGCATCATGCTAGCAGGAACTCAGTACTGCCTTCTAGACAGGGAGACACTGATAGGCTACCTGTCCTGGAGGGATGTCCAGCTCCACACATGTCCTGGTTTCATCACCTGCAGGTATTAGGAGTTGATTCAGTGGGAACTTTCCTTCTTTTGCTTCAGGAAATACTTAAATGCAGACAGAAATGGCTTGATCTTCCATCAGACTGGAGGAAAAATGCATCATGTTGATTTTGCTACACAAAAACATGAAAAGGAGTTCAAAATTCATAGTTTCTGCAAGTGTTCTGGTCCAGAGAACCAAATGGACCGAGTGAAGACCGAGACAAGAGCTGGAGACGAGACCAAGTCTTTGGGGTGGGGGTTGACCCTGAGACTAGTTTCAAGACCAGAGCTGTAATTAGAAAAATTTAGATGTTGCTGCAACTGTTGGAAGCTCATTGGCAAATTGATCCACACTACGTGCCTCCACTGGTTTCACTAGTTCCACTGGTTCTGCTACTGGAGGGCAAGTGATACTGGTCCACCTAAAGTTTTTCGTTTCTTTTACCTCCATAATACTCCATCCTTAAATTCCCTTCTGTCATTTTCTGCACTGATGTAACAATCAAGCCTTTAGTTTTATGATTGTTTAATTCATTGTGGATTTTAATTATGTATTGAAAAGGATAATTTTATACTAAAGTTGTTAGACAAAGAGTTGGTATTATTATTAGTAATAGTGCAAGGGCCAGGACTAACGTGTTAATTTCTATGAATTAATTACATACATTTTAACACATTAAAATTTTTTATGCAATTACATTTTTTACTATTCGCATCTTTCTGATATGTCCATAAATCTGACGAACCACCGACATCCACTAACAGCAGCGATGGAAGCGGCTCCTCTGGGGGTTAATTTCTGCTTCCAGAGCCGATCTGATGCTGGAAAAGACTCCAGTTGTGTTCAAGTTGGGCTAAAAGCAGTCGGCCTGTCAGAGAAGCTATGCTAGCCTAGAATAGCATCTCAGTGCTAACCATGTAGCAGCAGCGCTAATGTCAGCGTCCACAGTCCACGTTTCTAAAGAAGCTCCATGAATGATCAGGGGTTCCTGAAACTCTGGAGAGATGAGCTTTGCTCCAACCTGATGCTGGAAGAACCTGAAGAACAGATTAAAACTAGAAACATCTCTGCTGTTCAGCTCAGATGCTGTTGATTCAATCATTTAGCAGCAAAAAAGGGGTTTTGAACTGAAAATGTTGCTGATTTTGTTGATATATTGTTTTAGATTAAAATATGATTAAATAATTACAGACCCTGAAATGAACTAAAACCAGGAAGAATCTCCTCCAGTCCACATTCACTTTCTCACCAGTCAGGCTCAAATTACACCGAAAACGTTCAATTTAACAACATTCCCGAAGGAAATCTGCTCAGAATGTCCTGGTGAAAATGATCCAAAACCAGAGGTTTGGGTCCATAATTAAAACCCAACTCTGTCACTTTGAAGAAGGGGACACTGAGACAGGTTTGGTCCTACATGGACATGAGGAAAGTACCAGAGTTTACTGAGTTTCAGCTAACACTACACTAACATCAAACACAGAGTGGCATCAGTTTAGGTTCTGATGATGATTGCTATCCTCTTCATCACTTGTTTCTAACCTGCCTCATGGCTTAGAGTCTGACTGGATGAAGATGCTCCAGGGTCAGGGTTAGCTTCTGCTCATTAGGAGCTTCCCAGTCTGACCTTATGACCTCTGGGATGTCAGCTGACCCGAATGTTCACCACACAGAAACAGAACATTATCAACCTGCAGAGCTCTTCAGACCGGTCCAACACCAGGACAAACAGAACCAAGACTGGAATAAAATGAGAAGAGAGTTAGACATGAAAGATAGACATTGTGTCTCCACCTCTGTCCTCCTGTTGTTCTCCATCTCAGAGACAGTTTGTCCCCTGGTTTAACCAAATCTGCTCTGCAGGACAACCTGCAGTCTAATCCAGCGCTCTGTAATCACACCAGAGATCATCATAAGGTTAATGTGTGGTTGCCATGGTTGCAGAGACTACAGTCCACAATATGGCAAACTGATTTGTAACATCACTCATCATCCAGCTGCAGAAACTATGCAGAAATAAAAAGAGCAGTTCTGTAACAGCAGGTAGCAGCAGAAGTTGTTTCTGAAACACAATGTCAGAGATTTCAATCTGAAATTCTCCTAAATTCTCCTGCTGCACTCATCCAGCTGGGAAGTTAAAGCTGTTCTGACTGACCTGAACCCGCCCTGAACTGGGTCACAGTTTAAAATGTCATGAAGCTATTGGGGGGGTACCAGCGATGGCCCAGCTGTAGATCCAAACCTTACTGCTCTGTTTTAATAGAGAGAAGTTCTTTCTAAATCTGAACCAGCTCTAAAGGAAGCATGAAGAACCGAAGTTCAACAACTTCAACAACAACTGCATTTAGAGTTGAAGTTGACAGACCGGTCAACTGGAGGACTGCTGGTTTTTACAAGATGTCTGCATCCGTAAATGTTAGTGCAGCATGTCACTGTAAAAATCTGTTAACTGTGGATACCAGCATAAACATTAGCATGCTAACCCCTCAGGTTGCAGGTTTCTCATTTTTCCCATCAGCCACTTGAATTTTAGGACGACATTCAATTTTTAAGATGGCCACCGTTTTTGAACCTTTTAAACCAGTTATTGCTATAAAATGTTCCTCATTTTCATGACTTGGATGAACTTTATGTCCCATCAGATGTTTTCCACCTTGGTCGTCCTGTTCATCCAGCTTTAAAGTAATAACATGGAGCAGAATCAGAAGCTGAGGACTTTGCTGTCAGCGAGTCTCACACCAGTCGTCACCTGGAAGGAGATGAAGATGAGAGACTGGGAGACAGTCGTCTTAATGGTTAGCGTTAGCGTCTGCTAATTTTTTATGTGTTTAGTGGTTTAAT
Organism: Anableps anableps; assembly: GCA_014839685.1. Lineage (NCBI taxonomy): Eukaryota > Metazoa > Chordata > Actinopteri > Cyprinodontiformes > Anablepidae > Anableps > Anableps anableps. Next base: position 39,145,623 of record CM026075.1, on the reverse strand, counting down.
ATTAGCTTCTGCTAATATTTTAATGTGTTTGGCGGTTTAGCATTAGCTTCTGCTAATTTTTTTTATGTGCTTAGTGGTTTAGCATTAGCAGAACCTAACTTAATGGTTAGCCGTGCCCACCGCTGGCAATAACTACAGTTGATTTTATTGCAAACATATATTCTCCATTACAACCATGGTGGATATTTTGAGAAATGTCCATCAGAAAAAGGAAACACAAGATCAAGGAAAAACATATGATTTCTATGGTTCAACATATGGAGGCTATGATTTCACATCAAATATATTAATCTAATTAGCGATTATAGTGCAAAAACGTAATTTTCCTTAACGATCATGGCGGCCATCTTGAAAAATTGCCATCATCTTGAATTTTTTTAGTGGCTAATGCTTTTTTTTTTTTTTTTTTTTTTTAAATTAAGCCCCTGGGATCATCTGTGCCAAGTTAGGTTCTTATATCTGCATGTGAAAGATTTTGCTGAAATACTCAATTATCTGCTATATATATTTCTGCATGTAAGAAGCAACCAGGACCAGAAATATTCACCACCTCCTGAAAGCTGGTGGAGAATCAGGACCTGGTCACCCTGGTGGCTTCACAGAAACAGAACCCTCTCCAGAGTGTCTGATATATTGATGCTGGTGGCAGAAAATCATCATTTAGATTGTAAAAGGAGGATAGATGGATTCTGATGGGCTCAGATTGATCCACCTTCCTGCAGTTGATATTAAAATTGAATGTTTGCATCATGAATCCTTGGCTAGTTCAGCACTGGTCTGTTATCGGCATTGCTGTGAAATCCACCCTGATGTTAGAGATATGCAGACGTGATGGTTTGATGAGTTGTTGTGGCTTCAGCTGGTTTCAGATGATGGAGGATCTGATCCTCTGAGATCTGAACAGCAACAATAATCCAGAACAATTAGTTGGAGAGGAAGGAAGAAGCATCTCTGCAACGCCATGCAGTCAGTGGTCTACAAACAAGGAGCGTGTGTGTGAGTGTTAGTGTGTTGTTTGCCAGGTGATTTCCCCAGCACTGTTAGCTGTGAATTCTTGGCTCTGGCTTCAAAGTAAAGCGGGTCATCCCCCAACCTGGCAGCTGCAGATACAGACACGTCTGCTGCAGAGACAGATCTGAGCCGCTTAGAGCCAACGACCCGATCGTTTATGACACACACGACAACCATGGAAGGAAATGGCTTCATAATTAAGCTCTAATACCTAGCTACTATGAGTAGTAGTAGTATTACTATTAGGGGTGTCTAGACCGAGAACGAGTACTTCAGCTTAGGTACTTGCCAAGTCCAAATACTGATACAGAGTAGTTAACAAGTCGGTTCTACTACATCAATCTATATCTTTTGAAAACACATCTCTGTTATTTAGAACAGGCTCTTGTTTACAAGCCTACAGTCCCCCTGACTGTATTAGCAAATCATAAATACAGCAGGACATAGGCTGTTGCAGACATTTAAAATAAATTAAAAATAATAAAAGTTACATTTACATGTTTGACCAGTTTTCCTGAACATGCAACTCACAAATATTTCAGTGAAACAACTGTAACACACTTAAAACCATTTTGGCACCACATCTCTCTGAAATTTTTGCTGTGATGTTGGTTGCTCTCTGCTGCTGCTAGCGGAACAGCAACTCTTTGAATTCAGTGTTTCATCTTCAAATTCTTTATCAATTCACTCATGTTAAGAGATGCATCATTCACCCATCCTCCTTCCTCCTTCATGTTTACCTTGAAAAACCTCACATCGTCTAACTTCTCTCTTCTTCTTGGGTTTTTTTTTGTGTTTTTTTTTTTTTGGAGGGTCAGCTAAAAACCTTTTGGTGTATTAGCACCACCACCTGGTGTGGAAAGTGATCTAGTCCAGCCCAGGAGGAAAAATCAAGCATAAAAGTAGCATTGGTTCCGAGTATCTGGTTGATTTCACAAGTACGAGTATTGGTATCAAGCCCGATACTGATACCAGTATTGGTATTGGGCCATCACTAAATATTATTATTAGATAATGAGCAAAGTTTAGGACTTATTTCCATATTGTTGGGTTTGTTTGTGTAAATAAATTAATAATTAATAAATTGATGTCCAGTTAAACTCAGTCTAAATCTAAAAATGTGTCCAATTCAAACAACAGAACCTCAGAACCTCAAGTTTACAGAACCCAGTAGAACCTGGAGCAAAGGAACCAGATGTGAACAGGTAAAGTAGTAAAATATAATCATCCTGGTCCTTTATTTGAGTAAGAGAAAATATTATAAATGTGGCAAAAAACAAATATTAATGAGGTCACAAACATTAAAAACCTTCCTTGTTAATAGAAATGCAATAAATTAATAAATTTATTCTGTTGGTCCACTATTTTAAAGAGAAAACTGATGGAAATAGTATTATTGGAAACTTAATGACACTGATGTTTGATCATTGACGTTTTTTAAGATCTCTGAGCTTCTGATGCTAATTTTATTTATTATATTCTAGTTAGTGCTGTCAATCAATTAAAAATTGAATTTAATCAGTTTAATCACACTCTGTTGCTGTGATTAATCACGATTAATCACAATCCTTAACTTTGTAAGCCTGAAATATAAAAATGCATGCACTGGTGGTTCTTGCAGGAATAGTACCCTGAGCAACCTCCTACTTCTGCCGCTCTCCAACCAATTAAAATGCAACCAATTATCTGATTTTTTTTTTTTTTTTTTTTTTTTTTTTTTTTTTTTTTTTTTTTTTTTTTTTTTTTTTTGTAGCAGAAAGTAAGTAATGTAGTTTCCCAGTATTCAGCAGCAACTATGGGTAACTTACTTCACACATCGTACAGGTAGTAGCAAAGTTGTTCAGGGGACAACTGACTGATAAGATATATTTTATTTTCTAGTTCTTGGAAGACCCACCCCTTTCTAATACTGCCCTGGGGAACTGCCCATATAGACCCTATCAAAAACTGCCACTGTGTGCACGTTTTCAAAAAATGTTTTATTGTCTCAACCTAAACATGTCTGAAGATTCACAGTTTTCCAGGTTTTCATATTCAGGAAGGATTATAGGAAGTAGTTTTGTTTTAGTAGAATAGAATAGAAATATCCTTTATTGTCCCACCATGGGGAAATTTCTATGCAACAGCAGCAAAGTGGCAATGACAGGCAATAACAGAAAAACAGACTTACACACAGAATATGAAAATATGTATAAAAACAGAATAAAGAATAAAAAAATACTGTACAGTAAGGCAAAATGTCAACATGAATACTTTGTAGTTGTAAAAATTACTCCAGTCCAGAGGAATGTGCAACTGAGTTGGTTTATTAAAAATGTACCAGATGTGCAAAATTTGTCTGAGCATTAAAAATACAAACTATTTACAGTTAGTGATGATAGAAGAATGGTAAAGTTGCACAGATACCAGCAGAGATATAAACACATTGATTCTGTTGGGAGCAGTGATGGTTCTAGAGTCTAACAGCTGCTGGCAGGAAGGATCTCCTAATATGCTCCTTAGTGCACCTAGGATGCAGCAGTCTGTCACTGAAGGAGCTCTCCAGCTCAGCAACGGCTTCATGCATGGGGGGGGGGACGTTGTCCATCACTGATGCTATTTTAGCCAGAGTCCTTCTGTCTCCCACCACCTGCTCGAGGGTCAAAGGTCATCCTAGCACAGAGCTGGCCTTCCTGATGAGCTGATCTAACCGCTTCCTCTCAGCTGGAGAGAAGCTGCTGCTCCAACAGACAGTCCCATAGAAGATGGCTGATGCCATCACAGAGTCAGAGAAGGTCCTCAGCAGCGCCCCCTGCAGTCCAGAAGACCTCAGCCTCCTCAGCAGGTAGAGTCTTTTCTGACCCTTCCTATGAAGAGCATCAGTGCTATGAGTCCAGAATCATCAGAGAGCTTTTGCAGATGGCAGTGTGGGGAGTTGATGGAGTTGCCTGCAGAGTAGAGGGTGACTTTCGCATCTTGATCTTTTGTAGCTCCTTCCTCACCTGCAGTGATGAAAGGACCAAGATAGAGGTGGGGGAGGGGGGCTGTGGGATGGAGTCCTCTGAAGTGAAGAGGGGAGATGATGGCTGAGAACTGAGAGGTGTGAAGTCCTGAGAAGACAAGCTGGCAGTCGTTACAGATGAGGGGGCTAACAGCAGGACTGGGCTCGGGGAGGGGTGGGTGACAGGCCAAACCTGTTAAAGAAATGGCTCAAGTCTTTTACTCACCCTCGGTCTCTGACAACCTGAGGGTTTGGTTTGTGGCCTGAAATTGATTTCAAACTCCTCCAAACCCCAATGATGTTGCTCTGCTGCAGCTGATCCTCCATCTTCTTCCTGTAGATGTTTTTTTCATCCCTAATTTTCCTTCTCAGCTCCTTCTGCACAGCTTTTGCCTCCTCCTCGTTTCCTGATTTAAATGCTTTCTTCTTCTCCTTCAGGAGAGGCTTTATTTCAGGGTTGATCCAGAGCTTGTTATTGGAGAAACACCGTACCATCATGGTGGGCACAGTGTTGTCGACACAGAAGTTGATATAGTCCGCGATGCAGTCTGCGGTGCTTTCGATGTCCTCCCCATGAGGAGCACAGAGCTCTTCCCACACAGCTGAAACAGTCCCTCCAAACTTCTTCAGGCCCGTCCAAGTCACAGCTGGTTCTATGCGACCAGGGGTTTATACACAGGCCGGAGACAAACCAGGTTGTGATCAGAGCCCCCCAGGGAGAGGGAGAGGTGATTAACTGTATGCCTCCTTGGTGTTGGCATAAAGTAGATCCAGGATTTTGTCATCTCTGGTGTGGCAGGTGACATATTGGGTGAAGGTTGGTAGAGTGGAGGGAGACATGATTGAAGTCTCCGGAGATCAGGAAGAGGCCTGTGGGTGCTGTTTGAAGTTTGCTGGTGGTAGTATGAAGGTCATTGCAGGCTGCAGCAGTGTTTGCAGAGGGCGGGACATACACAGTTATTGCAATAACGTGAAAACTCCCGAGTAAGACAGCTATTAGCACAAGGCCGGACTAGCAGCTCAATGTCCTTACTGCAGAGTGTCTCTTTGACAGTTAAATGTCCAGAGTTACACCATCTATCATTCACAAATACAACCAGACCCATTCTTTCTTCTTACTGCTCTCCTTCGTTCTGTCGGCACGGAGTAAATGAAAGCTGTCCATGTGTATATGAGAGTCTGGAGTTAGCGCGGTTAGCCATGTCTCAGTTAGTCAGATACAACTGGCCTCCTGGTAGCTCCTTTGATGGCACGCTAGAGCTGCCAGCTCATCCACTTTGTTGGGAAGAGATCTCACATTTCCAATGATGATGGACAGGATGACGGGTCTGCACCTTCTTCCTCGGTTTCAATGCCTGATGCCCATGTGCATCCCACGGCTCTTCCTTCTCAGCTCGCAGGGAATATCGGGCCGTTCGGTCAAATGCAGAACAGTTGAGCCACAGAGTGCTAACAGCTGAACCCTGGTGTAAACAAAGATCTCAAGGCCGTTTTTGCCTGCTCCAAACACAAAAGACTTAAAAAAACAAACTTAAAAACAAAGTTGTCCGCAAAACGGTCAGTTCCATTGTGTGAAACAGCAATACGAAAAAAAAGAGCAACAGAACAAGAGTATACAGAACATCGTCCTCAGAACACTGTCCTCACAATGCTGTCCTCAGAACTGGTTAATTTATTCAGCAGGAAATAATCAGACAGCACCAAAATATTTCATACTCATAAATCATAACCCAGAGACCAGTTTGGATCGACACTGGACCTCATCCCAGCTCCAAACACCAGTCCAGACCGTCCTCCGTCTCTCTGGCATCTCATTAAAGGGACGTTTAATAGCAGAGATGCCTTGACCAGCAACTGTTATCTCTGAAGCTCGTGTTTCTGTATTTTGTTGTTTTCATAATTATTAAGGTTATTAAAAAAACCTTGTTTTGTTTTTAACAAGATGTTAAGAAGATGTATTAACTGCTGTTATTGCCAAGAGTCATTGGTAGCACTGCTGCCTTGCAGCAAGAAGGTCTTGGGTTCGAATCCCAGCCTAGAGTCTTTCTGCTTGGAGTTGTTCTCCCTGTGCATGTGTGGGTTCTCTCTGGGTACTCCAGCTTCTTTCTACTGACTGCTGGATTAGCTGGTCTCTTATTTGTCCTTAGGTGTGAGTGTGTCCCTGGTTGTCTGTCCTGTGTGTCTCTGTGATGGACGGGGGGACCTGTCCAGGTTGCCCCCCCCCTCCACTCTCTGGACATCCAGTTAATCCACTAAGGCTTTTTACATTTTCAAGGAATCCGTAATTTTAAAAACCCAATCATGTTGGTTCTGAAAACAGCAGAGAAGGAAACATGGAGAATCGATCAAACCTCAAACTGGACATGAAGATCCAGAAGTTGGTCCAGAACCAGTTCAAGTTTCTCCTTCATGTTCAGATGCCTCTCCACCCCCATCCACATCCTAACGACCTGCTGATGGAGACCTTCAGCACCTTCCACATATTTCACCGCAACTTTTTCCTTTGAGTCAATATTTGCTCCTGTCTGTCATTCCAACCCGACCTGACCTGGCCCAGCTGCTAGTTGACCAACCTGCTTGTTGTCATGAAACTGTGTTTGCATTAAAAACTGCTCTGAGTTTACGAGCTGAAAGAAGAGCAGAACTGGACCCAGGGAGTGAAGCCAAATCCAGATCGCATGAAGAGAGGTCCAGAACTCCCTGTTACCCCCGCCCCCCCCACCCGGTCCCAGGCTTACAACCACTTCCTGCTCTATAATTAAGGGGTTATCTTCCAGCAGAGCAGAGAAATGAAACAGTAAAACCTTGAGAGGAAAATTACAGTTTTTCCTGGGAGTCAGAGGAAGTGTCAACAACTGTGGCTGAGGACCCTCTCCTGGTTCTGCCTCTGTTGATCCGTGGGAATCTGAGATGGGCCAGTTCCTCTGATATGGCCTGGTTCCTCTGAGATGGGCCGGTTCCTCCAAGACTCCAGATATCCAGAACCGTTTAGGCGTCCCTAAGAAGAACCCATCAAGCCCAGCGTGTTTCTGTGCAACAGCTGATTTCTAATTTTTTAGGCGCAAAGGAAAGTGAAGCCGGTTCTGGTCGGTCCGCTGCACATCTGGGCAGGAAATCAGCCGAGCAGCAGAAGAGCTGAGCAACAACAGAGCTGCAGATGTTTGAACCAACATGACGGCATGAAAGAGACCCAGAACCAGTTCCTTTCATTCTGGGTCACCTTCAGGTTCTGAGGCTTTTCAGACGCCCGTCAACAGAACCATGTCAGAACCAACAGGAACGAGAAATGGACCGGTTCTGACTTCTTCATGTGACTCAGATGAGTTGTTTTGAACCAAAATATTTGAAAAATCAGTGTTTTTTCTTTATTTTCATCATATCTCTTCCTGTATTTGATCAAAAATATTGGAAGTATTGAACATTTCATTATCACAATAACAATTATATTATTGATGATTTTTCAGATTTTGTCTCGTTGTTGCTCCTAACCAGAGTTGTTCTCAAGTCCCGTAATTTTTAAATCAACAATTAATTAACATTTAGTTTATTATTTGGAAATAAATCAGTACCTTTCATCCAAACCCATCTAACCATAACACCACAACAGTAACACGAAAGCACCTGGTTCTGACCCGTTAAATATCTGACTATCACTTCATCATTAGGGTTAGGGTTAAGGCGGCGTTCTGACGGCATTGTGAGGACAGCGTTCGAAGAATGGCGTTGTGAGGACAATGTTCTGAGGGTGGTGTTGTTAGGACGGTGTTCTGAGGACAGTGTTCTGAGGACGACGTGAGGACGATGCTAGGACAGTGTTGTGAGGACGATGTTCTGAGGATGACATGAGGACGATGTTGTTTAGATGGTGTTGTGAGAACAATGTTCTGAGAACGGTGTTCTGAAGATGTTGTTGTGAGGACATTCTGAAGACAGCGGTCAGGTGACTATGTGGTCTGGTGTCCTCCTAAAGGGTTTAGAGCCTGATTTTCAGGGTTATTGTTGGAGTAAACACATGAAGTCAGCTGGAATTTGTTTTTGCAGGTGTGCATTAACGCGCTCCCAGCTGGCCTGCCAAGGATTCGGGGTATTGGCTGCAGCAGCTTGTTGTTGCTGCAGAGACGCTGTAATTGCCCCAGAAGCTGACCTTGGTTCAGAGGGCTTTTTTTTCAGGGTAATTCAGCTCTTTGCAGCCATTGATATTAATCCTTTATAATTCAAGATTTTTCAGGAGTTTTCTGTTGCACTTCCACCAGCTTTTGGCCTTCATTGTTGAGCTCATCTCGGTTTTCCACCTCATATTTGACAAGATTTTCCTGCAGCTCTAATCTTCTAATCGAGTCTTTATCTTTTGCTTATGTCTCTTCATTCTCGCTCGGCTGCCGTACGCTACCTCTAACCCTAGCCTGAGGTGGTCCTGAGTGCACCATATGTAGCAGCCGGCCTAGATCACTTCCTCCCGGTCTGGAGGCAATGGCTACCACATGTGAGAAAACTGGTGGAGGATCAGGTGATCGGTTCTGGTTCTACCGACGGTGTGGATCGGTGGTTTGGGCTCTACATCATTTCAATCCTGCATACAGATGTTCCTCCAGCTATTGATAGCAGCTCTGTCTTCTGTCATGATCTGCCTTAAAGAGCAAAGATATTTCAAGTCCTTTGGTTGTGCAGCTTCGGACATTTAAAGTCCGGTCTCACTGCATTTGGTGGCCGCTAAATAATCTGTAATTAGGCTCCAGAACCCCTGCCTGCATCTCATGCTCAAATTAACCTTCATAAAGTGATGATTCACATGATGACTGAGGAGGAAATCAGGAGAAATGGTGTCAGAGAGCAGCAGCTAAGAGCTTTAACAAACTGGCACTCTACAGAGGGATTTAAAAGCTCTCAGTCTGCCCATAATCTATACAGTGCTGAATGAACATGTGATCAAAACTGTAATTTGAAATTCTGTCAACATTCAGATAAATGGTAAACTGGGGCAATGATTACACATTTCATGGATGGATTTATTAGGAGGGTTTGGGTTAGGGTCCACTTTTATCCCTCAATCGTCCACTTATTTATATGGCCTTGCTTGGGCTGTTGTCCTCCTACACCTGTGATTGAATCACAGCCGGGATGTGTTGATTCCTCTTTGCAGTCTAATTATCATTTCTTTTCATTTCATTCCCCCACATAGAACTGGGAAGAAGGGATTTTGTTCCCTCCATCAAAAGACTGGAAATTAACTGAACTTATTTCAATGAGCACTTTTAGGTCAAGCCTGAGAGCCGAGAGATGACTTCCTTAAATCCTGACTGTTTTTAATATTTATTTGTGTCTCATTTTAATTGTGTAACTAATTGTAATTGTTGTGTAACTTTTTCTGCCTCTTTGCCACGACTCCCTTGAAAAAAAAGGTTTTTAATCTCAACGGCTAAATCAAGGTTAAATGAAAATACATCTATATTTGTGATTAGCATGGTTAGCATTGGTGAAACATAAGCCTCAGTTTCAGAGAGAAAAACATAATCAAGTTCAACATTTAACATTTTTACTAATGTTAAAATTTTAAAGCCTCCATTGATAGTAATATTTTTAGTCAAAAATCCATTTATAGTTTTTTAGTTTTGTTTTTTTCTTTTGTTTTGTTCCAGTCATCATTAACCATTAGCTACATCGTGGAAATAATAGACAATAAAGAGCTCTGCTTTGCCACTTACTGGTTTGACATGGTGATTACAGCATTTAATGGAATTTCTACTGTCCATTTAACAATATATCAGCTTCTCTGGAAATCCTGTGTGTACATGTTTTCCTCCTGTCATTAGAACACCATGACTGGCTAACGGTTAGCCACCAACACCTCTGAGAGGACTATAGCCTCCATATATGGTGCCCCTGCTCCACAACTGGGTGTTACTGGGGGTTACCCACGTTCTTACTCTTATTATTACCCCAGTATGCTTAACACTGCTCATTGATATTAAGTTCTTGGAAAGAAATTCTTGTTTTAAGCAATAATTTACCAGGATAAAATTCACTAGTCAGTTTATTCATCTCATCTATAGAGTGCAAGTCTCTGCAGTCTAAAGTCGTCCAAAGTAACACTTCCCAGGTTATTAAAAGGAAATTCATATCTGGAAACAGACCGGAGAGCAAATTTTGGAAAGTTTGGCTCCAGAGTCCGGAGTTTGGCTTGGCTCCGTGCTGGGACTGTTTCACCGGGATGCCTGGTCCCGCCGCCAGGGAGAAGGAATCTGAGATGATTGAGAAGGATGTTATCTCAGCGTGCGGTTACATGAAGATAGGATGAAACCTCTGCTTTCATCACTGCTGGGATGGATGGATGGATGGATGAACGGATGGATGGATGAATGGATGGATGAATGAACGGATGGATGGATGGATGAACGGATGGATATATGGATGGATAGATGAATGGATGGATGGATAAATGGACAGATGGATGGATGGATGACTCAGGCTGGTTAACCCTTCCAGGTCTGACGCCGGGTGGATCTCCATCTGTCAGTTCCTGCTCTGCGTCCTGCGTCCTACTCTGCATCCTGCTCTGCGTCCTACTCTGCGTCCTGCTCTGCATCCTGCGTCCTACTCTGCATCCTGCTCTGCGTCCTGCATCCTACTGTGCATCCTGCTCTGCGTCCTGCATCCTGCTCTGCATCCCACATCCTCCTCTATGTCCTACTCTGCGTCCTGCATCCTGCTCTGCGTCCTGCATCCTACTGTGTATCCTGCTCTGCGTCCTACTCTGCGTCCTGCATCCTACTGTGCATCCTGCTCTGCGTCCTGCGTTCTACTCTGCATCCTGCTCTGCGTCCTACTCTGCGTCCTGCATCCTACTGTGCATCCTGCATCCTACTCTGCGACCTGCATCCTGCTCTGCGTCCCACACCCTCCTCTATGTCCTACTCTGCGTCCTGCATCCTGCTCTGCGTCCTGCATCCTACTCTGCATCCTACTCTGCATCCTGCTCTGTCTCCTGCGTCCTACTCTACATCCTGCTCTGCGTCCTGCATCCTACTCTGCGTCCTGCATCCTACTCTGCATCCTGCTCTGCGTCCTGCGTCCTACTCTGCATCCTGCTCTGCGTCCTACTCTGCGTCCTGAATCCTACTCTGCGTCCTGAATCCTACTCTGCGTCCTGCATCCTACTCTGCGTCCTGAATCCTACTCTGCGTCCTGCATCCTACTCTGCGTCCTGCATCCTGCTCTGCGTCCCACATCCTCCTCTATGTCCTACTCTGCGTCCTGCATCCTGCTCTGCGTCCCACATCCTCCTCTATGTCCTACTCTGCGTCCTGCATCCTGCTCTGCGTCCTGCATCCTACTGTGCATCCTGCTCTGCGTCCTGCGTTCTACTCTGCATCCTGCTCTGCGTCCTACTCTGCGTCCTGCATCCTACTCTGCATCTCAGAGCAGGATGCATCCTACTCTGCGTCCTGCATCCTGCTCTGCATCCCACATCCTCCTCTATGTCCTACTCTGTGTCCTGCATCCTGCTCTGCGTCCTGCATCCTACTCTGCATCCTACTCTGCGTCCTGCTCTGTCTCCTGCGTCCTACTCTACGTCCTGCTCTGCGTCCTGCATCCTACTCTGCGTCCTGCATCCTACTCTGCGTCCTGCATCCTGCTCTGCGTCCTGCGTCCTACTCTGCATCCTGCTCTGCGTCCTACTCTGCGTCCTGAATCCTACTCTGCGTCCTGAATCCTACTCTGCGTCCTGCATCCTACTCTGCGTCCTGCATCCTGCTCTGCGTCCTGCGTCCTACTCTGCATCCTGCTCTGCGTCCTACTCTGTATCCTGAATACTACTCTGCGTCCTGCATCCTACTCTGCGTCCTGCATCCTACTCTGCGTCCTGCATCCTACTCTGCGTCCTGAATCCTACTCTGCGTCCTGCATCCTACTCTGCGTCCTGCATCCTGCTCTGCGTCCTGCGTTCTACTCTGCATCCTGCTCTGCGTCCCACATCCTCCTCTATGTCCTACTCTGCGTCCTGCATCCTGCTCTGCATCCTGCGTCCTACTCTGCGTCCTGCTCTGTGTCCTGCGTCCTACTCTGCGTCCTGCGTCCTACTCTGCATCCTACTCTGCGTCCTGCATCCTACTCTGCGTCCTGTATCCTGCTCTGCGTCCTGCGTCCTGCTCTGTGTCCTGCTCTGTGTCCTGCGTCCTACTCTGTGTCCTGCTCTGCGTCCCACATCCTCCTCTATGTCCTACTCTGCGTCCTGCATCCTGCTCTGCGTCCTGCGTCCTACTCTGCGTCCTGCTCTGCGTCCTGCATCCTCCTCTATGTCCTACTCTGCGTCCTGCATCCTGCTCTGCGTCCTGCGTCCTACTCTGCGTCCTGCTCTGCGTCCTGCGTCCTACTCTGCGTCCTGCTCTGCGTCCAGCGTCCTACTCTGCATCCTACTCTGCGTCCTGCATCCTACTCTGCGTCCTGCATCCTGCTCTGCGTCCTGCGTCCTACTCTGCGTCCTGCTCTGCGTCCTGCGTCCTACTCTGCGTCCTGCTCTGCGTCCAGCGTCCTACTCTGCATCCTACTCTGCGTCCTGCATCCTACTCTGCGTCCTGTATCCTGCTCTGCGTCCTGCGTCCTACTCTGCGTCCTGCGTGCATGATTGTCTGTCGGTGTGTTGCCCTGCGATGGCGACCTGTCCAGGGCGGACCCCGTCTCTCGCCCCGTGACCACTGCAGATAGGCACCAGCGACCCTGCAAGGATAAGCCAGTTCAGGAAATGGATGGATGGATGCTTTTCACATGGTTCATCAGTATTTATTCCTAATTTATCGATGTTTTAAATCCATCTCCTGGGAACTGACGGGTTAGATCTGTTCCTGACCACATGATGAAGTGGCTCCCAGTGGTCTGACCCTGAGGTGACTCCGTTCCTGCAGCGTCGCTCAGGGGAAGCTGCGTCCAGCTAATTTTATCACAGCCAGCGTGCTGCTTGGCAGCGCCGCTGCCGTGACAAACGAGTCCTGATCCGGAGAGGCTGCTGTTGTTGTTGCTGAGTGATGTCCTGGCTGCTGGCTGCTCTCTGGAGCTCCGTCGCCTGTCACAAACCCTCGCCTCTGACGTAGGAACTCTGAGCTGATCCTTTCTCTGATCTCATTTCCTCTCAGGACACAAGTGTTTCCTGTCCTTCCCTGGAAGACTGACATTAGAAATCCGTATTTAAAGTTAGAGCTCTTCTTTTTTGAGTCAGAACAGTAGGTCCTTCTCATTTGCTTCCAAAGCTGCAGAGAAAGAAAGAAAGAAAGAAAGGCTCTCCTGACCTGCTCATGAACAAAGTCCATCTCTGACTGGACTGATGAGTCAGGATCTGCATGGAGATAAGGGCTCCTCTAACCTCCAGACTGCATTAAAAGCTCCTGCTGATGAGGGGCATCATCATCCCAGAGGAGCAGGTCCTCCCTCCACCTCTGCTTCAATAAACCAGTCTGCTGGCGGCTCCTCTGCTTGAAGGAAAGCAGTTCATTGCTGCTGATGTGGGCCGTGAGAGGAGAACAGGCGGACCAGTGAGGTTCAAACCCAGGAACATCTCCTCCAGCTGCTGCAGCAGATCCCAGTGGAGGGAGCATCTCTGTCGTCAAGGAAACAAGATCGTCTTAAATCAGGAGGAACATCAGCCGATCAGGTCTCACTGAGCAGAACGTTCTGGTACTGACTCTGCTGGTTCGTCCGTCTGTCTGTCCATCCATCCGTTCAGCCACCTTCTGAAGCAGGTTCTGGCCTTTCTTCCTACTGGTCATCCTCCACCGTCTCTCCTTCCTCTCAGTCGTGCTGGGCTCCTCCAACCCTCCAGATCTTCTTCCCTCCACTGAAAGAGAGCTGGTGCATCGATTAGTTGATGGGGCTCCCAGCTCTGCTGTGGAGAACCCAGGTGATAAATCAGAAGCTGATAATCCTGAAGGCACCTCATCAGTCTTCCCAGAGAGGTCTAAAGGTATCAGAGCCACATGGTCCATGTCGGTCTTTTCATGTGTCATGTGACCATCAGTGATGTCTACAGCACCTGCAGCAAAAACAAGGTTCTATTTAAGTTTTATTAAGTTTCATTTTTGACTTTTTGTGAAACATCCATAAAAAGTAACAGTGATATGATGATTGAGGTGAGAGTTGCTTTCTGTTTCCCTCGGCACCAATTAAACGCTGCATGGATGTTAGAGCAGCTCAGCTGAGGCGAGGTCTTCCTCCACAGTCTTCAGAACAATTAGGGACGGGGATGCAGCACCTTGAAGCCCAGGTGATCGATGAGGTGGGCGGAGGGTTCACAGGAACCAGCTGGGTCTGATCCGTAAACAGGCCGGGACAGGAACCAGGGGGAGGAAGCAATCAGGGCGCCATGGTTACCAGATGTAAACACAGGCCTGAGGCCCACGTGGCAAGATTTAATCATCACACCTCATCATGGAAAAATCCTTCCTCGTTATCGAGCCTGGATTTCAGGTGGAGGTGGACAGAAAACCTCTGCGTCCTCAGTTTGAGAACGTCTGCATGAATAATCCATAAATCATCCATATTCAGTCCCAGACAGAGGAGTTGGTCCTCATGACCAGGTCCTATGGTTAGAATAGTATAGAGGGGCAGATGGAAAGGACTGTAGCTGAAAACTGGTGAGAAGAATAAATCAGAATACAGATAAAACAGAGACATTCATCTCAGATACAGAAGGCAGAGAATCTTTATGAATTTATGCATAAAAACAGATTCTGAACCTTTTCCAGCCCAGAGGAGCAGCTGATAGTAACCAGGATGTTTTCACTGGTTCTGGTTCTGGTCGGTGTGATGAAGACAACTGATCCTTCTGTTTTATTAGATGGACTATATAAACGGTCCAGGTCCGGTCTGGAGTTCTGACTCAGAACCGGAGGGAACCGAGTGGGTTTTAGGTCCTGGGGAGTTTGATGTCTAAACTTTGCAGTCGTTGCTCTCATGTCATCCCAGAGTTCTGCTGATGTTCTGGTCCAGTAGAACCGGTATCGTTTTACTCTCCTGTAGGCACCTTGTTGGGTGTTCCTGTGGTTCCAGGTTCTGCTACCGTCTCTTGCCCAGTGGTTCCGTACAGGACCAGAGAACCTCTGGGTTTCAGCGGTGGGTTTCTAGGTTCTGTGAGGTTCTGTGAGGTTCTGGAGAACCGGCGCTGCTAACACACCTCTGTGTTTGTCTCAGTCCGGGGAGCTGCAGAACACATTAGTGTGTGTCTGAACTGGGAGTGTGTCTGCTTGGTCTGTGTATAGACGTTGGCGCGGTGCTGTGTAGTTAGGACCCGGGCCAACTGTTCCTGCTGGAATTTCCTGTCTGAACCCCCCTGCTCTTCCTCCTCCTCCTCCTCCTCCACTCTTGGCCTCTTTGTTTCCCTTTCACTGCTTGTTTTCCCTCAAAGCACCAGAAAGCAGATTATTTCTGCTCAGGGTCTCCTCTTTATCACTGAGGACTTCCTGGAAGACGAATCCTCTCTGCTCTCCACTCCAGCCTGGTGCTGATCCGCTGCTGAGTCACCAGGTTGGACGGGTTCTGGTACCAGAGAGATGAAACCAGGGCTTCATGACAGGAACTAAAAATGTTTGTTTCTGCTCACTGCTGTGGAGCAGATGGAAAGATAGCCCAGATGCTTCTGTGTCCTCCACTGATTTATTACCGCAGCACAATAAAGAGGAAGTTAGGGTCCAATTTAGAGCTGCTGAGTTTCACTTCAACCAGTTTAGTGAGTACAGATCCAGTTAATTTTTTTCAGTTTGACTCAGATTCAGGCTGTTTTCCCACCTGATAGTCCGCTAGACTCGCTTCGATTGGGAACCAAAATCCAGCTGCTGCGGTTCTTCCTCTCTGCTCCGAGTCAAAGCAACCAAACCCTTTCAGCAACCTGTTCCCCTCCTCGCCTGTGGGGGCGCTGCACCAAGAACCACTGAAGGAAACGACATGAAAGCCTCTGAAGACACTGAGCGCAGCTTCCTTCTTCACCAAATGTCAGCAACAACAGAGCAGCGTCAGGTTTTAGTGGTTGGAGGATTTCTCTTCAGTCTTCGGCTAAAGACCACGAGCCATTTCTCCCGCTAGCGCTAGCCTAGCTAGGGTTTGTTTTGGTTGTATTTACCCAGAATGCCCTGCGCTGTAGTCCACTTCCTGCTTTTGGAGCGGCTTCCGGTCCGCTTGGTATTCACATCTGCCAGATGTGAACCAAACCAGAGTTCACTTCAACCGAACCCAGACTGAGGTTTGAAGGCGGACTAGAGTTCTTATTATTCACACCTCCCCAACCGGACCGGACTTTCTAGTCAGACGGACTGGAGCTGGATTAAAAATAAATAAAGCGGATTGATGGGAAAGATGCAGCCTCAATGCAGTTCAATCCAGTCCTGGACATGTGACCACAGCCTAATCCAGTCCAGTGAAATCTCTGTAGAATCATTTTCAGTTTATATCCTTCCGATCCAGACTAGTTTAATCATAACTACATCACAACATAGATTTATTACAATTTGTAACAGTCCAAGCAGTGCTTTTAATGATCCAACTCTAATATAAATGTTTAAAGTTGAACTCAATAAAATTAAGTTTAAACCAAGTTTATTTCAATGCAGTTAAAGTCAAATTTAATCCAAGCTTTACATTTTAATATTATGTTAGCCTCAGATATTATAATTTAGTTCAAAAGAGCACAGTTTATTTTCTTCATATCCATAATAAATGTTGATTATTCCCGTTAAAACTTTTAAAGTTCCCTGTGTGAAGTTTATCTCAGATCATAAATATATTCTATATTTCACATCAGTCTACAGTTACAGATTGGTTATTTCCTGTTATAACTCGACATTTTTATGATTAAACAGTTCAAGTAATAAAATCAGTTCAGCACATCTATCCTCAGTCTATTTAACAGGATCCAGTTTAATCTAGTTTAACCCTAACCCTTTCATTTATTTGAATTAAATCAAATAATCAGTTCATTTTTATTTCAGCCTTTTTATATTTCTACATTAATCATTATATCCTATTATAATTTAGTAAAATAATTCTGGTCTGTCCCAGTTAAAACATTTTATTCCAGTTTCATGTTTTTGATCATTTTCTGAAGATATTAAATCTGATTTGTTTTAATATATTTTATTCTGAAATCAGAACATTTATTTCTCTTCAAATCATTTAAAACTTTTTGTATTTCACTTCTAAAATGAACTTTAGTTAGGTTCAGCTAAACGTCTTTTATTTACAGTGAAATTCCTTCTGTTTGGGTCGGAAGCCGACCTGTGTAAGAAGAAATTAGCCGTTTGCTAACCTTCAGAGGTGGATGTAGTTTCCTCAGGAAGCTGCGTATATTCAGCGGACTGCTGCGGTTCTGTCCTCCGTCTCACCTGAGACGTGTGGAGACGCTTGACGCATCCTCCGTGTCTCCATGCCCAGACGGGACAGGCCGTAAATCAGCGTCCCTACAGCCCAGAGAACAATGCAGCTGTCTTGGTGATAGAAGGTCCTCCCAAGCCCTTCTCACCTCCACATCTGATGGGGGGGGGGGCTCAGCCTCTGGAGCTTCTGCTTTATTAAAACAGCTGAGAGCTCCAGCTGCAGATACCGGAGCTCATGTTCCCTGACTCTCTCTGGTCAGATGTGCCGGGCCTCCTCTCTAGCAACAGGCCCGACTTCTGGTTCTGCCTGAGTCAAAGCTCTGGTTCTCTGGGGGCCTCTTGAGGCCCCGCAGCAGCTGACTCTGAGTCAGTCGCACTCAAACAGCCATCTAACATATGCATTCATTTAGCAGGGCGTCCGCGCATCCTTAAAAAGTCTTAAATTCATTTAAAAATGGAAGTTGGCTTTAAATACATTTTGTTTTGGCTGGACTATTTCATTTCGTATACGTAGTTTTTTTTTTCTCGTGGGACTTCTGTCAGGCAAACGTTTGAGCCACCCACAGACATCGACTTACAGTGGTTCAGGCTACTGGTAACTCGCCGCTAATACACACTAGCTAGCTAGCTTGCTGTGTATCGCACACAGGGAGTGATGAATGGCAGCAACAGGCGAAAGTCATCGGCACTTTGGGTGAAATCTGACACACTGGATGTTGATCATTTTTCAACTTTCTTGTGTCGCATCTAAATGTCCCATGCACGAATGTCAGCAGTCGCTTGGCAGGAGGACGGCAAGCGATTGTCATCTCCCATCTGGCGAGTCCTTTTAGTGTAAATTTATCGGCAGTTGGCTGGACGATGTTCGTTTTCACCACTGGCTATAACTGCTGCTGCCAACCTACGAGGTTGGGTGGCTCTGCTAAGCTTGGCTCTGTGGGGGTTAAGGCTGCAGAGGGCCATAAGCAGAGGGAGAAGCACAAAGAGCAACAAACAGACCACTTGATTGATGCTTGACTGTAATACAGCAGGATTCCCCAAATGTCCCCTATATTTCTAGTTTTTCTGTGTTCCCAGGAGCATTAAACAGGAGCTAAAAAGTCTTAAATTTGACTTGCTGACACCTGTAGATACCCTGGTTTGGTCCACGTGAGAACCCGACTGGTTCCAGGTCACGTTCCTGTTTTCTTTCCTGCAACATCAGAGGAACATTAAATCCACCTTTACTGGAACTTTTTAGAAAATCTACAACAAAAACAAATGTTGATTAAAGAAGCAGATCTTATCCTGATCCAGAGAGCTGCAGCTGTCCAAGGTTTGTGTGCCTGGAGGGAAACTCTCTCCTCTTCCTCACTCAGCTGTAATCCCACCAACATTCCCAGAGAACAAGACGCTACAGCGTCACCATGATTGCCTCAGTCACACAACAAAAGGCTCAATCAGGCTTAAAGTAGCAGAAATGTCTGGCTGCTCTAAAAACAACAGTCTGCTGCGCTGCTGGAGCCTGCAGCCTCGGCTCTGCTCCACCTTCTTCTGGCTGCTGAGGCTCGTCTCCCACAGGAAGGAGTCACAGCAGCACTTCAAGTCTTTCAAAGTAAAGTTTTATGATCAGTTTGCAGCGCTCCTCTGACCGGAGTTCAGAGTTTAGCTTCAGAGACTGCATGCTGACAAACATTCAGGGGATGAATTCACTTCATCCGACAGATTTAGAGGTGAAATTTGAGAACAGATGAAGCTGTTTCTCTGACCTTTGACCCCCAGCAGGCAAACCTACTCTAAATTGAGGTTTTTCCTTGGCGAATGTGAGGCGGATCGCTGCTGGAATAATTAATGAGGATCTGCTGCATGGTTCTGGCGGGTCTCGCCTGCAGCCTCCAGACGGTTTATGGCAGGAAACGCTGCATCTCTGCAGACTTTGAGCCATAAACCCGCTTGTGTCGAAGCTGCTTCGGTCTCGCTGGATGAGGAGTCATTAATGGCTCGCTGTTTCTCAGGGCGACGCCATGAAAGCTGGAATTAAGTGCAGAGTTACGGGAACAGTAAAAGGTTCTGCTGGGCCCGCTTTAATAGGGAACTGGGTGTCAGCTCAGGTATTTCCTCTCACCACCCTAATGTGTGTTGTTTTTCCTTTTTCCAGGTGCCCACCACCTTTTCCCCACGTTTCACACCCCCATCCCGATAGACATGAGGCACCATGAGGGGCGGTACCATTATGAGCCACACCCACTCCACACCATGCATGGGTAGGTAACCGGACCGCCTGGGTCTCCTGTCTTCACAGGCATAGGATGTGCTGCTTCACTGGTTGCCATGGTGATTCCCACCTTTTTCTTGTTCATCATATAAAAAAACACGGTCACTGTGTGACCCCGAGAGGTCATGGTATAAAGAGGTTCTGCTGGTGGACCAACAGAACCAGTGAAGGAGATCTGACTCCAGGCCTGTTTCTCCAGTACCAATCAGAACCAAACCAACTGGGAGGCAATGAGACAGTGGGCGTGTCTCTCTGCTCTCTGGGCTCTGATTAGGGAGACAAAAACACCTACAACTGGATGGAGAAGCTGGTTCGATCCAGAAGGTTCTGAATCTTCCACCGGCTGAGAGCTGACCATTCTGGGGGAAATCGGGAAAGATCCTCAAAGTTAAACTGGGATTATGGAAAAACCAGAAAAGGGATCAGAACAATAACTGGATGGGGTGAAGTTGGACTGGGTCTGGTCTCTGTATGTGTGTGTGTGTGTGTGTGTTTTAGCATTTCTCACCTTGTATGGCCCGTTTCTCCAACAAATCGCTGCCGCTCCTAAAACATCTTTATTTCTTTTATCTGTAGAATTTATTTCTATTTCATTATGATAAGAAATAAAATGAGGAATACGTTTGTTAGAGAAGAGGCTGCTGAGGCTGCATTCACTCAGCAGGTAAATGCGATCCATTTCCCATTTTTTCACCAGTCTGATCGGCCCAGTTCTGATCTTTTCAAAAATCTGATTTGTGCCGCTTCCATATGTGGAACTAAATTGTATCCTGTAGTTTCCAGAGCGTCTGCAGTCTGAACGCTCACGTCGCGTTTTATCCGACTTTTCCGTCGCTGACGTGAGCCGTGCGTCATAATTCTGCAGCAGAAGCAGCCGGACGGTGAATCTGGACATAAGCAACGTCTGATAATGAAGTGCTGAGAGGAGCGAGAGCCGGTGGAGCCTCCCATCCCGGTCCCAGCGCTCCCAGTCCGACTCCACCTCCAGACCGGTCCTCTCCAGCAGCTGCAGGCGATGCTCCGCTAAAGGCCGCTGCTGTTGGTTCTTCTTCCTGCTGCTCAGCTTCCTGCGTCTGGTTCTGATCCGGTGGCGGTGCTGTTGGCTCTCAGCGGCTGTAGTACCCGTCCAGAGACGCCGGCGGCCATTATTGCTGCTGGGGGGCTAAGTTCTTCTGCTGGGGTCGTAAACCATCACACTGGAGTCTGACTGCGGTCGCATTTAATTAGTAGCAGGAACGACCAGCAGAAAAACATGGGATTTCAGCAAAAAATCGGATTAGAACATTAAGACCTGCTGTGAAAACGTGGCCTACGTGTCAAGTCGTATATTAGAGATGCTTGTCATTCAGATTATTTATTGAGCTGCACAACTGACAACAGGCTGATATTAGCTTGGTAATTAGCAGGGCTTTCTGCTGGTGTAGCCATCAGCCAGTCCCAGCACTAACTGAACTCCTCAATATGGATGCTAGGTGGCGCTCCTTAAGTTTCTCTGTGTATTTTAAAAACCTTAGTTGGATTTATTTCAGCTAAATGTGAAGGAGTCTTCTTTCAGACAGCTGACTAACAGTGTGCAGCAAACGGCAAGGAAGGAGCATCGCTGGGAGCTTCCTGGGCTTCTCACAAGTCCGACTTCAAACTGCAGGATCTTCATAATGAAGCTTTGAAAGCATGGTGGACCTCGGACCTTCAGCTGGTCAGGTGGCTGGAGGGAACCAAGGAGCCCCGGTCGATAGAAGTTCAGTCAGCCGCCTGCTGCTGCTTTAAATTCAGCATCCGATCCGGTGATACGCTGCAGCGCTGCAGCTATTCATCACCAGCAGTGCCAGGCTGAGGAGGAGGGGTGATTAATGCTGTGAGACTGTGACAGAGCGCTCCTGCTAATTCATCAGGATCTCCACCTGAAGGTTCACAGAGACTGCAGCTCTGCATCATGTCAGGAGTTCAGGGTGTCACTGCAAACATTTCCCCCTCCTCAGCACGCTTCTCAGAGCAGGAGTCAAACTGGGACTTGGAGCTCTCCCTCCTGCTTGGAGTCAAGCATGTTCTGTGAAAACCACCGATGCAGGAGAGCCAGCGTGTTTGAGCGGGTAGTTAGCACCCATGATCTCGGAAAGTCCATGACAACACATTGGATGAGAAACACGGATCCTCCAACCATTCCTGAGCAGCAGAAAGCAGCACTGAGACGTGTGTGGAGGAGCTGTGGTCTGCACCGCCCCGCTACACAAACACATGTGGTCCCGCTCAGTTGAAGCCCCGCGGCCCCACGGCGGGGAATGTGTGTATTCAATCCAGTTCACAGATGAAGCATTCGCCTGTTATTTGCTTCATTGTTTTGGTTTGGTGAAGAGGAGGAAGGGCAGCATACAGTGCAGAGTGGGAGGGGACATGTTCTTCGTCTCCAGGGTCCTACTCATCGTCACGGCTCCCCTGACTTGGAGCCAGGAATGTGCCGCTGAAAACACAAAACCTTCGAGTCATCAATCAGGGAGCGGCATGTCACCAATCAGCAGCCGGAGAGTTTCACACTTTATCGCATGGTCTCAACACTGACTTACACAATCAAGACCAAAGCAAATGCTCACAGACAGCGGCAGAGCAGGAGAAGGATAATTACCCTCAGGATGATCTGCCGGGCCCCTCCTGTGTCTCTGGGAGGAACATGATGGTCCTGAAGGGTCCTGAAGGGTCCCTGCGGCTGATTCATCGTCATCCTGCTGGCGGTCCTGCAGAAAACAGGACATGTTTGGGTTCAGAACTGATCTGGGCTCAGAACTGTTGAGTTTCTCCATGGAGAGCCACACACTGAGCAAGTCTGGAGGTAGAGGACAACAGGAACCCCTCACCTCACTAACTGCTCACCTGCACAGAGAGCAGTAGGAAAAATAAACAGGTAGACCTGGAATCTAACAGGGAAACATGGAGGTTCCTCTCCAACCGTCACCTTACAATCCAATATGGCCGCTTTGCTTTTAAAACATTAATAACTGTGGTTTTCTTCAGCTAGTTTTGGCAGTCACTAGACTTTTCTCGCAACCACTTACGCATGCGCGCGCGTGTACACACACACACATACCAGGGTGCAACGGGGACCGGAATCACAGTTCAGAACATTTTCTGAGGTTTCCATCGAGAAAAAAAAATACTAAAATGTTTTAATGTTTTTTATATTCAGCAGAGAAGAAAGAAAGTTCCCATTTTACCAGCAGAAGGAAACATTTGGTGACAGTTGTTTGATCAACATGTTCTATCATTTAGGAAAGAGGGCCGTTTAGACCTGACTGGAGGTTTAATTTGATCAATTAATTAAATCAGTAAAACCATTTGAAAATGTTCAGTGTTGTAGTCTTTCAGCGAGTCTGTCCAGACAGTCAATGATAAAAAAGTAAAGAATCCAGATGTAATTGAATGCAGCGTTGCAGCAGCTTGCAGGAGAAGATGGTTTTGGGTTTGTATTAACTTGTGAACAGCAGCTCAGTGTAGAAACTCTGAAGGTTTCAGGGAGTCCATTTGTCTCCAACCATGAGCTCCACCTGCGGTTGGTTCTGTCTGGTTCTGGATCAGCTCAGCATGTGGAAACCAGAGCAGCAGTCCTGCTCCTGGACGGTGGTATGCTCTTACTCATGCTGTTGCTCATGGTGCTCAACAAGCTGCACCTTGTCCCAATCACTTCTTCTCCCAGCAGAGTTTGAACAATGGAACAACAGAGCGTGTAATCACCCAGAGAACACAGAGACAAACAGCAATTAGCAGGCTGAAAGCATGTCATCTGCTGCCTTCCTCCACCACCTCCCAGCCCCACCAGCTCCTCTTCCCAGTTTCAGTCACTCTGCCAACCAAAGGGCTGCTGGATGATGGAGGCTGTGGAAGTGGCAGCTTCTCTTCAACCTTTAGACCCGGAGCCTCAGGAAGACACACCAACTTCAAGTAGCATCTTGTCAGGAGGAGGCTGGACCAACAAGCCTTCAGTGATAACAGACAGGACAATTATCTTCTGACAGCCGATGGCAGTAAACAGCTTGAGGAGCTCTGGGCTGCTCCAACTGATCTGCTGCAGACACCTTCTCCCCCTGAGACAAGAAGCTAATAAATACTGCTGGTGGATCCAGCTGAGAGGAACAAGAGACAAGAAGTGAAAAGCATCTCCTGATAAAACTAATTCATTTGACTTTAGAACAAATTTCCTGATTTTCTCAAACCACATTTTTAATCATCGTTGACGAAATCTTTGGTCGCATCTCGAATTAATCCAGATAAATATAAACTGAAATGTTTCTCAATCATTCCGTCCAACGACCATTTAACACCGGAAACTGATTATTATGAAGTTCTGAAGATGTCTGAGCCTCTTTTTGAACCAGTTCCTTTCAGTTTGAACAAGGCAGGAACTGTTCACTGTTTGGATCACATCTTTAGGTCTTCTTCAGCTCCTCCCTCAGAGGTGGAACCATGAATATCTGAAGGGAATGAAGAGAAACGAAGCAGTGAAAAACAACCTGAGCCTCTTCTGCTCAAAGTTACCAGAAAGCAGCCAAACAAAAGTGAAATCTGAGCTTCACTGAACCTGCTAGCAAAGAGAATCAGAGCAGAGGATGATAAATCAAAAGCAGGACAGTTGCAACAGTAGCTCTTTTCTCCAGCTCCTCCAGCTGATGACTGAACCTGAGCAAGGACTGGATCCTTTCTTTATTTCCAGGCATCTGCTGGTTAATATCACCATGAATGCACTCCTCATTTTCTCTCTGTCATGATTTGTTCACCTTCATGTGAACATCCTTATATTCGTGGATTAACCTAGAAAACACAGAGAGCCGCTTTATTTTCCCTCATTATTTCTGTTCACTGAGAGGAAAACTGCAGCTGAAAGCAGATATTTACATACAGTTTACATTAAAACACCTCATCATTTATTCTTTATAATCTGACATTAAATCAGAATATTTACGTTTATTAAATTTATATTTCGTTCAATTTGTGAGTTTCTTAAGGGAAAATGTTTTTATTACTTTCTTCAAGACAGATTTTATAGAAACTAAGATGATTAAACATTGAAACTATCTGGAAAAGCTGAAGAGACGGACGGGTTCTACTGTGAAATGTCAGAACCAACTCTAAAGACCAATATAATATAATAATAATAACATCAGAATATATTATTATTAAAACACAGTTTCTTCATCAGCTCCTGATTCCTTCAGCTTCAGTTATAAAGGTTGAATCAATGGTTTCTGGTCAATATTGTGATCTTTTACAACAACATACATAATCTGGAGTCTTTGTTATAATGTTATTAACATTATGGGATGTATCCATGTTTGGACATATTTCTGCAGGTTTTTCAGCTTTATTCCAGTGAAGCGCTGTGTTTTAGTCCCATACGGGGAGCCGCAGCGAGTGATGACTTTCAGACACCTTGTTGTAGAAGCAGAGAAGCCGTCCCAGTGCCAGTTTACCCAGCCATCCCAGTGCCAGTTTACCCAGCAGTCCCTCAGCAGATCACCCCAGCACTAATCTGAGACGGCAGTGCCAACCTCCGTGGACACGGATCGAAGCGTGTTTTTGTGTATGGACCGTCTGTTTCTTCTCACGTCTCCCTGCCGCCCCAACAGAGGGGTCTTTATGGCTGTTTGCAGTGGAAGACGGCAGAAAGTTGGCACTGGGACAAGACCAGCAGTCTGCAGGCGCTTACTGGAAATGGAGCGAGGGTTTGGGCAGCCCTGCCAGCTCTCTGGCCCATCGTTCACCTGCAGCCAGGCCTGAGTTACAGCGCAGCGAACGTTTAGAACCTCTTTAACTGCAGAAGTAAAATTGGTGTGAAGGTTCAACTTCTGCTGTTTGCTCGGAGTCATTCATAATGTTGACCGTACCTTCCTCGTGAGGTTGAGTCTCAGTGACAGACATGAATCTGAGGAAAGCAGAGTTAAACAACAGGGACTGAGCTCTGCACAGAGGCCTGGGTCATGACCTCTCCGTGGTGCTCCTCGCCGTCCTCGCTCAGATCTCCTGGGTTTTATATAAACACTGATACAGAAAGGAACATTTATTTCTGCAGCATGTTCCATGTACAAGATGATTCAAAGTGCTTTACAGGAAAATCAAAAGAGTAAGATTTAAAAACAGACAAAAATTAAACAAGATCAAAGAACTGAAATGTTGAGAAAAAGCTGTCATATGCACAGCTGAAAAGCTCTGTTTCCAGCCTGGATTGAGTCGAGGCCTGTCTTACTTCCTCAGGAGCTGAAACGCAGCCTCGCCGTGTTTGGTCCTGACTCTGGGCACCAGCAGGAGAACGCCACCTGAACTTCCCAGCTGCATCATACGCCTCTAACATGTCAGAGATGTACGAAGAGACCACGAAGGCACTTCGTGGTCTCTTCTTTAAAACAACAGAGTTGTTAAAACAACAGTTGTTTTAAAGTTGATTGTCTGAGCGACTGGAAGCCAGAGACCTGAGCACTGGACTAATATGGTCGTATTTCCTGGTTCTAGTGTGAACTGGTGCAGGAGTGTTCTGGATGTTGTGCAGCGGTCCTACAGGCCGTTACAGTAGTCTCACCTGCTGGAGACAAACACCTGTTTTTATTGATGAAATGAAATTACAAATAAAAGAATGGTTGCAGAAGATGAGCCGGCGTCATTACAGGTCAGGAAAAGCCTCAACAATCCTAGCTGCAGGTTGGATTGCAGGATGTTCCTGGCTCCAGATAGAAGCTCAGACTATCAGCTGGTTGGTTTCTTATATCAACCTCTCAACTAGAGCTTTGCAATAAAACGTCAGCAATAACGTCACGAAATAAGTTTTCCTCGATAGACAGATGAGAAAGGCTCGATATAGACATTCGATATACAGAAAAGATGAACAGCCAATGATAATCAGAGTTCCTCCATGCTGGACCAATCATGTGGCTGGAAGAGAGGCTCGGTAGCGGCCAGACGCACTAACGGCTAATGTCTGTGCAGCTGGAGCCTCTGACTTCAGGTAACAGGAAGGACATGTCCTGAGGAAGGGAAGACTGAAGAAAGAAGGAACGGAACGCTTTGGTCAGTTTTAAAGTCAGACAAAAACAAAGTAGCGTTCCAACAAAGTGGAGGAATGCCACCGATCTGTTTTGCCACATAAACCAGTGGCGCCCCCTAGAGCATGCAAAACATAAACCTTTACAATCCCAGATGAGAACGAGTGCTAAGCCCCCCGTGAAAACAACACCTGTAGAGTGTAATATTTGACCCAGCCCAGCATAGACTGGCAGCAATGAAACAGTTCTCCCTTCACTGGATTTTGTGACAATGTTTATTTTATTTATTTCACATCAGCAAAAGAATGTGTCTATTTTCATTCAGTTTTCCTGCAATTCTTGAAGATTTGATGTTTGATGACGTGCAACTTTTAAAAAATGAATCTTTAAAATCAGAAATAACCTTCTGATATCTTGAAATCTCAATAGTACCAGGGAACATTAAAGTGACAAAAAGTTTATATTGTGACATTTATTGATATTGTCTGATACAAAAAATGTTATTGTGACAGGATTTTATCCATATCACCCAGGCCTGCTCTCAACTAGAAGAAAATACTGCTGTTCGCTCCCAGTTATGAACGTCTTTTTGCCTCATGTTTCCTGGTGTCTCATTCAAGTTGGACGGAGGAATCAGGAGTTTGCAGTGTAAAGGTGCTGCTTGTCTTGTCAAGGAGAAATTAGAGTTCCTCCTCTGATGGTGCTGCAGGTGTTTGGACCACCGACTACAGACATGACCTCCTGCTTATCGGCACTAAAGAAGAATGTGTAAACATGAGAGCTGTCAGAGTGCTCTCCTCCAGCGGACGTTTTCATCTCCAGCTCAGTCCTGGAGGCTGTCAGGAATTACAACACTCACTTGTCTTTGTTCTCTCAAACATCCACCAATTACCTGCCAGAGATGACAAGTTTACTGCTCCGCCTGACCTGACCGGCACAGAACTGCAGACGTTCCTCCAGACTGGAAGCTAGCTGCTCCAGGTTCTGTCTGATCATGCAGTCTGATGGGAGAGACCCAGAAGTTTTGGCCACCCAAACAGACGGGGTGTACTTTCTGCATCGCGTGTAGCCTCTCAGTTGAAAAGCTATCAGTCCTGGCTTGTTTATAGCTGCAGGCTTTAATAGGAGAAGGTGAGCAAGAAAGGACTATTATGCATTATCTGTAGGGGAGGGTGGAAGCCAACTGACAATCAGATACTTTTGTAAAAAAAAAAAAAAAAAAAAAGACGCTGAGTCTGGTCTTTAAACACTCCAGTAGTGAAATGATCTGAACGTCTCATTCATCAGTGGTTTTAACTCTTCTTCACAGCCCCCCAGGACTGACAGGAAGTCCAGTCATCTCAGATATTTCTCTGATTCGACTCTCACCGCACGCTGCGGCTGGGACTGGCGAGTCCCCGTTCAGCCCGCCACATCCATACGTCAGCCCTCACATGGACCAGTACCTCCGCTCGGTCCACGGCAGTCCCACGCTGTCCATGATCTCAGCTGCACGAGGACTGAGCCCGGCTGAAGGTAGGATTTATAAATCACTGCAGCACAGAATGAGCACTGTTTAGTTCTGGGTCTGATCGGTGGGTCAACAGGTCTCTGATGACCTGAGGGGTCAGCTCCAGCTGCTAGACTGGTGACCCACCAACCAGGACCCTACAGCTGGGTCCTGTTGTGACTGAGATCTGTTCATGTTTAGATCCGACTCTAAAAGCTAGACCCAAGGTTCTGGATGTTCTCTAGTTTCAGCCTCATTTAGTCCAGTTAACATCTGTGGGACTGTGGTCATGTGATGACACAGAAACATCAAGATGTGTATGATCAGAAGAAACTGGAATTTAAAGTGGGACGAGAATGGAGCCTTGAGGAACCCCACGTGATTATTAAATAAAACAAGGTCGACCAGATCAAGATACGAGACAAAATGTCTGGTGCTCTTTACACCTATTTGCACTGGATCTGACTGAGAAATCAATCAGATTCAGCAGCTCACTGGTGAGGATAATTATTTTTGTTCTGGAGATGAAGTACATCATAAACCAACCAAGTGGTTTATGAGGAGGACGTAGAGGAAGCTTTTAGACTGTGCAGGCTGGTTACTGTCTAAAAAAATGATTAAAGCATGAATACCTCTAAATCTGCTGAGGCTGAAAGCATGAACCTGGGTTCTAGTCTGGATTCAGTGAAACATCTGGAACATGAAGGTTTATCACTTTATCACAGCAATGAGGACAACAACAGCTCCATCTTCTACTTCAGTTTATACAGTTTGGTGCTGATTCACAGTCTGTTTATTCACAGTAATAAAATCTGTTCCAGTTATCAAACAATGCAGTCAAGTTCAGTTTATTATTACTGTTATTAAAAAACCAGCAGATCCCTCCTCCTGAACGATCAGGTAGCATTAAACATTTAGCAGCAATCCCTCATACCAAGCATTGGTGACAGTGGAGACTCCCCTTTAACAGTCAGAAACCTCCAGCAGTACCAGAACCAGAACCTGGCACAGTGAGCTGCCATCTGCAGAATTAAACAATAAATAGCTCCTTCAGTTGCTTTGTCAAGCAGAGAGACAGGGTTAGACACAGAGAGAGACAGGGTTAAACAAAGAGACAAGTTAGACACACACACAGAGAGAGAGAGAGAGACAGACCGATAGGTTAAACACAGAGAGACAGTTTAGACGCAGAGAGACGGATCAAGTTTACCATAGAGATATTACGTGAAGTGGTTCTATCAGATCTCTAGATATAAATATCGAGATGCTGACCTCTTGTCTCTCCTCATTAAGTCCAACTGGAAAGTTTCTCTACAGTTGCAGAAGGTCTCGTTTATTTAGATGAACAATTATATCCATGGAAACTCCTGTCACATCTAGCAGAGACAGATTTAGACTTTAGAGCAAGTGATGAAGAAAATCTGAGAGCTGATGGAAGTTGAGCAGATGGTGGATTCTTGCTCCAGATGTTTGAGGAGCAGCTCTTCCTGCTTGACTGCAGCTCACTGAGGCTATATAGATGGAGGTTCCAGTCCTGATTATCAGCCTGCATACAGTCCATTTCCAGCTTCAGCTACGGAAACATATCTGTCTTCAAGTTATTTTCACAGCTCCATCGGGGTTTGTTTGAAGAGATAAAATCAGAAGATGCTAGGTTGCAATAAATCACCAAAGGAGACGTCCAGTCACTGCCCCTGTTGGCTTTATTAAAAAACTACCATTTTATTGGTGTTCAGGTGTTATTTTAGTTATTAAATAAGACACAAGTCCCCATCAGGACCATATGTACATCTGTGCTCATCATCATCATCATACTACTACTACACAAAGACTCAGCTATAAGTAAACATTGATCCAGTTTCAATCAGTGCTGAAGGTTCTAGGAAACCTCTGACCCGGAAATAACTTCAGCCCGGTAATGATCAGGTTCTGGTTCTGATGGATCCAGAACCTGGGCGCAGCAGGAGGCTGCGGTTGTCCAGTCCAAATATCCCTGCCCCCACCTCCTTCCTGTTGCATAATAAAACAGCCCCCCACCCCCTCCAACGTCTAACAGGAAGTGGGAGGGAGCCAGGTGTCAGCTGCTCCTCCAGCTCTGGTTCTGATCGGTTCTGACATCTTAAACGCAGCTTTACTACATCCAGGTTTGAACACATTTTATGCCAACATTGCTGCTGCTCGTGACGATTTTAACGGTTTCTCCGGTAACAGAAATGCACCTGCACTCTGGGAATGACGTCATCCCGTCATATAAAGCATGATCTATCCCAGAGGAGCCACCCCCTCAGCCGCTTCACTCCTGTTCTCCTCCTCTCTGTTCTTCCAGTGACCCACGAGCATCTGAAGGACCGGGCCCTGTTCAGCCTCCCCCCTCCACCACCGGGGGCCAACGCCTCAGAGTACTACCACCTGATGGCCAGCGCCACCAGCCAGAGGAGCCCCTACGGCGACTTGCTGATCCAGAACGGTGCTGCGGCTGCAGCGGTCCATCTGCCGGATTATATCGGCCCTGTGGACGGTGAGGAGAACGTCATCTGATATTTTTACCAGTCCAGACAACGATCATGAGCTGTGCTCATATCGTCCCATTCTCCTTACTCTGAAAGCATTTTTCTGGAAAGCTGTTCCACATCAAAGCTGCAGAGCTTGTGATTCCAGTATGAATATGTCTGCTTAAAGACAAAGGATTGCAATTGATAGGTTTTGTTTTTAAGGCCAGTTAGCTCTAAATTAATTAAAATTAGTTTAGACTATTTGACAGACAGATTGGTATGTGTCCCAACACTGTTTCAAAATGCAAACACAAAACATTATTTTGAGGAAGTAGTCTTATTTTTGGCTAAATTAGAAAACAACCTTTTGGAGTTGATTCTTAACCTATTTAACAGTTAACGCAGTGATCGATAATTTAATCATAACAATAAAGGCAGATTAAATGAACATAAAGAATCTAATGTTGTTTTAACGATCTCTTTTAAGTCCAAAACACCATGAATAACAATATTAATTGTTTATGAGCATCAGCGGTTCGCTGCGGCTGACTACACCAGCAGGAAATAACCATGTTTGGAATACTTTAGCCTTTAGTCACATTTAGCTTAGCTGCCTATAGCTCTCAGAAAACAGGACATTTTAGAACATTTTTAGGACTATTATATGTAACTTAGTGGCTAGAAAGGGAAGAAAATACCCATAAGAGAGATAAGCTCAACCTTACTGGACTATCTGTGATTGAAATAATCCCTTAACTGTTCGAACTCTATGGTTACCTTTAGCTGCAGCATGTGCAGGCTGTTCCATTTGGTACAGGCTCTAAACACCATAAAAATATAAAACAAATACTTATATTGATCATCCTAAGCTATTATTTCTGCCCAGGCACCACCTACTGTCAGTCGAGTTCTGATGGACGAACTCTGCTTTCAGCTGGCTATGCCTCTGTGGGGAACCAGGGGTTAGCTTCTGCAGCTAACAGCTGCAATCTGCTGTACAGCGAGCAGACTCGTAACGTGGCGTTCTCAGCTCTGCATCAGGCTGGCATGGGTGGGGGGGAATCAGTCAGTTTTAGCTTGTCAACGGTGAACCTGTAATCACAAGGTTCCTCCTGCAGAATTCTGAATAAAACCAAGATCAAGGTTTATTCCTTCAGCCGGGCAATACAATACAGTCACCTGTATTTTGGATCCAGAGCTCCTGGACATGGAGCGGCCTTCCTCTGCCAGCAAAGGAAGGTTTCAGGTCACACGCTCTGTCCTCTCCAATGCAGCAGCACCATGCAACAAGAATGTTGTTGACCTCGTTGTGGGGTTTTAAGGTTGCCATGACATCATATCCTTCCTGAAACAACTCCTCTTCCTGTTGCTGGAACCAGAGTGGGTTAAAATGTAGAGCATTATTGAATCAATAGTTGTACCAGCCTCCTGTTTTCAGTCCTTCATGCCTGGATGTCCAACATATCCATCCATCTATCTATCATTACATCCATCCATCCATCCAGTCTAGTTTTTCCAGGCTCCGTATATAAAGTTACTATACCACTATATAGTACAGTTCTGTATTGGGTTTCAAGGGACGGGGAACTCTTGAAATGTGAGTCTGGAAAAATCTGGAATCCTGACAGGAAGAATGTGTAGGAACCCTGTAGAAGGCAGAAGTATTTACACACCAGTTCACAGAGACCAGCCTGTTCCTTCATGCAGGTTAGAACGTGAACTCCATCAGCAGAGCTGGAGTTGGATTTCAGCAGCAAACAGCATCCAAGAAACTCTCAGAGTCCAGAACAGTCGGTCTTTCTGGTGCTCTATAATCCGATCCCCTGCTCCTCCAGGAGTCTTTGAGTTCATCCAGCCAGCCACCCAACAACCAGGCTCTGCAGGGTTAGTCATCTCTGCAGCCTTCCTGACAGGACACCAACTAATAAAATGGGATATTGGATTACTGGGCCATTAATCTTAGAAATGACCCCCATCACAGAGGTAAACAAGCAGAGCTGAACGTGTCCTCCCCTTCTTCTTCTCGCCAACCACCTGAACGACCACCGCTGGCCACACTTGTTTGGGACGCTGCTTGCTGGTGGAGCCACAACCTCGGTCACCCCGACCGGCCGCTTCTCTCCAGCATCAACACTGGCTGCCTCCTGCCCAGGGTCTCTCTGTGAGTGATGTGGTCAGGGACGGACCACTCTGCCAGTCTGGAGGCTCTTCCACTCACAGAGGCCATATTGACAGAGGCAGCTAGCTAATGGTGGTTGCGGGCCGCCTCAGATTGAATCAAAGAGCTTATTTAGTGTGAGAGCGAGACCGGAGCACTGGTGAAGGTGCCAAATAGGAGCTACATCCATTCCTTTCTGTTTGTTTTGGATGGAGCCACAGATAAATATCATATTAAAAAATCTACTTATGCATTAATATTCAGCAGACCCACCGCAAGGCCTGAAAGCCCTCAGTGAACCCATCGTATGACTTCTCTTCTTCTGCCCTGGAGAAAATGCCTTGAAGGACAGCCATCAGGACCGTTGGGGAAAAGTTTTCACAACCTGTGACCCAACTGGAGATCTTTCTCATCCATGAAACAGCAGCAGTAGGTTTCTCTGGAGGACACCTGAAACCACACACCTACCACCAGGATTCAGAGGACAGCTTCTAAACATATTGCTATGATGGGCTTTGACCCAGGGTCTCTGGTGGTTTTCTCCAAGTACTCCAGCTTCCTCCCACAGCCCAAAAGCATCCATGTTGTGTCCATCAGCAGAGTGTCTCCATCAGTGATTGCTTGTCTGGGATGGACTGTCCTGGTAGACGTCCTCACTGGACTCTGGACTGATCATCAGACATTATTTTTAGCTTTGTTAGCTTCATTAGCACACTCCAGGTTTTTCTACTAGACTGGTTCTGGTGTCTAATCAGCGCTCAGGCTCGGTTAACACCAAGTCTTCCTGCTTCCACCGACTCTGGCACCAGAACCCAGATCCATCTTAGCATCCAGGGAATACCAGGACTCTGCAGTCTGACTGATCCAACCCAGAAACAATCAAACAACAAAGTTATTCTGGTTCCGACTGATCCTATCTGTGGCTGAAGAAGGCTGAAGAAGACACCACACAGGGTCATCCATCCATCCATCTTACAGTAGTTATTAAAACCTGACTGAGTGGGCTGAATTGGAAGCTAAATATTATTCACACAGTGTAGTGATAAAGTATTTGCCCCCCTGCTGGTCTCCTCTGTTTTTGCTTTGTTTATCACACTTAAACCCCCTTAGTTCAGATTTTTTAAAAGTTTGGCTCTGTGTAGTTTTGATCTCTAACGCTTCTTTTACCTGTTGCAGAAAGATGCTGCATCACTTGAGCTTCTTGGAGAGTTAACAGCTAACAGCTGGTCAGACGTAGGCCAGACGTTTTAGCTAAATAAATGAAAATGTTCACATCATGTTAACAGTCAGCAATGTCCATGTTCCTCTGCTGGCCACGCCAATCCCCCAGATAAGCTGCGACTCATCGCTCCTCTCTGGAGAACAGAACAGCTTCAGGATGTTAGGCTGCTGGTTGTCTGCAGCAGTGATAATGGTAAGGTCCTGTTTGAACATGATCCTGGTGGACCTACTGATCCCTTAAACGGTCAGGGGTCAGATGGTGAGATGGCTAGCTGTTAGAGGATTCATTTGCTTTCCAGCAAGCTGATGTTCTGTGAAAATATTCTGTGAACTGAAGAGACAAAAGTAGACGTTTCTGGAAGGTCTGTGTCTCGTTACATCTGGAGTAAATCTAACACAGCATTTCAGAACCGGAACATCAGACCTACAGTCAAACATGGTGGTGGCAGTGTGATGATCTGGGCTACTTCGCTGCTTCTGGACCTGGACAACTTGCTGTAACTGATGGACTCTCAAGGAGAAGGTCCCACCATCATTTCATGACCCGAAGCAACCAGCAGGTCCACCTTTGAATGGCCAAAACATGAAGGTTTTAAGTGGCCTTGTCAAAATCTGGCTTTCAGTCTGACTGAGAGGGTGTGACCTGACCTTAAACATGGGCAGTTATCACACTTGATGGCAGCTGTTGCTGCCAAAGGAGGAACAGTCAGCTGTAAGGTTAGGGGGTGATTACTTTTCCACAGATCATTATTCAGAAAATGCTGTTTTAGCAATAGCATCAACAGAACAAATCTGAGGGGTGTTAATACTTTTCACAGCACTGTAGGTATTTACGTGCTCCTTTGAAGAATCGTAGTTGAAACTGAAATATTTTTGAAACATGACTAGCATTAGCAATGATGAGTGAAAGCATGAAGTTCACATTGGGAGGCATTCAGAGGACTGAACGAGCCGGTGTGCCGGGGGCGGCGTCGAAGCTGCCACGACAAAAGCAGCGGCCAAGGAAAATGTCTGCTATCCTGTAGAAAGAAGGATTTTGTGCAGCTGAAGCAGAGGCAGGCAGGGAGAACGATCTGGGTTCTGATGTGGTGTTGGGATGGCATGGGGGGGCCGTGGGGTAACTGCTCCCCTCAGACTGCAAACACAAACACTTAACTAAATGTTAGCTCATGAGCACATCGCTGGAAGTGTGTGCATAAACATGCTGGCGCACACAACGGCGGCTTTGGACTCCAGCGAGAGGCTCACAGAGGATTCGGAGCTAATAAAATTCCCAGAGTTGGGCTTCATGAAGTTCAGCAGGAAAACAAACAGAGGCTCAGGCTGGAGAGCCTCCACCGGCAAGGAGAGGGCTGCGGCAGCAGCGCTGGCACCCAGCCTGCTGCTGGTGCTGCTGGTGGGTGTAGCGGTTCGGGTGGAGGAGGAGGCATTGGCAGCGTTCCTCAGACTCCTGGTTAGAAGAGGCTTCTTCTTCTTGAGATGCTTTACTACACTGGAATTACACTGGGACTGATTTTACAAACCATCCAGAAACCCCCGGCTGTCTTAGTAGAGTGAGATTTTTTACAGGCGCATCTTGAACATCGTGTGTGCATATACCTATTTCAAATCAATAGCCCTGTGCTGTTTGATGTAGATGTTTAACAATGTTCAACCCTCTACAGGTTGGTTTCTCCAACAATCAAACTGGCAACAACAGAACAAGTAGCACAGAGCAACAGCACAGAATATGGCCTTGAGAAGAATCATCTATACTTCTACATGTAGCCAGTGAGATTATATGACAGAAATTATTCTGAGAGAATTCAGATTAATGAGACTACAAGCCCTGAGAACTGATAACAAGATGCCTGCTGATATTTACATATTAAAATACTCTGATCATCATTTTTACACAGAAATAGAAAACACAGACAGGGTTAATCACTGACAGACCGGTTTAGACAGAGAGAGACAGGATTAAGTACAATGAGACAGGGTTAAACAGATAGAGGCAGTTAAATACAGAGACAAGTTCAACACAGAGAAAGAGAGACAGACAGAGAAACAGGTCAGGTATGGAGATTAGACACAGAAAGATAGGTTAGACACAGAGAGTGTTAGACACAGAGAAAGAGAGACAGTGGCTTCCTGCTCCAGATGTTTTGATGATTTAAATTAGGGCTGTCCAAAGTGTGGCCCAGGGGACATTTATGGCCCTTGGACTGATTTTGTGGAGCCCCCAACTGCTGGAATGATACAAATTTGTCCTGTCCAGCACAGGTGATTGATGCAGATGGAGACTTTTTATTTTTAATCTGGGTAAAATTATTACCCGACATTATTTTTCTTACAATGGAAAATGTTAAATACAACACAAAGTAATTGTGTTTTTATAACCAAACATTTATAATAAGTAGAACCACGTTTGTCCAGAAACAGAACATGTCTACCATATGTACAATAAAAAAGACAAGTCAAATAGAAATCACCAGGGACCATTATAGCAAATGTAATAACTACATATACAAGATACACTTAAATGTCAATTTTCTTTCTAAATTAATCTAAGATGACTTGGGCCACACCCTACACTGTAAAAAAATAAAAATTTTAGAAGGGCACTTTTTCTGTCTAGATGAAGAAGGGGAGGTGCTCTAGCACCACTTAGTGTCTATCTGTGTACGTACCTGTCAAGGAGGCATCCTGGTAGACAGCCAGAGCTACTTCAGCTGAGCCTGTTAGCTAACTCGTAGCTCCCACCACTAAGCCTGCATGATGAAATGTCTTCTGTCCCAGTCCAGACTCGCTGGGACTCTGTGGACATGTGAACCTGGTTCAGAGTGTGGGACAACGCCACCCCCAGCAGCCCTGCAGACAGTGTTAGGCTGATAATTACCAGCAGAAACTAGTCCGGAGCTCCTAGCTGGAGTCTTAGACTAACTGTTATCACAGCGGCTGTGTGAGGCGGCGTGAGCCCGGCCGTGATCACAATACAGCACAAACCTCAAATTAACGTTCCTCCTGAAGCTGCAGCACATGCTTGAAATAATCCTGAACACAGAACTCCTCTCTGCGGTGCTTTTTAAATATTTCCCTCTCCCTGCTGTATCACTGTGTAATTATGTCTGTCTATATAAATCCAGATCCCACAATTACAACCAGCCTCGGCTCGGCCCCACATAGCAACGCGGCGCCGTGCGCGCACTCACACTTTTACATGTGCACACCACTGCGCCTCCCCAGCCTGTGCAACATCTGTTTTCTCACTCTGTGCCGGAACATGCTCACCCTTTCAATTATACCCTCCACCTATAAACCCCTCCCTCTCGGGGGGTGGGGGGGGTCATATTTGGGAGATTTAGGCCAGATAAAACTCAGTTGATGCTTTGGAATAAACTGGATCTCGGCTGTGGGACGTTTTGCTGCTGGATATGTAGAGATCAGAGGATGGTGAAGGGTAGCATTTGGGCTCCGTGCCCAGAGGGGGGTGCAGGCGCCAGCTTACCAGGCCACCACGTCATGAGGCCTGTTTCCTGCTTCATGTATTAATGCAAACATCTTCTATCAAAGCTGCTGGCAGGACGACAAGTTGGCCTTAGTGGAAAATGGAGCTCCATCCCGGCCGTCTGCATGGCGGAGAAAACATTCCTGAGAAGGGCTCGTTGTTTCTGCCAGTGTTTCTCTCCCCCCTCGTCTCATTGCCCCCAGCCTCTGCCATCAGACGTCCCTGGGGGCCCTTTAACCGAGTCCACATGTCCACAGTTTACGACTCGCCACCTCCAAACGCAGCAGCTTTATGGCTGTTGGTCCACCGCTGCTGGAGGTGCTGTGAGCTCGTCCAGCCACCATGCTGCCAGCGGTGCAGCTGACGGGAGCGGGAGGAAGGTGAGCTGTGATGGGCCCATAAACAGCTTCCTGCCTCTCACGCCTCTGATCATGTCCTCATTAAACACAAAGAAGCCTGGCCTGGCGTCCCGCAGCACCTGCTGTCTCCAAGCTGGGGATTTTCTTAGGAAACCTGAAGCTAAATATCTCAAAATGAAATCACAAATAATCGTGGATGGCATGCTTGTTGTGGAAACTAAACAGTGTAAAGAGGTTGAGCCTAGTGTGATACTTACAAGACGGAGGTTTTCTGGACTCCACCTTTGTTCTTTTAATGATATGCTCAAATCAATTTGTTTAAATTGCCTCCATTTAACTTGCTGAAGTAGTGAGAGAGATCGCTATCGCAGTAACGACTGAGAACCATTCATTATTCACTAGAGGCTCCGCATGCTAAACGCGGAGAGATGAGGAGATAGACTGGAGCTGGACTGAAGGTTCCTGATAGACTGGAGCTGAGCTGGGCTGAAGGTTCCTGATAGACTGGAGCTGGGCTGAAGGTTCCTGATAGACTGGAGCTGGGCTGGACTGAAGGTTCCTGATAGACTGGAGCTGGGCTGGGCTGAAGGTTCCTGATAGACTGGAGCTGGGCTGAAGGTTCCTGATAGACTGGAGCTGAGCTGGGCTGAAGGTTCCTGATAGACTGGAGCTGGACTGAAGGTTCCTGATAGACTGGAGCTGGGCTGGGCTGAAGGTTCCTGATAGACTGGAACTGAGCTGGACTGAAGGTTCCTGATAGACTGGAGCTGAGCTGGGCTGAAGGTTCCTGATAGACTGGAGCTGGGCTGGACTGAAGGTTCCTGATTGACTGGAGCTGGACTGAAGGTTCCTGATAGACTGGAGCTGAGCTGGACTGAAGGTTCCTGATTGACTGGAGCTGGACTGAAGGTTCCTGATAGACTGGAGCAGGACTGGACTGAAGGTTCCTGATAGACTGGAGCTGAGCTGAAGGTTCCTGATAGACTGGAGCTGGGCTGGACTGAAGGTTCCTGATAGACTGGAGCTGGGCTGGACTGAAGGTTCCTGATAGACTGGAGCTGGGCTGAAGGTTCCTGATAGACTGGAGCTGGGCTGGACTGAAGGTTCCTGATAGACTGGAACTGAGCTGGACTGAAGGTTCCTGATAGACTGGAGCTGAGCTGGACTGAAGGTTCCTGATAGACTGGAGCTGGGCTGGACTGAAGGTTCCTGATTGACTGGAGCTGGACTGAAGGTTCCTGATAGACTGGAGCTGAGCTGGACTGAAGGTTCCTGATTGACTGGAGCTGGACTGAAGGTTCCTGATAGACTGGAGCAGGACTGGACTGAAGGTTCCTGATAGACTGGAGCTGAGCTGAAGGTTCCTGATAGACTGGAGCTGGGCTGGACTGAAGGTTCCTGATAGACTGGAGCTGGGCTGGACTGAAGGTTCCTGATTGACTGGAGCTGGACTGAAGGTTCCTGATAGACTGGAGCTGAGCTGGACTGAAGGTTCCTGATTGACTGGAGCTGGACTGAAGGTTCCTGATAGACTGGAGCAGGACTGGACTGAAGGTTCCTGATAGACTGGAGCTGAGCTGAAGGTTCCTGATAGACTGGAGCTGGGCTGGACTGAAGGTTCCTGATAGACTGGAGCTGGGCTGGACTGAAGGTTCCTGATAGACTGGAGCTGGGCTGAAGGTTCCTGATAGACTGGAGCTGGGCTGGGCTGAAGGTTCCTGATAGACTGGAACTGAGCTGGACTGAAGGTTCCTGATAGACTGGAGCTGAGCTGGGCTGAAGGTTCCTGATAGACTGGAGCTGGGCTGGACTGAAGGTTCCTGATTGACTGGAGCTGGACTGAAGGTTCCTGATAGACTGGAGCTGAGCTGGACTGAAGGTTCCTGATTGACTGGAGCTGGACTGAAGGTTCCTGATAGACTGGAGCTGGACTGGACTGAAGGTTCCTGATAGACTGGAGCTGAGCTGAAGGTTCCTGATAGACTGGAGCTGGGCTGGACTGAAGGTTCCTGATAGACTGGAGCTGAGCTGGACTGAAGGTTCCTGATAGACTGGAGCTGGGCTGAAGGTTCCTGATAGACTGGAGCAGGACTGAAGGTTCCTGATAGACTGGAGCTGGGCTGGACTGAAGGTTCCTGATAGACTGGAGCTGAGCTGGGCTGAAGGTTCCTGATAGACTGGAGCTGAGCTGGGCTGAAGGTTCCTGATAGACTGGAGCTGGACTGAAGGTTCCTGATTGACTGGAGCTGGACTGAAGGTTCCTGATAGACTGGAGCTGGGCTGGACTGAAGGTTCCTGATAGACTGGAGCTGAGCTGAAGGTTCCTGATAGACTGGAGCTGGGCTGGACTGAAGGTTCCTGATAGACTGGAGCTGAGCTGAGCTGAAGGTTCCTGATAGACTGGA
The DNA here is from genome assembly GCA_014839685.1 of Anableps anableps. Taxonomy (NCBI): domain Eukaryota; kingdom Metazoa; phylum Chordata; class Actinopteri; order Cyprinodontiformes; family Anablepidae; genus Anableps; species Anableps anableps. The sequence continues at coordinate 39,105,396 of CM026075.1, read as the reverse complement.
GCTGGGCTGGACTGAAGGTTCCTGATTGACTGGAGCTGGACTGAAGGTTCCTGATAGACTGGAGCTGAGCTGAAGGTTCCTGATAGACTGGAGCTGAGCAGGACTGAAGGTTCCTGATAGACTGAAGCTGGGCTGAAGGTTCCTGATAGACTGGAGCTGGACTGAAGGTTCCTGATTGACTGGAGCTGGGCTGGACTGAAGGTTCCTGATAGACTGGAGCTGGGCTGAAGGTTCCTGATAGACTGGAGCTGGACTGAAGGTTCCTGATTGACTGGAGCTGAGCTGGGCTGAAGGTTCCTGATAGACTGGAGCTGGGCTGGACTGAAGGTTCCTGATAGACTGGAGCTGAGCTGAAGGTTCCTGATAGACTGGAGCTGGGCTGGACTGAAGGTTCCTGATAGACTGGAGCTGGACTGAAGGTTCCTGATAGACTGGAGCTGGGCTGGACTGAAGGTTCCTGATAGACTGGAGCTGGGCTGGACTGAAGGTTCCTGATAGACTGGAGCTGAGCTGAAGGTTCCTGATAGACTGGAGCTGGACTGAAGGTTCCTGATTGACTGGAGCTGGGCTGGACTGAAGGTTCCTGATTGACTGGAGCTGGGCTGAAGGTTCCTGATAGACTGGAGCTGGACTGAAGGTTCCTGATTGACTGGAGCTGAGCTGGGCTGAAGGTTCCTGATAGACTGGAGCTGGACTGAAGGTTCCTGATAGACTGGAGCTGGACTGAAGGTTCCTGATAGACTGGAGCTGAGCTGAAGGTTCCTGATAGACTGGAACTGAGCTGAGCTGAAGGTTCCTGATAGACTGGAGCTGGACTGAAGGTTCCTGATTGACTGGAGCTGGACTGAAGGTTCCTGATAGACTGGAGCTGAGCTGAGCTGAAGGTTCCTGATAGACTGGAGCTGGGCTGACGGTTCCTGATTGACTGGAGCTGGACTGAAGGTTCCTGATAGACTGGAACTGAGCTGGACTGAAGGTTCCTGATAGACTGGAGCTGGGCTGGACTGAAGGTTCCTGATAGACTGGAGCTGAGCTGAAGGTTCCTGATTGACTGGAGCTGAGCTGGGCTGAAGGTTCCTGATAGACTGGAGCTGAGCTGGGCTGAAGGTTCCTGATAGACTGGAGCTGGGCTGGACTGAAGGTTCCTGATAGACTGGAGCTGGGCTGAAGGTTCCTGATTGACTGGAGCTGGACTGAAGGTTCCTGATAGACTGGAACTGAGCTGGATTGAAGGTTCCTGATAGACTGGAGCTGAGCTGAAGGTTCCTGATAGACTGGAGCTGGGCTGGACTGAAGGTTCCTGATAGACTGGAGCTGGGCTGAAGGTTCCTGATAGACTGGAGCTGGACTGAAGGTTCCTGATAGACTGGAACTGAGCTGGACTGAAGGTTCCTGATAGACTGGAGCTGAGCTGAAGGTTCCTGATAGACTGGAGCTGGGCTGGACTGAAGGTTCCTGATAGACTGGAGCTGGGCTGAAGGTTCCTGATAGACTGGAGCTGAGCTGGGCTGAAGGTTCCTGATAGACTGGAGCTGGGCTGAAGGTTCCTGATAGACTGGAGCTGAGCTGAGCTGAAGGTTCCTGATAGACTGGAGCTGAGCTGAAGGTTCCTGATAGACTGGAGCTGGACTGAAGGTTCCTGATAGACTGGAGCTGAGCTGGACTGAAGGTTCCTGATAGACTGGAGCTGGGCTGGACTGAAGGTTCCTGATAGACTGGAGCTGAGCTGAAGGTTCCTGATAGACTGGAGCTGGGCTGGACTGAAGGTTCCTGATAGACTGGAGCTGGACTGAAGGTTCGTGATAGACTGGAGCTGGGCTGGACTGAAGGTTCCTGATAGACTGGAGCTGAGCTGAGCTGAAGGTTCCTGATAGACTGGAGCTGGGCTGAAGGTTCCTGATAGACTGGAGCTGGGCTGGACTGAAGGTTCCCGAGGCACCATCCATGAGAGCTGCTGGGTTTACTGGAGACTAGAACAGGTTCTGGTCCCAGGTTTTATCCAATCTGGAAATGTCTGGAATTGTACGATTTCCTTTAGCTGGATAAGTTAGTCTGGAAAACATTATGGAAAAATATTCCCTCCGTCCACCCATCCATCCATTCGACCATTTGTTTGTCCATGCATCCGCAGACAGATCTGCCATAAAATCATGTTAAAGAGGCAGAGGCAGCTTCAGCTTCATCTGATGCACATTCTGGAGATAAACCTGCTATTAATCCCCTTTTCCTGCCCAGTTATTAACCAGTTAATCTACCAGTAACCAGCGGAGCTGTCCTCCGCTGGTGCCCAGTCCAGCAGGAAGAGCTGAGCTGTTCTCAGGCTAGAAGGATCCATTCAGCTGCAGATGATCAGTCCATCACTGGAGGAACGATGCTGCTGCTTCCAGCCCAGAGAAGGCTGATGTTCTGATGCAGAAGGAATCACTGATTAGTTTTAATGTATTTATAATATTGTATATAATAAGATTAAGTCAATGAAAAAGCTGTAAAATGTGACCGTTTTTTAATCTAATTAACTGATTATTCATCAGAATAATTTTACTATTAGAAATATTATTACTAAAATAATCGCTGGATGCAGTCCTGCCTGACAATGAGGGAACTTTAAAGGTAAAACGTCATTCTGAAGTTGTCTTTGTGTCTTCGTTTTGTCCCCGTCCAGTGTCCCGTTTCTCCAGCCCAAGGTTGACGCCCAGGCTGAACAGGAAGAGGGCGTTGTCCATCTCCCCGCTGTCGGACGCTAGCATCGACCTGCAGACCATGATCCGCACTTCGCCCAATTCTCTGGTGGCCTACATCAACAATTCGCGCTCCAGCTCGGCTGCCAGCAGCTCGTATGGACACCTGTCAGTGGGAGGAATCAGGTGTGGATGTTAGCGAGCTCTGCAGAGCTCTAGGCATGTTGGTGTCCTTCCTTTAGGTGTTGAGATTGTGTCGGCAGCCAGAGTTTCTGAAGGTCTTTCAGAGCTTCAGGCTCTTATCCAAGGGTCCAGCGTTGGACAACCTCAACCTTCATTCTGAATGTTCTGCTTGCTGTCGCCATGCAGCCCGACGTTCAGCTTCCCCCATCCCATCAACCCTGTGGCCTACCAGCAGCTGCTGTCCCAGCAGAGACCCCTGAACGCCTTCGGCCACACGCCTCCCCTCCTTCAGCCGCCGCCATCGTCTTTCTCTGGACGCCAGCACCCCAACGCGGCTTCCTCCATGTCTTCAGAGGTGAACCAGGTAGGACCAGCAGCTTCTGCCTTCATCAAAAAGCCGATGGCGATGCCATTCCTTCTGAGCCCGCTTTACCTGCAGACCAGTGATTGATCACCCCCTAAGGGGGACGCAGCGTCACTGCAGCAAGGGTGGACTGTTTGTAAAAGTGAAGCCAATGCTTTGCCAGGTTTACACCCAGACTTGTTTCCATGGCGACAGCATCAGCCCCGTCCCAGCCAACGCCAAATGTGGGTGGAGTTTATAGCCGATGAGGCGCGAACACGATTTCAGGAGGACAGGAAGTAGAATGTTCTGTATCTTCATCTCTCTGTCTCCTCTTCGTCTCTCTGTCTCATCTTCTTCATCTCTCTATCTCCTCTTCCTCAGCTCTGTCTCCTCTTCTTCAGCTCTCTGTCTCCTCTTCCTCATCTCTCTGTGTCCTCTTCCTCAGCCCCTTGTTCTCCCTCTGAAATCCTGATGAACTCACGCTGACACCGGCGTTCTCCTGCTGTGTTTCTGTTGATGCTCGCCAGCTTCTGCTGGAGCTCTCAGAGAAGTGACTCCACAGCCGTGCAGCTATTTATTTGCGCTGATCAGAACCATATTCGCTCTTTCTAGAGCATCTGGGTGGGATTAGAGGACCCCCCCCTCCTCTGTTGGACCCCCTCCAATAAGCTCTGATGCATTTACAGCTCTAGTTTATACCTCCCCTACTCTCTGCATCCATTAGAACTTTAAAAGGCCTTCAGAGTCTTTGTCTTTGTGTCACGTTATCGTCATCGGGTAGATCAAAGCCCCCCACCCCTTCTAATGCAAACATAGATCCCCAAGCCCTGCATCCGGCCCAATCTGCAATAAGAGCAATAACTCTTATTCTTTCATATTTTGCTGAGGCTTCTGCGATCACAAAGACGTCTAAACTGTTTAGTCTTGGCGGCGGCTCCCAGTCTGACTGATGGGCTGCAGGGCAAACCCAGTTCTGCATTTCTGTTATTACTGTGTTTGCAGTTATTTCGCCCCCTTTGCTGCCTCTTGTGCTCTTAAAACAGTCGCGAGGCTCTTAAAACATCTGAGAGGAATCTTGTGTTCTAATAATTTCAATCAGTACTTGAAAAATATGCCAATAAGTAGAAGGAAGTATGGATGAATTAATGGATGAATAATGTAAAGTAAATAAAAGGGAGCATATATATATATTTTATATTTTATCTTTGTGAGTCTGTTTGCTGTTATTGTCTGTCACTTTGCTGCTGTTGCACAGAAATTTCCCCATCGTGGGACAATAAAGGACATTCTATTCTATTCATTGAGGGCTCCGAAGCTCAGGACATTGGTTCAGTCTAAGGCTGCATTCACACAGCAGCCAAATGTGATCCATATCTGACTTTTTCACCACAGTCTGATCTTTTTGCCCATCAAAAAAAATCTGATCCGTTCCACTTCCAGGTGTGGAACTAAATCATATCCGATAGTTTTCAAAGCGTCTGCAGTCTGAACGGTCATGTCGCGTTTTATCCGACTTTTCCATCATTGTTGTGAGCCATGCGTCATAATTCAGTACCAGGAGAAGCCAGACGGTAAATCTGGACGTAAACAGCGTCTGAAAATAATAATTATGAAGTAATGAGAGGAGTGAGAGTCGGTGGAGCATCCCATCCCGGTCCCAGCGCTCCTGGTCCGACTACACATCCAGACAGGTTCTCTCCAGCAGCTGCAGGCGATGCTCTACCAGACACCGCTGCTGTTGGTTCTTCTTTCTGCTTCTCAGCTTCCTGCGTCTGGTTCTGATCCGGTGGCGGTGCTGTCGGCTCTCGGCAGCTTCAGGATCCGTCCAGAGACGGCGGCGGCCATTATTACTGCTGCTGGAGACAGCGACGGGTCACTTTGGGAGGCAAAAGTGTGATTGCAGTCGCATTTAATTCGTCGCTTGAGCCACCATGCAAAAAAAAAAAAAAAAAAAAAAATCGTATTTCAGCAAAAAATGAGAAAAATACATCAAGACCTGCTATGAGAATGAAGCTTTGGTTCATCAACAAGCAGAGTGCTGCATCTCAACGTGCTTCATGTGGACCAACCAATGTCAGGTCTGATCGTTCACGTCCATCACATATCTGCAGATTGTAGCTTCATGATTCAGTGTTGGAGTCTCTCAAAGGCTACAGAACCACATGAGGAATCCCTGACAATCCTCTAGAAGTTTCTACCAGAACATTATGTTCACTGATTCTGGCCCAGAGGTGGGTAGCTCTGTTCCTCAGGGATTGAAATGTGCACCTAGTCCACCATATCTGGCTCAGAACCAAGCCTTCAGATCTGCCAGTTACTCCTCCGGCTCTAAACTTTGGTCTGCCACAGGTTCTGGATCCGAGTCATGGTTCTGCTTCGTGTCGAGACTCGTCTACCTTTTAAAGTTGTTATTTGCTTTGAGCACGTTAACTCTCAGCTCTGTGGCAGAACCAGCTGAGGAATCCTGGACGAGCCCCCCAAAAACTGCGAATGGAAAACCTCATGAAGGAGAATCAGACAGAAACAGGATGCACGAAGTTGAGAAAAGATTTTATAGAACGAGCTATCTGGACTGTTCAGATTAACAGAACAATGCATATCAGCCGGCTCAGATCGCCTCTGTTCCTGTCGAGCTTCCTTCACCGACTGCATCTGGTTGGTGGTTGGTGAATTTTGTTTTGTATTTTCCTCTAACTTCACTCATGTTTTTGTGTCACTCAGAACGCCAGTGGAGATCCGGCGGTCAGCAGCACTGTTAATCCATTGAATACCAAGAGGACCAAGGTGAAGACTGAAGCAGAGGGTCCAGTTCCTATTTCACCGTCTGCTCAGGTAGGAGCACCAGAACCTCGAACAACTGCTTCCAGTGATGAAACATCTCTGGTTCCCTGGAGACCAGCTTTTACTCTATTTACTGATTCACCCTTTGTTGACTGTCATAAATTACTGAAGCTGCAGATTAAAGAACAGATTAAACAGAGGCAGAAAAGTTCTGAATGACTAACGAGTCAGAATAAAGAGATTCTCCTCATTTCTCCACTTTAAGCTACAATTGTTGTTCCCATCAGGACCACGGAGGAGGAATCCTGGACCTGAGTGAAGATCTGGACAAGGATGAGTGCAAACAAGAGCCTGAGGCTGTTTATGAGACCAACTGTCACTGGGAGGGATGCAGCAGGGAGTATGACACCCAGGACCAGCTTGTTCATGTGAGCTTCAGGGATTTAATCAGGCTGTTTCAGAGCTGAGACACTTTATGCTCCAAATCATCTTCAGCTGAACTTAACTAGCTCAACTAGTTAAAGTCCAGTCAGGTATAGTCCAATAATCGAGTGGTTCACCAAGTCAGAAACATTAAGGATTCCTCTGCGAGTCAGAAAAACAGGTAAAGGCTCGTTATATGATCTGCATCAATGAATCAGATGAAAAATGTATTTCTTCTTAATTATTGAAATGAAACAGGATTCATAAATAAAACAGCAATGCTTTTCTAAATTGATCCAATAATCCAGCTCATATCATGTAGATTTTAATCCAGTTTGTCTTTAACATCGCTGAACCTGACTGTGTTGGACTGAGTTGAATGGGAATGAAGTGGATTTCTGGATTTCATGGAATCAGATCAGAACCGGTCCTGAAGGTGTTCCCAGACCAGGTTCTGGTTCTGGTCTGGTTCTTCTCAACCATGGGTCCAGATGACCTCCAAATGAGGCGTCCAGATAGAATCCTGATCAGAACCACCTGAGAGGTTCTTCTGGGACCTCTGCTGGATGCTTGAGCTCCTCATCATCTCTCTGAAGCTGCCTTCACCTCTCCATGACCGGGCTTTGGACCCAGAACCAGATCAACTGTTCAGTTCAGTTTTTTAACATCCAGACATATTTTCCAGTTTAAACTGATTAAAGTGAAATCAGGAATCTGCAGTTCAGCCCAGACTCATTACTGGTTCTGGTTCTGGTGGATCTAAGCCCACCCTGAGCCTTCACAGCCCTTCAGGAGAACTTCTAGCCCAGATGTCCTTCATCTTAGGACCCAGACGGATCAGAACCCGGTGTGCTAGTCATTAAATATGTGCTGATTGGGTCGGTTCTGTGACGGATTCCTTCCTGCTCCGTGACACGTGTGGCGTTAATGAGACCGACCCCCCTCACAGAGCTCTCAGCCTCGTGACCTCTGACCCCTAACCTCTTGGTCCCAGCAACAGCCCCGGCCCCTGCAGGGGCGCGGCCATAAATCCCCCGTCAGACCTCATCATGACCCCCCCCCATTGTCTCCCAGCTGCAGCAAGAAGGAGACGTCTCAGAACCTTTCAGAACCTTGGTTCTGAGTAACACTGGACCTGAAGGTGGGTTCTGGTTCCTGTTCAACCAGCTCTGTTTGGGCCACACTTGGTTCTGCTCCTGGACCCAGAACCGATCCCAGCAGCTCGTAGGTGGATCATTGTGGGCTTCATCACATGGGACTCGACTTAGACTCGGACTCGGACTGCAACAGAACCTGGAACCGCTGTTCACCTCTGACCGGGGGTCTTCTCCTGTCTCACGATTCGATTCAGATCGACTCTTCGTCGTGATTTCTGCTTCAGTCTACGGGTGAGCAAAGGCTCCTCCTGGTCGAGCCCAGGCTGCTAACAGAGACGTTGACATGGAGACAAACACAGACGGGCTGAGAGAACAAAGCCTTTCTAGCTGGGGAAGCACTGAAAGCGTCTCCAGCGATGTTCATGACTGCATCACCTGTTGAGAGAGATTGAGATGATTGACTAGAGCAGCTTTTATCTCCTCAGCACATCAACAACGACCACATCCACGGAGAGAAGAAGGAGTTCGTGTGTCGCTGGGAGGAGTGCTCCCGGGAGCAGAAGCCCTTCAAGGCCCAGTACATGCTGGTGGTCCACATGAGGAGACACACGGGGGAGAAACCGCACAAATGCACGGTAAGGAGCTGCTTCTTGGTGACGCAGAGCTCCTGCTGGAGCTCGACCAGCTGCATGAGGGCCGGTCCTAGAGAGCAGCCGTGATCTCAGGGGTTCTGCTGCACCGGGGCTACGTCAAAGCAGGCTGGGCTGCTCCATGGTCCAGTCTTCAGTAGATCCGCCCTCCAAGCCGCCAGGCCGTCATCCCTCACAGAGGTCTTCATCAGCAGATCTTCAGTCTGGCTGCTTTTTCACTCAGTTTCAGTCTAGAACCTGGAAAATATCTGCATCTTATTTAGTTTTCACTGGGCCATCCCAACTCTAGAGTCCTTTTAACGCCTGGACGACTCCTGGGTCTCTGAAAATGTTCCGCTTCTGGACTGAAGATGGGTGGAGAAGCAGCAGCGGCACAAAGAGACGCTCTAGAGAACTCCTGATCATGACCACTTTAGGAAAATCTGGAAGCTTGAAGGTGAAAATGGACTGGATCTAGATGCTGTCTGTACATCTCTGTCTGACCTACGTTCTGACCAGGTGTACCTTCCACAGGTACTAGATGATTCCTTTCTAAAAACAAACTTCAGTTCATTATATTGAGATTTTTTGCATCAGACAGTAGAAAATAACCAAAGATGAAGGAAAGGGATTTTATGATTTTCAACAAGAACAAATAAAAATCTGCAATGTGCAAAAATATTCCTGTCCCTGAGTCAGAACTCTGCAGAACCTCCTGTAGCTGTAGGTCTTCTTTGTAAAACATCTTCAGCTGATTGGATGGAGAACATCTGAGAACATCAGTCTTCAAGAGATTTTCAGTTGGATCTAGGTCTGGACTTTGACTAGGCCTTTGGCACTGGTTTATACTGGTTTTTATTCAGGAGCATCAGAGTGAATGTGCTGAATACAAATGTAAGCAACACTTTGTAGATTTGTGTTCGTTAAAAATGATGAGAACTATGAATCCATTAACTTCCACATCACAGTTCAGCTCTGCTCTGTAGCTCTGCCACATTAAATCCCATAAAACACATTAAATCTGGGTGTAAATAAACTCTAAGGAGTGTGAATACTTTCACAGCAAAGCAGGAATCCATGTTGCAGATTTCTTGAAGCTCTGGTTTCCTGTGTGGTTTCCAGTTTCAAAGCTCCCTCTGGTTCTGCCGGATGCATGAAAGCAGATGAGTTGTGAAGCTGATTGACAGTGAGGGGGTGTAATTAAGATGTGCTCCCAGTGGGGGGGCTGTGGCTCTTTATCAGAACAGTAATCCCTGGTGGACCATCTCATAACTCCAGACATTTTCTCTGTTTTCACTTCAAAGCCTCTTAGAGTCACAATGAGCTGCTGAGAAGGAATACCAAATTATAGCTTGTTCAGAACAAGAAGCTACAAACAGGCTTCTCTTTGTCTCCACACAGAGCACCACCACACCTCCATCTCACTTCCCATGAATCACCTCTTTACTCAGTGCATCAGGGCGTTGGTTCCTGCAGTCGCTGGGAAAGATTTACAGCTGGTTCATCGTCCGTCTCTGTGTCTCTGCAGTTTGAAGGATGCTTCAAAGCTTACTCTCGCCTGGAGAACCTGAAGACCCACCTCAGGTCGCACACCGGGGAGAAACCTTACGTGTGCGAGCACGAAGGCTGCAACAAGGCCTTCTCCAATGCCTCCGACCGGGCCAAGCATCAGAACCGCACCCACTCTAATGAGGTATGTTCACTCATCTCCTCTGAGCCTCCATGATGATGAGGATGATGAGGGTCCCAGCAGCCGTTTGAAGGCTGGATGTGATCAGGTGCCCCCCCCAGACCTGAAGAACATCTCCAGGATCAAAAGACTGATGTCCCAGCAAGATCTAGAGAAACTCATCCATGCGTTTATCTTTAGTTGCATTGATTACTGCAACAGTGTCTTCACAGGTCTGCCTAAAAAAACAACCAGACAGCTGCAGCTGATCCAGAACGCTGCTGCTGGTGTTCCCACTAAGACCAGGAAGATAGTCTAAATACGAATAATTAGCTTTGGTACTTTGTATTTTAGCTTCCGAGCTGCTGGTTTTTGGTGTTCTAATCTTTTTGACAGTAAACTAGAAGGTAAATCTTTGTTTGCAGAAACCATACGTCTGTAAAATCCTGGGCTGTACCAAGCGATACACAGATCCGAGCTCCCTCAGGAAGCACGTTAAGACGGTCCACGGGCCTGAAGCCCATGTCACTAAGAAGCAACGAAGTGACGCTCCAGCCAGGATGCCCCCTAAAGGAAACGGCGAGAACGAGGCGAACTCCAAGCATGGCCTGACGGGCATGGACGGGAAGACTGAGGACAACAGCACATCCAGGGGAGGAGACGACTGCCTACAGGTCAAATCTATCAAGACAGAGAACTCTGTGGTGAGTCCCTGTAACAAGGTACTGTCATGTGATCACAGCTAGCAAGACATGCTCAGTTTTCTCCTCAACTAATCTCTTTAACTCTAGTGAATATACAGTTATGTTCATAACAGCAGTGTGTTAAAAAAAGGTGAGTAAACCTCAAAATTCTTCAAATAAATTGTATTTTAATGAACACAAATGCATTGGGGACATGACACATTCTATTGGGAAAAAGTCATTGAATTTGATATGTTACAGAAAGTCAAGAAATACAATGTTCAAAAAAAAATAGCAGTGTTGACATCTTTCTTTACAAACTCAAACATGTACTGTATAAACTAAGAAATGCTTGAAGATTCAACTTTCCTGAGAATTATAAACTAATATTTAGTTGCATAACCACGGTTTCTGATAACTGCTTCACATCTGTGGTACATGGAGTCGACCAACTGCTGGCACCGGTCAATGGATATTGCAGCGCAGGACAATTGTACTATGTTCCACAGTTCCTTTGCATTTCTTGGTTTTGCCTCATGAGCAGCATTTTTTATGTCAGCCCACAAGTTTTCTATGAGATTAAGGTCCGGGGATTATGCTGGCCACTCCATTACTAGAATTCCGTTTGTCTGGAACCATGATTTTGCTCGCTTGCTGGTGTGTTTGGGGTCATTGTCTTGTTGAAACACCCATTTCAAGGGCATTTCCTCTTCAGCATACAGCAACATGACTTCTTCCAGTATTCTGATGTACTCAAACTGATCCATGATCCCTGGTATGCAATAAATAGGACCAACACCATAGTACGAGAAACATCCCCATATCAGGATGCTTGCACCACCATGCTTCACCGTCTTCACTGTGTACTGTGGCTTGAATTCAGTGTTTGCAGGATGTCTGACAAACTGTCTGTGGCCCTTAGACCCAAAAAGATCATACTCTCATCAGTCCACAAAATATTACACCATTTCTTTTTAGGCCAGTCAGTGGGTTCTTTGGCAAATTGTAACCGCTTCAGCACATACATTTCTTTTTAACAATGGGAATTTGCGGGGGCTTCTTGCTTGTCGCTTGGCTTCACATAGATGTCATCTGATTGTTACAGTACTCACAGGCAATCTTAGATCTTCTTTGAGCCTCCTGGAGCTGATCATTGGCTGAGCCTTTGCCATTCTGGTTATTCTCTGATCCATTCCATTTTTCAATTTCTTCCTTGCCTTTCTGGTTTTGGCTGCTATTTTAAAGCATTTGATATCATTTTCTGCACTTCTTTATAGGTTTTATTAATTTCTTAAGCAAAGAAAGCTCTTCTTATGAACAGTGTCTTGAATGACGCATTTTACTCTGTTTTTCAAGGACAAGTGCACAGCCAGCATATGCAGCGTCTTGCCTTGATCCTTAAATAAGGGCCACCTGTTTAACACCTATTTTTTTTCCCACATAATCAACGACCTCAGTAATTGAACTGCTATTTTTTCAAACACGCCCCTTTCAGTAAATGATTCAGTTTCACAGAATCAGCAGCATGCACGTCATGCCTGTTGGGTCAGTTGGTTTTCTTATACCTTTACTAAACCTTCTGGAAACCTACTTGCAGTGTAGAAGTTGAAATTCTATCAAAAACAGTGATTTATCTAGCTAGTGACGTGGGACTGCTGTTATTTTGAACACAACTGCATATATATATATATATATATATATATATATATATATATATATATATATATATATATATACACTTCTTCTCTTCCTTAATTAACTGTGTCCAAGGTTCACATGTATAAATGATCACCACCTTCTATGGAAAAGCTATTTTTTGGTATGATCTGCCTGTTTCGCTTGGCTCTGGCCTTTACAGCCATCAATCTTATTAAAAGTCTTCTAGCTGTATTTTCTGGCTGTTTTACCACAATCTCTGTCTCAGGATTTTGGTCAATCAGACATAAACGTCTTTAAACTGGAGATGTGGTGATCAGGCTTTTCCTTGCCAATACCGATTTCTGGTATTTATGAGGTCAAACTTCAAGATTTTAGCGTTTTTAAATCCAAAATTACAAAAGTATGTTCTTTTATTTAGATTTATTTATTCTTTTTAGGCCTTTTTTTAGTAATATATTTTTCTATCGATTATTTTGATGATTAATCAATTAATCGTATTAAATACTTAGCAGATTCTGCAGATTTTTCATTTAAGCCTTTTTGATACAATATTCGAAATACATTAAAAAAGTTGCAAATAAACTAATAATTCAATTCCTTTTTACATCAGAACATCAGCCTTCTCTTGGCTAAAATGTAGCAGCATCGTTCCTCCAGTGATGGACTGATCATCTGCAGCTGAATGGATCCTTCTAGCCTGAGAACAGCTCAGCTCTTCCTGCTGGACTGGACACCAGTGGAGGACGGATCTGCTGGTTATTGGTAGATTAACTGGTTAATAACTGGACACCAGTGGAGGACGGATCTGCTGGTTATTGGTAGATTAACTGGTTAATAACTGGGCACCAGCGGAGGACGGCTCTGCTGGTTACTGGTAGATTAACTGGTTAATAACTGGGCAGGAAAAGGGGATTAATAGCAGGTTTATCTCCAGAATGTGCAGCAGCTGAAGCTGAAGCTGCCTCTGGAGGAGTTCTGGGTTTTTATCAGAAATGTTGATGTTTGTTGTTCAGTTTTGGCTTCATTGCTGCTCCGCCTGCTGCTCTTTCATCCGACGGCCTTCTAGAGTCTGTCGTCCAGGTAACGGTTAATCAACGACTGAATTAGTTGATGATTGTTTCAAGAGTCAATTCATCACAATTTATCGTTTCAGCCCTAATTCTTTTACTTATTTCTGGCCAGTTTAATTATCCACTGTACAGTCACCTCTGTGTTTTGCTGTACAGAGGCTATTCTGTTTCAGCCTCGGTTAACATGTGGACTGTGACACATTTGGGTCGTCTCTAGGGCCGTTCAGTCAGATCCACATTCTGGTTTTTTTGTTTCTTAAGTCATGGTCACCTATAGGCAGAGATTTTAGACAGTTGTTTTCTACACTTAAGCTCTAAAGTATTCACACCCCTGGCAGATTTAAAGGTTTCATCCAGGAACTTTGTAACTGAGAGGTGAAATCAGAACCAGTCAAAAAGATCTTCAATGTTCAAGAACTTTTAATTGAAATTAAAAGATTAGAAAGTATTTGCCCCCTTCTGAGTAATCACTGGAAAAACTTTTGTTAGCATCACAGCAGTCAGATCTTTCTCCTAACTTCTGAGCAGCTTCTCCAAGTCTCCTCTGGCGATGAGCTCCAAGCCTTTGAGGCTGGATGGCCTCCTTACCATCACCTTAATATTTAGCTCATTTCACAGACTCTCCATTAGATCCAAGTTTGTACTCTGCCTGAGCCGCTCCAGAACATTGTCACTTCCAGTCTGAAGAATCATGCTGGTCAAAGAAAAGACAACTTTGGACATAAATCCTCCAGGGGTATGAATAATTGTGGGCTGATGCAGTAAAGCAGGAAACATGTTTTAGGTTCCTGTAAATGTTTCCTGTGAGAAGTTTTCCACTGAACTCTCTGGTTTCTTGCTTTCTTCTGCTTCTTCTCTAACAAACCTCCTAACGGACAGACATCTCTGAGGTGAGAGAGCATCACTGTCTTTGTGTCTATATGATTATTCATGAAACATATTAAAGACCTGCATGAATTGCTCCAGTGGAGCCGATCATCCAGCCAGCCATTAAAGCTGTTGTCACATTAATATTCAGAGAATCAGACAGTTTTCAGTTGTGGGTCAAGCTGTGATCAGACTTCTGGATTCTGGACTGTTTAACATAGAATCATTTATTATGCTCATGTTTTCATATTGTTAATAAATCACATGCATCCATAATTAATGACTCTGGAAGTACAAGCCTGCATTAGTCATTACAAAACACCATTACAATTAGAATTTCTGAACTTTGGTAATAATTAACTACTGGTTAATGCATAATGGAGCTGTGTGAACATGGCATGCTTCTGCTGTTTTTACTTTCACATTTTTCTCATCTTTCATCTCATTCTTGGTCTTTATTTGCATCATACAGTCACACAGAAAACACACATAAGTTTGAGTTATGCAGAACATTTTTCAGGGGTTGGAGGTTTAGGATGTGGTGGTGCTTACATGAACACTGCCCTCTATAGTGCAGCAGAAATCTTTCACATACGGAGACAAGAACTTAACTTGGCACAGATGTTCTTAGAGCTTGCTTTTTAAAAACAAACATTGCCCACTGAAAAATGAAATTGGCAGCCATTTTTCAAGACGGAAAATTTATTTTTCCACTAAATTTGCCAATATTTATCACAGATGAATACTTTTGGTGTCAAATCATACATAGTTGGACCGATATAAATCATATTTATGAATAATTTTTTGATTTTTCAAAATGGCTACCACTAAATAGATTTTAAAAATTAGCAGAAGCTAACACTAAATACATGAAAAAATTAGTGGAAGCTAACGCTAAACTGCTAAACATAAAAAACAGAAGCTAATGCTAAACCACTAACCACAAAAAATTTGCAGAAGCTAATGCTAAACTGCAAAGCATATAAAAACATGAGCAGAAGCTAATGCTAACCATGTCTGTCAGTCTGTGTCCCACATCTTATACCAGTTGACAACTGGTATGAGACTCGATGACAGCCAGGACCAAAGTGGAAAACATGATTTGACATAAAGTTTATTCAAGTCATGAAAATGGGGAACATTTTAAGGCAATAAGTGGTTTCAAAGGCTCAAAAACGACAGCCATCTTGAAAAATGGCTGTCATCCTGAAATTCCAGTGGCTGATGGGAAAATATGAAAAACATATGACCTGACGGGTGAGCATGCAAATGTTTCTGTTAGTATCCACAGTTAAAAGATGTTTACAGTAACATGCTACTCCTCTACTGTCCCCTCTGCAGACATATCAGTCCAGTCCTGGTGGCCAGTCGTCGTGCAGCAGCGAGCCGTCGCCTCTTAGCAGCGCCAACAACAACGACAGTGGGGTAGAAATGGCCATGCACAGCGGGGGCAGCTTCAGGGACCTCAGCGCCCAGGACGAGTGTCCCATGGTCGACTCCACTGTCTCCGCTGGGGGGCAGCAAGCGGGGGTGGGGCTTCAGTTGAGGAAATCGGTGGCTCATGGAGCAGCGGTCACCATCAAGCTGGAGAACATCAAGCAGGAAAGGCTGAAGACAGTGAGGGACTCCTGCACCTGGGTTACCAGCAGACCACAGCCCCCACAGGGCCAACACATGAAGCTGCCTCCCATCCCTACAGTCGGTGAGCATCAGATGTTGGTTATTAGTAGAGTCTTTCTAATAAACTGAATGTCCATAATCTGTTCCTGTCTCTGAGCTCCAACATGTGGTTCTTCAGACACCAAGAGTTGAGAGTGAGCTGTTTTTGAGTCATCAAGCTCCGTAAACTGTAAAACTTCACATAAATGTCTGAACTGTCCAGGTTCCTTGTGTAATCATACCTCTTGCTTCATATCTGTTAGGCTCCTTGCTGGAAAACTCCAACATGATGAGCAACTTCCGCCCTCCATACCCTGGCCAACCCACAGGGGAGCTGTCTTCATGTGAAGTAACACTGCTGAACCAGCTAAACGAGCGCCGCGACAGCACCACCAGCACCATCAGCTCAGCCTACACCTTCAGTCGACGATCCTCCGGCATATCGCCCTGCTACTCCAGCCGTCGCTCCAGCGAGGCATCCCAGTTTGGCGCAAACCGCCACACCAACATCAGCTCGGCTGACTCATATGATCCAATCTCCACCGATCTATCTCGGCGGTCTAGTGAGGCCAGTCACTGTGGTGGGGGTGTGACTGGAGGAGGAGGAGCCCTTCCTAGCCTTCTCAGTCTAACACCAGCCCAGCATTATCGGCTTAAAGCGAAGTATGCTGCTGCCATTGGCGGAGCTCCACCCACGCCTCTCCCAAACATGGATCGAATGAGCCTGAGGACACGGATGGCTCTTTACAGTGACTCCCAGGAAGGCTCCTCCTTCCTTCAGCCACCAGCTGGAACTGTGCCCAGGCGATGCAGTGACATTGGATATGGCTCACAGAGCATGATGCCCCATGAAATACCCTCTAACCTTCCACGTCGGGCTAGCGACCCAGTCCGTCGTCCCCCTCTGGACCCGCTTTCTCTCCCGAGGGTTCAGCGCTACAACAGCATGAACAACATGAACCCCATGAATGCCCCATCAGCTGCTGAGCGTCATCAGACACTGACTATGCAGGGTTACACTCGCTCTGATGGAAATCTCCAACGCTACCCATTCGCCCCAAGACCACCGAGCATTTCTGAGAACGTTGCCATGGAGAACATGGCAGTCGATGGGGATCAGAATGCAGAGGATGAAATTGTGCTTCCAGATGATGTGGTTCAGTACCTGAGGTCGCAGAACTCTGGTCACAGCTATAACTCCAACAGTCTGACTCAGGGCTACCAGGCAAGCATGGCTCCACCTCTTTACTTTCATGGACAGAGGAGGATGGCCATGGTGGATACCACCCTGCCACAGTCTGGTCATGACATGCAGTCTTACCAGGGAGGTCCTAATGTCTCCCATCAGCCTTTCTCAGCCACACCCGACAACAAGAATTGCATGCCGGTGCAATGGAATGAGGTGAGCTCAGGGACGATGGACACTACCACAAAGCTCCCCAAACCACAGCAGCACCCCATTAAGAGCAACCTGGCTGTGGTTCAGCAGAGGCACAACTCTGGGTCACTTCAGGGCCTGAATGGCAACCAGCAGGTCGTACCTATGAATCAGAACTTCTCTATGCAGGGGTACATAAACCAGAGGCCGATGAATACCTCCCTCCAGCAGCAGCATCAGCAGAGACAATGCAGCTTTAGTGACCAGATGAGTGATCAACAAGGGTTCCGTCAAGAGGGAAGTGTTCATTCTTTATCTGGAAACTCGGGCTTACAACCTGCCCTCAACACTACAGCAAGCACTGAACTGCAAAGTTGCAGGACCAGAACCCAGATGGATGGGTACTGTCATGTGAACCAAGTGGATCAGCAGCAGAATTACAGCGTTCATTTCAAGCAGCAGCAGCATGGGATCCAAAACGGAAACAGAGGAGTGTTACAACCCAGGCCACCCAATGAGCCCAAGTCTTTCACCAGACAGCACCCAGCCTCAGCTATGACACAACTAAGCCGGACCCCCAGGGTGGCCGATCTGAGCCCCAGTAATATCAGCTCTGAGGCGAGCCCAAAGAGGCAGAGTAAGGGGTTAGACCAGAACAGCCCGGTCAACCAGAACGCTGCTGTGTTTTACACAGGTCAGATTCACGTGTTTGAACCTTCGTCCAACAGCACCGATGACTCAATGTCCCCGAGTGTCAACGAGGCCGCCTGCAGCAACCCCTCTGCTGCAGCCAACATGGCCTCTCCAGGAGTCAACCATGTCTCCAGCAGCACCGTCGATTCTTCCACCGGTCGATCAGGAGCCACGGAGCACGCTCAGATTGACTTTGACACCATGCTTGATGACGGAGATCACTCCAGCCTCATGTCTGGGACACTGAGTCCAGGCCTTCTGCAGAGCCTCTCTCAGAGCTCATCTCGTCTCACCACGCCACGCAACTCCGTCACCCTGACGTCTGTTCCAGCAGGGATCGGGAACATGGCCATCGGAGACATGAACTCCATGCTCACAGCTCTGGCTGAAGAAAGCAAGATCCTCAACATGATCAGCTGAGAGCAACCAAACACCTCATTCACCTCTGGTTCCCAGATCTACGGTGAGAACAGGAACATCTGGACACCTTCAGGAAACTCACACAAAGCACTGATTGGTTATTTCAGACATTTGTTTTTCATTGTCTATAGAAATATAACCTTCTATTATTTTCTCCAGACTGAAATATGGAAAAGTTCATAGTTAACTTAGCTAGGGGGACTGATTTCTGTTTTTTAAAGCCATATCTTAACAGTAACTCAGCCCAGGGTATATGAATGCCATTCAGGACTGCTGGTGTTTACAAAGTGGTGCACTGATAACAGACCATAATGTGCCTTTCTGGGGACATCACAGCTCAGCACCTGAGAACAGTTACCAGGAAATGGACATGTAGATACAAGAAGATGTTTCCTTAAGTCTCTGATGTGTTTAGATTTTACTGTCATTGTTTTAATTTATGCTTTATTCTGTGTGTTTAAACTAGGGTGCCGAAAGCTCCACTTTATATCTGGAATGTTTCCTTTTGCTTTTTGATTAAATATTAACCTTAACCAGGTCTGAGGCCATATTCCTCAGCTGGAAAAGGATGGAAAGCCACCTTCACGTTGGGAGTTATTGGCCCCAGTGGAGGAGTTTAACTATCTCAAGGACTTTTCCAGAAGTTTGAATGGATTCATGGATGGGAGCATCCGTTGTTCTGGGCCTGTATTCTCAAAGAATCCTAAGACTAAAAGTCGCTCCTAGTGACTTCATGTTTCCCAGAATTTTCCCTCAGTGAGATAAACGTTATTCACAAAGCATCTCCGGCCTTCAGAGCGCTGCTAGTGTGACGAAACGTTGGGAGAAGAGAGGAGGACCTGTCGTGATCCTCAGTGTGTTTGAAGCAGGGAAGATGGAGGACAGACGGACAGGAAGGAGGGAACTTCTCCGTAAAATGGGTGGAGCTCTGCCAGCAGCAGGCTCTGCATGTTGATGCTGGGTGGGAACCAGTTCAGTTTTAGTTTCATCATCATGACTCACTTTTCTTAACCCAGTCTAGATTCAGTGATCGGTTCATTTCCATCAGCTGATCACTGGAGGAGGATTTGGTTTATTGGGTCGGATTTAGTTTCATGTATCAACCAATCACAGCCCAGAACTAGATCTGTTGATTTATCTCAGACTCAGGAAGTTAAAGCTTCCTGGTCAGATTCTGGTTTTAAGACAGAGTCATCTGGATGAGGGGAGATGCGGGCTTTTTATCTGGGTGGTCTTGGTCCACATTTTTCACCAGCAGGTGGTGGTAATGCTCCATTAAGTTGTTCACCAGCCGCCATTAAACTAGAAGAAGATGATGAACCAATCACAGTCCCTCAAAGACAGCATCACACCTAGGAACGGGGTCGACCACACTTAGCGACGAGGTAAAACACACCTAGTAAAGGAGTAAACCACACTTAGCAACGAGGTAAACCACACCTAGCTACAGGGTCGACCACACTTCCTCACTAAGATGGGATTTTCTGTCGTCTCCTGGCTCAGTCGCTCTCAGCAGCTGAATGAATCACTCTGAAGAGGAGCTTTCTGAGAGACTCTGAGGATCTTTGTGAATACAGGCCATGGACTTTCATGGAGAGGAGAGAACTAAGATGAAAATTCTCAGTCTTGTCCTCACCTTTCCCCATAATGAGAAAATGAAATCAGCTTCTTCTGCAGGTTGGCTGAACTCACCCTTCAGGATGGATGGATAATGGATGGGTGGGTGGATGCATGGATGGATTGATGCACGGATGGATGGAGGGAGGGAGGCAGGGAGGGATGGATGGATGGATGGATGGGGATAGGCCTTGCTAAAACAGGTGTTTAAAGCATTCTGATGGTTTTTGATGGAACAGAACTTCTCTGTATTTCTGGATCAGAGGCTCTTCTCCGTACCTGATGATGACGAGGACGTCTCTGTCTTCAGCAGAGATCCAACCACAATGAACTCAACCACACATCCATCAACAAGTCCCCATGTGTCTCCACAAGTGCCCATGGATCTCCACGAGTCCCCATGTGTCTCTATGGGTTCTTAGTGAACTGCAGCGTCCAGGAAGGGACTCAGACTTTAAACCTTGACAGGGTCGTGGAAGGTTCTCTGCATCTTCCTCAGTTTTCTAAGAATTTCCGTTTTGCATATATTACTGTCTCCTCTCGCTCCGTTCAGTGTTTGGGGTTGTGTGTGTGTGTTTATGTGTGTAGCTTTTGTACATTTTAAATAAACCATCTTCTCTTTTCTGTTAAATTAATTTTGTGTCTTCAATGGAGTCAGATGTTACATCACAGCAGGTTTTCAGGGTACAGCATGGCTCTAAGGTGCAACATTCTACTTCACTATGCCTAGGGAAATATTAAGGTTTTATACGCAGCATTTTATGAGACAGACCAAAGCTTTGGAAAACCAGGTTAAAAGTTGCAGGACAGTAGCTCTCCAAGACTTGGACACCCCGATGCACTGGGATGAAAATTATTCCTGGTTTTCAACTAAGCCTGTCAGAGTAACAAATGTTACTGGACGAAAAATAGTATCAAATTATTGCGATAAATGATAATATTGTCATTTTGAGACCATTTTCTACTAATATAAGAATAATAATGGCATATTAATGCAGTACATTCTCTGAAAGCTCAGAAAACTTTAATTTCTGAATAACATTGAACATCGGAACTGGAAAACATTTTAAATATCCAAAATAAATAAACAACCAAAACAAAAATTAAAATGGATTATGAAGACTGTAACGAAGATTATGTTAAGAAATATATTAATCAGGACTTTTTTATAAAGTGAAAACTAAGTATTTTATACTGGGTGTCAAATGTTTGCACCATTTTTCAAATTCCCAGCTTTTCAACAATATTAAAGGCGAGCATCTCTGTAACGACTTGTTGAAAGAGATACTCGTACATTGTCTACCTTCATAACTGGATTACTTCAGAATTAAGGACTGAGGATTCTTAATTTTACTTCACTTTTTGCCCTATTGTTTTCTACCTCCAAGATAAGCAAGCGCAAGATGCCTCCGGCTGACACCAGGGACATTAGTAGTATTATACAAAGACTTCAATCGATAGAACTGAGGGTTTCTCAACTGGAGGTTAATGTCGAGAGCAACACAGGCTCTGGAAATTAAACAACTCCACCAATCCCTCAAAACAACAAACAGCCTCCAAGCACTTCAAGCAGCAGCTCACCCACCTGCAACTGCCTTAGAGCGAAGCCGAAAAATAAATCTCATCATTTGGATCTGACTAGACGTCTAACAGGACAGACCCCTCACCTAGACGATGCAGCGTGGCTAGCACTGAGTCGAAACATTCCCTCGTCAACACCAGCACTAAAGAAAAGACAATAAACAGCTGAAGCTCACATGATTCCACCTTCCTTGACTCTGGTACCAAGGACTAATCAGCCACCTCGAGCCATGACACATCTCGTCATGTTTCTAACTGGAAACTCACTAAACTCCACTGGAATTCCACTGAGAAACAGGTTTGCTGCTCTGCAGCAGGAGCCTACGACAGACACCTCTCCTCCAAACATCAGCAAGAGGTAAGAGACAAGATCAACACAGCCACCTCCTAAAGTGACCCAGAAACCAAAATTAATGCCAAAAGTTCTTATTGTCAGGGATTCGCCCTTGAATGGAATTGATCGTCTTTGTAGCACAAAGAGAACAAAGGTAATCTGCTTCCCAGATAACACTGTGTTGGATGTAACAGAGAAAATATTCCCATTAACCACTGATCAGCTGAGTATTGATAATCTAATCATTCACATTGGAGCTAATGCTCTGGCCAAGTAAAAATCTGAAATTCTGAAAAAGGACTTTAGTCATCTTCTAAGCACAGTTGGAAATCTGAAAATGAAGGTGTTTATCAGTGGACCAATACCAAAAGCTGGATGTGGAGATGAGAATTACAGAAGACTGTTTATGATTAATAGATGACTTATTAAATAATGGTCTTCTAAATCTGTGAACTTTATTGATAATCACAAGATTTTTGGAACAAGACAAGATGGAGTCGGCCTAAATAAAGATGGGGACAAAAACTTTTCACTTCAGTATCAATATCTTCAGTGCTGTTCACAACAGAAGGAAACATAGAGGAAATATGGTGAAACTATGAAGGAAAAATAAATGAAACAACAGAAGGCCATCTCTCCAATCACAGGACAATGTAAACAATGACATCACTGCCCCAGAAAACATTGTAGAAGGACAAGCACAAACCCAGCAGGCACACAATGTTCCAAAACAAGCCGATAGGCAACCATCTCCCATAATACCAGCTGGAAATGGAGCTGAGAGGGGAAGGAGCCCCCCTCCACCCTATCAACACCAACTGAGAGCCAAGACTGCTTATCGGAGAATTCGCCTTCTCAGGGCCAAAACAGAACTGGAACACAGAGTAGCTCAGAAAATTCATCACCAGGACTGATGTTTCTCAACTTCAGTGAGAAAATGGACCACCAAGTACTGCGAGGAACTTCCCTCTTAAGTTCCCAAAAAGCATGCATAAAAGCAGCGTAATTTCTGAAGTCTGAGACGAAGGTCCAGACATTAGTAAACCTGTCCTTCTCCAGAAAGCGTCTGGCCCCCCTGCAGTAAGATACAGGAACATCCCTGTCAGAATTACTAATTGAGAAATAGCAAGGAAATGCAGTGGTCTAAAATCAAATCTCAGATTAATCCCTTGTCTTAATCAACCTCAAGATGTAGAATTATCCACCTACAAGACACTTAAACTGACTGCTGAATATAAGATCACTATCAGCAAAAGGACTTTTATTTAATGACTTCATCACTGAGCATAATATTGATGTGTTTCTTACAGAAACATGGTTGGATGACAATGAAACACCTGTACTCATTGAATCAGCGCCTCTTAATTAAATTTTTTTAAGTGAGAATAGAAAGAATAAGAGGGGCGGAGGGGTTGCTGCAATATTTCATGAGTCACTAAACTGTAAAAAGGTTTCCCTGGGCAATTTTGACTCCTTGGAATATTTGGGAATTGAGGTAAAAGGCCACAAATGACCTCTGACACTAACTTTATACAAAACTCCTAAATATGTGGCAAATTTTTTCAATGACTTTAGCGAGCTGTTATCAATGATATGCATTGATTATGATTGTTTAATAATTATGGGAAACTTTAACATCCATGTTGACGACCCAATACACCGAGAGCTAAAAAAGCTGAATGATGTACTTCAAAACTTTGGTTTGACTCAACATCTTAAACAGCCGACAGACAATCGAGGACACACTCTGGACTTGATTATCAATAAGGGAGTAAATGTCTCCAAAGTCTCTGTAATTGATGTCGCTCTGTCTGATCATTTTCTGTTGTTTTTGAAAGTACAATCTCTGTTGACTCGCTTAGTAAAACAGATATTATTACAAATCGTTCTCTTACAGACAACACAGATGAAACTTTTAATTAAATCTACTCCTCCACCTCACTTCCATGCTGTAAACCAGTTGATGAACTGGTAGATAACTTCTCTACAATTTCAGACATCATTGATTTCATTGCACCTGTTAAAGTGCAGATTGTGTCTGGTAGGAAGAAATCTCCGTGGATAAATGCTCCACTTTAAGAAATGAAAGAAGCCTTTGTTGAAGCACTGAACGTAAATGGCATAAAACTCGACTTCACATTTACTATGAAATCTACAAAGAAAGGCTGCAAAGCTATCACTCATTAAAACATGCAAGGGAAATGTTCTTTGCAGAAATCATAAACAAAAACATCAACAACACTCGTGCCCTGTCTGCCTCAGTTGACAGGTTGACAAACCCTCCTGTGATTTAGCACCTGAATTTCACCAACTCAACCATGAAAACTTAGAAGAGATTTTAAATCAATGAAGCTCCTCCTCCTGCAGTCTTGATATCCTACCTACAACCTTCCTTAAGAAAGTTCTGCATGTCATTGCATCTGACCTGATTCAAATAGTAAACTCTTCCCTCTCATCAAGTGTTTTCCCACAGGCTCTAAAATCAGAAGTTATCAAACCACTGTTAAAAAAGAACAATTTTGATAAATCACTATTGCAGAATTACAGGCCAATCTCTGACCTTCCATTAATCAGCAAAATTATTGAAAAAGTTGTTTCAACAGTTAAACAGCTTCTTAACAACGACCTTTGACGTCTTTCAGTCCGGTTTCTGTGCTCACCACAGCACTGAGACTGCCCTCGTCAAAGTATTCAATGACATCCACACAACTACAGACTGTGGAAGAACCTCAGCGTTGGATCTGTTGGACCTCAGTGCAGCATTTGACACTGTTGACCATGATATATTATTGCAGCGACTGGAGAGCTGGGTCAGACTCTCTGGTACGGTACTCAGTTGGTTTGAATCCTACCTAAAGAACAGGGATTTCTTTGTGTCAATAGGCAACTTCTCATCGGAGCGGACAGAAGTCATATGTGGAGTACCCCAAGGTTCAATCCTGGGACCCCTCCTATTTAATAACTACATGCTCCCACTAGCTCAGATTATAACGATTAGTTACCATAACTACGCAGATGATTCACAGCTCTACATTACAATGTCACCAGGTGACTCTGAACCCATCCGAGCACTGAACAGATGCTTAGAACAAATCAGTGCATGGAGGTGCCAAAACTTTCTCCAGCTGAAGAGAAACAAAACTGAAGTTATCTTTGAACCTAAAAGGAACAATCTAGAGGCAGGACGTAGCTTCAGTTATTCCAGCTAGAAACTAGTGATCAGGCCGGAAATCTGGGTGTAGTGATGGACTCAGACCTGAACGTTCAGAGACACATAAAGACAGTTGCAAAGTCAGCCTTCTATCACCTGAAGAACATTTCCAGGATTAAAGGACTAATGTCCCAACAAGATCTAGAGAAACTCATCCAAAAAAAATTGGACAGCTGCAGCTGATCCAGAACACTGCTGTTGGTGTTCTAACACCAGGAAGATGGAGCACATCACCCCAGTTCTAAAGTTCTTCCACTGGCTCCCTGTAGCTCAGAGAATAGACTTTAAAATACTTCTGTTTATAAATCACTGAACAGTTTAGCACCAAAATGCATTAAAGACCTGTTATCGTATCAACCTTCCAGATGATGCATTGATATTTGCTCAATGATTTTGCTGTATACTTGATGTTTTTATGATGCCAAACACTTTGAACTGCCTTGCTGCTATGTGCTATATAAATAAACTTGACTTCAAATGGAAATTATCGAGCTCATTTTATCATGTGATTAATTGATTTATTGCTTTTTGTGACAGCCTTATTTTCAACATTTCTTCCAAATAAAAATCTGAAAAGTGTAGCACACATTAAAATTTATCCCCCTGAGTCAGAACCCTGTAGAACCTCCATCGGCTGCAGGTCTGTCTCCAGCAGCTCTGAACGTCTCCAGACTGAAACAGTTTTCACAGATTCTCACCCAGATTTAGCTCTGGACTTTGACTAGGCCATTCTAACCCATGAATCTGCTCTGACCTAAACCATCCCATAATATCTCTGGCTGGATGTTCAGAGTGGTCATCTTGCTGGAAGGTGAACCTCCACCCCAGTCCTCAGGTCTTCCTCCAGGATGGAACTGCTTTAGATCCTGCAGCTCCCCCAGGGTCACTATGGCGACTGCTTCTCTGATCAGTGCTCTCCTGTCAGTCCAGGTGGACGTCCATGTCCTGGTGGTCCATCTTGTCTCCAGGTCCAGATGATGGATTGATCAGAGCTCTAGTAGATGTTAGAACCAAACCCTGCTTTAAATTTCACCATCAGGTTCTCCTGACCTGCTGCTGGGTTTCTTGCTCTCCATGATGCTGGATGTTCTCTGGAGAACCTCTGAGACCAGAACATCTGCAGTTAAACTCAGATTAAGTTAAACACAGCTGGACTTTGTTTAGGGGCATCAGAGTAAGGAGTCCACACTTCAGATTATCCCACCACTTCCAGATGTTCTTCTTGATGTTGGTCTATGAAATAAAATCCACTGAAGGATGAAGATGTCTGCAAGGCTCTCAGCAGTGAGAGGCTGGACTGTAGAAATTAACTAGAGCAGAAAAGCTGAGGGGAAAAGATGGAGGATGAAAGAAATTCTAGTAAGATGAATTATCAGAGCTTCTTAGTGAGGCTGAGGGAGCAGAGGGGAGTTTTAATTTGACAGCATATTCAGTCAGGATCTGGCTAGAAGAAGGCTCCTCTGGTGTTGCCACTGACATTCCTTATTCTGTTAGAGGAATGATCTGGGAGGAAAGACAGCCTGAGGGGAAAGAGTTCCAGCAGAGAGGAAAACAAGAGCTTAGGGAGGCAGAAGATGATAGACAACCAGCTGAAGAAACCACGAGGTTCTGATCCACACTGTAGAGAAACAAATTAAAGGACTTCCCTAGCTACTGCCACACATCCCTAAAACACTGGAAATTCTCCTGCTCCTCCTACTGAACCAGGGTCACCTTGTTTCACCCAAAAACCACCTGAACTTGAGCTTCTTAGCCCTCAACTGGCTCAGTCTTGGGGAGAAGAAAAAAAACTGGAAGAAATATAGAGGAAACATGGAGAAGCAGTGTGTTATGGTTTTATCAAATTGTCTGACCCACATGCAGAGAACACTCTCAGGAGTCTCAAAAAAGTTCAAAAGGTTTATTACAGATTATGGTTATATTAATGAAAGCGTGACCTGGGACGAAGTGGTTCTGGAACCGAGCAGTCGCAGGAGCTCTGAAGAGAAACAGCAGAGGTTGAATATAACGAAGTAGGGGACTGCGATAACGGTTCCGAATATGCTTACTTGAATGGTTGAGATATTCCGCCGTGAGGAGGGGGGAGTCTTAGAGGTGGTCTGGAGGATTGCAGGTTCGCAGATGAACGCAGGTACTTTAATGAGGATTGACCAGATGGTACGGTTTTGGATAGGGTTCAATCATGCGATGGAGGAACAAGGTAGAGGAGTTGAGCTGCTCCAGGGATTCTGTGGAGGATTTGCAGGTGACTTCTAAGAGTCGAGGGGAAACGAGCCGGAGCCGTACTCTCATCCGAGTAAGCCTAGCAGCAAAACACACAAGAAAGTAGCTTCTTCCAGAAATGCAAGATCAGTGCAGAACCACGGCGGACTTGCCGTTTACCACATTGGTTAACACAGACAGCAGGCTCCTCATATAGGCCTCTGTAATGAGGCTAAACTGACCGCAGGTGCGAACAATCAGCTGTAGGTCAGCTTGGCCCCCGTTCTCACCAATGCCATCTGGTGGATGACTGCAGGAACTGCAGAAAAGAATGAAAGCATTCCCAGACCCCAACACTGTGGGAGGAAACATGGAGGAGCTATGAATGAAACATGGAGGACCTATGAAGGAAACATGGAGAAAACATGGAGGAAACATGGAGAAAACATGGAGGAGCTATGGAGGAAACATGGAGGAGCTATGAAGGAAACATGGAAGAACTATGAAGGAAACATGGAGGAGCTATGAAGGAAACATGGAGGAACTATGAAGGAAACATGGAGGAGCTATGGAGGAAACATGGAGGAGCTATGAAGGAAACATGGAGAAGCTATGGAGGAAACATGGAGGAACTATGAAGGAAACATGGAGGAGCTATGGAGGAAACATGGAGAAGCTATGGAGGAAACTTGGAGGAAACATGGAGGAGCTATGAAGGAAACATGGAGGAGCTATGGAGGAAACATGGAGGAACTATGAAGGAAACATGGAGGAGCTATGGAGGAAACATGGAGAAGCTATGGAGGAAACATGGAGGAAACATGGAGGAGCTATGAAGGAAACATGGAGGAGCTATGGAGGAAACATGGAGAAGCTATGAAGGAAACATGGAGGAAACATGGAGGAGCTATGGAGGAAACATGGAGAAGCTATGGAGGAAACATGGAGGAGCTATGGAGGAAACATGGAGAAGCTATGGAGGAAACATGGAGGAAACTTGGAGGAACTATGAAGGAAACATGGAGAAGCTATGAAGGAAACATGGAGGGACTATGAAGGAAACATGGAGGAGCTATGAAGGAAACATGGAGGAACTATGAAGGAAACATGGAGAAGCTATGGAGGAAACATGGAGAAAACATGGAGGAGCTATGAAGGAAACATGGAGGAAACATGGAGGAGCTATGGAGGAAACATGGAGGAAACTTGGAGGAACTATGAAGGAAACATGGAGGAACTATGAAGGAAACATGGAGAAGCTATGGAGGAAACATGGAGAAAACATGGAGGAGCTATGAAGGAAACATGGAGGAAACATGGAGGAGCTATGGAGGAAACATGGAGGAAACTTGGAGGAACTATGAAGGAAACATGGAGAAGCTATGAAGGAAACATGGAGGAGCTATGAAGGAAACATGGAGGGGCTATGAAGGAAACATGGAGAAGCTATGGAGGAAACTTGGAGGAACTATGAAGGAAACTTGGAGGAACTATGAAGGAAACATGGAGAAGCTATGAAGGAAACATGGAGGAGCTATGAAGGAACTATGAAGGAAACATGGAGAAGCTATGGAGGAAACATGGAGGAGCTATGAAGGAAAAATGGAGTAGCTATGGAGGAAACATGGAGGAAACTTGGAGGAACTATGAAGGAAACTTGGAGGAAACATGGAGGAGCTATGGAGGAAACATGGAGGAACTATGAAGGAAACTTGGAGGAACTATGAAGGAAACATGGAGAAGCTATGGAGGAAACTTGGAGGAACTATGGAGGAAACTTGGAGGAACTATGAAGGAAACTTGGAGGAACTATGAAGGAAACATGAAGGAACAATGCACAAAACCAAAGCAGGAGACATCCTGATCCGTCCATCTTCACACCCAGGATGTAGTCTAGGTTTTTCTGCTTTTTCTCAAGTAAGTAACTTTTTCACTGATTAGAATGTCGATATTTGAACCCTTGAAAAGTATTTATGTTTGATAAATTGAGAAAAAATAAACCACTGATCATTTTTTAGAAGTTCATGACTCTCAGCGTTTCTTCTCTAAACAACAAAGGCAGAGAGACGATGGAGGTCCACCATCATGAGGTCATCCTCTCTGACCAACCCATGTTCTCTACAGATACTCTCTCCGAGACCGCAGGACAAGACCAGCTGGACTGGACCCAGGCTCGGTCCACATCCACACCAGAACATGATTTCCTCACTAGGAGCTCCTGCAGGTGTCCTCAGGCAGTCTCTGGAGCATCCAACAGTCAGCCAGCATATCCTCCCCCAACACAGAGGAGATTCTCTGGAAATGCAGCTAGCTTCAGGGAAGCTGAGATCCTCCGGAGTCACTACATCCATTCCATCGCTCTTTATTGAAAACATTCTCACCTCCACATTCACCTGCTGGTTCCAAACAGTTTCCCTTCAAGATGGGACTCGTCTACAGAAAATCACTGAAGTCTGCTCCAGAATCATCGGCCACCCTGTCAGACCTCTGTCTTCTGATCACCAGACAATAAAAGCTGCGTGTAGGATTTAAAGGACCCCCCACACCCTCTCCTGCTTGAGCGGCTCCCATCTGGACTCAAACTGAGAAGTCTAACATGCAGAACTCCCCAGAGCGGTGCGTCTCCTGAACTCTGATCCGTCCTGATTTGGAACCGCTTCTCTTCAGGTCAGTTCCAAAAATTCAAATTGTTTTAGCATTTACCTGCTTATTTCCCTTTTTAAGGTTGTTTCTGAGTGGTTATATGTCTGTGTTTGTATGTACTGCTGCTGCCGCTTCTCTCTGCACCTTTTTAATTTCCTTCTGGGGATGAATAAAGTTTTATTGAATTGATTAAATCAGAACCAACATTATTTAATCCTTAGAGTGTAGAAAGTGCCACCAAAACGACCTGAAACTTCTGCAGTTTCACAAGTGACAATAATTACGCATCTGCGTCTGACAGCATCTGACATTCAGCTCCCTGAACTCTGACCCCAGCTCATCATAATAAACTGCTGATCTTCTCTCTACAGACCTTCCTCAGTTAAAGGTTTGATGCAGCGAGTTTTGTGCCGCCAGAGGAAAGCGACCCGTGTCCGAGCCTAAGCTGCCTCCAGACGGGGGAGAGCGGCTCAGAGACTGGAGGTCCTGGACTGTCAGAGCCTGTGGGGGGGGGCTGAGATAAAGGGCATCATTGTGACTCTCCTGGGGTGCAGGAACCCAGGGTCAGTCCCAGAACCAGACTGTGACCTCCAGTTGGTGCTGCAGCGTTCGTACCCGGGTCAGGGAGTGAGTGGGCCGTGAGGAATGCAGCGTTTTGGTGGAGGTCAGCTGGTTCCTCCCATTAAAGACTAGCTTCAGAGGGAAACTAGGAGCTGCTGTTTGATGCTTTAGATGTTCTAAATGAACGCCCTCTGGGTTCTGGACTGTTGGTTCTGGACTCTCTGGGTTCAGGATACTGTGAATGGATCTGCTGGGTAACACTGACTGCAGTAAAACACATTAAAAACCAATGTTTCCGGGTGCAAGAAGGAAGCAGGAAGGAAGCAAGAAGAAAGCAAGAAGGAAGCAGGAAGGAAGCAAGGAGCAACGACTGCTGCTAAATACAGCCAGGCTGTGCTAAACGGACCTGGTAGCAGGGAAGAACCACCTGACGACCAGGTGGTTCTGCGTCTGCAGAGAAGCTCCCAGATCCGGGACCTGATGCAGAACCTTTCCTCTCTGTGATCTGCTGTGTACAGCATGACTCAGAGTTTTCCAAAGGAACCATTTCCCAGGTCTGATAGCCTGAAACGAGTCATGAACCGAACCCCAGTGTTCAGATTCAGTCGGTGAAGAGCTTATCCCAAAATAACAGGTCGATATTTAGTATCAAATAAAATTCAGAAAAAAACCCTCTGCTTCTTTAATCCAACTCATTTCTGAACAAAGATGGGATTTATTCAGATTGTTATTTTCTGGCATTCATGTCTTTACTTCTCTGCTAAATGAGTGGAGGAAGCATGCAGAGTTGTTGGCTTTTAGTGGCCCTGAGGTACCGTGGTGAAGTCCTCTCTGATAGGCTGGCTTTTAGCACTCCAAGGTGTCAAAATGCTCCATTTGAGGTGACGAAACATCATCACACATCTACTATCCAGCTACATGGGTGGGAGCAGCTAAATGCTCAAATATTCCTACAGAGGCATCCCGAACTACCCGTCAGGTTGGAGCAGCCAGAATCCCACTGGATCTCACTTGAACTGGACTTTGAACTCCTCTATACAGAGTCTGTTGGCTGAGTTATGTGCTAGTATTAGTACAGACATGTCTGGCCCAGAACCTCCTGAAGGTTCCCGGTTCAAAACTCAGGTTGACCTGTTGGCCCCAGGCTGTGGACGGCCTTGCCCCTGTCTCTCCATGTTGAGTCCTTTAAGGACACTTTTATTTAGGCAAGATTTCAGTTAAATGTTCTTATTGTTTTTATCAGATGTTCTTACCGTCTTTGTTTCACATTCAGCCTATATCCGTATCTCTGTAGAGCACTTTGTGATTTTTATCTATGAAAGGGGCTATATAGATAAAATTCACTTGCTACTTACTTATGCCCACTGTCGCCCCCTGCTGGTCCAGGAGGAGTGAACGCTGCAGCTCAATGCTCTGCTGGGTTTGCGCTGATAGAAACTGTTTAAACTCATTTGTATAATAAACAGAAGTAGTGTTAATGGGAATGGGTGTAACTGACTTGGAATCTGTCTGGATGACTGGACAGAAGGGCACCCCACCTATTCATGTTTTTTTCTGTGACTCCAAGTTTTTCGCAGAAAATTCACTTGCTTGCAGATTTTTTTCATAACTCATATAAAAATATTCTAAAGAAAAGGCAAAATGCTACTTGCTACGCTATTGGCTGGCATTTTAAGGCTGTTTTCCCTCCTGATAGTCTGGTAGACTCAGTTTGATTCGGGACCAAAACTGTAACATTTCCTCCATGTCCAGCTGCTGCGGTTCTCTTCCTGCTCCGAGTCAAACCAACCAAACCCTTTCAGCAACCTGTTCCCCTCCTCGCCTGTGGGGGAGGAGGGGAACAGGTTGCTCCAAGAACCACTAAAGGAAATGACACAAAAACCTCTGAAGACACTGAGCGCAACTTCCTTCTTCATGAAATGTCAACAATAATGGAGCGGTGTCCGATTTTAGAGCTGGAGGATTTCTCTTTAGTCTTTGGCTAAAGACCACAAGCCATTTCTCCCGCTAGCGCTGGACTAGCTCGCATTTGTTTTGGTTGTATTTACCCAGAATGCCCTGCGCTGTAGTTCACTTCCTGCTTTGGTCCGCTTGGCGTTCACATTTGCATTCGAACCAAACCAGAGTTCACTTCAACCGAACCGAGACCGAGGTTTGAACCCGGACCAGAGTTCACTTCATTCACTCCTCCCCAACCGGACCGGACTTTTAGTCAGACAGACTGGAGCTGGATTAAAACGGACTGAACTGGGCTTTGGTGGGAATGATATAGCCTTAGTATCCTAGCACTGATTGGCTAATCCTGAAAGAGATAAGGAAGACTCTAGTATCTGGGGTGTCCCACTCCAGTCCTCAAGGGCTGGTGTCCTGCTGATTATAGGTGAGTCTCTGCTCCAACACAGCTGATTGAACCAACCACCTCCTCAGCAGGTCTTATCAACACAGGAAAGGTTCAGCCATCAACCTTCTTCCATGGACCTTTATCAGCCTCTGACCTGAACCCTGAAGACAGGGAGAGGAACCAGAACTCTGGACCCGGTCAAAGATCTGACCATCTGGAGGCTCCAAGCTTGGGGAACATCACAGGAGACTGTTGTGTTGTAGGTGAAGTAGTAAGAATAGAATAGAATAAAAACTTTATTTATCCCCAAGGGGAAATTCTCTGGCTCAAAGCAGCTCAACATGAAAAACAACAGTTACAACAACCATATTTACAGTCATCCATAGTGTTATATAACACAAAAAAGAGTTTTAAAAAGTTTAAGAAGAGTAAAAATAAAATGGAGTAAAAATCCTAAAATGGAGTAAAAGTCCTAATTATCAATTAATTATTCCCCCCATGTATGTGTCTATGTAAATAAATGTTTATCCGTCCACACTGCGCATGAGGACGTATTGATATACGATTACTTGATAAAGTACAGCATATTTAACATTTTACCATTTATGGATAGGGTGTCTGTTCAAAATGGTCTTCAGTTCAATTCAGGGTATTTCTATAGCGCCAATTCACAACAAATGTCGTCTTGAAGCACTTTACAAACAAGTCATTTCAATTCAATCACACATTCATTCCAATTAATCCTAGTTATCAATCAGTGCAAGCTCAGTTAATCATTCAAATTAGTTTTAGGGCTGTTGTAAACAATTATTTTGTAATCGAGTAATCTATCGATTATTCTGACGATTAATCGAGTAATCAAAAAATGTTATAAAATAAAATACTGGTAAATTCTGCCATAACAGCAGTATTAATATTGGCTATCAATGTTGGCACAAGCTTTCATAACTGTTCATCCCTAACAATTACTTTTATGTAGCTTAGAAAATGAACCTGTAACAATAACAGTTCATTTTTTTAAGTCAACCTGGACAAAAATTACACAAAAATTTGAAATTAGATTCAATTTATTCATAAAAATAAAAAAGAACACTCCAGTCTTTAGTTTACGTTTTCATCTTCAGTCAGTTTAATAGATGAATTGTCATTTGCACAGCCATTTGTAGCTTTTGTGGGTAAAGGATCTTTGGCCCCTTTGTCAAACACAGAAAAACATGGCAGCTGCGCTCTGCCGCCCATTTGCTGGGACCAGGATGGTAGGAAATTTATTTTCTGGTTCGTCCGTGAAGCAACACTTGCGCTCATCATCAGCTGCCTGCTGTGCTCCGTCTGTCTGCAGGCGACTCCGCTTCACCTGTAAACATTCACCCACCATGCACTTCACCGCCGTTCGCTCCGAACCGCCACTAGGTAGCAGCTCCGGGACGATGTCCAATAAAAGAAAGGATGTCGTATTCCATGCATGCATGCCGGTCCTCCGTAAAATGATGAAACGATGAAAACCTGGACATGTTCGGGGAAAAGAGGACGCTTGGTCCCTGTCTGTTGTGCTAACAGCACTTAGCATTCATCAACGACTCATTGGCGGAAGTGTGAGCATTGCACAACACAAATAATTATCCATCCAAAACATGTGGTGCTAAACAGTAAAACATAATTTAATGAAGCTTCGAGGCAGATAATTTGCCTCAAGGAATTTTAATAATCGAGGTCCTTGAATCATTCGATGAATCATTACAGCCTACTTAGTTAAAAAGTATCTATCTGAGGAAACCCAGCAGAGCGTCGAGTCGCTGACCTGCAGCGTTCACTCCTCCTGACCAGCAGAGGGCGACAGTGGAGAGGAAAGCTCCCCTTTAACAGGAAGGAACCTCCAGCAGAACCAGAACCAGGCTCAGTACCAGCAGTCATCTGCCACGACCAACTGGAGGTTGGAGAGGACGGAGCAGAAGCACTGAACCAGGAGTACTTTCTATGTTAGAGAGAAGTAGAAAGTTAACAGCAGGAGAAGGAGAACGATTATTTGATGGCAGCATTATCCTCCTCCAGGAAGGTATCACAGCTAAACAGAACGCCAGACCAGGTGTACCTTCTATGGAGAGAAAAATAAATGAGAGAAAACAAACAGTTAACAGGTGAAGTAACAGCAAATAATGCAGATTAGAGAGAAGTAGGAGAAGAAAGAGAGGAGAAGTGGTGAGTTTGTCCTCCAGCAGCCTGTAGCAGCAGAACTCCAGAGGTAGATCAGGACGACCTCCGCCAGTCGAACCATCAGCTTCATCAGAGAGGAAAGTTTGAAGCCTCGTCTAGAAAGTAGACGGGGTGTTCAGTACCCCTCTCTTCACTACAGATCTTACAGGCTCCAGCTTCCTGCTCAGCCCTGAGCTGGCCCTTTTAACCAGCTGGTCCAGCCTCTTAGAGTTGTCATCAGTGACGCTGAGACCCCGATGCATAGAAAGGTGGACCGGCTGGTAGCAAGTGGTCGAACATGGACAACAACTCTACACGTCAAAAAACCTCAGTGTCTGCCTCCATGTTTGGGAACCAGTCCAGCCTGAAGGTACCCCCAGGCATCTGTATGTGTTCACCTTCTCGATGTTGTGCCGCTGTACTGAGACTGGCTGAAGTTGTGTCTCTTTGGTTTAGTCTGTGTCCAACTGGAGACTTCAGTGTTTGAAGGACCGCCCCAGGTCCCTGCGCTGCTGCTCTCCCCTGATACAAGCTGCCACAGCAGGGACGTCAGTAATCCAGGTGTTGCTGTATGTGAAAACATTTTAATAATGAGGACCCCCCCCACTCCCTTCCCCTAGTAAATGTTTTAAATGAGAGGTTGTCCAGTTCTACATGTTCAGATTCACTTCATTTCAGACTCTCTGCTCGTCTGTAGCAGCGCCGTTCACAGATCAGTCAGCAGGTATGAATGCGGCTCACTGCCTGCGCTGAGGAAGACGTCATGAGTCCTGGCAGAGGTTCAGAGCCCCACAGAGTAAAAGCTGCCCCCCGCTCACAGCAAAAACCTGCTTTGTGCTGAATCACAAAGGCCTGGCTGGTTTCAGCGTTCTGCGCTGCCTGCATATGCCTGTGGCAGCGGTTATAGGAGCCAGACCCTCACCAAGCCCCAAACCCCCACTTCCCCGACTCGTTTCTGTCCATTAGCAGTCCAAAGTGTGTGGAGGGGGGGCTGAAAACAAACAACAACAAACAAAAGACCAAAGTGGAGCAAGGAGCACAGGGGGAGGAGGGAGTGTGGGGGGCTTCTGTGTGAAATAATTGCGAGGACCAATTTCAAACAGATGTCTGTTTGGACTTGGCCCTGGACTCGTGTCCCCGTTAAATATAGTGATTTGATTGGAAAACAAGCGGTGTAAAATGGGCTGCCGGCTAGTCGGAGCATTCGGGGGGCTCGCTAACGACCCCCAGGGGTCGCGGGGTTGCCGGAGTAAAAGCAGATCAGAGAGGATGTGGGGCCAGCAGCCAGGACAGGCCCCATAAATCTGTCCCCTTCTCAGAGGAAGCCATCGTTTTTCGCTCAGCGTCACAATTAAAACACAATCACAATCGTTACTTTGTGTTCCCCAGTGTGTGAAGGTTATAATTCACAGCTGGCAGCCGGAGATAGAGGGGGGTGTTTCACACTGGCTGGGAGCCGCAGGCTCAGTAGATTGTGGGAAACTTCTTGTCTGAGGTTGGAAAAACTAAAACCTGAGAAGACTTGGTCACATTTCAGTCTCCATGTTCTAGTTCTCCTGCATGAAATTCATAAATCGGTTCAGAAAGTTTCCAGATCCGGTGTTTGTAGCTGCAGATGTGCATCATGAGCGAGCAGCAGCACCAAACCTCCAGCATACCTCCAGCTCTGAGCTGACCAGGAGTACTTTCAGGAGGAGCATCTCTGAGAATTTCTGCACTAAACGTTCCTCAGGCCGCCAGAAAGCAGCCTACAACACCCCCCACCTTGCCCACAGCTCTGATGCACCCTCTGCTGGTCACAAAGGACTGAAGGCACTTCCTGTTTTGCACTCATGCTCACTTTGAAACCAGCTCAAGATTTTAGAGAATTTACCTGATACATTTATTTAACATTTATTTCAATAAAGCAGTCCACAAAGTCACATATATCATATAGATGGTTTCTCACTTATATGTTTCTGTTTATTTGATGATTCTGCTCTACAGTCAAGAAAAAATCCCAAATCTTCTGAAAACCAGAATATTACATCAGACCAATAATACAGATTTTATTACAGGAAAGTTCTGTTTTGAGCGACAGGGTCCTGGAGAAGACTCCTGGCTGCTGGTTGTCCATCAGACCTTCACTGAAGCTACAGAAGGTCTCTGATAAACAAGCTGGATGGACTGTCATTCAGGAAGACCACAGAATGCAGCTAAAAGCATTCAGCTGATCCAAAATGCAGCAGCAAGAGTTCTGATGAAAATTACAAACAGAGATCATATTTCTCCTACTTCAGCGTCCCCTCACTTGCACCCTGTTAAATCCAGAATAGAGTCTCCTTCCACGTATAAAGGCCTGTTGATGTTGATGGTGCTAGAGGTGAAGAAGAGTCCAGGGAGCACCACCAGGGTCATCCTGAAGAATGTGGGTCAGCCTGAGGTCAAAGCAGGGAGGAAGATCCTCCTCAGAGTTTGGCACATAAAATTGACTGCAAAATTTCATCTGAGCAAAGAAGAAGAAGACCAGAGGGTCCTCTCTTTTCTGTTCAGATGAAATATCAAGTTTTATTTGTCTGCCTCACTGGTAAAACAACACCGTCCCCACAGTCAAGCATAGTGGTGGGAGCATAATGCTGTGGGGGTGCTTCTAATCTGGCAGCTTTCCGCTCTTATAAAAACACTGACAAAGGATCTGGCAGAGTCTATCTCTGCCATCGTTGTCGGTTCAGAGAGCTGCTGCCTGGAGTCAGCACCCAGATGGTGTTTGGGAAAAAGTCAGACTCAACATTGTGCAACTTTTTGGACCACAGCGCCAGAAGATCACCGCTCTGTTCCACTGCAGCCGAAGAGATCGGGGATAACGCTATGTTTTTGGTTCTTTTTATTCTGCATAACAGACCTCTGTCTATGATGTCCTTGGCCGTGAATAGAGCTGATAAACCCGGTAAGTTGCTGTGAAGAAACCCTGGAAGAAACCTTCTCTCCTGTGTTTCTATGACGTCACATCCACAAGTCGAAATCAACTCCGCTTCCATCATGTTGACTGTGACTTTAAAAAATACGAAGTCATGCAGCGCCGAGTTTCATGGTACGAGGAATTAGAGAGAACCTAAACGTCAGGAAGAAGCCTGCACTCCTTGGCCAGAGTAGTTACAGAACCAGATGATTGTTTATGATGTCACAAAAAATACAAATTATACTAGTTGTTCACAGTTTGGTTTACAGGACATATAATCATAGAGAATATATAGAAAAATGAGGTAAAACACCACGTTAGACATCGAACAATGCATCGTCTATACTCACCTTTCTCTGCAGGGGAGGAGGTGGTGCTGGTGCCTACCTCCAGCAGTCACAGGACAACCTGCCATGCAGACACACACTGAGGAGCAGTTGATCTAACAGTCATGCTTCTGAGTTGTGGGAAGAAGCCGGATAACCAGGAGAAAACCCACAACATTTAAACCCCTGGCAGGGATTTAAACCCAGGACCTTGTTGGCTTAAGACAACAAGTGGTCCACCATGCAGTCCAGCATTCCACATGTTGAATTTATTATGCTGGATTAACATTAACTTTGTGTGGGTTCCACAGCTATAACCTGTTCATGATGCTGGATTCTAGAGCACCAGACTCAACTAGAAAACTGCTTTAGTTCTGATGAAATAATCCTGTTTAGGTGTGGAAACGGCTTTTATCACCACTGAAGTTCTGGCACCATCTTGTGGGCAACAGGAAAATCTTTTTAAAAGAAAATATTATGAGTGGTCATTGAAATGTTGCTTGGAGACTTTTTCCTGAGCTTTCTCACTATTTTCCTGTGGAGGTTGGATTGGTGGCTCTCCCAGCTCCCACTGGTAAAACAACATTCTGAAGAGATCACTAGTTTATTTCACAGATAGCTGGACACCAGCAATAAAACTGACATGCTTTTTTTCTGCTTCAGGACTTGATGCTTTAATGCATGCAAAATAAAAGCTCTGCTTGTGATATTTTAATGGATCTTTATTAAAACGTTTAGTTAATGAACTCCATATTAATTGTTTTTGAGGAAATGTAAAAGAAACATGCAGTTTGAACAAAATCACAAGTAATGAATCAAGATTAAAGTTAAGAAGTAAGATTTCATGTAGAACTCAAAGGTTCTTTCATTTCAACACTTAAAACACTAAAACAACTGGACCTGTGTAATAAATCAGATCACAAAATCATCCATATCAGAGAATTACAAAGAACCGCTTGGAAATAATATTTCAAGTGAAGTCATTCCCAAAGTGCAACAGCCTAACTGTCCTTAATGGGCAAACATGACAGTTAGAGATATTAAAGCTCACAGAGATACCAATAACATAAAAGTGTCAAGAGCACCTGGGATTATCATGATAGACATTGTTGTGATGAATTTTTAGCAACAGCATCATAATTATACCATGCCTCCCTCGTTGCCACTTTTATCTGATAAGTATTTTACAAGAAAAAACTGTACAATGACCAAACCTATAACCGTCAGAAACAAACATACTTTTTGGTAATATTTTCAAATACAATGAGCTTTTTCTGAGTTTTTCACTGTGGAATCAGACAAAGTCATAGGGTTAGAGTTGTGTTCACAGTGACTCTTTAACGCTGAGGTTCAATGTCAAGTGCAAGCGGACCTTTCATTGAGAAACCAAGAAAGAATGATACTTTTGACCCATCAGCATATCCACTAATCTGGGTTCGGTACATTGGAGTAACTTCCAGCCTCAGATTTGGGATGCCAGTATCCGCCAGTATCCCATCACGATTTACTGCGCCTGTCACCCTACAAAGAAGATCTCTCACCTTCCTCTCTTTCCAGATTTTGCCATTTCTCCATAAAGAAGCAAACTGTTGCTCTGCACCAGTGATGCAACTTTGGATTGCTCTAATATGCACAAGTCGCTCATAGCCGTACTTTTTTCCCAAAACAAAGTGTACAATGGGTCTCTTACCGTTGTACACTTCCTTCAGCGCAGTGTGATAAGCCGTCTTCATCTGTGAGATGAACCTTCCCAGATCTCTGTGCCACAGATCTGGTGGCATTGGCCACATCAACACAACAGCAATGAAGAACAGTGGCAAACTTTCATTTGATGGAGTTGGTTCATTTAGGACTTGGTTGAGGATGTTTACCAGAACCTGGTACGGAATAACACTTTGTGATTGTAGTTTGATGCAACTCAACACAACACTGGCATAGATTAGGTTGATTCTCTCCTTTGGAGATGGGTTGTGTTTAGTCTGGCAAACATTATGATACTCCCTGACAACTTTCTCCATCCTTTCAGCTGAGATTTCTTTTGAGAGACAATTCAGAATCCCAGAGTAGGTATCAGCTTTTTCCCTCTCAAGGAACTGTCTTGCCAGGTGGAGTTCCATCTTTAAATTCATCAACTTATTCTTCAAAAGATGTGCAGATTCTGTCTTGCAAAAGATTTTTTTGTACTCTCTGAAACATCTGAAAAGCTCATTTTGGGCAACTTGCTCACGAGTGTCTTTCACTCCAAACCTGGAACCCAGGTTCACATACAGTTTGTCAAGGTAGTCAATGTTCAGCTTCATCCTGTATTTGAGGCTTTCAAGTACATCCTCAAAGTGTTTCAGAATGACGTAATAAGTTCTGTTTTTATTGGATCGGGGGTCACTT
Source organism: Anableps anableps (assembly GCA_014839685.1). Classification (NCBI taxonomy): domain Eukaryota; kingdom Metazoa; phylum Chordata; class Actinopteri; order Cyprinodontiformes; family Anablepidae; genus Anableps; species Anableps anableps. The sequence continues at coordinate 39,064,832 of CM026075.1, read as the reverse complement.
CTCTCTACGCTCTCTAGTTTAACTTCTCCAGAGAGAACTTGGCTCAGGATGTCATGGCGGACACCATCAGGAGAAAACACGGGAGTTTTTTCTAACAAGTCAATGACAATGAGTCCAACCTGGATTTCTCCAAGACATCCTGAAGTATTGAAAGGACAGTTGTCTGTTTTGATTTGCAATCGCTGAAGGGACTCCTTCTTTGCAAGGTTTTGTGCTTGCCTGAATGCTTCCATTGCTGACTGAGATATTTTGAGAAAACCATTCAGTTCCTGTGGGCTGACATGCTCTTCCTTGTAGTTTGCGATTGCATGTTTCAACTTATGCTTAATGACTTGTGCTGATGTGTCTGCAATATAGGAGCTGTCTTTGGAAAGCTCTTTTGCTTTGTCTGCCCAGACCTTTGCCTCAGAGAAATCCTTTTTTTTTAAGTAGTAGTACCTGGCCAGCAACTGAGAGATGATTGCATCTTTTTCAAACCTTTTAGATGCATTTCTTAGCACCATCTCTTCCTGTCCAAATGTTTCTTTTGCAATTTCTTGAACGAGAGGAGAGAACTGAGATTCCTCTTCCAATGAATGATTTCGTTTGACTAAAATGTAATGAACATCTTCCAGGAGATTACTTTTGCCTTGTGTGCACTCATAAAACTGGTTTGTGGTCAGCAGAAGGTCAGTAATTTCAGCTTTTGTCACATTTTGGGCTGTAAGTTCCTGCAAACATTGCTTTGCAATAGCTGAGTGTATTATTTTCACTGCTTTGTAGACCACCATACCTTCAACTGAACAGCTGGCAATAAAGTTGGAAAATTTTCCAAATCCATCTTCAACTTTGATGCTTCCACAAACAGGTTTTGGTTGAAGATCAAGAAAATCCTCACACAAGGACACAGAGAGAGAGGAACTCTTGCAGTAAACATTCAATAGAACCAAAACAGCCAAGAGTTGTGCATTTTTCTGGTTCATGTTGAAGCTTTTCAGGGTATTCCGGACCACACCTTCAATATATTCTGCCTTGAAGTTCTTCTTCATGATCATGAAACCATAAAATGTTTCAAAATTCTTGTGTGTTTTTTCTATTTCTTTAAGTTTTTCCTCAAACATCTTCAGTTCCTTCTCAGAGAGATCATTCCCGATAAATACAGTGTCTGCGGTTTGTTCTGGCACCTCGGAGGACTCTGATCTCATGCAGTTCAGGAGGATGACCTTGGCAGACTGGAGGCACTCCTTTTCAATAACCTGCTGTAAGTCATAGACCTTCTCCATGTCATCAAAGTCATCTATCATCAGCAGTACAGGGATCCTTGGTGTTTGTTCATCATAGGAATATGTTAAAAGTTTGATCACTTGATCAGCCACATCAGCAAAGTCAGACTTTTTCCTGAAGACAGCACAGCGAAATCTGTTCCGAAGAGCCCACAACACATGCATGGCCAAGGTTGTCCCACCACATCCAGGTACATGGAGAAGATTGAGCAGCACACAAGCTTTTGGTAGGGAGCATAGCTCTGGTATAACAGTGTTCATGATGTAGTCAAACTTGTCTCGTTTGATGAACGGTGTTGATCCAGGCTGCTCTGAGAAATGGAAATTCCACCATGATACATTTTCACCTTTGTAAAAGTTCTCCTCTATGGTAACTCTGTCCTCATTTCCTCCTTCACACTGGTTCACACACAGGACTTCCAAAGTATTCAGGCTGCGCTCAAATTTTTTCTTGAGAGGCACCTTGCTCTCACCTCCGCAGGGTAGGAACCGAATGGCTCTGCGGTTTTTGGACCAAAGACTAAGGATGGTTCCATTGACTTCAGCAAAGCTGAGCTCATAGATACATCTGCCAGAGATGTCAACTCCACACCGAGCCTCAATGAGATCCTTCCATGAAGTAAATGCGTTTTCATTGTCACATATACAGAGGATTTGGTCTGTGCCTCTGAGCTCCTGCCAGAACGTACTGAAAGTCTCGACAAGTGGGTCCATTTTCTCCCTCACTGTTGACAAAAGTAAAAAAATGACAAGGAACCTCTTGTTTGGAAGCACATCTTTCCGGCACAAGAAAGAAATCACATCTCGAACTGAGGCACCCTTGTCCATTAACCATTGGTCAACGTCTGAGGGTGCCTCATGCTCAATCCCTCCGTTGCAGAACACCCAGCTGGTGTTTCGAGTTAACTTCAACTTGTTAGCTATGTCTTCAACTCCTCCTGTGATTTTATATTTTGCAGGTAAATGTGGGCTCACTGTGCTCTGTTGGTCAAAGTAAGTCTGTAATCCATATTTAGCTGACTCAGGATCAAAGTCTAAAACAGCTGTTGGGTCGAGCTCTATGAGAAATCCTAGATTTTCAAAATGGCTTGGATGAGATTTGTTTGTCACAATCACATAACGCTCAAAGTGGGACTTATCCAACGACAAGGTTCCACCGGTTATCATGTGAGTTAACCTTGAGCCTTGAGTTGTGCTCTTTATTCTTTTGAAGTGCTTCTCCTCAGCATTCTTGCGGAGCTGCGATAGTTGAGGCATTTGGCCAACGAACATGTTGTACTCTAACACTGAAGATGTGTTTGATGCAAGAAGGTCCCTGCTGCTACCACCATCTCGGATGTAGAAAGACTTTCCTGGTTGTGATTCAGTTTCTTTGCTCTTCTTCTTGCCTTTTTTTGTGTTGTAGGTGTGGTAAATGTTTTCTTCACAGATGGCAGACTGAGGCTCAATGTCCACTTCAATCACACATTTATCAGAAGATGTTGCATTTCTGTTCAGAACCTCAACAAATCGAGGAGGTTTGATGCACATTTGAGCTGTATGTTTGTTTTTATGTTCAAAGTAACCATCAATCGCTGATTTTAGGCCATTTGCATATGCCTCTTTGTCATTCAGAGCCACTCCCAAAACCTGACCATGAACAAAATCTGGTTTGTCTCCTATTCCAAAATGAATGGTACCATTGGTGCGGCTATTGATGCATGCAGCTGCAAACCGAATGACCTCAGAAGTGAACTTGGTCATTTTGACTTTATCACATGTGTTGATAAAAGCTTTATATTCATGGCAGGGTTCAATAAAATCTGAGGCACCTGATTCTGTGACATCAAGAATGCTTCCCTCTACGTATCTGAATGTATCGTGGTATCTGCAGAATGGATATGGCTTGCTGGGTTTTCCAGGCTTGTTAGAAGAACTTGTTGGTTTCTTGCCCTTTAAGTTTATCACCTCCTCCCTGGCATGAATGATAAGTTTAGCTGGTCCAAACGTCAGACCCATACTGATTAGGTCCAAAGTCTCTAAAAGCAAAAGACTGGGACCACTGATGTCTTGTTGAAACAGTATATCTGCAGCAGAAACATCCACATTATCCAGTTGTAGAACCCATTCTTTCACATGATGTTTGCTCCAGTCCTTAATGTCACAAGGCAGATCCTCCTCCTGAAATAAAAATAAAACCAAACATGGTTTTGATTTCCAACTTCAGTTAGTTGCTTTAACAGGGACTGCATATTGATGCAATTCAGGATTAAAGTATCAAATACATATAAAGCTCAATAGAAACCAGATTTTTAAAGCATCTTAGTGAAATTTTAATGGTTTATGTTTATAGGTCTGTTGTTTGGACACATCCAGAGAGCTTCACACTCTGATCACACCTTGAAAAGATATTTTTGGAACCATATTTTGCTAATAGGACAGGAGTTTGCTCTTGCTGCTAGCTATGGATATAACATATCTCAGATCCCAACCTGGTTCATAAACAGCCTGTGTATAAACCCCTAGTACACAGAGAACCAGCTGGGACCAGTGAAGAGATGGTCTGAGGGACTTTTTTCAGCTCCACTGTGTGGGATGAAATCTGTGCTGCTTATTGGAGGACATTAGTAGAATCAAAGACTACATGACTATGTGGAAAACACTGTGCCCATCAGGAAGGTACGGTGTTTCTCCAACAACAAGCAAAGTCTCTAGATCACACAGCAAGGAGGCACCTAGAGCTGTGCAGAATACTCTGAGAAGAAAGAAGATCAGGGATGGAAGGAATATCTAAAGGCAGAAGATGGAGGACCACTTTCAACAGAAAAACATCTGCAGTGCTTTCTGATGACTTCTTTATAGTCAGGCTCATCACAGGTGAGGATGACTCAGAGGACAGACAGGACTCAGGACTTTGTGGACTGGTGTCAGCAGAACCACCTCCTGATCAATGCTGCTAAAACCAAGGAGCTGGTGGTGGATTTCCGCAGGCGCAGACCCACCTCACTGACACCAGTGAACATCCAAGGACCAAACACTGAGACATCGGCTGAGCTGCTGCTGCCAATAACTTCCTGTTCTCTTTCTGATGATAATCTTTGCTCCGTCTTTCTGTGTCCAACGCTATGAGCAGACAACCTGTTAGTGTATACAGTCAGTGACAGCAGCAGCTCTTCCAACTGCTTTGTCTAGGAGAGGGACGGGTATACCTGTTACCTCTGACACAGAACTGATCTGTTTAACTGTGGAGCTGGTGTTGCCATCAACTCTTTACTGTTTCTACAACATAGAAAGTGCTCCTGGGTCAGTACTTCTATGTTTCTTTTCTTATGTGAGTCCAAGCTCTCATCTTATTTGTGCTTCAGCTCGTGGTTTCAGGGCATTAAAAAAACTCCCTACTCATTTGAAGTATTTAGCTCTACTACTTACCTTGAGTTGCTCTTTATGTGCCATCGTTGCTCTGGTTCCCTCTTCAGAAACGTTGTTCACTAAAGGGACAAAAGTAATTCAAAGCAAGCTGTTAATAAAGAAGCATAACCTCTACTCACAAACATCAGTTCACATTTCAGTTTTACCTTCATCTTTACTTATCACCAGTGATAGTCCACTCTCTTCGAGTCTCCTGTGATGATGCTGCAGAAGACAAAAGCATATAGAAATTATCACTATTATTATTCTTCCTAATCCAGTAGGTCGTCTCTGGACTCGGTGGTCCAAATAAGAAAAACTCAAACTGTTTAAGTAACAAAAAAACAGAATCAGCTATATCTATATAGTCATATCCCAGGGTAATGTCTGCCCAAACACTAAGCCTCTAACTTGGGATAGCTCTGGGTAGCAACTGAAGCTCATGGTTCCTCAGGTATGTGGTCCAGGTAGAGAAACTGGAGCAGAATGGACCAGGACAGCACTCTGTGGCTCCAGGGAAGCTTGTTTCCCAGGGCAACAGGGATATGGTACATCAACAAGAGAAAGGCACTGAGTTTCTCCACACAGTCCGTGGTGGAATCTCAACATCACCCTCTAATATTTTACCAACTACAACAAAAGTCAATAGCAGCTTAACTGTTTTCAGGGTCTGGGTGGGGCTGGTACCTGACTCTGGTGGGCAAGAGGCAGGGTAACCTTGGAAAGATCACTGGTCTCAGCTCGTTCTAAGTCCCTCCATGTTGGCCGAGTGCACGGCCACAAGACAACTGAGCAGTCATTCATGCCTTCATATGTAAAGATGGGTCAGAATCTCCAATGAACCTATATTACTTTAGACTGTTGGAGAAAACTCAGACATGGACACGGAGAAGATACAAACTGCACACTGACAGCCAGGGTTAAACTCAGCACTGCTTCTCCGTTACGCCCACCTTAGAAATACTTAGAAATACTGATGAAGAAAAACATGAATCCAGATGAACCTTGAATGTGTTATGACCTTTTCATAAATCAGGTAAATCCAGCATTAAATGATGCTGTTATCTCCTCAATAAAAGTGGACGTCTTCACTGTTTTACGCAAACATTAGTGTTCTGTTTGTAGTTTCCTCTGTCTTGCTAACGCCGGACAGGAAGCTGGTTTTCAACCGTCCACATTCAGACACTGTGCTTCAGGAAATGTTCAAAGCTTTGACATCATCCGTCCTCTTGGCCATGAGGTTTTTTACAGTAGCTTCTGTTTTATCTTTCTAATTTCAGAACAAATCAAACAGCCTCAGTTTATGAAGTAAACCCAGTTGTTAATTCAGGTCTGGTCTTGGCTGAGTTCGGCTTCATGTGAGGAGTTTGCACGCAGTTTGCATATTCTTCCTGTGCTTGCTCAGGTTTTTCCCAGTAGCTCCAGTGGTGGATTAATTTCTAACCAGTTTACCTGTTGTTCCTCGCCCCTCTGAAGGAGGAGCAGGTGAAGGAGTGGGTGTGTCTGTGATGGTTGTGTTTCTGCTGGTGGAGTGTGTGTGTGTGTGTGTGTGTGTGTGTGTGTGTGTGTGTGTGTGTGTGTGTGTGTGTGTGGCTAGACAGGATTTTAAGAAACTGATTGTATTTCCCTCAGCTGCAGGTTGTCATGACGACCTGCACTGTGTCCTGCTGCCCTTTTTGAGTTGAATAAATCAATTTTTGATGCTTTCTTTAGTTTTTTCTGTCCTCCTCCATGTTTGACTCCAGCCTCAGCCTGCAGGTCTGAGAGACCTGGCTCTGTTGGTGTGAGGTCATCCTGAGGTTTGCTGTGTCAGCTAAGGTGTGTTACATGTTAACTGCTCTGATTAATCACTCAGGTTTTATTTTATTGGGTATTGTGCAGTGTATGTATCAATACCTTTTTCTATATTATGAACTAGAATGAGTTACTTGAACTTGTTTTGCAATGTCTGAAAAAGGAGCAAAAACTGAGCAGGGACTTTCATCCTGATGACAGGGGGAACAGCATCTGATGGTGCAAACAGACCCATGTGTTGTTGTTGTGCCTGGATGATCCTGAAAATGTCCGAGTGTCAGTCAGAGGAGGTACCACTCCAGTACGAGTAGTTCTACTTTGACATGCTTTTACTCAAGAGTGAAAAGTAGCCGTCCAAGAAATACTCAAGTGGGAATAAAAAAGTATTTTATAAAAAGGCTACTTTAGTACTGAGTACCTGATCATAATATCTGATAAATAAATGATGTGATTAGACAAAAATATTAAGTTATTCTGGTTTTTTAAAGACAAATGAAATAAATACATAACAATCTCAAAATAACACATTTTAGGCAGCAGAAACACTTCCAAATATTTTTTCCAATATAAAACATGAATCTAATACTTACAGTCGGTAATGAATATATATATATATATATATATATATATATATATATATATATATATATATATATATATATATGTGTGTGTGTGTGTGTGTGTGTGTGTGTGTGTGTGTTAGAACAGGGTAAAGAGCTTCAACTGACAATATTTAGTGTTTACTTTGCATTTGCTTCATCTCTAGATGGCTCAGCAGATAGAAAACAACAAAGTTGGTGAACAGACAAGAGGTCTCACTTCGACATAACCTGCAGATCTTAGTGGTGGATTTATGGTTGAAACATGTTTGTTCTTCATTTAGTGACTCGGTGGGTCCAGAAATGTTGCTCAACTAAGAACAGCGATACGATAAGATACTATTACTTAAGTAAAAGTACAAAGTGGAGTAAAACTACTTCTAGAAATACATATATAACTCGGTACTACCCACCTCTGGTGGTTTTATACACAGGCACGTCTCCGCTTCCTTGTGCGCGAGCATAGCGCGACGGGAACGCGCTTACAACGAGCACGCGCGTTGCTTTCTGCTTGGTGGGGGGGCATACCAATGGGGGGACCGCAGACTGACGTAACACCGGTGTCGACACCGTCAGTAGCACCAACCGGGGTCAGAACCGAACCACTAGAGAGGTTGAAATCCTGAATGAAATGAGGATCTGAGGATTTTTAGGGACCTTTTTTTGTTGTTTTTTTTTTTTTCCATATTTCACCAATAAATACTCAATTACACCCGAACTGCTTCAACTACACTGGTTTGATTCCAGGTATGAAATGAAGAAACGAAGCAGCAACGCTTTGCTACGATAGAGGCGGAACTTCCTGTTTTTCTGCCACAGCGTTTTAATAACAGACCTTATTACTGACAACCGCTTTTTAATAAAAACTCAAACAGCTGAGGGAGGAATAAAGAAATAATAGACCAAGAAGCCATGAACCCGCGTTATTAATCTGTTTCTATATTACTGAGGATTCTTGAACATATTTAGGTATTAATGTGTTGTAACTAGCAGCCTGGAGAGAAGATGCTGCTGCTTATGTTTAACATAAAAGAGGCGGAGCTGTTGAATGAAGCTCTCCGCTGCCTGATTATTAAAGCAGGAAGACTGCTTTACTTATTAAAGATCATCTTATAGATGCATGACTGAAACGAGCTTCAGCCATTCATCTGTTCCAGATATTTATTCTGTTTCTCAAACATCTTTTATGACTTCTAAAGCATTTTATGACGGTTCTGAATTGAATGGAAACAAAAACTTTAAGAGTAGAAAAAAAGAATCATGTCTAAGAGAAATCAGTAACTTACCAACTGCAGATGATTTCCTGATCGCAGGGTGTTTTCCTCTGGGCTTAAAGCTTTCTAAATACAATGAGCTGCAGTCAGAAGAGGTTCTGGTCCAGAAGGTCTGCAGACATCAACCTACCTACATGCAGACCCAGTCCAGACTGCAGGAATCAGTGGAAACGAAACCTAAGCAGTCAGAGCCCTCCCACTGCTTCTTGGGTCACACTTTCCTTTGTTTCAACAGCAAAAAGTAGTTCAGCCCTACAGGAAGCCAAAAACACACTCTTAGCTTTCCTTTTTACATATTCTCCTACCCTCCAGCTGATTTCATTTGGAAAGATAAAGATGGACAACAGAAATATGAGCTAAATTTACTTCACCAATAGACGTAGAAAACATCTGAACTGATCTTTAGTCAGGTTGTTTCCTAACAATCCTGGTAAATATATATTTTGTTTTTGTGGTTCTTGGTTCAATATTAGATCAGATGAAGAAATGACTTCAGATCAGATCTCACCTCTAGAAGAAGAATCTGTGCAGGCAAACATCTGCAAACTGCACACTTTGTATTTTGGATCCGACCAGGACAGTGAACATTAATCAGCTGTAATGTAAAAATACAGGAAGTAGCAAAATAGCCACGAGTAATTACAGAAAAAGGGATAAGAAATATATATTAAAAATATCAAAACACCTCACTAGACTACACAAGACAAAACACACAGTTCTACTGAACAAAATGGACACGACAAAAAACCAAGAAACAGAATCTAGCATGAGGCTATGAGACCCTCAACAACGGGCAGGGGAAGACCTCAGAGACCGAAGAATCTAGATCTGATTTTAGAGCAATGAGAGGGTTTCCTGTCAAAGATTTTAATCTTCTTGAAGACAAACATGATGGGTTTTACTGTACTTCCTGTCGACTGTGACCGGGTTGTATAACAGTCTGTTATATTCCAGTTCAAAAATACTTTATTGATCCCAGTGGGAAATTAAATATTGTAACTTCAATTATTCAAGATTCTTCAAAGAGTTATTGTAGATGCTGATGGCTGTGGGCAGGAAGGATTTCCTGTAGCAGTCAGTATTACAGTGAATTTGTAGAAGCCTCTGACTGAAGACTCTGTTTTTCTATGACAGTCTCATGAAGAGGATGCTCAGGGTTGTCCATAATTTTCTTGATTTTATGTAAAATCCTTCTCCGATCCATCATCTCCAGAGTACCCAGAACAGAATATGAGAGAAAATCATTGGCTGCATATAAATCAGAGCTGACTGTGTGCTGATAAAAAGTCCTATGTGACGGAGGGTTGCTAAATTGAATTTTAAGACATTTGAAGTCAAAAATGACTCCAAGATCTTTACATTTCCCACCACACCCAGCTTCTCTCCATTGGTTCCTGGGCTCCTGCTGGCTGGCGAGAAAAAAGCGCATTGGTTTGTTTTTGTGTTGAGACGTAAACAGGCCAGACTGGTATCACAGCAGCAGATTCTTCCTTTGTTTTGGTGTGAGCATATAGTACACCGTCATCTGGATATAACTGTACTTTTAGATCTAAACAAACATTTGTTAAGTCATTAATGTGGAGTCTGGATAAGATTGGCCCCAAAATGGAGCCTCTGGCCCAGTTGTTAATAGAGCTGGATAGATTATATTTTGTAAAGATTATACCCCATGCCAGAGTTTCCAAGGACAAACATTATTTAAACAACAAATCTCAGAATGCACCAGAACGGATGCAGCGCCTTGTAATTTTCATAGTGAAAGTTTGCAGAAAAACAAGCAAAAGTTTATTGAACCAGTGGCTTTTATGCTGTCATATTCAGTAATGAAAAGTTAACATATTTCAGTGACTCCATCTCTAAATAAAACACATTATATAAATTAATTCACCTGCAGACTGATGTCTTAAAGCCTTTGTTTCTGTTAATCATGATGATTTTCTGCTTACAGCCCAAGGAAATGTGACATTTAGGACTAGAATATTAAAAAAATATTTCTGAATGAGAGAAATAAAAAGTGGAAACTATGGACCTGACTGGAGATTCAGGTTATCAATGAATGAAGGATAAGCGCGTAGAGCTCCGAGAAGCTTAAGGGGACCTGAAGTCATGGAGGGGTGATCAGTTTCCGTAGCAACAGCAGTAGTTGGATAGAGATGCATCCCTGCTCCAACCTGAACGCCCTCATCGGCATCCATCCTCCAGCTGTGCAGAGGCCTGGGAAGGAGCCATCCACTGGGTGCAGGTGTGCTGGAGCAGGGATGCGTCTGAGGGCTGCAGGATGGCGGGAGCTGGGTGCCCCGGCTTCATTCAGATGTTCCTGACAGGAAGCGGCACAATGTGCAGGGTTTGTATCGACGTGTGAACGTTTAATATGAATAAAACAGCAGAATTACAGACTGTTCACATGAAGATCAGTCGAGCAGGCGTCCTAGTGGAAGGAGGTGACTGTAAAACCAAGGTGTAGAGCACTGAAGAACGGCTTCTAATCTATTAATAAACAGAGGAAATCAAATGTTCCTAAAATTCAGATTCAATTCAATTCAAAAACACTTTATTGATCCCAAAGGGAAATTAAATGTTGATGTAACTCATTTAGTCAAGGAGTTATTATAGATGGTGACGGCTGTGGGCAGGAAAGATCTCCTGTAGCAGTCCGTTTTACAACCAAATTGAAGAAGCTTCTGACTGAAGAGACTGTTTTCCAGTGACAGTCTGATGAACAGGATGTCCAGGGTTGTCCATCATTTTCTTGATTTTATGCAAAATCCTTCTTTGCATCATCAACTCCAGAGGTTCCACAGTCGTCCCCAGAACAGAACCAGAACCAGCTTCTTTATCAGGTTGTTGAGCCTTCTTACGGCAAAGATGACACTCTCAACAACAGACTTAGAGAAGATCTGCAACATCTTGCTGCAAACCTTGAAGGATCCTAGCTTCCTCCAGAAGTCCAGTCTGCTCCGTCCCTTCTTGTAGACGCTTCATTGCTGAGTCTCCAGTCCGGTCTGGTGTCCAGATGAACACCGAGGTATTTATATTCCTCAACCACCTCCACTTCTTCTCCCATGATGAAAACAGGGTTTGATCTGACCCTGGTTCTCCTGAAATCTGCAATCATCTCCTTAGTTTTGTTCACATTCAAGATGAGATGATTGTGTCCACACCATGACACAAAGCGGTCCACCAGCTCTCTGGACTCAGCTCTTGTCCACCCGACAACTGCAGAGTCATCTGAGTGTTTCTGGAGATAACAGGAGTCTGACTGAGCTGGAAGTCTGATGTGTACCGAGTGAAAAGGAATGGTGAGCGTACAGTCCCCTGTGGTGCTCCTGTGCTGCTGACCACCTGGCTACACACACAGTCCTTCAGTCTCACAAACTGTGGTTTGTTTGTCTGTCCATCCACCCATCCGTCTGTCCATCCATCCATCCGTCTGTCCATCCATCCATCCGTCTGTCCATCCACCCATCTTTTCACTAAGCCGTTTAACTCACAATCAGAGACAGACTGGTGTTCACAACAAAGAGGTGTTTATTTTTGCAGTAATTTTTTACATCTTTCCAACATAAAATATTTGTATATTTGTTTTGTGTGAAACGTCAAAACTTTTTGTCAGATTGAAACATGTCTGATTTAGGAGCCGTTCTGAAAGCATCACATCAGTTCTTTGGTCTCTTCTGGCTTTAAATTATGCAGCAAAATAAAATCAACATATATTTCTAAAGACATGCAATATACAGGCAAAAACATCTGGTTTAGAGTAAAATGCATATTAAAACAAGCACTTCCCAGTTTAAACTGGTTCCCTCCGCTGCCCTGAAGACAAACATGTTCTGTTTCGAGCCGTTAATGAGACCCAGAGATCATCGACAGGTTTGTTCATCCATGTTTTCATTCTGTCAGCATGACGGAAACCAGTTCAACATAGGATCACTGAATGCATTCACTTCCATTAAAGATATGATGCAGACTGTTCATATTAATTACGAAGGGTTTACAGTGAACTCAGTCACAGAAAACAACTGAAACCTAAAATCAAGATGAATCAGAAGAGTTTGGCTGTAAAAGCTGAGTTAATTACACGTATCTACAGTCTGTACAGCTGCACTGATGGAGCTTCCTGCTGCTTATTTCAACACAACATGGTAACCATCAGAGCTTTCATCTGTTTAAAGGAGAACAGTGTCAGTAATGATCAGAACAGCCTGATGGTGGCGCTGTTAGATGAAGATATTTACCTCTTATGGTGCTGATGATAAAACTGGCTTCTTCTCCTAAGTTCTGCACCATCTGAAACAGAACAGAACCAGACCATCTAGTTTGGTACCGTCATATCAGAGTACTATACTACTGTAATGAGTACTGTAGTAATACTTCTTCACTACTTCCTGCTGTGCTCTGGTTCTGGTGTGGTTAAACCCAGTTTTGGTGTCCTGTCAGAACCTGAGAGCAGCAGGGTTCTGGTAGAATGTCAGGATTGTATGAACTACAGAGAAACTGGATAGAAACACGCTAACGTCACGTAACTGCCTTCATGTGAAGCAACCAGAGCAGCAACTGATAAACTGTTAGTCGACCAGGGTGGAAACATCTCCCTGGTTCGTCGCCCGTCAGCGATTGTTTGGATCCACTTCTGCTCTCTGGGCCCACCTCGTGTTCTCAGAACCAGTACATTTGACTGGAGCTCTAGAGCAGGGGTGTCCAAACTTTTGGTCACATGGGCCAAAATCATCGAGTCAGATTTACTTGCAGGTCAAAAAAAAACCCCAAACAAAATTATATATATATATATATATATATATATATATATATATATATATATATATATATATATATATATATATATACACACACACACACACACACCTTTTATGCTCGCTCAACAATAAACTAAACTTGCAATAATTAATTATTCATTAATTAATAATTCAATAAATAAAGTAGTTAGACTTGTAAGAATGCGGCGTGTAAATCATTGTTATTATACCAAAACTTAAAAGGGATGTTGCACATTTGCCTTATGAAAAGGAAGGGATACAATTTGCACATTTTTTGGGGCTAGTTTGGAGAAAAAAACATCTCAGCTAAAAGAACAGGATTCAGGTCACATTTTGGATCATATTTGGTGTATTTAGCCAAGATTAATAAACTCAAGAAAAGCAGATTTGGGTGCAGTCAAAGTGGCTGAATAGATGTGTTTCTATTTACTATGGAATTAAAGAGAAGGCAAAAAGCCTGGTTATTAAAGGATGAATACTTTCTATTGCATCGAACATTTTCCATTAGAAGAAGGTTTTAATTTGGTTGTAATCATTTTGCACTGATTAAAAACAAAAACTCTCCATCTGCATCAACTACCTGTGCTGGCAGGCCCAACTTGTGTCATTGTTGAATTTTAGTTGGGGGCCACTCAAAATCAGTCCAGGGGCCACGTATGACCCCCAGGCCACACTTTGGACAACCCTGCTCTAAAGGCTGCAGGTGAGCGTGGGCCTCTATGATCGTCATAAGAATAAAATAATGAGGTGGAGAAGCAGGAAACACTTTTATTTCTGAATCTGAGTGAGTTGAGGAGGATGATTGCTGATCATCTGGACCTCAGAGGGAACCAGGTTCTGAAGCTGGATCGTTCGTCGCTCACGCACACATTCTTCATGTTTCTACTGACAAAATAAAAGGTTGTGGAGCCAAAGGCGGCCCAGAGTCATTAAGAGCTGAGAAACAGACCCACCACTGCAGCCGCTCTCCAAGGAGAACATTCTGGAAGAGCTTTTTGACCCATGAACGTCTCCAGACTGAGTTTTCCTCAGCTGCAGAGGATCACTTCTGATACCACAACTCAGTCTGACTGTTTGATGGATACCTCATCAGATACCAGGATGTGGATGCCTGTGGTCTTCTGTCGGTAGATCTGTGTGATCTGTTGTGGAGTGATGTTGTAGAGCCCAGCGATCTTCTCAGACAGGTCCACCAGTGTCCGTTCTTCCAGGTACAGAGCATGGTAGACTGCACACAAAATATTAAGACCATATAAATGCATTTTAGTCAGAAATCGATGCTGTAGGTCCAGATAATATCTGAAGACAACCAATAAAGAGCTGATATGTATGCAGACTGTGGTGTTCAACACCAGCGTGGAGCTGTGGAGCCTCCTCCGCTGCTGTTGTTTACAACTGGCATGAACTTTCATTAGAAAAGCTGCATTTCAGAGAAAACATTTCATCCTCCAGAGGGGTTGGATCTGTGAGGAGCAAACAGTCCACTGTTGCTGGGCAGATTCTGGTTAAACTGGGGACAGTTGCTCTGGTCCAATCCCAGCCTAGAAGATGTGTAGTGGCCTAGTGTGAAACATCTCCTGACCAGCAGGATCTCAATGCAGGAACCCAAAACAACATGGAGGTTCTTCAGATGAGAAATTAGTGATGAGGTGAAAAAAAATCCTCTCTCCTCTGAGAGGTTTTAAACTCCAGTTGAAGATGAATAAAATGTTTATTATGACCCAGAATACAGGATGAGCTCTCACCGTCTGCGCCGCCGAGCTTCATGGTGGCTTGGTTTCTGGTCTGCTGCTGACACACATAGATGGTCAGACGGGGCTGGATGCTCCTGGACAACAGAAGCAATGGGTTGTACAGGCTAATAGACCAATTGGACCGTATGGATTCTATATGGACCGTATGGATTCTATCAGAACCAAATGGATTATATAAGGACCAATTGGACCATTTGGATTCTATATGGACCATATGGATTCTATTAGGACCAATTGGACCATATGAATTCTATATGGACCATATCGATTCTATATGGACCATATCGATTCTATATTTACCAAATCGAATGTATGTACTGTATGGATGTACCAAATGGATTGTATAAGGACCAAATGGACCATATGGATTCTATATGGACCAAATGGATCCTATATTTACCAAATCAACCGTACGGACTCTATGGATTCTATATGTACTAAATGGATTCTGTAAAGACCAACTGGACCATACGGATCCTATATGGACTAAATGGACATACATATTTTATATAGACCATATGGATTTCATAAGGACCAAATGGATTCTGTTTAGACCAAATGGACCGTATAGATTCTATACGGACATATGGATTATATGGACCAAATGGATTCTATATGGACTGTATGGATTCTATATGAACCAACAGGACCATATGGATTCTATATGGACCAAACTGATTCTATATGGATCAAATTGAGCATATGGATTCGATATGGACTAAATGGATTCGATATGAACCAAATGGATTTTATATGGACCAATTAGACCATATGGCTTCCATATGGACCAAATGGACTGTATGGGTTCTATATGGACCAAATACACTTTATGGATTCTATGTGAACCGTATGAATTCTATATGGACTGTATGGATTCTTTATGGACAAAATGGACCATATGGTATTCTGACATAATGTTTTCTGATATTTATTGGGATATCAATATAAGTGACACTAAGGATATTATTATAGCCTTTAGCCTTTGTTTTTTGTAGCTGCATTTATCACACAACGTAGAACCTCACAAACCAACATTATGTTCTGAAATCAACCGTCTCAGACCAGATAACTGCTGTTATCTGATCTCTCCATGACAAAATGCAGGTCGTGTTTTTCTGTTATGATAAAAGAAGCTGAGCATTAGGACACCTCACCTTCCTTTCATTGTGTTGAAGAGTCGGATGCCATCTGCTGGACCACAGATCTGGATCAGATCTTCTCTGCTCATCCTCAAGAGATCTGCTCCTGCAAAAGGAGCAAAAACTTCTATCTCTGCTCGCAGCCCAGCTCAGTGTTTTAAACCACCCTGGACCTGATCACATTATCCTTCAGATTCTGTAGACAGATCCATTAGAGGTGCACCCATCAGGCTGTTCCTGGCTGATACCCATTTCTGGTTTTGGATCTGAGCTGCCAGTTCTGATTGGGACCAATTCAGATTTCTTTTTCTGAGACTGAAATGTAAAAGAAATGAAAATGTGCTGCAGCTTCTTTGATAGAGGTTTATTGGTTTGATTCCAAGTGCAAATGATCAAAGCATCTGTTACCCTAAACCAAATCTAATCTGATTTTTATAGAACTCTAGATGAACCAAACTGTACGGGGGAAAATCTATTTACCAGAATTTGACCCGCAGATGGCCAATCAGAACCAATCAGAACTGGCCCATTGATTGGTGCATCTCTAACATTCAAGTTTTCCTTTGTTTTCCTGCCTGCTGGAAAACAAAGTGGAAATCATATTCTTTTTTTTGGCTTTGCAAAACATCATGCAAAAGTTCTGAAACACACTGGGTTCCGGTGGGGAGCTTGAAATGGACCGCTTCAGGCTCAGCAGCTAAAGTGGAAAGGATTTTGATTACAGTGGTCCTTTAGTTCCTTCCTAAGACACACGACGCTGGTGTCTATCCTCCTTACAATAGTCTTCTTCTGGACTGAGACCCATCAGGTTCACAGGATCAGGTCCAGGAGGGAAACCAAGCAGGGACATAATCTGGCTCCTCACTGGACATTAAGCAATGTGTTCCCAGGTCACCAGGGAAAATAAGTATTTCACGTTTTCTCAGTAAACATGTTAAAGTCAAAGAAGTTGCATCGAAAATCTATTGGGCTATAAAAAGGTTTATTTTTTACCGATCTGGAGATGCTTCACACCAGAAACATCTTCATAAGTGGAACAGCACAGCTCTCTGAAGACCTGGTGCTGACAGCATTGATCATCTCATCATGAATCAGCCAGCTTTTTAAGGAGGTGCTCCTCACAAGGCTTCTGACGGGTGAGACACGCAAGACTCCACTGATGAAGAAAGATCATGTTGAAGCTTACTTAACGTGCGCAGCAGAACATTTGGAGGAGCCAGTGGGACCTACGCTGGGAGAAACTAGGCTCAGATGGAACCAAAGTGAAAATGTATGGATGTCACTCGATGCACCATGTTTAAAGGAGGACTATCACCCCAGAAACACCAGAAGGTGAGGTATGGAAGTGGGAATATCTCTGCTTGAGGCAGACACTGACCTCTGACCTAAGGGGTATTCCACCTTTTCAGAGTTTGTAAAAACCAGAGAGCAGATGAAGTGATTTCTAGTTTATTTTCCAGCCAGGCTCTGCGGTTTCCCACACAATCCCATATGTGCTGCCACTTTTCTCCATGTTACCTGAGAAGCTGGAGAAGAGCCTAGAGAAAGGCGAGAACCTGTGACGGTGCAGCCACTGCTGAGTGTCCTGCGGCGAGGACGACGGCAGAAGATGCTACATGTCAAAAAGAAGAAGAGTCCTTGAAATGAGTATTGCTGCACAGCATCCACTGTCTCCAAATATTGGCCTAAAGGAGATAAGAGAGCAAGATTAACCCTTTAACACTGCACCGCTCCCAGTTACTTACATCCGAGCAGCCAGGCACGAACACCTCCGCGTGCTGGTTTGGAGAACAGTTGCTACAGAAACATGTGCATGAGGAAGAAAAACACAGGTGATGATTTACTTTTTCAGCTTCTGACTCAAAGGTCTTCGTCTCCTAAGAAGATTTAGTTTGGATGACTCAGGGTAAAATCACACGTGTAACTTTTATTCTTCAATAACTGCATGAAAATGAGAAGAGTTGTGGGTTTTTACCTTTGAACAACCCAACCAAAAACAAGGGCTGCACACGCCCCCTTCTGGCTCTGTAAGGTATTACTACTGGAGCCCAGGAGGGAAGAACCAAACTCTGATGCTAAAACGTTGTTCTAAACTAAATCTTTAGTTTTTAACCAATCAGAAGATGAGGCAGATTTAATGTGACCCACAGCAGCTCCAGTCCTCAAAAGCGGAGCTGGTGAATACTCTGGTTCCCAGAAGCTCTTCCTCCTCCTACTCTCCATATTTTCGAGTCGAGTTGAGGCTAACTTTTAGCTTTTTACACTTTAATAGTTTTTATAAGACTTTTGGAAAATATGAATTCAGGGAAGGAGTTTTTTTTAAACATTTTATATTTATAACCTTTAAATAGACCAAAGAAGGTCTAATTACACAGTACTGTAAAAGTATTTACACCCCATTACCATTTGTCACATTTCGTTCTGTTCCAGTTCCAACCTTAAATGGTTTTTATAACAGAAAATTTGTTTCACACCGTTTTCTAATACAAATCTGAAAACTGTGGCGTCCTTTAGATCAAAGCAGTTTAATGGCCCAGTCAAAGTCCAGAGCACACCTGAACTCAAAGGAGGTTCTAAAAATTCTTATTCGGGAGGCCGAACATAAAAGCAAGACACACTTTTCAGATCTTAATGGTGAAAAATGTTAAAATCCAAGAATCTTTTCCTTCTCCTTCGCGGTTCTGGACAACTTGATCCATCACCTAAAATCCCAGCAGAAAACACTGAACTCAACCTTAATAATAAAACATTACCGTTTAAATGTAAACAAATATAGTTGGTCAGCAAAGTTTTTAAATCAAACTGAACCAGTTTCACCTTTTATTGGGTTTAAAACATTATCATCCTCTGATGGCAGAGAAGCAATGAAGAAAATCAGGGTTTTTTTTAACAACACGGCTCCAACACAACCTATGGAGAGCCATTTCATTCAAAATTAAATATGCCAAGTAAATAAATGTCCCCATGAAATAAAAGCATATTTTATATGCTTTTATTTATTTATTTATTATTATTATTATTATTATTATTATTATTATTTTTAATATAAAAGAATCGGGAGCTTATCTTTTCAATCACAAAGAAGCCCTGGAGAGAAAACTTCACCCCCTCATTCAAATGAGGGGGTGGAGCTTGGACATGAACATGAAATAAAAATGGAGTAAAAAAAAAAAAAAGTCCAAGAAATACATAAAGTAGCTTTACAATATAAATCACTGTCATAAAATTAATAAATGAACAAATAATGAAATAAATAAATCTTGAAATGAATCAACAAACTGTGACAGATAAAATAAGCTCTGCATTAAATTAAAAAGATATATATTTTGCTTTATTTCATGAGTATTATTATTTGATCGCATAGTTAATAAATATTTATTAACAACAGTATTTATGTATTTAATTTGAAATTAAATGGATCTCCATACAAACTTATGGACAGTGAAAAATGCCAAATTACAATAAATAAATAACTTTTGGAATAATTATTTAAATGTGCCATAATTTTTTTAAAACTGTAAATAATTACAGAAATAATTTATTAAATATAGAATAAATTGTATGTGCATCAATTAAATGTTTTGATTCCATTCTAAAAACTAGATTTAATTATTTGATCATTTTAATAAATTAGTAATGTTCCTGTGCTGGAACACATCATGAATTAATTTAAACTGTCAACTTCAGCCATCAAGCTCAGTGGGCGGGGTTAGGATAGCTTCTGTAGAAACTCTGACGTCTGATTGGCTGCTTCTATACAGACCATGATGTCTGATTGTCTGCTTCAAACAGGAAGTCAAAACAACTTCTTCCCAGGTTGCTATGATTCTGGGGTCATTATTTTCCCTGGAAGTATGGAAATAACTTAAATAAATTGTCGCAATTTATTTACTACAAACTCTGGGGGACCTTTATATCTCTAGTTTGATCTGAAATATCTCTAATAAGTTCACAGGAGAGCTTATTGTGGAGGAAGCAGTAAATAAATTACAACAATTTAATTATGTTATTCAAGTTGTTTCTGCACTTTGGAGTGAAGATATTGAGCAGCCAATCAGATGTCAAGGTCTCCACTAATCCCCCCCACCCCACTGAGTTTGATGGCTGAAGTTGACAGTTTAAATTAATTCATGATGTGCTTCAGCACAGGACCATAAAATAACTTATTAAATCATGAAATAATTATATGCAGTTTTTAAAATGAAATCAGTGCATTTAATTGAGGCACATATAATAAATTCTACACTAAATAAATTATTTCTGTATTTATTTCCAGTTTTAAAAAATTATTTCATAAGTTCTCTATTGTAATCTGGCACTCTCCATCCACACTGAGGAGAACCACGGTTCTGACTCACCCGTCTGTGAAACCACAGGGTGGTGGTGAGCTGTGGTAGATAGGTGAAGGAGTGCTGGTGCTGCTCAGGTTTAATGTTTCAGGCCATGGGGAGCACTGGGACAGAGGACAGAATGACCCGGTAAGGCTTGGTGGAGAACACCAGAACCTGCAGAACCAGTTTTATTAGACATAAACAGTGAGCTCATATGAAACTAAGTTCTGCCACAGACCCGGTAAAGCTTGAATATAACACCAACACAGAACTTTACGTGCAATGCTGGGTTGAACAAGCAGAAGTGAAACCAGTACCAGGTGATAATTCATGGGCAGAAGTGTGAGCTCTTTGTGAGGGCAACCTGGTTTCAGAACCAAAGGTTTACTGCTAGTTTTACTGGTCCAACATTACACAACGGCTCTGAACCAGTTAAAGCACAACCGGAATAACAGAACCTGTTGATCCGCTTTGTGTTCAGAGACAGAAAAACACTAAGGTCCAATGATTGATGAAGACAAGACTGGAGTCACTCATTAACCTGCCATGATATCACCCTGTCTGCTGAGCAGAGCAGCCAATCAGAGAGCACAGCTGGTCTGATCAGATTGATAACATGCCTCACCTCCTTCAGCAGGGTGGTCTCATGGGACGACTGGTACTTGTCCCGGTCCTGAGGTGTCTTCTTCTCCATCTTCTCTCTATCTGTCTTAAGTTTACGATCTGCTCCTTTGGGCTTCACAAACAGGACAATGAAGTTGGAGCGTTTTGAATCCAGCCTACATGTTGATGCTCGGCAGGTCAGGGTACCTTGAAGACCTTGACCTGGCAGCTGGAGGAATGAACGTGCTCCACATATTCCCCATGGTCGTTGCAGGTGAAGGTGTCCACCTGGATGCGGAACGGGACCCCCTTCTCCCCGCCGTGCTTCCTGGGGGTGAACTCAGTGCTGATGCAGTGGACCTGAGGAGAGACAAGAAGAATTGAAACCAGAAAGAGAACGTTGGCACGGAAACAGCACAGGAATGCAGGTATGGGAACGCGGGCGCAGGAAGGCTGGAGTACAGAAAACTAAAGCAAGGAACGCTGGCACAGGAATGTTGGAGTAAGGAACAGTGGCGCAGGAACGCCGGAGTGAGGAACACTAAAGGAATGCTTGCGCAGGAACGCTGGTGTGAGGAATGCTAGAGTAAGGAACACAGGCACCTGAACACTGGAATAAGGAACGCTGGCGTAAGGAACACTGGCACAGGAACGCCGAACTGAGGAACACAAAAGTAAGGAATGCTGGAGCAGGAACGCTGGAGTAAGGAACACTAGAGTAAGGAATGCAGGCACAGGAACGCTGGCACAGGAATCCTGGTATAAGGAACGCAGACACCTGAATCCTGGCGTGGGAACACTGGAGTAAGGGACACTAAAGTAAGGAACGCTGGCGCAGGAATGCTGGAGTGAGGAATGCTAGAGTAAGGAACGCAGGCACCGGAACGTTGGCACAGGAACGCTGGCATAAGGAACGCAGACACCTGAACACTGGAATAAGGAACGCTGGTGTAGGAACACTGGAGTTAGGGACACTAAAGTAAGGAATGCTGGCACAGGAATGCTGGAGTATAGAATGCTGGCGCAGGAATGCTGGCATAGGAACACTGGAGTAAGCAACACAGGCACAGGAACACTGGAATAAGGAATGCTGGTGCAGGAATGCTGGAATAAGGAACACTGGCACAGGAAGGCGCAGTGAGGAACACAAAAGTAAGGAATGTAGGCACAGGAACGCTGGTATAAAGAACGCAGACACCTGAACCCTAGAGTAAGGAGCGCTGGCATAGGAACACTGGAGTAAGGAATGCAAACACCTGAACGCTGGAGTAAGGAACGCTGGTGTAAGGAACACTAGAGTAATGAACGCAGGCACCAGAACGCTGGAGTACAGAATGCTGGCGCAGGAACGCTGGTGTAGGAACACTGGAGTAAGGAACGCTAAAGTAAGGAATGCAGGCACCTGAACGCTGGCACAGGAATGCTGGTATAAGGAACGCAGACACCTGAACGCTGGAGTTAGGGACACTAAAGTAAGGAACGCTAGAATAAGGAACGCTAGAGTAAGGAACGCAGGCACCGGAACGCTGGAGTACAGAATATTGGCACAGGAACACCGAACTGAGGAACACTAAAGTAAGGAATTCTGGAGCAGGAACGCTGGAGTAAGGAACACTAGAGTAAGGAATGCAGAAGCAGGAACACTGGAGTAAGGAACACTAGAGTAAGGAATACAGGCACAGGAACGCTGGTATAAGGAACGCAGACACCTGAACCCTGGCGTAAGAACACTGGATTAAGGGACACTAAAGTAAGGAATGCTGGCGCAGGAATGTTGGAGTAAGGAACGCTAGAGAAAGGAACGCAGGCACCAGAATGCTTGAGTAAGGAACACAGGCACAAGAATGCTGGTGTAAGGAACACAGACACCTGAACGCTGGAGTAAGGAGTGCAGGCGTAGGAACACTACAGGAATGCTGGAGTAAGGAATGCTGGCGCACGTACGCTAGAATATGGAACACTACAGTAAGGAACACTGGTGCAGGACTGCTGGAGTAAGGAACACTTGAGTAAGGAATGCAGGCAGCTGAATGCTGGCACAGGAACACTGGTATAAGGAACGCAGACACCTGAATCCTAGAGTTAGGAGCGCTGGCGTAGGAACACTGGAGTAAGGAACGCAGACACCTGAACGCTGGAGTACAGAATGCCGGCGCAGGAATGCTGTAGTAAGGAATGCTAAAGTAAGGAATGCAGGCACCTGAACGCTGGCACAGGAATGCTCGTGTAGAAACATTGGAGTAAGGGACACTAAAGTAAGGAACGCAGACACCTGAACGCTGGTAGGCATGGGGAACGCTGGAGTATGGAATGCTGGCGCATGAACACTGGTGTTAGGAACGGTAGAGTAAGGAACGCAGGCACCTGAACACTGGAGTGAGGAACGGTGGCATAGGAACACTGGAGTAAGGAACACTGAAGTAAGGAATGCTGGAGTAAGGAACACTAGAGTAAAGAATGCTGGCACGGGAATGCT
This sequence comes from Anableps anableps, assembly GCA_014839685.1. NCBI lineage: Eukaryota > Metazoa > Chordata > Actinopteri > Cyprinodontiformes > Anablepidae > Anableps > Anableps anableps. Next base: position 39,041,438 of record CM026075.1, on the reverse strand, counting down.
GGAGTAAGGAATGCTAGAGTAAGGAACGCAGGCACCTGAATGCTAGAGTAAGGAGCGCTGGCATAGGAACACTGGAGTAAGGAACGCAGGTGTAAGGAACACTAGAACACTAGCATTCCTTACACCAGGAACACTGGTGTAAGGAATGCTAGAGTAAGGAACGCAGACACCTGAACGCTGGAGTAAGGAACCCTGGCATAGGAACACTGGAGAAAGGAACACTAAAGTAAGGAATGCTAGAGTAAGGAACACAGACACCTGAATGTTAGATTAAGGAGCAGGAATGCTCGTGTATGGAATGCTGGCGCAGGAATGCTGGTGTAAGGAACGCTAGAGTAAGGAACGCAGACACCGGAACGGCATTGTGTGAAAGTCCATGTGTACCTGGATGAAAACGGAGGCGTTCTTCAGGGGATCCCAGAGGAACTCAATGGTGTTGAGGTGCAGAGGGTCTGAACGAGGCTCAAAGATTCCCACTGAGAGGGGGACATCTGCAGGAAGGACAGCAGTTCTTTAACGTTCCTCAACCTGAGGGCCTGGTGGGGAATCTGGTTCCTGACAGGCCTGAAGAACAGTCCTAAACAACATCATCAGAGTGAAGCAGGAAGGAGTGTCCTAACACAATGCCAGGGCAGAAAGACAGCAACTGTTGCTGCTCATCAACCTAGGAGAGGTCAAAGGTCACCCCCCAAACGGGTGACCAGTAATTCTGTATTTTTCTGTGCATTTCTCTTTCTTTGGTGGTGGAAAATTAAGGCTCACGATGACAAAGTTGGATTAAAGCGAGGGGAAAAATAAAGTGCAGTAGGGGGGTTACAGAAATATGACTGATCCTATAAACCAGTCTGGTAGAATCAGACGTTTTTCACATGCTGATCCCTAAAAACATCACAAAGGTCCTACTTTACCGAGGAAACTGACCCAAATACAGAGCTAGGGAGTAACTAGTTACATTTACGCAACTACATTTACTTGAGTAACTTTTAAGAGTAGTTTTACGACACCGTATTTTTTTTCACTCTTACTCGAGTAAACTTTCTTGATCCTCTCCCTACTGGAAATAACTTCACTGAATGAAGACGAACCAGGAAATGCATCAGATACAGACACAATTTAGGTCAAAGTGAGACCTCCTGTTTTTGCACCAGCTTTGTAATTCTCATGGTATTTTCTACCTGCTGACACATTTAGCACTGGAAGTACTTCACTATGTTCTGACATGCAGTATATTTACATTACCAATTGTATTAGTTTCCTAGGGGTTGTGTGTTTCTTCTGCATGAATCTGTTATTTTAAAACCATGTTATTTATTTGTATTTTTTTTCCCTTTTAGTCTTTAAAATACAAGAATTTGTACATAGCATCATATTTTTCTGTCTGATATTTTTAAACATTAAATAAGATGTTCTGATCAGGTACTCAGTACTTGAGTAGCCTTTTAATGAAATCCTTTTTTACTCGAGTCATTTCTTGGACGGATACTTCTTAGTTTTACATAAAATATGTTGGTATATGTTGCATAATCATGGCAGGTTTTGTTTTCCTGAGGAAGATTCATGAGAAGGAGCTTATCACAACCAGAAAAGGTGAGAAGTCTGCAGACCTTCTTCACATGGAGTTAAATAATTATTTTAGATTAACAGACTGTAACTCTAGTAAATCATTCCTGAAGCAGGACAGACGGAACAGCCTGAACATGGGATCATTTCCCATGTTGTTTAGTATTTACAGCACTGATCTTGATATTTGAAGCTGGAGAAGGTTCCTCTCTGTCCTCTGAAGGCCTCCATGATGAACCAGAAGATCTCTGGAGGTGAACTCACCTACATCCAGGATCCGGTCTCCAGGCCGGTTCCACCTCCACCCCTCCAGCTGCTGGTGCTCCATGTACTGCAGCCGGCGGTCATGAAACACGACGCGGACGATGCTCTGCAGAGAAGCAGGAGCAGGTCTCAGGCTGAGGAACATCTGGCACCACATTCATTCATTCACATCGTCAGTTTCAGTGAAGGAGGAGAAATTCACAGGAAGATTCAGCTCCTTTCAGAATCAAGTCAGATTAACTATGAGAACCCGCAGGAATGAAATAATGACAAAGAGCTTCATCATCAGTCATCTGGTTGCTCCTCCAGAGCCAATCAGTCAGGCGAGGTCAGCCTGAAACCTTCACCTGGTTTTATCTCCAGGTTCTCCTACAGCTTCAGCTTCCCTCTGACCCGAGAAGATCTTTGTCTTATTTCCCTGAACCACACCGGTTGTGAAAGGCAGCTAACAGAACCAGCTGAAGCTTTGCTGATCAGTTCATCAGCCTGTAAAAAGCGTCACCATGGAGAAAGAGGCTCCACACAGGAGTGAGGAGCAGAAGTCAAACATCTCCTGGTGCACCACGTCATGTTTGCTCAGAAGCCACCTGCCACATGTTTCTACTTCTAGGAAGCGTGAGCAGCGGCAGCCTGGAGACGCAGGAGCGTCCAGGAGCTCCACTCACGCAGAAACCACAGAGCAGGACCTCCAGGGAGGAGGAGGAGCACTGCAACCTTCATCACTTCAACACAGGTTCAACACAAAGCCAGAGCTGAAGTGCTGCTGCTGGGTTTTCTCCACACGCTGCCATCAGATGTTCCCAACGTTTAGGAGACCACTGATCTGATGGAGGAGCATCTGAGCCGTGCGTGGAGAAACCTCAGCGAGGCACAGCAGCGGACAGAGAGACGAGGGGGAATGGTGCGTTCAGGGACCTGCCACGAACCAGGAGAGTGGAGAAACAGAGGAGAGAAGAAAGAGAAGCGAAGAGAGGAAGACATGAAGCTTCAACAAACAGACAAACATGGTAGCTCACACCTACCTTCACATATTTGCTGCTTATATCTGAATACTCCACTAGCTTTCTGTTAAGCATACGGATTTCGTAGGACTGACCTACATTTTAAAACATTAAAGAAAACCTGATTAATAAACGGGAAATCGGTCAATCAGAACAGAGGAGATGGAAACTCAATCAGTGCAGAGACCCTCAGAACCAGACATGAAGAACTCCAACAGGTCTGAAACAGAAACCCTTCGACATGATGCAGACCCCCTTCACAGCGGACGCAGACCCCCCTCTGCTCTCCAGGAACGTCTCTGGACTGGGACACCTGGGGGTGAAGGCAGTCATCACCCCATCATGATGCCACCACCGCAGGTAGTGCCTCCAAACAATCCGGGCAGTTTCCCTTAGAGTGTGGGAGGTTTCTGCACCTCCACCAGCTGAGACTCCACCGGAATCGCCGGCATCAGAAGATGCAGCCGAGAAGCTGCTCAATGCAGCGCGCTGCTGAGGAGGCAAACAGCCTATGCACAATCTGGAGGTGTGTGAGCCGCTGGCCCGCTGGGAGGCCAAGCCCACATTTTGGAGACAGCTTGTTTCAGCTGCTTGGTGACGACCCGGTGGCGACCCAAATCACACAGCCGAGGTCCCCCCAGAGACCACCGAGATTCCGGCTGCTTTCTGATGTGGTCCCGGTCCGGTGGGAAGGGAGCCTCAGGCATCCAGTAAACTGGACTCTGCTCTCTGAAGGCGAATCATGTCCGACCCAGACAGACAGAACCTCCAGAAGGTTCTGGGTTCCAGTAAATACTGGTTTTGGTTCAGACTTGTCAGAGTTTAGCAGAAACCCAGAGAGCAACACCAGCAGAGACAGAACCGATCACAGGCCCAAGAAACAGGCATGAAGAGGGAAGACGGAAAAACATCCAACTGGATTTGAAAACATCAACAATCAGTGAACAAACACGTTGCCTCCAAGAAGAGGGAATAATAGCTTTTCAAAGATTTTCAAAACTATGAAAACAGGGTCAGAAATATACATACAGTATAGGCTCAGATATATACATACACCCCCACTGATGCTCAACACCTTCAGGCTGGAGGAAACGGCTGACGGTCCAACGAGATGATAGATGGAGCAGAAGGTTTGGAGGAGTCCAGGCGAGGCTTTCAATTGCACCAGCTGTCAAGCATGGCAGTGGCAGAATGATGCTGTGGGTCTGATTCTACTGCCAGTGGTGCACACATCCAGACTGGAGCTAATGGATAAATCAAGCTTCTGGGTCGGTTCTGGTCCAGGTAACCGACCAGTTTATAAATGATGCCAGAAGCTTCCTGGGGGGGTATGTATATATTTGGACTTGAATGTAGAAGTTTGTTTTCTCACGTTTTCTCATTTTATCCTTGAAAAATCATCAAAAGACTGAAATGATTGCAACATCCATGCAGAAGATGAGTGCATGTGAACTTCTGACCATCCAGAACTGTTTGCAACTCTACAGGAACTTGATTCACTCTCAAATGTCAAATTTACAAACTTCAGATTTTCTATTAGATTTAATTAAATTTGCATATTTCATCACTAACAGATGGATTTTTTTTTACGTGTTTCTATTTTAAATAATCATAAATATCAAAAGAGTTAATTTTAAAGAAAAGTATTTTGGTATTTAGATTAGAAACGTATTAAATGCATATTTAATGTCTTGTATCTGCTGGAATATTGAGATGTTTCTGATTTTTGAGCAGAGTTCATTAAACTGCAGGTTCAGATTCTGAACCAACAAGAGGATCTGCTGGAGTTCAGGAAAACAGAGACGACTAAACCTGGTTGATGTAAATCTGTTTTAAATCCTTTTAATTTGGCCTGAAACGATTAATTCAGTCGTTGATTAACCGCTACCTGGACGACAGAGACTCTAAAAGGCTGAAAGAGCAGCAGGCGGAGCAGCGACGAAGCCAGAACTGAACAGCAAACATCAACATTTCTGATAAAAACCCAGAACTCCTCCAGAGGCAGCTTCAGCTTCACCTGCTGCACATTCTGGAGATAAACCTGCTATTAATCCCCTTTTCCTGCCCAGTTATTAACCAGTTAATCTACCAGTAACCAGCGGAGCCGTCCTCCGCCGGTGCCCAGTTATTAACCAGTTGATCTACCAGTAACCAGCGGAGCCGTCCTCCGCCGGTGCCCAGTTATTAACCAGTTGATCTACCAGTAACCAGCGGAGCCGTCCTCCGCCGGTGCCCAGTTATTAACCAGTTAATCTACCAGTAACCAGCGGAGCCGTCCTCCGCCGGTGCCCAGTTATTAACCAGTTAATCTACCAGTAACCAGCGGAGCCGTCCTCCGCCGGTGCCCAGTTATTAACCAGTTAATCTACCAGTAACCAGCGGAGCCGTCCTCCGCCGGTGCCCAGTTATTAACCAGTTAATCTACCAGTAACCAGCGGAGCCGTCCTCCACCGGTGCCCAGTTATTAACCAGTTAATCTACCAGTAACCAGCGGAGCCGTCCTCCACCGGTGCCCAGTTATTAACCAGTTAATCTACCAGTAACCAGCGGAGCCGTCCTCCACTGGTGCCCAGTCCAGCAGGAAGAGCTGAGCTGTTCTCAGGCTAGAAGGATCCATTCAGCTGCAGATGATCAGTCCATCACTGGAGGAACGATGCTGCTGCTTCCAGCCCAGAGAAGGCTGATGTTCTGATGCAGAAGGAATCACTGATTAGTTTTAATGTATTTATGATGTTGTATAAAATACGCTTCAGTGGTTTAATGAACAATCTGCAGGACGTGTTAATTATTCATCGATGAAAGGCCAGAATCATGGATGGCTGCGGTGGAGATCTGCAGCGCTGCCTTCAGCCTGAGTGCCGGCAGATCTGACGGTCTGGAAAACGAATCCAGAAACGCTCCAAGCTGCGGCTCATCTCTAGTTTGATCCTGGTTGGATCCAGAGGATCTCCAGAGGAGCTCCAGGAGCCCAGCAGGCGGGACGGACAGGTACCTTGGTTCAGGTAGGTCAGCGTCTCCTCCTGCAGCTTGACGGCCGGCGACGTGGCGGCACACAGGACGTACTGGAAGGGCGACGTCTTGACGCCGCTCTCCGCCCTGAGGCGCGCCTCCTCGTTCTTCAGGAAAGGCGCCAGGGCCTCCCTGGTGGACAGGACAGGACAGAGGAGACACACGTCCTAAGTGACTCATCCTGGTTCTGCTGGTCCAGAAGCTCTGGTTCTGAAAGCTGCAGGTAAGCAGCTCATACACGTCCTACTAAGGGAAGGAAGCCTCCTGTCCGTTATCTAATCAGCTGATCATGTTCCAAACTCCAACTTTCCCTCCAGAACAAACAATAAAGGCTGGGGAAAGTGAACTAAACTTCAGCAGCCAGGGCTGGGGGCTGACCCCCCAGCTGTGTACCTGATGTAGCTGGCGGAGTGCTGGTGGTAGGACTCAGGCTGCGGGTGGCAGAACAGCATGTCTCGCAGCTCGGTATCCCGGGACAGCAGCAGCGGAGGTCGCAGCTCGCCTGGTGCTTCCTGCAGGAGCGCTGCAGGAGAAGCGCTCCGCCCCCTTATATACCTCCTGGTGACGTCAGCGCCGCCAGGACCCCCACCCCCCCTGGGGGCGGGGCCTGCTGCTGCGGTACCAATGCCTGTCCTGCAGGAGTGGAGAGTGTTGACGGGCCGGGGGCTGAGGGGGGCGGGGCAAACATGGTTGTTGCATGTTCTGACTGCAGCATGTGACCGCAGCTGCAGGCGCAGCCGCAGGCGCAGCCGCAGATGTCAAAGTCTGCTCAGGTTAATGTTTATCTGGATCAGAACCCGTCCCTCTGCGGCGCTGCGCCGGGACAGGGGACAACGTCCAGGACTGAAGAATGTTTTCACACCCTGCAGCCAGAAAGGTATGAATCAGACAGAGCACCGAAAAAGTCTTCACACCCTGGCAGGCAAAAATAACCTGAACAATGATCTAAACCAGCCTGGTTCTGGGTGGGAAAAGTTATCGCCCCCTCTGCTAATGCAGCTCTAACGTCACTTTGGCTGAACTTTGACCCCCGCGCTGCTCGGTTCCAGTAGGTGGTGACACAGCATCTCATCCAAGTTCCAGGTCCTCCTGCATCATGTCTGAGCGGAATGTGTCCAGGTCCATGGAAAGTGCAGACCGCTCACCACGAGCAGCACTTTCTTCTGCTTCCGGAGGAGCCTCGCCACGCCTGCTGGACTCTGCACGGAGCTTCTCGGATCAGGAGATGCTAACATCTGCAGATCATGGCATCAGTTAGACTGTTATCTGCTGCAGCAGATTATTTAGTCTCAGTCTGAGTCAGATGAACAAGGTTATCAGGATGTCAAGTTCCATCAGTTTCATAGCCGAGCTCCATCAGACTGAAGACCCCCGCAACAACGTCCAGGGAGCCGTCGTGAAGCTCAACGCTCACAAGTAAAACAGCTGAAAAAGCAGGTGAAGTGTCTTGCCCAAGGGCACAACAACCAAGTGACTGAGTTGGAACCAGCAACCACCGGTCCCAGAACAAATCCTCATCTCTTGAGGTACCTCTGAGGGGAGCAGACAGAAAGTCCATCTGGGGGGGGGGGGGCAATTAATCGATTTTGTCAATTGATCAAATTTTTGGTTTTTGAACATTTCTGGAGAATCTGGACTTTTTCTGCACCAATGCTCTCCTTGAGTTTCCGTAGTCCAGAGTGATGTCGCCCAGGGCGGCCATCTTGTTTGACTAGCATGTTTCCATTTATTTGGACTTATTAGGTCAACTCTACAGCAAAATACAATGTTCAGGCTAAGATTTTTTCTTTTTCATTACAAGAATAAAGTCAGAATATTCCAAGAATAGTCATAGTAAAGTGAGAATAAAGTCTTAACATTACCAGAATAGATTCATAATATTAGGAGAATGAAAGTAATTTTATGAGAACTCCAACACAAAAAATAACAAAAAAAATCATCCAATCTTTTTTCTTATTAAAACTTTTTCCCCATAATAAGATGTTCTACTAAAATTGTGTCTTTATTCTGCCAATATTACAACTATATTTTTGTAATTAAACAGAAATTCTCGTAGCCTGGCCCTGATACTCTGTCGTACAGCTCCCAGAAGGGATGGTTGAAATAAAAACTACTTTTTGAAAATGTTTTCTGTCATTTGTAAATGTCTATTAGAAAAGAAAGTGAGAAAAATAATCGTCTGTAATCGGAAGTCAGATCTGGCACGCAAAAAAAAAATAATTTGCAGATTTGATGTTTAAGCCATATCGCACAGGCCTAATGTTTATTAGCTACGCTCTGAGCAGACTGTTTGCTAGCTGCTAGCTTCTGATTTATTATCTTGTCCCATTTAGTGTCTGTCTGGACTGGTCCCTCATTTGGGTCAGGCTGGTTCTCCTAACCACGTAGTTCAACTTTGACCTATGTGACATTGTTTGATTTTTTTATAGTTCTGGGTAAACAAACCCAGAACCTGCCGGGTCCATTAGGATGTTCACGATGCTGGCTGGCTGAACCCAGCTTGACCCTGAGCTGAACCCAGCCTCCATGAGGCCGGATCCTGATCACCCTCCATGGAGAAAAACTCTTCAGTCCCGGCATGGCTGGAGCAGGGTTACCGATTTGATGTGATGTTCTAGCACAGCTGCAAACCAGAACGATCCAAAATGAAAACATAATCACGCTGGGTGGAATTACAGGAAAAATTACAGTAATAATGCTGGTCAGAACAGGAGCATCAGAGGGTTTCAATCACCTCTGTGGAGACTTTTAAATCCCTGGGGACGGTGCCGGTCTGCTAGGTCTCCATGCTGCTGCTTCACTGGACCAGAAACCCAGTAACTGAGCCACAGTTTGATGTTCTGACCCGTTTTATTGAATTATTTAAACCTGGGAAGTTATAAATCTAAGCAACAAGTATCGCTGAGAAGAAACTGATGAATTATGTCTTTGAAGAGATCATGAAGAGGAAAGAAGTGGAAATGAATTTCTCAGTCTGTTTATTTCTTTACTTGGCTGCAAATCTGTGACAGGAGGATTTAACAAGAACAACTTCTGTACAGTTCATCATCAGGAGGACCAAATAAAACCCGGTTAAATAAAATATATAAATACAAGTCGGAATATTGCAGCAAAACCAAACGGTGACCAGGATCAGCGTAGCGCAGATCTTCTTCCAAAATAAAACAGAAATGAGGCCAGAAAGAGGAGCAGTGAGGCGGCGGCGCCGGGTCCATTTCAGTACCGAGTCAGAACTTCCTGTACATTCGTAACTTAAATAAGCAGCTCTGGTCCTCCTCACCGACATGATGAAGAAAATCAGGAAGGTTCCTACTAAACCCTGGAGCCGGAGCTGATGGCCGGGATCCGGACGTCCGGATCCAGCCTCCAGTGGCACCCTGGGCGGTTCTATCAGAACCAGAACCTGGCCGATGTGACGAAGTGCACTTCAGAAGAGACGGAGCTCCACATGTGCTGCTGCTCACATGCTAGCTAACTGACGTGCAAAGAGTGAGTTAACACCATCGGTGTGTATTTACAGAACGCCTGTGTGGTTCTGGTCCTGCTCTCCAGGCAGAGTCAGAACCAGATGAGCTCTTCTAGTAGTTGGACCAGAACCGGCCCGGGAACTCTGAGGGACCTCCAGAACCCGGCCACTGTCCGTTACTCAAGTTAAGGCAACCGAACCCTCATCTCTCTGATTGGACAGATGGATCTGTGACTCGGTTCTTATTGTCCAATCAGAGCGTCAGGAGATTTTCTGAACCAATAAAATTTCCCCCAATTTCTTTCTTTAAAAATGATTTTTCTTCACGAGGCTGATTAATTTCTGATTCTGGAGCCGTTCTGGGAACCCGACAGCTGATTGGAGTCACCGAGCACGCTCAGACCGTGGCTCGGACCGTGACTCGGACCGAGCAGAACCACAGCCTGATTGTAAATGTGGGTCCAGATCTGGATCATCTGCAGCCAGAACCAGGAGAAGATGCCTAATTTCACTAAAACGACAATCAATGGTTCAGAGAACCTCAATTTGATCCCAAAGTTCTGGATTTGTTAAACGGGTCGGGTCGGGTTCCTAAGGGCACGTTAAAAAGAAGAAGGTGCTGCTGATCTTCTGGATCCCTCCAGGTGAACACGGCTGATGGAGAAGCTGCAGGACCAGCAGGAGAACGGGGTCGGCTCCACCTCGGGAGCAAAGCACAGCACAGCAGGGTTATGGTGGAGAAGGGAAGTTCTGCTCAGGTCCAGAAGGTTCTGAAGGTCCCCTCATTAACTGTGAGAGGAGACGTCAGAGGAGCTGCTGCTGTTGCTGTTGGTGGTCTGGGCCCGCTTGATGTAGAGGTTCAGAAGCTTCATCTGCAAACAGAGACACAGAACCATCAGGACAACTGTGACCCAGGCCCGGTTCACCCCCCTTCAGAACCTGAGACGTTGACCTTTAACCCACGAGATAACCTGAGAAAAACAGGAACAAGCTTTGAGATTATTTCAGTTTCTAAAGAAGAAAGCTGTGAAAAGTAATGACACCCCTTGTTAGGTCAGGAATTGCCTGTCTGACCCGTAGAACCAAAAAAACCTTCAAACAGAACCTGTCTGTCGGCATGAAGTAGGCACTGAAAAACATCAGGAACCAGAACATCCTGACCCGATCTAAAGAACTTCAAGATGAGGAACAAAGTCCCGGACATCCGTCAGTCTGGAAACGGTTCCAGAACCATCTCCAAGGCTCTGGTTCTCCAGAGAACCTCAGTAGAACCGGGATCAACACCTGGCCCATGGAGAACCTTCCAGAACCATCTCCAAGGTTCTGGTTCTCCAGAGAACCTCAGTAGAACCGGGATCCACACCTGGACCGGAACCTTCCCGGGAGAGGCTGACCCACCAGAACCCCTCCAGGAGCTCGTCAGTGACTCACCAGGAGGTCCAGAAGAACCAGAACAACATCTGGAGCTCTGCAGGCCTCACTGCCTCAGCTAAGGTCAGAGGTCAGGATTCAACTATCAGGAAGAGAGAAAACGGCCTCTATGGCAAAGTTCCAGGACCAGAACCACTGCTGACCCAGAAGAACCCAAAGACCCGCCTCACATTCACCAGAAACAGAAGTGGACCTGATGGACGGTTCTGTCCCGTTACATCAGCAGAACCCCCAGAACCAGAACATCATAGCTGCAGTCAAACACGGTGGTGGTAGAGTGATGCTCTGGGTCTGCTTTGCTGCTTCAGGACCTGAAGCTCACCAACAGGTCCACCTCTGACTGGCTCAGAGAAACAAAGGTCTTGGCTTGGCCTAGTCAAAGTCCAGAATTAACTGACAAAGAAAACACAAACATTAGCATGCTCAAGCTTCGTCTCCCTGGGGGCTAATGAAGGCACTCTGATTAGTGCAAAAATCAATTTTCCACCATCTTGGGCCATCTTGCCGGCCGCCATCTTGGGCATAGCGGGTAGAGCGGGCGCCCCGCGTGCGGAGGCTATAGTCCTCGTCGCGGTTGTCCCGAGTTCGACCCCTGACCTCGGGACCTTTGCCGCATGTCCTCTCCCCCTTCCTGTCTACATACTGCCACAAAAACGGAAAAAATGGCCACTAGCGCCCAAAACAGACACTGAAAAACCCAACCCCGAGGCTGCCATCTTGTGTCAGTGGCTATCGTGGGTGCTGTTGCTCCAGAAGGCAACATCTGCGCCCAGCTAGCGCCTTGCATCCGGATGCGGCTCCGCCGGGATCAGAACCGCGGCTTCTGGGCCTCTGGTCCAACTCTTCTTCCCACCGCCGCAGTTCGGTCAGGCTGAGGTCTTGGCTTTGACTAGGCCGTTCTGCTGGAGAATGACCAAGTGAGGACCTCCTTCAGGGGGCCCACATCATCACCCCTCCACCACCATGCTTCCCTGGATCAGAGAGGTCGGACTATAAGGATAATCAGAACCTGATATTGGACCTGAGACGGGCTCCAAGCTGATCCTCTGATGTTTGACAGGACGTCAGGTCCCGAGGGGGGGTCTCCAGTCAGGTGGGCCTGATGTTTGACAGGACGTCAGGTCCCGAGGGGGGGTCTCCAGTCAGGTGGGCCTGATGTTTGACAGGACGTCAGGTCCCGAGGGGGGGTCTCCAGTCAGGTGGGCCTGATGTTTGACAGGACGTCAGGTCCCGAGGGGGGGTCTCCAGTCAGGTGGGCCTGATGTTTGACAGGACGTCAGGTCCCGAGGGGGGGTCTCCAGTCAGGTGGGCCTGACCCCCGGAGCTTTACATAACTCCAGGACACGTGTGGAGGTGAAAATGGGACAAATCGGAGCCGGAGTTTTATTATTGGCCGACCGGCTGGAACCGGCTGAGAAACAACAACATGGGAAGACGATAAGGCTCGGCGTCTGTTCAGGAGCGGCGTGTGTGTGTGTGTGTGTGTGTGTGTGTGTGTTACCTTGCTGCCCGTGAGCTGTGCCAGGTGGGGCTTGAGCTCCTCTCCAATGACGGAGTAGATGGCCACCAGGCAGAACACGCTGGCCTTGCGAACGCTGCTCTCTGTGTTGTCATAGCCCTGCAGCAGAGACACGGCAGCATCAGGCACCGTGCACACGCCTCACGTGCACGTGCACACACACACACGGCGGGTCAGCGGGAACGTGGGAGGAGTCGCACCCGGAGCAGAGTGCACGCAAACATTTCCAGGGACAAATAAGGCAAATAATCCCGCTGTCCAAATATGACCATTGTCCAAATAAGCCGTTCAGGAGGCGTCATGGAAGAAACCGCTGAAGAACCTGGAAACGGGTCAGAACCGGAACCCACCTGCAGCAGCCCGGGGATGATGTCCGGCAGCAGCTGCAGCAGCGAGTCCTTGGCGATGCGTTCGATCACCTTGGTCTGCATCTTGATGGCGGCCAGGTTGATGGGGTAGTCGGCCGTCTGGACGATGGGGCACAGGACCTTGATGCACTGCTCCGGGTGGATGGACCCGGCCAGCGTGGACGCCGCCTCCTCGGCCGCCCGCACCACCTGGGGCGGGGCAGAACCACAACCCGTTTACAGATTTTCTCTGGATCTCTCACACCCGACGTGTTCGACCCCCCCCATCTCTGGCACTAAACTCCAAGCAGCGTTCCAGACTGGTCCAGAGCTCGGAAGAACCAGAACATGGACCAAAATTATTCTGCTAAAAGATGAAAACGTTTCTGCTTCAAAACATCGAGAAACGAGGTGAGAAAAGGAAGGAAAAGTGACCACGAAAGACGAGAATCCAGAGAGAAACAGACAGGAAAGAAATTAAAACCGAAAAGACAGAAAACAGGACGGATAAAAAAGTAACAAGAAATAACAAAACTGAAAACTGCAAAAAAGCAACGGAAGCGCAGAAATTTTAGAGAAACTAAAATAAACAGGAAGAAAAATGAAATCAGGAAGACCTGATGAAGACTTTGTTCATGTCAACCGATCGGAGGTTCTGGATGATCCAGACCCGCTAACTGGCACTGACACTGGCTAACTGGGCCACTCCTGTCTCATCTACCTGATCTCCTCAACATCTGAGGTCAAAGTTGAACCCTGGAGGAACAGCTTCCCTCAGAGCCGCTGGAGCTAAACGCCTCCTCTCCTGGACCTTCGACCTTTCACCTTTGACTATGAGACGCTGCATAGTTCAACTGCTTGGAGTTTTATTGACTTTATGACGGTTTTATTCTATCTACTGTTTTATGGTGGTCGGTGTGAAAAACTCGATGATGTGGACAAAATTATTGGCACCCCTCTGTTAATGACAGAAAAGCCCTCAATCATCACTGAAATACCTTGAAACAGACAAAAGTAATAACAAATAATTATTAACTGATAAAGAACCGATGAAAATCCGACGCTGATTTTTGTCTTGTGATTCAACAGGCCTGGACTTTTGAGGCGATCCGAGGGTTTCTGTTAAAGTTCATCAGATAATTGAATATTTCAGCAAAACCTTTCACATGTGGATACCAGAACCTAACTTGGCTCAAATGGTCCCAGGGGCTTTTTTGAAAATAAGCGATAGCCTCTAAAAAAATTCAAGATGATGGCAATTTTTCAAGATGGTTGTCAAGGAAAATTAATTTCTGCATTAAAATCACAAATATGTGGAACCACAGAAATCATTTCATTTCCTGTGGTCATTTTTCAAAATGGCCACCATGGTTGTAATGCAGAATATGTTTGCACTAAAATCTGCAGCAGGTATTGCTGGTGGTGGGTTCATAGCTGACCACTAAGTTAGCTTCACTAACCACTAACTCACTGAACAAGAGTCTTAGCTCTGCTAATGCTAAACACACAAAAAATTAGTGGACGCTAACGCTAACCATTAAGACAAATGTTTCTCAGTCTGTCTCACACATCTTCATCCAAAAGTAGAAAACATGATGTGACAAAGTTCATCCAAGGCATGAAAATGGTAATATTTTATAATTGGTTTAAATGGCTCAAAAACAGCAGCCATCTTGAAAACTGGCTGTCATCCTGAAATTCAAGTGGCTGATGGGAAAAATAAAAACCATACAACCCGAGGGGTTAGCATGCTAATGTTTATACAAGTACCCACTTTAAAACCTGTCAACTGTGATGTGCTGAACCCTGTCAGAGATACGTCTGCACCTGTCCACAGGGAATCTGGTCCACACTGAAGCTGCTCCAGGTGTCTCAGGGTTCCTTCTCCAGATGTTCAACAGGATTCAGATCCGGACCTATAACCCTAACTCTCCAGCTGCTGTGTTTTGGGTCATGATCCCCAGAGGGGTGCCAAGACTTGTGTCCATGTGTGTAACCATCACTAATAAACCAGGAGAGGTTCTCCTGGTCGAACTGATCCCTCATCATTTATTTCAGATCCAGATATTAAAACTAGTCCCCATAAAGTCCCAGAGCAACAGAACCGGGTCACCTCTTTATGGGAGTCTTTGTGAGCCTCCAGGGTCTTCATGATGGTCAGCTCAGCGTAGTTCCTGAAGCGTGCTGGCTGGTTCCTCAGGATCTCCTTCAGAACCCGCAGAGCCAGGGCCCGGATGGTGTGCTGCCAGGAGACAAGAACAGGATCGGTACCGTCCTAAAGTTCTGATCCAGTCCTCATTTCTGGAAGCTTCCCTCAAAACTGATGGGAGACCTTCAGAAGGTCTGGAGAGATCCCAGCAACGAGAACCGGATCAGGACTTCTCTAGACTCTCAGGAGACCCCAGAACCAGAACCTACGTCTTTGTCGCACAGCGTCTCCAGCAGCAGCAGCAGGATGGTCTTGAAGTGCTCGTCCCACACCGCCGCGCTGTCCTCCCGCGTGATCTTCAGCAGCTCCACCAGGGCTCCTTTACGCTCCTCAGAGCGCTCGTTGTGATTGGACAGCTCCTTCAGCAGGTCGGCCACCAGGTCCGAGTGGTCCGGACCGACTGCTCGGAAACGAGAGGGCGGAGTTAAATGTCGAGTTAAAGACCCTAGCTGTCCTAAGCTGATTCTGATGTGAGGAGGGAGAGAACATCCCAGAGTTAGAGCAGAAACAACCCGGCCCAGTCGTTGGCACCGGCATCAGAGCAGGAAGGGGGCGGAGTCAGGCTCATGAGGACATTAATGAGGGAAACAGATGGAGGGAGGAAGAGGAGCATCATTCAGGGAGAGCATGTTTACCCGAAGCAAGGCCTTTAGGGACACTCGTCTTGTTTTCACCAGATTCCTGCCGCCGGCCTGCAGAGGAGGAGGAGGGATGAAGGTGGAGGATGGAGGTGGGGGGATAGGAGAGAACACTGTGATGACAGCAACAGAAACAGGTGTGTTAAACAGCTGGTTGCCATGACGACAGACTCCAACTCAGGAAGACGAAGCAAACCTCCTCTGAGGTCTGAGGTGATCTCCTCACCTGGATCACAGGTAGGGTCTGAGGCAGCGTCTCTGAGTCCTGCGTCCCTTCCCCAATGGCTGCCGATGCAGGACTACAGGCGTGTAGGAGAAGGGACGCAGGACTCGAGGTAGACACCCCCTGGATAAGGTCTGGACTCCACCTGGTCTCAGGTCTGGACACCCCTGGTCTTTAGACACCCCCTGGTATCAGGTCTGGACTTCCCCTGGTCTCTAGACTACCCCTGGATAAGGTCTGGACTCCCCTGGTCTTTAGACACCCCCTGGTCTCAGGTCTGGACTCCCCCTGGTCTCCAGACTCCCCCTGGTCTCAGGTCTGGACTCCCCCTTTTCTCTAGACTCCACCTGGTCTCGGGTCCAGATTCCCCCTGGTCTCTAGACTCCCCCTGGTCTCAGGTCTGGACTTCCCCTGGTCTCTAGACTACCCCTGGTCTCAGGTCTAGACTCCCCCTGGTCTCCAGACTCCCCCTGGTCTTTAGACAAACCCTGGTCTCAGGTCTGGACTCCCCCTGGTCTCTAGACTCCCCCTGGTCTCAGGTCTAGACTCCCCCTGGTCTCCAGACTCCCCCTGGTCTTTAGACAAACCCTGGTCTCAGGTCTGGACTCCCCCTGGTCTCTAGACA
This sequence comes from Anableps anableps, assembly GCA_014839685.1. Lineage (NCBI taxonomy): Eukaryota > Metazoa > Chordata > Actinopteri > Cyprinodontiformes > Anablepidae > Anableps > Anableps anableps. The sequence goes on along the minus strand of CM026075.1, from coordinate 39,025,146 downwards.
CCCCCTGGATAAGGTCTGGACTCCCCTGGTCTTTAGACTCCCCCTGGTCTCAGGTCTGGACTCCCCCTGGTCTCCAGACTCCCCCTGGTCTCAGGTCTGAACTCCCCCTTTTCTCTAGACTCCACCTGGTCTCGGGTCCAGATTCCCCCTGGTCTCTAGACTCCCCCTGGTCTCAGGTCTGGACTTCCCCTGGTCTTTAGACACCCCCTGGTCTCAGGTCTAGACTCCCCTTGGCCTCCAGACTCCCCCTGGTCTCAGGTCTGGACTCCCCCTGGTCTCCAGACTCCCCCTGGTCTCAGGTCTGGACTCCCCCTGGTCTCCAGACTCCACCTGGTCTCAGGTCTGGACTCCCCCTTTTCTCTAGACTCCACCTGGTCTCGGGTCCAGACTCCCCCTTTTCTCTAGACTCCCCCTGGTCTCTAGACTCTCCCTGGTCTCGGGTCTAGACTCCCCCTGGTCTCTGGTTTAGACACCCCCTGGTCTCTGGTTTAGACACCCCCTGGTCTCGGGTCTAGACACCCCCTGGTCTCGGGTCTAGACTCCCACTGGTCTCTAGACTCCCCCTGGTCTCGGGTCTAGACACCCCCTGGTCTCGGGTCTAGACTCCCACTGGTGTCAAGACTCCCCCTGGATAAGGTCCGGACTCCCCCTGGTCTTTAGACTCCCCCTGGTCTCAGGTCTGGACTCCCCCTGGTCTCAGGTCTGGACTCCCCCTTTTCTCTAGACTCCACCTGGTCTCGGGTCCAGATTCCCCCTGGTCTTTAGACACCCCCTGGTCTCAGGTCTGGACTCCCCCTGGTCTCTAGACACCCCCTGGATAAGGTCTGGACTCCCCTGGTCTTTAGACACCCCCTGGTCTCAGGTCTGGACTCCCCCTGGTCTCTAGACACCCCCTGGATAAGGTCTGGACTCCCCTGGTCTTTAGACTCCCCCTGGTCTCTGGTTTAGACACCCCCTGGTCTCGGGTCTAGACACCCCCTGGTCTCGGGTCTAGACTCCCACTGGTCTCTAGACTCCCCCTGGTCTCGGGTCTAGACACCCCCTGGTCTCGGGTCTAGACACCCCCTGGTCTCGGGTCTAGACTCCCACTGGTCTCTAGACTCCCCCTGGTCTCGGGTCTAGACTCCCACTGGTGTCAAGACTCCCCCTGGATAAGGTCCGGACTCCCCCCTGGATAATGTCTGGACTCCCCCTTTTATCTAGACTCCACCTGGTCTCGGGTCCAGATTCCCCCTGGTCTTTAGACACCCCCTGGTCTCAGGTCTAGACTCCCCTTGGCCTCCAGACTCCCCCTGGTCTCAGGTCTGGACTCCCCCTGGTCTCCAGACTCCCCCTGGTCTCAGGTCTGGACTCCCCCTGGTCTCTAGACTCTCCCTGGTCTCGGGTCTAGACACCCCCTGGTCTCGGGTCCAGACACCCCCTGGATAATGTCTGGACTCCCCCCTGGATAATGTCCGGACTCCCACTGGTCTCTAGACACCCCCTGGTCTCGGGTCCGGACTCCCCCTGGTCTCGGGTCCACATATACAACCGGCCCATGTGAGCTCCTCATGATGAAGATCAACAAGCAGGCACGCTGGTGGAAGAACCATCCTGTCTCTGAAGCTGATCCAGTTCTGAATGTAAACTGGGATCAGTGCTGTGGAACTCCCTGCTTCCTGACCTTAACGGTATTTTTCCGTGGCGTAAACATCTCGTTTTACCTTGTTTTCCAATTAAAGGATCAGCTGACCATCACTGTTCCATGACTGCCCCCTGGTGGTCAAGCAGTTAAAAAGCCAGTAATTGCTTTCAGTTTCAACTTGGGCTGCACAATATATTGCAAATATATCATCACCGCATTAGTAGTGTGCGCAATATTCATATCAGAGAGTAATATTATAAGCACAGATGAGAAAGAGGAAAGAAGAAAATAAGCACACATCGCAAATGTTTTTTAATATGTTTATGTTTAATATGTTTAATATGTTTAAAATGTTTAGTGTTATCATTGCAGTATTTACTAATGTTAACATCATCGCAATATTTACCAATATTAGCGTAATCATATTTACTGTGTTATCACCGCAATATTACTAATATGATCATAATTGTAATATTTACTAACAGTATCACAATATTTACTATATTATCTCCACAATATTTACTATAATCATCATCGCAATATTACCATTGTCCTAATCGTAATATTTACCAATATCATCGTCATCGCAAAATTTGTGTGAGCAATATTCATATCACAGAGTAATATTCAGCCAGTGATGGAAGTACAGATGAGAGAGGAAAGGGAAAAAAAAAGCACATATCGCAGCTGTTACCTAATATTATTGTCATCACAATATTTAGTATTATCATCATTGCAGTATTTACTAATATTGTCTTCGCAATATATTTTAATATCGTGCAGCCCAAGTTTCAACCTTTCTCAGGAGGAGTTGAGTGCAGTGTGATGGGGTAAAGTCTCCTCCTCCTGAGGTTTCCCAAGCTGGTCCAGAGTTCTGGTTCCTCTCAGATGTTCTGGACCGTCATGCCACTGAGACCCGATGATGACCCACTGTCAGATTTTTATAGAAAATACTCTGGTGACTCTAAGGATTCTCTAACCAGACCCCACAGCATTACACATCCTCCACTGTACTTACAGTGGGCATGAGGTGCTGTTCCACAGCAGACCCACCTGGAGTCGTCTGACCATGGATTAAGGTGATTCTGGGATCACCTTAACCCATTAGAAGCACCTATAAATAACCTGTGTGCCCCCTGGTTATAGGTCAACCCTGAAGATGAGTCCAGGTGCGGGAGCTGTAGCAACCTTTGACCTTTGATTCTGTGACATGCATGGAATGTTTGTCTGCAGACTCACAGTCGCGGAACTGCTCCACGTCGTCGTCGAACACGGCCTCTTTCAGCGCGCTCTTGTCGTAGGTGCAGATGGTTTCTCCGTATCCATAGGGGGAGAACTCGCGGCTCCGGGGCCCCGAGAAGGAGCGCGGCGACGGCGTGTTGAGCAGCGACGTCTTATTGTCCAGAGCGGTGCGACCGCCTTCCACCATGTCTAAACCCAGACGGGCATCACAACCTGGAGACGGAGCCACGCCTTCTCTTCCCGCCTGATAGACCAGACAGGAGGAAGTTCAGGAATAAATCAAACTTTCAAAATCCTAGGGCTGTGCAACTGAGGCGGATCACTCTCTCCAAGAATGTACATAATGTGTATTGAACATTGAAAAAAGATACAGAATAGTTACAATCCAGTATATCAGTGCAGAAAAACAGATGTACCACAATAGCGGAAATGTTATTTAAAAATGAGTAAAAACAGAGTAGATGATTACATCCATGCTGGCATTTGCACAAAAACACTGATTCTGTTGGGACCAGTGATGGCTCTGGAGTCTAACCACTGCTGGGAGGAAGGATCTCCTAATACGCTCCTTAGTGCACCTAGGATGCAGCAGTCTGTCACTGAAGGAGCTCTCCAGCTCAGCAACGGCTTCATGCATGGGGGGGGACGTTGTCCATCACTGATGCTATTTTAGCCAGAGTCCTTCTGTCTCCCACCACCTGCTCGAGGGTCAAAGGTCATCCTAGCACAGAGCTGGCCTTCCTGATGAGCTGATCTAACCGCTTCCTCTCAGCTGGAGAGAAGCTGCTGCTCCAACAGACAGTCCCATAGAAGATGGCTGATGCCATCACAGAGTCAGAGAAGGTCCTCAGCAGCGCCCCCTGCAGTCCAGAAGACCTCAGCCTCCTCAGCAGGTAGAGTCTTTTCTGACCCTTCCTATGAAGAGCATCAGTGCTATGAGTCCAGAATCATCAGAGAGCTTTTGCAGATGGCAGTGTGGGGAGTTGATGGAGTTGCCTGCAGAGTAGAGGGTGACTTTCGCATCTTGATCTTTTGTAGCTCCTTCCTCACCTGCAGTGATGAAAGGACCAAGATAGAGGTGGGGGAGGGGGGCTGTGGGATGGAGTCCTCTGAAGTGAAGAGGGGAGATGATGGCTGAGAACTGAGAGGTGTGAAGTCCTGAGAAGACAAGCTGGCAGTCGTTACAGATGAGGGGGCTAACAGCAGGACTGGGCTCGGGGAGGGGTGGGTGACAGGCCAAACCTGTTAAAGAAATGGCTCAAGTCTTTTACTCACCCTCGGTCTCTGACAATCTGAGGGTTTGGTTTGTGGCCTGAAATTGATTTCAAACTCCTCCAAACCCCAATGATGTTGCTCTGCTGCAGCTGATCCTCCATCTTCTTCCTGTAGATGTTTTTTTCATCCCTAATTTTCCTTCTCAGCTCCTTCTGCACAGCTTACGGCTCCTCCTCGTTTCCTGATTTAAATGCTTTCTTCTTCTCCTTCAGGAGAGGCTTTATTTCAGGGTTGATCCAGAGCTTGTTATTGGAGAAACACCGTACCATCATGGTGGGCACAGTGTTGTCGACACAGAAGTTGATATAGTCCGCGATGCAGTCTGCGGTGCTTTCGATGTCCTCCCCATGAGGAGCACAGAGCTCTTCCCACACAGCTGAAACAGTCCCTCCAAACTTCTTCAGGCCCGTCCAAGTCACAGCTGGTTCTATGCGACCAGGGGTTTATACACAGGCCGGAGACAAACCAGGTTGTGATCAGAGCCCCCCAGGGAGAGGGAGAGGTGATTAACTGTATGCCTCCTTGGTGTTGGCATAAAGTAGATCCAGGATTTTGTCCTCTCTGGTGTGGCAGGTGACATATTGGGTGAAGGTTGGTAGAGTGGAGGGAGACATGATTGAAGTCTCCAGAGATCGCAGGCTGCAGCAGCATTAGCAGAGGGCGGGACATACACAGTTATTACAATAAAATCTGAAAACTCCCAAGGAAGACAGTGCGGCCTCATGCTAACAGCTAGCAGTTCAACGTCCTTACTGCAGAGCGTCTCTTTGATGGTTAAATGTCCAGAGTTACACCATCTATCATTCACAAACAGCCAGACCAACTCCTCTCTTCTTACAGTTCTCCTTTGTTCTGTCAGCAAGGCAGCAAGTGCTGTGCAGCATTCAGGTTAGAGCTTGTTGAACTTTGACCTTGGTTTGTATTAACTGCTCTGGACCAAACAGAAAGCAGACCACCTTCACAGCACCACAGGTGGTGTTTTGAGCTTGGTGGGCCGGTCCCCACCAGCTACAGGAGGAGAGGGAACTCCTGGAGCTTCCTCTGGATGTAGTGAGGATGAAGCATCTTTAAAAAAATTCTAAACCACAGTGACATACCTCCTGGTCCTCTGTGGTGTTTTAAATGTTGAACTTTTGCTGTAGTGCTTCAGTAACCATCAAGAGACTTAGAACTTTTTAAAAACACAGTTCTTAAAATATGGTTTTCATGCAATATTACTAAGTACTCATAGGGAAAGGAAGTTTCTGCCTGGTGTCAGGAGAGCTACATCATTCAGACACTGTGGGACTTACGGCATCGTCCCTCTTGCTGTCCCGTCGCAGCGGCTCGTTCAGGTCCTCCTGGCTCCGGTAGCTGAAGCTCTGGATGGCCTCGGTAACTCCTCGCAGCGAGCTGTAGATCTCCTCAGCATTCATGTTCTCCGTGTCGTACTCCATCATGCTGCTGGGCACAGAAACGAACCGCTGGATCAGAAAACGAAGCTGGAGCAGAAACACAGCCACTAATCTGCATGCGTGTGCAGTGTTTCTGCTGCCAGGTCAGGTCTGTCTGAGCGTGCTGACATGTTGCTGAATGATGTTCCCATCAGAAAAACACAGAGAAAGGATCACTCAGCAAGAAACACAGAACAAGTGGACTCAGGTCTCCGGCTGCCTGTTACCTGGGTGAAAAGGCTCTGCGCAGGGCCCTGAGGCAGGGGACAGCAGGGGTGGAGTGAGGCAGAGGGGGTGGAGGAGGGGCAGGGGTGTGCTTTGACAGCCCGTCGACCCCCCAACCCCACAAGCGACTGTTGCAACAGGAAGGAAGGATGGGCAGGTAGAGATGAGAGAGACAGGAAAGTGGATGGAAACCAACGAGAGAAGGAGGGAAAACAGGACGGAGAGAGAGAAAAGACAAAAAGAGTCTGAGGTTCAGGGTCAGTACAGAGACAGATCTGAATCCTGCTGGCGTTACCTTCCTGAACATGTCTGAATCCTGCTGGCGTTACCTTCCTGAACATGTCTGAATCCTGCTGGCGTTACCTTCCTGAACATGTCTGAATCCTGCTAGCGTTACCTTCCTGAACATGTCTGAATCCTGCTGGCGTTACCTTCCTGAACATGTCTGACTCCTGCTAGCGTTACCTTCCAGGACAGATCTGAATCCTGCTGGCGTTACCTTCCTGAACATGTCTGAATCCTGCTAGCGTTACCTTCCAGGACAGATCTGAATCCTGCTGGCGTTACCTTCCTGAACATGTCTGAATCCTGCTAGCGTTACCTTCCTGAACATGTCTGAATCCTGCTAGCGTTACCTTCCAGGACATGTCTGAATCCTGCTAGCGTTACCTTCCTGAACATGTCTGAATCCTGCTAGCGTTACCTTCCTGAACATGTCTGAATCCTGCTAGCGTTACCTTCCAGGACAGATCTGAATCCTGCTAGCGTTACCTTCCAGGACAGATCTGAATCCTGCTGGCGTTACCTTCCTGAACATGTCTGAATCCTGCTAGCGTTACCTTCCTGAACATGTCTGAATCCTGCTAGCGTTACCTTCCTGAACATGTCTGAATCCTGCTAGCGTTACCTTCCAGGACAGATCTGAATCCTGCTGGCGTTACCTTCCAGGACAGATCTGAATCCTGCTAGCGTTACCTTCCTGAACATGTCTGAATCCTGCTAGCGTTACCTTCCTGAACATGTCTGAATCCTGCTAGCGTTACCTTCCAGGACAGATCTGAATCCTGCTAGCGTTACCTTCCAGGACAGATCTGAATCCTGCTGGCGTTACCTTCCTGAACAGATCTGAATCCTGCTGGCGTTACCTTCCTGAACATGTCTGAATCCTGCTAGCGTTACCTTCCTGAACATGTCTGAATCCTGCTAGCGTTACCTTCCTGAACATGTCTGAATCCTGCTGGTGTTACCTTCCTGAACATGTCTGAATCCTGCTGGCGTTACCTTCCAGGACAGATCTGAATCCTGCTAGTGTTCTGGTTCTGTTTGAGATCTGCACTGCAGATTATGGTCTGGATTCAGTCTGAACATTAGAAGCAGGAACCTAACCCTGCCCTCAAGCCGCTCGGCTCGTTAAAATACCCATTCAGAAAAATGTTGGCTTATTATCACTATTATTAATAATAAGAACCCCTAAAAGGTTGGAAATGGTGGAAGTTTTGAGAGATTTAATAAATAGGAAAAGAAAACCCAGATTAGTCAGGATTTGACGTGCAGATTACAGATCAGAACCGATAGAGATGGGCAGATTCTGATCTCTGCTGGATTCATCCATGCATCTCTGGGGAAATCTGCACGTTCCTTCACTTCAGGCTGCAACACATTCCTCTGAACGTTGGAGAAGAAATTTAATCTATTCCAGCAGCTGATCCTGATCTGATCCAGCAGCAGCCATGAAGAGAAGATCCTCTGAGGAGCATCTTCATGTTTCTCCTCCTGCAGAGCAGAAGAACCATCCAAGGAACCTGGAGGAACATCAGGAAGCAGCTTCAGCTGGACAGCAGTGACCTCTGGTCCCTCAGACGGTTCTCCATCCAAAACCAGCTGGTAGAACCTCATGGAGCAAGGCTCACTCTGGAGAACCTTCATTCAGACTCTCCTGAGCAGAGAACAAGCCTGATGTTCTGGAATGGATCATCATGGACCAGATGGATCAGTTCTCCAGGAGGAACCGGACCCTGCAGCCTGGTTCTGATGGCAGTAGGGGGCATCATGGTCTGGGGTTGGATAATCTCCTCTTCTCTGATGGAGGAAGACCACCTTCCGCTGGGCTTTCAGGACCACATCTCCTCCTGGCCCAGTCTGGATACTGACCCGACCCAGCTGGAGAACCAAGGCAGAGCAAGAAGAGCAGGAACCCTTGGTGGGTCGGTACCGGAAGGAGAACCAGAATGCCTTGCAGCCTGAAGTTCTTCAGAACCAGCTGATGGGTTTTTGATTTGTTTCTGAGCAGAACCAGCTCAGGTCCAGTTGGTACCTACCTGGGGGACAGACCTCCATGGGAGCAGTTGGTCGGGGAGGTCAGGGGGCTGGTCCTGCTAGGGGGGTGGCGCGGCGCAGTCCGACCCATGGTGTTACTAGGAGAACCCTGCAGAACGGAAGGAGAACCTGAGCTTCAGATCGGGACAGCAGGGACTGGACCTGGGTCCTGGAGGTTCTGGAAGGACTCACCACATTGCTGCTGGTGTTGCTGGAGTTCTTCAGGTGGTTATGGAGCAGCTTGGTGGCTCCATCCTGGAAGGTTTTGGGCAGCGCTCCGAGCAGCATGGTGAACTCCGGCGTGTTGAGCTCAAACAGGGCGATCAGAACCACCTGAGCCGCCTACAGACACAGCAGCAGGACGGGTTACAGAGGTCCAGAGCAGCCAGGGAGATGGTTCAGATGGGCCGCTTGGTTTCAGAGACACCTAAGGCTCTGGAATCAGGAGAACCAACTTTCCATCTCTACGGAGGAGAAAACCAGCAGATCCAAACCTTCAGAGGAACAGCTGTCAGAACCAAGACCTGGTACTTTCAAGCCTTCACCAAGAGATCATAGCTGCAGCATGCAGGACCACTCGGACCAACAGAACCCAACAATAACAGGTGATGTTCAGCAGAACCTTGAGAAGTTCTGGTCTTTACTAACCACAACTCATTTTCCTCCCATCTGTCATCACTAAAGCTAGTCTGGATCTCCAGGAATCTCCACCTGACCCACCAACCACCTGCATGTTAAACATCTCAGACTCTGCTGCTGCAGCTCCTCAGACAGCTCCAGGTCTCTAAGGGCCTCCATTGTTCATCTGTCAGGTTCTAACGTTCTCCTAGAACTGCAAGCAGATCACTCGTCTGAGCTCTGGAACCTTCTAATGGAGCTGATCTGCCTTCCTGAACGAAACACATGACTTCTGTTTCTGACTGCATACAACCTCATCGTCTAACTGGATCCAACCTCATCTGACTGCATACAACCTCATCGTCTAACTGCATCCAACCTCATCGTCTAACTGCATCCAACCTCACCATCTAACTGCATCCAGCCTCATCTGACTGCATCCAACCTCACCATCTAACTGGATCCAACCTCACCATCTAACTGGTTTGGATGTTACGTTCCAAACCCAAGCTTAGAAGTTTTAATGCGGATTCCACTTTTACGGGCATGTTCTACTCTTTTTATTGAGTCTTTTGGTTTGGACTTCTAACTGTCAGAGACAGGAATGAACTTCTGAAAATCATTAAATTATGTTCTGAAATTGCTGGAATAAATCTGAGGAACGTTACTCAGCTGTAAGGAAGACAAGGTCACTTCTAAAAACCAAACATATTGGAGCAACTGGATCTTAATACTGACTTCCAGGAGCTTCCTTCTGGATGCAGAGATCTCTTCCCAAACTGTGGAACAAATAAAAATCTTTTGTGTCTGGAGTTTTAAAGTTTATTAATGATCTCAAATATGTGTGGTGTATGTAAGGTATGGGGTTATGTACGACTGATTGGTTCTTTTCCCTACTTTACTGCACAGTAATTGGCCTTCGGGGTATTAAAGACAACTGAGTGATTCAGGCCTTGTACACATTTAACCGGGTCTTTATAAGAACCAATATCTCCACCACATCGATTTAAAAAAAATAACATCATACACACAGGATCGGTTTCAGAAAAGTTTTCATCCACATGAACCCGCACTAATACACCTTTAAAGCCTGCATGAGAATTCCCAAATATCTGGCTATGTGAGGACTAGGCCTGAGACCTGGATCGCCATCCTGAGGACTGAACCTCCAGACTGTGTGTGTCTGCGGAGGTAATAACTGGACATGTGCTCCTCATGAAGATGATGCTGCCACCAGGTTTCTTCATCACGGCTCCTCTAGAGGAACCTGGTTTCCTTCTGTCTCAGTGTTCCTGATGCTTCTAGTTTGGTTCCTGGTCCTTCAGCTAATCTCCTGCAGGACGGTCCAGTTTCTGCCTGATGGTTCTGGTTGGTTTGGACCTGCTCTTCTCTAGGGTCTACATTTTCTCCTAACAGCCCCATATCCAACATCCTTTGTCCACTGTATCCGCTTGCTCTCCCTGTCCAAGCTACTTCAGAAAACCTCAGGAGCTGGCCTCAAACTACAGATCAGCCTCGATGTTCTGAACCGTTAACGCTGAGCTCCATGTTGCTCTTCACCTCTGTCAGCCACGACTGTCGATCTGAGCAAGACTTTAAACTCATCTAAAGGTGCAGAGACCTGGGACTTCTGGTGCTTTAGAGCCTGAATGATTCATTCAACCTCAGAAACGAGCAGAAATCTGCAGAAGAACAAGCAACATGCAGGTTGGTGACTGGATGGCATCTGGTTAGTTGGAGGCAAACAGACAAAGTGTCACTCAGCAGTAAATAAACAGCATTCACATCAGTGGAGCAGAGAAACACAGCCTCGCACAAGCATTCACACTGATCTAACTTCTTCACACTTTGTTACGTTCCAAACCCAAAACCTGGAGGTTCTGGCTGCAAGTTCAGGGTAGTTGGGCCTGGACTTTGACTAGGCCAGTCCAACCCGTGAATCTGCTCTGACCTAAACCATCCCATAATATCTCTGGCTGGATGTTCAGGCACCCCAGTCTCAGGTCTTCTGCAGGTCTTCCTCCAGGATGGAACTGCTTTAGATCCTGCAGCTCCTCCAGGGTCACCATGGCGACTGCTCTCTGATCAATGCTCTCCTGTCAGTCCAGGTGGACGTCCATGTCCTGGTGGGTCTCCAGGTGGTCCATCCTGTCTCCAGGTCCAAATGATCGATTGATCAGAGCTCTAGAAGATGTTAGAACCAACCAGGTTCTCCTGACCTGCTGCTGGATGTTCTCTGGAGAACCTCTGAGACCAGAACCAGAACAGCTGGACTCTGGTTCCTCTAGATTTTATTTTGAGGCTGGATATAAACAGACTCTGCATGTAGATCCCAGTTTAACACTTTAAGGTTTGCAGTTGGAACGTGACTAAATGTGAACAAACCCGAGGGGTGTGAATACTTTACAAGACTCTGTGCTTCATGCATCATTGATAGAAACGTTCAACATCTGCTAGCATTAGATCTAGGTGGTGACATGTTGGTTATTCAGGTCAAACAGCAGCAGAACCGGAGGTGAGTGACAGACTTCCTGGTTAGGCCCTGGCAGGCGAGCAAGGCGTGCTGTGATTGGCTGGCGGGGCTCTACCTGCTTACACCTTTCCTCCTGGTGTCCCTCAGTGGACAGTAGTGCTGCAGAGCCGGACCAGCCGGCCAGCTCCTCGCTCGCCCAGCTGTGGAGGGTCTGGGGCACATTATGGGATGGAACAGGTGGGTCACAAGTTAACACAGAGAGAAACAGCCTGGAGCTCACTGAGGGAGGAACATCCAGATGATGGACCAGAACCAGAACACAGCCTGCTACCGGGTCAACAAGTCATTTTAATAAATGACTCCATCCAGGAGCTGTTTTAATGCTCCGAATTCAAATTTAGCATCAGTTTCATTTCCATATATTTTATCAAGTTCATTCCAGGGTTTGTAATTAATTCACCACATTTTAATCAACAAAATCAGCAACATTTTCAGTTCAAAACCCGTTTTAGCTGCTAAATGATTGAATCAACAGCATCTGAGCTGAACAACAAAGATGTTTCTAGTTTTAATCTGCTCTTCAGGCTCTTCCAGCATCAGGTTGGAGCAAAGCTCATCTCTCCAGACTTTCAGGACCCCTGATCGTTCATGGAGCTTCTTTAGAAACGTGGACGCTGACATTAGCGCTGCTGCTACATGGTTAGCATTGAGATGCTAGTTTAGGCTAGCATAGCTTCTCTGATAGGCCGACTGCTTTTAGCTCAACTTGAACACAACTGGAGTCTTTTCCAGCATCAGATCGGCTCTGGAAGCAGAAATTAACCCCCAGAGGGCCCAGAGGAGCTGCTTCCATCACTGCTGTCTGTGCGTCAGATTTACGGGTGTACCAGAAACACATGAATACATAGGTTCCAGATCGGGACTTTTGTACGTAAAAAAAACCCCAATTAATTGCGTTAAAATTTTTAATGTGTTAAAATCGATGTAATTAATGAATCTAAATTAACATGTTAAAGTCCCGGCCCCAGTTAACATCCAACCATTCCTGCATTTCAGGCTGCAGCACATCCCAGACCTTCCTCAGGAGTCCAACAGAACCAGATCCTCCCCACCATCTGAGGAACTACAACTGTTCAGATGCCTCTCTGGATGGTTTTCATGAAGTTCTGAACTGGAAACCATCCACTGCAAAAACACAACACCTTACCAAGTATTTCTGGTCCAGTTTCTACTGCAAATATCTCAGTACACTCAAAAAAGGACAAAACTAACTTACAGCAACTTTACAGCAGATCTAGGAGCTGGTTTTCAGTCAAAAATTCCTTAATATTGATGAAAAAGTTCGAGTTATCAGTGAAATAATCTGCCAGTGGAACAAGACATTTTAACTTATAATATGGGAAAAATATCTTGTTTCACGAGCATATTATTTCACTCATAACTAGAATTTTTTTCATCAATATTAAGGAATTATTGATTGAAAACAAGCTCCAAGACCTGCTGAAACGTTACTGTAAGTTAGTTTTGTCTGATTTCAAGTGTATTTAAGATATTTGCACTAGAAACTAGACCAGAAATACTTGGTGAGATCTGTTTTTGCAGTGTCTGAAGCTCTTTGGTCCTGACAGCTTCCAAGGTTTAGGAAGAGGTTCTGCTCTGAATAATGATAATAACAATCTGTTGCTGAATCTCTAACTGCAGCTTTGGTTGAAGTGAGTTTTATGGCAGAAATGAAAGAATGGATGGAAACTTACAAGAATTATCTTCCATGAATCAAAGATGAAATGTGTCTCACCTTCCTCACGTCGGAGCTTTTGGGTTCAGTGGTCCATGTTATGATGCGAGAAACCGCCAGCCGGGTCTCGCTGGAGTTCACGAAGTCGGTCGGGTCCATCTGTCGAGCCAGAGACTCGATGTACTTCAGGATGGCCACCTTCACCTGAGGACAGCAGGACGTTTAGTCCCCGTCTGACTGGGGGGTCAGTGACAGGAGAAGTGTCTGGCTCACCTTGAGGTTGGGGGTCTGGGTCTGGTCCACGATGAACCTCATCAGGATGTTGAACTGCTGGTCGAAGGGGAACGACTCCCTGAAACACAGCAGACACACACTGAGTCCAGGAGATGACCTCTGACCCACACGCTGGAGTCGGTGTCTGAGTCACAGTAAAGGGGGTATTCCACGTGTTTTCTGAAGTCCTGAAATCAGCTTTAAATTCCTGAACAGGTCAAACCTGGAGATTAATCTATGATCATTACAGCTTGTTTCATATGGAAGCTTTCATTCCTCCGTTTTCACTGATCAGAAACGATATTCTGGGTAGAACAACCCAGATCAGGCCTGGTTGGTGATTCTGTGAAGAGAACCTGATCTACGTTTCCTCACTGAGTTCCTCTTCAGTGGAGATTGAAGACCACCTTTCATCCAGGTCCATCAAACCATAACTGATCCACTGCAGCTCTAGAACCACTCCTCAGGTTCTGCCCTGGATGCTCCCACTTTCAGCGATAAATGGTCGATGCAAAGCAGCTCATGAATGTCAGAGTTTAATTACATGAGCCACTGATCGATGTTATTTCATGATTAACAAAGGTAAAGAGGGAAAAACACACATTCTCAGAGGCAGAAACTGATGTGAGTGAGGTGGAGAGTTGAAAACATAATTTCTGGTTGCCACGGTGATGGGAAATAAAGTTTATAAACCGCCACCGTTGGGCGCTCAGGGGTGTGAGCGATATTCAAGTGCGTCTCCCGTATGCTCTGGGTGTTTGGAAACGGGGTTAGGAGGCACCGCCCCCAGCAGGTTATAGGGGAATAGTGCATCATCAGGCCCTAATAGTTGGATTCCACAAATTAATTTTTAGGACTCCTGTTCTCCCGTGGTGGAGGTAATCTGATGCTTGGACTGGTCGTATTAGCGATGCCATCCAGGACGGCGGCCATTGCTGCGCTCAGCGCTGATCTCCCAGACCCACGGAGAACTTCACAGACGTTGCTCCTCAGTGGCTCCAGGCTGGCAGCTCAGTCATGTTGATTCACTCAAACTCAAACCTGTCGGCTAATTCCCGCTGGAAGGAGCCGTCACCAGGAGCCCAGAGCGGTCACCAGCTGGAACTGGACAGGGATGGCGTGGTTCTGGAGGGTCGGTCTCTCCAGAACTGGACCCAGTTCAGCTCATAGATCCCAGAGCAACGCTCCAGGGAGTCTCAATCTGCTGGTCCGCCAGTCGTCATCATGGAGCAGAAGATCTTGGTGATCCCTGAAAACGCGCTCCCTCCTGATCCTCCCAGTAGAGCCAGCAGCACCAGTGCATCCATGATGCAGCTTTACGCAACAGGTGTCCCAGCGCCATCTAGGGGTTTACAGGAACCAGTGTGGAGGCCTCAGCCCTTGGCATCATTTCTGCTCAGTCTGTGGTAAAAAATAAATAAAACTAGTAGGTCTCACCCTGGAGATCATCGGGGAGAGGAATGTGAGAAAATGTTTAAATATTCTGCAGACTCTGGTTTAGGATTGAGGCCTTCTAGACCTTTCTGTTTCTCTCACAGGTCCTCATATACAGGTTTGGCTCAGCAGCAGCAGAGATCACTCTGCGATTTTAAGGTAAACTCAGGTTATGCTATTAAAGATCTGAGGGAATCAAGAGGCAGTGTGGCTTCAATTCCCCCCCCGTTTCCAAAACAAACGTATATGGTACACAGGGTCAGAGGTCATGTGAGGGGCCGCATATTTTCACGTCTAGTTTGTGTTTTATAAATCCCAACCTTTGCGTGGAAAGTGGCGTACGCAAGTTTCACGCCCCATTTTGTGCGAACGGCAGCTTTATAAATGAGAGCCCTGGACTTTTAACATAATGAAGAATCGGAGATTTATCCCCAAACCCAGCGAAACTCAGTGAGCACGATGATTTCAAGTCCTGGTGGGACCACCCAGGCCTCAGGAACCTGAAAGCAGCAGTTAAGCTGTCATCACAGGACGTTCAGTCAGGTTGATGAGCTTCTAAGAAACTCAGGTCTTTGCTTCAGAAGCTCACGACCTTCCAGGTCATCGCACCACCTCCCACCTTCAACACCGACGTTCAGACTCTAACTTATGCAACAAAGCTTGAGCAACACTTTGATCATCACGTCTTCTCTCTGACCTGGTGACGTCCAGAGCCTTCTGGACTTTGGCTTGGACCGAGCCCAGCAGGTCTGCACCCATCTTCTTCAGAAGCTGCGTCAGCAGAACGAAGAGCCAGTCCTGCAGGTCCTCCTTGTGCACCGTGACGAAGTCCACCAGCGTCTCCAAGAACATGCTGAACACCTGAGAGCAAAGGTAGGGCCGATCAGTTTGGGATCTCCGTCTGATGGGGAGGAGATGGACTGAAGAACCAAACACTTACTCTCTGGTGTTAAACCCACAGCAAGGCAGGCCGTGCAACAGAAGACACACAGTTAGATCTGGAAACATCTCCAGCATCGTCTTCAGCTTGAAGAGCATGCATTTACAAGCTTTGTCTACCTTACTGTGAGGGTCTGCAAACATTCTAGTGAAGATCTCGCAGAGTCTCTTCAGCTCCACTCGGCTGCACAGACCAGAAGAAGCAGCCAATCAGAACTTCACACTTTGACCACGGGGTCTTCCTCATCTGTCATCTATGACTTCCTGCCTAGATGTCAACTGGCTGCCTGGAGGCAGGTCAGGTTCTGTCCTGTCCTACCATTACAAACGTAAACATGTGGAGTTTCCTGGGATTGAAACAGCAACGCTGGTCAGATCAGACTAAGCTTGATCATTTCAGTAGCAACCTGCTCAGCAGACATGATATTCCCAATCCTCCATGACCTCCACCAGGAAGCCCCTGACAGCCTCCCACCTCAGGATCCTCTGGCTCTTCAGCAGGTTCTGCAGGCCCAGCAGGCCCTCCTTCCTCTCGGACCAGTTGGAGCTGGCGCAGTGGTTCAGCACCTCAGCCACATCCTCCGTCTGGCGCAGGTAGTGAGGGATCCCTCCGTTCCTGGAGCTGTAGGAGCGCTCCGAGCAGGCGCTGGAGGCGTCGCTGTTGGCGTCGTCGTCAGAGTACATCCCAGGAGACTCGTAGCGCCGCCTCAACGGCTTCCTCTGCAGCGGAGAAGGAAACGTTCATGCAGCGTCATGCAGAAACGAGAAGTCAGCAATGAGGGATGGATGCTGAAAACAACATGCAGAGCTCTGATATGAACCAATCCTGATCTGCAAAACAATTTGTGCTAAACTCAGGCCAGGCGAGCAGCAGCATGAGGTTCTGGAGCAGAAATGAAACGGAAAGTTGAGGAAGCAAAGGAAGCAGTGAAATCAGAGGATGAAGCAGCCTCATGAGAGTGACGGTGTGGACACACAGACAGCAGGATGCATCCATCTACCTTGTTCCTGGAGTCTCCCAACAGCTGGAAACAAAGAGTCCAGAAGGAGGACGAGAGAGAGGAACAGAAACCCAAACCATCAAGGATGTTTTCTCCAACTTTCCTCAAGGTTGCAGGAAAGAAAACAGATTTCTGGAATGACTGTTGTCTGGAAGCAGGAGGTAACTCACCAGAGCGTCGGCCACGGCTGCCTCCACCTCGGTGCCGGTGTTCAGGACCCTCATGGCGTTCACTGACGCAGAAATCCTGGCTTGGTGGATCAGACCGTACCGATCTATGAAAACAAGACGGAGAGATTATTAACGAGGGAAAACCGCTTCCTGGAACTTACCTTTCCCACTTTACAAACCATAGTTGGACTCCTTTAATCGAACAAGCGGAGGAAACAGAAACATGCAAACGCTCAGTCTCGTTTCATGGATGAAAAACAGAAACAATCAGGCAGAAAACACAAAGAAAAACTACTGAACGCACAAAAAACCGTCACTTTCTGCAGGAAATATGGAGCATCTACCAGAACCAGAAGCTTCCTGGAACCAGTCAGGAAAAACAAAAACCAAATGTTTCCATGAGGAAATCAACAGAACGGAGCATCTTCCTGACATGCTGGAATAAAATCTGATGGGTTCTAGCAGCAGCCATGTTGAGAGAAACACAACAACAGAAGCAGACTGGTGGAGCACCTCTACCACACACTGGGGGGACTGGGAACACTGGGACATGCAGGTCACCTGACTGGCCGTGGGGTTCTGCTGAGGACAGAGCGCTGGTGGAGCGGGAGTGACGTCTGGAGGCTGCGGGAGAACCAGGAAGTCACTACCGGGTCAGAACCACTCGACTTCAGCTTCACAACAACCCCCAAGGCCTCGGAGCCAATCAGATTTAACCTTTGACCCTCCACTCCTAAAAGCTGATGATGCTCTGATCTCCTCCCAACCTTCTCCTTTCTGCTAAAGGAGTCAGCAGCAGTGACCAGGATACCTTCTACAGACACAACCAGACGACTGAAAGCAGATCCTCTACACCCAGAAACTCAGCATTAGAGAATCAGGAAGCAGGAAGTAGGCGGAGTCAGGGTAAAAAAGCTACACCAGCTTTCATTTCTAGGTTTTACTCAGAGGTAGAAGCTGCAGAGAAGGTCCAAGTGACGACCACCTGCTCAGCTCCTCTGGCTGGACAGCACGCCCACATCATCACTCCTCTACCACCGTGCTTCACAGCTAGTACCAGGTGTTTGTGCTGATCTGCTGTGTCTGGTTTCCTCCATCATGGTGCAACTTCTCCACTCTGGTTCCTTCTGTCCAGAGGACGTTGTCCTTCACCCAGATGCAGCTATGCTAAACTCAGTCTGGCAGCCATCTTATTTCTAGAGAGAAGAAGCTTTCAGTGCCCTGGCCTTTAACCTGCTGACTGAGGCCTATAGAGTCAGAGGTAGAGCTCCTGGGTTTCTGGTCATTTCTTGGAGCTTTACGCTCTGACCATCTCATCTGAATGAGATCCTTTCCTCTTGGAAATAATCCTTTTAAGGTTTTAATTTTGAAATTATTAATATTTTTTAAATTATCCCTTTATGCAGTTGGCTGTTGATCATCTAGGATCCATTCTGAGTAAAACCTTGGAAATGCAGCAGCGTGTACCCTCCTTTTACCCTGAGGAACAACAAGAACACGAGTTTCCTGGGTGGGACAGAAGGTGGTCCTGGCCGTACTCACCCAGAGGAGCGAAGCCCCGAGCGGGGCTGGTGTCGCGGCTGCTCTCGCGACTGGTGTCGCGGCTGCAGCCCTGACTCATGCTGGGCCGGGGGATGCGGCTCCGGGCTAGCGTGCGGTAGGGGAGAGCAGCAGGAAGGAGAAGAGCTTTAGCACACAGGCTGGCTGTCAGAACAACTGGTTAGGTGTGAACATCAGACAGGATGGAGCGACCAGAGACAGGAGGTGGTTAGAGAAAGAAATCCTGGTTCTGGATGTCTACCAGAGGTCCAAACAGACAGAACCAGGAAACAGAACCTGGTTCTGTAAATAACTCCACTTCAGAAGGTGCTAAGCTGTGCTGATGTGAGCAGGGAAGCTGAGAAGAAGAAGAAGAAGAGTAGAAGGTGCAGCAAGCATTAAAACAGCAGAAGAAGAGTCGAAGGTGCAGCGAGTATTAAAACAGTAGAAGAAGAGTAGCAGGTATAGCGAGTATTAAAACAGTAGAAGAAGAGTAGAAGGTGCAGCGAGCATTAAAACAGCAGAAGAGTAGAAGGTACAGCGAGCATTAAAACAGTAGAAGAAGAGTAGCAGGTATAGCGAGCATTAAAACAGTAGAAGAAGAGTCGAAGGTACAGCGAGCATTAAAACAGTAGAAGAGTAGAAGGTACAGCGAGCATTAAAACAGTAGAAGAAGAGTAGAAGGTGCAGCGAGCATTAAAACAGCAGAAGAAGAGTAGCAGAAGAAGAGTAGCAGGTATAGCGAGTATTAAAACAGTAGAAGAAGAGTAGAAGGTGCAGTGAGCATTAAAACAGCAGAAGAAGAGTAGAAGGTACAGCGAGCATTAAAACAGCAGAAGAAGAGTAGAAGGTACAGCGAGCATTAAAACAGCAGAAGAAGAAGCAGCAAAGACGAGACTAAAACCAGCTGGTGTCTCTTCATTAGTTACAAACATTTCACACATTAAACCTGATGAGATCCTCTGTTTGAATATGGACCAGACTGGACTGGGCATGGCACCAGACCAGTACCAGGCTTTCAAAGGTTCTAAAAATCCACTCTACTGTAGCTTAAAGTCCTTTAATGAGATAAAGAGGTGGAGTGACTGAACCTGCTGGTCAGCTGGCTGAAAGACAAACTGAGCTGTGTGGAGGTGATCCTGGTGCGGAAACCCACCGACACTCTTAAACTACAGGCTGGAGACTTCAAGCTACTCGGTCAGCTGCTGGAAATTAAAGCAACTAGCAGATTTATTCATGCCATTGTTCAACATTTCCTGTTAATATTTGACTGCAGGTCGCTGATGCTGAGCCAAACACGGCTGGACCGAGCTGAGAGCTAGCACAATGCAGAGAGCAACATGGCCTCAAGGATCAGGAAGATGGCTCCAGGAATCTGGGCTCTGCAGTTTTATAGTTCAGC
This sequence comes from Anableps anableps, assembly GCA_014839685.1. Classification (NCBI taxonomy): domain Eukaryota; kingdom Metazoa; phylum Chordata; class Actinopteri; order Cyprinodontiformes; family Anablepidae; genus Anableps; species Anableps anableps. The sequence goes on along the minus strand of CM026075.1, from coordinate 39,005,447 downwards.
ATGTTACTGTAAACACCTGTCAGCTATGAATACTAGCATAAACATTAGCATGCTCAGCCCTCAGGTTGTGTGGTTTCATGATGACAGCCATCTTGTTTTGAGTCTTTTAAACCAATTATTGCCATAAAATGTTCCCCATTTTCATGCCTTGAATGAACTTTATGTCACATCAGATGTTTTCCACTTTGGTCATCCTGTTCATCCAACTTTTATCTGTTACTATTACTACTATCCAAGTAATAACATGGAGCAAAATCAGAAACTGAGGACTTTGCTGTTAGCGAGTCTCACACCAGTCGTCACCTGGAAAGAGATGAAGATGAGAGACACACAGACTGGGAGACAGTCTTAATGTTTAAGCCTGTCATTAGCTTCTGCTAATGCTAATCATTAGCTTCTGCTAATTTTTTAATGTGTTTAGTGTTAGAAGAGCTATTTTTTTTTATATGTTTAGCAGTTTAGTGTTAGCTTCTGCTAATTATTTAATGTGTTTAGCATTAGCAGAGCTAGTTTTTTGTGTTTAGCATCAGCTTCCACTAATTTTTTGTGTTTAGCATCAGCTTCCACTAATTTTTTGTGTTTAGCATAAACAGAGCTAGTTTTTTTATATGTTTAGCAGTTTAGTTTTGGCTTCTGCTAATTATTTAATGTTTTTAACATTAGCAGAGCTAGTTCTTTTATGTGTTAAGCAGTTTAGCGTTAGCTTTTGCAAATTTTTTTGTGCTTAGCAGTTTAGCGAAAGCGGAGCTAAGATTTTTGTTTAGCGAATTAGTGGTTAGTGAACCTAACTTTTTAGTTAGCTGTGCCCACCACTGGCAACTGCTGATTTCAGTGCAAACGTATATTCTCCATTACAACCATGGTGGCCATTTTGAAAAATGTCCACCAGAAAAAGGAAACAAATATAAATAATTTCTGTGGTTCAAAATATGTAGGCTATGATTTCACACCAAACACATTAATTAGTGATTTTAGTGGAGGGATGTAATTTCCCCCCTGAAAGACAAATAAAAGCATTCTGATTAGTGCAAAAATTAATTTTCCATTACCACTATGGCAGCCACCTTGAAAAACGTTCACCAGAAAAAGGAAACACGAGATCAAGAAAATCTATCTGATTTCTATGGTTCAACATATGTAGGCTATGATCTGACGCTAAACACATTAATCTAATTAGAGATTTTAATGCAAAAATGTTACTTCCTTGACGGCCATGGCGGTCATCTTGAAAAATGGTAGCCATCTTGAATTTTTAGTGGCTAACATGTTTTTTAAAATAAGCAAGTCCCTGAGAAGATCTGTGCCAGGTTAGGTTCTTGTATCTGCATGTGAAAGACTGCTGAAATATTCAATTATCTGCTGAACTACTAAACAGAACTTAATGTCTACATCAGGAAGCTGAGACAAAAACCGTGGATCCCTCCACACACTGAGGAGGAAACATGACTGGCTGGTTGTCATTGTGCTGCAGACTGGCTGAGGTTATCCTGAGCCATCTCTGTGGTCATGCTGCTATAGGCTGCTGGAGGCTATAATGATGGATGTGAGAGGCCTGGTCCTACCGAGGCCCAGTCGGCTGGGGCTGGTCTCCCGGCTGCAGCCCTGGCTGCGGGGGATCCTGCTGCGCTTGTCTGCGGGGGTGCTGGAGGCCGACGCCGCGCCCCGGGGGATGCGGCCGTAGCTGCTCTGGCCCAGCAGCTTCCCTGGAGAACTGGAGCGACTGCCGGCTGTCGGTGGGGGGGGGGGGGAGACAAACACAACCATCACTCAGAGCTGCTGGACAGGAGACGGATAATTTAAACCCAGGGCTGAGCAGCGAGGCAGACTGGCTGACCTCTGACCTCAGAGGAACACCCAGTGAGAAACAAAAACCTGCACAAACAAGAACTGAACTCTTTGATCTCAATCATGCAGCAGGAAGTGACATAGACAGCTAGAGGAGCAGGGAGGCGTGCAGCTTGGTGGTGGTGGTGGGGGGGGATTTGCCTAGGTGACTGGATAAAGCTGAGGCCTTACCGCTGATGGGATTGGCTGATCTGGATCCTGGATGATGGAAGCAACAGGCAGGGGGACAGGGTGGAGAATGGTCAGAAACAGACAGGGACTTATGTTTGTTGATTTTTACCCAGCATGCACTCTGGGTTGGAGCAGCTGATCACTGGGATCATTTAAGACTGAGCATGCATGGGGGAGCAGAGAGAACCAGGAGACAGGAGGACATGTCCAGATGAGAGACATGAGCAGATTTTACTGCAGTGACATGATGGTCAACATGTATCATTATCATCGCACAGACTCACGCTGAGACTGAGAGACCACTTTGGCTCGACTTCGCCCCCGGCTGTCCACCACCGACGGACTGGCTCCGCCCACACTGCCTGAGCTTTGTCTTCTCGTACGAACACGACCTGGAGAGAGAGAAACAGGAGACGCTGGAGGAGGCAGCATGAGGAAGAGAGACACTGAACCAACAACCATGAAAACCTGAATCTGCAGTCAGAGCTTCTGGGACAAGAAAACCAGCTGCAGATGGACAGGAGACACTGTGGTCCAGCTTCGAGACTCGTGGGGGGGGGACCCTGCAGGATGCTTGGTTCTACCAGAGAACATGGGGGTGCAGGAGGACAATGACCATGTGATGTCATCAAACCTCAGACCCCCACCTAACAGAGTCACTGAGGAAGAGGAGCAGCATCACGAGGCCTTCAGAAGGAAATCTGTCTGAAATGGTCGCTGGGCCTCCGTCTACTGAACTGATGGGACCACATTCCCCAGCATTCATTGCGCTGAAGGCATCACTGCTAAAACTCCCCCCAGAGTTTCGTTTCAGTGTCTGGGCTGAGATGAGCTGGTTAAATAAGACGATTTGGTCGTCTTTCTTCTGTTTGTTGAAAGCTTCTGGCTGAGGAGTTGCTGATTGTTGCTCTGACTTTTATGGTCTCTGTCGCTCTGATGCCGTCATGCTGCCATCTGCTGGAAGTGACTCGCATCTAAAGCAGAGTTTGTCCCTCTCCGTCATTCGGTTCAGAGCCCTCTTTGTTCCACAGTGGGGGCCTGATCCCTGGGTCAGCCCTCCCCTGTCTCCACTGCAGGGGGCCACGCTGATCTCTGAGAGACTGGGATTCAGCTGCATTGTGGGTCATGCTCATATTTTCTCATCTTAATTAGTTTTTTTACAGTATTCCATTTAGTTTGATAATAATTCGCTCTTTAATTCATCATTCAGTGTAAATATTCCTTTAGTCTTTTCCCTCAGTATCTGGGCTGCGTGTCGGAGGTTACTGATGGGATAATTCAGCAGTAAAGTTGGGTTATTTTCTTCATAAATACTCAGACTTTGTTGGAGACGACTGAGTTTGTGATTACTGTGTGGGGAGCTTCTGCTGCTTGCAAGCCTCGACTTCATTCCTTCATGACAGACGGCCATGTTTGGCTAATGCTTCCTGGTTCTGGAAGGGCGCCGACTCAACCAAAGAAACTCCGACTTACTAATAATAAATTATTCATCAATATTATTAATAATTACATCAGCCTAATTCAGTCTGTTCCTGTCTGATTAACTGAGGAGAAATCTGCCACTGAGCTGCCGCAGCAGAACGTTCAACTGGAGGAGTTTGTAGTAAGTTAGGGTCAAAGGTCGCATCACCCAGAGCATCTAGAGCAGGAGGTTGAACAACGAGGCAGGGTCAGCTGCTGGTGACAGAGAACCAGATGGAAGCCATTCCTGCAGTGTTTTCTCACTTCAGCAGCTCACAGAGAATCTGAGGGACGGGCACTGCAATCCCGGACGTCCTAGTCCAATCCTCGTTTATTTAATAATCCGATTTTCATCTTTTCATCAACAGCTCTTCAGGTTCTGAACATGAATGAAACTGAAGCAGATGACGCTGCTGCGTCCCCAACGTGTGAGACGACAGCGCCGGACCCAAACACAGGAGGACATCCATGCAGACAGCCCATGCAGAGGTCCACAGAACCAACAACAGCTTCAGGGGATCAAGAAGGGGGAGGAGAAGACAGACGACGTGGACACAGGGGGTGAGGACATCCAACAGAGGACAGACTGCTACGTCTCTACTCTCTAACACACAGAGGCCGGAGCTTACCATCACTTTTAGCAGCAGCGCCATCTTTTTAACAAACGCAGCAGAGAGCGGGAGAAGAGGGGAGATGTTAGCATGCTAACGGTTACTATCAGACCACTGGAGGGAGACAGGCTGCCTAATGGGAACACTGGGAGCTTCATTAGCTCAGACTGGTGCGAGAAACGATCCTGAACAGATTTAGGGGGTTTCCATCACTCTGAAGACACCTCATTAACTGGATCCAAACAGTTCCTGTTGACAGAGCAGTCTAATAACACCAGGAGGCATTAATATTCCCAGTCAGGAGGCATTAATATTCCCAGTCAGGAGGCATTAATATTCCCAGTCAGGAGGCATTAATATTCCCTAGTCAGGCCCATAAAAGCCACTGATTACAAGAGAGCAGCTGTCATCCTTCATGGTGACCAGGATTTATGAGCTGCAGAGGAACAACTGAGGAGAACCGTGGTCCAGAGCTCTGCAGCTGACGGCCGCACCGACCGACTGCTGCAGAAAAATCCTGGCAACGCATCAAACTGAAGGAGGCTCCAGGAAGATCCAGAAGGTTCCAGGACACCCAGGAACCTCCAGGACCAGAATTGGGTTGCCCCCGGTGCAGAACTCGCGGAGCAGGAAGGTCAGCCATGACACCTTCGAGGATGGACTGAGACAGACTGAAGTTCTTCTGTCTGATGAGGAGAAGCTTCCCGACTCGAGGCTGGTTCTGGTCCAGGAGAGCGGGCTTCAGAACCAGGGCTGGGCAGCACGGCCTCAGAATAAAAGCTATGGTTTCAGGCGGTTTTCCCTCCATTATGTTCTTAAAGAGAAAATACGAATGACAGAAATTATTTTCAAAAGCTTTAAATTCAATCATCTAGGAGTCGACCTGAACTCCAAATAAACAAGCTGTAAAACAAGAGGGTGGGCCCCCGGGTGGGCCCTGGACCATAGGCGGCCCCTGGGTGGCCCTGGGCCATAGGCGGCCCCTGGGCGGGCCCCTAGGTGGGCCCTGGGCCATAGGCGGCCCCTGGGTGGGCCCTGGGCCATAGGCGGCCCCTGGGCGGGCCCCTGGGTGGGCCCTGGGCCATAGGCGGCCCCTGGGTGGGCCCCTGGGCCATAGGCGGCCCCTGGGTGGGCCCCTGGGTGGCCCTGGGCCATATGCGGCCCCTGGGTGGCCCTGGGCCATAGGCGGGCCCTGGGCCATAGGCGGCCCCTGGGTGGCCCTGGGCCATATGCGGCCCCTGGGTGGCCCTGGGCCATAGGCGGGCCCCCGGGTGGGCCCTGGGCCATAGGCGGCCCCTGGGTGGCCCTGGGCCATAGGCGGCAACCTGGGCGGGCCCCTGGGTGGGCCCTGGGCCATAGGCGGCCCCTGGGTGGCCCTGGGCCATAGGCGGCCCCTGGGTGGGCCCTGGGCCATAGGCGGCCCCTGGGTGGCCCTGGGCCATAGGCGGCCCCTGGGCGGGCCCCTGGGTGGCCCTGGGCCGGCTGACGTCACTCTGAGCTATGGAAGCTCAGGGAGGACACTGGAGAATCTTCAACTACAGAAAATTCAGCTGAAGGATAAAATCGCTATTCAGCCAGTCGTCATCAGAACATCCTGCAACAGGACCTTCTAGTCTGGTGATGAGCATCAGGGAGGAGCGGGTCAAAGGTCAGATCATTTCTATAGCTGCTCATACGCTCATCACTCTGATAACACGATCGTTTCAGCGGCATCGTGAGGTTCTGGGGAAGATCTCAGATAAAGTAGAGCTGAAACGAATAATCTGATTAATCGACTGTTGAAGCGATCATCAACTGGTTCAGTCGTTGATTAACCGCTACCTGGACGACAGAGACTCTAAAAGGCTGAAAGAGCAGCAGGCGGAGCAGCGACGAAGCCAGAACTGAACAGCAAACATCAACATTTCTGATAAAAACCCAGAACTCCTCCAGAGGCAGCTTCAGCTGCTGCACATTCTGGAGATAAACCTGCTATTAATCCCCTTTTCCTGCCCAGTTATTAACCAGTTAATCTACCAGTAACCAGCGGAGCCGTCCTCCGCCGGTGCCCAGTTATTAACCAGTTAATCTACCAGTAGCCAGCGGAGCCGTCCTCCGCCGGTGCCCAGTTATTAACCAGTTGATCTACCAGTAACCAGCGGAGCCGTCCTCCGCCGGTGCCCAGTTATTAACCAGTTGATCTACCAGTAACCAGCGGAGCCGTCCTCCGCCGGTGCCCAGTTATTAACCAGTTGATCTACCAGTAACCAGCGGAGCCGTCCTCCGCCGGTGCCCAGTTATTAACCAGTTAATCTACCAGTAACCAGCGGAGCCGTCCTCCACTGGTGCCCAGTCCAGCAGGAAGAGCTGAGCTGTTCTCAGGCTAGAAGGATCCATTCAGCTGCAGATGATCAGTCCATCACTGGAGGAACGATGCTGCTGCTTCCAGCCCAGAGAAGGCTGATGTTCTGATGCAGAAGGAATCACTGATTAGTTTTAATGTATTTATGATGTTGTATAAAATACGCTTCAGTGGTTTAATGAACAATCTGCAGGACGTGTTAATTATTCATCGATGAAAGGCCAGAACCATGGATGGCTGCAACAATCGTCATCTGCAGCAAGAAGAAACCCTTCCTCTCTGTAGTCCCGTTAGTTTTGCACAGACGGAGGGTTTACCTAAAGAGGCATAGGATCCCGGGGGGAGGGCGGCGGCGGCGCTGAACGGCGAGGAGGCGGGGACGGTGGACAGGCGAGACTTGGCGCTGGAGGCGGCGTTCACGTCGATGTCGCTACGGGAGCGCTGGAGGGAGCCCGGCGGGGTGGAGACCCTGGAGCCCAGCAGCTTACCTGGGCGGGGACAGACAGGAGACGCTGAGCCCAGACCCGCTGGACCAGAACCGCTCTGACCGGTCCTGACACAGCTCTCTTCCCGACCCCATCAGACATGAGAGGGCTCTGGGTGGGCCCGAACACACTTACTTCTGGTGATGCTGCCTCCGATGACGCTCTTCACAGACAGAGGTCGGCTGGAATAAAACACGGAGCGTTTGTTGAGACGGAAAAATGCAGGAACCTCTGGGTTACCAGAACCTGAGGGTTCTTCTTACTTCAGGCTCTCCTGTGAAGACGAGGAGGAGCGGTCCGACTGCGGCAGGGACACGACGCTGTCCGAGCTCTTCAGGTGAGACTGGAGCGCCTTCTGATAGGTGGACTCCAGCGCCTGGAACAGAAGCTCCGCCTCCCGGCTGTAGTGACCATGGAAACCCCAGTAACACCTGAGACGGGACAGACAGGTAAGTAAGAGGCTGTGACACCAAGCCTGCAGCTCAGACCGGAAGCGCGTACTTCCTGGCGATGGAGCGGGCCTCGGAGTCGGCGTCGTGGATTCCCTTCCGGATGGTCTCGGTCAGGACGGCCACGTGTCTGGGAGAGGAAGGAAACATGGTGAGGAACCGGAGAGATCCTGCTGATTCCCTCGATGATCTACGGGGAATGTGGTCGCGCTGGGGGCTCTCTCCTGCTTTTAATGCCTCCCCTCCCGTTGCCATGGTTACAGGAGCGGGAAGCTGCCTCACGGCTGGAAGAGCCGCTGATGAAGGCTCGCGCAGAACCCATCAATAATCCTGGCTCATCAGCAGCCCGCCGAGCCGACGCCGAGCCGACTCAAATGTCATCATAGGGGGGAGGAAGGGAAGGCAAACCCCCCCCCTAAGTTCCTCAAATGTGGAACCCCAGACCAGGAGCTCAGGCAGGACTCACCTCTCCAGGGTGGATGTGTGCCACTCCTGCAGCAGGAGCTCCAGGAACTCATAGCAGCGCCTGCAAGGAGGACAGAAGAAGAAGATGATGAGGAGCAGAGCGGCCATGTTGGACCAGGAACATATTGGTGAGACAGAAAAAGTTCTGCTGCTGCTGCACAGGAGGAGCGAGGGAGGGAGAGAAGGAGGAGGAAACAAGGGAAGAAGAGGGAGGAACGAAGGAAGGACAGGAAGGAAGGAACAAAGGAATGATAGATGGATGGGTGAAACAGTTATCCAAAATTCAGACTATTGTCCAACCAGAGGAGGCAACTGAGCAACCCGTGCTAGTAAAGGAGACTACTAGCTAGCATTAGCTTTTGAGAAGCTGATGACTAGCATGGGCAGGCTGGTCACACACTGGATTACCTTTGTCCTCTGCTGGCCATTAGCACTGGATAGGCTAGCATTAGCACTGGATAGGCTAGCATTAGCATTGGATAGGCTTGGGTTGGCATTGGAGCTGAAGTTGGCTTCCGATTTGGCAGAAGGGTTAGGGGCAATTTTTGACTACCCTTGAGCATCTTTAATTTGCTCTAGCTTGAAAACTTTATTGCTCAGACTAGATTGTTCTACACTAAAAGCAAAATATTTAAAACCTAGTTTGTAATTTGCGAAGCCTTTAGATGAATTGTGAACATACTATGATCCTTCTAGTGAACTTCATATAATAAAGATAAAACTATCCAAAATGTTATATTTAGTTTTTATTTATGAAAACCATTGACTATGGCATAAATAATATTTTCTTATTGGCCAAACATTACATATATAAATGTTGCTTCTTTAAACCAGCCCAAATTTCATACACTGGAAAAATGAGCTACATTTGTCCTTATTTTTTGTAAAGTCTACAAATGTTGACCTCCTTTTTGAAAACATTTGTATTTCATTTTATTGCCCTGAATATGTTGTATATATAATACTGTAGTTGGAACAGTTTAAACATATAATGTATACTTCATGGTACATATTTTGATGTTGATTGCAACATATTAATAAAAAAAGAAAATTAGGTGGAATCGCCCTTTAGCCATCTGCCGAATTGGAGGCTGCAGTCTGATGCCAATTTCAGCTCCGTATTATCCAGTATGTTTATACTTGCCGTCACGTTGGATTACAGTAAACTGTCAACAGAACATGCCATTTTTCTTGATATAGTTTGAAGAAAAGAATGTACGAGTCACGGGTGACCAGCCTAATGCTAGCCTATCCAATGCTAATGGCCAGTTGAGGAAGAAGATAATCCAGTGGGTGACCAGACCAGGCATGCTAATAGTTATCTTGTCCAAGGCTAATGCTACCTTATGCAAGGCTAAAACTAGCCTATCCAATGCTAACGCTAGTGAATAGTCTCCTTCTCAGTTAGCAGTGCCGGTTGCTCCGTTAGCGGTGTCGGTTGCTCAGTTAGTGGTGCCAGCCTATCATTAATCAGATTAGCAGCTGGCTTCTGAATGGATATAGCCTCCTGTGACAAGGAAGTAGCCGCTGCTGGGTGGACAATACTCTGATTTTTGGCACAGAAACCATGCAATACAGCAGGAATGCTTCTAAATGAATCTGCTCATGTTTCCAGAGGTTTCCATGGATACCAGGGACAGACAGTGGTGATGGAGAGGAAGCTCTTACCTCCTGACAGCCACAGACTTGGAGCTGCAGTTACTGGTGATGATGGGGATGAGGCGTGGGTAGTGGGTGTGCTGGAAGAGAACAACAGGTGTAAGTGTCCACATCCACAGGTGCGACTGAGTCGTCCTGGTGGGGCAAAGTCTCACCCTGAGGATGAGGCGGATCGCGGCCACTCCTGACGTGGCCATGACTTTGGCGCTGTTGGGTACCAGGTTGAGCAGGGTGGGCATGACGCTCTCGGCTCCGTGGTCAAACTTGTTCCGCAGGACGGAGGACAGATGTCTGATGGAGACAGCGTTTCAGGATTAAGTTCACCCTCCCTCTCGAGCTCATCAGCTGGTGTTTAATGCAGTTAACATGTCGGTTATGGTCGTTAGCAGATATTAACCTCAACCCATCACCTGACTAGTTAAAGCACAGATTCTGGATCTGCTAGCCTCAGAACTGCTGATCCGATACTGAGCTGCAGGGAAACCAGAACCACGTTGCTCAGTTCTGTGCTCCTCTCGGATCACCCTGTCCCTCCTCTGGGATCTGCTCGACGGCACCGAGCATCCAAGCCTACCCACTGCTGTTGGGGTTCAGCAGAAGAACGGTCTGCGGGTGGAACCAGAGAACCTGCAGAGTCCAGCAGATCTGATGCAGATCATGCTGAGGCAGGTGCACCACAACTGCACTGGATGGGTTCAGAACCAGCTGAGCAGCTCAGGTCTGGTTACAGGAGAAAAGGCCATCTGCATACTGAACACCTCTCTGGTTCCTCAACTCCAGCTGCACGCTCTGAAAGCACGCGCCTGGATGGATGTGGACCTTCAGAAAGTCTGGACCACAGGAAGGAGAGCATAGGGGAGCATAACTGGGTCAAGAACCGTGGATCCTGACCGGTTTTCCTGAACAAGTCCTGTCCTTCGTGATGCAGCTAGTGCTCTATATGCCAGCTGATACTTCGGTCTTGGTCTGGACCAGTCAAGTTCAGACCAGTCTGGACCAGTGTAGTCTACTCCAGTCCAGTCTATTCTGGTCCAGTCAGGTCCGGTTCAGTCTACTCCGGTCCAGTCCACTCTGATCCACTCTACTCCGGTCCAGCCTACTCCGGTCCGGTCCAGTCTACTCTGGTCCAGTCAGGTCAGGTCTGGTTCAGCCCAGTCTACTCCAGTTTAGTCTATTCTGTTCCAGTCAGGTCCGGTTCCGTCTACTCTGGTCCAGTCCACTCCGGTCCTGTCTGGACCAGGGTGTTCTGTGATGGTCTCAGACGCCTGATCATGAAGCAGAGGTGACACCAGGAACCGTGGAGCTCTGATCTATAGCTGCAGATCCGTTCGGTTCCACCTCATCTGGGTTCTATTAGAGTCTGGGTGATGGATCAATGTTTCACAGCCGAGCGCTGTCGGTTCTGAAGCAAAGTAAAACCTATTCAGCTCCAAACCCGGTTAATGTCAGAGCTGCCATGAAAGCAATTAGGAGTTAATTAATGACACCTGAGGACCATTAATCAGTGGCTTCCTGTCCCAACCACTGGAGTCCTTCTTAAAGCGGCAGAGACGTTTTAACGGTGGGGGTAAAACGGGTCTTCTCACCCCAGGGTGATGCAGGCTTCACGGACCACCTGGGAGCGCAGGTCTTTGGCCGACAGCTTCAGCGGAGCCTCCAGCAGCCGCAGCTGCTGGGGGAAACCTTCGTGGTCAGGAGCTCCAGCCAGGATGAGGGAACGAACCTTCTTGAGCTGCAACAGAGAAGAAGAAGAGCATCAGCTGTGGATCCATCAACACCAGGAGGAAGCCGGATGGAGAGGAGAGGACTTACCGCCACCACCCGGTGCTCCCAGTCATGTTTATCATCAGACAGAACCTCTCTGATCTTCGTCAGCTGGTCCTCCAGCTCTCTGTTGGAGTAGATCTACACAGCAAGCAGAACCTCAATCATCTCCTCAGCTTGTTCAATGCTTGCTAGTTTTCCTGCTGTCTCTCTTTCTACCAGACTGGATGACAACGGTTTTCATTCCAGAGCATCGGTCTCCACTGACCCCTGCTCTCCTCCTTCTTTAGCGTAAGGAGCAGTAACCTCTGGCGACGGCTACTTGCCAGGAGCACGGTCTCGTAACACAGCCCTCTTTTCATCAATGTGTTTTTAAAGTATCGCATTAGAAACGGTTGATGGAAATGGCAAAATTCAAAACAACTTTCTGAAATCAGCAAAAACGTTTTTATGCTTGTTTGAGGTGAAGTTTGGCTTTTCTGAAAAAGAGTTAATGTGCTAAAGGGGAGATGGAAACACATTTGTTGATCAAGTTCTTATGTAGTGAATGGTCCCATCCATTGGTGGGTCTGTACCTTACCAGAGGCACGCCCAAACCTCGAGCTCAGAGGGGAGGACTGTTTCCGTGCACTCCTTGCTAGTTAGCAACCGCTACTTCCTGTTTATTACAGCCATGCTTAGTATCAACCAGGGATGGAGCCAAGACCAGTTGTTCCGAGACCAAGACCGGACAATCCGAGACCCAAGACAAGACCTTCCGAGACCAAGACCAAGACAAACACTGGACCTTCCAAGACCAAGACTGGACCTTCTGAGACCAAGACCAAGACCGAGGCATAACTATCCGAAACCAAGATCAAGAAAAACCAGGTTGAGACAGGTCTCGAGACCTCCATCCCTATTATCAACATCTGACTAAATTACGCTGTGCGTAGCCTGAAAACTTGGGCCGATATCGACATCCGATATTAACATTGCTGTTATGGGCGATATTATATATATATATATATATATATATGTATTTCACTACACCATCAACACCTTGATAAAAATGACCACACTACTGACTTCACGGCTTCAGTTAAACTTCCCACAATCCTGTGCTGTATCACCATCACAGGACGAAACACAGACCACATGACCAATCCCCACCCGCAAACACAAACTACGACAAGACGGGAATAAACATCTGCTGTTAATATCAGCCCAGTTTTATTTATCGGACCGAAACGATATGTTAAAAAATGACTTAACATCAGCCGATACCGATGTCAGTGCTTATATATCGTGCATCCTCCAAACCACTAGAAGGAAAGATGCCTAACTCGGATTTTCTTTTTTGCAACAATTAAAAAATTCACATGACAGTTGGATGTTATTCAAATGTAGTGTTTTTGTTTGCTAAAGTCCTAACTGGCAGTTTTGCCTGCTTCCCCATCAGAGACCAATGATTAATATTTTCTGAGTTTCTGGCTGTTTTGTTTGGTTCTTTTGCATATTTAAAACATCTTCCAGGGTTCAGCGTTCTTTGGAAATGCAGGTTTTATTTCTCTTTGAGAGGATGTACTTGCATTATGAGGCCATTATTAATATAATAGTTAAAAATGGTCTCAAAATGTCATTTATCGCAGGAATTTCAGTGACAATTTATCGTCGAGCTAAATTTGTCATGGTGTCAGGTGTAAGAGGACCAACGTACCTGGACTGACGGCACGTCTTCAAAAGCCTTCATGAAATCCTCTTCATCGACAGCTCCAGCGCCGGCTTCTTTACCTTCACACACAGGAAGATTGAACCAATGATCCTCAGCCTGATGGAGGCACTCTGCAACTCTGGACGTGCCCCTCACCTGTGGACTTGGTAGATGAAGCAGAGCTGGGTCTTCTCACAGAGCTCATCACCGTCCTCCGTCCACTAGCAGGCGCTTTGGAGGAGGAGGAAGAGGAGGACCTGCCTCCATCCACGGAGTCTTCATCCTCAAAGTTTTTATCTGCAGAAGAAGAAGAAGCAGCTGATTTAAAGGTGGTATAAATGCAGATCATCCCTGTCAGGAGGGGTCAGCCAGAGAAACATCCAACACCAAGGATGGGTTCCACCAGCTGAACCAGCCTCCAGCTCGATTCTAACCACAGCAGCCCAGGTGACTCGGCACCAGCCAGAGCAGGAACCAAGAAGCGCCAGCCAGGTCCACACAGGGGGAGGCGCAGACATGACAGCCACAGAGAGAAGAAGAAGAAACGGAGAAGCTGTTCTTACGAGGACAGATCCTCCGACACATCAGCTTCTTCAGCATGTCTCCGCTGCTCCGTCTGACAATGAGCCTGCACCACTGGCAGACAGGGTGCGTGTGTGTGTGTGTGTGTGTGTGTGTGTTCTCCCACAAGCTAAAGCCTCAGCCTCCTCTGAGTGTGATGATGACAATGATGATGAAGCAGCAGTGACTGGACTGATGGTGCTGGACGGTAAACTCTCCTGAGGAGGACAGGGCGGGGTCAGCTGAGGAGGACAGGGTGGGGTCAGCTGAGGACAGGGCGGGGTCAGCTGAGGAGGACAGGGCGGGGTCAGCTGAGGACAGGGCGGGGTCAGCTGAGGAGGACAGGGCGGGGTCAGCTGAGGACAGGGTGGGGTCAGCTGAGGAGGACAGGGCGGGGTCTATTGAAGAGGACAGGGCGGGGTCTATTGAGGAGGACAGGGCGGGGTCAGCTGAGGAGGACAGGGCGGGGTCAGCTGAGGAGGACAGGGCGGGGTCAGCTGAGGAGGACAGGGCGGGGTCAGCTGAGGAGGACAGGGCGGGGTCTATTGAGGAGGACAGGGCGGGGTCAGCTGAGGAGGACAGGGCGGGGTCAGCTGAGGAGGACAGGGCGGGGTCAGCTGAGGAGGACAGGGCGGGGTCTATTGAGGAGGACAGGGCGGGGTCTATTGAGGAGGACAGGGCGGGGTCAGCTGAGGAGGACAGGGCGGGGTCTATTGAGGAGGACAGGGCGGGGTCTATTGAGGAGGACAGGGCGGGGTCTATTGAGGAGGACAGGGCGGGGTCAGCTGAGGAGGACAGGGCGGGGTCTATTGAGGAGGACAGGGCGGGGTCAGCTGAGGAGGACAGGGCGGGGTCTATTGAGGAGGACAGGGCGGGGTCAGCTGAGGAGGACAGGGCGGGGTCAGCTGAGGAGGACAGGGCGGGGTCTTTTGAGGAGGACAAGGCGGGGTCAGCTGAGGAGGACAGGGCGGGGTCAGCTGAGGACAGGGCGGGGTCAGCTGAGGAGGACAGGGCGGGGTCAGCTGAGGAGGACAGGGCGGAGTCAGCTGAGGACAGGGCGGGGTCTATTGAGGAGGACAGGGCGGGGTCTATTGAGGAGGACAGGGCGGGGTCAGCTGAGGAGGACAGGGCGGGGTCAGCTGAGGAGGACAGGGCGGGGTCAGCTGAGGACAGGGCGGGGTCAGCTGAGGAGGACAGGGCGGGGTCAGCTGAGGACAGGGCGGGGTCTATTGAGGAGGACAGGGCGGGGTCAGCTGAGGAGGACAGGGCGGGGTCAGCTGAGGAGGACAGGGCGGGGTCAGCTGAGGAGGACAGGGTGGGGTCAGCTGAGGACAGGGCGGGGTCAGCTGAGGAGGACAGGGCGGGGTCAGCTGAGGAGGACAGGGTGGGGTCTATTGAGGAGGACAGGGCGGGGTCTATTGAGGAGGACAGGGTGGGGTCAGCTGAGGACAGGGCGGGGTCTATTGAGGAGGACAGGGCGGGGTCAGCTGAGGAGGACAGGGCGGGGTCTATTGAGGAGGACAGGGCGGGGTCAGCTGAGGAGGACAGGGCGGGGTCTATTGAGGAGGACAGGGCGGGGTCAGCTGAGGAGGACAGGGCGGGGTCTATTGAGGAGGACAGGGCGGGGTCAGCTGAGGAGGACAGGGCGGGGTCTATTGAGGAGGACAGGGCGGACTCCATGATCAACTTGGCCCTGTCCCTCTGTGTTTCTGTCTACTTTCTGGATGAGGCCTAAAATTTTCCTCTACGCTGATAGATGTGCTGCGTTCAGACCAAACGTATTTCCCGCGTGAAAAAGGCATCCAACGCCAAACTTGTGCATTTTAAAGTCAGATGCTTGAATCGTTCTGGACGACGTTTGAGCAAAGTGGGGAAAGACGCGTCAGGAGGACCCACTATCCTTCACATACTCTTCCTGCACATTTCCTCTGAATAAATGCAGGTTCTTCAGCATGAACCTAGCACTGGCTCAACGTTGTGCTAGACAGATTTGGCTAGCTCAAAGGGGGGGGGATGTTTACCGTGGTAACAACGTTTTTTGACCCAAGATGCCGACTCCGCGCTAATCCTCCTCCAGGAGAGGTCCTTTCTACTCCCGTCTCTGCAGTGACAGCCCGGCTGGTCACAGATGGGCTCCCGGTCCTTCCGCCCCGTTGGAAAATTTGCCGCTGCGTCACATAGCAGGTTCTCTCTGATTGGTTGATGATCTGTGTCCAGCGGCAACGTCAGATTTTCCAACTCCACGTCTGCTGTGCGTCAAACGCTCAAAACACGCAGCGGAAGACGCACGAAACGTGGCGTGAGGCTTCTCGACGCCCCCTGGATGCACGTCCACCAGACTTGCATGTCAAGCAGACACGCTGGCGCTCAAACCGCATTCGGTCTGAACTAGACTGGCTGAGGTCATCCTGATCCACCTCTGCAGTCATGCTGCCATAGGCTGTTGGAGGACAAGCTCACCACTTCTCACCTTCTTCTTCTACTGCTTCCAGTTTGCAGTTATTTCAACTGTTAACTTTTTGTTTTCTCTGTTACTTTTCTCTCCACAGAAGGACATGAGTCCAAACATCAACAAGGACAGGAGCTAACGTTAGCTTAGCACCTCAGGGAACCTGTGCAGAGATCCTCAACAGAGTGAGATGCTCGCTCAGATGAAGCATCTTTACTGTCGTTATTTGAAACGTCCCAGAATGATATCGCAACTACAAACCGCCCTCCATGTTGCTTTGGGTCAGTTGGGCTGCCCTCGCCTTCAGCTGGAGAAAAACCTGTTTCTAACTGGTACCAGAAGGAGAGAGCTCCTAACTACAAACACATTTCTGAATGGGTTTTAATGGTGCCGACCTGTTCTGGTCAGAACCGCTGCCTCCATGTGGACAGTCTCAAAAGTTAAGGTCACCTTCCCAACCCACACCACACAGACCTGCTCCGACACACTGTAACTCCCTGACCTTTGACCTTTTTATTTCGGATCAGGTTCTGCTGCTCCTCATCCTTTAATTCCAGCACTTTCTGTCGTTAAAGTGTTTTATAAATAAAGCTGCAGTTCAAAGCAGAACAACACTGAGACCCTCCAACATGTTGCTCCACAATAAAACAACTGTTTGAACATCATAAAACACATTTTATTGCTTTGATCTGATTCCCAAACTGCTGCAGGATCCAGCTGTTATAAACTCCACTTATCGTCTGGACCTGGAACGTTTTCTCTCAAACGGTACCTTTAAGGAGGAAGAACTTCCTGAAAACACCAGTAAACTGAGAGGAGGAGTAAATATTAGTATTTAATCTGTTTTTATACCTGAAGGTTCTTTCTGGTGATAAACAGCTGAATAAATTTCAGATGTTGTCGGCAGTTGTTCCTGGTGTTGCTCCATCTTGGCTGTGCTACACTTTCTGTCCACTAGGTGTCAGGCTTCAGCAGGAAACACTGGAAATATGCTGAAGCTGCACTGGAATCTGCAGAGTCACCACGTTTCTGGGGGATCTTCTCTGTGAAACTAGATGAAGCCGTGTCTGCAGATGGAGGGAGTGTCCTTCAGACTGCAGCCACCCAGCTGGTCTGGGGTCAGCAGCGTGTCTCCGCCTGCTGGCTGTGAACGACCCAAACCTTGTGGCTATGACCGATGATCCGATGAAACCTGACGTGTGTCGGGTCGATCGCCTGACTTTGATTCTGCACAAATATTTGAATGTGCCCAGAAACGGAGCGGCTGAGTTCCCCTCTCTGCCTCTGGTGTTCAGAGGACCGTTCTATGCAAAAGTTCTGACCCAGTTCTGAAAGTTAACTGGAGGAACCAGTGAGCCTGTCAGACTGAACAGAACCAGACTTTTCATGCTGTCTCCTTCAGACTGTGTGAGTCCAGTTTAACGTCTCCTCCTGAACCTGCAGAAAGATGCCATCTTCAGAACCTGGTGCTCCGTCCTGCTCAGACTTCAGTCTAACGAGCTCGTTTGTCTGGCAGAGAGCAGGACAAAAACGGTTCTGTTCTCCAGGAAGCTGGCCCGATGATCTCTCATCATTTCTGTCTCCTTTGATGCACAAATAAGGCTCAGAAGCCAAAAACTGCCTGCTATCGTCTGCTGATTGACTGCAACCTAGCGTTTCTCTCCAAGTTATGAGACTTCAGTCTCGGCGCTGAGATTGTGTGTTTTATGGCTGAAAACAGGTGATATTATGTTAAGTATTTAAAAGTATTTATCCATAATGTACAGGGTTTCCTCCAGACTACGTGCTCACCCCGGTGTTAGCTGGGTACCAGGTCAGTCCACCAGCAGCCCACCAGGTTTTTGTGTTAAAACAATGTTAAAAGTTAACAGGAACTTTAAAAATATGACTAAATAATGATGTGTTATTGCAAGACATTATTGGCAATACTTAAACACCAACCATAGAGTCGTAAAAAAGGTGAAAATACAAAAAAAATTAAATGAATCTGATTTTTTTGCACATCAGTTAAACACAAGTAATCAGCCAGTGGATATTAAAACAAGCTCTTTAATGCTTGTCACATTTAAAAGTGAATTAAATTTAAAGAAATATCACCTAAAATGGACCATGATCAGTCAGCATCTTTGTATGCTAAACTAAATATTCTTAGGGTACAAAATTCAAGTTGTTATTTTATAAAGTTTGGTTTGAACATTTTGTTTAGCACCGTTTTGTTGGCTGTGATTGGTTGTTATTCAGCAAATGCAGGATTCACAAGGAGTGCTGGATGGAAAACCCGTCTGGGATCCGCTGGTGGTGCGGCTCATTTATCAGGCAGCAGCGCAGACACAGAGCCAAGCGCTGCCAGAACACGTAGTAGGCGAGCAACACCTTGCTGTTAGTTCACACAGACATATGCGCTCACATCAGTCTCAGTGTGCCAACGTGAACCTCAGCCTTTATTGTCGTGTTTTTAGAGGTTCGGTTTGAGCGAGCCGATCCAGCAGTGAGGCTTTCATTGCTGACGCATACGTTGGTGCAGCGTTCTCTGAAGAGACAGCCTTCATAGAGGGATCGTAAGAATGCAGGTGAATCTTCCAAAGAGACCATGTTGAGTGAAAAGCGGCAAGCCACGCCTTGTTCAGGGCGTCAACCATAAACCCTAGCTTAACCCATCTTTGCTATCAATGTTACAGGTCTATTAAAGCTATTTGAGATAAATAAATAATCACCACTCAGCCTGGGGAGGGTGTGTGGGGGGGCAAGTAAAGCCTGGCGGCCCGCCATGCTTATTATGCCCAGGGGGAAACCCTGACGTAGCTTCCTGATGACGTCCCCATCTTCCCTCCACTACTGTCACTGAACGCATGGCTGCAGCAGAGACGCTGCATGAACGTGTGACTCACCCTCCGCAGGACGTCACTCTCACCAGGGACCCACCAGTGATCTGTACAGTAACCATGGTGACCTAGTAAGGAGCAGCCATGCATTCCATGCTGACCTTTGACCCATCCAAGCCTCTCATTACTCCCCCGTATGGAAAATAAAAGGTTTTTTTTCTTGATGGTGGGATGGAGCTGCAGATCAGGGCTCCATCTGAGGTAGCATTCAGTCGAGATGCTGCTTCTCTGCATCGAAACAAGTCCACCCTGGAGGTCTGACTGGGAGGAGACCCAGAGATCCATCTGGACTGGAAACGCCTTGGGATAACCACCATGAGCTGGAGGATGTTGCTGAGGAGATGGAGGATGGACGGATGGATGGACGTCCCTGTCCTCCCTCCTGGAGGACGACCCGTCTCCTCCAGCCTCCGGCTCTCTGTCTGTCCTCCTGATTCCTGCTCACATCCAAGCAGCCTTGGAGGAGGGAAGTCAGGCGGGTGGATGAGAGCAAGGACCTTCCAGGTCCTGGAAGTGACCCAGCAGCTGGTCCAGAACCAGCTGCGGTCCTGAACTCACCGTGTCTCTGCAGAGAACCAGCCTCCAGCTCTGAGGATGTGATCAGAGCATGGCTAAGCTCGGTGGCAGAACCAGAACCGGAAACCCAAACAGGAACTCACCAGAACCAGAAGACGGAATCATGTTCCCAGATCTCTGGACTTCATCAAATCTGCTGAAGATGACGTTCAACCTGCGGAGGAGCAAAGAGAAGCTGAAGAGATCGTTCAGGTCGGGCATCTATCATCTTCTTCACCCTGAGAGCATTTTCCCACCGCTGCTCCCCGCCCACTGAAGGATCTTCTTCTGATTTTACCTGGCGACCAGCATGGAGCGGAAGGAAGACGATTCTGGATTTAAACTGGTTTACAAAGAAAAATCTGAAAAGTGCGGCATGCATTTAGAAAAAGGCATGCCACATTTTTCAGATTTTGATTAGCTTGAGCGCTTTCTTCCACCTTTGCGTTGCTCTGCCAGATAAAACCGAATAAAAACGCTGACGTTTCAGGTTGTAAGGATAAAACCTGGGGAAACACTGAAGGAGTCTGAAGCAGGCTTAAAACATTCTGAAAAACCAAACATGAAGAGCAGAAATGAAGCTACAGTAGTAGTAGTTAGTGTTGCTGCAGTACGCATCCACTCCACCAGGGGGAGCAGTCAGAAGGTGAGGAGAGAAAGGCGTTCCCTACCGTGACTGAGGAAGGCCCTTCTTGCTGAGGTCCAGCCTCACCCTCTCCCCCACGTGTCGGTAGATCTCCACCAAGCAGCTCATGGCTCCGTCTCGGACCTGCAGGACCCACAGATCATCCATCAGGTCGGGCACCAGCACCTCAGGCTCTCTGGGAAGGTCCTGAGCAGACAGCCAGAACCGGCCGCTGAGGAGAACCTGAAGACCCGGATAAACCGGATCTCAGGCTGCTGCATAACTTCACCTCTACAGGCGGGAAAATTCAGAGAAAGATTTCTGTCCCTGCAGCAGATAAATCCTTCCAGCCTTTATTTCTGCTCAGGCTGATGATTCTGGCTCACAGAGAATAAAAACTGGAAATTCAGCCTCTCAGAAAATCTGAATATTATGAAAGCATGGAATATTACAACTGCTGGTGTCCCACCCTGCTCTGAGCCAGGGTCAGCTGGACACCCTCCACTGGGAGAGGAAGACACAGAAGCTCACTGCTGGGTGGTTGTTCACAGAGTTCTGTATCCAAGCAGATTCAGAGAAAGTTGAGTGGAAGGAAAAAGTGCACCAGCAACATGGAGAACTGCAGCCTTGGAGGACTGTCCAGCAGGAATCTGGTTGAGGTTCACCAGGAGTGGACCAGGGCCCGAGTCAGAACATCTGGACCCACTACGATCAGACGGGTCCAGCACATCAGCTACCAGCATCTCACCTGGGCTGAGGAGAACCAGAACCGCACGGTTGCAGGGGTCTGTTTTCAGATGAATGACCAGAACCCTGCTGGAGGTCCAGACCCGGTGGAACCCAGAGGACCAGAACCCTGCTGGAGGTCCACAGTGAAGGTTCTACAGTCAGCAATGATCTAGATTCTACCGGGTCATCTGGTTCTAGTCTGTCGGGCCAGAACCAGCACTGAGGGTTCAGATTCTGGTTAAAATCTCACTTTATCGATCTGATGGGAACTCTGATGTTCTAGATGCTGAATTTCTGGGTTTTTACTCTCTAGAATATTTCACGCTATGTGGAACAGATCTATAGAAGATAGAAAATATTTCAGTATTCTAGTTGCACCTGTTCTATATTTGGAGAGTTTAGGAGGTTAAATCCAGAAGGTTCTGAATATTTCTTCAGGTCAGAACCATCATCATCTCTCTAAGGATAACTCCTGTAACCCGGTTAAACTCTGATGATTCTGATGGACGGGATGGTGAGCTATGGAGGTCCAAACAGGACCTCCATAGCTCACCATATCTTCATATCTTCATCCCAGCAACTTCTAATGTGTTTGTGACGCATCAAATCAAACATCCTGATGGATGAGGAATAATGACGACAGTAATATCTATCCACCACTTCCCACTCATCAACCTGCCATCACTGTTTCCATGACGACGGATTGACAGAGATGATGAGTGTTGTGGGGATGGTGAGGATGATAAAGATCACAGTGAGGATGAGGATGGTGAGGATGATAAAGATCACAGTGAGGATGAGGATGGTGAGGATAGTGATGATGAGGATAGAGAGGATGATAAAGATCACAGTGAGGATGAGGATGGTGAGGATGATAAAGATCACAGTGAGGATGAGGATGGTGAGGATAGTGATGATGAGGATAGAGAGGATGATAAAGATCACAGTGAGGATGAGGATGGTGAGGATGATAAAGATCACAGTGAGGATGAGGATGGTGAGGATAGTGATGATGAGGATAGAGAGGATGATAAAGATCACAGTGAGCATGATGAGGGTTACCTGGCTGGTGGGGTCTCCCAGCAGGTTACAGATGTGAGGAACTATCTTACTCAGCGTGAGGCCTTGAGCTCCAGATCTGAAACAGAAACATGTTAAACCTGATGTTTTACTCCAACCAGAGGAGGTTCTGGTTCTGGTTCTGCTCACGTGTTCAGCGTGGCGATGAGGCAAAGGCACACTCCCTCTCTGGTCCGGTTGTTCTTATGCTTGAAGCCTCCCAGCATCCGGTCCCAGACATACTGGAACCAGAACCAGAGGATTACACATCAGCACCATCCTGGACTCCACCACAACGTTCTCCAACAGAACCAGCAGAACTGAATGAGATAAACCCATCCAGCTGGGTCCGTTTGGGTTCAGTTCTGTTTCCCTAGGGCTGGTACTTTATGACTTCCTGTTTCTCTCTAGCTGCAGCCTGATGACAATAACCTAACTTCCTGTTGTTCTGGATCCATGAATCCTACTGGAACAGAACCAAACTGGGTTAAAAAGTTCTGAGATCTTTATCAGAAGTTTTCTATGGATGAAATTCACAGTTTAAGCAGAACTAGAACAGAACGGCTCCCCATACGGACCCGTCCAAGCCAACGCTAAGAGAGAAACCAGAACCAGAGGGGTTCTGGACTACCTGAGGAGAGGCAGCTTGCTCCATGATCTTCAGCAGCAGAGCTTGGTCTTGTTCTCGAACTTGATCTTTGGCGTCTCCCAATCGGTCGATCAGGCTGGGCAGAACTGGAACAAAACCATCAGAACCATGAGAACCACATCCACCCAGTCGCTCTCACACACTGACACAGATCATTTCCGACTGCAAGACGTCGCTCCAATGACAGAGGAGAGAGGCCTCAGCAGGTCTCCATGGCAACCATCAGACGCTGCATGCTGATTGGTTGTTTTGGAGGCAGGAACACCAACTGGACCTGCGGGTTCTGGTCGGATCCGGCTGACATCAAACCCTCCAGGTGGGTCAGATAAGGAGCAGTACCACCTGCCCACTGATAGGTATGGTGGAGGATGAGTCATGCTGTGGGTCTGATGCCTTGGTAGGAGAGTTTAGCGGGATCATGAACTCCTTCAAGAGGAGCAGGAAACTGAAAACGGGTCGTCACTGGGTTCTTCAGCAGGATGGTGAAGCAGAACATGTGGTTCCTGGGAGGAGCAGGACTCTGGAGCTTCAAGAGAGGATCCGATGGAGATCCCTGGATGCTCCAGACTGGAGGAGAAGACTGCCGTCCTGCTGGTGGAACGGTGCACTGCACCGTTCCACCAGCAGGGGGAGATATGGCTCCAGCGCAGCCAACAGGCGTGGATGGCCTCCATCTATAAGTCTTTCTAATGAGTGACAGGAAAAAGGTTTCGATCCTGTCTTTAGCTGCAGTACCAGGGTCACAGACAGAGGGCGCTGTCATAACATCTGAACAGTAAAGAGCATTAAAAAACACAGGAAGGCGAGAAGAAGAGGAGCAGAGAGGGATTTCTGGAGTCTCACCTGTTCCTATCTGAGCCTTGAAGCGGTCCTGTAACCTGGTCACCAAGGCTGAGAGGAGGTCCAAGCCCAGAAGGTTCACCTGGAAACAAGTCAAAGACAACATCTGGAGCATGTGCAGAACATTTCAGCGACAACACATCCAGGAGGAACCTTCTAGGTTTAGAGACTGGAACCTGCTGCTGGAATAACCTGGAACAGCCTGGAACAACCTGGATGAACCTGGAAACTGGGCAGAATACATCTCTGCTGCCCTCTAGTGGACCAGAACAGCTCCAACACATCACATGGAGCTCATCCAGAAGCCTGAAACATCTGGTCAGCGGCTGTGAGGGAACATCAAGGTCTCCCTCCCTGAGACCTTCTGACTCAGTGCTTGGACCTGTGCAGAAATTAATCAGAACCAGATGAAGGTTTTGGGTTCTGTTACCTGCAGACAGACATCAATCCACACTGACGGTTCTATCCTACCAGAACCGGTTTAAGATTACCCTGCAAGGAGGCCTGGTTCCACCTGCAGTCTAATCAAATGTTCTCTGTGTTCAGTGTGGTTCTAATAGCTTTAGAACAGGTTCTGACAGGTTCAGAACAGGTTCTAACAGGTTTAAAACGGATTCTAACAGGTTTAGAACAGGTCCTGACGGGTTCTAATGGTTTAGGACAGGTCCTGACAGGTTTAGGACAGGTTTAGAACAGGTTCTGACGGGTTCTAACAGGTTCTGACAGGTTCAGAACAGGTTCTGACGGGTTCTAATGGTTTAGGACAGGTTCTGACAGGTTTAGAACAGGTTCCAACGTGTTCTAATGGTTTAGGACAGGTTCTGACAGGTTTATGACAGGTTCTGACAGGTTCTAATGGTTTAGGACAGGTTCTGACAGGTTTATGACAGGTTCTGACAGGTTCTAATGGTTTAGGACAGGTTCTGACAGGTTTAGAACAGGTTCTAACAGGTTTAAAACGGATTCTAACAGGTTTAGAACAGGTCCTGACGGGTTCTAATGGTTTAGGACAGGTCCTGACAGGTTTAGGACAGGTTTAGAACAGGTTCTGACGGGTTCTAACAGGTTCTGACAGGTTCAGAACAGGTTCTGACGGGTTCTAATGGTTTAGGACAGGTTCTGACAGGTTTAGAACAGGTTCCAACGTGTTCTAATGGTTTAGGACAGGTTCTGACAGGTTTATGACAGGTTCTGACAGGTTCTAATGGTTTAGGACAGGTTCTGACAGGTTTATGACAGGTTCTGACAGGTTCTAATGGTTTAGGACAGGTTCTGACAGGTTTAGAACAGGTTCCAACGTGTTCTAATGGTTTAGGACAGGTTCTGACAGGTTTAGAACAGGTTCCAACGTGTTCTAATGGTTTAGGACAGGTTCTGACAGGTTTAGGACAGGTCCTGGCTGGTGTGTTCTAACGGGTTTTTGATGTTGAGTCAATGTTAGGAGTTATCTCCAGTCTGAAGATCCACCAGTTCTTTCAGAACCATAAAGTCCATCAAAGATAAAGTTCTTAACTTCCACTGGGGAGACAGTAACAACAGCACATTTCATCTGAGGGTGCCTTTCTCCGTGGTAACACTTTAAAGATACTGATCCAGTTATGGAAAGGGCTGGGCCCATCCCAGCAGCTCCAGCTAGATCCAGTTACAGTCCCAGCATGACTCATCATTCCAGCATTGGGGAGCAGTGATGACGGAGCGACTCGGCTTCAGGACAGGGACTCGTAGGAGAGACGAGACTTGGGCCGATGGCAGAGGTTAATATTGCTGTTATACCCGCTACTTTACATTTCACCCGTCTGCGCACCTTGCATCACCGTCAGTTGGTCGCCCGCAGGCGCCCTCGCCCTGACGCAGACGCTGCAGGGAGCGCTTCATGGCCGACATGCTTCAGAGAAACACTGGACTGCCAGCAGGCAAGCTGCTCCAGCTGGATCCTCTGCTGAGCCAGAAGATCCCAGCTGAGCTTCTGTTCAGAACCAGTACCAGAGGAAGGACAGGTCCAGAACTGGTTCCTCCGTGGTCCTCGGTGCCTGGTCCAGAGGGAAACATCAGAGCAGATCTGAGCTGCGTCAGTCTCCGTGTTTCTGGTCCTCCACCCTGGAAGAGCAGCAGCAGCTGCAGCCAGAGGAGCCATGACGCCTCTGATCAAAGAGCGCTGCTGGTTTCTACAGCAAACCTCTTCCTGGGTTTGGATCTGAACCAGAACCTCATCAGACCAAGCACGGAGCGTTAACAGAAGCAGAAGTGTCTCCACGGTGACCTGGAGGTAGAGACGGGGCCCGTCAGACGGGAACCACGGGACGGGCCGTGACGCCAGCCGAGCCGCCGCAAGGCCCGCTCGCCTCAGGCCGGTGACTAAAAACAGCAGCAGAGAAAAGACCGGAACCAAACCGGGTTCTGCGGGGAGTCAGCTGAGCCTCAGCAGCAGAGCAGCATGTTGGAGACAACGTCCCGTCCTCAGCGTTGGACCGGACATGTTCAGACCTCTGTCCAGATCCCAGAATGCACCACTGTCCCTTTCAGGGCTTGACAGACCTCTCCACGTCCTGCACACTGGCTGCCTGGACCGGCGGACAGGTGGACGACGGTCCTGTCCACGCTCTGACCCGCAGTCACGCTGCGTCCTCCAGGGGGGTGACAAGAGAAGAAGAAAGCTTTTCTTCTTCATGACGACTGCTTTCTACATCTGCAGTCTATGTGGCGCCACCTGCTGACTGAGAGTCTTACTGACCCTGCCAGCGCATACAGACAACGGACAACAACCTGTGTTGCAGGCAGATGTTCACAGAGACTCCTGGTCCCTGGTGGACCACTGGTGGACCTCTAGTGGACCCCGAGTGGATCCATGGTAAGTCCCAGTGGACCCATACTGCCTGGTTCCTTCCCATTTTTTGGAACCCCCTGAGGGGAAAAGGGGCTTCAGTGGAGCCTGGGGTACCGCACCCTGCTAGACCCCTCATGTCAACAGGCAACTTTCATCAGAGTGAGGCACTGGGACGAGAGGCACTGGGACGAGAGGCACCGGGACGAGAGGCACCGGGAAGAGAGGCACCGGGAAGAGAGGCACTGGGACGAGAGGCACCGGGAAGAGAGGCACTGGGAAGAGAGGCACTGGGACGAGCTTCAGCTGAGCTGGAGAAGAGCTGCTGATCAGATGTTGCATCAGCAGGGATCCATGCAGCAGGAACAACCTCTACCACCTCCATCACCACCCCATCCTCCTCCTCCACCGGAACTCATCATGGATGTTCTACTGAGATCAGCTCTGATCACATTACTGGTTCCAAACTAAAAATAAAAACTGGAAAATGAGGAAAGAGAAAGCAGAGAGCCGAAGCAGGGAGGGAAAAACTCCGGGCTGATACCCTGACCGCAAGGCCCAGCCAGCCCAAACCACCACACCTCCACCGCCGTGCCTCACAGCTGCTAGGAGGTGTCTGCCGCTGGAAGCAGGAAGGAAGGA
The DNA here is from genome assembly GCA_014839685.1 of Anableps anableps. NCBI lineage: Eukaryota > Metazoa > Chordata > Actinopteri > Cyprinodontiformes > Anablepidae > Anableps > Anableps anableps. The sequence goes on along the minus strand of CM026075.1, from coordinate 38,978,691 downwards.
GCTAGTCTGGGAGTTTCTCCCTCCCTGCTGCTGCACCCAGACGGGGGGGGGGCTCGGATATCAGTGGGTGGGAAACGGGTCAGAACCAGCTGCATTTACCTTAAAGTTGCTGGAGTTGACCCAGGAGCTGGCGATGGCGTCCACCATCTTGTCCAGCGCCGTCTGGTCCTGCTCCAGGTCCTGGGAGCGGTGGGGGTCCAGGATGTAGTCGATGATCTCCTGGCCCACCTGCAGCCGGCGGCCCACGTCCTTCTGCAGCACCTGGGCCAGGCAGCTCTCCATGCTGGGCTCCATCCGGGGTCAGGGCTCCGGCGGCAGCTTCCCACCCGACGGGCGAAGACGAGAGGAGGCGGCCGGCTGCTGGCTCACACGACGGCGGGTGGGACGGACGCAGCGGGGATCTGGGAGCAATGCAGCATGTGTGGACTGGGTGGACTGGTGGGCAGCTGGTTGTGGTGGCAGCAGCTGGAGACGGGTGGATTAGGGCTCCACGTCTTCGTCCTGCATCTGTCCACAGTTGTCCTGCAAGGACGAGATGAGCAGCCGGAGTCAGAGAGAGAGCTACGGAGCTCAGCTGGGACCAGAAAGCTTGGGAGACCAAATGGCGAATCCGGACAGTAGATCTGAACGCTTTTTTTTTTGTTTTGATTTTTAATTCAAAACTTTTTTTCCAGTGTGAATTTTTTCAGTTTTATTTGCTGTGGTCTGGCCTCGCTGAGTGGCGGCAGAAACGTGTCGAGCCACGTTTTCAGCGTGAGGACGACTGACGTGTCGTCGCAGCACAAGGGTAAACAACAACAACGGAGGGAGCAGGGGGACGAGCAGGGACTGCGTCGCTGTTCAGAGTCGGCTGGACGACAGCACTCGAGTCAGGGAGCCACAGCCGTTCCTTGGTTTTCATCGCTTGCTTATAATGCTCTGCACACACTGCAACAGCTATTATTATTTCATTTATTTAAAGTTATGTTTATCTAATTACAATAAAAGAACAGGCTGGAGGTATGAGGCGTAGTCAGCACTAAAATGGAGTAAAGAAATGCATGGGTCTTTGACTTAATTTTGAAACTGATATTTTATGAAAATATTCAAAAGGTGCAAAATACACATTTTTTCTGAAAGAACATAACATGGTTGTATTTTGCACCTTTTGAATACATATTAATACAGATTCTACTATTTTGTGGATTCAGTCATAAAAACAGGTTTCTCTAAATTTATACAAAACCATATTTGAGATGAAAATGACTGGATTTCCAGAAAAGGATCATTTTAACAGTTTCATTGCAGTGAAGATTCAGTTCCCTTTGAAGAGCCTTAAGTCCCAGCTGTGGCAACACTGGATGTGACACACACACACACACACACACACACACACACACACACCGTTCTACAGATTTAATGCGACCGACCAACATTCCCTGAAGCAGAACAATGAAGTGGAAGGCAAATAACTCAGTTTGCCACATTTTTCACCAATAACAATCTGAAAAGTGCGGCGTGAATTTATATTCAGCCCCCGGAACAGAGCTCTGCAGAACCTCCTCTGGCTGCAGGTCTTCTGGCGTTGGTCTCCAGAACATCTCCAGCTCAGACAGGATGGATGGACAACATCTGATTCTACCACAGATTCTCAGCTGAATTCAGGTCTGGACTTTGACTAGGCCACTTTGACAACAGGCTGGATGTCCACCAAACTTCTGGAGAACTGGCCCATCTTCCCAGAAGAACCTAGAAGAGCTGCTTCCTCCTCTCAGGTGAGGCCTCTTGTCTGCTCAATAAAGTCTGGATGAAGGAAGGTTCTCCAGAGAGATCCCTGCTCCAGGAGCTTCTACCCGCTGGTTCTGGATGAATGTTCTGGATGCATAATCGTCTGAGGGATCAAAGATGTTCAGTCTCGATGTTCTCCCAGAAGCTCCTCTGGATTAACGGAAGATCTCCAGATCTCTTCCAGTCTCTGAGGAACATCTGATGAATTCAGAGATGTTCTCATGTTTGCAGTCAAACTGGAGATCCTCTGAACATCTGAGATGATCAACCTGACCAGAGGCCAGGACCTGCTTTCTCCAGAAGCAGCTGGATGGTTCCGTTCTATCAGATCCTGGTGGTTCCACTCGCTTCTTCAACCACCTCAGGAGGTTAGAGAGGAACCTGGATCTGCTACATTGTTCAGATCCATGCGTCATGTGACTCAGGGATCACTTCAAACTTCGTTAATCATGACATCCGCATTCTTCTCCAGAATGTGAAGAACTGAACAGTATCTGGACTCGGTACCGGGTCTGGGCTCCATCCATGCAATGTGGAACCAAGGAGTTCAGCCTGCTTGGGCTAACAACACTCGTGCTAACAACTCTCACGCTAACCAGGATAACAACGCTCACGCTAACAACGCTAACCGGGCTAACAACGCTCACGCTAACCAGGATAACAACGCTCACGCTAACAACGCTAACCGGGCTAACAACGCTAACCGGGCTAACAACGCTCACGCTGACTGGGTTTCCATTAATGTTTCTTTATTCTCATTTTAATCTATCGCATTAGAAAATTTAAAAATAAATTCCACAATTTCACAAAAAAATTTTCAGTATAGTTTTGAGTTTCTGTTTTTTCTGAAAGAGTTAACGAGCCAACTTGAGATGAAAACATTTCCTGAACAAGTTCTGACGTAGCGAACACTCCCATTCACTGGTAGGTCTGCGCCTTACCAGAGGTATCAAACTGTTTCCAAGTCCAAACCTCAGACTTGGAGGGGAGGACTCTCTCTGGTCCATGCTAGTTAGCAACCGCTACTTCCTGTTTCTTGCTCTGTGTAGCCTGGTTGATTTGCTCCACACCGGTAGATGGAAACATGCCTAATTTGTATTTTGAAACTTCACTTAAAATTCACATGACAGTTACATGGAAACATGACTAATGAATGTCCCAGATACGTCTGTGTCTCTCAATCCTCACAAGGCTGTTGCTTGTGCTACTTTTTCTAGCAGTTTTTCCTTCCACTCAACTTTCCACAAAAGCGCTTGTATTCAGTACTCTGAGCAGCTTCCTTCAGTCAGCGGCAGTAGGAGTCCTTTTCTGTGGAGCTGATCCGGTTCTGAGCTTCAGGTTTATTTCAAAATAAAACTGACTTAAATGGTTCAAATTTGACTCTGCTTGGAACAAATCCATGTTTTAAATTTAAATGTTACTTTTTTAATTGAATCAGTGAAATGAAGCGACTTCTTGATGATGATCCTTGTTTGAGGATGCAGCCGCAGATGGAGTCTGGTGGGTTAGGCTCACTGCTGGCATCATATTAACACACACCACCTATGATGCTAGCACACAGACCTGTGATGCTAACACACACACCTGTGATGCTAACACACACACCTGTGTGCCCCAGAGCAGCAGCCTGGGGCAGGTTCTGGTTCTGGTTAGATGGATAATGCTGCAGCGTCATGCGTTGCTGAGGACCTCCATCCTGGTTTCTGTCCTGGTGCACCAGCCCCCCCCTCCGCTGCTTTGTGCAGGGTTAGCTCAGCTCCAGCTAGCAGCAGGCTGAAGCTAACCCCTCTGTCTGCTACGGGAGGCTCTGGAGAACCTCCAGCCTCTCCCTCCGGCCTCTACAACGGCATTCCCGCTGGCAAACACCGGGAATAAGCAGGAATTCCGGCTAAAGCTAGCTACCTTTGAATGAAACGTCAGTTCGCAGCAACAAAAGAAGGAAACTGGAGGAGAAAAGCGAAGAGGAGCAGCTTCATCATCCGTGTTAACACTCACCATATCCCGCCGCAGACTCTCCGGGCCTTCAGCTCTCGGCTCTGGGGGGAAATGGTTCGGTCCGCGGCCTCAAATCGCTCCTCTTTTCTCTCCCTTTCTATCAACACTCTCCGGCAGGAATGCTGCCTGAAGGACAAGAATGGGGATCGTCGTGCGCATGCGCAGTTCATCCAGAGATGATGTTGGCACTTGGAAAACTGTCGCATGGAGAAGCGGCCGCTGGGCAGCGCGATCTCTGGCGACCCCTGGTGGTCAGGGTTGGACTGCGCATGTGTGGGTCAGCAGCAGAACCAGCTTTATTGGCCCAGATTGAGGCAGCAGCAGACTTTGATTCGGTCTCCAGACAGAAAGCAGAAATAGATCGAGTTTAGAGGAAATAAAGAAACAAAATAAACACGAGTTTGCGACCAAGTTTATTTATTATAAGAAAGAAAAAAGATTCTCACAACTGGAGAATAATTCAACTCAAAACATGACTGAAAATTAAACAATATTTTTTAAAGAGCACCAATGCTGCTACTGGCTGATACCCTACATCCTGGTAGCTCCCACTGTTAGCTCTGGTAGAACCTGCATCATAGTGGATGGAACCATGGGCGGTTCTAGAAAGGGGCCAACAGGGGTCCATGTACCAAGGAGCTAATACTAAATCAATTTTTTATGAAAATATGAACTGGCACAGAAACCTGGGACTAATTTCTTTTTTTCCCTTCCCAGTTTTACTTTAGCAGTGAACGAGAAATGAAGGTGTTGGACTTTTTGCTTCAGCTGGACTGAGACAAGATCACAGTTTCATCTGCAAGGTCAGAGCTCTGAAACCTGTAGCTCTGGAGCCACAAATGGCTCTTTGGCTCAGATAATATATAAAACGTTGAAATATTGACCTGTTTTTGTTTCATTCTGTTCTGTACCCCCACGAAGAAACACAGCTCTGTTTATCAGACAGGCAAAGAGTCAGGGCGCTTATTGTCAAAGAGTCCTCTCAGAGAGTTCCTATCGCAGCCTGAAACTTCCTCCCAATGAGTCTTCATACTGATTCAGCCAGCAGCTGTGCAGGTGGTGGGAGACAGAAGGACTCTGGCTAAAATAACATCACTGATGGACAATGTCCCCCCCCATGCATGAAACTGTTGCTGAGCTGGAGAGCTCCTTCAGGGACAAACTGCTGCATCCGAGGTGCACTAAGGAGTGTTATAGGAGATCCTTCCTCCCAGCAGCTGTTAGACTCCAGAACCATCATTGCTCCCAACAGAATTAATTGATATCTGTGCAACTTTACCGTTTTTCTATTGTCATTAACTGTAAATAGTTTGTATTTTTAATGCTCAGAGACATTTTGCACATCTGGTACATCTTTAACTAACCAGCTCAGCTGCACATTCCTCTGGACTCCAGTATTTTTTATAACTACACAAAATTTATGTTGACATTTTGCCTTACTGTACATCATTTTTTTATTCATTATTCTGTTTTTATACATATTTTCATATTCTGTGTGTGAGTCTGTTTGCTGTTACTGCCTGTCACTGCTACAGAAATGTCCTGGGGACATTTCTGTGCAACAGCACAGAAATGTCCCCATCGTGGGACAATAAAGGATATTTCTATTCTGCTCTAAACATGTCGTCTGTCCACATTGGGTCGCTAGGGGTGGTTTACCCCATTGCTAGGGATGGTTGACTCCATCCCTAGGTGTGGGTTTCTCCGTTGCTAGGTGTGGTTAACCTCATTGCTAGGGGTGGTGGACCGTTGCTAAGTATGGCCGACCCTGTTGCTAGGGGTGGTTGACTCCGTCCCTAGGTGTGGTTTACCTCATCGCTAAGTGTGGTTTTCTCTGTTGCTAGGTGTGGTTGACTCCGTTGCTAGGGGTGGTTGACTCCGTCCCTAGGGGTGGTTTACCTCGTCGCTAAGTGTGGTTTTCTCTGTTGCTAGGTGTGGTTGACTCCGTTGCTAGGTGTGATTGACTCCGTTGCTAGGGGTGGTTGACTCTGTTGCTAGGAGTGGTTGACTCTGTCCCTAGGTGTGGTTTACCTTGTCGCTAATATGGTTTTCTCCATTGTTAGGGGTGGTTGACCCCGTTGCTAGGGGTGGTTGACTCCGTCCCTAGGTGTGGTTTACCTCATCGCTAATGTGGTTTTCTCTGTTGCTAAGTGTGGTTTACTCTGTCGCTAGGGGTGGTTAACATCTTAGCTAGGGGTGGTGGACCTTTGTTGCTAGGAATGGTTGACCTCGTTGCGAGGTGTGGTTGACCTCGTTGCTAGGTGTGTTGCTGTGTTTGAGGGACTGTGATTGGTTCCTCTTCTTCTTCTTCTAGTTTAATGGTGGCTGGTGAACAACTTAATGGAGCATTACTGCCACCTGCTGGTGAGAAATGTGGACCAAGACCACCCAGATAAAAAGCCCACATCTCCCCTCATCCAGATGACTCTGTCTTAAAACCAGAATCTGACCAGGAAGCTTTAACTTCCTGAGTCTGAGATAAATCAACAGATCTAGTTCTGGGCTATGATTGGTTGATACATGAAACTAAATCCGACCCAATAAACCAAATCCTCCTCCAGTGATCAGCTGATGGAAATGAACCGATCACTGAATCTAGACTGGGTTAAGAAAAGTGAGTCATGATGATGAAACTAAAACTGAACTGGTTCCCACCCAGCATCAACATGCAGAGCCTGCTGCTGGCAGAGCTCCACCCATTTTACAGAGAATTTCCCTCCTTCCTGTCCGTCTGTCCTCCATCTTCCCTGCTTCAAACACACTGAGGATCACGACAGGTCCTCCTCTCTTCTCCCAACGTTTCGTCACACTAGCAGCGCTCTGAAGGCTGGAGATGCTTTGTGAATAACATTTATCTCACTGAGGGAAAATTCTGGGAAACATCTTCTCCAAACTCTCAGCATCTTCCTAAAATGACGTCACTGGGAGCTACCTCTAGTCTCAGGATTCTTCGGGAATAAGGGCCTTGAAATCCCACTGGGAAACTCTGAATACTGCAAGAAATCCCGAGTGCGCAACCCAACATGGCCGCTGCACTGCAGAAAATAAAGAGATGCAGATCCAAACTATTGAGCAAACTAAACCTCGGAGCAGATTGCATCACATCAGGCCAGAGACACAGTTCTGGGTTAACGGTAGCCACCAAACGTGGCTATCTATCGGCCCGATGTTTGTCTTCTTCGTTTACATATTGGTACCAGTCTGATGAGAAAAATTTTTTTCCAATATTCATAACCAATATTTATTTGAAGGGATCTGATCGGTCTGGCTCTCGTTACATATATTTTACTCTTTTCATGGCATATCATGAGACGAGATGACAGATACTGAGAAGCACCCAACATCACAGCAGTGACGGTGCTGCTATGAACCTATTCCATGTAAATATCAGTTATCAGTATCGGCCCAGAGTCTCAGAGCGGTGCATCCCTGATGTCCATCACCGGTCCGATGTTCTGTCCGCATCGGACCGGACCAGACGCGCAACGAGCATCTGGGACAGGTCCGGATGCTCGTTCCGCGTCCGGTCCGCATCGGACCGGTCCTTCTGGGCTTGACTGTTGCTCCAGAACCAGGGAACTCTGCCTCCTGCAGGATCCAGGGAATAATTTTTAATGGACTGATATAAACTGACAGAAACAGATTCTTCTTCTTCTTCATAATAATAACAACAACAAAAGCAGGAAATTAAGCAGCCAGTGGGTGGAGCTGGCCCGGTTCTGTCAGAGAGTCAGACCAGAACCATCCAGAACATGACTGCATGCTCAGTCTGGAAGAAGACTGAAGTCCGAAGTCCTTAAAACACTGAAGACCTTCACTGGGTCTCCGTGTCCTCCTCAGAGTCCTCCTCTTCCTCATCTTCAACCATGAGGCAGTCATCATCATCATCATCGTCGTCCTTCTCCACAGCCGGCATCTTCAGGATGATCTCGCTGTCCTCCTCATCGTCCGGGACCACCGTGGACTTCCTCCTCTCCAGGAAGGACGGCGTGCAGACGGGCGTGGTCTCCTGAGGAAGAGAACAGGGTTAGGGCTGAGGTTCTCCAGAACCTCTCCGGCTGGGTTCCTGTAGGAGCGTGGGTTTCATCGCGCCGCCACAGTCAGACACGCAATAAGCTTTACGCCCCGCGTTCACTGTGGGCCCGGTTATCTGACCCTGCGCCACGGACCGGCGCCGGCTCATTTTCAGTCCGGGCCGGACGAACGCCCGGTTATCTGACTTGGCGCCACGCACTAGCCGGCGCCGGGTCAGATAACCGGGCTGGAGAAACGCCAGCTGGACTTACGTCGCTGCACGAGGACACGTTCAGGGCGCCCGAGGACGTCGTCTTCTTGGACATCTGGGCCGCCTGGACCAGAACCACAGGAAGGAAGCGGTTAGAATCAGCAGGTTCTGCCAGAACCAGAGAATAATCTCTGAGGACCAAGGAGTGACCCAGTTGGGTTTTATTCTCCGTGTGGTTCCAGAAACCAGTGGAAGAACCACAGGTCCAGAGTTCTGGAAGTTCAGCCCACTTACGAATCCCGGGAAGTCGTAGTGGACCCCCTGCTTGGCCAGCTTCCGGCGGAGCCTGGACTCCTTCCGCAGGAGGCGCTGGGTCATCCTGGCGAGCTGCTCCGTCGAGCGCTTCCTGTTGTAGCGGGTCACGGCGGGCCGGGCCGGCCTCCTGAACATCCTCTGGGAGCCGACGAACAGCTTCTCGTGGACCTTCTCCTGAGGGATGAGCTCACCTGGAAGAGAGGAAGGTCAGTCAGGGACCCAACACGGACCCAGAACCCGCCCAGAACCGGTGGTTCTACTCACACTTGATGAGCCTCTCGCCCATCAGGTAGTTGTTCATGGTCTCCGCCACGATCTTCGCCACTTCATCACATTCGAACTCGATGAAGGCGAAGCCTTTGCTGCCGCCGGTCTGCAGCACAGAGAGGAAGAGGAGGAACTCACGCCTGTTGCTATGGTAACCAGAAGAACAAGTCACAGGCTGGTACTGGTGGAAACTTTCCTCCTCAGACCCAACGCCTCACGGACCTGACAGGCGGGAACCCGTCCAGGTCCGACTTAGTGGGTCCAGATCTAGAGAGCCTCCCGACCACAGGTCCGATGTTTCCATCCGACCCGGTTCTCCACCAGCCTGGAGAACCGGGTCGGATCATCTCAACCATTCCCGGAGGTGGAGGACCTCTGGATCCAAGGCATTCCTCATGGCAGAGATCTGGAGCAGAGCCTGGAGGAGGTCCACTCTGAGCAGAACCAGCCCCACATGTGGACTGGACTCATGGTGGCTCAGCTTTTCTCCTCCAGATGTCCCAACCAATCAGGAGAGACCAGAACGGCGCTCCAGTCCTCTGCTAGATTCCAGCACCAGCTGCACCAACAGCCAACAGCTGTGTCTCCGCAGGGCCAGACGGGACCTCACCTTCTGCTACAACATCTCTCCACAGCTTGGTTCCGTCATTTTGAGGAACGTTCGCACCACTGCTCTGTCTTCAGCCCAAACAGAACCAACAAGCGGAGAGCCCAAGAACCATCAAGCTAGACCACCTGGAGGTCCACTTGAGGTGGTTCTGTTGGTGCATGGGTTTCATCAGCCTGCTGGCAGACGGGGCAGGCGATGAGCTTAATGCACCAGAGTCATGTGGGCCCAGTTATCTGACCTCAGAACACGGTTAGAACCTGAGCTCATCTTCAGTCTGTGCCAGCAATCAGGAGGTCCACCTCCACTCAGATCTTCCTGCTCGCTTCCTTACCTTCTTGCTCCTGGAGAGTCGGAGTCGCAGGACCTTCCCGAACTGCTCAAAGTAGGACCGGAGCTGCGGCTCGAACAGCCCCAGAGGAAGATGGCCGACGTAGACCACACCTGGAGTCAGATGGGACCCCTGGAGAAGAATAAAACCAACAGGAGGAGATGATGCCACAGAGCAGAACCGAGGCATTTCAAAACAAAACCCAGGTTCACATCTACGCTGCTACAATCAGCCTGCAGGAGGTCCACCAGCCCACTAAACGACTGAACCACCTGTCCACCGAAACACCGGCCTCCCTTCAATTTTAGTTCCTTGTTAAAGTAAAACTGTGAAGGTAAAAAATTTAATTCGTCCCAGGGTTCTGTCCCAGTTCATATCATCTACATGAATTGATTTAGCAGTATCTCTTCAGAACAGGGGTGGTAACAGGGCCCCTGTTGACCCCCTTCTAGAACCGCCCATGGTTCTATGGACAGGTTTTTAAAAAATTGTTGTTCTTACTTGTCGGTTGTAATATTCTAATTTTAAACATCATGTTTTCATTTCCTGTAAGTGGAGTATCATCATAATTAAGATAAATAAAGGATTTCAAACTGTGTAATTCATCTAAATAATGTGTTTCACTTGGTGTTGAAGGTCCTGAAATAAATGGACTTTTTAATAATATTCTAAATTAGTGAACGGGTCTGTTTGGGTCTCTGCTGCCAGACTATTGGTTCTGGTCCACATCAGCCGGTTCTGGGCCGATCTATCTTCAGATTCCCTTTTCAGCCTGAACCCGTCCAAAGCGAAACGTTTTGGACAGAACCATGATGGAAGCTGAGGTTCTTGGTTGAAGCTCTCTGGGAATCGAACCGGGCTCCGAGCCATCAGAGCATCCGAATCATGGCTGGTCAGAACTGATCCGGTTCTGATCAACTATGAAGAACCAACAGGACCCTGTTTATCAGCACCGTTCCTCTAAATGTGGATCAGAACCGTTTTCTGCTCACCTTCCTGCTCCGGTTCTTCTTCTTCACCTCCTGGACCTTCTTCTTGAACTCGGCCTCCTGCTCCGGGTTCAGAGCCAGCAGCTCTTTGGGTCGCTTCGAGGCGGACTCCGCTTTGCTTTCTGTCATTTTCACCGAGATAATCCCATCAATGAGAGAAGTTCGGTCGGTTCCGCGGGTCTGTTCCCCACGTTGGTCCTCCTGAACATGTGCTGACAACCACAGCGAGGCGACAGGAAGCGCTGTCTGAGCCGGAGCTGTTTCACAGCGCCCCCTGCAGGCGTGGAGCGTGACTCGGTTCCTTCGGCGGTGACTTTAACCTGATTAAAGAAAAAATTAAGCTCATGTCAACAGAACAATCTATTATTGTAGAAACGGGACTCAAACCATTTCTAAAAACGACTCGTGGAGTTTCATCACTTAATAAATGAGATTTAAATGAGAGCAATACTCTACAGCGAACTGAAGGGGGAGCACTTCCGTGATCACGTGTTTCTGAGGTATATCCGCCATCGAGAGGAGCTCTCTTCCTCTCTCTCTGTCGTTTCTCTTCGAGTCTGAAATTATTAGATTGTGGATAACTGAATGTCTGAGATATTTTGAAAAATGAATTCCAAGAATGTGTTTAATGCCTCAAAGACGAATGAAAACGTGAAGTGTGACGTCATCATAATTAATGCATGCAGAGGCTTTTTTAAATAAAGATTTTTTTGTTCGTAATTGAACAACAACAAAAAATTAAGCCAAACAATGTGTAAACACGACACAAGCAAATTTGCCGGGAGGGGGCATAAAAAAAATAATAAGAAAATGTCGGAATTGCAATATTTTTGCAAAAAGAGACCGAAAATTGTAAAAAAGTAACATTTGTGCCAAGAAGCCTTATGTAAAAATAACTGAAGATAACAGATGGTCCATAGTCTTATGTTGAGAACAAACCCATATGGTTGTTCTTGCCTTTTGATAAGATGAAAGTCGGATTGTAATTATTGTTTAAACTCAATTTAAAAAAGTGTTTCTCTTCAAAAATTAAAATTTAGGTTTGTGAAATTTAACTGTGATGATTAATAGATTAATAAATTAAATTATTTCGATTCATTTTAATACTGTTGAAACCCAAACATAACATTTTCCCAATGCAACTGAAAGTTTGCTGATTCAAGTTTACATAGTTACAAAAATGCTGCACAATTACAGCAGTGTTAGAGTTGAACTTCTGTAGCTGGTCTTTCGCAGGGGAAATCCGGAGAAATGTTTAAAGGACATTTCTTTTACCTTGTTAGTGAGAAGAAGTGATCTCGCAGCAGCCAAACATCTCTCCAAGATACATCAACAGGAAAATGATTCCAATATGGTACAACAGCAGTGACAGAAATTCACCTCCTTCTCAAGCAGGGATCTAATCGATTCATTACTGTTATGAAGAAGAGGGTTGAGACATTTGGCAACAGGAATAAGAGGGGGAGATTGAGGATTACTAAGCCTTGGCCTCTGTCTTGATAACATCAACATTTCTGTAGAAATAGCACCTCTGTTTATTCTCCAGAAGAAATAGGAATGTTAAATTTAGAGAAAAATTCCTCATTGCTCAGTAAAATACCAACATTGTCAAAACGTGGATCTACCAGAATAATGTTATGACTAAACCAGGAATCAAAATATATATATTTTTTTTCTTATATAACACGTACTTATTTGAAATACTGGTGAGGACAGAAGTTTGCTTATAGATGAGAAAACCTGATAGTAAAAATTAGTTTGATTGGGAGTTTTTGTACATCAAAATTACAAACCACAAAAAAATTCAGACCTCCGAATTTAGAAGAAATATAAAAATAGAGGGTGTTCCAAATACAGGCAAGAGATTTAAAAAAAAACAACAAAAAAAAAAAAACTGATGAATCCAATTTATCTCAATAGGACAGCAGATAATTAAATATTTCAGCAAAATCATTTACATGTGGATACAAGAACCTAACTTGGCACAGATGTTCCCAGGGGCTTGCTTTAAAAAAAAACAAAAACAAAAAAAACAGCCACTGAAAAATTCAAGATGGCTGCTATTTTTAAAGGTGATCACCAAGTAAGATTTATTTTTGCACTAAATTTTCCAATATTTATCACAGATGAATACTTCTGGTGTCAAATGATACATAATTGGACCCATTGAAATCATATTTACAGACAATTTTTTTATTTTTCAAGATGGCCTCCAATGGTTGTCATGGAAAATTAATTTTTGCACTGCAATCGCCAATAGGGACAGACCATAACGGAGACGCTCCAAACTGGGGTAGACCAAACCAGACATTAATCGATTAGAGTGAGACTTGCCTGTGGAGATCAAAATGGCTGCCATAGTTATAATGGAGAATATGTGTTTGCACTAAAATCAGCAGCATTTATTGCCAGTGGTGGGCACAGCTAACCACAAAGCTAGGTTCACTAACCACTAATCCATTAGACAGGAATATCTTAGCTCTGCTAACGTTAAACTGCTAAGCACATTTTAAAAATTAGCTCTGCTTACATTAAACCGCTAAACACATTAAGAGTTAGCAGAAGCTAACGCTAACCATTAAGACGACTGTCTCCCAGTCTGTGTCGCTCATCTTCATCTCCTTCCAGGTGACGACTGGTTGAGACTCGCTGACAGCAAAGTCCTCAGTTTCTGATTTTGCTCCATATTATTACTTTAAAGTTGGATGAACAGGACGACCGGAGTGGAAAACATCTGATGTGACACAGAGTTCATCCAAGTCATGAAAATGGGGAACATTTTATGGCAATAATTGGTTTAAAAGGCTCAAAACGGTGGCCATCTTGAAAAATGGCCGTCATCCTGAATGGGAAATATGAGAAACATGCAACCTGAGGGCTGAGCATGCTAATGTTTATGCTAGTACCCACAGTTGACAGGTTTTTACAGTGATGTGCTGCACTATAAAGGTGTTATTTAAAATAGAGAACGATAAACAGTTCAGTCCATTTTATATGAGTTCATCAGATTTTCTAAAATAGAAATGCAGAGGTCTGTCAGTGACAGGAAGAGTTCAACTATGATCTGAATATTCTTTATAATGAATCAAATCAGCTTGACGTTGAATTACTTGCAGGTGCAAGTCATTGCTTCTGCATTTTAAGTCAAAATAATAAAAAAATACAAAGTTTTAAATTTACCTGATGAGAACCAATTAAAAGGTGTAGAAATAAAAACAGAGCATGTAGCCAGTACAAAAACTGGGATTTAACTGTGTTTGTTCATCTGCTGTGAGGGATGGAGGAGAGGAAGTGGAGGGGAGGAGGATGAAAACAAAGGAGGTGGAGTGTTTCTATGGAATAATGAGGCCAGGCAGACATTAGAGGCTCACAGCTGCAGCAGCATCGAAACTCATAACATGGCATCAAAAATTATTTACTTCACTGTGAACGGGATCCCAGAGCGGGCCGAGTTCCCAGGCGACTGTCCAGCTCAAGATGTGAAAGGTCAGGCACTATGTTACTGGAGCTTATGCTTAAATTACACTGATTAATTAATGCTTTTTATAATGTTTTATTTTTTTCACTTGTTTCAGTTAATTTTTAAAAATGTCAGACTGCCCTGGATCAGTGAGAACGGGCAGATTCAATATGTTAGCTGCTTCATTATCACCAGCAAATATAATAAACCTGCATGAAGCTCCGAGACATAATGATAAAGTGTAATTAATGCAAACAGAAACAGTGTGAGGACGTGGTTCTGATCCAGCTGCTACTGACAGCTTCCTCCATGTTTCACCAGCCAGAGGCTTTTAATTCTGCTTCAGGTTCTGTGCTTTTGTTCCAGAAACATATTTTTTACTGCATTACAAAAATCCTATAAAAGTCAGAGCTCAGGCTTATTATCGACTATTATAAAACCAACATTTCTAAGATGAATTAATGTGTAAAAAACTAATAAAGTAACATCTAGAAAACCTCTATGTTCCCAGGTTAATTTTCTAAAATATAAAACAAGATGATTTCTGAGCTTCTCACAACCATTTTGGACATTTCTACAGCATAGACATCTGGTAGGAGAATCAGGGTGGCTGTCAGAGCAAACGCTCAACTAACTGCAAACATTTGGACATGGAGTAAAGAAGACACACAGGTCAAGTTCAGAACATTTATGGAATAGAAAATGTTCAGTTGATATAGAAAAGAGTAAAATGCACCTGCAGATATTCTGTTTTTAAATAAGTTTATTTGTACAGCACATTTCAGCAGCAAGGCAGTTCAAAGTGCTTTATATCATAAAAACATCAATCAAGTTTATAGCAAAATAATCAAGCAAATATCATCAAACAATTATAATTCAGAAATATTGGTCAATGTTCCACTTACTACCAACCAAAAGCAGCTCTAAACAGGAGAGTTTTTAGCCTTGATTTAAAGGAACTCAGTGTTTCGGCTGTTCTTCAGTTTTCTGGAAGTTTGTTCCAGATTAGAGGAACATAAAAACTGAATGCTGCTTCTCCATGTTTGGTTCTGGTTCTGGGGATGCAGAGCAGACCACAAACAGAAGACCTGAGTTTTTACATTAATAGGGTAGGTAGGTAGGTAGGTAGGTAGGCAAGTAAGTTGGTAGATAGGCTGGTAGGTAGGTAGATAAATTGATAGGTAGGTAGATAGGTTGGTTGGTAGATAGGTAGGTACGTTGTTAGGTAGGTAGGTAGGTAGGTTGCTAGGTAGGTATGTAGGTAGGCAGGAAGGTAGGCAGGTAAGTAGGTAGCTTGCCAGGTAGGCAGGTAGGAAAGTAGGTAGGTACGTTGCTAAGTAGGTAGGTAGGTAGGTAGGTAGGTAGGTAGGTTGCTAGGTAGGTAGGTAGATAGGTTGGTAGATAGCAGGGTAGATTGAAAGGTAGGTAGGTTGCCAGGTAGATAGGTAGGTAGATAGGTAGCCAGGAAGGTAGGTAGGTAGGTAGGTAGGCAGGCAGGCAGGAAGGTAGGTAGGTTGCTTGGTAAGCAGGGAGGTAGGTAGGTAGGTAGGTAGGTTGCTTGGTAAGCAGGTAGGTAGGTAGGTAGATAGGTTGGTAGACAGGTTGCCAGGTAGGAAAGTATGTAGGTAGGAAGGAAGGTTGGTAGATAGGTAGGTACGTTGCTAGGTAGGTAGGTAGGTTGGTAGATAGCAGGGTAAGTTGCAAGGTAGGTTGGTAGGCAGAAAAGTAGGTAGGTTACCAGGTAGATAGATAGGTAGGCAAGTAGGTAGGCAGGAAGGTATGTAGGTAGGTTGCTTGGTAAGCAGGGAGGTAGGTAGATAGGTAGGAAAGTATGTAGGTAGGCAGGAAGGTTGGTAGATAGGTAGGTATGTTGCTAGGTAGGTAAGTATGTAGATAGGTTGGTAGATAGCAGGGTAGGTTGCAAGGTAGGTTGGTAGGAAGGTAGGCAGGAAGGTAGGTAGGTTTCCAGGTAGGTAGGACGGTAGGTAGGTAGGTAGGATGGTAGGTAGGTAGATAGGTAGGCAGGAATTTATGTCACTCGGTAGGCAGGAAGGTAGGTAGGTAGGTAGGTGGGCAGGAAGGTAGGTAGGTAGATAGGTGGGCAGGAAGGTAGGTAGGCAGGCAGGTTGGTAGGTAGTTTTTACGCTTGCTTGAGGCGGATCTAAAGAGTTTAAGCTGGATGCTTCACTTTCAACATGTTTTGAACAAAACTTTGCTCAGAGGGAAGAACTGAAGAGAGCTTTTGTGAGAAACAAGTCATCAGAAGGAATGATGAGCTGTTGTTTCAGATCTGTTCCGCTCTGCAGCCGAGGCTGGACCCCATGACATCCTGAAACTCTACAACCCCAAAGGGAACATCATCAACATCTCCCCAAGCCTGGAGCCCAACAGCCCCACCTCCTGCTACAAGCTGGAGGTGGTAGCTGCCGACTGCAACAATGAGCCTCTAGGTATCTCTGAGCACCATGAGGCTGTCGCTGCTCACAGTTCAAACTGTTGATGGTCTTTCTGTTTCCTCATCATTTCAGGTGCTGAGCTTGTTGGTGCGCTAGGATTTGATCTCTCATCCATGGAAAAAAGGTAGGTCGTCCAAGTGATCTTCCAGTAGCAAACTTTTTGAGTTATCTGGGATTCTGGCTCTGGCTGGATGAGAACTCGGTACAACCCTAGTATAAATCGACAGCTAATGCACTGAACTGTCCCAGACTGCAGGCCCTGGAGAAGAAAGTCCTGTTTGAGGCTGGAGAGATGCCTCCCGTCGTGTTTGAGATGAAGAAACAGGTGGAGTCGTTCCGGGAGAAGTTGGAGGTATCATCTCATCCGGTTCAAGCATGCATGAACCTGGTGTCTGGTGTTTTCTGACCTTTGCCTCTAAACTGCTAGTTTAATCTGGTCTGATGGTTTAATGTTGGGGCTAGTCTGGATTCTGCTGTTACAGGATTCTGTTTCCAGGGGTTGTCCCAGTTAGAGACCATTTCATGAGGAGGTTCAGATATGCTGCAGGATCTTAACTCTGTCATGACAACATTTCCAAACCTGAACACATGGAGAGGAAGTAATAATCAGGGACTTCCCCTTTAAGCAACTGGGAGGACGTCACTGCAACATTAAAAATCATTTAAAGAAGGCTTGTCCAAGACCAAATAATTTCAAAAGATGGTCTGATTGCTCATCCCAAATTAGCTGCCTTACAGTCCTTGACTGTTTTATGAAAAATCTCTGTAGAGGGAGAAATCACACATCAGAGTGTATGCAAAGTGCAACATTTCTCATTTACTTACAGAAATTACATCAGATATATATATATATATTGTGCAAGGAGGCCCCTGAGACAGTCCAACACATAACAGCAGGGTGCAAGATGCTGGCAGGGAAAGCGTACATGGAACGTCATAACCAAGTGGCGGGCATAGCGTACAGAAACATCTGTGCAGGATATGGACTGGAAGCCCCGAGATCCCCAGAGATCAAAATTTCACAAAAAAATTTTCAGTATAGTTTTGAGTTTCTGTTTTTTCTGAAAGAGTTAACGAGCCAACTTGAGATGAAAACATTTCCTGAACAAGTTCTGACGCAGCGAACCCTCCCGTCCACTGGTGGGTCTGGGCCTTACCAGAGCCACGGATCTCTGAAACATTTCTAAATCCAAATCTCCAGCTGGGAGGGGAGGACTCTCTCTGGTCCATGCTAGTTAGCAACCTCAACTTCCTGTTTCTTAAAAGTTCGCTCTTTTAAGAAACATGGCTACATGCTGCTGACTTTCGAACAGGCTGACCACCTGTGGAATGGAAGACAATGGCCGTCCCACTGATTGGCGGGTGGGGGGGTGGAACCAGGATGAGCTGCATCCTCCGGTCCTCCAGTCGCCTCATTAATCCGTTTCCTTGGCGTTTCAGAGCGTTGAGCATCTCAGCTGGCTGGGCTTCTTCAAAGACCTCTCAGAGGGAGCCCACAAGCCGTCCCCGTTCTACCACAAGAGGAGCCTGCGTAAGACCAGGGAGGAGGTTGAACACGTCCGTGAGAAGTTCCTGCAGATGAGGTGAGGCCTGCATGGAGAAGGTCCATCAGAGAGCAGACTTCAGACCTCTGTTGTCCTCGTCTCTCAGCTGTTTCTCTCCTGCAGCTCTCTGGAGGTCTCAGAGGAGCTCAGGCAGTACCTGAAGACCCCCACCTTCGATAACTGGTGAGCGCTGGATGGAAGCTGCGGTGTTACATGAGTCCTGATGCTAGGTGTGTTTGTGATCACTAACAAGACAGAGCAGCCGATGAGAGCACATCTTTTCTTCTCATCAGCACATTCATCTCAATATGAATAGGCCTTCAGAGGAAGCTGCAGATCAAAAGGTCTTCACGAAAGGCCGAATAATCAACACAGCAAGTTTGAAGTGAAAACTGGATTCACCAAGAGCTGGAGGAGGAGGCAGGTCCGCAGGAGGAGCCCTGAAGCTCTGGAGGGTCACGTCAGGGGGGAGGAGAAGAGGATTCCTCTTAAACTCTGTGGAAATGTGCTCTCAGTAGAGTCCAGCACCACTACCTTCCTCCATCATTCATTACTAAGAGACCAAAACCAACATGATGTTGACATTGACCAGATCTGACTGAAAAACAAACCAGAACCATTCAGGGACTGATTGACTCACATCAGGGAGTTAAAATGTCTCCTGATCAGGTGAGAGAAGTAGAGGTGAGGACCATCGATATATTATTAATATTATTATTATAAATAATTATAATATATTGATGGTCGATATGACGATATATTATTATTATTATTATTACTAATAATAATAATATATATTGATGGTCAGTGATATATTATAATAATAATAATAATAACATATCACTGGTGAGAACCATCAATATATATTATTATTATTATTATAACCGCTGAACCAGGGAACCAGGGAAGCTGCAGGGAGCAGAGGAACCCAGGGAGGATGTGGCCGGAAGACAAGATGAGCTGGATAAGTTAGTAAATATGTGGGTCATCCATCCATTGATCAGTTGCTACGGTAACCAAAGTGTTTCCAGTTCAAAAGGCAGGTACACTCACTGGCCACTTTATTAGGGACAGCTGCCAGTTTGTTACTACAGTGAATCAAGAGGTGACATGGGAGCAGCTTCATGCACGTAGACATGCTGAAGATGACTGAAGGATCAGCTGAGCTGTGGAGACGTTTTCACTCCTTCAGATTTATGTGTTTGCTTTTTCTGGTCTTCAAACTCAGTTTAATATCAGAGATAACCTGAATCAGTACCTGGAGCAGTTTTCAAATGTTTACTTCACTTATCAAAGGAAAGAATTAGCTGTGATTAACCAGCATGATTACTGCCTGACCTCATCTAAACAGAACCTGTCTGACAACATGAAGTAGGCTTAGAAAGCAACACACACAGTAACTCAGGGTTTCAGCCTTTGCTTGGTTGCTTCCTTCGTTTCATCTCACAGTGACTGAAGTTTGGAGCTCCTGTCTCTTCCTGTGTGTGTCTGTTCAGGCAGTGGGAGGACGCAGAGATCATGGTTCTCCTGCAGGTCATGTACACAGATCTAGATTTCATCGCCACCTTCAACATCGAGCCTGAAGTCCTGCAACAGTTCCTGTTCGAGGTCTACAGAAGATACAACAACATCCCATTTCACAACTTCAAGCACTGCTTCTGCGTCACCCAGATGGTGAGAACATTTTCCCTGGTGGTTTAAATCTGGTCTGTCTCCTGAAGATGCACCAGGTTGACAGCTCTCTCCCTGACCAGATGTACGGGCTGATCTGGCTCACCGACCTGAGGAGGAGAATGGAGAAGATGGACCTGCTGATCATGCTGACCTCAGCGGTCTGCCACGACCTCGACCACACTGGATACAACAACGCCTACCAGGTGGACGCCTCTCCAACCCTTTCAGCACGGAGGAAGACTCTGTGCTGGTGCTGGTCAAACCTTCTCGATGAGAGCAGGACTCCATCACTGAGGGTTCTGCTCCAGAAGGAGGACCTCAGTTCATCTGAAATGCGCTTCTCCAGAATCTCAGATATAATTTTGCTTAGCTTTGTTTTGATATGATGCTTAATGTCATCAAACAAAATGTACGTTTTAGTCATTATATTGATAAAAAACTGATTAACTTATTCATGTCGGAAGCTCTAAGGTTATCTTTGAATATATAAGTAAACTCTGAACATGAACGAGTTCAGTTCTTTAAAATCAAATCCAGTTAATCCCTTAATAGGGTGAACGTGTGCAGCTACTTGTATGAACCCTATAATTAGTATTTGGAAAATACAGTGGCCGACAAGTGCAAAGACGCAGCAAACATGCGCCAAACGGTGAAACCTGCAGCAAATACCCGCAGCAAACAGTAAAACCAGCAGAAAACACATGAATGATACAAACTCCAAAACATAAACACAGAACAAATGTAACAAAGAAAGCTACAACCCTAGGAAATGGAAGCAAAAGGGAAAATGCTGCAAACAGCAAAAACAACAGCAAGAATAAAACGCTGCAAACTCGCTCCACAAAACAGAAGTCCTCCAGACCACTGGGGGGGGGTCTAGAGCAGCTAATATGACCTATAATGACTATATGCTGCTATTTTATAATATTGTAAAAGACAGGAAGTATAACACCACGTTTCTTCCTTCCTTCAACTTTCTTCTGGACATCCCGTCTTTCCTGAGGGTCTGGTCCCATAAGATCTGGTGGTCGACTCCCCCTAGTGGTCTGGAGAACTTGTGTTTTGTGGAGCAAATTTGGTGCGTTTTATACTTGCTGCTGTTTTTGCTGTTTGCAGCATTTTCCTTTTGCTCCATTTCCTTTGGCTGCAATGTTTTTCTGTTGCTTTTGGAGATTTTTTGTGGTTTTTGGAGTTTGCATCATTCATGTGTTTGCTGTGCGTTTGCACCACCGTAGGAAAATATCTGATCTCTGCTTGGAAAGAGGAAATGTTCTGCAGATGCTCCTTATATATGCCCTCCTCACCAACCAGCAGTGAATCTACTGACTTGTGTTCAAAGAAATTCTGAAGCTGCAGATTTCAGCTTAATGTTTTCCTTTCTGAGCGTTTTCAGATAAATGCCCGGACTGAACTGGCTCTGCGGTATAATGACATCTCTCCCCTGGAAAACCACCACTGTGCTGTAGCTTTTGAGATCCTGGAGAAGGTGAAAGCAGCTTTTCTCTCTGATTTAAGTTGAACGCTGAATCAAATGTTCCCAAAACTTGAGTCAGTTGACCATAAGTGACAATAAGCAGGTTCTTCCTTGTTTCACAGAGAGAGAGCAACATCTTCAGGAATCTGTCCTCGGATCAGTACAAACGGATAAGGGAGGGAATAATCAAGTGAGATCTCCTTCAGGGGCTTGTTATTATTATTGTTGTTGTTATCATTATTGTTATTGTGTTTTAATTGCAGATGCATCTTGGCCACCGACATGACGAGACACAACGAGATTCTGAACAAGTTCAAGTCCATCTTGTCTGGTTTCGACTTCACCAACAAGGAACACAAAGACCTGGTGAGACGAACGCAGCTTGAAGCATCCGAACGGGACGAAGAGGGAAGAATGAGATCAGAAATAAATCTAAAGCTAGATGGATTTCAGCAGAAGATAAATAAGGAATGTTATCATTCTGTGGAATATACTAACCTTCTGTCCTTCATACATTCCTAGTCAAACAAGTCAAAGTTAAATTAACAGCAAACTTCTGAAACTATATGAAAACTTTCAGAATAATTAGCAATTTTTCTTCAAAAAAAATTCCAGCATCTTTTTCTTATGTTGTGCAGCTCATGATGATCCTGATCAAAGTGAGCGATATTTCCAACGAAGCCCGGCCCATGGAGGTGGCCGAGCCCTGGTTGGACTGTCTGTTACAGGAGTTCTTCAACCAGGTACCAAATGATCCACATCATATTTCATTGTGTGGACTAAATGGAAACAGAAACAAAAAAATTGCCTGCAATTCTCCCAACAACTTATCTTTCAGCTAAAAATTAGTTTCATGTCACAAAAAGTTCTCCAGGATTTCTGAAGCAAATAAAAAAGAAAAAATGTCCATCCATAAACTAAGTTTAGCTAAGCTAAAACAGTCTGAGGATAGGTAGGCTGAAGAAGCTAAGTTGGGTAACAATATGATGAGCTAAATCAAGGTAAGCTAGCACAAATAGGTGAGTTAAACTGCACCTCAAGACATTTGTTGTTTATTGACGCTATATATATATATATATATATATATATGTGTGTGAATTGAAATGAACTGAAAATAATAACTATAACATAGCAAAGTTAAAAGAAAATAATCTTAAAATAAACCAAACTAAGTTCAGTCTAGTTCACAAAGCTAACATGGGATAAACCAGGATTAGCTAAAGTAATCCAGAATAAACTAAGATAAAGTAGGCCACAACATGCTAAAAACAAACTAAAATAAGAAAACCCAAGATAAGTTAATTAATCTTAGGTGAGATGAACTACACTGAGGTTAAATAAATAGAATCCTAATATAAGATAATTTGTCTGAAATAGACTAAAATAAACCTAACAAGATCAACATAAAGAACGTTAGGTAGGGTAAAGGTGGGCTACGTTATGCTAAATTAAACTAAAATATGATAATCTAGCATAAAATAAATAATTTTAGTTAAACCAAAAAAAATTAAAAATAAGGTAAGCTGATCTCAAATAATCAATGACAAATTTAGATAGTCTGAACTGAGATAAGGCTACCTTATTCAGGCTAATAAATGAACTTTACTTAGCTAAACTTAGCTCAGGCAGGCTACACTAGGCTAAGCTAAACCAAACTTTCAGTCAGAAAAACAAAGAGAGCGCCACCTGAAGTACGCTGGAGGCAGCAAACACACCCAGGTTCAGGGTTCAGGATCCAATGGCGGCTGCGCATACGAAACAAATGTCCGGTGTGACGGCATTCCCAGCTTCAATTTCTGGGATTAGACAGAATAAACTAAGGCTGTGTAGATTAAACTATGGAAGGCTAAACTAAGATAACATGAACTTAAACCAGGCTGGCTAAAAGCAGACGACCTGATCTAAGATGAGATAAAATGAAGCGATGATGTGTTCAATGTCTGTTTGGGAAGTCGGTCTTCCCACTTAGGCCCCTAGGAGTCCTTGAGTTCAGATTTAATATGGCTGCCGGGCAGCACAGTGTTGTCTTTGGCATTTTAAATGCTAACTACAGACATGGGAAACAAAGTGAGCCTTGTGTTGGGCAGCCAGCAACTCAGAAAATACTCAGAAAACCTGGAAGACTAAGCTCAGATTCAACGACAGGAGAAATGTCTGATTATCTGGAAGGAGAGAGTAAAGAAATATGGAATAAATACTGAGTTGTGGTCAGT
This sequence comes from Anableps anableps, assembly GCA_014839685.1. NCBI lineage: Eukaryota > Metazoa > Chordata > Actinopteri > Cyprinodontiformes > Anablepidae > Anableps > Anableps anableps. The sequence goes on along the minus strand of CM026075.1, from coordinate 38,955,374 downwards.
TTCTAGCCTTGGACGAGTTCTGGTTTTACTCAACAGCTTTTATTCAGACACCTGACTGCTGGATCATGATGTAAACTGAACTCTAACTGAAGTGTTTGGTCCTCAGAGTGACATGGAGAAGTTGGAGGGTCTTCCAGTCACCCCCTTCATGGACAGAGACAAAGTTACCAAACCTTCATCTCAAATCGGCTTCATCAGATTCGTCCTTCTGCCACTTTTCATGGAGCTGGCCAACCTCTTCCCCTGCCTGGAGGTAATCACCCAGAAACAGAAGATGCTGGGAGGTCTGGTTAGCAGGATAACTGGAGCATTAATCCGTCTGTCCCACAGCAACACATTATCCACCCGGTGCGAAAAGCCCTCGACTATTACACCGAGATGGAGAAAGCTCTGGACAGAGAACAGCAGAAGACTGCGGCCAAGACCAAGGAGGCGGCCGCGAGCAGAAGCAGCAGCCAGACAGAACCTGGACCAGACGCCTGAAAGCCAGACACCGTGGCCCTACGACACGACGAACCCAAAACCTCACACTTCATCCACCCTGGCACAAAACTTGATGTGAAGCTGATTTAAACTTTATGAAAGGGGGATGAATATAAATGCAGTCCGCACTTTTCAGATCAATTTTAAACCTGATGGAAGCCATGTTCTCTATCAAACCTCTCGGCTGCACTGGGTTTATTTCAGGGTATCAGAGTAAAGAGGACCTTTCAGTCTGTTTTAGTTGAAGCCACTGAATCCCTCTCTCGTCACGTCATGAACAATTAAAATCCCAGCCAACAGATGAGCTTGTGTTTGGTGTGAATGCTGCTGAATAAACAGGCGGTCGGTTGTTCCTGAGCTGCAGATGTTCAGACATCTTGTCTTTTAATGATGCATTTAGAAAGAAGAAGAATCCTGACGTCATTGTTAAGGTTTGTTTCCTCATTTTCATGTTAATGAATCAACCCGATCAGGTGATCAGAGGGCCACCTGCTGGGGGGGAGGGAGGGGCGTGTTTCTGTCCTGCAATATGATTGGCTGTGGTCAGAGGGGGCCCCGGTGGTCCCGCCCCCTCTCTTGAAGAGCGCTGTTCGGCATTGAAGGAAACCCAGAAGGAGGTTCGAGCTGCAGACATGGACCCGCTGGTGGCTGCGATTGATCAGGGAACCAGCTCCACCAGGTTTCTGGTGAGTGGACGGGACCGGACCGAACCGAACCACAGAGTCGCATCATAGCAGTGACTTTAAGGTGGAAAAGTTTGACGTCAAACGTCGTTTTCAAGCAGATTTTCCTGCTTTTAAAGTCTCTGCTTTTTCATTCATTTTATTTGCTGTCGTTATTGTTGCTAAAAGTCAGCAATGATTGCTGCTGCGGGGTAATTACTCATGCTCCTCCAGTCAAACAGAACCGTGGCTCTGCTGCTTACAGGTGTGAGATCAGTCAGCGCCAGGGCAGAAAGACAACAGCAATGACTGCAGTCTGGATTGGCTCAGAGATCAGTGGGCATGTAACCAACAGCGAAACCAGGAGCTTTGACAGGTTCTTGCTCTGGTGTTCAAGGTTAGGGTTTGGTGGTGGTTGATGGACCCAAATGCAGAGGCGGCGAGTAGATTTTGTGTGTTTCATAAAAATGGTGAGTAATGAACGCAGGGAGTCAGAGCAGAACAAAACATAGGAATCCAGGCTTAAACACAGCCGGGATGGCAGGGAAGAAAACGGGTCAGTAACAGGAGGAACCAGCGGGGAGAGAGTCTGAGCAGCGATTTATACAGAGGAGGGAGTGGAGAAGACAGGAGAACCAGTTAGGGGAACTGGCTGCCGCTGGGGAGGGAGCGGGGGAGGGAGAGAGATAAGCAGCTTATTTAGTTATTGTCATTGAGGAAAAAATGGGGAGTCGTTTTTCAAAGTCATAGCTTCACCATGTTATCCATGCTTTTATAAACATCACATCCAAACTAAATATTTAATTCACAGCCTAAATAATCAGTTTACAAACTAGATATTTAGCTTGCAAATTTAAATATTTTGTTTAAATATTTAGTTCCAAGCTAAACATTTAAATTTAAACTAAATACTTAGGTTGGACCTAAATATTTAGCTTGCTAACTCAATATTTAGGTCCAAGCTAAATATTTGGCTAATATGCAAATTAACTTGCCAACAAGTGGAAGTGGAATATCAAAATTAAAGCGGGGTTTTGCGGACCTCTATATAAACTCCTGCTACTGACTGAATCGCTTCAAGTCACGTTTTTTAAAATCACAGATTGTTTTTTCTCTGGACACGTCCAACGTGTTAGCTGAAAACAGAACGTGCCGTTTTAACTTGCTAGCTGAATGTTAGCTTGGTCCGCAATATTTAACTAGCAAGCTAAATAGTTACCAAAAAATCAGGCTTGTGAAAAATCATCACAATTATAGTGATCATAAAAATATGTTTTAAAATAAAAATGTGTTAAAGTATGTTGCTAGGTAGAAGCAACATGAAAGTAACATATTTGCTGGAGAAAAAGATGAATCATTCCATCTCTCCAGTCTCCTCCAGGGTGCTTTATGGGATAATTTCATTACTTCGTTGTTTACTGTTCAGTTTATCTCTAAAGAACCAGTTCACAACATGTCGCCTCGAGGAACTATACAAACAAGTCATTTCAGTTCAATCCTAGTTACCAATCAGTTCATCAGACTCAGTTTATTATTCAAATTTGTTAAAAAGTTTCCACCTGAGGAGCCCGGCGGAGCGTCCAGTCATTGACCTGCAGCGTTCGCTCCTCCTGACCAGCAGGGGGCGCCAGTGGAGAGGAACACTCCCCTTTAACAGGAAGGAACCTCCAGCAGAACCAGAACCAGGCTCAGTACCAGCGGCCATCTGCCACAACCAACTGGAGGTTGGAGAAGACGGAGCAGAAGCACTGAACCAGGAGTACTTTCTGTGTTAGAGAGAAGTAGAAAGTTAACAGCAGAAGGAGAACGATCAGCTGATGGCAGCAGCATCTCAGCTGAAGCGCTCCTCCAGGAAGGCCTCACCGCCAAGCAGAACCCAGACCAGGTGCACCTTCTATGGAGAGGAAACAACTGAGAGAAAACAATAAGTTAACAGCTGAAATATCAGTGATTAAATTATATTAACATTGTTATTCCTGCTTGTTTTGTTGTACAGTACTTCGGAGGAGCTCATGTTTTTAAATTGCTTTATGAATAAATTCACATCATCCGTCCAACCATCTATCGATCTGTTCATCCGTCCATCCATCCGTCCGTCCGTCCAGATCTGGCTGCCCGTCTCTCTGCCTGCAGCTTTATCCTCTTAGTGACAGGAAATACTGACTTCTGAGTTAATCAGCTGTCAGGCTTCTCTGCTGTCCTCTGCTTTTAGATTCCTGACCAAATGAAACTGCAAACATTCTGCCTTTTATGATATCCCATCATATCCCCTGCTGGTTGTTTCTGCTGCGGCCTCAGTTATGATAATGATTGTCTTTCCCAGCCAGCGCTGTCTTCTCATGGGCCGCTTCTGCTTTGGGTGTTGGATAAAGATGATGCATGGTTGTGTCCTGGTCTCTGATTGGCTGTTTTCTCTGCAGGTCTTCAACACCAAAACAGCCCAGCTGATCAGTCACCACCAAGTGGAGATCAGGCAGCGCTTCCCCAAGGAAGGGTGAGACTTTCCACCGCAGCTGCGAGCTTTTCATGCTTCAGGCATAACATCCACTGAAACCATTCATCAAGATTTCCAGAAAACAATCACTTATAATCCAGACGTCTGCAGAAATCTGCAGGTCTGAGGTTTACAGCAACTCTCAAAAAGTTCAGAAGCTGTTAAATGATTCAGGCTTTTAACATTTAGAAAATTCAGACCGGGATAAATCATTTTTCCACCTTTAATGTGACATTCAGCCTTGTCCTCAAGTAGCCTGGTCTTTAGAAAAACCAGTATATCCCCACATCATTTAAAATAACATCGTAATCACGGGATCGGTTTGAGAAAAGTTTTCATCCACATGAACCCGCACTAATCAGCCGCTGAGCGTTGTTTTAAACATGCCAGACCCATAGGGGGCAGTGTAGCACTAAGCTAAAACCTGTCAGCCAGTCAGATTGCTTCAAAACAACCACGACTTCCTGTTAGGAGTTAAACATGGCGCCAGGAGGTTCGTCTGTGTGGACAGATGTAGAGGCTGAACTACGTTTAAACAGCGTATTAGAATATAAAGTTAATAAAACTCAGGACAGTGTCGACTGGGAATCGTGTCAAAGTCTGTGGCGATATCGGCGCATTATTTCTCACAGACTGGAACACACCCGACCCTAAATCTCTGTTTTCCCATGAACACACTCAGACACAAATAGAGTTTTCTTGCATCTCCACTGGTTGGAGTTTTCATGAATAATACTTTTTAGTGATATTAAACAGGGTTTATGTGTAGATGAAAGGCCAAAACAATAAAATGTGTTCGTTTTCCCAGATATCCGACTACATGTGCACTAGGCTTCAGTCAGTTCCATTCACACATCTGTCAGGCTGGGAAATTCCAGGAAAATGTTTGAAAGTTGTATGTTTTGTAAACATTCTGCAGATGGTTTTATTACAATTAAACAGAGAACCTGATTTAGATTACTAAACCTGAACATCAGCTAAAGCAGGCGGAAAGGATGTGATATTGAGTGCTTTTAGCAGGTGTGTAAATAAAATTATCATCAGCATACATGAACAGTCTGAGGAAAGGAAAGGGAACCGAGCACTAACCCTTCAGGGACGCCTGCTCCTATTTCAGAGACGGGTAGAAGAGGTAAATTGGGTTTCTGTCTCTCCAACTTACCTTGGATTGGGGTCATCTTCGTGAAAACCGAAGCAGAAAGGTGAAGATGCTCAGTTTTCCCTCTGAGGAACTGGATGAATCTTAAAGTTGGAACAAGATGGAAATGATTTGGTCTCAAAAAGCAGGACTTTTACCAGAGGCGTGAACATCTGCTAAAGTTCCTCTGCTGGGGATCTATGATGGAAAATTCACTTCTTGCAGGTTTTGATTCTTCCATTTGTGTCTCTGTTGCATCTAGAAACACTTCCAGACTAAAACAACCATCCAGCTGTTTTCTGGCAATAAGTTAATGTTTTTTGGTGTCTGGAAAATGAGCCGTTTTAAAAACCTGCCGATTATGACGTCACAATCGGCAGCTACTGACTCCGGGTTAAAGATGGACTGCTGTGCAACTGTGCATCTGTTTGCAACCATTTTTTTTTACGTGTATAAAGTGTAAAAATGGAGTTGGGGGCGGGGCCAGCAGCAGCTTATTTGCATTAAAGTGACAGACCCTGAAACATCTCATTCTGAAAGGAGATGAACACAGGCAGAACTGAGGAGGTGACATAAGATTATCTGAGGATGATTTAGTGCAGATAATGTCATGAACATGTTGAGTAGCCCCAGAGCTACCCTGACTTGTTTAACAGGAAGCAGATGAGTCCTCCTTAGCGTCTGAGAAGTTTCAGTTCTGTATTTCCTGTTTTCCAGTCTCATCCTGACATTTTGAACCAACACCAGGAAGTGAAGAAGTTCTGGTTGTTGCTGGTTTGATCTGAACGGTTCCACCTTGTAGAACAGGGCTCTACTTCCTCCCTGCTGTTGATCAGCTTAGAACTGGACCGTTTTTATGCTCTTCCTGGTTGTATCAGGTCAAAGGTCAGGGGTTCTTATGTCCTTGTTGCTGTTGAACATGTTGGACCTCCAGGTGCTGCTGGGGGAGGCTTAGCTGATGGAGAAGATGGAGGTTTGTCTGAAAATCTGGAAAAATCTTCAAACTGTGATTGTGGAAAAACTGGAAAACAGACCAGAATAAGTGGATCGGGTAGAGTCCAGCTTCCTATGACCCGGCTGGACTCTAACTGGTGATTCTGATGGAGGTCCAATGTAATGAAAAGTGCTGAAGGTATTTGAACCAAACATCTCCCCAGATGGGTGGAGGCAGACCCCATGGAGATCATGCGGACTGTCCATGAGTGCTTGGAGAAGACCTGCCAGAAGCTGTCGCAGCTCAACGTGGATGTGTCCAGCATCAAAGGTGGGACACTGATGCTGCGCTCCTCTCTCTGAGGCTGGAGCTTCATCTGGGTTCCTGTTGTTGTTGCTCTGCAGCTGTGGGGGTGACCAATCAGAGAGAAACCACCCTGGTCTGGGACAAAGAGACCGGAGAACCGCTCTACAACGCCATCGGTGAGTCCAGCCAAGTAAAACCCAGACAGAACTGGTTTCAGAAAAACCTCCAGGTGCTTGGAAGGAAGCTTCTCCTGGAGGCGGTCGGCAGGTCTGCAGCCGGCTTCAGGGACAACATGGACTTCAGATGCAGTTCTGGAGATTCCTGCAGGTTTGGTTCGGTTGACAGAGAGATTTCACTCCTTTCACCAGTTTTTCCCATAACTGGACTCTTTACAGCACCGGACTGGACTGGACTCTTCACACAGTACCAGACCAGAGTCTTTAAACAGGACCTGAGTGGACTCTTTACAGGACTGGACTGAACTCTTCACACATGACCGGACCGGACTCTTTCAATAGGAGTCCGGACCTCTTTAAACAGGACTGGACGGGACTCTTTAAAGACCGAACTGGACTCGTCTCCTGCTTAGGTCTCCACCCTTCTTCATAGCGGACAGTCAGCTGACCTCCACCCAGGGTCATGTGGACATTCTAAGCTCCTCTCCATTCCTTGCATTGCTCTGCAGTCTGGCTGGACCTCAGGACCCAGTCCACGGTAGAGAGACTCATCAGCAAAACTCCAGGAAGAAGCAAGAACCACCTGAAGGTAGGAGCTGCTGAGGAGCATTTAGACGAGAGGCCAGGGAACCACTGAGGTGAACCCGTTGTTGTTTCTCCTCTGGGTTTGACCGGACCGGCCTGGCAGGATAAAACCGGACTCCCCATCAGCACCTACTTCAGCGCCGTGAAGCTGCGCTGGCTGCTGGACAACGTGGACGAGGTGCGGGAGGCGGTGCGAAGTCGACGGGCCATGTTTGGGACCGTGGACTCCTGGATCATCTGGGTAGGAGCTACAGGGAAGCTGCCTCTGGCTCCAGGTTTGTATTCCTGACGTGTAAAAAACAGCTTTTCTCTCATGCAGAGTCTGACGGGCGGCCGAGACGGAGGGGTCCACATCACGGACGTGTCCAACGCCAGCCGCACCATGCTCTTCAACATCCACACCATGGACTGGGACCCTGACCTCTGCAGGTAGCGTCTCCTCAGCTGGACTAACCTTCATCGTCTCCAGAAGCTGCTCCTGTTTTCAGCTTCAGCTCGTCTGTCTGGAGTTTGGGCTGAGTTCTGAAGCTTATCAGTGTTTTCCAGGGATGTTTTGGTACTTCCAGGTGTTTGGAATATTTTCCCAGAAGTGTCTGGAAAAGGAGGAGGAACTCTCCCAGTGCTGAGGACGTTTCACTCTGTAGCCTTGATCATTTTTCATCCATATCTTTGGGTTCAGTTGGACTTGATCCCTTCCTTTTCTAGAACCCGTGGGTCTCTGACCTCCTGGTCCTGATGTTCTGCTTCAGTAGCAGGTTTTTCTTGGTAGAACCAGCTGTAGGCACCAGATCGGACTGGTTCTTTAAAGCTCCAGGTTACAGCTGGCAGGTTTGACTGGCTTTCCTGTTGTGTGTTTCCAGTTTTTTCGACGTCCCGATGGAAATCCTGCCCGACGTCAGAAGCTCCTCTGAGATCTACGGCCGGATGGTAAGCTCTGAACTTCACACCTTCCTGCTCCTGCATTCAGATCTCAACCTGATGCTGGAATAAGAAGAAGAAGAAACAATCTGAGAAACGAGCTGTGTCTCAGGTTTCCATGATTTCCTGTTCTAACATCTGTTTTCTGACCCGAGCCGAATCCTTAGACGCATCTGAACCTTGGTAAATTCGACCTTCTCCTAATCAGAGCTCTGATGATTTTCTGATTAAACTGGACTTCACTGGTACCAGTCCAAACTGCTGCAGCAACACAGAGTGGCTGCACACGTGATTTTTAACTACAGAGCTGTGAAAAGTATTTACACCCTTTCAGATTTCTGGTGTTTTCACTTTTTTGTCCCAGTTGTTTATTTGCTGAAGTCTGGACTTTAACTAGGGCCCTCCAGAACCGTGGTAGTTAATGTGCCCCATGGCTAATAATCAGAACTTATTTTAACCAGAACCTACAGAGCAGCTTCATGAATGAGGTTCTAATGTAACCGGGTCAGAACTGCCAACTTGACCAGAAATGGTTCTGTTCTGTATTTTAGTTATTTAGACGTTAACATAAATCAGTAAAACATGGAATCACATCTAAAAGCCATGATCGATGTTAACTTCCTGTTGCTAGCAGGGGCTACAGGAAGTTCAACACACGTTTTTAGGGCCAGGACTCGATTAATTAATTACATCGATTTTAACGTGTTAAAATTTTTTAACACAATCAAAATTTTTTTTTTTTTTTTTTTTTTTCCCCAACATACAAAAGTTCATGTTTCTGGTACGCCCGTAAATCTGGCGCTCAAGCAGCAGCGATGGAGGACGAAGCAGCTCCTCTGGGCCCTCTGGGGGTTAATTTCTGCTTCCAGAGCCGATCTGATGCTGGAAAAGACTCCAGTTGTGTTCAAGTTGAGCTAAAAGCAGTCGGCCTATCAGAGAAGCTATGCTAGCCTAGACTAGCATCTCAATGCTAAACATGTAGCAGCAGCGCTAATGTCAGCGTCCACAGTCCAGGTTTCTAAAGAAGCTCCATGAATGATCAGGGTTCTTGAAACTGGAGAGATGAGCTTTGCTCCAACCTGATGCTGGAAGAACCTGAAGAGCAGATTAAATCTAGAAACATCTTTGCTGCTCAGCTCAGCTGCTGTTTATTCAATCATTTAGCAGCAAAAAGGGGTTTTGAACTGAAAATGTTGCTGATTTTGTTAATTAAAATTCGATTAACTAATTACAGACCCTGAAATGAACTCGATTAAAAGTTTCACACTGCTAGTTTTTTTTTTTTTTCAATAAATTTTATTGTAGAAACAAACAGAACTCCACTTCAGATCTCTTCTATGTCAGTAATATCTGACAATAACGATCCAGTTATTTATCATAAGTTCCACCTTTTTATCCACAAAATTAAGGCCAGATTTAATATTGTTGTATGTCAAAGCTGATATATTGAAATGAAGATCCTCATCAGACCTGAGAAAGTTCAGGTTTGTTCAACCAGGTATGGGTTGCCATGACAACCTATTAAACCTGCAGCTGTGCTTTTACCTGCCTGATAAAGTTTTTATTGTCTGGAGAATATATTTTTAGGACTGATTTATTTTAATAAACAGATTGGTATGAAGCTGTTCGTTGCTCAGAACCGGCCCTGTTCTGAAGAGAACCCGGTTGTTACACAAGTGTTTGTTCAGATCCAGCTGGATGACCGCTGTCCTCTCAGTGTTTGTCTTCGCTCATATCTTATCTTCAGGACCGAACCATTATCTGCGCTGCAGTCCAGAGGTCAGCTGCATGCCGCACTGATTTGGTTTGGAGCATTTTTACAGGTTTTTAGCGCCTTCATCTCGTTTTATTGCTCTTAAAACAGTTTTTGTTTTCCAGAACTGAACTCATTTATTGAAGCAGCTGGAGAGAAACGTGCAGGTTTGGTACCACAAGATCCGGTTCTGCTCAGAACGAGGCTGCTCCTCACTCTGCTGTGGGACGTTTTATTGAACTTCTCTGGAAATCTGATCTGATAACAGATTCACAGTTGAACCTTGACCTCTGTTGTTAGGTAAAGGTTTGAACTAAAGCTCAGAGGAACGAATATATGACTGCTTAGCTTTACTGGACCTTTGTCTGGGGTCTACAGAACAACCCATCCTGGTTTATGATCCATATCTCAGTTTTACATTTGGCCTCCAGTGAAGCAGGCTTCATTTTAATCTCTAAAAAACAAAAACATTTCCTTTTAAAACGTCCAGAACAGGAAGTCCAAAGAGAAACCCGGAGAGCTGTTTCAGGATGACCTATGACTTTTGCACGTTGATGTCGGTGACGCTGCCCAGAACTGAACCGTTTTCCTGTTTCTGCAGAGATCCGGCTTGCTTGCAGGGGTTCCAATCTCAGGGGTAAGAGATTTTTGATGATTTGTCAGGAGTTCAGTCAAGGTTGTGCAGGTTCTCCGTCATGGACCGGTTCCTCCAGAACTTGACGGTGTCGTCGTTTCTGTCAGTGTCTCGGGGACCAGTCGGCAGCTCTGGTTGGCCAGATGTGTTTTGAGGAAGGCCAGGCCAAAAACACGTATGGGACGGGATGCTTCCTGCTCAGGAACACAGGAACCAAGGTAAGAAGTTTCAGGACCTCTGGAGCAGCAGTTGGAGCCGTTTCCTGTGACTCAATCTGAGGCTTTTGTCTCCTGGTGATTCTGGTAGCCGGTGATGTCCGACCACGGCCTGATCACCACAGTCGCCTACAAGCTGGGGAGGGACAAGCCTGCCTGCTACGCGCTGGAGGTGGGACCTCTTTGTTCTTCACTCAGTTTGTCTCAACATTATGTCCAGGGCCAGTAGACCAGAGGGTTGGGTCCAGGGGGACATCCTGTCCCTACAACAGGGTGAGGAGTATTAGAGCAGCTCCTGGTCTGAAGTGGTGAAGACCAACCAATTGGAGGGGGGTGGGGGAGTTCATGGATGGCTAATGACCCCTTTTTTGGGACCTCTGGGAGGAACTCACTGATGAGCTAACCCACCAGCCAACCCCCAACCAGCCCACCAACCAACTGATCAACCAACCAACCCACTAACCAACTAACCCCAATCAACCAACCAACTAGCAGTTTAACCAACAGACCCCAACCAATTGATCAACAAACCCCCCCAACCAATCAACCATTGCTTCTTGAGTCCTCCTCTACCTTGGCAGACTGGAGCAGTGCCCTTAGTACTGACCAGTGGGACCAATGAGTGTATTCCACCTTTTCCAGCTGGGAAACCTGTCTTTGCTGTGGGTGGAGCTTAGCAGCATAGAATCTTTAAAACTGTTGGTGCTGACGGAGTCCAGCTCTTGATGGCAGTGGCGTCCTACAGCAGGACAGAATGTTGACGGAGGGGTTTGAGGAACTGCTTATATCTCCATCTGATCCAGGGTGTTCTGGACCAAAAGTCCTGATAATTCAAGGCTCCACTTCCTGGACTTCAAGCTAGATGCCACAGCACACCTTTGGAGATCCAGAGGACCCTATAAGGAGAAGCTGTTTAGCATGAGATTGAGGTGGTCATAATGATATGCTCTTCATTCTGAGCTTGATGTTTCTCTGCAGGGTTCAGTTGCTATAGCAGGAGCAGTGGTTCGCTGGCTGAGGGACAACATGTGCATCGTGCGGTCGTCCTCAGAGATCGGTAATTCTTGACAGTGTCTCCTTGAAGCCTGGTTCTGGTACCAGAACCCAGAACGCTTCTGTGGGCTGGAGATCTGAGTGTTTAAACACCATCCTGTGGTTTCAGAGCAGCTCGCAGCTGAAGCAGGAACGTCCTACGGTTGCTACTTCGTTCCGGCGTTCTCCGGCCTCTACGCTCCGTACTGGGAGCCGAGCGCAAGAGGGTGAGACACTCTGCTCCTCTGACGAATCTCCCACAACCATGAGTCCAAAGCTGCTCATCGTCTAACCTCACGTTGTTGCAGCATCATCTGTGGCCTCACTCAGTTCACCAACAGGAGCCACTTGGCCTTCGCTGCCCTGGAGGCCGTCTGCTTCCAAACCAGAGAGGTAAGCAGAGAAACAGAGCCTTCAGCTCTGCAGAGCTGCAGACGAGCACTGATGGTCCTCCTGATGTCCGCCAGATCCTGGATGCCATGAACCAGGACTGCTGCATCCCTCTGTCGGTGCTGGGCGTGGACGGAGGCATGACGGGGAACCGGCTGCTGATGCAGCTGCAGGCAGACATCCTCTGCATCCCCGTCGGTAAGAAGGGCCATCTCAAACATCTGGCTCGGAGGAGCTGGGAGGAGACGATGGGGAGCTGGGAGGAGACGATGGGGAGCTGAGAGGAGCTGGGAGGAGATGATGGGGAGCTGGGAGGAGCTGGGAGGAGACGATGGGGAGTTTAGAGGAGCTGAGAGGAGACGATGGGGAGCTGAGAGGAGACGATGGGGAGTTTAGAGGAGCTGGGAGGAGACGATGGGGAGTTTAGAGGAGCTGGGAGGAGACGATGGGGAGTTTAGAGGAGCTGGGAGGAGACGATGGGGAGTTTAGAGGAGACGATGGAGAGCTGAGAGGAGACGATGGGGAGCTGAGAGGAGACGATGGGGAGCTGGGAGGAGACGATGGAGAGCTGAGAGGAGACGATGGGGAGTTTAGAGGAGCTGAGAGGAGACGATGGGGAGCTGGGAGGAGACGATGGAGAGCTGAGAGGAGACGATGGGGAGTTTAGAGGAGCTGGGAGGAGACGATGGGGAGCTGGGAGGAGACGATGGGGAGCTGAGAGGAGACGATAGGGAGCTGAGAGGAGCTGAGAGAGATCTGCTTCATGTTCCCAATGGGAGAAGGGTGGAGTGATGCCTCCAGGTCAGGGATGAGTCTGGTCCTCACCAGGTTCTACAGAGAGCACCTGCCAGTATTTACTCAACGCTGATGGCGACGCAGCAGGAAAACTAAGTGAACCAGAAACAACATGGGACGTAAAGAGGGTGTACTTTCTTCTCACCACGACAGTCTCTTAGTGTTCCTGAGTGTTTGTAGGATGGATCAGAACTTCATCTACAGTAAGGAGGACGTGGTTCTGGTCGGGAGATGGACGGACGGGTTAATGGATGGATGTATAAAACATAAAAGCCCGACTGAGTTTAATGAGTTGCTCTGGGTTTTAGAACCGGTTCTGGTTCTATCTGTAACAATAACATGTTCTGTTCTGGTTCTGTCGGTTTTCAGTGCGACCCAGCATGTCAGAGACCACAGCTCTGGGCGCAGCCATGGCAGCAGGAGCTGCTGAGGGGGTGGAGGTCTGGAATCTGAGCCCGGATCAGCTTCCTGAGGTCACATCGGAGAAATACGAACCTCAGATCAACACCGAGGGTGAGACCGCACCAGAACCAGAACCGCACCAGAACCGGAGAACACACCAGAAGCATACTAGAACTAGAGAACACACTAGAACTGGAGAACACACCAGAACTAGAGAACACACCAGAACCACACTAGAACCTGAGACCACACTAGAACCAGAGAACCAGAACCACACCAGAACCGGAGAACACACCAGAAGCATACTAGAACTAGAGAACACACCAGAACCACACTAGAACCTGAGACCACATTAGAACCAGAAAACCAGAGAGCACACCAGAACCAGAGAACACACCAGAACCACACTAGAACCTGAGACCACACTAGAATCAGAGACACAACACACCAGAACCAGAACCATAGAACGGCATGTAGAAATATGAGTCCATGAGAATTTCATGGTAAACTTTTATTTGTGAATATATTTCTATGTTCTAAAAATAATAAATATTAAAAGTATTTCAAATCTCATTCAGCCAGATATGTAGATGTGTCGTAGTAAAGGGGATCTGACGCCACCTAGTGGCTGTTTCTGGGTCGTAGTCAAGAGTAAAGGGGATCCGACGCCACCTGGTGGCCATTTCTGGGTCGTAATCAAGGGGATGCTAGTGGGCGTTTCTGGGTCGCTGCGGCGCTTACTGATCCAAGATCTGTTCTCCACCAACAGACAGCGAGTTCCGCTTCGCTCGCTGGAAGAAGGCCGTCCAGAAAGCCATGAACTGGGAGACGTCAGAGACCAGTTGCACCAGTAACGGTACGCAGCCGCCTCAGTGTTGGTAACCTTCACCTGAAACCATGGCAGCAGTCTCACTGGGACCCATGTTGGATGCTTTCTCTTTGGCTGAATGCAGGTGTAGGAAAGAAGACGAACAGCAGCACTCCCAGTTGGATCCCTTCCACCCTTGTCCCTACCAGAGTGGACCCCTAAGGTCCGACCGTAGCTATGCTGCATGTTGGCGGTTCTGATGGGCCGATGCTGCATGAGAACCTTGTGTTATGCATCACTAACAGAGTTCTAATGCGTCTTACCGTCACAGGGGTGTTCAGGACCAACTCGGTTCTGCTGCATCCAGTGTTTTTAAGGCAGACTGATCCACCTTAACTCTTTAAGCATGTTTCTGTCTGTTTTTTTTTTTTTTTTTTTTTTTTTCCATTTTGATTTCTGCTTGCAGATATGTTGACGTGCCGTCATTGTTGCTGATGTCCCATCGTCGACGCTAATGCTCAGTCATTGACACTGATGCTCTGTTGTCGTTGTTGATGTTCCGTTGTTGTTGCTGACGTTCCGTCGTCGTCGATGACATTCCGTCATCATACTCTGTCATCGTTGACGTTTCGTCGTCGTTGATGACGCTCTGTCATTGTTGCTGACATTCTGTCCTTGCTGATGACATTCCGTTGTTGCACTCTGTCAATGTTCCGTCGTCGTCGCTGATCCACCATCGTCGTCCATGACGTCATTCTGGGGACCAGGGATGCATTTCAATCTACAAAACCGTAGCTCTCACTGTGCTGGAAACTCCTGCTTTAGAGGTTTGTAGGCACTTCCTGCAGAAAGGTCTTAAGGTAGGTCTGCAACTGATTGGAGGGACTACATTTCCCTTCTGGCCCAGGAATGAACCTGGAATGTACCAGGGTAGGGGGATTTCTGGGTTTCCTTCCTGGACCAGGTACTGCTGTGACCTAAGACAGAAGAAGAAAATAGATAAGTAAAATGTGGAGTTGAAAGAAAACGAGGAAACCCTTTAAGCATCAGCTGAGCTGTTCAGTGACAGAGCAACAGCAGAACCATATTTAGAGGTCTCTCTTGTCTTTAGCCATGGAGAACCGGAGGTATGGATGTAAACTTGTTCTCACTGAAACATTTCCTTTTCTCTTCACAGGTCAGCATTAGGGATTCAACTGAGGACTTCCAGGTTGTGGTGTTGTCAAAGGAGAAAGGAAGACAGCTGGACAGACTGGACTTTGGTTCTGGATGTGGCCTTGCAGATAAAATCTCTTCTGATCCAGTTGAGTGCCAGCTGAAGATAGAAACCAACCTTGGAGTTTCTGAAGGCAAGAAAGTTAAGTTCTCTATATTAAGAAAACTTAATATCAAGGTAGATATTCTGTTACCTTGAGGGCTAATGGGAGGTTCATGTTGCACACTGAGAAGATATATACTGGTCATGTCAGAACAGGACCACGAGAACCTTTTCCAGCTCAACCAGACACCTTCTAGCCACCAGCAAGCTCCTCCCATCATCCTGGACATCTGACCATTCTTCCTGGTGGACTTCGTCTGGTTGGTTAGACCACACAGCTTGTTCTACAACCTTAATGCTAGTCGGCCTTCCCAGAACCAGTTCGGATCTGTGTGGGATCATTGTCCTATTGGACTGACCAACTGGGTCCAAGTGTCAATCATCCAGCTGCTGATTTGAGCCGAAGTGGTCCTCCTTCCTCATTGATTGGGTCAGATGATGGTTCAAACTCCATCACCTGTGAACCAAACTTCCTTTTGGGTCACTCTTAACCCCATACTGGCTGGATATTCAGCTAAACCCAGTGTGGTTCTTTGCTTCAACTCTATGTTCTTAGAACCTGAAGAACCTCTCAGAACATTCCTTCAGGGCATGCTTTAAGTGGGGCAGTACGCAGCGATAGGCAGTACCACCATGTCTAAATTTTACCCCTCAGGACTTTTTCCGGTGTTGCAACAGGTGTTACGTCAGTCTGCGTTTCCCATCAATATGCTCTCCGTAAATACAGTGCTGCATTGCACAGGCTGCAAAAAAAAACCCCAAATCAAACAAAGAAAACTGTGCACGTGCTTGTAATTGTGCACTGTTCTCGCACACAGAGGGACTAAACTCAGGAACAGAAAAACGGGACACAGAATGGAACAAAGAAAATATGAATCAGCACATGAAAACAGAGAATATGGCACTGAACAGCGAAAAATCAATAGCTTGAGAAGCAGATCAGGTGAAACAAATGAGGATGAGGAGGCAGCGTGGCACGAGGGATTACTGGTGAGCATACAATAAAAAACAGGAGGCAGACTGAAAACATGAAAAGCTAAAGAGGACATCATAAACCGAGAAAGGGTAAAACTAAGCTAAGAACACTAAATAGAAATGCATGAAGAGCAAAATGTAAGAACAAACTCAGAAACTAAATACAAAGGGAAACACCTATATGGCAAGCTCTTTTGAGCGATAATTAATACAGGGGACTCAACAGAATATGGCAAGACCTGAACTGAAAAAAAAAAAAAAAACAGTAGCTCAGGAAGGAAAAAACAACAATAAATTATGAAAATAGACCTCAAGGAAAGAACTAATATAGCAGAAACTATGAAGCATAAATTACTCTCAAGCACAGGAGGATAGAGTACCCAAAAACTGTACTCAAGTCAGAATAGCACTACTTCAGCATATTTTTACTCAAGTAATTAGTATCCATCCAAGAAACCACTCAAGAGTAAATAGTGTTTGGTAAAAAGCCTGGTTAACACCTGAATAACTGACCAGAACATCTGATTTAAAAGTGATGTCATCAGACAGACTAAAGGTCTAAAGTTATGTGCTGGTTTGATGTTTTAAAGACAAAATGAAAACAAATAACATAATTACAAAATAACAAATGAAGGCAAAAGAAGCACTTCCATTTTTGTTCTATATAAATCATATTAAACTAATACAGAAGGTAATGTATATGTTAGAACAGGGTCAGATTTGTCCAGTAACAATATGCAGTGTTTACTCTGTGGGAGCTTCAGATGTCTCAGCAGATGGAAACTAACATCAGATCAACAAAGCTGGTGTTCAAACAGGAGGTCTCACTCTGTCATCACCTGTAGCTGTGTCTGAATCTGCTGCAGTTTTGATTAAAATGTTTGTTCTTCCTTCAGTGAAGCATAGTCTATAGTATCCAGAAGTTTTACTCACGTAACAGTACTGATACTTCACAGTAATACTAGTCAAGTAAAAAGTACAATGTAGTAAAACTACTCCTAAAAGTAATTATTTTCCCAAAAAGTTACTCAAGTAAATGTAATTAAGTAGCAGTAATTAGTTACTATGTGCTCCGAGACATTTTGAATTTGACTCCCGTGGATCAGACTCAGAACTGGCTTTGTTCAATGGGACGACTGATCCATAGCGCTATAGATGGATATTACGACACTGTTTCTGTCCCATATTTAACGAAGGAGAGCGCTGCCGTTTCCCACTTAAAGCACTGCTTCAGGAGCCTGGAAACCACGCCGGCAAGTTTGGACCTTGCTACGCAGAGAACCGCCGTCAAGGAACCTCCCATTAAAAGCGCCTGATGTCCAGAACCTGAGCTGCCGGCCCGATGATGGTTCTGTACACGACCACACTAAACGGGTCACACGGGACAACTGGAACCGGTTCTCCTCCCTTCATGTTTTCAATCAGATGTCAGCTCCATCTTTGCCGTTTCATCCTGGAGGACCGAGCGTCCCCACGCTGATCCCGGGTTCTGGCAGGGGAACCCGGGTTCTGGCGGGGGAACCCGGGTTCTGGCGGGGGAACCCGGGTCCAGGGCGCTGATCCCGGGTTCTGGGAGGAACTTCCTTGTCTTCTGTCTCACAGTTGGCCTCCTGGACTTCAACATCCAGACACGCTGGTCCAGTCTGAAGATTTAAATATGAACTCATGCCTTATATTCACAGGGAGTCAAATCTATTTTCATTATTTAAACCCTAATTATGAGTCATTATGTGAAGTTTGGGTCTAAAGAACCAATAGATGAACATATTTATTGTCACACGCTAACAACACGGGACATAAATGTGAAATTAATATGCAGCTGAGAAGATTTAAAGTTAATTTTGTAATACATTGATGTCATCCTGTAATACTTGAATAAATGAACAGAATATTTTAGATCAGATTAAAAACCTTCAAAATAAAACCGAGTTGATATTTTAATGTCCTAGTTAAAGCCTGAGGTGGAGATGCATGGAAGCGTCTCAGTGGTGTAATAAAAGTTCAGAAACATGATGATCTTGAAGTCATTTATTAGAAATGTTGAAGTCATACAAGGACATTTACAGGATGAGAGGAAGACTACAGAGTTCATGTGCTGAAGGCGCAACGGCCAGGCCTCCGTCCAGCAGGGGGCGCTCAGCGGGAGAACTGCCTCCTGTCGCTCTGCCCCCTGCTCACATGCTTGAAGATCCTGGACTTCTTCACGTTCTTGGACTTCTGGTAGCCGAAGCCGCCTCCACCGCCGCGTTTCTGCAGCTTCGCTCCTTTGCTGCTGTGAACATCTGGAGGAGGAGGTCAAGGAGAACCAACAGCTGGCGATCTGGCGCCCCCTGCTGGACTAAAGCCGCATGTCAGACATTTAAATGCAGCCTGGTCCTCAGGCCCCGCCCTGCATGCGGTCCAGTTTTAGGGCATTTTGGTTCTGAAATAATAAGCTTCACAACATTTCCTGGATACCAGACCCAAGACGACGCTTCAGTTCCTGGAAACGGCCGTTTTCTACAACCTGACGTCACACTGCATCCGTCTCGTTTTACTAACATTTGAGTGAAACTGGAGATAAATTTGAGCTGATTTTTGTCTCCACAGTCGAAACCTTTTATCCTGAAAGTTTCTATTTACATTCTGGAAGAGAAATATTAAGGTTTGCTGACAGAAATCAGGTTTTTATGGGCCGCCTCCATCAGTAGCTAGAATAATAATAATGAAATCGCTCACTGAGCTTCATTCAGCTGCAACAACCAGGACGAAGAGACGGCTTCTCGCCCCGGAAACATCTGGAGAAACCAAACCACCGAACCCCGAGCAGCAGCAACTGATTTGTAGAAATCAAATCTTTTTCTAGGGTAAGTTTGGACCAGAGACTGGAGACTGGGACCAGTATAGGCTCCCGGGCTCCAGGTCTGAAACACAACCCCTTAAATGTGCGAATGTTTCAACTCCCTCTGACTTTAAAGCGTCTGTTTTCAGAGTCAGCAGGGTTATGGCAAGCTGTTTTAACATAAAATGAGCTTCACCATGCTTACATTCCAGAGATCTGAACCAGTTTATGACGAGACTAAGCTCTCTCTGATTATATCCTGACTAAATGACGTCAGAGTCACCTTTAAGTTGTTTGGAGGCTTCAGTTCAAGATGTTTGCAATGAGTTACTGAGGACCTGAAACATTTATTTCAGATGTTCATGAAATGACGAGTGTAGATTTGTCAGATTCAACTGGTGGAAATGACACTGCAGACATCTTGAAAACAAATAATGACTCAACAAAACTAAGGTAGAGATGCCCGGACCTGTAATTCTGACTCGTCATGATTCCTTTTCAGATATCTCCAGATTAATTAGAGATATCGGGAACATTTTTTAATCCGACAGCTTTTCTGTTTCAGATGTAAATTAATATTCTGATTGGTCAGAAAGATGTCACTGATATCTGGGATTATCATTCTGCCAAAACATCCCAGGTTTAAGTGGCATTTTTGAAATTTCAGTTAAAAAGAAAAATCAAAAATTCTCCATTTTCAGCTTGTTACTGAGTCGCCAGCAGCCCTTGCTGCTCTCAAGCCGTTTTTAAGTGCAGTGTTGGTGTCTTGGAAGAGAACACACAGGAAAATCTTAGCAGCTTTCTGCAGCAGTCTTCAGTTCACAAAGTTCTTGTTCTCCTCACGTCCCAAACTGCTGAGCTCTGTCTACACTGAGCCAATTTCTGACGCAGAAAACCCAAAATTCAGCAGGCAACTATTTGGACAACTCAGTGGTAGCACTAGGGGGCTTACGCACATTTTCTTTATTCGGATATCTAAATTTGTGATTTAGAGTCATAATTAGTTGCAGATATCTGGCATTGTAATTAGAGCAGTGCGACGCCATCTTGAAAGGAACTTTGATCAGTCAGAATGTGACTGGAGACATCTTGAATTCTTCTTCCTACTAGAATGTGAATGCAGGTATGTGAAACTATCATTCAGGGTAGTCGAAATGTCTGGTCAAAACTCATTCTTGAAATCTGGAATGTGATCACAGGTAGTCGGATGAAACCGATTTTATGTTAAAACGGCCTGCCACAGGGTTTCCTTCCTTCTCTCCGATCCGAACAACAGAACAGAGAAGTTGATTAAATCCCTTTAACATGTCTGCAAACCTGGTCTTCGTAGTGGCTTCCTCCCTTCATATCAACATTTCTTACATCCACCAAGAACCGCTGAAGGAAACGACCCAAAAGCCTCTGAAGACGCTGAGCGCAGCTTCCTCCTTCACCAAGCGTCACCAGCACGGAGCGGCGTCAGGTTTCAGCGGCTGGAGGATTTCTCTTCCGTCTCTGGCTGAGGACCACGAGCCGTTTCTCCTGCTAGCCTAGCCTAGCTAGCGTTTGTTCTGGTTGTATTTACCCAGAATGCCCTGCGCTGTAGTCCACTTCCTGCTTCTGGAGCGGCATCCGGTCCGCTTGGCGTTCACATCTGCATCCGAAGTGGAGCAGAGTTCAGTTCAACCGAACCCGGACCGAGGTTTGAACCTGGACCAGAGTTCGGGTCAGAGGCTCGATTACGCGTTCACACCCCCCCCAACCGGACCGGACCGGCCCCTCGAGGGTGACGGACCGGAGCGTTCACACCCCCCAACAGGACCGGAGCGTTCACACACCCCCAACCGGACCGGAGCGTTCACACACCCCCAACCGGACCGGAGCTGGACCGGCCCCTCGAGGGTGACGGACCGGAGCGTTCACACCCCCCCCAACCGGACCGGAGCGTTCACACACCCCCAACCGGACCGGAGCTGGACCGGCCCCTCGAGGGTGACGGACCGGAGCGTTCACACACCCCCCAACCGGACCAGAGCGTTCACCCCCCCCCCCAACCGGACCGGACCGGCCCCTCGAGGGTGACGGACCGGAGCGTTCACACCCCCCAACCGGACCGGAGCGTTCACACACCCCCAACCGGACCGGAGCTGGACCGGCCCCTCGAGGGTGACGGACCGGAGCGTTCACACACCCCCCAACCGGACCAGAGCGTTCACCCCCCCCCCCCAACCGGACCGGACCGGCCCCTCGAGGGTGACGGACCGGAGCGTTCACACCCCCCAACCGGACCGGAGCGTTCACCCCCCCCCAACCGGACCGGAGCGTTCACACACCCCCAACCGGACCAGAGCGTTCACCCCCCCCCCCAACCGGAGCTGGACCGGCCCCTCGAGGGTGACGGACCGGAGCGTTCACACCCCCCCCAACAGGACCGGAGCGTTCACACACCCCCCCCCAACCGGAGCTGGACCGGCCCCTCGAGGGTGACGGACCGGAGCGTTCACACCCCCCCCCCAACAGGACCGGAGCGTTCACACACCCCCAACCGGACCGGAGCTGGACCGGCCCCTCGAGGGTGACGGACCGGAGCGTTCACACCCCCCCCAACCGGACCAGAGCGTTCACCCCCCCCCCAACCGGAGCTGGACCGGCCCCTCGAGGGTGACGGACCGGAGCGTTCACACCCCCCCCCAACCGGAGCTGGACCGGCACCTCGAGGGTGACGGACCGGAGCAGAACCGGAGCGTTCATCCCCCCAAGCCCCTCGAGGCTGGACTGAAGCGGGCTGAGCCGGGCTCACGGCTGACGTCGTGCAGGAAGTACCGGAGGCGCTGAGAGCGCCGATGCTGCGGGGGCAGAAGGCTGAGTTTACCCAGGTTGGGAGCAGCTCTGTGGAGCAGCGAGCCCCCGCCTGAGGAGCAAAGGATACTCAGGTCCACGTAGGGGGGCACCTTGAAGCCGAAGGACTGCGCCACCATGGGGAGGTTCAGGGTGCTGACGCTGTAGATCTGTTTGAGCGAGTGCGAGTCGTACGCCCTGACGTAGGACTTGTAGGCCTCCTGGGCCGACTTGTGGAGGTAGTAGTTCTTCTCGATCAGCTTCTCCAGCTGGGGAACGGGACAGAGAGGAGAGGTCAGAGGTCGGCCCGCGGTTTCCGGGCCGAGGAGCGCCCCGCCGGCTCCGACACCTCACCTGGGACTGGATGTCGGAGATTTTGCTCCAGGAGAACTCGAACTCGCTCAGCGGGACCTGCAGCAGAGGAGAGCAGAGGTCAGCCAGCGGCAGGAAGCCGGGGACACGGAGGTCAGGGGTCAGGGGTCACCTTGGCCTGCTTCAGGAAGCGCAGGAAGCCCAGCTCCTCCGGCCGCAGGATGAGGAGGGCGTGGCCCCTTCCGTCGACGCCTCGGGCGGTCCTGCCGACCCGGTGGATGTACTCCTGGGGACGGAGAGAGAAACGTCAACCTTTGACCCTCCCCGCCCCGACCCTCCCCGCCCACCGCCGCGTGCAGACCTTGGGGTCGTCCGGCGGGTCGTACTGGACGATCCAGTCCACCTCGGGAATGTCCAGGCCTCGCGCCGCCACGTCCGTGCACAGCAGGATGCCGGAGTCGGCGTTGCAGAACTGGAAGAAGGTGGTGGTCCGTTTGGTCTGCTTCTGCTTGCCCTGCGGGGAGAAACCAGAGCGTCAGAGTCGCCGCCGCCGCCGCCGCGCAGGGCCGACAGGGATCGCCGGGAGCTCACGTGGATGGCCATGACGGGGAGGTCGATGTAGTTCAGCAGCTCGTAGTGGAACTTCACCGACATGCAGGAGGAGAAAAACACCATCAGCTTCTTCCGGCGGTTCTTCTTCAGGAAGGTGAAGAGCAGCAGGAAGCGCTTCTCCGACGGACACACCACGTAGCCCTGCAACGCCACGGATGGAGCCGTCAGTCGGTCAGCGGGGCGCGGGAAGGGCCTCCTTCCTGCGGCAGACGTACCTGCTCCAGGCCGTCCACGGTGGCGCTGTCCTTGTTGTCGTCCACGCCCACGTACAGCGGCTCCTTCTTCAGCGAGATCCGGGCCAGGTCCTCCACCCTGCGCGTCTGCGTGGCCGAGAACAGCATCGTCTGCCTCTTCTCTGCAGGACAGCGAGACACAGCGAGTCAGAGGCGGCGGGACGACCGGGGCGGCTGCTGCTCGGCGGGAAGAACGTACTGGGCAGCAGCTTGATGATCTGCTTCAGCTCCTCCTCGAAGCCCACCTCCAGGATCCGGTCGGCCTCGTCGATGATCAGGCACTGCAGGTTCTTGTACATGAAGCCCGGAGTGTTCTGGGACGAAACGGGAGCAATTACGGCGACACGAGGGAAACTGGGTGGGAAACTGGGAGAGAAACTGGGAGGGAAAGAAGCAGCAGCAGAGCCAAACCTGCAGGTGGTCCAGCAGGCGTCCGGGCGTGGCCACCAGGATGTTGACGCCGTTGGCCAGCCTCTGGGCCTCGGCCGAGCGGTTGCTGCCCCCCATGATGAGGCCGAAGGTGTGGACGTGGTGCGCCATCAGCTCCTTCATCACGCCGTACGTCTGCATGGCCAGCTCGCGCGTGGGAGACAGGATCACCACCCCGGTCCCTGCAGGAGGAAGAGGAGGGCCGTGGAGTCAGGAGAGCCGGGGCGGAGCCAGGCGGCGCGCCGGGAGGAGAACTCACCGTTCCTGGGCATGAACTTGAGTTTGTTGATCAGCTCGATGGACGGGATGAGGAAGGCCAACGTCTTCCCGCTGCCGGTTTTAGCAGCCGCCAGGATGTCCCTGCAGAGAAACGAGCCTGCGTCACTCCGACCTGACCGTGTCACCAGCAGGAGGAAGCACGTCTGATCTAGCGGGAACTAGTCTGCGCACGACTGGAGAAAACATCTGCATGTTCTCCTGGTTGCTAAGAAGACCTCCTGGTGTTGTTGCTGGACCAGTTTCAGCCCCCCCCCACGTTCATCTGACCTGCAGCCTGGTCTAGGTAATGGAAGGGTGCAGTTTACCTCCCCTCCAGCAGGGGGCGGATGGTTTTGTGCTGGATCTGGGTCATGTGTTCGAAGCCCATCTCCCTGACGGCCCTCAGGGTGTGGTCGCTCACCAGGCCGGCGAGGGAGGAGAACGAGGTGTCCTCGAACGCTCCTGGGCAGAAAGCAGCAGATCAGCTGGAGTCGCCGTCACCGGCTCTTCTTCTGCTGTGAGCCCGGCGCCAGCGTGTCGCCTGTCAGAGGAGCCACCTCCTCCCAGAGAAGAAGAGCGCAGCCGTCTCTGTTGCGCACAGGCAACACCTGAAGGCAACACGCACTCATGGTGCGTTCAAGCACCAGCCCTGACTGGTTACCTGTTAACCCTGTGGGTAGCTCAGGCTCCTCTTCTTCTTCTGCATCTCCTCCTTCCTCTTCCTCAGTCCTGATCTTCTTCTCAGCTGAAACTGAACAAACATCAAACCAGTTAAACTCAACCCCCACCAGCCTACTTCCAGCTGCTCAACTGGTGCTGATTCTACCTGCTGCTTCACCTTCTGCAGCTGCTAACTTTCTTTTCTTCTTCTTCTGTTTCTTCAGCGGAGCTTCTTCTACTTCATCCTCCTCAGCCTGGTTCTTCTGGTTCTCCTCAGGTTCTGGTTGATACTCAGCAGCTGGTTCCTCACAGCCTTCGTCTTCCAGCCCGTTGGACCTGACCGCGCCTGAACCAGAACCAGAACACAGACGGACCAACACGTGAGGATGGGTTCCGACGCATCAGAAACATCTGGACTGCTGCTGAGACGTTTCACAGCAGAGGAGTTCATCCATCTGGCTGAGATGCTCCTCCTCAGAGATGCCAGGAGAACATCCATGGACCAGGGGCGTTCCCATCAACTACACATTAACGCAGAACTGGGAGGTAACTGGGAGGAAAACGGAGGAGAGCTGGGTGGAAAAGTGGGAGGACAACTGGGTGGAAATCTGAGAAAAACCGGGATTTCTGAATAATTAGATATTTTTTGTATATTTTCTCAAAATTCAAAGTTATGTCTTCAACATCAACATGAATCCAACATGTAGCAACTTGGTTAACAGAGTATCAGGGTCGGACTAAGAGATTCGGTTTATCACGAGAACAGAATCACAACATTAGCAGAAAGAAGCCGTAAAATGACGAGAAGGTTGTTTCAATGAGAGACCGAGGACCGAGCGAGGACCGAGCCCTCCGCGCTGCTCAATCAGCCAGAGGGAGAAAATAACCCCAGCTGTTTTCACGAGGCTCATCTGAGATGTGGAACATCGTCCTGTTGGCTCCAGGATGGCTGGAGGGGGGTCCGATTAAAACCGAGGAGTCCAGGAAGAACCAGATGGACCACCAGAACCAGACCGAATATTCCAGAATAAAAGACAACGCCGATACATTGCTGCTAACAGCTCGGTTTCCAGTTTCACTCCGTAATCTGCCAGTTTAACACAGACGCTCATGATTCTCGGATCGGCCCTGAAACCTGTGGGAGTATAATCCTGGTTCGGTTCGGTTCTGACCCGCCAGTCGGTTCCGGATCACTCACCTGCCTCCTCTTCCTCCGTCTGCTTCCTCTTCTGTTTTCTCTCTCGGTTCTTTTCGGTTCTTTTTTGGATTTTCTTTCGGAGCAGCTTCATCTGAAGGTCCGCCATGGTTCCTCAACACGTGTGTACAAATGTGACGATCAGGACCCCTCAAGACACCCACTGCTGTGCCTGAATAAAAACAGACGTGGGCCTGTGAAAGGAGCCCGAACGTCTGCCTGAATGAAAAGATGTTCCCCGTATCTCTGCTGAAGTCACATTATTTTTCAATAAAACATTTATTGATCAAATTTCAACGTGTTTCAATGAATAATAATAATTCCTACCTTAGCAGCGTTAAAAACGACTTGAGGCCGTGGTTTTCAACCTGTGGTGCAGGGGCCTCTGGTGGAACTCTGATTACTTTTAACTGGGGTCAGGATTTAATGCGGGGTTTTTTGAATGATTAATTACATTGATTTTAATGTGTTAAATTTTTTTTTTTTTTTTTTTTTTCCCCCACATTTTGGTACACCAGTAAATCTGACACACAAAGGACCTCCGCTAACAGCAGCGATGAAGCGGCTCCTCTGGGGGTTAATTTCTGCTTCCAGAGCCGATCTGATGCTGGAAAAGACTCCAGTTGTGTTCAAGTTGTGCTAAAAGCAGTCGGCCTATCAGAGAAGCTATGCTAGCCTAGACTAGCATCTCAATGCTAACCATGTAGCAGCAGCGCTAACGTCAGCGTCCACAGTCCACGTTTCTAAAGAAGCTCCATGAATGATCAGGGTTCCTGAAGCTCTGGAGAGATGAACTTTGCTCCAACCTGATGCTGGAAGAGCCTGAAGAGCAGATTAAATCTAGAAACATCTTTGCTGCTCAGCTCAGCTGCTGTTGATTCAATCACTTAGCAGCAAAAAGGGGTTTTGAACTGAAAATGTTGCTGATTTTGTCGATTAATTAATTACAGACCCTGAAATTAACAAGCAGTGCTGCTGGTAATGTATTTACCTCTAAGTTGGAACGTGGATCTGAGGATGACATTTAACCCAGCTAAAGGTAAACTGCTGTTAGCAATGTGCCATACTTCATCAGGAAACTGCTAAAAAGATTGAAGGTGTATTTCTCACCTGGCACCAGGAAGCCTGATGGAACGAAGCCGAGCTGGAGGAGCGATGGTTTGGACCATGTTCTGCTGGGAAACCTTGCCTCCACCCTGTGTCTTCCTGATGTCCTGATTCCAGGTCATTCAGGGGTCTTCATGGAGCCCCCACTTCAGTGGGTCAGGGGAACCAACACACCTTGAGCAGGTGGTCATAATGTTATGCCTGATCAGTGCACATTCAAGAGCTGCAGCAGCATCTTTGACACTGATGACAAGGTGTGAGTGACAGATTAAATCAGATACAACTCCAGAAATGTTGATTATTATTATTATTATTATTATTATTACAAGGCAGCCATCTTAGATTTTGAGGTCAGGGTAGGTGAGAATCTTCTTTTTCCAACTCTGAATTCTGCCTTCTTGGCACATTTCTCATATTTTCAGCAAAAACATTATAAATTTTAGCTTTTGAGTAAAAATAGAACAAAAAACTAAATCTTTCAACTAATCAAGCAGCGCACATGGGTGAAAAATGATTATTTCTTGGTATTTACTTAAGATGTGCTTTATTAATGTTATAAATAATTTATAATTATTTGCAATTCTTCACATTTTAGCTCATTTACATGCTGCATATATATATATATATGCAAATATAGATTTTCACCTAATTATTCAGAATATTGCAGCTTCTTAAAATAAATTATAACCAGATGTTCAACCTTTAGCCTATAGCTTGAGCCGCTGAGCTCCTCCTGTCCAAATGATGAAGTCATCATCATTTGGCTTCTTCCTGTTTTCAGTTGCTTCAGAAATGGGAACAATAAAAGTTCAATGTGACATTTTAATGGAGCCTCTTCAGGAATTTATCTCCGCAGAATCTGAAAAGCTCCAAAAGTAAACATGAGGCCAGCTTTTCCCATGCAGCCATCCTGGGGTAGGTCTCCCGATAGCTCTCCTGTGAGAGGACCAGCAGGACTCCACGCTGCTGCCAGATTGTACTGTTTGGGTTGCAGTAATAAAGTCCCCCTCTTGGTCTGAAGCTTCCAAATAACTCAGTGTTTGTTTCCTTACGTCCAGATCCAGTTGATAGCCAGATGCGTCGCTGGGTTGGAAATCATTTAGAGGAGCGTTCTGCCTGTTCTCCATCCCTGAACGCCTTTGTTTTGTGATGGGGAGCGTGAGCTTCACCAGACCTGGTTAAATCCGTCCTCCTGCCTGTTCTTCCTGTGTCTCCACTCTGAGGGGAAGATGTTCCTTTGCTGCCTCAAAGCTCCCATGATGGAGAGATAACCGGTGCTGTAAACCTGTCGGTGGTCATAATGCTATGCCTGATCTGTGCACTGATACAAACATGTATTATTCTTCCTTTAAAGGGCCAGTATTCTGTTTTCCAGCCACATAGAATCATTTTATAGCTCAATCCAGCAACTATGTTCCCTTCAGTTATAAAAATGCCGTTTATATCAATTATGACTTAAAAGAAATCTGACTTCATATTTTAAGGCCTTGTAATTGGGCCTCTGTCTCTTTAAGAAAGTCCTGCTCTTTCTGAAACTGCCTCCTGGAAGTCATCACAACTGCTCTCCTCTATTAACCCTTTAACAACGTTTTTACCAGCGTTGCATTGAGAAATAGCTGGTATGATGAGCTCAGCAGATACGCCGTTCCACCAGGTGTTTGCTAATTTCTGCTACTGTTAGTCTGTAGGAGCTGAGTGGGGAAGTCACGGGGGAGAGGAGCTCTGTAAGGTGGAAGCTCGGAAGCTTGGAAACTGCAGCTCCGAGGAGGAGCTGCACCTCGAAGGCGGAGCTGTATCCGTCCAGGCGTTTTGCTCAGCTGAATGGTTGCCATGGAGATTAGAGGATTTCTTCAGCACTGCAGGTATGTTTTTGATGAGGGAAGAACATCAGAGCGTGATGGGAAGCTCAAACAAGCCGATTTAACGTCAACAGCAGGCAGCTGGTGGGTTTACCTGAGGATAACTGCACCCAGAGCCTCCCAGAACCAACCGCAGCGCTTGGTTTCCTGAAATGGGTCGCAGACCGAAACCAGCTCACTTCCTCCTGCTGCTGCCTCCTCTTCACGTCCTGCATTTATTTTTAATGTGACACTGACCTCCATTGCATCAGCACGTGGGTGGTTCACAGCTTGACTTGCTAAGGACAGTCTGGAGAGACCAGTTCACCCAGTCATGTTCTTGGACTGCTGGAGTACCCAGAGAGAACCCTCACATGCACAGGGAGAACATGTAAACTCCAAGCAGAAAGACCCCTGGTTGGGATTTGAACCCAGGACCTTCAAACTATTATGACCTGCATTATTGTTCTGGTGCACCTCAGTTAATTAAAATATCATCAAAACATTCATTTATGTCAATAATTCAACTCAATAAGTGAACCTCAGATATTATACTGATCTAACATGTTTATTTCTGTTTTTCTGATGGTGTTGACAAACATCTAATGAAGTCCTATTATTCTCTAGAGCATTGAATCACAGAAAGGATTAACAGAAATGTTCTGTTATGGCCGACAACATCACTGCTGACCTGAGCATCATCCTGCAGACCATCCGACTCCCTACATCAGGAGGGACAGGTCAACGCTGCAGAAGCACAGTGTTAACAGAGCGCTGTACCCTAGCATATTAACGGAAAGTTGAGTGGAAGGAAAAAGTGAGGTGGAACAAGCTGCACAAGCAACAGGGATATCTGTAGCTTGGGGAGAAAGTCTG
This sequence comes from Anableps anableps, assembly GCA_014839685.1. NCBI lineage: Eukaryota > Metazoa > Chordata > Actinopteri > Cyprinodontiformes > Anablepidae > Anableps > Anableps anableps. Next base: position 38,926,198 of record CM026075.1, on the reverse strand, counting down.
TTAAAGAGTTTGCTGGAGATGCAGAAAGTGTCAGAACCTGAAGAACCACCACACACAGACATATCAGAACTGTCTGGGCTGAGGAGAACCAGAACTGGACTGTTGCACAGTGGTCCAAAGTCCTCTTTTCAGATGAACGTTCATACTGCATTTAATTTGAAAGAGTGCATGGAGCTATAGGGTTCAGAAGATTTAAATCCTTCTTATTGGTCTGATGAACTGAGTTTCGGGTTGCATGAGCTGGAAGCCAGAATCATGAACACGAACAGAAATGAATGACTGTGTGGAAAGATTCTGATATATGACCTTTCCAATGATGTTCTGATCTCCTTGGGCGCCCATGAATGTGACCCACTTGGTTCTGAGAAGTTCTGGAAGCTTCAACGAGATGTTGGATAATGAAACTGGGTGTTCAGGAACCAGTAGACGTCTTTGTGGTCCCAACATGAAAAGGCTGGGATATTATGGGATTCGTTCTAATGAAGCGAGCAGCTTCCTGAGATGTTTCTCAGCAAATATGAGAGCTGAATCAAACCTTCTGCTCACAGAAGCCTTCAGATGTTTTCATGAACCTGCTGGAATTTTGGGGGTCTGTGGGGGTTACTGCTTCTTCAGTACTTTATAAACAGAGAAATACTTCTGTTGAATAACAGTAAAATACATAAAAATGGGACTTTAACCCATCAGTGGAGCCACCAACGACTTCAGTGATTTCTCCCACTGGGTCTGCCCCCTTTCTATGCCGGCGAGGCAGGAGGTGTGTCGGGTGGGGGCAGTTTCTTAATCTTCCAGTGCTGATATAAATGTTGAAAATGAAAATAAATGTTAAAATTCATAAAAACAATGAAGCCACAAAGTCAGTTGAAAATGATATGTTCCAGTAATCACCAGGTTATTTCTCATTTATGTTGATGATGATCTTTTGGGGCTTTCCTTTTGTACTCAGAAGTCTGAATTCAGTTTGATGTCAAAAAAACAAACCAAAACCTGCTGGAACAGCTCCTGGAGTTGGAGTTCTGACACAGAAAACTACAAGTCACCATCCAGTCCTGAGGCTGGAACAAAAAATATTACAAGAGTTGCAGAAATAAATGGTTTATTTACATTTTTCACCTTCTGTTTCTACTTAAACCAGCTGCATTCAGGACAGAGTTCTGTTATGAACATGTTCCTTTCACGGTTCAAAGACATAAAACTCAGAAAAATAAATTTTTAGTCAGTAAATAAATTTTGTTTCTCCAACATAAAATATTACCGACCCCAAAATGGAGCCTTGTGGTACCCCACAGGACAGAGGAGGAAATAAAGGTGCTTCAAAATACAGAAAATATCGTGATTTGAGAGGAGCCATTAACACCCCCCACTGCTCCAGGAGGCCAAGCAGCAGTTTCTCATCTGAACACATGGAAACATTGGTTAGCCACTGGGCGTGGCTCCATTCCTGCACGTTGGAAAGGTCCAGTTTTTAAGGTTTGTCAAAATCAAACCTGAGAAAAGAGGAACAAGACGCCTCCATCTTCCCTCCTTTCACTGGGCTTGTTTAAGATGCTTTCAGCTCAATTAACAAACAACTTTATTATTATTATTCACAAATTAACATCTTTAGTGTTAACTTTGTTCGATTAATGGATAAACTCAGTTCCAAGCCCAGATTTAGTGGCACTATGGCTGCCTTTATTGATAGTAATCAAACAGAAACTGGGCAGAGAGAGAAGGGGGAAGACATGCAGGCTAACAGTCTCTGCACAAGAGGCTGCCTCCACACATGTTCATTTAAACATGGCTTTAATACATCAAATCAACAGTTCCTCAACATTTAGAACAGCTTTATTGGGAAATCCAGAAAATGTTTGGGTTTGTTTAAAAGACTAAGAGCTCCTCTTTTAGGACTTCTGGGATTTGAACAGTCAACCAGGATCGCTCAGTGTGGTGGAACATTTTTATTATAAATTAATACATTAAAATCACTATAATAAAACATGACTTTAATAATATTTCATATAAAATATGTAATATGTTACATATTTTCTTATAATCAAAAGATGGTATTAAGGTGGATTTTTTTATAAGGTATTAATGTAAAATTAATGTAAAATTTTACTTATTTTCTTATAATCAAAAGAGGAGATAGTGGTGAAAATGTTTTATTATATGGTACTATAATAAGATTTTATTCTAAGGTAATATATCATTAAAGTCATAATATATTACCTTACAATAACATTTCCCACCAGGCAGGTCATAATTTAAGGCGCCACCTCCTGTCTCGCCCCTCATCCCTTCGGGCCGCCCCAGCTGCCGGCTGGCTGCTCAGGAGCGGAGCCCGCTGAGTGACAGCCGCCCCGCCCCGCCGCCGCCGCCTCTCTGGCCGGCCCCCGCCATCTTGCCTCTCCCTGGCTGCGGAAGAGGAAACGGTTCTGTGCGGGCTCATCAGGGTTCCGCCTGTCCTCCTCCAGCCTCCAGCACAAACCCAGCGCTTCTACGACAGCAGAGACCCGGGGCAGAGATGGCTGGACGGTTACCGGCGTGTGTGGTCGACTGCGGCACGGGGTAAGCTGCTGGAGCCGGGGAACCGGGCGATGAAGCGGGGCTCCGGGGGGTCGGTCTGGGGGCTGTCAGCAGCAGCGGACCGGGGGGGTTCTGTTTACCGAACTTTAACTGCCAGCGTTGGTTCTGTCTGCTGTTTTTAACCTGACAAACAAACAGAACCGGTATAATTATTGTGGGTCAGCTTCCTCCGGGTTAACTCGATCGCTGTTCTTATTTCTCCATTAAACCAAACACTGTAAATCTGTTCATCTGCGCATGCGCGGTAGCACTTCCTACAACAACCTACACTTCCTCATTCAGCCGTTTTAGTCCATATATGGTTGTAACTCGGCACCAGAACCCGGTTATTACACCGGGACAGTCACCGGACCCGGTTCTGGTTCTTCCTGCATGTGTTTCTGCTTCTCTGCAGACAGGATGGTTCTGGTTCTGTAGATCTGGACCCTGATTCATGTGGAGGTTCTTCCCTCTGGCTGGAAACCAGTCTGCAGCCTTTGACCCAGTTCTGCGTCCTCTAAAAGTTCTGGCTCAGTTAGATCTAATGCAGTACTGTGCAAAAGTCTTGGTCCATTCTGCTTCCTTGTCCTTTAAGGTGGTTCTGGGCAGTAGACCTGCTGGGTTTTAAGGTGGTTCTGTAGGACTTTCAGTGTTTTTCTGGATCGTTTGTGGTCCGGTCCAGCAGAACCTAAAGAAGAACTCCTCCATGTCTGATCTGCCCCGTCCAGCGGGTCCGGACGCCTCACGGTGTGGGTTCTTCAGCCGATCAGCCACCAGCTTCCAGCGGCGCGGTGAGCGGGTCTTCTGCTGGAGCAGAGCCCGGGATGAGTCTCCGGTGTTGCTCAGTCAGTGTTGGGGCAGACACGCGTCAGCTGCCAGGGTCCTGGAGTCTCCAGAACCGCGGTGCGGGCTCTGGACGCGTCGCTCCCAGCTGGATGCATTCTTGCAGCCTGTCTGGGCAGGTTGAGGCGGACGTGCCGGGACTGTGCCGAGGAATGGGGCGGAGGGCAGAACCAGGGAGAAGTTCTGGTACGTTCTGCTCCAGCGAGCCACGTCTGTCCTGTCAAAGGAGGCTGTTGTCTGGTTACTGCGCTCGATGATGATCTGCAGGACATCACTGGAATAAGCCAGCGTCGAGATTTCTGCTCCGGCTCCCGGTGTTCGTCAGCATCTTGCTGTTTTCCTGCAGCGGCTGGACGTTCCTTCGGCTGTGGGCAGAGCTCAGATTCATGGATGCAGGAAGCTGCAAACGGTTCTTTTGAGGTCACATTTTTCTGCTTCCTGTTGATTAAAGAGTTTTCTGCATCAGAAAATGGAGGATAAAGACTCCTAGAATTAAGCTGAAGTCTGAATTTAAATAGTTATTTATTGTAAGAGCTGCTGGTGCTGCTTTGCCCTGAGCTTTGTCTGAAAGGCGCCTCTGTTTGGACCCGGCTGGGTTCTGTTGGGCTCAGACAGGCGGTTCCAGAGTGGAGATGTTGGACCGTGGTGGAGGAAACCAGACCCCCCCTACCTAATGTCAAGCACGGTGGTGGAGGGATGATCATGTGGGACTGTTTTGCTAACTGTGGACTCTTCTCCTCCCAGTTACACCAAGCTGGGCTACGCAGGAAACACGGAGCCGCAGTTCATCGTTCCGTCATGTGAGTAGCACCTGCAGACAGGAAGTCCAGCAGCCGCAGACAGGAAGTCCAACATCTACCGCTTCCTCTCTTCAGGTATCGCCATCAAAGAGTCGGCCAAGGTGGGAGACCAGGCCCAGCGGAGGATGATGAAGGGCGTGGACGACCTGGACTTCTACATCGGCGACGAAGCTGTGGACAAACCCACCTACTCCACCAAGGTACGAGTTCAGAGGTCAGGCCAGAGCTGAACCTCCGAGGGCCAGAGGCTGGACGCCACCGTGACTCAGCAGAGAACCGTACAGAGGGGTTCTGGATGGTTCTGTGTGGTTCTGGATGGTTCTGTGTGGTTCTGGATGGTTCTGTGTGATTAGTTCTGTGTGGTTCTGGATGGTTCTGTGTGGTTCTGGATGGTCCAGTGTTTTTCTGGATGGTTGTGTGTGGTTCTGGATGGTTCTGTGTGATTAGTTCTGCGTGGTTCTGTGTGATTAGTTCTGTGTGGTTCTGGATGGTCCAGTGGTTTTCTGGATGGTTCTGTGTGGTTCTGGACGGTCCAGTGTTTTTCTGGATGGTTGTGTGTGGTTCTGGATGGTTCTGTGTGATTAGTTCTGTGTGGTTCTGGATGGTTCTGTGTGGTTCTGGATGGTCCAGTGTTTTTCTAGATGGTTCTGATTGGATGGTTCTGGATAGTCCTGTGTGAGTGGTTCTGTAGAACCGTTGTCCAAACCAGATTCAGACTAGAACAGATCCTCCAGAATGTTCCGGTTCCGTCGGTCCGGTTAGAACCCCGGTGCCGACCTGCTCACAAGTTTAGGGATGATGCTGAGTCACTGGTTGCCATGGGAACGGACACCTGGCCAATAGCAGAGCCCCTTTAATCAGACGGGCAGACCTTCAGGTCCAGTTTCTACAGAACCAGTCAGAGTGGGCATATCTCTCTGCACTCTGATTGGACAGAAAAGCTGTGAAAGGAGAAACTGGACCTGAAGGTTCTGGACAGTGTGACGCGTCCTGAGACCGGATCAACATGGTAACTGAGGCCGGTCCAACTATCTGCGACCCGTTTGAACTTGGCACGGTGGTTCTGGAGGTCCAAACAGAGCTGGGTTATGAAGCTAGTCCCTGACTGGGTGATTCTCAGAGCAGGCGGATCCGGGTTCGTCCATGTTGTTCTGGTTCTGAGTGCTAACCATCGGACCTCTCCTGACCACAGTGGCCCATCCGCCATGGCATCGTGGAGGACTGGGACCTGATGGAGCGCTTCATGGAGCAGGTCATCTTCAAGTACCTGAGGGCCGAGCCCGAGGACCACTACTTCCTCCTGGTGAGAGTTCTGGACGGCCGACCCGGCCCGGTTCGGCCCGCCGGTTCTCTAACCATGTCTTGTGTTTGCAGACGGAGCCTCCTCTGAACACGCCGGAGAACCGCGAGTACACGGCTGAGATCATGTTTGAGTCCTTCAACGTCCCGGGGCTCTACATCGCCGTGCAGGTGAGACGCTCAGAACCGCCGGGACCGGGCCGGTTCTTCTTCACGTGTTTGATGGTTCCCTGTGCGCCCCGCAGGCTGTGCTGGCCCTGGCTGCCTCCTGGACCTCCAGGCAGGTCGGAGAACGGACCCTGACCGGAACCGTCATCGACAGCGGAGATGGCGTCACTCACGTCATCCCTGTGGTGAGTCCCGCCAGCCGGAGACACCTCAGCCGGGTTCGGGCTTCCTGCACGGCGGCTGACGGGTCCAAAGAGCCGCGAACATCAGCGATGCTCGCTCCAAACACCGCGAACAAAAACATAAAACATCAAGAATAAAACGCTGCAAACTCGCGTCACACAAGTCCTCCACACCACTAGGGGAAGTCGAGAGGGGGGAGCCTCTGGGACCAGACCCTCAGGAAAGACGGGATGTTTCACTGGTTATTTATTTTACACAGAGACGATGTCGAACAGTTCACGAACCTTTCAGAAGGAGAGATTCATGGAACCAGGTTGTAGCAAAAAATGCTAACTTCCACTGCAGTCCCTGAACAGGTTGATGCTAATCAGCTAGCATCAACCTGCTAGCTGATAAAAAGCCAGTATGACCATTAATTCCATCCACATCCAACCATTCATGATCCACAGCTCAGTGAAACCAGTCAGAACGTACAGAGGCTCGTCAAACCAGTTCATCAGCAGCGAGGGCCCGTCTGCTTACTCTGCAAACAACTGGAACATGTTCTGGTCTCCTCTGGCAAACTACATTATGGGATGCTGCACTGGTCGCCGTAGCAACTAGTCCTGTTATCTGATCTCAGACTGTCTTAAAGGTGGAGCAGTGATGCTAAACGAATGTTTGCATCAAATGTCAGACTCTCAAAATGTAAAAAAAAAAAAAAAAAAAAAAATCACATTTGGAAAGATATTTTTGTAGGTAATGTTACCGACTGCAGACTCCCCCTAGTGGTCTGGAGGACTTCTGCTCTGTGGAGCGAGTGCGCAGCATTTTTCTCGTTTGCTTCTGTTTCCCGGGGTTGCAGCGTTTTTCTGTTGCATTTATGTTTTTGCATCATTCATGTGTTTGCAGCTCGTTCGCTGCACGATTGCACCTGTCAGTATTTCTGAGCTGGTTTCTGCTCCAGACGGACCCAGGTCCGTTTCAGAGGTTCCTGTAGTCCAGGATCAGGACCGTTCAGGCTTAAACATCCCGTCTCTGCTGTAGTTCAACAGTAAACCAGGGGGCGCTGTGGAGCCACTCTGGATCCTGCAGCTCTGCACAGAGCAAGCTAAGCTAACTGAGATCCTGTTTGGGTCTGTTTGACCTGGAATGATGTCTGAACAGAACCGGCTGGAAACCAGATCAGACCAGAGAGGACCAGTCTGGGCCTCCAGGACTAATGGGCAAAGATCTGAAGACATCTGCAGCTGCTTGGCTTCAGCCTGAGGTTCCTTCAGGACATCCCACCACGTGGGCTTAGGCTGGAGTGTGATGGACCTTCTGACCCGGAGAACTGAACTCTAGCATCACCAGAACCAAACCAGAGGAGCACGGCCCACATCTGGTTCAGAGAGGTTCTCCTGGGAAGGAATCTTCTGTAGACTCCAGGATTTTCTCCAGCTGGTTCTGTTGACCCAAAGTTGGAAGCAGCTCTCCTGCTGAAGAACTCCTGAATATGGAGGAGGATGCTGGTGCAATACTGCCACCTCGTGGCAGCCGCGACTCATTACACGTAGACGGACTCATCCATCCGATTTACTGAAGCTCTGCTCTGCTTTATTGATGATTCAGCAGTTTTCTAAACGTTAAACCAGCAGAACTTGTGATGTTCCTCTCGTTTAATATTTGTTTCATCATCACTAGTGTTTCTTTGAAGAGTCTGAAGCTGACTTGGGTCATTAGGACAAGAAGTTGGTGTCCAGCAGGAAAACCCAGTAAAGCCGTGCTTTAATTTAACATCAGAGACATTTTTAAACCTCTGCTGCCTCCTTTGACTCATTTTAGTTGTTTTAAAACAGTTTAAAATGTTGAAGGTTCTGGGAGGAAACTTTAGACGTCCTCTGGTTTCTGATCCAGAGCAGCAGGTGAGTTTCTTCCAGGGTTGATGGATGTCATGTGACCACAGGTAAACTCAGGCAGCAGGAGCAGCAGAGTTTTAAAAAGGGTTCCTGTTCCTTTAAGAGCGTTTCCACCTGATGATGATGGTGGGGGGCAAACAGGTTATGAAAATATTCTTGCCGTAAATTTGAACCCAAACTAACCAGAGGAAGAAATGGTGAAAAGTTAGTACACCCTGCAGCAGCCTGTGTGTTTCTCCAACAGATTTGGACACATTAATATTATTTAATATCAGTTTTGACAATAAAACTGATATAAAACAAAAAAATTTCGTAAAAATAAATAAAAATATCTTTTTGGAATAAATAAGTACACCCCCACTGTTGTTTCCTCTGAAAATCAAGCAGAGGTGAATCAGATCAGGCCCAGATGAGGACATCATGACTCAGCGTTGTGTCCTCTCTGGAGCGCAGACCTCCAGCCTGCTGCTGCTGGAGAGAGAGAACATCATGGTGAGGTCCAGAGATCAGTCTGAGGTCTTCACACAGAAGGTTGGAGCAGCTTCTGGTCCAGGTCTGACTGCCCACACAAGTTCAGCCAGAGAGCAGACCAGATGCTGGAAGAAGTCTCCAGAAGACCTTCAGCAGGTTCTGGTTCCTGTGGATGTGAGCATTCAGGTCCGTCCAAGAAAGAGGCTGAATTTCATGCACGAAACCCTTGGTTTCTAAGGAGAACATGAAGGTTTTGCTGAAAGCACGTAGACCAGAACTTCTGGAAAATGTTCTTTGGACAGATGAGAGTAAAGCTGAATGATCTGGACACATCCTAACTAAGAAGCATGGGGTTGGAAGTGTCATGGTTTGGGGATGCTTTGCTGCATCAGGACCTAGTCAGACCACCATGAACTCCACCGTCCATCAGAGGGAGGTGAAGGAAAGCTGAAGCAGAATTGGACCTTGAAAAAATGGCCCAGTAGATCCGCCTCAGAATTAGGAAATCGAAAGTCCTGGAACAGCCCAGTCAAAGCCCAGATCTGACTCAGATGTGGGGAGCTGAAGCCCCTCAAACGTCTCATGGTGAAAGAAACTTCCCTCAGACTGATGTCAGTCTGAGGGAAGTTATTTGAAGCAACTTTTCTCCGTAAAGTTGCTTCAAATAAAAGTGGCAATATTATCTGGGTAGGGCGTGCTAACTTTTTCCTCAGTTAGTAAACAGATTAGTTTATTGAGTGGAAAAAGGCTAATTTTGTCTCTGTGTCCCAGGCTGAAGGCTACGTGATCGGCAGCTGCATCAAGCACATCCCCATCGCAGGTCGAGACATCACCTACTTCACCCAGCAGCTCCTCAGGGAGAGGGAGGTGGGCATCCCGCCAGAGCAGTCCCTGGAGACGGCCAAGGCGGTCAAGGTGGGTCCTCAGCTGGAGCCGAACATTAACGTCAGACTGAAGATCCCGGCTGGAAAAACTAGTTCAGTGTTTTCTGCAGCTGTCTGCATCAGGAGGACCGTTTTCAGCTGTTCTTCATGTGGACAGCAGGTGGTGCTGTTTTCACGGGTTTAGGTTGCGATGAGAGGGAACGTCATAAAGGAAACTAAATAGCTTCAGGTTCCTCAGGTTGAAGTCCAGAAATATTCCTTCAGCATCTCTGAAACAGATCCAGAAGTTCTCAGGCCCCAATTCTTCTCCATTGCTTCATCATCCTGATGGGACCTGATGGGGCTTCGTTCAGCTCATCTCCTGCATCCATGGCCGTCGCCCTGTGGGGGATGTGGGTGTTTTAACTCCCCCCACTTTTCCCTGCAGTTTCACCCAAAAACTGAGACGTTATATTTCTGAGCGTGCAGTGAGACCGATGTGAGCGCATATGTGTATGTGAATAAACCATAATTAATGGTGCGTGTGTTTAAATCTCACACACGCTGACTCGCTAATAACGTTCTGGCCCGCGCGTCGCTCCGAATGCTCGGCGGTTGCTCGCTCCGCTCTCATTCTGCTGCTCATGCAGTCCGGGTGAAACGCGGCCAAACTGGACAAAAGCGAAGCATACATCCGATCACAGACAGATCTTTTTCATCCAGTCACAATATTCCTTTCAAATACTGGATTCTGACTTCAGTCCCGCTTTGCTCTCAATAAAGAGATTTAAAATATAAATAGATTTAAAATAAAGGCAAATATAACTTTTGTTTCATCCTTTTTCATCCATTTACTGATGGTTTAAATGAAATTGACCACATCACAGAATGTTTAACTTGACCCTCGCTATGATCACTTTACATTTATGAAACGAATACAGTTCATCACAGAAGTATTCACACCCCTTGAATCTTTTCAGTTTGCAACCACAAACGTCAGTATTTTATTGTAAGTTCATGATAGATCAGTGAAAGGAAAGGATGTGTGATTTAAAATTGTTTAATGGACTACAATTTGCACTTTTTTTCATAGCTTGGCTGGTCCTGTGACATACATAGATGTTTCCTCACATAATGCATTTTTTTGACAGATGCATTAAATGCTGATTAAGATGATGATTAATATCAATTTATTCATATAGTATCCCCGTCCTCACGGTTCCTCTCGGTTCCCCTCACAGGAGCGCTTCAGCTACGTCTGTCCGGACCTGGTCAAAGAGTTCAACAAGTACGACACGGACGGCTCCAAGTGGATCAAGCAGTACACGGGCGTCAACGCCATCAGCAAGAAGGAGTTCACCATCGACGTGGGCTACGAGCGCTTCCTGGGGCCAGAGATCTTCTTCCACCCAGAGGTGAGTCTGCTGGACGCCGTCCGTCCGCTGATTATTGGACAAGAAAGGAGCGCGCAGGTCCGGTTCTGGTCCATGACCCATGCTGGGTATCGTCACAGCTCTCAGGTGCAAGAGAGGAATGAGCCTCCAACAGAACCAGGCTTAGTGGAACCAGGGACAGACCACCACAGAAGCACAGGGCCAGGTGTACCTTCTATGCTGCACCCAGAAGGTAGCAGACAGGAAAACCTGAACAAACCATCAGAACTTTCTGACCCGTTGTCTTTGATCCCAGTTTGCCAACCCGGACTTCACCCAGCCCATCTCAGAGGTGGTGGACGAGGTCATCCAGAACTGTCCGATCGACGTCAGACGTCCTCTCTACAAGGTAACCCCAGCGGCGTGGCTCCCAGCACCATCTGAGGTTCTCCAGGTCCGTAATCCTCATGCTCTTCCTTCGTCAGAACGTGGTCCTGTCCGGAGGCTCCACCATGTTCAGGGACTTTGGGCGGCGCCTGCAGAGAGACCTGAAGAGGACGGTGGACGCCCGGCTGAAGCTGAGTGAGGAGCTGAGTGGAGGAAAGCTCAAGGTGAGCTCAGCCTCAGCAGTCCTGGCTCTGCAGGTCCGGGAGCTCCTCAGCAGGAGCAGATCTGACCTTTGAACCCAAAATCTGCTGAAGCTCTTTTATTTTAGCTTAAAGAGAAAGAAGTTTTCTCTGTAGATGCTTGTTCAGCAGCCTGCGGAGCCTTTCACCTTTGACCTGTAGAATTTGACCTGGTGGTGATTTCTCTGGCCCAGAGAGAGTGAGTGGGAGCGGACGTCCCAGCAGGCTGAATCTGCTGGGACGTCCGCTCCTGGGAACGCTGCCAGACGTCTGAGATGATGTCCTCCTCCGAGAATGATGGACTTGACCTTTGACCCTGCCCAGGTTGATGGGCAGCAGCAGTTGCTGTCGTCTTCCCCCCTGGTGTTGAAGTGGAGCAGCGTTTACCTCATTTTAAAGGGATCCATGACGAGTTGAACACGTCGGCCTAAACGTGGTCATTTTCTGATTAACCTAAAAGCTGTTTGTGACACGTAAAAACTCATATTTACTTCAAGAACTCACCTACCGAGGTCGCCATGTTTTCACCTGCGCAATGCGTGCTGGGCCGATGACCCGGGGTACAGGATTACAGAGATTACAGAGTCCAGGTGGTGGAGGCTGACGAGGGCAGCCCACAAAACGTCTGGAATGAAGCAAACTACCTCGAAAGTTTTCATGCCCTGTTAAACATGAAATTATGTAATGAAACAAACTAATGTGATCAGTTTATGACCTGCTGGAGCTAACACCATTAGCAGGAGCTAACGCCACAAGCCGGAGCTAATGCCATTAGCAAGAGCGAACACCACTAGCGGGTGCAAAGCTGACTCGAAAGCAAAACAAACTTGAAGATAGTGAATGGATGTTTAAAGTGACAATGTTTGTAACACAGCGTTCTAATACATTTGACGAAATGTCTTGATCCTGATGCTAACTGTAAACCGCTTGACTTAGAAACTGAAGCTCTATGCTCTCTTTTCAGGTTAGCGTTTCCAAGCCGCTCAAACGGCAGCTTTTTCGGCTGAATCGCTCCTTTCTCCATTTTGTCCTCATCGTTATCTCACCTTGTCATTTCTGCATTGCCTCTGGTTCAAACTGAAAGGGCTGGATGGCGCTGGCACTGTAGCACCGAGCATACACCAGCTACCCAGGCTCAGCTGCAGCATAAACAACAAGGCGACATCTGTGTGACAGTATTTTATTTACATTTATAAAAACTACTTTCTCAGATAAAGTCAATTGTTACAACTAATCGTGGGTCCCTTTAAGACCCAGAAAGAACCAAACATGTTGGTTTCGGTGGAAACCTTGCTAATAAAGTTCTGCTCTTGTCTTTCATCGGTTTCATCTGAAGTGTAGCCATCACCTCCACAGCTGATGGTTGATCTCAGACTGTTACTGTTTCCGTTAAACTGACTGTGCATCAGCTCACTCTGGTTCTGCTCTCCTCCCGCAGCCCAAACCCATCGACGTTCAGGTCGTCACCCATCACATGCAGAGATACGCCGTGTGGTTCGGTGGATCCATGCTCGCATCGACTGTAAGCAACTTTTCATCATGTTCTGCAGAACTGAACCTGCTTTGGTTCCTCACAGAAACATGAAGCTGGAGATAACTGGGCTTCATGTTAAAGTGGGTCCGACTGGACCGCTTTAAGCCTCATTTGACTCAGAATTTATGATTATTTTCATGTTTTTCTTTGTTCTGGAAGCAGAAATGAAAAAAAAAAAACCTTTAATCTGACTGCAAAACGGAACAAGACAGAATGTTGCATCTAGATGAAGTAGCTCTAGACAGACCTACGTTCTGTAACGAATGCTGGGCCCCAAGATGCTGCACATCATGGTCAGATAGTGGAAACCCTTGCCTTGAAACCAGCAGACACCAGCTCAGTTTGGCTTGTCTGTGACTGGTTGACTGGATATGTTGGATCAGAAAACTGAGTAGTGAGATTTCCTCATTTTCTCAGCTGCTCTGGTGTCATCTGCAGGTTTTCCATCATCTGCCTTCATCACATAAATAATTCAGTTAATCAGTTTTTTACCATCAATTTAATGAGATTTAAATGAACACATTTGTTTGGAAATGACTGCCATGATGTCGCCCCCTGCTGGCCATGGGTTAGTGGAGCATCTGTTTTCAGGAGGGAGGTTTATTCTAGTGGTGGAACATTTTTATTGGATTAATTTCAGGCTCTGTACTTAATCGCATTTTAATCTAAAACCATGTATCGCCAAAATCAGCAGCATTTTCAATTCAAAGCCCCTTTTTGCTGCTAAGTGATTGAATCAACAGCATCTGAGCTGAGCAGCAGAGATGTTTCTAGATTTAATCTGTTCTTCAGGTTCTTCCAGCATCAGGTTGGAGCAAAGCTCGTCTCTCCAGAGTTTCAGGAACCCTGGTCATTCATGGAGCTTCTGTAGAAACATGGACTGTGAACGCTGACGTTAGCGCTGCTGCTACGTGTTTAGCATTGAGATGCTAGTCTAGGCTAGCATAGCTTCTCTGATAGGCCGACTGCTTTTAGCACAACTTGAACACAACTGGAGTCTTTTCCAGCATCAGATCGGCTCAGGAAGCAGAAATTAACCCCCAGAGGAGCTGCTTCATCGCTGCTGTTAGTGCGTCACATTTATGGGCGTACCAGAAACACATGAATAAATATGTAAAAAAAAAATGCGATAAATTGCATTATAATTTTAATGCATTAAAATCTATGTAATTAATCGAAATTAAAGCATTAAATTTTCAGCCCTTGTTAAGAGCTGTTAATTTATCCATGACTTCCCTGGAATACAAATAAGATGCAATTTCTCAACTCAGAATGGGAAAGACCAGAACACATGCCTTGTAGTCTTCATAAGAAAACAGCTGCTGGACCAAACTGTACATGTTTAAACCCATCCATCCATCCATCCATCCATCCATCCATCCATCCATAACGAGAGCTGAAAGGTATTTCTAAAACCTGCTGCTCCGGTTTCCGCTTGCCTGACTATGTCATCCTCCTCTTCTTCAGCCCGAGTTCTACCAGGTCTGTCACACCAAGAAGGACTACGAGGAAATCGGACCGAGCATCTGCCGCCACAACCCCGTGTTTGGAGTCATGTCCTAACCCGCTGGACCTGGCTGGATTCTGACCGCGAGGGTCTGAAGGGCGCAGTCAGGCCCGGTTCCACGATTCTCAGATGTGAGACGGAACCAAACGGCTCGGCCAGGAAATTTATCCTGATTTTTTTTCTTCTGTTGTTTTCTAATTTTCTTCTGAAAAAAGGGAAAAGTGTTTGTAAGCCAAAAGTATTCCTGGTTCTGTTGGACCTTTCAGGAACGTATTTATGTTAATAATCTGGACTTCAGGCTTGGTTTCCCTAAAATTAGAACATATTGTTGAGTTTATGTCTGGCTTCTTATTTCTGCTCCAGCTCAGTTCTAACCGGTTCCTTGGATCTGGTTAGAACCTGGTTTTATGTTATATTAAAGGTTTTTTTTATGTTTCAGTCTTTGAATTGATGCCAGTACCAGGGAGAACCTGCAGCAGCTTTTAATGCCGTGTTTAATAAATTCCGATGGTTTGGTTCAGATCATCAAAACACCCTAAAGATGCAGCTTAGAAACCGGTAGAACAATATCGATGAATCATAATTTTTTTGAATAATAAAATCAGACTGTTTAAATGAGTGAATTTGTGTATTTAATGCAACATTCCAATAAAGGCTCCCAAGTTCTTTCTAAGAGCTTCTGTCTGGATGTTTTTGGGTGAAAGATTAATCAGAGGAGCTGCCTTTCGCACGGAGGCGTGATGTGAAGACCGAGGTTAACTTGACTTCGACTTGTGGTGCCTGCAGCAGCACCATGTTTGGACTGAAACCCTGGGAAGCCACAGAATTAGACCAGGGGTCTCATTCATTAAAGGACTGTAGGATTCATGCTAAGTGTACTCACAACCAAAAGGCAAAAAATTGTGTACGCCAAAAACAAAAAAACTCTGATTTATTAAACCATGCGCACGCACACTCAGGAGCAAATCTCCTTCATAAATCACAGCTAAAATAGGTGCATGTCCTAATGATACCATTTAAGCTAAGTTTAGTTTATACACTGTTTACATGATGTACATTCCAGGAGGTCAACATGCTAGGGACAGCCCTCATGTTAAAATTAGCTTTATAGCTAACATTAGCAGTCTTGGCCAAGATTCTCTTGTAAGAGACTTTTAATGTCCATGGGATTTTCCTGGTGCAATAAAGATTAATAATTAGCTTTTTAGCTCATTTTAAGATTTAGCTTAATTCAACATCCTGAATAGTAGAGTAAGTCAATGTTATAAACCATGCTAGTGACACCCCATATGCCATTAACATCATTTTAGCTAATTTTAGCTTATGCACTGCTGTGACCATACGTCATGGCTGTAGTTACTACTGCCTAGCCTACTACTTTTAGGTTTTTTAAAAATTAGCTTTGTATTGGTTGGTGGTGGGGTGTAGGCTTCTTAGCATGCCATTTTTTTTTTCATTATTTTTTCTTTGTTTTTTTTGTCACTTTTTTTTCTGGTTTTAATTTTTTTTTTTTGGTTGGTTTTTATTTTATTTTTTTATTTATTTATTTTTTAAGTCTTGTAGACTTTCTTCATGTGACCGTTTATACTGCATTACATACACATATTTTTTTGGGGGGGTTGTTATGGTTTAATTTTTGTTAGTTTTGTTTTTATTTTTTGTTGGATTTTCATTTTTGTTTTTATAGTTAATTTTTATTGTTTTTAAATTTGTTTTTGTTAGTTTTGTTTTTATTTTTTGTTGGATTTTCATTTTTGTTTTTATAGTTAATTTTTATTGTTTTTAAATTTGTTTTTTGTTAGTTTTGTTTTTATTTTTTGTTGGATTTTCATTTTTGTTTTTATAGTTAATTTTTATTGTTTTTAAATTTGTTTTTTGTTAGTTTTGTTTTTATTGTTTTGTTGGTTTTAAAAAATGTATTGGGTTTTTATTGTAGGCTTTTTATTTTGGCTTTCTTGGTTTTTTTACTGCCATTTTTATTATTTTATTTTTATTATTTTAGTTATTATTTTTAGTTTGTTGGCTTTTTAGTTTGTTTTTATTGGTTGGTTTTTTTTATAGTTTTAGTTTGTTGGCTTTTTAGTTTTTTTTTGTTTTTATTGGTTGGTTTTTTTATAGTTTTAGTTTGTTGGCTTTTTAGGTTTTTTTTGTTTTTATTGGTTGGTTTTTTTTATAGTTTTAGTTTGTTGGCTTTTTAGTTTTTTTTTGTTTTTATTGGTTGGTTTTTTTATAGTTTTAGTTTGTTGGCTTTTTAGTTTTTTTTGTTTTTATTGGTTTTTTTTTTTATAGTTTTACTTTGTTGGGTTTTTAGTTTTTTTTTTTTTTATTGGTTTTTTTTTTTATAGTTTTACTTTGTTGGCTTTTTAGTTTTTTTTTTTTATTATTGGTTGTTTTTTTTATAGTTTTAGTTTGTTGGCTTTTTAGTTTTTTTTTTTTGTTTTTATTGGTTGGTTTTTTTATAGTTTTAGTTTGTTGGCTTTTTAGTTTTTTTTTTGTTTTTATTGGTTGGTTTTTTTATAGTTTTAGTTTGTTGGCTTTTTAGTTTTTTTTTTGTTTTTATTGGTTGGTTTTTTTATAGTTTTAGTTTGTTGGCTTTTTAGTTTGTTTTTATTGGTTGGGTTTTTTTTATAGTTTTAGTTTGTTGGCTTTTTAGTTTTTTTTTTGTTTTTATTGGTTGGTTTTTTTATAGTTTTAGTTTGTTGGCTTTTTAGTTTGTTTTTATTGGTTGGGTTTTTTTTATAGTTTTAGTTTGTTGGCTTTTTAGTTTTTGTTTGTTTTTTTTATTGGTTGTTGCTTTGTTTTTTGTTTTTTTTTATTGGTTGTTTTTTTATAGTTTTAGTTTGTTTGCTTTTTAGTTTTTATTTTTTTATAGTTTTAGTTTGTTGGCTTTTTAGTTTTTATTTTTTTTATTATAGTTTTAGTTTAAAAAGCCAACAAATTGTTTATTTTATTGGTTGGTTTTAATTTAGTTAATTTTATTTTTATTTGTTGTTGGTTTTATTTTATTTTATTTTTATTTGTTGTTGGTTTTAGTTTATTTTATTTTTATTTGTTGTTGGTTTTAGTTTATTTTATTTTTATTTGTTGTTGGTTTTAGTTTTATTTGTTGTTGGTTTTAGTTTTATTTGTTGTTGGTTTTAGTTTTATTGCTTTGTTTTTTAATGTTATAGTTTTTTTGTTGTTTTGCTTTTATTGATTTGTTGGTTTTAAAAATGTATTGGTTTTTATTTTGTTGGCTTTTTATTTTGGTTTATTTTTTTAGTTTTTTTGTTTAATTTTTATTTGTTGGTTTTGTTTGTTTTATTTTTATTGTTGGTTTTTTTATTTTGGTTTATTTTTACTGTTTTTTATTGTTTTATTTTTATTTGGTTAGTGTTAATGTCATGTAGTGTTCCTGTAGAAAATGACAACACATCAAGTTTTCAACAAAATCATCATCCATCATCATAAAGAAATCTCCTTCCATGTGATATCCTGGCCCGTAGTTTGTAGGGCAACTTTTTGATGACTTTCATCATATTGGCTGGGATGTCCAACTCGTCCAGGTAGCGTCCTTCCTCCACTGCAGGAGAACATCCTCCAAGGAAGAGGCTGTAATCCTGAAGCATTTTTACATCAGTGTTTAACTGAAGGCCAAGAGAAAACGTGTTTCATGTGAAACCTTCTGTTCATTCCCAAATCTCCATGTTTTTGCTTCCATGTGTCCTGTAGGATTGAGATGTGGTAACTTTGAACAAGCTCTTTTAGACCGCCATTAGTGTCTTGCTCCAGATCATTTATGATACGTCAGTGGGTTTCTCTTGTTTGCTAAAGACCAAAGGAATTGTGGTTGTGCCAGTAGTGTCCTTATTTCCTTTCCTCATTTTGTCCAGTAAAGTGTTACCATCCTCATTTCCTGAGCTCTGATTGTGTGATCTCTCTTGGTCATAATGAGGCAACAGCACCTGCTGGTTATTGGATTCAGAGGTTCTGGGGGCCTTGATGCTGGATCAAAACATTCCTTTTCCACATCTTCCAGTTTCATCCTCATGTGTGGAACAAGGCATCTCGAATTAGATGAAGGACATCATGCTTTAATCTCTTCATTTTCCACACAAGTGTTCAGTCCATCTGAAGTCTGTTTGTAAGGGATTTATTTTCCACTTCTGGAGCTCTGATGTTAATAGGCAGTTTGGCCACATCAGCCTCCAACTCCTCTTCCAGTTTGAGTTGGTCCTTCAGATTTCTTAATCCTTTTCTTTTTTATGTTTTTCCCTTCCATAACCTTTTTCTCACATTCAGAGTAGAGACATACAAAAATAAACAGAAGCACCGATGCAGGAGGACTTTCTATATTGGAGAACAAAATGTTAATGGTAGCAGAAGCTCCTTCGGTGGCTTCATCTAGGAGAGAAACGTGGCTAAACAGATCAGCTCTTAGCCACTTTTAAAAGCTATAGGTTGAAAGGGAAAGAAAAAATGTTATTTGCAACAAAAGGTCACCTAGGAGAGAGACAGGGTTAAACACTGAAAGATGAGGTTAAAAACAGGGTAAACAAATAGAGACAGGGTTAAACACAAAGAGTTAAAAACACTGAATGACAGGGTCGAGTGGATCATCTCTAGACGGAAAACATGGAGTTATTTGCAGCAGCAGCTCAGCCGACGCCACCTGCAGGAAGGAAGGTGCCACAGCTAAGAGAATAAAGTGTGATCCTCATGAAGTACTTTAATTACCGTCAACTACTCTGATAGGATAACATGGTCTGGACCTTCTTTTACTGAAGCAGATGCTAAAAATATAATTAAAATCAATATTAGACATGCCTGACTAACACTCCATCACTGCGTTTTCTCCCATAACGATTATGGAACTAAATAAAATGAGTAAATATTAGAGTCTAATGCTAAATGAGGGTAACTACACTGACATCAAAAATAACTCAAATATTTGTCTAAAGCCTGTAGAACTTCAGGCCACAACATGCATGTTACACTAACCTCATAAATAGGTCAAACACGAGGCTTTAATGATGTGTTTTACATTAGAAGACAATAAACAGACACGCTGCACTTAATCATTCAAACGCTAAGAAGCTACAGACTTTCACCCAGACAAAACAACAAGGAACAACCTTTTCAGTTTATTTACAGATAAACAAAAGCTCCATTGTCTACGACATACACCTTGTCTTGTGACCCCATAAGATATGACTGAGAAAAAATACATAAGCAAGAGATTGTAGGACAAAGTATTGATTGTGTTTTAGGTTTCCTTTAATAGTTTCTAATTTTCTATAAATGAGTCACAGAAGTAAAAACAGCAGGCAAACTGGTCCAATGTTCATAAAGTGACTGACTAACTTCAGAAAAAAGGTTTGGGTCCGACCGTTTGAGAAGGTTCTACTCTAAAAATCAGAAGAACATTACCTCTGTGACCTCTGACCTGCAGGTCCAGCAGATGGCGCCGCTGTGTTTGAATCTCTCCTCTCACAGTTGCCGGGCAGAAAAGATGAAATCGCATGATTCGTTCTTCCGGCACCAAAAACCAGTCGTTCGACAACAACTTAAAGTTAAACGTGAGAAAATGAATAATAATGGTTTGAACTATTGATAACTGTAGTAGATGATACTGATAAGTATGGATACCCGTTTCTCAAATATTTAGATTCAGTTTAAAACTAAATATTAGGTAGATGTAAAAATGGAAAAAAAAAAAAAAGTCATGTCAATAGTTCAATGTTTCCTTTAAAATCTTAATGAAAGACCTTATTTTAACCCCAAAACATCAGTTCAAGATTTACTTTTGTCAGTAAAGCCAAATTAAATCACTAAATATTTATATGTTTCAATCAAGGTTTATAAAGTGTTATTTACTGAGCCTCTGAAGGACTGTTTACAGTGAACGTTCTTCCTGCTGCTCTCTCACCTTATGCCCCAAAGCCTTGGCACCATTTCTATCTCCTGTTTTACAGCAGCATCAAAACTGATTTTCCAACTTGGACTTCACAGGTTCCAACACGCCTGCTGCATCAGAACTAGTGCTGGGACTAATGGCTCTTTGACGGGAACCGAATCTTTAGGATCCATTCACTTCAAAGAACTGTTCAAATGATCCATTTAAAGCATATAAACGTTCCTAAGAACAAGCCATCTTATCCCTAATATTGTTTTATACTAATTGTTATTGAGGGTGAAGTTCACAAAAAAGTGGAATCATCAGTATTAAGCAAAACAAAATGTTCTTGTAGAAAAAAAAAAGCATTTTCTTAAAATATTAAATTTCAAAATATAAATTTCAAACACCCATGTAGTTTTTATTACAAGTGTTGTGCACATTGCTTGTATTTGTAATACAGAGACAAAATAAAAGGAAAGTGTGGGAGAGGAAAAAAGAGGATTTGAGTTGCTTTGGCAGAAACAAAAATGCTCTTCTGCACCTTTGAATATAATTAAGGCAGCACGCTAACAGTAAACAACACTCAGCTATGAACATTAACCAAGGAGCAACAAGCGAGGAGAAACCAAGAAGAAGGGACCGCACCGTGACCCTCCTCATCCTCTCCGCTGCATGAAGCCTGCGTCAGTGCCGCCATGACGAAAACAAACCGTGAGCAATGAGCATGCGCTCTGTGTGCCATTTCTTGTCTTTTGTTGATTCACCGATAAAATAAATGCAGTTTCAAATTAAATAGAATAATAATAGCTACTGCAGTTTGTGCAGAGTGCAATAACTGAGACTCGAGTCCTTTCGTTCAGGATAAAGAGCTGTTCAAAAGAATCGGATCGTTCGTGAACGTCACATCACTAAAACTGCTTCACAAACAGCGAAGAAAACCACAAAACAGAAGGATTTTCAGCCACAACAGAACCCTTCTGAACTCATTTAGCTCATAGACTCTCAGCAGAGAACCAGAGCTTCACAACCCAAACGCTTTGGCCATCACCACCAGCTTTAGCTTTAGCATCATCATCACCACCAGCTTTAGCTTTAGCATCATCATCACCACCAGCTTTAGCATCATCATCACCACCAGCTTTAGCTTTAGCATCATCATCACCACCAGCTTTAGCATCATCATCACCACCAGCTTTAGCTTTAGCATCATCATCACCATCAGCTTTAGCATCATCACCACTACCAGCTTTAGCATCATCATCACCACCAGCTTTAGCATCATCAGCACCACCAGCTTTAGCTGTAGCATCACCATCATCACCAGCTTTAGCATCATCATCACCACCAGCTTTAGTTTTATCATCACCATCACCACCAGCTTTAACTGTAGCATCACCATCACCACTACCAGCTTTAGCATCACCATTACCACCAGCTTTAGCATCACCAGCTTTAACTGTAGCATCACCACCAGCTTTAACTGTAGCATCACCATCAGCTTTAGCATCACCACCAGCTTTAGCTTTAGCATCATCACCACCAGCTTTAGCTTAAGCATCATCACCACCAGCTTTAGCATCATCACCATTATCACCAGCTTTAGCATCAACATCACCATTACCACCAGCATTAGCATTAGCATCACCATTAACACCAGCTTTAGCTTTAGCATCATCATCACCACCAGCTTTAGCATCATCATCACCACCAGCTTTAGCTTTAGCATCACCATCATCACCAGCTTTAGCATCATCATCACCACGAGCTCTAGCTTTAGCATCACCATCACCACCAGCTTTAGCATCATCATCACCACCAGCTTTAGCATCATCATCACCATCATCACCAGCTTTAGCATCATCATCACCACCAGCTCTAGCTTTAGCATCACCATCACCATCACCACCAGCTTTAGCTTTATCATCATCACCACCAGCTTTAGCTGTAGCATCACCATCATCACCAGCTTTAGCATCATCATCACCACCAGCTCTAGCTTTAGCATCACCATCATCACCAGCTTTAGCTTTATCATCATCATCACCATCAGCTTTAGCATCACCATTACCACCAGCTTTATCATCATCACCATCAGCTTTATCACCACCAGCTTTAGCTTTAGCATCACCATCACCACCAGCTTTAGCTTTAGCATCATCACCACCAGCTTTAGCTTAAGCATCATCACCACCAGCTTTAGCATCATCACCATTATCACCACCAGCTTTATCATCATCATCACCACCAGCTTTAGCATGACCATCACCAGCTTTAGCATCACCAGCTTTAGCTGTAGCATCACCATCACCGCCAGCTTTATCTTTAGCATCATCACCATTATCACCTGCTTTAGGTTTAGCATCACCATTACCACCAGCTTTAGCATCACCAGCTTTAACTGTAGCATCACCACCAGCTTTAACTGTAGCATCACCATCATCACCACCAGCTTTAGCTTTAGCATCACCATCAGCTTTAGCATCACCATTAAGACCAGCTTTAGCATCACCAACACCACCAGCTTTAGCATGACCATCATCAGCTTTAGCATCACCAGCTTTAGCTGTAGCATCACCATCACCGCCAGCTTTAGCTTTATCATCATCACCATTACCACCAGCTTTAGCATCAACATCACCATTACCACCAGCATTAGCTTTAGCATCACCATTACCACCAGCTTTAGCTTTAGCATCACCATTACCACCAGCTTTAGCTTTAGCATCACCAGCTTTATCATCATCACCACCAGCTTTAGCATCACCATCAGCTTTAGCATCACCATTAAGACCAGCTTTAGCATCACCAACACCACCAGCTTTAGCTTTATCATCATCATCATCACCACCAGCTTTAGCATGACCATCACCAGCTTTAGCATCACCAGCTTTAACTGTAGCATCACCATCATCACCAGCTTTAGCTTTAGCATCACCATCATCACCAGCTTTAGCTTTATCATCATCATCACCATCAGCTTTAGCATCATCATCACCACCAGCTCTGGCTTTAGCATCACCATCATCACCATCATCACCAGCTTTAGCTTTATCATCATCATCACCATCAGCTTTAGCATCACCATTACCACCAGCTTTATCATCATCACCATCAGCTTTATCACCACCAGCTTTAGCTTTAGCATAACCATCACCACCAGCTTTAGCTTTATCATCATCACCATTATCACCAGCTTTAGCATCAACATCACCATTACCACCAGCATTAGCTTTAGCATCACCATTATCACCACCAGCTTTAGCATCACCAACACCACCAGCTTTAGCATGACCATCATCAGCTTTAGCATCACCAGCTTTAGCTGTAGCATCACCATCACCGCCAGCTTTAGCTTTATCATCATCACCATTACCACCAGCTTTAGCATCAACATCACCATTACCACCAGCATTAGCTTTAACATCACCATTACCACCAGCTTTAGCATCACCATTACCACCAGCTTTAGCTTTAGCATCACCAGCTTTATCATCATCACCACCAGCTTTAGCATCACCATCAGCTTTAGCATCACCATTAAGACCAGCTTTAGCATCACCAACACCACCAGCTTTAGCTTTATCATCATCATCATCACCACCAGCTTTAGCATGACCATCACCAGCTTTAGCATCACCAGCTTTAACTGTAGCATCACCATCATCACCAGCTTTAGCTTTAGCATCACCATCATCACCAGCTTTAGCTTTATCATCATCATCACCATCAGCTTTAGCATCATCATCACCACCAGCTCTGGCTTTAGCATCACCATCATCACCAGCTTTAGCTTTATCATCATCATCACCATCAGCTTTAGCATCACCATTACCACCAGCTTTATCATCATCACCATCAGCTTTATCACCACCAGCTTTAGCTTTAGCATAACCATCACCACCAGCTTTAGCTTTATCATCATCACCATTATCACCAGCTTTAGCATCAACATCACCATTAGCTTTAGCATCACCATTATCACCACCAGCTTTAGCATAACCATTATCACCACCAGCTTTAGCATCACCAACACCACCAGCTTTAGCATGACCATCATCAGCTTTAGCATCACCAGCTTTAGCTGTAGCATCACCATCACCGCCAGCTTTAGCTTTATCATCATCACCATTACCACCAGCTTTAGCATCACCATTACCACCAGCTTTAGCTTTAGCATCACCATTACCACCAACTTTAGCTTTAGCATCACCAGCTTTAGCATCATCATCACCACCAGCTTTCGCTTTATCATCATCATCATCACCACCAGCTTTCGCTTTATCATCATCATCACCACCAGCTTTCGCATCATCATCACCACCTTCTTTAGCATTACCATCTTTAGCATCATCACCACTACCAGCTATAGCATCACCATCACCACCAGCTTTAGCTGTAAAATCACCATCACCACTACCAGCTTTAGCTGTAGCATCACCATCACCACCAGCTTTAGCATCACCATCACCACTACCAGCTATAGCATCACCATCACCACCAGCTTTAGCATCACCACCTTTAGCATCACCATCACCACCAGCTTTAGCTGTAGCATCATCATCACCACTACCAGCTATAGCATCACCATCACTACCAGCTTTAGCTTTATCATCACCATCATCACCACCAGCTTTAGCATCACCACCAGATTTAGCATCATCATCACCACCAGCTTTAGCATTACCATCATCACCACCAGATTTAGCATCACCATCATCACCACCAGCTTTAGCATCACCACCAGCTTTAGCTGTAGCATCACCATCACCACCAGCTTTAGCTGTAGCATCACCACCAGCTTTAGCT
This sequence comes from Anableps anableps, assembly GCA_014839685.1. Classification (NCBI taxonomy): domain Eukaryota; kingdom Metazoa; phylum Chordata; class Actinopteri; order Cyprinodontiformes; family Anablepidae; genus Anableps; species Anableps anableps. Next base: position 38,901,420 of record CM026075.1, on the reverse strand, counting down.
GTAGCATCACCACCAGCAGCTGTAGCATCACCATCACCACCAGCTTTAGCTGCAGCATCACCAGCTTTAGCATCTCCAGCTTTAGCTGCAGCATCACCATTACCACCAGCTTTAGCTGTAGCATCACCACCAGATTTAGCATCACCACCAGCTTTAGCATTACCATCACCACCAGCTTTAGCATCACCATCACCACTACCAGCTTTAGCTGTAGCATCACCATCACCACCAGCTTTAGCTGTAGCATCATCATCACCACTACCAGCTATAGCATCACCATCACCACCAGCTTTATCATCACCATCATCACCACCAGCTTTAGCTTTATCATCATCACCATTACCACCAGCTTTAGCATCAACATCACCATTACCACCAGCATTAGCTTTAGCATCACCATTATCACCACCAGCTTTAGCATCACCAACACCACCAGCTTTAGCATGACCATCATCAGCTTTAGCATCACCAGCTTTAGCTGTAGCATCACCATCACCGCCAGCTTTAGCTTTATCATCATCACCATTACCACCAGCTTTAGCATCAACATCACCATTACCACCAGCATTAGCTTTAACATCACCATTACCACCAGCTTTAGCATCACCATTACCACCAGCTTTAGCATCACCAGCTTTATAATCATCACCACCAGCTTTAGCATCACCATTAAGACCAGCTTTAGCATCACCAACACCACCAGCTTTAGCTTTATCATCATCATCATCACCACCAGCTTTAGCATGACCATCACCAGCTTTAGCATCACCAGCTTTAACTGTAGCATCACCATCATCACCAGCTTTAGCTTTAGCATCACCATCATCACCAGCTTTAGCTTTATCATCATCATCACCATCAGCTTTAGCATCATCATCACCACCAGCTCTGGCTTTAGCATCACCATCATCACCATCATCACCAGCTTTAGCTTTATCATCATCATCACCATCAGCTTTAGCATCACCATTACCACCAGCTTTATCATCATCACCATCAGCTTTATCACCACCAGCTTTAGCTTTAGCATAACCATCACCACCAGCTTTAGCTTTATCATCATCACCATTATCACCAGCTTTAGCATCAACATCACCATTACCACCAGCATTAGCTTTAGCATCACCATTATCACCACCAGCTTTAGCATCACCAACACCACCAGCTTTAGCATGACCATCATCAGCTTTAGCATCACCAGCTTTAGCTGTAGCATCACCATCACCGCCAGCTTTAGCTTTATCATCATCACCATTACCACCAGCTTTAGCATCAACATCACCATTACCACCAGCATTAGCTTTAACATCACCATTACCACCAGCTTTAGCATCACCATTACCACCAGCTTTAGCTTTAGCATCACCAGCTTTATCATCATCACCACCAGCTTTAGCATCACCATCAGCTTTAGCATCACCATTAAGACCAGCTTTAGCATCACCAACACCACCAGCTTTAGCTTTATCATCATCATCATCACCACCAGCTTTAGCATGACCATCACCAGCTTTAGCATCACCAGCTTTAACTGTAGCATCACCATCATCACCAGCTTTAGCTTTAGCATCACCATCATCACCAGCTTTAGCTTTATCATCATCATCACCATCAGCTTTAGCATCATCATCACCACCAGCTCTGGCTTTAGCATCACCATCATCACCAGCTTTAGCTTTATCATCATCATCACCATCAGCTTTAGCATCACCATTACCACCAGCTTTATCATCATCACCATCAGCTTTATCACCACCAGCTTTAGCTTTAGCATAACCATCACCACCAGCTTTAGCTTTATCATCATCACCATTATCACCAGCTTTAGCATCAACATCACCATTAGCTTTAGCATCACCATTATCACCACCAGCTTTAGCATAACCATTATCACCACCAGCTTTAGCATCACCAACACCACCAGCTTTAGCATGACCATCATCAGCTTTAGCATCACCAGCTTTAGCTGTAGCATCACCATCACCGCCAGCTTTAGCTTTATCATCATCACCATTACCACCAGCTTTAGCATCACCATTACCACCAGCTTTAGCTTTAGCATCACCATTACCACCAACTTTAGCTTTAGCATCACCAGCTTTAGCATCATCATCACCACCAGCTTTCGCTTTATCATCATCATCATCACCACCAGCTTTCGCTTTATCATCATCATCACCACCAGCTTTCGCATCATCATCACCACCTTCTTTAGCATTACCATCTTTAGCATCATCACCACTACCAGCTATAGCATCACCATCACCACCAGCTTTAGCTGTAAAATCACCATCACCACTACCAGCTTTAGCTGTAGCATCACCATCACCACCAGCTTTAGCATCACCATCACCACTACCAGCTATAGCATCACCATCACCACCAGCTTTAGCATCACCACCTTTAGCATCACCATCACCACCAGCTTTAGCTGTAGCATCATCATCACCACTACCAGCTATAGCATCACCATCACTACCAGCTTTAGCTTTATCATCACCATCATCACCACCAGCTTTAGCATCACCACCAGATTTAGCATCATCATCACCACCAGCTTTAGCATTACCATCATCACCACCAGATTTAGCATCACCATCATCACCACCAGCTTTAGCATCACCACCAGCTTTAGCTGTAGCATCACCATCACCACCAGCTTTAGCTGTAGCATCACCACCAGCTTTAGCTGTAGCATCACCACCAGCAGCTGTAGCATCACCATCACCACCAGCTTTAGCTGCAGCATCACCAGCTTTAGCATCTCCAGCTTTAGCTGCAGCATCACCATTACCACCAGCTTTAGCTGTAGCATCACCACCAGATTTAGCATCACCACCAGCTTTAGCATTACCATCACCACCAGCTTTAGCATCACCATCACCACTACCAGCTTTAGCTGTAGCATCACCATCACCACCAGCTTTAGCTGTAGCATCATCATCACCACTACCAGCTATAGCATCACCATCACCACCAGCTTTATCATCACCATCATCACCACCAGCTTTAGCTTTAGCATCACCACCTTTAGCATCACCATCACCACCAGCTTTAGCTGTAGCATCACCAGCTTTAGCATCACCATCACCACCAGCTTTAGCTGTAGCATCATCACCACCAGCTTTAGCATAACCATCTTTAGCATCATCACCACTACCAGCTATAGCATCACCATCTTTAGCATCATCACCACTACCAGCTATAGCATCACCATCACCACCAGCTTTAGCTGTAGCATCACCATCACCACCAGCTTTAGCATCACCACCAGCTTTAGGATCACCACCAGCTTTAGCATCACCACCAGCTTTAGCTGTAGCATCACCAGCTTTAGCTGTAGCATCACCAGCTTTAGCTGTAGCATCACCAGCACCACCAGCTTTAGCTGTAGCATCACCAGCTTTAGCTGTAGCATCACCATCACCACCAGCTTTAGCTGTACCATCACCACCAGCTTTAGCTGTAGCATCACCATCAGCTTTAGTTGTAGCATCACCATCACCACCAGCTTTAGCTGTAGCATCACCATCAGCTTTAGTTGTAGCATCACCATCACCACCAGCTTTAGCTGTAGGATCACCATCAGCTTTAGTTGTAGCATCACCATCACCACCAGCTTTAGCTGCAGCATCACCATTACCACCAGCTTTAGCTGCAGCATCACCATTACCACCAGCTTTAGCTGCAGCATCACCATCACCACCAGCTTTAGCTGTAGCATCACCATCACCACCAGCTTTAGCATCACCACCAGCTTTAGGATCACCACCAGCTTTAGGATCACCACCAGCTTTAGCATCACCACCAGCTTTAGCATCACCACCAGCTTTAGCATCACCACCAGCTTTAGCTGTAGCATCACCAGCTTTAGCTGTAGCATCACCATCACCACCAGCTTTAGCTGTACCATCACCACCAGCTTTAGCTGTAGCATCACCATCACCACCAGCTTTAGCTGTAGCATCACCATCAGCTTTAGTTGTAGCATCACCATCACCACCAGCTTTAGTTGTAGCATCACCATCACCACCAGCTTTAGCTGTAGCATCACCATCAGCTTTAGTTGTAGCATCACCATCACCACCAGCTTTAGCTGTAGGATCACCATCAGCTTTAGTTGTAGCATCACCATCACCACCAGCTTTAGCTGCAGCATCACCATTACCACCAGCTTTAGCTGCAGCATCACCATTACCACCAGCTTTAGCTGCAGCATCACCATTACCACCAGCTTTAGCTGTAGCATCATCATCACCACCAGCTTTAGTTGTAGCATCATCATCACCACTACCAGCTATAGCATCACCATCACCACCAGCTTTAGCATCATCATTGCCACCAGCTTTAGCATCATTATCACCACCAGCTTTAGCATCATCATCATCATCACCACCACCAGCTTTAGCATCATCACCAGCTTAAACATTGTCATCACCAAATTAGCATCATCATCACCCGCAGCAGCTCCTACCTTGTGACTTCTTCTAGGTCCACCGCTCCAGGAAATGCTTGGCCTACCCTACCTACCTACCTTTAGATGAGTAGAGGATCCTCACTTGCTTGTAGAGAATCTCACTTGATACAAGCAATCCTTTTAATGTCCACCCTCGAGCTGCTGCTTGTTCTTGACGCCATTTTTGTTTCTCAGATGTTTCAACCACTCCAGCAGTCAAACAAAACGCCGAGGTTGGGCGTTTCCTGTCTGCGCTGCTCATAGATCCGCTGAAATACAAAAATTACCTTCAATAAGTTAATCAGGGAAAAACTAAACAACTTGGAAAGAGGTGTCCGAAATATAACTTACAGGTAAATAATAGCAGCGATCTCAAAACGTTCAAACAAACAGCCCTCAATACGCCCTGATACTCCAGCAGGTGGATCGGCGCTTAATTGCTTCCTCTTCTTCTTCTTGTGTTTAATGGCGGTTGGCACACCAACTGTAATAGCACATTACCGCCACCACCCGGACTGGCTTATGAACAGGAAAATAACAAGGAAAAAAGGTACAATAACCCAAATACTTTACTACTGAAGCTTAAACTAAGTAAGTAACTTTCTTCCTTTATTTTATTTTTTATGTGTGCTCTACGTTCCTCCTTTGATTGCCCCTCTGGGGATAAATAACATTTTTGAATTGAATTTAATTAAATTAATATTAGCTAAATTCTCTGTATTTGATTTGTGTTTTTCAAAAATAACATGATTTGACCTTTTTAAGTAAAATTACATCACTTCCAAAAATATTTTCAATTGTAAATTTGATGCTCATGTTATTAATTACTCCCTTTATCTGTCTCTGTTCTGATTCATAATGCAATGATGACATAAACACTTGCTGTACAGCAGTTATCATTTACAGACCCATTCAATAAATCTGAATATTACAGAAAAGGCCATTTATTTCAGGAACTTTATCACTAAGTGAAACACAATATATAGATTAATTACACACAGATGGATGTTTGAAAGCCTTTATTTCTGTTCATTATGATGATTTTCCACTTACAGGTAATGAAACGTCTAACTATGACCACATGAGTCGGCAGTTCAATGCTTGAACGTCAGACTACATGTTTTTCTGGAGGCCATAAAGACATCCAAAACAAGTGCATGTTTTATTTTCTTAACATGAATAGCCTAAAGATGAATTTGAGATCCAACAGAATTTATTTATGAGTATTTTGTTTTACATTTTCATGCATTTCCTCAATGTTTTTTTTATTTTATTTTCAGTTTTATTATTATTCGATAAATATAATTATATTTTATCAAGTTAATTCTAATTTATTTAGCCTCTTTTCATGTTTTTCCTGGGGCTATGTGGTTACAAAGTCATAGTGCCATTTACTGCCAGCAGGTGGCGGTAATGCACCACCACAGTTGGTCTGCCAACCGCCGTAAAACAAAACAAGAAGAAGAAAGTGGCGGTAGCTGTGAAGTTGCTTTCCGCCGCCATTAAGAAGCACAAAGCGTGTCCGCGTCCTCTGTCCTGCTAATCTGCAAATCTTTCCTGAGGTGAGCTCAACCCACTCAGTTGACTGTGATTTATGGTAAGTTCGGTTCTGCTCAGTTAATTTCATGTTTCGATGTTTTACTGTTCTCTTTCCTCAACCTGCTGCGGCTCTGTTGGCTTGCAGCTCTTCAGCTGGCGTTAGCTAGAACTTGTGTTTACGCTGTGTTTAATGTGGTAGATGAATGTTATTAAGGCAAATGGAGCACGGTAGGATCGGAAATGAATTATTCTGTTATTTATTCTTTATTAAAAGATCTCCGTCTAGATGCCCAGCAGCTCCCTTCCAGTCAGGAAACCAACATGTTCAACAATGCTTGAGTACTGATGAGGCATGATAGGTAGATTAATGTTTTCCCTGCAAATTTTCTGCACTTTCGCCGGCATCTGTATGCATGTGAAAATAAAACAACCCTGTATCCTTGTTTCAGCCTCTGAAGATGAAGTCGTGTCTCAGGCTTCTTGTTGAGTATTTACATCTCTTCTCGCTCCACAGTGAGTTTTCACATTGCACCAGTAATTTCAAGAATCTGTTCAGGACCAAGTGTTGCTCACCGCTTGGCAGTTGGTGATTTATTTACACACAAGACAGTAGTTAGAGACTCAGTTACATGTTTCTTAGACTTGCCTGGCCTTGAGGAGCGATCTCGTGGTCCTCGAAGAAGGGACGCATTGACACCCAGTACGTTTGTCACAACTGATGCACTATAACCTTTTTATTGCATTGCTGAATAATCTTTTGTTTTCAAAATCACGTTACACCTTTAACCATCAATGGTTTGTTTTATCAGGCCTTGTAAAATAAAAGAACATTCTGGGACGTTTTGGTTTTTTTAGGATGTCGACATGCAGTACATGGTGACTAAACTGCTGATGGCTGCAGGTAAAGAAAGTGCTCTGTCAGTAGCTGTTAGCTTCTTCTGGTTGGTTTCCAGCCCGTACCGTTAGCCAGCCAGTCAGGGTTAATCTGCTTCCATGTGATGCCAGTGATAAAAGGTCCAAATAATTAAATAAATGAAAAGGGGCGAGGCTTGGTCCAGCTGTGGATCCAGGTACCGCAGTGACTCCTCCAGATCAGAAAGCTGGGCGTCATTGCCTCAGGATGGAGTTGATCAACTGACTGTGAGACAAGTTTTATCTTCTCTGCTGTATTAATGAAAACCATAGAAGCTGATTAGCACAAAACACTCGTCACCCAGCGAGGCAGCGCTGCTACAGAAAATCTCCAACACAGCGATCGACATCCAGACTCCTGAAACCTCCCAACCTGTTCAGCCGAGCACTGAGAGGAGGGAGATCCCGGAGGGGGGAGCGCCTCTGACACCCTGGTAGGTTTTCCAAGTCTGGATGGAAGCCCGGCATCACGCAGTGCGGTGCAACCAAACTCTGTTAGCTTCTCCTTGGGTTGTCAGTCAACTGCATGATGGGTTTATTCCAACAGGTGCTGGAAGGAGGAACCCCGAGGACTGTATGGACGTCCCCCTCATCCCAACAGCACAGCCCCCCCAACTTCACACGGACTGGACATGGTTAATATCATCCTTCGTGCCTTCGTACTGATTCATATTTGTAATTTATTGTCTTTCAGGCTCTTCACCGGTGCAGTGATGGCCAAATTCAGCATGAAGGGGAACCAGGCAAGAGCAGTTTGGAACAACCAGAAGTTTATAGAGCAATAAAAGGTTCACCGAGGGACCGATGTAGCTCCTGTCGGTCTGTAAAGAACAAGATCCCAGGCAGAAACGCTTCATTTCCATGCTTGTCTCAGTGTCGTGATGTCTGCTGTTCCAAAACACTTAAACGCCGTCACAGCAGCCAGCGGCTCAGGGCCAGATGTTGTTGCACTGCTTAAAGACAAAATACATTGACAGTTTCCTGAGTACAGCTCCTATCAGCTGTTCACAGACAGTGATTTAATGTACATCTACAGTAAATGATCCAGATTCTTATATATTCAGATCAAAACCTTGAAGAGAACTGCTGTAGTTGTGGCAGCCTGAGTGCTTGTGGTTGAACTGTGACCAGTGTTTGTTGCACTGGTGCTGATGCTCGGCAGCGACTGATTTGCTCAGATGTGTTGGTAAAGCAAACGTCAGGTTTTCAAAAAGTGAACATTGAGCCAGCTGTCATCTCAGCATCTGCAGAGATGAGTTTGCATGAATCCATTATTGCAACTCATTGTGCATTTTGCAGATTGATTTTCCATCTTACTAATCAGTTGTTTTCTGCAAATACAGATGGAGTCATGACAGGTGGCGAGGCGGCCACAGCAGACCTGATGCAGCGCTTCTAAACGCGCACCACGCAGGTGGAGGTGGAGGACACCGACCCACTCTGGACTGATACACCACCTCTTTCCAGTGAACTTGACTGGATTTTTGAAACCCTTTCACTTTGGCACGGTAGTTTTTATATATATTTTTATTCACCACCAGTGTTGATGAGCTACTGGTTCAGCTGTGAATCCAAAAGGAGACATGAAGATGAAAAGGTGTGTTTCTCTTTGACGTGGAGGACAGACCCAGGCAAGGTGGGCTGTGCAGTTTTATGTATTTCGGGTAGATTAGTTGTATTTTTGTTGTCGCTGTACAAACCCAATGTTTAGAAGCTGCCTGTTAATCAAATAAAAAGAATAAACCTAAAAACCAGTGATGTCCTTGTAAGCCCTGTGTTTCTGGAGGGTGGAGGACCAGTTGTCCTGTGGCACTGGTCAAACAGGAACAGCTTTGAGCTGGAGATGTATTACACCGCGTCTAAATATGAGGTAGAGATGTCTAAATCGCCCTTGTTTGCACTACGATGAAAGGACGACGTCTGCACAGCGGGAACGTCTGAACTTTCACTCACCGGGGAAGTTAACGAGTCGCACCATAAATTAAAATGAGCTCAATAACTTCCATTCTGATGATTAATATTTTTTGAAAGAAAATTTTGTTTGAGACATCATAATCCATGATTTATGGTTTCGTCTGCGTGTGGTTTTTATTTCAGTTTTAGTCATTGTTTTTGGTGTTTTATTTTGGCTACTTAAAATATCTTCCAGTGTTACAAACGTTACGTTTATTGCTGTTTGAGACAGCGAACTTGCATCACTATGCCATAAATTACGTTATTATAATCAACACATTGCTTGAAAATTGTCTCAAAATAACATTGTTTATCGCAATAATTACTGGGACAATTTATCGTCCAGCAAAATTTGCAGTCGTGACAGACTTGATGACACGGCATTTTATCAAAACGTACAAGTTTTGTGTTTTTGTGGCAACTCAGTCTGGCAACACCGCTGCTCCTCCAGCTTCGTGTCTTCTTCTTTGAAGGCACCGCGCTGCTCTTCTTCTACTCTGACATTAACAGCGGTGGGAGAGAGCAGCTACCGCAACAGCTGCTGTTGTGCGCAACACGCTCACCTTGTGAAAAAATAATCTACTTAAGTATATTTTAAATACCTTGCATTTTTCTGAAATACATTTTTAATATATCAGTTGGATGTACTTTTTAAGATTCTATTCAAAATTTAAAGTTATTTTTAAAAACATGCTTCTAATATGTTTTTTATACTTTATAAAAATATATATTTTTCTAAAATATACTTTACAATTAAATATATTCCTAAAATTATATTTTGGATAATCCTTTTAAAAATACACTTTGCATGTATTTGTAAAAATGCGTATTTTAAATGCACACTTTAAAAAATATATCCGTACAATGTTTTTCTGAAGTACTTTAGTTGTATCTTCATCCTGATTTTGTGTTTATTTTTTTTATCATTCTCAAAATGTTTCAATACTTGTAAGTACTCTGTGCAATAGTGTCCAGTTTTATTTCAATAAATTGCTTTCAGTGATGTACATTCTAACAAAGCAAACCTTTTTAAGTGCCTGTATAATCTGTTACTATTTTGTTAAAATAAATAAAGCAAAAACTCAATGAAATTACTGTAAAAAAAAAAAAAAAAAGACTTTACCTTTCCTCACCTTTAATCTTTTTTGTAGATCCTAGTTCTCCTTTTACTTCTGAATATGCATCACTTTGTAAAAGACATTGAAGTTTGTGGTTGTAAAGATAGAAGGGTGTGAATACTTTGGGGTTTATTAAACCTGCGTGTTGCCTTGAGCCTTTATTAAAATCTGAATGTTTAGAATCCTTTGGTGTTTCGTGGATGTAGTTCCGTAAGTGTCCAATAGAGGTCACTCTCTCCATCTCCTGCTTGTCACCTTGTCAGAAGTTCAGAGCTTCAGACGGACGGCGTAATGAAAGCCGTTTAGCGATGAAGACGTCCTCTGAGTGTTATTAAGCTTTTCTTTTTCATGCAGCAGTGGAGGTGAAAGGTCAGAGAAGAAGGAGAAATTGCAGCCCAGAGCAACTTGATGTGCCAAATGATGTGCAGAGGACCCACAGGAAGGTTAAATACTGATATGTCACAGCAGGCAGATCAATCTGATGGGAAATCTGCTTCCACATCACAAAAAGCCATTGTCCTGATTCATCTGAGGCCTAATGACAGATAACACTGCAGCGATTGCTCATCCTTGGGCTTCATGAAAGAAAGTAATATCGTTTTATCTTCAGCAGCAGACAGAAATCAGATGCTGGCTCACCTGAATGAGTGTCAGTCACAGGAAAGAGGCTGCTGCTCTGAACGGTTGAGCATCAGGATTAATGCGATGGGACAGCAGGAAGCCGCAGATCTGACAGCTTCATGCTGATAGAGACCGAAGAGACAGAAGCTGGACCAGATGCTTCCTGACTAACGAAGGTCATCACCAACCGCACTTTCTGCAACCCTGAGGAAGGAGATTAAAACTGAGGAACTTCACGTTTATGTCCTCCTTAGACCCTGGAAATGGACAACAGGGTGGCATAAACTCATGGCAAAAAGAAAGTACACCCTTCTGATTCAAGAGTTTTCTCAGGCCTGGATCTAAAACGATTAACTCTAAACAAGAGATTAAATAATGATGAAGGCAACATGGAACAGTTGCTTGTGGAAAAAGGAAACCCTCACTGGTTTTACACAGTTTCCTGCTCCTCATCAGTGTGAGCACCTCTAGCGGTTTGGGCAGTCTGCTGCACTGGAGGATGAGTTAACACAATACCAGGATGGATGGACATCAGAGAGGTAACTGATAAATCTGTCTCCCACTCTACTTTCAGAAATGCAAGGCACCAGAAATAAACCTGTTAAATAAAGGTCTACTGCAGTGACTTTTTCTCTCAGGTTGGGAGTACTCAGTTAAATCCAACTCAAAGATTAAAAACGGTCAAACAGGAAAGAGTTATGAGGAAATATTTGTTTACAGTTGATGCCATATGTCAGCACAAAGTCCAGAGTATGAAGACAGGAGTGGGTAGGACTGTGGATTCTTTGAGTAAAGCCAACAGAGTCTAAGATAGCATTAAAGGCTACATTTAGGCTATCACCCTCAGTGTCAACATGAATGTTAAAATCTCCCACTATAATGATCTTATCAGTATTTAACATTACATTAGATTAAAAAATCTGAGAAATGATCTAAAAAGTGAGAGTCAGGGCCTGGTGGACGATACAAAACAAACACGAGATTTTACTGCTTTACTATGAGGATGAGGAAAACTAAAGGTTAGATGTTCAAAAGAACTGTAGCTATTGATGGGCGTAGGATTAATGAATAAATCAGAATGAAAAATAGTTGCGACTCCTCCACCTCACCCTGTACTATGAGGAATGTGAAAATGTAAATAACTAGAAGGGGTTGACTCGTTTCTACTAATATAATCCTCTTGCTGCAGCCAGGTATCTGTGACACAGAACAAATCAATCTGATTATCACTAATCAAGTCATTAACTAGCCAAGTCTTTGACGAGAGAGAACTGATGTTCAATAAACCACATTTAATTGTTTTGTTTTTCTGTTCAGAATCCAGGACACGCTGGTAAAACAGGTTTCTAACCTCAGGAAAGGTCTCTGCGCTCAGATTGATGGATCTTTCATACATTTAGAAGATTTTTTATTTTATTTCTATTTCTCAGAGCTCTCAGTTATTGTGTTTAAATGCAGAAACCAAGAGCTGGAGTGTTTTTGTTTCCACTGCGTAGATAATGTTGGAATAATATTTTTAAAACCTCACCTCTCTGAGGATAATTTCTTCTGAGGTTCAGGCCGACATGAGGAGCTTTAATATTATCAGCGGCTCCTTCCTGTTTGCTGTTTATGCACATATAAAACAACCTCATTATAGTTTCAGTTTCCATCAGAGGATGATTTTTGTAGCAGCTTATTTCTGTTTACAGCCACGGATCAGGTTCTGTTGTGAAATGCACCGTTCCTTCCCCTTCTTCCTGTAGACTCACCTCCACAGAGGGAGAATCAGCTCAAATTAAAGTTGGATCATCACAAAAGGCCTGCCTTTGTTCTGATCTTCCTTCCTGCCAGTTTCACCTGAGTCAACTACAAAGAGCATGGTCAAAGTGAAAACACAAGGAGGACATCAAGGGCTCTTCTTTTTTCCATTTCAGAGTTTGGGGCTGAAAGTCGGGGGAGAAGAGCGGAGATAAAAGCAGCCGGGTTTGAGTCGAAGTGGATAAGACGGTCCAGGAGGACCTATCATGGAGACGGGCCGGGACGTGGGGGGCGACAGATCCACTCCTCCTGCCGCTCGGAGCAATCAGGAGATGGAAGAGGAGGAGAGGACTCACCGGCCGGCTGTCATCTTCTCTCCATCAGCGGGAAGATCTTCTCTTTCTACAGAGAGCGCTGACGCTGAAAGATGAGCAAAGATAAAACCCTGCATGACGTGTTAACCACGAACAAGCAGGTCCAGAACCAAACCCGAACATCTGAAGATGGATCTGAAACGACGTCTGCCGGTTTCCTCCTGAGCAGAGCTGCAGACGCAGCAACGAAGGTTTCAACGTCTCCAGGAGGCAGAGCGCCGCCTGGCAAACGAGCTCGTTGACGCAGCCGAGCAGATGGTCAAGCTGACTCCAAAAGCCAACGCTGCATTTTCCAAGCAGGGGGAATTATGGGATATCACATTCTGACTGTACTGCTGCCAGTAAGGGAATATTTCTCCCCTGACGGAGGAAGGATGCAGGCTGGAGGCCCTGACAGGCCTGGTGGAGGCTGCTGCAAGCTCTTCTGTTCCGACAGGAACTCAGCCATGACGGTCCCTCGGTTGCCATGGTTTCCAGCTCCTCACACCTGTCGCTTCTTTCCCATCAGTACACCTGTATTCATTCAGAGGTAGTGTTGTCACCACAGACCTCAGGGTTCAGACCAGGGTGCGCCGTGAAAACACATCTCTCCAAGTATTTCTGCTCCAGCTTCTGCTGCAGATATCTGGGAAACAAAACCAACTTCCAAGGAACTTTTCAGCACATACAGGAGCTGGTCTTAACTCATTCATTCCTTACTAGGGATAAAAACCACTAGTTATGAGTGAAGTAATCTGCCAGTGGAATAAGATAGTTTAACTTGCAATGTGGGAATAATGTCTTGTTCCACTGGCAGATCATTCCACTTATACCCTGGTTACCTTTCCATCAAGATGAAGGAATTACTGGCTTAAAATCAGCTTCTATACCTGCTGCAAAGTTACCTGTTAGTTAGCTTTGTCTTATTTCAAGTGGATTCAAGATATCTGCTCTAAAAACGGGACCAAAAACACTTGGTAAGATTTTATTTTTAGTGTTTCCAAAATTGTCAAGTCAAAAGGACTTGAGGGCCAAAAAAAGTCATATTTAATAGGAACTCATACTGAGATTTTTTTAACCAACTTGATAATGTATATATTTATTAAACAAATAAAGTAGTCAGATGTTTTTGTTGGAAGGATTTGTGTAAATTATTGTAGAACCAAAACCTAAGAATGTTTTTGCAGATTTACCCTATTACGAGAAATATTTGTCATTTGTTTATTGAAAAACAATGTGGTCATCTTGGAGCAAAGCAATGCAAAAAGTGTGGTTAATTAAAGACAATCCTTTGTATTTTCATAAGATTTAGACTCATCTGTAATCATTCTGTCCCTATTAAAAATAAAAAGCTTCCCTCTGCATCAACCACCCGTGCTGGGGGGCTAAATCTGTATTATTCTTGAGTTGGTGATAAACTTTATGATGGTGAAGAGGACAGTCAGTTTTCCAGATAACAGGTGAGCTACATCTTCTGTCGCTCAGCGTATTTTTTTTTTTTTTTTTTTTTTTTTTTTTTTTTTTTAGCATTAGCGTCCATGTTGTCCTACTCCTTTTTGTTGTTTACTATTTTCTGTTCATCAGCTGCTATCGTTTGTTCTTTGCAAATCATTTATGAATGTTGCTGTGGTTTATAATGCTAATGCTGCTCTAGTTAGCATGATCCAATGCTGCTCTGGTTAGCATAATGCTAATGCTGCCTTGGTAAGTACGATCCAATGCTGCTCTGGTTAGCATAATGCTAATGCTGCCTTGTTAAGTACGATCCAATGCTGCTCTGATTAGCATAATGCTAATGCTGCCTTGGTAAGTACGATTCAATGCTGCTCTGATTAGCATAATGCTAATGCTGCCTTGGTAAGTACAATCCAATGCTGCTCTGAATAAATGTTGCTAAGATGTTTTTTAATTGCTAATGATGATGCTGTTGTTGCCTGTTTTGAGTTTCTGCTGCTGTTTTAATCGTAATGTTTGGTTGCTATCATGATGTTTGCAGGGTCAGAAGGCCGTTCTGATGTGGTGTTGATCGAGGAGGAGCTGAACTCCTGTTTGCTGACTCAGATCTACGAACATTGATATCTCTGTGATTCTGCTGATTGTCAGATTAATCCAGGGCTGCTTGGTGTTGTGGTTCCAGCAGAACCTGGTTCAGGTCTTCTGATTGTTCGTAGCTGTGATTATGTCATCCTATATCTGTGTGTTTCAGCTCTTTTAGGGAGGAAGGCCTCTGCTGTCTGCTGTCATTAGTTGATTCTCTTCAGTTTGAACAGAATTTGGTCTTTGTTCAGTTAAACTTCAGTCAGAACTTTGGCTCTGATTCAGCGTTATTCGCTGCTGACACTGATTTAATAATTAAATACTGTATATTTTACTGAACAGACCTTTTGCTTTTAGCTAATTTAACTCTTCATGTTATTTTGCTGAATGAAGAATGTTATGGTACGACTGTAGGGAAATCTGTTGACACAGCCGCCCCATCACGAAGGTTCTTCACCACTGGCTGGAGAAGAGCTCTGAGAAATGCCAAAGATCCATCAGGATGAGCAGAGAGAGAGGCGTGGAGGAGATGGAAGAGCAGTTCTGCTCTTTTTCCATCTATCCATCTGGATATAATGTAATGTTCTGGTTCTGGTCTCAGAGGTTCTCCAGAGAACATCCAGCAGCAGGTCAGGAGAACCTGGTGGAGACGTTTAAAGTTGGTTCTAACATCTCCTAGAGCTCTGATCGATCCATCATCTGGACCTTGAGACAGCATGGACCACCTGGAGACCCACCAGGATATGGACGTCCACCTGGACTGACAGGAGAGCATTGATCAGAGAGCAGTCGCCATTGGGGACCCTGGAGGAGCTGCAGGATCTAAAGCAGAACAATCCTGGAGGAAGACCTGCAGAAGACCTGAGACTGGGGTGGAGGTTCACCTTCCAGCAGGACGACCAGCCTGAACATCCAGCCAGAGATATTATGGGATGGTTTAGGTCAGAGCAGATTCACGGGTTGGACTGGCCTAGTCAAAGTCCAGACCTGAATTCAGCTGAGAATCTGTGACAAAACTTGAAAACTGATGTTCTCAGATGTTCTTCGTCCATCCTGACTGAGCTGGAGACGTTTCAGTCTGGAGATGTTCAGCCAGAGGAGGTTCTGCAGGGTTCTGACTCAGGGGGGATGAAGATAAATGCATGCCACACTTTTCAGATTTTTCTTGGTAAAAACTCTGAAATTGTTTTCCTTCCATCGACACGCTGCTTTATGTTGGTCTGTTTGTGGTTGGAACAGGGCACAATGGGAATGTTGAGGGGGTGTGAATAGATCCGGGTTGTAGTAAAACCAGGAGTGTTTTTCACGAGTGTGCAGAGGAGTCAGAAGCACAAGAATAACGACGGCTTTCTGTCGCTGCTAATTTACCCTCAGGGTGAACAAACGTTATTTTCTCCTCAGACTAAATAAACGTGTTTATGAACCTGGCATTAATCAGTGTTTCTGATGGAAAGATGTTTCCTGTCCAGATAAATAAGCAGCCTGACGAAGGACAGCCCATCATCCAGCAGAAAGCGCCGCTGCTTCAGGACTCCTGGCTGATCAAAGCTGGAGGCTCCACAACAAAAGGCCTGGAGCCAGGTGACAGGTGTGGTGAATAACTGGGTCTGAGACCTCAGGGACCCCTTTGTTGCTGCTGCGAACAGCTCATCAGCAGCCAGCGTCGCTGTCAGGCTCGGTTCTGGTTCTGATGGTGTCACTTGTTCAAAGGCTTGCTTTGTGACCTGGGAGAGCTGATGGTTCCTGTTGCTCCAAAGTCAAAGGGCTGGGAAGAAAGAGCTGATTGCTGTCTTCAGCTGTTTTGATCTGAAACCTGCTTCAGGATTCTGGCTGCTCGCCACCATTGACTAGACAACGATACAGCTTTATCAGGATGACTGCTGGGACCAGACTGGAGGTGCAAAAGAGACGAGTCTCATGATATTTGAAGTGTTTACATTGTTATCAGGAAGCCGTGAAAGCTGCAGATCTAATAATCGTATCTCATAACCCATTCATCCTGAATGCTCCAGAACCTGTGAGCTCTGAAGCTTCCTCCGAGGGGTTTAATGAGGTTCTGCAGCTGGAGCAAACACTCAGTCTCGGGTCACACCCCCAGCTTGTGATCCGACCAGCTGTCCAGCTTTTTTAAACTGATTTTCCTTTGGAGAGAACCTGATCTGCAGTAAGAAGCCTTCATCTCCTCCCTTTGACATCAGCGCTCCTGGACTGATAAAAGAAGTTTCTCACTGGTCCTTCGGTTCTCACACCTAGCAGAGAGGTTAACCTTAACTAGCAGTGAGGTTAACCTTAACTAGCAGTGAGGTTAACCTTAACTAGCAGCACAGTCAGCCACAGCTAGCAACGAGGTTAACCTTAACTAGCAGTGAGGTTAACCTTAACTAGCAGTGAGGTTAACCTTAACTAGCAGCACAGTCAGCCACAGCTAGCAGTGAGGTTAACCTTAACTAGCAACGCAGTCAGCCACAGCTAGCAACGAGGTTAACCTTAACTAGCAGCGCAGTCAGCCACACCTAGCAACGAGGTTAACCTTAACTAGCAGCGAGGTTAACCTTAACTAGCAGCACAGTCAGCCACAGCTAGCAGTGAGGTTAACCTTAACTAGCAGCGAGGTTAACCTTAACTAGCAGCGCAGTCAGCCACACCTTCTCACTAAGATGGGAGTTTCTCCTCACTCAGTCGCTCCCAGCAGCTGAATAAATCACTCTGGGGCTTCAACAGGAGCTCTCTGAGAGGCTCTGAGGATCTTTGCGAATACAGGCTGTGGTGTGTGAGAACCAAATTGGACTTTTTGTCCATTTATGACAAATCCAGTTTTTCAAACCGGACTCCTATGTGGTTCTGAACCAGACAATGTTTTCCAAAGCAGCCTCAGCAATTATGATGCATTTCATGTTGACAGACTCTTAGGTTCAGGCCGGAAGACGTGAGATCGAATGCTTGAATGGAGCACAGCAGACACAGTTGATGGAGGGTTGATGTGAGCCTGTCTACCCATCAAACAATCCTCCGTCCTCCACATGCTCCTGCAACAACCTGGACTGGACCTGAAGGCGTCAGGCTTCCTTTTTATAACAGCATGGCAATAATCAGCGATCTAATAAAATATCATGCAGACAACCCAGCTATTCAAAGTGTGGATCTATCTGTCGGATGGATTTGTTGGTATCCAATCCTCCCTCTAAAAGTCTAATTTTCCACTCCCCAGGAAGGAGCTCAGTTATGTCTCTGTGGGACTCTGCAGTCATCTTTCTAAGCTATACCTGACATTCAGCCTCAACCTCCAACCAGCACAATCTATTACTTATTTCCTGGAGCCAAATAACATAAATGCAACAACTAGTTTTCAGCAGTTCTACCGTTTTAGCAAGATGGAAACAGATAAATCACTAGATCAGTCACAAAAAGTGGGAAAATATGAAGCTACGTCCAGAAGAAAACCAAAGCTGCTATAGCTGGTTCCATTGTTTCTGTTTACATCAGCCTTTCAGCATAACACAGTTTAAAGTAGATACAGAATTGATTTTTATTGTTGGTTGTTCTCGATAACCTGATCAGTTTTTCACTCCAGTGAATCATTTTGACACAAACAATGAAAGAGTCTTCATCTCTCTTTCAGTTTCCTGCTGGTCACATGATCTGTCAGCTGTATGAGAATAGACTGGGATGTCGTCGGGTTCATCAATCATAGCTCCTCACAGAGAGATGAGCCGTTTCTTCACTCTGATCTGAGATCTGCTCAGAGATGATCGCAGTGTCTAAAGAAAAACACCGTCAGCTTGTAGCTTTGATTTGACAGTGATTGTTTCTCCTCCTGAATACAAGAAGAAAAGACCTTCAAACACATCGTTTTCAGTCAGATAATAAAAATAACCAACTGTAACTTTGGGACGTGTGTTCATGGGAATACTGAGATTTAGGGTCCCACGCATTACAGTCTGAGAAATAATGCGCCGATATCTCCACTTGCTTTGACACGATTCCCAGTCGACATCGTCTTGTGTTTTATTAACTTTATATTCTAGTAAGCTGTTTAAAAGTTATTAGTCCACACAGACGAACCTCCTGTTGCCAAGTTTAAGTCCTAACAGGAAGTTGTGGTTGTTTTGAAGGATTCTGATTGGCTGACAGGATGTAGCTTTGCTACGCTGCCCCCTATGGGTCTGGCATGTTTAAAACAACGCTCGGGTGGATTTGTTCAGGTTCAGGTGGATGAAAACTTTTCTGAAACCGATCCCGTGTTTACGATGTTAATTTAAATGATGTGGGGAGCTTCATAAACACCAGGCTGTGTGGGCAAGGCCTGAGGCGCTGCTTTCTTCCTGCAGACGCAGGTCATCTTTGGCACATTAGTGAGAGGTTGTGTCTGGGCAGAGATAGTTCAGGAGAAAACAATCTAGATATCGTTTATTTCATTGTGTTTTACTTTGTTTTGATGCTTAAATTATTCGGGCTGGAACCGAGAGTGGGCCAGAACCATCAGCGCTGCACACCGTGTTCACCAGTACTGCTGCTCCAGCAACCACTGATCCGTTTTGTCTGCTTTTTCTCCTCCTCCTCTCACTAATCCTTATAAAAACAAATATTTATTATTATTCTTAAGTTTTGAGTCTTACTTTGTAGTTTGGTAGAGTTTTACTGGCCCAGTTCAAGAGTTTATTAACTGAAGTATTTTAACTGGAAATGGAAGTATTTTGTTGATAAATTCTTGTATTTTGGAGAGAAGTTTTTTTTGTTTATTCTATATGTTGCTGTTTGAGAACATCAGTAGATGAACTCACTCCTGCATGTATTGTTCTATAATAGTAATAAACCTGGTCATTTTGAGTGAAATTAACTAACTTTATTGATAATTGCACTTTTTACACTTATCAATATTTATTCATGGCCAAAGCAAAGCTATGGTTGCACTACAACTGCAGGGGCCTGGTCCCTGAGAGCAGGTCATGTTCTGCTGGTTCGCCAACGTTGGCTCACAAACGCCAGGAATCTGGCAGGAATTCCTCTGAGACGAGCAGAAAACAAGGCGTCCTGCAGGGTTCTGGAGATGATCTCTTGAGAAGAGATGGTCCAAGCGGCCCGAGGCGTCTCCCTGACACCCAGCAGGTGGTGGTGGTGCTCCGCCACACCTTCACAGGCTGCACCTGAACAGTCTGTTCAGCTGTTGGTCTGGTACTGGTGGTGATGAAAACACCTGAAATCTACTGGAGTTATTCCGCTTTTATCCTGTAAACATGAACTGCTTCCTGGTTTTTAGTTTGGGTTCACAAAGAGATGATGAAAAAATGAGCACACCCGACACCTGGCTGTGTGTTTCTACCAGACAAGGATTTAATATCAGTTTTAATAAGCGAGAGAGTCAGATAACAGAAATCAACAATAAAACTGAGACATTCTGAGAAATGCCAGATCAGGTGTCATAAACTGGCAGATACAGGGTGAGACCAGCTGTTAGGGGCCTGTTAGGGTGTACTAACTTTTCCCTCAGATTAAAATGAGTAAAACAGGGAGGATTTAGCTGAAGTTAAATCACTAGAATAGAAATGGGAACATTTTTATCAAAGGAGCTGAATATTCACTGGGGTGTCCTAACTTTTTTACCAACACATTGAGGAAGCTGCTTGTCTTCCTCCTGCTGTAGGCCTGAGAAATGGTGGAAATAAAGACGAAGCGATTCAATAAAGGCTCAGATGCAGATATGCATGTTTACGGGGGTGGGGGGGGTCATCACTATGGGAGCAATAAAACCTCAGGCTCTCAGTCAGTCAGGTATGACAGCCATGATGGACGATGCTGAAGCTTTCTGCAGCAGAGAAGGAGAAATCCTTCAGTGTTTAGCTTCCTTTGATCTATTCTGTTTTAGTCTATTCTAGTTCATGTAACTCTATTCTATGGTATTCTGTTTTATTTTATTCTACGCTATTGTATCCTATTTTAGTCGATTCTATTTGATTTATTCTATCCTGTGCTATTCTTTTCTATTCAATACAAATTTATTTTATGCTGTTCTATATGATTTTTTCTGTTTTATTTAATTTTTATTCTATTTAATTTTATTCTATTCTATGCTATTTTTTTCTCTTCTGTGCTATTGTATTCTATTTTATTTATTCTATCCTTTGTTATTCTGTTCTTTTCAATGATTTTATTTTATGCTGTTCTATGTGATTTTATTCTTTTTTATTCCATTAATCATCTCGAGCTGAAAGGTGAATGATAAACCCCAAGCGTTCGATTCTCAGTCAGTGTTTATTGTTGAATGTACTGCTAAATTAGATTATTACATCAAAATATTTCCATTTATTAAATTTGTCATCAGTCTCCCAGGGTAAATTCCCCTCAGCAGGAAGCTTCAGAGCTGTGAAAAAGTATTCACTCCCTTACAGATTTCTGTATAATAACAAGCTGAGATCAAAGATAACCTGAGGAAATCCAAACAGTTTTTAGAGCTGATTTGTTAATGTAAAGAAATCTGATCCTTTGTGGAAAAAGAAAAAAATTAGTAATCACACCCTAACCCTTACAACTGGTTGTTCCTCCCTCAGCTGATAGCTGGTATCGAGTCTCTAACATCACTGGATGACCTTTGACCCGCTCTGCTTTGCTGAACTGATGTATTTCAGACACATCGGAGGATTCTCCAGCAGGAACGGCCCACTTCAGGTCAGGCCGCAGCGTCCCAGTCTCCTTTAAGCCTGGACTTTGACTAGACCACCCCAACAGCTTCATTCTGTTTCTTTGAGCCGGTCAGAGGTGGACTAGCTGGTGAGCTTTGGATCACCGTCCTGCTGCAGAACTCCTGAGATCTCCAGCTGCAGGGGAGCAACCTGCCTGTTCCTGAGGAACTTTGGTTTCTCTGCATGAAAGAAACATGATGGCGTCCAAACTGAGACATGATCCTGACCTGCAGCTGCAGAGCTGTGCTCTCATCAAAGGGATCGCAGTTCTGGATGTTATGAGTAATGCATGACATGATATGAAAGAGACTTGTTTATGACACCTTGGGTGGCTCTGTTGGTCTTTTTGAACAAATGGAAACAGAAATGCCGGATAAAACCCAAACGCAACGTGGAGAAAGAAAATCTCACCTGAAATCACACAGGAGCAGAGATGAATGTTTTCTACTTTATTTTTAATGGAAAAACACAAAATTTTACCAAGTATTTTTTTCTTGTTTCTAGAGCAAATATGTTGGTACACTTGAAATATGACAAAAGGAACTAACAAGCAACTTTTTAGCAATATACAACTTGTTTTAAGTCAATAATTCCTCAGTATTGATGAAAAGGTACGAGCTCTACTGGCAGATTTTTTGAGGATCAACGATTAATTGTAATAATAGCATTTATTTAAGAAACATTTATTTCAGATGTAAAAACAAAACAGTAAAAATACTGTAGACATTAGTTTTTATAAATTTAAAATATTGTAACACAGATGTCAGCATATTGTTTACGCTGCAATGCATTCTGGGTAGATGACGTATGCTAGGTGCTACAGCGCTAGCTCCGTGTAGCCGGAACAATAGTTTTTGCTCAATACGCAACATTCAGCACTTTCAATTTGAACCAGAGCGTTGAAGTAGATGAAGATGAGGAGGACCAAACGGAGGAAGAGGAGAGATTTGGCTGAAAAAGCTGCTGTTTGTGCTGCTGCTGCTCGGAAATGTGGGCCAACAGTTTATCACCGTGGACACAAATCAAACCACCATGAATGAAACACGTTCAGCTGCTGCATAAAGCTTACATTATTTACCTTACGAGTCGAGACAACTGCTCCTCGTAATTATTTTAACTGTCTTGGACATGAACTTAGAACGTGCTTTGGGTCATACAGTCACATCTTTTGTCATCATGTGTTCATTTTTAACCATTTTAATATAAAACAACGAACTTATGAACACACTTTAACTACATAACATCATGAATTAAACATGAAAATTGCCCAAAATACTCAGACTGGTATTAATGCTTTTTGCTGGTTTTAACTGCCTTGTTATTGCGCCAAATGGTGCTAATCCCGTCATTTCGCCAACCCACTGCGCTGCAGCCGACAGCCTTGCTAGCCGTTAGCTTCCTTATGGAGGTCACTCACCGGAGCCGCCAGGGGGCGCCAACACTTATCCAGCTCCGCGGCATCACACCATGCAGCATTCACCTCTCCTCCCTTCTCGATCATTTTCTGCGTGGGCTGACCCTCTGCTCACAGAGCATGGCTCTCTCCGCCTGCATTTCTTCCTCTCGACTTCACGCACGTCCCCCCCACTAGCGGAAGGGGAAGCCTGCCCCCTGCTGGTGCTGCCGACAAGCTAAAACAACGGCGCTGATCTCGAAGTGCCCGTCCGCGCTTACAGCGTGTGGTTTACACCTTGTTGCAAACACTGAAACACCCGTTCATGGTCTTCCGGTTTGTTCTGCTTGTGCGTTAGCTCCCGCTAGCAGCGTTAGCTCTGGCTAATGCGGGAACTGCTAGTTCCCGCAAATATCTCGTGTATAACGGCTCATAAAACTTGGCGGCGGTTTGCCTCAATCCGGGCGTTTTTTGGTTTGCCCGCGTCAGCCTCCACCGCCTGCAGCTCCTGTGTTTTGTTTGCAGACTCGACTCCACCATAACTTACCCGCGTCATCATCCCGGCATCCATTGCGCAGGTGAAAAAATGGCGAACGCCGTCGGCGAAACGTATCATAAAGACATACAGTTTTTTTTTTTTTATATAGAGAAGTAAAATAAGTTTTGAACACATCGCAGTTTTTCATAGTAAACATATTTCTAAAGGTGATGTGATGAAATTTTCACCAGGTGTTGGTTGCAGCCCGACTATCCCAGGCATAGAAAGAAACCAAAACAAATAAGTTCAGAAATGAGGTTATGTGTAATAATGTGAAATGACAGGGAAAAGTGATCTGTGTTCATTGCTATTGTTAGTAAGGTGTTGCCATATGTGTTCAGTTTCTTCTTGTGTTTTGTTCTTTGAACATCTGAATTTATTCTCTGAGATTATTGTCTGCTCTTCTTCTCTTGGCTTAGTTCCTTCTGCCTTAAAGAGTCTGTTTCTGCCACGGCTGTTCCACATCTCCTCTGATTAGCGCTGCTGGTTCTGGTCATTTTCCACCCTGCCTGCTGGTTTTTCAATGTTCGATTCTTCTCTTTAACTTGTTACATTAATTTAGAGCTAACTCAACTCACCAGCAAAACTCTCCAATACAATCCTTCATCTTTAAGCGGACATATTCATTCTGGACTGGGACATGATTTTATATTTTTACTGTTTTACCTTCGGTGGTTTTAGTCTCATCATTTTAAGTTTTTCTCAGTAGTTTTAGTTGAGTGTTACCAGCTGAGGGAGTTTGTTGAATCAAGCATTTCACTGTCAGGTTGAATTCATTTCGTTAATAAACTCAAGTTGTCTCTGTTTATTCCAGACGTGTAGCTTCCTGCTGTTCAGGTGACACCAGATCTGGACTGATGTCTTCATTTATTATTTAAAACCTCAGCCTCATCAGGCAGGTATTCATAAATAATAACTGACACTGAACTATCTGGCTGTTATTTTCTTGGAAACCAAGTGGTGCCCCGGCCGGGTAATTTTGATCTAAACTCCTGGTTTTATGAATAATTTCCTAAACATTTATTGTTATTGATAGCCAAAGCTAGACTCCTACAAGCACAACAGATGGATGATAAACTCAGTGATACTGGACCAATAATCGGGGTTACTATATGTGAACTTATTGATTTCCAGGATGTAGTTGAAGTAAATGAGGTAAGAATGAAAGGAACATGGAAAGAACATGTTTTCCTGTTTTGCTCACAGCTTTTTTAATTTCATTTCGCATTACTGAGTGTGATGAGTTTAGCTTTGAGTCTCCAGCGCTTCCGCTCGCTCTAATGGAGCTCCTTGGATTCTCCTTATTGCTTTTTAATGGAGATGGGTCCCCAAACAAATGAGCCGCCCTGGTCTGGATCAGCACCGCAGCTCCTCATTAATCCAGGCGCTGAGCCACTGATGCTGCTAATTTTTCAGCGCTGCACCGCTTCATGACACGCCGACAACAAGAGAGGATCTGTTCAGTGAGAGAGGAGAGGACGTCACATCTGCTCGGTTTGGGTCCGGCACTGATCTGCTGCTGCTGCCTGCAGGTTGAAGGGAGGCTGCGGAGAAAACGGTCTGCAGGTCAGAACGTGTGCAGAATCCTTTCTCAACAGCAGAACTTCACTGGGGAAGACCCAAACCAGGTCAACAGGTTCAACAGGTTCTGGAACATGAGGTGCTTAGTAAATCTGTTTATTACCTTGAACAAAATGAAATATATTACAGCAATATGAATCAAGCCTCAGTTCGGGTTATTTATTGAGAACCAATTAACAACAAATGAGGCACTTTCCAAACAAGTCATTTCATTCCAGTTGATTCTAGTTTAGGTCAATCAGAAATACTTTATTGATCTTAAAGGGAAATTAAATCAGCCATCAGTCGGCGCATCAAGATCAGTTTATTATTCAAGTTAGTTAAAAAGTTTCCACCTGAGGAGCCCAGCGGAGCATCGAGTCGTTGACCTGCAGCGTTCGCTCCTCCTGACCAGCAGGGGGCGACAGTGGAGAGGAAAACTCCCCTATAACAGGAAGAAACCTCCAGCAGAACCAGGCTCAGGACGACCTCCGCCAGGCGAACCATCAGCTTCACCAGAGGAACGTCTGAAGCCTCGTCTAGAAAGTAGACGGGGTGTCCGCCTCACGGACTGGAACTGGGAGCTAAAGGATCTGCCTCCCAGTCTACCTCCAGAACCTCCAGGACCCAGCAGTGGCCCTGCAGTCTGGTACCGCAGGGTTCTGGTGGGAACGTCTGGACCAGCAGGTCTCTGGTGGAGGATGGAGCTGATTATTCAGGGTTTATCTGAGAGAACCTGAGATTATAATCTGGATTAACAGGGAGCCGATGAAGGGAAGCTAAAGCAGGAGAAATATCAATTTATGTCTGTACTTTAGGTCAATTTTTGATTTTTTTTTTAAAGCATTATACATTTTATATACACTTTATTTTGATGCAGAAACACAGAGCCTTGCAAAAGTATTCTTACCTCTCAAACTTTTCAACACGTTTTATATGTGACATATTAGCCTACTTGATGCTGTCAGACAGGTTCTGTTTAAGTGATTGATTGATTCTACAGTAATCAGGCTGGCAGTGGATAGAGAAACTGAATCTGGGTAATCCCAGTTTAATGAGGGTGTGATTACTTTTCCACAGAGTGCCAGGTTGGTTTGGATCAATTTACCTCTTTATTAATGAAATCATGGTCTGAGAACTGCTTTCTGTGTTTCTTCAGGTTATCTTTGTCTGATTAACGCTCATTTGCTGAACTGAACATTGGGAGCGATCGGCGCTCTGGGACCAGAACCAGCAGAGAGTCGACCCAAAGACTCGTGCTGCTCTTCAAACAGATCATCCGAGTCAGGAACTCTGCTGCAGCAGCACTTTCTGAGACAAACTGATTTGCATGTTTAATGGTTTTCTGATGGATGTTTCATATCTGCTCATTTACAGCAGATGATCTGTCAGCGTGAGGCATCTCCGCTGCGCTGCTCCCTCTGCCTGTTACGGATGGGGCCGGCTGCTCTCTGAGCATGTGCAGCATCCCTGCTAATAAATCCATGCTTTGTTGGAAAAACCTCTAATATTAATGGATGTGCCTGAAAAGAAGTGAATGCTAAGTACTTTGCAGTACTACAGTGAGCGTACGGTAAGCTGGGAGCAGTGGGATTCCTGGCTGGAGCCTGGATTTCCTGAACATGGACGGCTGATGTTCAGTTTCCTGTCCAGGAAGTATTGGAGCAGCTGTTTCCCATAAATGCTGTTATATCAGCTGTTTCACAGCAAAGTTATCATCATGTTCTCCTTCGAGGGCTGGCCGATAAATCGATGAAATCCTTTCATCAAACTTTTGGTTTTTGAAGATTTAATTTTTAGAAAATCTGGATTTTTTTCCCACCAATGTGCTCCTTGTGTTTCCATAGTTACAAGTGATGTCAGCACCCCCAGGGCGGCCATCTTGGCTGACCAGCATGTTTTACAGCTTCTGTTTTTATTGGACTTTGAGTTCAGGTCAGCTCTGTGACAGCATATCAGCGTATTAAATGAAAATAAAGTCATGATGTTGCAGTTATAGTAATACGAGAATAAAGTCTGAATATTAGAAGAGTGAAGCAGTAATTTTATAATAACTCCAACGTGAAAAATGACAATTAATTATCCAAGCGTTTTTCTCATTAAACAACTTTTTCTCCTAATTTTAAGACGTTCTTCTGGTAAAATTGCGTCCTTATGATGCTAATATTATGACTTTATTCTCATAATTACACCAGCATTCTTGCAGCCTGGCCCTGATGCTCCATTACACAACTCCCAGAAGGGATGACGGAGATAAAACCACTTTTTGAGCATGTTTTCTGTCATTAGTAATTTCTTTTTAGAAAAGGAAGCGAGAAACCCCCCGATTAAAATCGAACATCGGATCTGGTACGAAGAAAGCAGGAGATTTTATTTTTAAGCTGTATCGCCCAGGCGTATCTCCTTCCTCACTGTAAATATTATGATAATAACCGAGAGATAAACGGTCGACTGTTCGGGTGTCAGGATAACTGAAACACTGAAGGTGTTTCTCTCCCCCAGCTGAGTTTTTAATGAAAGTTTGTCCGCTGCATGACAAATATGGCCGGTGATTGGGGTTATTCCTGTCGGTGAATAATTCTCAATATCTGCTCTCCCAGACTCCCAGAAGGCTTAGTTCAGGTTCAGAAAGTTTGGTTCTGAACCAACCACATCCAGCAAGCAGCTCACCTGTTAACTACCTACCTGTGATCCAAGGCTGTTTTCCCACCTGATAGTCCGCTAGACTCGCTTCGATTGGGAACCAAAATCCAGCTGCTGCGGTTCTTCCTCTCTGCTCCGAGTCAAACCAACCAAACCCTTTCAGCAACCTGTTCCCCTCCTCGCCTGTGGGGGCGCTGCACCAAGAACCGCCGAAGGAAACGACACGAAAACCTCTGAAGACGCTGAGCGCAGCTTCCTTCTTCACCAAACGTCAACAACAACATGGAGCGGCGTCAGGTTTTAGTGGTTGGAGGATTTCTCTTCAGTCTTCGGCTGAAGACCAGGAGCCATTTCTCCCGCTAGCGCTAGGCTAGCTAGCGTTTGTTTTGATTGTATTTACCCAGAATGCCCTGCGCTGTAGTCCACTTCCTGCTTCTGGAGCGGCCTCCGGTCCACTTGGTATTCACATCTGCATCCGAACCAAACCAGAGTTCACTTCATCCGAACCCAGACCGAGGGTCTGGGTTCGGATGAAGGTCTGAACCTGGACCAGAGTTCGGGTCATAGGTCAATTACGCGGTCACGCCTCCCTAACTGAACCGGACTCTCTAGGCAGACGGAGTGGAGCTGGATCAAAGCGGACTGAACAGGACCGGTGGGAATGATGCAGCCTTATTCACCTCGTCTTTTAGAGTCTTTTCCTGGAACCGTCCCGAACCTGCCTGCCTCCAGTGTGCGTTACTACAACTCCCTGACCGGCATGAGAACCACTGCTTAATGGCAGCAAGTGTTATTCTATAAGTGTAATATTTCTGTCTCAGTGACCTTTAACTAACTTCATTTCCTGCTCGGCCGGCAGCATGGAGGATAAATGTCAGCTCGGAGTGATCGGCATTTGAAAAGCTGTGGACAGACGAGGCTGTAAGATGAAATCTGCAGAAATGTTTCATTAGTCTGCAGAACGTCGGAGAGATCACAGGCACACTGGAATATATGAGAAGATTCGGGAAGAACACGGAAAAAGCCAAACATATGGAAAAGTTGGAGCTTCTGTAGTTCAGCCAGGGCCTCCTTTATCCTCCAACACTGCCTGGACTTTCACAGCCAGAAGAACCTTCCTGACATGTCCTCAAGTCGTCATCAGGAATAATTTAGTTCTTAGTTTGTGGATCTGTTCCTTTGAAATGTTGATTCATTTTTATAATATTTTATTTTTCAGTAAGTGGCCTTGAAGAACACATCTTACCTGAGAAGAATCACTTGGTTCTCTGGTTGCTTCTCTTCTCTCCTCCATTATTTTCATTACTGGGGATACTAATTAATTGATAATCCAGACTTCAAACATGTATTTCTGTATTAATTATTACAATTTGCTGTTTTTTGTTATTAGAAAGGTTCTTCCAGACACTGCTGTACTTTCTTCACCTCGGTTTTGTCCTTTTGGGTCCCCATCAGCCTGCCTCAAAGGAACCGTGTCCTGCCAACCCTGTTAGACCACTGTGAAGCAGGCTTTTCTGCTCAAACAGCTGCACTCAAATGCAAATGCATTCATACATCGATACGCAGATCGGTAGCTAATGTGGGGTTGAGTGCCTTGCCCAGGGGCATTTCAGCATGTTGTGGGGAGGGTTGGGAGGTAAACAAGCAAATTCACAAAACAAATACTTTTCGTTCCGAGCCACATGTACCCCGCTGTGTCCCTCCTCTTGTGCCTGTTCTCTGTCTCACTTAATGGAAAAGCAAACTGGCTCGCTGGGTCCTGTTGGGTGGTTGAAGTGGATTCAGACACAGGCGAGACATCGAGTGGATCGTTGTGTGAGCTTCAGTATATGAGCCAGGGTGCAGCAGGTAGTGGGCAGGTGTTGAACCTGGAAGAGCATACAAGTTTTTGGCCGCTGTGATGGAGTCTGTGTTGTCGTGTATTTTTGGAGGTTTTGCACCATTCATCTTGTCGGAGCCGAATAAATTGATGAACTTGCATCCGAGAACGACGTTAGCAACGTTAGCCGCCTAGCACTTCATAACAAAGGAACTACAAATCAATACTTCACCAGTGCAGTACTAGACTGGCTCGTATACGGAGTACAATCATCAGTGACGCTCAGGTGGGATGTAAGAGTGAGAAGTGGTAGCAGCAGAGGAGGTCCACCTCCTAGGTTCAGAATCTTCTCATGAAGGTAGGTATGAAGGTAGGTGGTCCAGCTGAGTTTGCTGGCTTAGGAGGAGTCCAGGAAGTGACCTTAATGTTGTGGTTTCAACAACTCAAGCCGAGTTAAGGTTCTCTCAAGTATACGGAGCCACGAGGAGCTGATCACTGGAAGGGTTTCAATCCAAAACTGCAGGAGCTGACTGGGGAAGGATGTGCAGGTACCATCTCTACTG
Organism: Anableps anableps; assembly: GCA_014839685.1. Classification (NCBI taxonomy): domain Eukaryota; kingdom Metazoa; phylum Chordata; class Actinopteri; order Cyprinodontiformes; family Anablepidae; genus Anableps; species Anableps anableps. The sequence continues at coordinate 38,871,498 of CM026075.1, read as the reverse complement.
GCGGCACAGGAAGAGGAGGCAGAAACCCCCGGAGCTCTCCAGGAAGAAGCAGTTTGCAGCCCATGGCTCTAACCAGGCTGGGACTTCAAGAATGTTTGCTGACTCAGCAGTTTTCACATATCCAATGAATGAGTTCCTGGACGGTTTTGGACTATTTCAGAGTACTAGTAATCTTGGATCAGAACCGGACCGTCCATAGCTCCTGGGTTAAGGTTCGCTGCGTTCAGGTGCTGAACTGAAAATGAGTGAAAAAGCCTCGAAGGTCCAGAGAAAAGACAGATGTAGAGAACAGCTGGCGAATGTTTAGGATGGCTGCCAGAAATAATGCAGAATTTTGTGTAACCGTGATTAAAATATGATGTGATTTCACAATAAGAGCTCCTGAGGAACCTTTGCGTCGTTTTGTCGGTTACAGAAGAGGAGCTGAAAGGCTGATAAACGTCTCGTCACCTGGAGACATACTTAATAAACATTTATTAGCTCCTGCTCGCAGCCCAGACGCCATCAGAGATGAGCTTGTTTGACATTTGGACGCGTTCGGCTGATTGGTCGTTCATCATCTTGGTTAACAGAGAACAAGGCTGCCCTTTCATTCATAATTCATCCTCCTGTTCACTCAACGGCTTCCTTTTCCATAAATTAGGGCGGAAACTGCTTCAATTAAACCACAAATGAAAAACCAGTTGAGCTTTAAAATCTGAACAAAGATAATAAATAATTTCTGAAGTTGTAACCCTGACCTGCTGTTTAATGTGGGTCAGTTAAAATTAAAAGCAGCTTTATTCACCAAGTTTCTGCACAAACAAGGAACCGGACTATGGTTCTCAAGACATTTTAAATGTAAAAATATGCATTTGGAGGGAAAGATAAAAGATGCTCATAAATTTTAATAAAAAAATTGACATGTAATAACAAATGAGCTGATTTCTGGGGTTAAATTAGTGAAGTATGATGGATAGTGTCTCCTTTTGTTCAACAGGAAAATTAAAAAATTATTACTTTTCTCAACATCAGTAAAGCCCCAAATACTATAAAGATCCGCAACACAGATGAGTATTTCAGTTCTTGACATATTGGGTCATTTTTATTTTAACGTGTAACTAGCCCGCCTGTAGAGGCACAGAACCGCCCCTGACAAGCTTTTAAACTGCACCAAAGTGGGTGGAGCCAAGAGACACAGGGGGCGTGGCCAACTGTGGGACGCAGCTAGTTCTTTTCAAACAAGCTACCAGCAACAAATCCAGCGTCTTTTTCTCAAAAAATGCAACGAGCGACAAATGTAGCAACTTCTTTTTTTTAAAAAAAAAAACAGCTACGAGCAACAAATCTAGCGACTTTGACTTAAAAACGACTACTGCCAAATCTAGCTACTAAAAGAGCGACTAGAAACAAATCCAGGGACTTTCCTGTTATTGGAGGCTTTTATAGCAACAACGCTCTGCAGCAACAGAGGGAAGCCCCTCCCTATAAGCTCTGCAGTCGGTGTCTCTCAGTCGTCCTGCAGCAAACCGCCTGCAGAGCAGAGAGGACACCGTTCCACTCCGTGTCCACATTGCTAGTGAATCACGCAAGCAAAGCTGAGAAACGCCGTCGATCGATGCTCTCCACGCTCGCTATTCCACCTCCTGACTCGCCACCAGGGGGCGCGTCTGGTTTATACCTGATCGCAGGGCTGAGTGACGCAGACATCAGCCAAGCTGGACCTTTGGAAGCAACAGCAAAATCTGCAGTAGCCACCATTCAACCCAAAGAGGGCAGCACTGAGACGGTTTTAGGCCAAATGTTGCAGAACTAAACAAATTTACACAAAAATGTCACAGTTTGCACAGAAACATAAAGATAGGACCAATTTAGTCAGTTTAACAGTGAAGAAAAGTTGATTTGAGGTTTGGTTGCTCTTTAAAACAGATTTACTCTTTCAAACATTATGACTCCAGTTAGTTGATAACATGGTGCTTGATGGGCTCGAGAGGCAAAGAATGATGAGCATTTTCTCTTTTTACTTTTAAACAAGTAAGAAACGTAGTTTTTTCTCTTCTGTGTTTGAACCCACTGAGCGATGGATGCATGCAATCACCAGGCAGACACCTCGCAAAATTAACACTGCAACAGCTGTCAAGCATAGTGGAGGCAGTATTATGCTGTGGGTCCTTTTTGCTGCCAGTGGTACTGGTGCATGGAATAATGGAGAAATTCCTTAATTTCACCTCAGTCAGCACTAGACAGTCTTAACTTGGACCCAGTTGGACGTTCCGACAGGACGGTGATCCCAGACGGCCCAGTTTGGACGAATGATAGGGGTGTATATGTCTAAGCCTGTATGCATAATTTTGACCCTGTGTGAATTAAATAATAAACACAGACTTGTGTTGTTTGTAGATTAAATCCTTCACCTTGGAAACAGTTCAGGTAAATCCTAAAAAAGGAACATAATGTTGAAGAAGTTCTGACTGGACCCGGTTATGTTCAGTGGCATTTCAAAAATAATCTTTCTGCTCAAACAGAAACCTAAAAATGGGTCAAAAGTGGGTAATTAAAGAGCTTATTGGCTGCAGAGACAAGGCAGCTATAAATACTCCAGTCACTCCCACACACCCACACTCCGAGCTTTTCTATTTCAGCTCTGAATGAGTAGGTTGGTGCAGAACCTGGGAAGGTCCCTGCACAGATACTTCCACAGTGTAACCACACGTCTCCTGTGGCAGCGCTTTAATGCTGACGGTCCTCCAGAGACAGCGAGGCAGGGGGCTCGCAGGCACCTTCCACTCAGGTGACACCTGCTCCAGGCGGGAAGAACATATTTGTGCTGTTTGCCTCTCTCCTCCCACACACCGGATCAGCCTCCTCAACACGCCGTCTCCAGCAGCGCCCTGAGCTCTCCTCAATGAAGAGCTCTCATATGAGCAGGGGGGGTTCTGGTCACTAATGGGGCTTTTATTGCAAGCAACATGCGCTGTGGTACATATTCACAGATCGCATTTGAGTGAATGTGTCGGTGATGGCCGCCACCAGGCTTAGGAACAGGTGATGGAGGCTCCTGCTGTAGGAGTTGACATGCACTGCAAACAGGTTAGGGATCACTGAGCTGCTGGGTGGGAGGGGTGTGTGCATACATGCATACATATATGTAAATATACACACACATATAGAGAGCTCCAAACTAAATATTTAGTTAGCAAGCCAGCTAGTTAGCTTCAAACTAAATATTTCGCTAGCAAGCCAGCTAGTTAGCTCCAAACTAAATAGTTAGCTAGCAAGCCAGCTAGTTAGCTTCAAACTAAATATTTCGCTAGCAAGCTAACTATTTAGCTTCAAACTAAATAGTTAGCTTCAAACTAAATAGTTAGCTTGCTATAGAGGATGAGGCGATCCGCTCTTCATGCACAGCTGAAGTGCTGCATCCTGGAGTCGAGGAACGGCTGCCGAAGAAGAGAAAGCAGCTGGGGCCGTCTGCTTCTGGTATTTCATGGCAGAAACTGGGGGAACTGTTTCGTCCTGCAGCAAACCGGCTGCAGAGCAGGGAGGAGACCCGTTCCGCTCTGAATCAATCACACGAGCAAAGCCGAGAGACGCCGTCGGTCGCCGCTCGCCACGCCGCTGTTCCGCCTCCTGACTCGCCACCAGGGGGCGTCTGAGTGAGATGGTTTATACCTGGCAGGGCTGAGTGACGCAGACATCAGCCAAGCTGGACCCTGGAACCAACAGCTGAATTCACCCGCAGTACCCCGGTTCAGCCCGTAGAGGGCAGCACTGAGCGGGTTTGAGGCCAAATGTCGCTAAAATGTCAAAATTCATAAACATAAAGACAGAACCCTAAATAATCTGTTCAGACAGTTTATCTGTAAAACATGTTGACTTGGGGTTTAGTTACACTTTTGTTAACTTTGTGTGAACAAAGAGAAGCGCGGTCCCAGCAGCGGCGTCCTGGGCGCTGTCAGCGGGCTGGGGGTGTTGACACGGCGCCGTGGAGGAACGGGTCGGGTCGGGTCGGGTTACCCATCAGCAGCACCCGCTGCTGCTCAAGTTACGCCAAGCCTCCCACAGACTGAAACCAGGGACAGCACGGACCCTGGGGGGGTCAGGGTCCGCTCCATGTATCAGAGCAGCTCGCTGAGAGACGGGCCGCCAGCAGGTCCTGCATCATGGGGGGAGCCCGGGTTCTGACCCGGACTGTCGGCTCCGTGACGGGTCCGTTTTCATCAGCCGTGCAGCTTCGTCTCCAGGTTCTCCTCTTCATTTAGGAGTAAAAACACGCGGAAAACAGCAGGTGAAATAACACGGCCGCCATGGCTGTCTAACGGATGTGATTTAACTAGGCCAAATGAAGCCTGAACCCTAATCCATCCGCCACGTCTCTGCCAGCAGAGGCCAGCAGGTCCAGAGACCCTGGACCTGGTTAGAGATGGGACGCAGCAGACCCACCTGACGCATGAAACCGCTCTGCGGCTGCATCGGAACCTCCCTCAGCATGTTGGAGAACCTGAACCTGCCGGGACGTCCGCTCTGGGAAGGCTGGCAGGTGTCTGAGATGCTTCCTCTCTGGAGAATGATGGGCTCTCGATGGTTTGAAGATGACCTTTGACCCTTGCCAGGTAGATGTCGTTACTTCCTGGAGTTGTGCTAACACACACACACACACACACACACACACACACACTGCTGAGTGCGAGGAGCCTCCTCTGCTTGAGCGTTCCCAGCTCTGGGACTGTTGTGTTTTTGCGGACTTAAACTGAGACTAAACTATGAATATGATCGCTCCCAGCTCCTCCGCGGCGCCCCGACGCGGGGGGGTCTCCTGCGGACGATGTGCGGTCTGATCTGAGTTGGAGGGGAGATCTGATGGATTCTGAGCAGAACTGCGAGCTGGAAACCCCCCCCTCCCAGGAGAGTGCACGGCTCGGTTCTGCTGATGGAGCTCCTGGCGGCTGAGCTCTCGCAGTTCTGCGGCGCGGCCTGCTGTGTGGCCATGGCAACCGCAGCGGCTGCAGGGAAGGTGATGCAGCTCTCCAGGTAGCGGGCTCTCCAGATGTCACGCCTCCTCACCTGCGCAGCGGTGAAGGAGCAGCAGCCGCAGGAAGACGGAGCACGGCCTGGCTGTCAGGCACCACTCGGTGCGCCGAATAGCTTGCTCCGTGGTTTTAGCTCCCACCTAAATATTTGTTTGTAAACCAAATCTTTAGAATGCTAACTAAACATTTAGTTTGTAAGCTAAATATTAGCTAAATAATTAGCTTGCTACTTGTTACTTAATTGTAACTCGCCTGCAGCTGAGGTCCGGTTCCAGCTGGTCCCACATCCCGGGCTCAGCACCGGGCCGGGGTCCGCTGAGAGATGCAACAGGAAGTGTCATCTCATCAACGTCTTCATCAGTTCGTGTTGAACTGCTTCAGGAAGGAGATGAAGCAAAGTCAGACATAAAGGGATGGTTGCCGTGGCGATGCTTCCTCCCAGGGATGGATGGTTCTGCTGAAAGCAGCTTCGCTGTTTTTATTGAAGCTCTTCGTCTGTGTCGGGAGGAAGAGGACGCCCAGAGCCGCTGACGGACAACAGCTATTTATTACAGATAATGACCGCAGTGAGGGCGCGGCGCCGGACAGACCCGGTTCCTCATGAATAATGCAGCTCGGTTCTTCACTGGTTCTGAACGCTGTAACTCTGCTGGCGGCCCGAGGGGGGCTGCGGTCCAGCTCAGCGTGGGTCTAATGGGAGGTCTGAGGGCAGCATAAAGGCTGGACTTCCTGGACGTGTCAGACTAAACGTTCAGTACAGACCAAAAGTATTCACACCCCAGCAGAGGTACCTGTTCAGTTATTGTCCTTCAGGAGGCTTGGTACCGACAGGAAATGAGTCTGTGGGAGGCAATCCATTAGCAGCACAGTCCACAGACCCGCCGCGCAACGGCAGCACTCGCTCCGGAGCAGAAAACAAAAACACGTTTAGACCACGACGCCAGGACTCCAGACAGCACGATTCGTCTGGAATCAGCTCGAAAAGGCCTCTTGGGCATAAATAAACCCGCTTGGTGCAGGTAGAGGCAGAGGGGGCCGAGGCCCTCAGAGTGACCTGACCCACCCGCCAGCTGTGTCCACGCTGAGCTCAGCAGCCAGCACGCCACGCCGTCCGTGCAACGGCTCCAGCAGAACAAAGACAGAACATGAACGTTAAAGGGATCGCTCAGCAATGAAACCGTTGAGTTTCTTTCAAATAACAGGCTGTGGCCTCCTGGGGAACCACATCAGCCTCAACAGCTCCGGGACGGGGATCCGTCAAGCTCTGCCGCCGAGCCAGTAATAACTCTTGGAGCAGCCGCAGCCTGGCTTCTTCAGAAATCAATTTAACAGCAACATCAAATAAAACATGCTTCAAATCATTTCTACTAATGTGAATCACTGAGGAGCCCTCCAGACCCTTCCTCTGCCTGGTGCTCTGCTGGTGATGATGGTGGACGGCCTCCTGACCAGCACCCTAAGCTTCAGCTTGTCACGCCACCATCTGTCGCGAAGCACCGTCCACAGAAGAAGAAATACTTCCAGGAGGGCACTTTTATTCATTTTTATTTTTGTATTTCATTGTAATTGTAAAACTATTCAATTTAATGAGAATAACAAGAAATAAAGATAAAAACGGTTTAATTCCATTTCGCTAGACTGCTTATATAATAAAAAAAAAAAATTCCCTTCTCACCCTCCACGGGTGGTCTTTCTCAACCTCTGAGCTCGGGTCCTCTACCAGAGGCCTGGGAGCTTGAGGGTTCTGCGTAGTATCTTGGCTGTGCCGAGAACTGCGCATTTCTGGACTGAGATGTCTGATGTTGTTCCTGGGATCTGTTTTAGCCACTGCTCCAGCTTGGGGGTGACTGCCCCGAGGGCCCCGATGACCACAGGCACCACTGTGGTCTTCACCTTCCAGGCCTTCTCCAGTTCCTCTCTGAGGCCCTGGTATTTCTCCAGTTTCTCGTGTTCCTTTTTCCTGATGTTGCAATCGCTTGGTATTGCTACATCCACCACAACGGCTTTCCTCTGTTGTTTATCCACCACCACGATGTCCGGTTGGTTCGCCATTACCATTTTGTCTGTCTGGATCTGGAAGTCCCACAGGATCTTAGCTCGGTCATTCTCCACCACCTTTGGGGGTGTGCCCCACTTTGATCTCGGGGCTTCCAGTCCATATCCTGCACAGATGTTTCTGTACACTATGCCCGCCACTTGGTTATGACGTTCCATGTACGCTTTCCCTGCCAGCATCTTGCACCCTGCTGTTATGTGTTGGACTGTCTCAGGGGCCTCCTTGCACAATCTACACCTTGGATCTTGTCTGGTGTGGTAGATCTGAGCCTCTATTGCTCTGGTGTTTAGGGCCTGTTCCTGTGCAGCCAGGATGAGTGCCTCTGTGCTGTCCTTGAGTCCAGCTTTTTCCAGCCATTGGTAGGATTTCCTGATATCAGCCACTTCAGTTATTTGTCGGTGGTACATCCCATGTAGGGGCTTATCCTCCCATGATGGTTCCTCCAGCACCTCATCCTCTGGTCCCCATTGTTTGAGACATTCGCTGAGCACATCATCGGTTGAGGCTTTGACCTTGATGTATTTATGGATCTTGGATGTTTCATCCTGGACAGTGGCTCTCACACTCGCTAGTCCTCTGCCTCCATCCTTACGGCTCGCGTATAGTCTCAGGATGCTGGATTTAGGGTGGAACCCTCCATGCATGGTTAGTAGTTTCCGAGTTTTAACATCCATGGTCTTTATCTCTTCCTTTGGCCAGCTTATTATTCCTGCAGGGTATCTGATTACTGGCAAGGCATAGCTGTTTATCGCACGGATCTTGTTCTTGCCATTGAGCTGGCTTCTCAGGACTTGCCTTACTCGTTGGAGGTATTTGGCCGTGGCTCCTTTCCTTGTGACCTCATCGAGGCTGCCATTTGCTTGTGGTATTCCCAGGTACTTGTAACTGTCCTCAATGTCTGCTATTGTTCCCTCTGGGAGTGAGACCCCTTCTGTGTGGATGACCTTCCCTCTCTGTGTAACCATCCGACCACACTTCTCTAGTCCGAATGACATCCCAATGTCAGTGCTGTAGATCCTGGTGGTGTGGATCAGTGAGTCGATGTCTCGTTTGCTCTTAGCGTACAGCTTGATGTCATCCATGTAGAGGAGGTGACTGATGGTGGCTCCGTTCTTGAGTCGGTATCCGTAGCCAGTCTTGTTGATGACTTGGCTGAGGGGGTTCAGACCTATGCAGAACAGCAGTGGGGACAGAGCGTCTCCTTGGTATATGCCACATTTGATGGACACTTGTGCAATTGGCTTGTAGTTGGCTTCAAGGGTGGTTTTCCACATCCCCATCGAGGCTGCAATGAAGGCTCTTAGAGTCCTGTTTATGTTGTACATCTCTAAGCATTCAATGATCCAAGTGTGTGGCATTGAGTCATAGGCTTTCTTGTAATCAATCCAAGCCGTGCACAGGTTGGTGTGTCGGGTTTTGCAGTCTCGGGCGACTGTTTGGTCTACCAGGAGTTGGTGTTTGGCTCCTCTGGTATTTATGCCGATGCCCTTCTGTGCTGTACTCATGTATTTATCCATGTGCCCACTTATCTTAGCTGCTATGATGCCTGACATGAGCTTCCATGTTGTAGAGAGACAGGTTATTGGCCGATAGTTGGATGGGACCGAACCCTTTGAGGGATCCTTCTGGATCAGGATTGTGCGCCCTTCAGTTAACCATTCAGGGTGAGTCCCACTTTGTAGCAGCTGGTTCATTTGAGCTGCCAGTCGCTCATGGAGGGCTCATGGAGTTTCTTTAGCCAGTAGGCATGGATCATGTCAGGACCTGGTGCTGTCCAGTTTTTCATACCTGAGACTCTTTCTTGGACATCTGCCACTGTGATAGTTACTGGGGCTTGCTCAGGGAGGTTGCTGTGGTCATCTCGTAGAGAGATTAGCCACTGTGCATTGCTGTTGTGGGTCGCCTCCCTTTCCCATATGCCTTTCCAGTACTGTTGGGTCTCCAGCCTTGGTGGGTCTGCTCTGTTGTTATTACCCTGCCATTGAGAGTACACTTTAGCTGGTTGGGTGGAGAAGAGCCGGTTAATCCTCCTGGCTTCATTTTCTCTCGTGTACCTCTTTAGGCGACTGGCCAAGGCTTGGAGCCTTTGTTTGGCAGTTTCGAGCGCTTCAGGTATGGGCATCTGGCTGTACCGCTTGGGTACCGGTCTTTTGATTGCACCTCTTTGGAGCTCTGACAATTGGCTCACTTCCCTCCTTGTTACCTTGATTTTAGCCTCTAACCGTCTTTTCCATGGTGGGTATTGAATCTCATGGTTGCTCCTATAGCCGAGCATCTCAAGGATCACTGATGCTGAGTTGTACACCAGCTCATTGGTTTCCGTTATGGTGTTGGTAGGGATCGTTCTCAATGCTGCATTCACATCTTCAATGAGACTTTCTGATGGTACTTCACTCAGCCGTTGTAATTGGCATCGGGATTGCCTGGTGTTCATTCGGGCCACGATCCTACCTCTCAGGTCAGTTGCTGCCTCGTTCAGCTGTGATGGTTCGTTCGTTATTGGGGCTGCATACCCAATCTTCGGGTGGGGAGTTGAAGCTAACTCCCCTCTGACCTGGCGTCCTGGCTCCCCCTTGCCGTAGCATTTGTGTTGTACCTCGTCTATCTCAAGTTGTGACAGCATTTGCCGTTTGCGGATGTTGGAACACTGAGCTACTAGTTGTTTGGCAGTTAGTGTTGAATGGGGATGTCGACGTAACCATTCCTCCCGCATTCTTTGCATGTAACCCCTCTGACTAGGGTTACTTGAGTAGTAGCATTCCAACAGATCCAAGTTTTCACCTCTCGCCCAATTCCGTCTTGTTCCAGTAACCCATTTTTCGTGAAGGTGCCCTGGTTCCCCAGCACCTGACGCAGACCTTGTTTGGCCGGGCGACGTCTGAGCCGGCATGGCGTGTATTCCTTTATCACTCATCATGAGGTAGGCAGTAGCGCGAAGGATCTTGCCTAAGGACCCACACTGGATATCTCAACCAAGCGACCCGGCCTGGATTCGAACCCCGGTCTCCCGGGTGAAGGTCGGGTGACTTACCCTATATATATATATATATATATATATATATATGGAGCCGATCGTGTTTCGGGAACGGATCGTGCTCGGGTCAGGGTTTAGATACCACAGACTTCAGTATCTGCAGTCCAGAATAGTTCAGAGCTCCAGAGCAGGACTTCAGTGTCATCAGCCTCTACTGGTTCAGGACCACCTCCCCATTAACCCCTCAATGCCTGAATTACTTTACAATAATCTCAATGATAAGATTTTTTAATTTTTCTCAATTTAGAGATAGTGCATAAGGTGTTCCCAAAAAAATGGCGCCCTGGGCAGTGTGCCACAGGTCCCATACCAGAGAAGGACACTACTTATAATCAGCAACAGTGATTTTGCTGCATGAAAGAGCTGTTTAGTGGCTCAGCAGTGTTTTAACTGCAACCAGTCATCATTTTATGTCTGTCGTTGTTCAGCTTCTTTCCTCAAATGATCCACTTTATAAAAATGGATCATTTGAAATCATTTTTAAACGATCCATTCCCAGTACTAATAATTCTCCCTCCCAGAGCCTCCTTCAGCAGCAGCCAGACGTCTTCCTGCGTGTAACTGTGAGAACGACAGCGACAGATGTAATCTGCAGGGAAGGCTGGAGGCTGTTACCGTAGCGATGGATGGAGGGGATTATCTGGGGTTTCAGCTCTGCCGCTGCTGATCTGCAGGTCACCGCAGCAGATGGACGTCCCACCGCAGCTGCAGGGCTGCATGTCGTCCCGTCTCGCTGTGAGAGAAACGGCAGCCATGCAACCTCTGGTCGGTGAGCAGTTCAGGCTCGGCTTGAAGTCAGCGAGGATAAAGCAGCGAAACGTCCTGCAGACCAACTTCTAGAGAGGACTTCCTGCTGAAGCGGCTCTGGATGCAGGCTGAGGACCGGAGGACTTCTGATGTTTTCAAGGAGCTTGTGCGGAGTAGCTATGAGCAGTCAGTGTCTGACCTGCAGCAGACACTCGGTGAGCTCTGTTGAACATTTTCTGTTATTGAAAAACGGAAAATATGCCTTTCTGGTGTTTTTTTTTTCTGTTCCTTAAAGTGTAACTAACCCCCCTCTGAAAAAATAACCCCGCCCCGGACAAATCCTGAAAAATTCCAACGAAGTGGGTGGAGCCAATCTAATAAGGGGCGTGGCCAAGTGTGGGGAGGAGTAGAGAGGATCAAGCAGGATGAGGGATTGTTGCCAACTTTGTGATTTTGTCGCTATATTCCACCACTTTTCAGACCCTCTAGTCGATTTGGTTTTTTTTAATCAAAAAACGAGTCACAACAAATCTTGACTTTTTTTTTCACAAAAAGCCAAAAAAAAAAGTATCGATCAGTGCTCCATGCTCGCTGTTCCACCTCCTGACTCGCCACCAGGGGGCGTGTCTGAGGGAGATGGTTCATACCTGAATGAGGCTGAGTGACGTAGACGTCAGCCAAGCTGGACCCTGGAACCAACAAGAGAAATCAGCTGCAGTTCCTCCGTTCAGCCCAGAGAAACATCGAAATGAGCTCTGCTAAACCCACATAGAGTAATTAGCAGGAGCTAACACTAGACGTACATTTTAAAAAGCTAGCAGAAGCTAACGCTAACCATGAAGACGACTGTCTCCCAGTCTCCCATCTCCATCTCCTTCCAGTGGCGACTGGTTGAGACTCGCTGACAGCAAAGTCCTCAGTTTCTGATTCTGCTCCATGTTATTACTTTAAAGCTGGACGAACAGGACGACCGGAGTGGAAAACATCTGATGGGACATAAAGTTCATCCACGTCATGAAGATGGGGACATTTTATAGCAATAGCTGGTTTAAAAGCGGCCATCTTGAAAAATGGCCGTCATCCTGAAACTGAAGTGGCTGATGGGAGATATGAGAAACATGCGACCTGAGGGGTTAGCATGCTAATGTTTATGCTGGTACCCATGGTGATGTTTACGGTCATATTCTGACCCAATAGTGTGAAGCAGCTGAGCCCGCTAGAATCCGAGGCTGGTACCGTGAAGGTCCACGGCGCCGTGGACCTTCTTGGCACCGAGCTCCACGGTTCCTCCAGCTGCTGCTGCGCCTGCAGCTGCCTCCTGCCTCTTTGTTCAACATAGATGCTGAGTTTCATAAATGCTGCATCTTCTAATCGCTGCGGTAGTTTGCTGTAAATGAACTGGGCTCGGCCTGGTTCTCCACCGCGGCTTTTATGGCCGTCTCGAGTCCCTCAGTAATTATTTCTGCACCGATTTATCATCCAAGAGACGAAGAAGCGAGTTCTGCTTCTCATTAAGCTTCCCTCTGTTCTCCTGTTTCTCCAGCCAGTAAACAGATTCATTCATGACGTCTGAAGAACCAGGTTAGCGCTCAGACCCCGTGTTGCTCCGTGTCCCCTCACAGTTCCTCCTGCCAGTGGCTCTTCCAGGGTGGCCCAGCCCGGCCTGAGAGCTCATCTCCTCTCCGCCCTCGGAGGCTCCGGATGGAGCCGTCATGGAGCGCAGCAGCCCGCTGCAGCAAATTATGGGCTGGTGAGATGGCTGCTCTGAGGGTGTTCCTGTAATTATGGAGCAGAGAGGGCTCCTGGCCTGCAGCAGCCTCTTCTTACAGTCAGCCTGTTGAAGATCCGCGAGGCTAGCGGCGGCGCCGGACGTCGTCGTCTCAGCACACACACCTTCATATATTCATACAGACTTCATAAGCTTCAGGCTGCGTAGCATCGAGAGCAGGGTGTCCAAACTTTTACACAAGGGCCAAAGTCATCAGCTCAGAAGTTCCCACGGGCCCAGAAAACATTTCTAAAAACCGAGATTTTCTTTAACCCAACATTCAACTACGCATGAACCATTTTCATTAAGCACATTTTTTTGTGGAAACAGGATGACAGGGCGAACACTTCAAATGGTTTGGCATGTTTTGCGTGTTTCCAGTTTGTTATTCTGGGCTCCATGAGGAAAACTGAACTCATATTTCATCTTTGGTCAGCAGTGAAAACAGGATGGAGGTCAGTGTCCGGCTGAAAACACTTCCTGTGTTCAGCCAAGTTTTAGCTCCGAGGTGGGCTGGAGGGAACAAGTCAACGAGTGGACCTGGTCCTGGTTACCATGACGACAGGGGGTCCCCACTTCCCCCTGTGACACTGTGACACTGTGACTTCACACTGTTTCTGTTAGTAGAGTTTAATTTAAAAGTCATGGTTTCGTCCTAATTTATTCTTGAATTGTGGTTGGGGGGGCCGCAACAAATCAGTCCAGGGCCACAAATGGTCCCTGGACCCTACTTTGAACACCCGTGATCTAGTGGATCTCCACAGCTTCACTGGAGGAAACGCCGTCCGAGCTGTGGACGGTTTCGTCTGTGCTCAAGCTGTCTGCAGACGGAGTTGGTGGATGAGGAGGATATTTAAGGGTTCCTGCCCGGCAGCTGGCTCTAAGACAGCTGGCTGGGTGGCAGATCCACCTTCACAAGTGGAGCATTACAGCTTTCGCCATGATGTTTCCCTTGGTATATAAATGAAACTTTATCAGAAACTGGTTTGGGTTCGCTTCAGATGTAATGGACACAAAGATGAAAAAGGGGGGAGGAAGGAGAGAAAGATGGAGGGAAGAGAAGGAAGGAAGGGAAGGGAAGGAGGAAGAAGTCGAGGAAACAAGCAGAGCCGTAAAACAAGTCGGCGCCTGAAGTCTGCTGGAGGCCCGCGGAGAGGAAACGAGTCCGCGGCAACAAACAGCTCCTGCAGATGTAATGACAGTGAGAACTTCAGCTGAAAGTACACAGTACACGGAAGTACTCGAGGTATTTAGTGGCAGCGCAGCCCCACCGAGTGGATCTGACAAACACCTGAATCTGGACACCTGTGTGTGCGTGTGTGTGAGACCATGCCTGTGTCTATCATGTTTCTCCATAACGATGTTCAGGAACGGGTGAGGAGCCACAGGTCTGCCCCCCCAGGACCCCAGGAGGACCCGAGGAAGACCAGTCCCAGACATGCGGGGCCCCGAGCCCCCGTGGGGCCTGGTCCTCGTTTCCAGAAAGGTGTCAGGAGTTTGGGGACCTGGTGCTTCGTCAGGATGTTTTCACTTCTTTTGAATTTCTCCGTTCTGGGGTGAAAGTCTGATTCTGCGCACCTGCCAGCCTCACCTGGGGGGCAGCTGAGCCGTCAGGTGTGTTTCTTGGGTTTTGAAAACTGGCAGCTGAAGAAAACCTGCCTTCGCAGAAAAACGCTAGAGGTTTTATGAACCGGTTCAGAAAGTGAGCAACAGGCCTGCTGCGTGTGGATTTCTGGGGGCATCCCTCTGTGGAGCTCGCCGTCGTCCGCCGGGGACGCTGCCAGAGCAGTCTTGGATAACTGGGATCCTGCATGAGCGATGATTTTCCTATTTGCGTGTTTCAGCTTGAACCCGAGCAGCTTCCGGTCTGAGGCTGCAGCTCATTAAGGGAGGGAGTCCAGCCCGTCCTCGTCGAGCAGGATGAGAGTCCAGGACTGAGTCGCTCAGCGCTTCTTTGAGAGCAAACCCCGATCCGCTGACCCGTGAGCCCCACCTCGCCGCTCCGTGGGGGAAGCAGCTGCAGCTTCTCGCCCTGAGCATGGCTGCAGGGACGGGCGGCGGAGGGTCTGATGGCGAGCAGAGCAGCGGGGCAGGTGAAGGACCCGTCCGTGCCGAGCCTCGCTGCGTCCCGCAGGAAGCTGTTTCCCCTTCAAAGCAAACACCTGATTGATTCCTCCGAGCGCGCTGCGTGTGATCCAGTCCCAGTGGACGTGGAGTTAATTAAATCCCCTAAAAGACAATTAGACTCTTCAGTCCAGTCCTCTGGGTGTGTTTGGACTGGAGTTGCTCCAGTTCTCCATTAAAGCTGCTGATTAATTACATCGATTACCCGCCGACTTCAGCCGCACAACGTTTTCATGTCGGCTGAAAAACGTCTCCTTGATCCCACGCTTTGGCGATGGAAACGATCCGTGGCGGGGGGGGGGGGCAGGAAGCACTGATGCTCAGAACAATAAACTGCCTTTATTTACAGCACAACTGATTTATTGGCACCCCTGCTAAATATTGGCACCTCTGTTGAATCCATCATCTGGGAATGGAAAGAGTACGGCCCAACTGTAAACCCACCAAGACGAGGCCGTCCACCGAAACCTCCAGGCCCAACAAGGAGAGCACCGATCAGAGATGCCATGGTGGCTCTGGACCAAACCCAGAGATCCACAGCTCAGGCGGAGGAATCTGTCCTCAGGACAGCTATTAGTCGTGCTCTGCACAAAGGTGTTCTTTATGGAAGAGTGGCGAGAAGAAAGCCGCTGTTAAAAGAAAACCATCAGAAGTCCTGTTTGCAGTTTGCCAGAAGCCATGTTGGGCAAACGTGGAAGAAGCTGCTTTGGTCAGATGAGACCAAAATGCAAAATGCTTTGTGTGGCGGAGAACTAACACGGCACATCACTCTGAACACACCATCCCCACTGTCAAATATGGTGGTGGCAGCATCATGCTCTGGGGGCAGGGACAGGGAAGCTGGTCAGAGTTGATGGGAAGATGGATGGAGCCAAATCCAGTCTGGGAAGGAAACCTGCTGGAGTCTGCAGAAGAGGCTGGGGCGGAGCTTCACCTTCCAGCAGGACGACCGCCCTAAACATAAAGACAGAATGGTTTCAAACATGTTCATGTGGTAGAATGGCCCAGTCAAAGCCAAGACTTAAACCCAATAGAGAATCTGTGGCAAGATCTAAAAACTGCTGTTCACAATCGCTCTCCATCTAATCTGAGTGAGCTGGAGCTGCTTAGCAAAGAAGAACGAGCCAAACTTCCCGTCACCAGAGCAGAGCTGGAGGAGACAGACCCTCAGAGACTGGCAGCTGGAACTGCAGCGAAACGTGGTTCCACTAAGGATTCACTCAGGGAGCTGAATACTTTTTACAAATCAAAAACTGAAAAGTGCAGTGTGCAAAAGTGTTTTGAATCATGTATAATTTTCCTTCTACTTCACGTTTGTAAACCACTTTGTGTTGCCTTTCACGTAAAATTCCAGTGAAATATATTTGTTTGTGTTTGTAACGTGACAAAATATGGACAAATTGAAGGGGAGTGAATACTTTTACAAGCCGCTGTATTTGCGTTTTATCAGGAAGTCTATAAACTAGTGGTGGGACTGGATTCAAATGTTCAACTGAGTTCATTTCAGGGTCTGTAATTAATTCACCACATTTTAATCGACAAAATCAGCAACATGTTCAGTTCAAAGCCCTTTTTGCTGCTAAATGATGGAATCAGCAGCATCTGAGCTGAGCAGCAGAGATGTTTCTAGTTTTAATCTGCTCTTCAGGTTCTTCCAGCATCAGGTTGGAGCAAAGCTCATCTCTCCAGAGCTTCAGGAACCCTGATCATCCATGGAGCTTCTGTAGAAACGTGGACTGTGGACGTTAGCGCTGCTGCTGCATGTTCATGTTCTGGAGAACGTCCCTCACCTTCTCCAGACCATCAGACCTGCTGTCAGAACCGCTTCAGTTCAAAAGTTTCCAGCTGAGGAGCCCGGCGGAGCGTCCAGTCGCTGACCTGCAGCGTTCGCTCCTCCTGGCCAGCAGAGGGCGGCAGTGGAGAGGAACACTCCCCTTTAACAGGAAGGAACCTCCAGCAGAACCAGAACCAGGCTCAGTACCAGCGGCCATCTGCCACGACCCACTGGAGGTTGGAGAGGACGGAGCAGAAGCACTGAACCAGGAGTACTTTCTGTGTTAGAGAGAAGTAGAAAGTTAACAGCAGAAGAACAATCAGCTGATGGCAGCAGCATCTCAGCTGAAGCGCTCCTCCAGGAAGGCCTCACCGCCAAGCAGAACCCAGACCAGGTGCACCTTCTATGGAGAGGAAACAGTTAACAGCTGAAATATCAGCAGTTAATGCAGATTGGAGAGCAGTAGGAGAAGAAAGAGAGGAGAAGTGGTGAGTTTGTCCTCCAGCAGCCTGTAGCAGCAGAACTCCAGAGGATCAGGATGGCCTCTGCCAGACCTGCAGTCTGGTACCGCAGGGTTCTGGTGGGAACGTCTGGACCAGCAGGTCTCTGGTGGAGGATGGAGCTGATTATTCAGGGTTTATCTGAGAGAACCTGAGATTATAATCTGGATTAACAGGGAGCCGATGAAGGCAGGAGGAGGTGATCTCTGCTTTGAGTTTCCATCAGAACTCCTGCTGCGGCGTTCTGGATCCGCTGAAGGCTTTTAACTGGATCAGAACCTTCTGGTTCTGGTCAGGATCTCCTCCTCGCCTGCTGGTTTTTCCAGATGTTTGGACTCAGGATGATGCGCCAGATCTTTTCTGTGGCCACGGCGGCCATTTTGGTTGTGGTTCACCTGCAAAAGTTATGATGATTTATGGCAACAAGACGGAAACAAGAAGGACTCAAGCATTTCTGAAGTTTATTAAAATAAAATAAATATTTAAGAAAGTTCCCAGAAAGTTCTGCTCGAACCAGCTCCATGAAGTCCTCCTGGTTCTGGACCTTCTCTCGAGTCATCAGGCTCCAGGGCTGGTACCACCTCTGGTTCTGGTTCTGGTGTCAGTCGCTCCACCAGAACCTCCTTTTAGACCCTTCTGGATGTTTTGAGTCATTTCCTGATTTTTTCCCGGTTTCTCCTTGTTTACAGTAAGCCCCCCCCCCACTCCGGATTTCCTGCGGTCGCCCCTGGTTACCGCTCCTCGTTGCGCACGCACCTTTCTCCACGGAGCAGACTGTGAGAGCAGCTCGGATCATCTCAGACCGAGGAGTCCTCCTGGACGGAGCGGGTGGCTGTTCTCCTTCCAGGTTCGGATCTTTGGACACTTTGGATCGGAACATGAACCAAACGGCCACCGTATCCCATCAGGTGAAATGCCAGTCCACAAAACCCATCAAGGTAAGCTTCCTGACGCCGGGTCCTCCGCTGTAGCTTGGAGATCATGGTGATGTGCGATGGATGGAAAGTTCTGGTTTGGTTCTGGTGGCGCCGGATGCGCAGCGGCGCGGAGCGCTCCGGGTTCTGCTTCCTGAAGTTGCAGCTCCTGGAGAAACATCTGGAGGATGGAGCAGGTCTCCACGGATCTGCTGGGTGCCTGAGGAGCGCAGAGTTTGCAGCAGGGAGACATTTCATTCCTGTCACGTCCGGTTCGGTTCCGGTTCGGTTCATTCTGATCAAGTCCGTCCGCAGAGCCCACATGTGCATAATGTGGAGCGGGATTCTGTTTGCTCTGAAGGTTCTGGTTCCGGACCTGTTGTTGAGATGGAGAAGAATGTAATTTAATCCCTGTGTGTGTGTGTGTGTGTGTGTGTGTGTGTGTGTGTGTGTGTGTGTGTGTGTGTGTCCGGCTCCCGTCACGATGCAGAACCGCATTGTTCCCGCGCTGGAAACTGCGCAGTCTGCGCTGTTAGTTTGCGGCTGATTGTCGGTGTTTGTGCGGTTTTAAAGCTGCTTATCTGGACCAGAGGTCCCGATTCGGTTCAGGTTCTGCTTCACTTTTCAGCCCTCCCAGCGGAGAGGTTCAGCTCGGGGTGAAACGCAGCGATCCTCCCCGCAGCCGGGTCGGTTCTGGACGGGCTGGAAGTTGGAGGAGCTGGTTTCAGGGATTAGAGACGAGTTGAAGCAGCTTTTTGGGTCGTTTCTTCACTCGAGCAGCAGGTTCCGGTCCGGTTGGACCAGTGGTTCTGACCCGGAAAGAGGAAGGAAGTGATTCCTGGTTTTAAGGTTTCTTTGCAAATAAACGTGTGCGCTTTAGTCTTCAGCCCCCTGATCCTCTGACGCCCCCAAAACACCGCAGGGCGAAGAGTGGCGAGGCAGACGGGTCATGGGGGTTCTGATCCGGAGCTGTGGTCCTGCTGGACCGGCACCAAGGAGACCCTGGACCCGCAGGGCTCCAATATGGACACCGTTCTGCCAAGCTCTGCCTGAACACACCAGCCGCACACTGAAGCACGGTGGTGGCAGCATCATGCTGTGGGAAGCTGGTCACAGTTGATGGGATTTCTTCAGCACCACCAGACTGTTGAACTGGTTTTGTTGGGAATGTTTCCCATTTATCTGGAATCGACCAGTTTTGAATGACAAGTTTAGACTAAACAACAGCTGTAGTTTAATGAGTTTAGACTAAACTACAACTGTAGTTTAATGAGTTTAGACTAAACTACAACTGTAGTTTAATGAGTTTAGACTAAACTACAACTGTAGTTTAATGAGTTTAGACTAAACAACAGCTGTAGTTTAATGAGTTTATACTAAACTACAACTGTAGTTTAATGAGTTTAGACTAAACAACAGCTGTAGTTTAATGAGTTTATACTAAACTACAACTGTAGTTTAATGAGTTTAGACTAAACAACAGCTGTAGTTTAATGAGTTTATACTAAACTACAACTGTAGTTTAATGAGTTTATACTAAACTACAACTGTAGTTTAATGAGTTTAGACTGAACAACAGCTGTAGTTTAATGAGTTTATACTAAACTACAACTGTAGTTTAATGAGTTTATACTAAACTACAACTGTAGTTTAATGAGTTTAGACTAAACAACAGCTGTAGTTTAATGAGTTTAGACTAAACTACAACTGTAGTTTAATGAGTTTAGACTAAACAACAGCTGTAGTTTAATGAGTTTATACTAAACTACAACTGTAGTTTAATGAGTTTAGACTAAACAACAGCTGTAGTTTAATGAGTTTAGACTAAACTACAACTGTAGTTTAATGAGTTTAGACTAAACAACAGCTGTAGTTTAATGAGTTTATACTAAACTACAACTGTAGTTTAATGAGTTTATACTAAACTACAACTGTAGTTTAATGAGTTTAGACTAAACAACAGCTGTAGTTTAATGAGTTTAGACTAAACTACAACTGTAGTTTAATGAGTTTAGACTAAACAACAGCTGTAGTTTAATGAGTTTATACTAAACTACAACTGTAGTTTAATGAGTTTAGACTAAACAACAGCTGTAGTTTAATGAGTTTATACTAAACTACAACTGTAGTTTAATGAGTTTAGACTAAACAACAGCTGTAGTTTAATGAGTTTATACTAAACTACAACTGTAGTTTAATGAGTTTATACTAAACTACAACTGTAGTTTAATGAGTTTAGACTAAACTACAGCTGTAGTTTAATGAGTTTAGACTAAACTACTCTCGATTAACGAGTCTAGACTAAACTACAGTTGTAGTTTCCTATGAATGACATTTCTGAGTTTTAGATGAAGGGTCTGCAGTTTTTGAAGCTGCTGATTCATTGACAGCTCGATCTTACAGGAAGTGATGTCATTTTTAAGTGGACTCTTTCTATCTGATGCCAGGCAGGAGGAAACGCCATTAAACCCGTTCCTAACTTGTCGTGATTATTGCCGACTGGGACTTGGATCTATTCAACAGTTCAGCTTTTTCAGATCATTTCAACCTTTCGTTTGGCTTCACTTGAGATTTTATCATCATAATTTCCTTAACAAACTGAACTCTTTCAGCAGTTTCCATCTGCTCTGTATTCATTATGTAACGACTGATTACATATCTTATATGTGTGGTGTCACATGACCATGAAGCTGTTAATACTGCTGGGTGGAGTTCTCTGGGTTAACCTGATGGACGAGTGATGCTGATTAGCATCATACCTGCATCGTCGTGAATATCGCTAAGCTGCTTTATGAATCGCACCCATGTCAGCTGATACATCCTCACCTACTCAGGGTACGAGCAGAAGTGCTTTGATGCCATCTCGTGGTCGGAGAGTGAACTACACCTGCGCCGGGCCGACCTCGTTGAATTTAGCTGATAAATTCAGGATGAAGTTTATCATCTTAACCCTGATGGAGGTTGTGAAGGAAAAAAATACAAATATAGACTCACTAATGTCTTCTACGAATGATCTATCAGAACAGACAACGTGATCAAAATCAAAAGTTATTTCTAATTTTGGATTTGAAGCCTTGAAGCTTAGTGACACAAGGAAACAAAGGAAAGGAAATTAGTATTTCCATCATGCAAAACTGAATCAATTTAATATATTGTGATAAATAATTATTTACACAAGTACATACTATAATACAATAATTTTTTATTGTGAAATGGGATAAATTCTTGTAGGACAGTACAGTAAAGGGCTTTTCAGGGGATTTGAAACACTAATGATGAAAAGATGATCAAAAATTTCAAACAATTTCAGTCTTGCTGGAGAAAGAGCAACATCACTAAAATTTACACTAACCGTGGGTGCAATACTTAAGTTAATAATCTCTAATTTAACATCTGCTGACAGCAAAAACACAAGTCATTTAATGATTTTTACAATAGGATATAAAGTAAAGCATTAAGGGGTTTAAAAAGCTCTGAAGGGAGAACCTTCAGGCTTCCTGTCCCAGGGAAAAAGATGAGGAACAGCAAGATGGCTGACAGGAAACAGTTGAACAGTAAATCTGAATATTGAAGCATTTCTTGTAAATTTTGTCTGCAGACCCAGATATGTTCTGTGAGCTGAACTCCACCTGGAGAGAAAAACCAGCTGTAAAAAGCTGCGGGTTCCCGTCATGAAGGCCATGCGGACCACGCGATTCCTGTTTGCATCATAACCCTGATGGAGATTTTTAAGGCTGGCATTTTAACTTGTCAGAGCAGGAAGGATCCATTAAAGGAGAACCTGCTCTGTCCTGTCCGGGTCCACCTGAACCGAATGGACCTGAGCTTTCATCAGTCCTTTTATGCCTCGCCGCACGTCTCCAGCAGCTTCCAGTCTGCACATCTCTTACAGGCCGACCCGACTTCAACTGATAGACTTCGATTAAAGCGAGGACTGAACAGTACTTCGCTCTTCTATTAACGCCCTACCATTAAAGTTACCCGGTCAAAAATTAACAGCAATAACTTGGGTTATTTAGCCTGTCATAAAACGGGGGTTCATATTTCGAAGTCATATTTTCACCATGTTATTAATTCATTTATAGATGTCGCTGTTTCAAACTAGCTAACTAATTCGCTCCATTAATATTTAGTTAGCAAGAAAACTATGTAGCACCATAAATAGTTAGCAAGCTAACTATTTAGCTCCATAAATATTTAGCTAGCAAGCTAACTATTTAACTAATATGCAAATTCACTTGTTGATAAGCGGAAGTGGACTATCAAAATAAAAGCATGTTAGCAAGCTAAATATTTAGTGTGAAGCTAAATATCTGGCTAGCTGAGGAACTGCCGAATGTCCGTCTGACTTGGATTTACTGTGATTCTGAACAACCTCTGCTTCAGATGGCTGCATTCAGACCACCTCATGAAGAAGAATGACATTTTATTGAGCCAGTGGGGTGTGTGTGTGTGTGTGTGTGTGTGTGTGTGTGTGTGTGTGTGTGTGTGTGTGTGTGTCAGTAGAGCAGCCATGATCAGAACCACTGCTCTGTAAAGTTCTGCCAGGCTTCAGTTCGTTGTCACACTCGAGACCCACGTAGCTGATGTGGGCTGAAAGGCCGCTCGGCGAGGAAGAAGCCATGACCGCAGCGGCGGAACAACGAGGATTCTGGTCAGTAGATGTCCTCAGTGTTTTATTTTAGCATGAAGTCATGAGGAGATGATGGACTGCGGCTGAGCAGAAGCATCTGGAATGTTGAGAACATGAAAAACTGAGCATTCCTGATTTTAATGGCATAAAACGGATGTGAGGTCCTGTTCAGCAGGACCAGAACCTTTGCAGCAATGCTGAAATCGGACCTCCTGGTTTACCTGGAGAGGCGCCATGTTGGCAGATTTACTGTGAAGACGATCAGTGGTTCTGAGAGAGCCACGGCTGCAGCTCTGCAGGACGCCTCTGGATCACTGGGAACCAGTTTCAGGAGTCAGGGAACCAGCAGGGATCATAACTGGGATTAAGGACTTCAGAAGTCCTGAGAGCATCCCGTTAATCTCTGCATGACCCATCATCTTCCTTCAGACGGCGCTCCGGGTTCACACTGAGTCCAGCGAGGCGGTCCAGTCACCGCCACCCTGCAGAGGTGTCGGGTCCGCCCCCGAGCAGACCGGCGCTCCAGACCGGGTCGGAGTCAGCGCTGCTCTGAGTTTAGTCAGCAGCGACAGCAACATGAGGTTCTGGAAGTGAAGGTGCCACATTCCTCAAGCTGTGCTGCAAGTCGGATGGTGGCTGGGTGAACAGAACCGCGAGAAGCATCAGCTGAGAACAGAACTCACCCGGAGACGCTGTGAAACTATTCCAGTTCACAATTTAGTCCAGTTATAAGACAACGCTCTGAGGACGGCCGTCCAGCTGTTGTCTTCGGGTCATCAGAGATCAGATGGGGACCAGAACGGTACCAGAACCGAGACAGACGTCCCTCTGTCCAGCGCCAGCATGACGGAAACTAGCAGCAGCGCTGACTTGGCAAACAAAGCAGAACTGGAAACAGCAGCGTTAACGGAGGCGCCGATAGACGGAGGTCCGTTTTTCTCTCTTCACCTCTTCCCAGATTTGAACTCTTTATAAATGTCATCTTTTGTTAAATTATCTGCTTGTTTGTCAATTTTCAGTTTTAGTGTTTTTCTAAGAATGCTAAAAAATATTTCTATTAAATCCAAGACCTAATATTTTAAAGTTTCATCAGATAAAAATAAATAAAATGTCTTCCAACGTCCACAGAAATAAGCCACCAAACTTTTGGTTTCATTTTCTTTGACTTTATTTTTTAGCTGAGGGTTCATGTAAGACCAGATGATGATGTCATGGCTCTGGGAGCTTCCGATTGGCTAGTTAACATCATGCGATGACTCTGCCTGCGTGTCATGGAGAGCCCTGCAGGAATGAGCCCAGATGTCAGCAGAGCCTCCACCAGTCTGGCTCCTCCTTGGGTCCGATCTCCAGGGCCCGAAGGCTCCAGGTTCTGCTCACGGACCCCAGAGGCCAAGCTGAAGGTGCTGCAGCTGCTCAGAGTGAAAGATGGGCTGAAAGGCCGCTCGGCGAGGAAGAAGCCGTGACTGCGGCGGCGGATTCTGCGCAGTAGATGTCCTCAGGGACCGGAGACACGTCCTGGTCCGATCAAGCCTGGGAACGCCGTCCCCGCTGGGACGCACGGAGGTGGCAGCATCATGCTGCGGGGCTGTTCTACTCCAGGAGCAGATGCCATCATGAGGGAAGAAGAAGATGTGGAAATATGAGCAGGAGGTTAAAGGCTGGACCCGAGCCGGCTGGTTCTACTGGTTCCGTCTGGGGGAACGGACCGGAACCTCTGACCCAGAGCAGACAGTTTAACGGATATTAATCACGCCCTTCACCCTGACTGGTGCGAGCCAGGAAAAGTCTGGCTGATGTCAGCCTGGGAGGATGAAGTGGTTCTCAGAGGATTTCAGACAACACATCTTCTCCTTGGATCATCAGTTCTCCAGGTTCTGGATCTCTCAGAACCTCGGTCCACATGTTGAGCTTCCTGCATCTGAAATAAACTCTGCTGCCTGGAACGACTTCCTGCTCTTCCTGGGTTAGCGGAGCAGAACCTCCTCCAGGAGCAGGAGGCACTGGAGAACAACCAGGATCCCTGGACGTCTGTGAGCTTCTCCGCTCCAGAAGCTCCGTCTCACGACCCACTGGCTCTGCTGGAGGAAATGCATTCTGGAATCAGGCTCCTCTGCACTCAGCGACGCGTCGCTCATCCGTGCTGAGCTGCAGACGTTATTTATCAAGTTTATTTGTACAGCACATTTCAGCAGCAAGGCAGTTCAAAGTGCCTCACATATACAGCAAAATCATCGGGAAAATATCAATGCATCAAAATCATAGGGATCATCAAGCAAATATAGTTCAAAAACATTGATCAATGATTCACGTACTTTATTTAACTGATTTACACTCAAACTTCCACCCTTGCATGTTTTAATGAGTGATAGCTTTGCAGCCTTTCTTTGTAGATTTCATAGTAAATGTGAAGTTGAGTTTTATGCCATTTACGTTCAGTGCTTCAACAAAGGCTTCTTTCATTTCTTAAAGTGGAGCATTTATCCACGGAGATTTCTTCCTACCAGACACAATCTGCACTTTAACAGGTGCAATGAAATCAATGATGTCTGAAATTGTAGAGAAGTTATCTACCAGTTCATCAACTGGTTTACAGCATGGAAGTGAGGTGGAGGAGTAGATTTAATTAAAAGTTTCATCTGTGTTGTCTGTAAGAGAACGATTTGTAATAATATCTGTTTTACTAAGCGAGTCAACAGAGATTGTACTTTCAAAAACAACAGAAAATGATCAGACAGAGCGACATCAATTACAGAGACTTTGGAGACATTTACTCCCTTATTGATAATCAAGTCCAGAGTGTGTCCTCGATTGTCTGTCGGCTGTTTAAGATGTTGAGTCAAACCAAAGTTTTGAAGTACATCATTCAGCTTTTTTAGCTCTCGGTGTATTGGGTCGTCAACATGGATGTTAAAGTTTCCCATAATTATTAAACAATCATAATCAATGCATATCATTGATAACAACTCGCTAAAATCATTGAAAAAATTTGCCACATATTTAGGAGTTTTGTATAAAGTTAGTGTCGGAGTTCGTTTGTGGCCTTTTACCTCAATTCCCAGATATTCCAAAGAGTCAAAATATTTGCGCGACTGTTTCCTCATGTTAGAACCTGCTTGCAGCAGGAGACAAACCATTAGCTGAACTGGTCCCACAGAGAGTCGCTGTTTGCGTGATGACGTCACTGCTCAGCATCTGGAGCAGCTGCGTCTGAGAAAACAGCGGTTTGGTTCCGATAAGTTTCTCAGAAGTGAAATTACTGCAGCCTGAACTCCAGCGTTTCCTGGAGATCCCATTTTCCCAAACTGGCTAAAGGCTGGGAGAGAGGAATGGCTTCAGAGAGAAATGTTCCTCCAGTCACTCGATGAAAAGAGACTAAAGCACACAGAAACAACCCATCCTGTGTCGTGCTGTTCCCGGGTGTGGAATATGAACTCTCGCTGAAAAGTATCATCCATGACCGGGCTGCCCAGGGAAAAAGGTTGAAGTTACATGTGATGAGTCCGTTAGCCGGCAGCTAGCGGTTCCTGGGGCTGAGTTTGGGCTGGAGGCAAAGCGGCTAGACAGGAGCGTCCCAGCCTCCTGTGATGTCCAGAGGAGGAGCTGAAGCGACAACGTTTGCTTCATTTCTACTACCTGTGGCAAATGTCACGACGAGACTTAACTGTTTAAAAGTCCGCTTCCTGCTTTTTGCTCACCGCATGGTCAAATTTAGCTGGTGGAAAAAGCGCCCACACCCACAGGTGCACACAGATGTACCTACAGGATGTTTTGACACAAAAGAGCGTTTTTATTTTTACTTCTTCCACAATTTAGTTAATAATAAAAGGGAATAAACTAAAAGTCCAATAATTATAAAACATGTTTTAAAAACTCAAGGTATGCACAGTGCATACAGCCTTACAGCTGCAGGCGCCTCTGTTTCCTAGTTATGGGGCGTCCCGTCAGAGAAATAGTTAAATTATGCAATGGTATATTGCCTTCATCATCCTCTTGTGACGTTACTAACCGCAAGCTCGTTTTTG
The DNA here is from genome assembly GCA_014839685.1 of Anableps anableps. Taxonomy (NCBI): domain Eukaryota; kingdom Metazoa; phylum Chordata; class Actinopteri; order Cyprinodontiformes; family Anablepidae; genus Anableps; species Anableps anableps. The sequence continues at coordinate 38,844,917 of CM026075.1, read as the reverse complement.
TAAAAAAGATGCCAGTTTTTTCAAAAAAGTTACTAGATTTGTCGCTGGTTGCTTTTTTGAAATAAAGTTGCTGAATATAGCTACGAAGTCGTTCATTTGGCAACGGTAGTTCTTTTGTCCTGACCACAGCCCCACTAATCCCCTCCACTCATTCCCACACTAGGACACGCCCCTCACTCTCTTTGCCCCACCCACTTTGATGGAAATGTTTACAGTTTGTTGGGGGGGCGGGGCTAAGCTTTCACAGGGGGGTTAGTATCTTTAAACAAGTGCTCCTAAGATGTTGCAGCAATAACACCACCTCAGTTCACTGTATCCTATGCAGAAGCTCAGTCTGCAGTGATTCATTTTCACTCACCTTGGAAGGCTTGAATGCACGAAGTGGCTCCAGCAGCAGGACAGGACGACCTATTTTCTGATGAATGCAGCCTGGCTGAATGGTACGCTGTGTATAGCGCATCAAACTTTCATCCCAGATCTGAAACTGAGGGAGGTAGTGACGAGCAGGCTTCACTGGTGGAGGTGGAGGATGAACTGGGCAAACTGGGTGGTGGGAGTGGATGGAGGGGTTTTGGGCGGCAGGCTACATTTTGAGGGGTGAAGGGTGGGACGAGGACTCTGGGAGGTGAGACATCATGAAGACATGGTGCTGATGGTGAGAGGGTAAGGCTATTTGGTCATTTCTTGGACTTTCAGGCTCAGTGTTGGAGTATTTAAAGCGAGATAAGAACTGAAATGTATTTTTAGAGAGAGGTATTTTGTTTTTCTCAGATGAAAGCGACTGCAGAACAAAGCAGCTCTTTGTTTAAATGCTTCCATTACATTGAGGCTGAGGATGGAAATAACCTGCATTAGCGTTGGTACATTAGTATGCCTGCCTGGTCCCTGCCTCCTTTACACGAACACCGTCTGGGTTTGGTTTTGATGCCTGGCCCGGTTTACAGATCTGATTCTGGGACTCTGGCATCATGTCGGGCGTTTCAACCTGCCCATCTTCAGACATCAGAGATGGGGCTCTTCTTCACCTGCCAGTCGATCATTTCCTCCAGTTACCGATGACCTGGACAGGGATGGCTTCTTCTGCTCTCAGTGACCCTGGTGGTAAAGGTCGCATTAAGTTTTTGTATTTGTGTATTTATGATGATGAAGAGGAGGTGCAGCTCCTCTGATGAAGATGAGAGATGGTTGACCTTTCTAGAAATCAGACATAAAATCTGGTACAAATACTAAGAATCAATGAAGCTAACCCATCCATCTATCCGACCGTCCATCCATACTAATGGTGCTAGCCCTAAAGGTATTACTGCTAATGGTGCTAGCCCTAAAGGTATTACTGCTAATGGTGCTATCCCACAGGATAATGCTACTAATTGTACTTTATTGTACTAACAACATTATCCCCCCTACGTATTAGTGCTAAAGGTATCAGCCTTTAAAGGGTTAGCCCTAACAGATTCAGTGCTAACGTTAGCAAAGCAAAAGCAGTTAACACCAAGAGCTAAGGCTAATAGTTTTTTAAAAGATTTTCATATTTCTTGAACAGATTTACTGTTTGAGCAGTGAATGCTTGCTTTTGTTTTATTTGAAAAGGACAAGGGTGTTTTTTCTTTAAGATTAATTCGTAAATAAGAAAAATAAAAATGACAGTAAGCACAATGTATCTCAGAATGTATCTCAAAGATCCTGCAAACTGTTGTTTTGGCTTTAGAAAAGATGCATAAATGCAGGGTCTGTTGGTAAAACCAGTAAATATGACAGTAGTTTAGCATTTTCTGGGGAGATTGTAGTTGCATGATAACTGAACTTGTTGCAAAGCACAGATCTCTGCTGTGTTTTCTGTGGCGATTAGCAGTGGTTTCATGAAGATCTGGACCTTCCTGTGAACAGACTCAAAGCTGCCGGTCAGCACAGAGCAGATAACCTGCAGCTGAAGCTCTCTGGGGGCGTGTGGGAGACCTCCCTTTCTTCTCTGCATGAGGGAAAACAGCTTTGATCTAGCCGTGCACATCTTGTTCTGCAACATTGCTTTTCAAACTGAACATGAACAGCGAGGGCAGCATGGGGGTTCTGTTAGGGCCCTAATGAAAGCTGGACCTGCTTCACAGAGCTCGGATATGAACGCTAACTTAGAAGCTCTGTATTTTTAGATTTTTCACACATTAGTATTGTGGTGTAACATACCTCCTGTTCTTCATCTGGCAGAGAGGGAAGGTGTTGATTGATACGAAGATGTGGAAAAAAAGCCCATTAACACGAGGTTTAAAACCTGTTGTGTCTTCTGGTTCTGGCATAAAACCAGTAACAAACTGGCAACTTTACTTCTTCTGTTTCTATTTTAGTAAAACAGCAGAAAGTGTTTGTGTCGCAGCTCGCTGTTCTGTCTTTTCAGAACAAAGTGCAGCTTCAGAGGCTCAACCTGGACTGAAAGGCTTCGTGTTGCTGAACAGTCGGAGATGATGCTGGAAAATCCTTCTGTCACAACAAACTCCATTAAGTCCAGACATATTTATCTGGTTCCATAAAGACCTTCCTACCAATGATCAGTTTTTGCACTTCCAGTCCAGTTCATGCATCCAGCAAACTGTTTGGTCTTTCTGACCACCTGCATCTGTGACCTGATGCAGGTTGCTCCAGTCTGCAGTTCCTGCAGCAGCTCCTGTACCGGATGAGTTACCGAAGTCGGTGTGTTCCCTGGACGAGCTGGAGAATCCTCAGGAAGGAGTCAACATCACCACTAACCAGAGAAGGAAGCTTTATCCCGTCTAAAACAGCTGGTTCCAACATTCAGCTTGTTAAAGGGTCGCATTAGCTCCTCCCAGATGTTCAGGTCGTCAGATTTCTGCACCAGCAGCAGCTTTTCTACGGACGGTTTTAAGCTAGCGCCATCACTACAACTGATGTTCCTGAACCATCTGTTGTATCATAGCAGCATTTTAGGATTATTCCCGTTTAGACTGAAGTCTAGTCAGTCTTTAGCGTTGCTAATGGTAACAGATGTAAATAAAACCTTTTGAAAATTTCCTTGGAAATGCTGTTAGGCTGTGAAAATAATTATTTTACACAGCTGAATCTTGTATTTATTATATTTAGGGTGTCTCTGAAAGCTCACCACTTCACGTCCCTCGTATCACCATTTCACCACTTCCTTCCTGCGTTTCGGACGTAATGATGGAGATAAATAACTAAACTTCTCACTGTTATGTTTATTTTTACTCTTTGTTTCCATTTATTTTGGTTCTGACTCATTTGGGCCGACTGACTCTTATGAAATGTGTCAGATTATGACCTCAGATTAACCAGTAGACTGTAAGTAGATGACAGGAAACCATTTTAAATCGTTGGTCGTCAAGCAGTTCTGAAGGTGTGGCTCATTTGTGTCAAGCTGCAGTGCAGACACAGAGCCAAGCGCTGCCAGAACACGTTTGGAGCGAGTGTGTGTGAAATGTAAACGCACATGCCACACGCTATTTGTTCACACAAATATATGCGCTCACATCAGTCTCATGGCACGCTCAGGTTGGTGCACAAATACAACGTCATACACAGAAGGCTGTTCTGATGACGTGCTAACATCCATGCTAGCTAGCACCCTGCCTCGGCTAGCGTTAACAACGTCGACTCGGTGGCGCCTCCCCTTGGTCAGCAGCTGAACCAGCAGGCCCATCGTCTCCGATGCTCCTCGGACTTCGGAAAAAAAACGTTTTTTGATTCTCTATCCACGATTTGTCTGTGAAGTTATTGGTGCGTAGCCCGGTAGAGAACCTGAGCTCGGACTCCCAGTGTGTTCACGTACAGACCATAATATGTCCCCACTGGCTTTCAGCCGTTTCACCAAAGATGCTCTTTGCTGTCACTGTTACTGCTCAATAAAAAAAACCTATTAAAATAAATTAACAAACGATGCTCAGCATGGGGGGGCGGTAACGCCTGGCTGGGGTGATAATCCACCGGGGGGAAACCCCCGATCATCTCAAAAGAAGAAGAAAAAGTCAAATCATGTTGAAAACTGCAGACAGCTGCGGTGGTGATGGAGCAAGGTGACCATCAGTCCCAGCTGGGGGGCTACCTCCGGCCCATTATTCGGGCTCAGGCTGAGTGTAATCAGTTAGCCCTATTCCATGTCTCTAGCGGGGGGGGGCTCCTGACTGGATGTTCACTGAGCGGCCCGAATGTGAAATGGGTGCATTCCTCGCTGCGCCTGCCGGAGAGCTCTGGGGGGAGAGCAGCTGAGGCGACGTGCCTGAGGAGGAAGCCCCGCTCGTCCCACCAACACGGCTGTCCGCTGGCGGCAGTGGAGGAAGCAGGACACGAGTGGACAGCGGCCCTCGGCAGATTAGCTCGAGGGAGCTGGAGGACAACGGCGTCCATGCTCTGGAGCGTCCATCACAAAGCTCCGAGGACAAACATTTCGGTTCATCCTAACGGGTCTGCGGGGTACAGGTGGTCCGTTAGTGACGGGGTTCACTTTCCCCGCAGTAACATTCAAGCCCTTTCAAGGTAGGTTCTCGAGCTTTTCCAGCACCACACTTTGGAGATAAAAACAAAACAAATGACTGAAGAAGACAGTTTCACTCCACCACGATATGACATCATTAATTACGGTTATTAATCATGTCTTGCGATAGGATTCTCCATAGCATACATACTGAACATAGCAAAGGGTTATGTTTTGAAACGTCTCTCACACACTCCCAGTACATCTGACTGGTCCAAGAGCAACTCACCAATTTAACAAAAAAAAAAAAAATCCCCCAGTTTCAATAACTTTAACATATAAAACATAAAGCAATCAATAAGTCACTGACCCATGAGGAAAAATGAATATTCATCACATCGAAACAATCAGGTAAATTGTTTGCTGCTCAAATTAAACGTTTCAACACAAAATAAAACGTTTCAAAAAAATGTAAAAATGTTCTCGCTCAGTTTTCTGGCTTTTAGCAAATAGAAATAATTTTGGTGGTTCTGACTGGCCTGAAACAGGAAAAGTTTGTTCTGATTTAACTTCAGACAGCGAGAAAAAAATAATAATCTGTGTCTTTTTATTCAGCGTATGTAAATATCTGGTTTCAACTGTAAATAACATTTTCCAGATTTGGGATTTAATCAAAGCTTAGAGCTTTTACTTTGTGACGAAACTGTGCAGTTTGAATATCAAACCCTTTCAAGGACTTTCCAAACCTGGAAAACACCTAATTGATGCTCAAGCATTTTCTTCAGATGAGTCCTGGAATCATCTGGCGGGTTCTGCAGGTCGGGTTCGATCTGAAGCGTGGATGAAACCGGCTCCTTCACGAGGTCCAGTCGCTCCAGGTGAGACGCGTTTGACCGGGTCCCAGCCTCCTCCCGTCTCTCGGCGTTTTCGTTGCAGCAGCAGTTAGTCTGCAGGGCTCGGTCCAGTCACCATCCAACACGCAGCCTCCGGTTTCTTTACACGCCTGCCAGACAAACCGCTGTTTAATCTCCACTGCAGCCAGAAAACAGCGTTAATTACCAACAACACCATCATCCTGCGGGAGAAAGCAGAAGAAACGGAGCCGGTTCATGTTGCAACAGGATTTTGCAGCAGTAATAATCTCCAGCAGCTCGCCCTGACAGGTGATGTAATATCCTGCTCCTTCGCTGCTTTTCTAATCTGCTTCAGCAGGATGCGCCGCTTCGGTCGTGCTCTAATCTCACAGAACATACAGCACAATCCTCCAGCAGGCTTAGAGGCCGCCTCCATGACACGAGACTCAGCAAATGATTTAGCTGGAAGCAGATTATTCAGCGAGGTGATGTAAGCTGAGGCGGGATTGTTTCTGCTGCTCCAGGATGTTTCTGGGCCTGACAGCAGCTCAATGCCGGCTCTTCATTGGTATGCTGCAGCCGCTCTGCCTGTCCTGCTGTACGATAGAATGCATAGACTTTGTGACAAAGTTGATGAAGCATGCATTTTCATCACGGCGCCGAGGCAGAGCCCCAACGGTGGCGATAGGAGCATTAAGCAGTGGCAAAGAAAGGTGTGTGTGAGGACATGAGGAGAGCAAAGAGAAGCATAACACTGGCTGTTGCACTGCTAAGATTTTTCATTATTTACTCATAACCTGAAGTAACGTGTTCCAGGTTTGTATCTACGTCTGCTTTTTGTTACCTTCCTGCTTGGATGGACTAAAACATGTGGTCAGTTTTATTTTGATGCAGGTTTTTTCCTCATGACAGATCGAGGACATGTTCTGTGTTCTTTGCTCTAAACTTGTGGTGGGACGCCATTAAAATTGTTAATCAAGTTCATTTTAGGGTCTGTAATTAATCAACAAAATCAGCAACATTTTCAGTTCAAAGCCCCTTTTTGCTGCTAAATGATTGAATCAACAGCATCTGAGCTGAACAGCAAAGATGTTTCTAGTTTTAATCTGTTCTTCAGGTTCTTCCAGCATCAGGTTGGAGCAAAGCTCATCTCTCCAGAGCTTCAGGAACCCTGATCATTCATGGAGCTTCTTTAGAAATGTGGACTGTGGACGCTGACGTTAGCGCTGCTGCTACATGGTTAGCATTGAGATGCTAGTCTAGGCTAGCATAGCTTCTCTGATAGGCCGACTGCTTTTAGCTCAGCTTGAACACAACTGGAGTCTTTTCCAGCATCAGATCGGCTCTGGAAGCAGAAATTAACCCCCAGAGGAGCTGCTTCCATCACTGCTGTTAGCGGATGGAGCTGTGCGTCAGATTTATGGGCATACCAGAAACACACAAATACAAAAGTTCTGCTCAGAACCTTTGTTCTTAAGAAAACCTCCAAAAACAATTAATTGCATTAAACATTAAAATCCATGTAATTAATTGATCTCTATTAACAAGTTTAAGTCTCAGGCCTAGTTTCAATGTGGAAAAAGGTAAACATTGAATGGAAAATTATATCAAAAACTGCACTATTACTTCCATTCAGTCACATCGTTGATCATATTCAATTCACCTGAATGCAGCTCAAGATGCCAGTCAGACGTTAAGATGAGACTGAAGCTGCAGAACGGCAGTCAAACCTCAGTTTTATGGGTCTGTAAGGCTGACGCAAGAGCTGATAAAATCTGAAGCACCACAAAGAAAAGATCTGGCTGCAGTTTGGTTCACATGCTGACAAGAACATAAATGATTAAATAGGCATGGAGCTGGTGTGCTTGTGAGTGGAGCGATGGTGTCAGGCAGTTTCTGCAGCATCTGACAGTGAAGAACAGCCAGCAGAGACACGGAATACCTTCTAGATGCTTTATATGGCATTATCATCACCGGATGGAGTTAGATGTGGATCACATCATGTGTGCATGAGGAGTGTGTTTGTATTGTGCAGCTGCATGACAGGAATGTTGGAAGAAAAGTCCTTGAGGGCTCCAACAGCGCTGCATCATCCTGCACTAAGAGCACACTGTACATCCTGGACCACCAAACAATCTAACCTTTTCAGTTACACAGCTAAGGTGTGTTGATGGACTAGAAAGAAATTTCTAGTTTATTACAAGTTTATTACACCTACCGAGCAGTTGCTGCATCCGCAGTAAAAATATCTCATTTTCATAAAGAGTTCTGGATGATGAGATGAGGTTTTTTTTTTTTTATCATGTTCATTGTATAGGAGACCAATTATTGGATCTGGATATCCAGTTGTTTGTGCATTCCAAAACACTTTAAAAACACACAAAACTGATTTTAATTTCTGTTTACAGAGATCTCAGCTGGAAATATCACAATACTAGAAGCAAAACATGCAAAGTATCTCATACCAAGTGACTTTTAGAACATATCTGGAAACAGTTTAACAGTTAGCATCTAGCTTAAAATTGGCTTCTTTATGTTGCAATTTAAAACCTGTTGTAATATTTATATAGGTTTGAAAACAGGTTTTTAATATGGCCTCCATACATATTTCCCAAATTTAAAAAATTGTCTGAAAGACTCCCAGTGTGAAGGTTAATGTTAGCATGCTAATGTTAGCATTGTAATGCTAAACTGGCTCAGTCCACACAGCATTATAGTCTGTTATATATTTAGTGTGCAGCTGTTTTTGTTTTGTATCACATTGATTTATTGATAAAGTGTATTTTTAACAAATCTAGTATTTGAAGACATTTGAACATTGTTATGATTAGCTGTAGAAGTTATCATTAGCATAAAACACATTAGCATACATTTATAAGGTCAGCTCAGGTTCCGGTGCATCAGTCTAATAAATATTTACTGTGCAACACCTGTACCGTGATTTTATTGTACCATAATGATGATATAGTGGGTTTTTAAGGAGTCACAGCAGTTGAACATCTTTGAAAATTGTTATTGTAGAATATTTGCTATAATATGTTAGCTAATATCCTGCTATCTTATCTTGGGGACATGCCGAACAGAGCAACAACCAGATGCTGCTACTGGAAAAAGTTTGTTTTTTCTTTTTTTTTAAAGCACAGTAAAGTTTCTGATTGGCTGTGATCTGTGGCAGTCAGAGACAGATTTCCACATGTTGCAATAGTTATAGTGGTTTGTTGTCCAAAATGACTGCTGGGTACTTTTTGCGATGTTGCTCCAAACACCATATAAGCTGTGTTATTATGCTAATTTTATCATTAGCATAATAACATTAGCAGTGTGCAACTACCCTACTTTTGTTGTAACATATGACATACTTTATACTTTTGAGTATTTTTAACAAGTCAAAACATTTCAATGAATGTGAAAATTATAATTAGCTGTGGATGCTGACGTTAGCATGTTAACATTAGAAAATTTGATAAGGTCAGGACATTTTTTTATTTTAACTGATTTGTGTGACTTCAGTTTTCACTGTACAGTACAACACGTTTCTGATAGATTGCTTGAAAATTTAACAAGTATAATGATTTGGCAAGACCCTATCACTAAATAGCAGTAGATGTTAGCAGACATGCTAATGCTAATGTTAGCATAATGCTGTTCCTGTACCACACAAGTTACTAATATAATGTTTAGATACTTTCCACAAGTCAGAAAAATTTGGCTGAAATTCGCTAGTTAGCTTTGGATGTTTCTTAGCATACTGACATTAGTGTTAGCATATTTGGCCAACTTGGGCCACTGTGTCTGTTTGTTGTGTGCTGAACTTCTTTACATTGATTTAAATTATTAAGTTTTCCACAAAACTGACCAGTCACTTTAATGTTCTCTGTATCTCCTTCTTTTCTGACCAATCACTTTCACTCAGCTGAATTTTGACCAATCCCCTTAGCCCCCTTCTAATTTATCTTCCTGTTTCATGACGTCTCTTGAAAGCCGAATCTGCAAGATGAAAGCATGAGTGATGCTTAGTGGTAATATTTGCCTTTTTTATTTTTATTTTTTGCAAAACCCATTTTGAGAAGTTCTGTAGGATTTGCTTATACTGTGTTTACAGTTCATGTTAGCTTGAATGACCAATATGAAATTCTTCGTTTGCACTTTAACAACTCCTCAGGACATGATTTTATTCGTATTAAGGGAGATACTTCAAGAAGGTTCTTAAAAATATTATTTGCACTTTAAATATTAACTATGTTAAAATTTTGTCTTTTTTGGGAAAATTATATGGAGCAGTTTCAATTATTTTGTAAAACCAGATTATGGCAAAAATAAAGCTTAAAAAAATCGCAACTTTCAACGCAACTTTTTGAAAAGGGTGATGCAAAATCAGTAATTTAAGACTGCAACAATCATGAAAAAAAACATCTCAACATCCTGGAGGGACTGAAAAATGGATGAGGCTGAAATTGTGATAGTCGTGGTTGTTAGCATTAGCATTAGCACGGTGTACATCTTCTTCCACCTGGTTAACGTTTGGTGTGTTGTCAGCCACAGCAAGGCCAGTGCACTAAATAGTGAACAAGCACTGCTACAGCTTTAGAAAGAGGTGGTGGAGATGTTCTCTGATCTCCTAGCATGTAGCTGCTGCACAGTGACAGAGAAATGATGCTATAAAGATTAGAGTGGTGAGCTGGGTCCAGCCGTCTTCAGTAAGCTATAATTAAACCATCTGATAAGTGCAAAGTATAGTGATTATTCATTCAGTTTATGGCACACTCAGTGGGTTACTCCGATCCATTCTTTACGTCGTCTAGTCCTCTTTAGGTTCCTTCACCCTGAGAGAAACCTGTGCAAACGGTCACGGTCTTCTGACAGCTTGTGGGTGGTACTCAGGCCAGCAGCTGCATCAATTAAGCAGCTGCAAAATCCAGAGCAGTTATGTATTTTCCCGCTTAGCAGTGATGTGGAGAAGCCAGACGGAGCATCAAAGAAGAAAACCTGATTTAATGTTGATTTAAATCTCTGAACTGAAACTTTCTTTCGTAGCAACATTTAGCATTTCAAGCTGTGGAAACTAACTGGAGGGTAAGAAGGTATCGGCAGCCTTTCCTCTGTGTTTCTGCTTGCAGGGCATCACTTTGTATGCATTAAAGTGTAGAAATCTGAATCACATGAATGTCAACAAGCTCAGAGAAAAGGGCATTTTTACCAAACAAGCTTACTGACCTGAAAACAGCAGCAGAGTCTTTGCTTCGACTCGTTCTTACTGAGAACACCAAAGACGGGTCACGCTCTGTTGGCTGAGATGGGAATATTATTGTTACACTGTTTTGATCACTGGGTAGAAATTATGGCACAGCTTCACAGAACACAAGCATGCCTCTGTACAGAAACCCACTGTTTCACGGGGTGGGTTAGGGTAACTGAGGTCTTAAAAGAATCCGTCTATGAAAATAACCTTAATACCAACAGAAACTAAATGATTCTCCTGTTCGAACCATTTCCACAATGTGCTCTGAGCCGTTACCTGCTTCAGCTGATTAACATAAAATGGAAGACGAGTCAGAGAAACGCTGGACAGATGTAAAAAACCCCATTAAGACTGCCTCATGCAGGAAGCAACATGCACAAACTACAGTAGGCTGTGATGCCATTCTTATTAATAACCTCTGGATATCAGATCTGCACACATTCACCATTTATGGAGCTGAGTTAAGCAAAAAACTACCAGTGTTAGTGGAGGCAGGACATATATTTGGCCAAACTGACAGTTTGATCCTTAATGAGGATCTATTATGCAAAATAGACCTTTTGCAGGTTTTTGTTCTTCCATCGGTGTCTCTGATGCTTCGAGAAACCGTCCCAGCACTGAAACAAACCCACCCATCCGTTTTTGGTTAAGTTCTGTGTCTGGAAAACGAGCCCCTTCAAAAACCTGCCAACTATTATTATTATTATAAAGCCTAGTGCACACGTAGTCGGATATCTGGGAAAACGAACATATTTTATTGTTTTGGCCTTTCATCTACACATAAACCCTGTTTAATATCACTAAAAAGTATTATTCATGAAAACTCCAACCAGTGGAGATGCAAGAAAACTCTATTTGTGTCTGAGTGTGTTCATGGGAAAACAGAGATTTAGGGTCGGGTGTGTTCCAGTCTGTGAGAAATAATGCGCCGATATCGCCACAGACTTTGACACAATTCCCAGTCGACACTGTCCTGAGTTTTATTAACTTTATATTCTAATACGCTGTTTAAACGTAGTTCAGCCTCTACATCTGTCCACACAGACGAACCTCCTGGCGCCATGTTTAACTCCTAACAGGAAGTCGTGGTTGTTTTGAAGCAATCTGACTGGCTGACAGGTTTTAGCTTAGTGCTACACTGCCCCCTATGGGTCTGGCATGTTTAAAACAACGCTCAGCGGCTGATTAGTGCGGGTTCATGTGGATGAAAACTTTTCTCAAACCGATCCCGTGATTACGATGTTATTTTTTTAAAAACGATGTGAGGAGATATTGGTTTTATAACGACCCGGCTACGTGTGAACAAGGCCTGAGGCGCTGCTCCGTTACCTAGCAACCCCAGCGGAGCCCAGCCCCGTTACCTGGCAACCTCAGCGGAGCTAGCCTGGCCATTGCCTTCCTTCGCAATTCTGCTTGATTCTCATCTCTCTTCACTGCTGCGTCTGAGATTTCTCCCACCGAGCTGGATGAATTTCAGCCGGGCCAATCAGCGAACAGGAGGAGCTTCAGTGCTGCTTTAGATCTGCAGTCTGCCGGTGAGGGGTTGTAGTCTGGGAATGACAGCAGAGGAAGTGGACGAAGCCATTCAGTCCGTTTTGGCCACACTTCCTAATATGGAGCAATTAAAGTCAGAGCAACAAGAATGTTTAAGACGGTTTATTGATGGTAAAGTTGTCGGTCGACTGGAAGCTTCTCTCTTCGCCGTGAGGGATGGTTGTTTACAGCTTCATCGAGCTGCCGCCTTACATACGTCACGCCCAAACACTAGTGATTGGGTAAAATCAGATCCAATCGTTTGCAGCCATTTTTAGGTGTATAAAGTGTAAACATGGAGTTGGGGGCGGGGCCAGCAGCACCTTATTTGCATTAAAGTGACAGAGACCCTGAAATAATCTCATTCTGAAAGGAGTTGAAAACAGGCAGAACTGAGGAGGTGACATCTGATTATCTGAGGATGATTTTGTTCAGATAATGTCATGAACATGTTGAGTAGCCCCAGAGCTACCCTGACTTGTTTAACAGGAAGCATAATAGGTCCCCTTTAAAAGTACGGCACGCTACAAACCCTGTAATCCTTCCAACTTCTATATATTCAGTAAATATCATTTAGCATTTGAGAGCAAAAGGCATCAGAAAGCTAATTCACACCAGAACAGGCTAAGATAACATGGGATTTCTGCATTTCAACAGCGTTTAGTGAGGTTTGGACTCATTGTAAGAGATTAACACGACCATTAGTGCAATGTTCTTTGGACGTCTCCTTTAACTGCCTTGTGCAAAATGGGAATCTAGTGTTTTGGAAGTGAAATGCTAATTAAATGGGGCTTCAGCGGGACAAAACGGGAGATGGATCAGCAGGTGTTTCATGCTTCTCTTCAGTTTTATGGCCACTTATAGACATTTTATGTTCTCTGTCTAGAAAATTGATCCCTTTTTTTATTTTTGTACCTCTGAAGAGTTTTCCCCATAGAGGAATAAGAAAAGATTAACTTATTCTTGTGTTTTCCTGGAAAAAGCAGAAACATTCCCGACTGGATGTCCACTCGATGTCCCTGAGAAGTCCACCAGATTAGTTAGAAAGTGGCTGAAGGACAGTAAGGTCCATGTTCTGGAGTGTCCTCACAAACCTGACCCAGTTCTGTCAGGACAATGGACCAGAACTCCGATAACTATTGTGAGAAGTTTGTCGAAGGAAACCCAAATCAGACAGTTTAAGGGTGATTTGCCCAAATTCTGAGGAAATTATTATATTCCTCTCTGATTATTTAGTAAGTTTTCCTAATTTAGTTCATGCTGACTGATCTAAAGCAGGAAACTTTGGTCTGATTAATGACAGACTGGGAGGATAAAGTGTCTTGTAATGCTATAAATCTGAGATGAGCTCAGATCTGTTATTATAGACTGGTTGTTCTGGTATTCCAACCTCTATGTTCAGCTGTTTAAAGATCTCTTCTGACTAGAAGTTAAATTTAGTACTTTAACGCGTTAACTTTGGTAATTAATTACATAGATTATAATGCGTTTAATTTTAACACAATTAATCGTTTTGGGGGGTTTTCTTACATACAAAGGTTCTGAGCGGAACCTTTGTATTCATGTGTTTCTGGTACACCCGTAAATCTGACGCACCGTTCCACCCGCTAACAGCAGCAATGGAAGCAGCTCCTCTGGGCCCTCTGGGGGTTAATTTCTGCTTCCAGAGCCGATCTGATGCTGGAAAAGACTCCAGTTGTGTTCAAGTTGTGCTAAAAGCAGTCGGCCTATCAGAGAAGCTATGCTAGCCTAAACTAGCATCTCAATGCTAACCATGTAGCAACAGCGCAGATGTCCCCAATGCTAATGTCAGAACAGATTAAAAACTAGAAATATCTTTTTGTTCAGCTCAGATGTTTGTTTATTCAATGATTTAGCAGCAAAAAGGGGTTTTAAATTGAAAATGTTGCTGGTTTTGTTGATTAATTAATTACACACCCTGAAATTAAGTCGGTTCAACACTTGAATCGAATCCCAGCACGAGTTAAAACTCAAAGAAAAGCCTTCCTTTGCCTCCAGATTTGTGATTTTTGCAGCTTCTGCTGCTTTGACTTGTTAAAGTCTGTAAAAATGTCTGATTGTGAAGCAGTAATGCAGGCAGAGCAGCAGGATGATGGATGCTCCGGAGGAAAACACCCGCTCCGGTCGGAGAGTGACGGATCTTGTGTGGAAGACAGAAAACACCTCCCTCAGCTCGGATAACGCCTCAATCCGTCTCTGGATGTGCATGGGGAGCATTTTTTCCATATTCCAGGAGAAGTCCACCTCTGAATACCAATAGCACCTGGTGTTAGTGCTGCTGCCAATCAATATGCAGACCCAGCACAGGCAGATTGGTGGCCAATAGGCAACCCCCCCCCCCCCGGATTTGCTGATTACTGAGCTTAGGAGATTGCATCTGGAGAGCAGGTGGAGGTGCTAATGTGTGTCTTCAGGCTGGAATTGGACAGCCTGTAGGAATAGCTGTTCGGTTTGCTGCCTGAACGAAGGGAAGGTGGAAGTAAACGAGTTCTGTGCATTCAGGTGCTCAGCTGTCCTTCATTCTGTGCATATTAACAGAAGTGCTGCTGACATCCAGTCAACGCCTCCTCCTCCTGAACGCTGTGCTCTGAATAGCCAATCGCGTCTTTTACTCCGAGGGTCTGCTGCAACTGGACTTCAGCGTCTGGAACTATTCATGTGCAGCAGAATCAGCAAGGCCGACGCTCCGATTCCCCGACACGGGAAGCGGAAGAGCTCAGCCTCGCAGGCCGGTGGTTAACTCAGGCTTTACTCGTTACCAGCTGCAGGAAGCAGTCAGAGCTGCAAGACTAGCACCTGCACGGCCTTCACTGTCCGGCAGGGGGCGCTGTTGCTCCTCGGTAAAGTCAGAGCTCAGCCCAGTGTTTGCAGAAAAACCATCATCCATCAGAAAACAGCAGCAGTTTCCCTCTAAACGCTGTCGTTTCATCCAGAAACGCTGTTTCATCTTCTCCGCAGTCAGAGAGGAAAGATCACAGCGACTCATGACGGAGACATTACGGTGAAATATTCAACTACTCATGGCAGAAACTAGTTTTTCTGACTTGGTTTCAACAGTCAGGATTTAGCAGCGAGCATTATTTTCATTTTGGAAAAGCTTTTTATGATCTTTTAGCAGCTTTGGGGGCTTTTGTTGGTAATGAGCATCATCTGTGCATGATGCAGTAATTTGCTCGTTTTCGTCCTGTTCAACGTTTTGCTTTCAGTATCTTGAGATTAATGAGAAGGTTTTTCCCGCCATGATTCTTTTTTGCACCATTTGTTAGTTTGAGCATATTTTAGTGCGCTTTAGCATGGAGGCTTATTTGTCCCAGTTTTCTAGTGTGTTTTAAAGGATGCATTCTAATTATTTTTGGACATCTTTTCTGTTATTTTTAGCATTTTTTGCCTCAGTTTTAGCATTTAACATAATTGTATTTGGTTTCAGATATTTGTTTGTTTTTAGGATAATTTTCTGTTATCTTCTAACAGTCCATCCCATTATTATCATCATCATCTTGTCTTTAAGCATTATATTGTGATGTTTTAGCCTGTACAGTTATTTTTGCTACTTTTCGTGCATTTTTTTAGACAGTTCACCATTTTTTGAAGCATTTCAGCTTTTCTTTTATGTCCCTTCCTGTTAGATGATATTTTTTTGAATGTTTTTGTTCTGCTGCTAGAAATAAACGAGTGAAAGAGACACTTGGAGACAGAGATCTTCCCAGAGCCGGGGCTGTTCTCAGTTTCCTTCTTGAGCCTCAGTGATTGCACTCACTAGATTTTACTGAGCTCCGTGTATGTTTAACATGTTTGAAACGTTTTCACCTGAAGCTGGCTGGAGGCGGGAGAGAAAAGGACGGACGCTGTCGTCCAGAAGCTCTGGTGAGCCCAGGGAGAAGCTGCTGCTGCAGCTGCAGCTCTGCGACGTCAGATTCCAGCGGAACAAGCTTCCAGATGTGTTTGTCCTCAGCGCCAGTGAGAGAAAGTCAGACACACTTCCATGAATAAATATTCATACACTGGAACTGGTTCATCCGCTCCCATTTCAAGCTGGAGAAATATTTGCAATTATTACTGCAAACAAAAACATGGTTCCAAAAATTTAAATTAGAAAAAAATGCTTTTTAAAAATTAACCTTTGAAAATCTTATCAATCAAAAAATGCATTTTGAGAGCTATTTACAATATGTTTGCAATAGTTGAATCCATGTTTATGTAGTTTGCTGGGGGTTTTTTTAATTTCCACCTTTTTTCAAATTATATTTTTACAAATTATTTTTTCAGATTTTGTTTTTTAAAATGATTTATTCTATTTTTAAAATTGTTTCCAGATTTTATTGTTTTAAATTGTTTTTTTTGTTTTTTTTTTTTCAGATTTTATTTTTTTCAAAATTTATCTTTTCAGATTGTATTATTTCAAGTTATTTTTTTTTTCAAATTATTATTTTTTTTCAGATTTTATTTTTTTCCAAATATTTTTTTCAAAATTTAGTTTTTTAAGGAGAAAAAAAATGTCAGGCTTTTATTGATTCATGTTTTTATCCTGAGATTTCCAAATGGCGTCTCCCCACAGTGAGTGTGAATCGGGCCAGGATCTGTAACCAACAGTGAACGGGTCAAGGAGCCCCATCAGAACCGGAGGGGAGGGGTTCAGAGAGCAGCGGGACAGAACAGCTCCAGATGAGCACGCAGCCTGTCAGGTGGTCGACCTTCCGCAGGTGGGACCGGTTCCTCCTGGGCTTCCTCCACGTCCGCTCACAGGTCCATCCCAGCAGCTGCAGGTGGACTTGATGAAGATGGTGATGCCGCCCCCTGGTGGCCGAAGAGCTGCCATCCCAGCATGCATTTCCGCTCCCTGATGATCCATCTTCATTTGCAGCTGCTCTGCCGGGGCTGTTGAGTGGATCCAGTTGATCTGTTTATGTTGTGAATTTGCATAAAGCTCAGATGAACGAGGCGTCGCTTCCTGATGGGCTGGACCACAGACGGTGGAGATGAAGCCGGGAAAACGTCCCTCAGAGGGGTTTCCATCTCCGGGTCAGTGAATAAGATGAAGAACTGCTTGTCAACGAGGCTGGACATGAATATGTTAAATAACCCTAACTATAATTATTGAACACATAACTGAAGCACCTGGCGGTTATTAAGCAAGTTACGTGTTTCTGGTCAGCAGGTTAACCAATCAGAAACAGAAATAATGACATCATTTTCACAAACCGTCATTTCAAGGTTTTAGTCATAATTTACACATTCAGTCTAGTTTGAGTAAACTGAGCAGAAATCTGCTGCAACTGGATTCCGTCCAGGTTTGTGCTACGGAGGCAGATTGCTAACGGAGGCTAGCTAGCTAAGCAGTCCAAACGTTAGCTAACCGAACCCAGACCAACGTTTGCTGAGTTTGATCACGCGCTCACACCTCCACGCGCTGTACGCAGACCAACCGGACCGGACTTTCTGTCAGACGGACCGGAGCTGGATCAAAGCGTTCACACCTCCCCAACCGGACCGGACTTTCTGGAAAGATGGACCGGAGCTGGATTAAAGCGTTCACACCTCCCCAACCGGACCGGACTTTCTGGCAGACGGACCGGAGCTGGATTAAAACGTTCACACCTCCCCAACCGGACCGGACTTTCTGTCAGACGGACCGGAGCTGGATCAAAGCGTTCACACCTCCACGCGCTGTACGCAGACCAACCGGACCGGACTTTCTGTCAGACGGACCGGAGCTGGATCAAAGCGTTCACACCTCCCCAACCGGACCGGACTTTCTGGCAGACGGACCGGAGCTGGATTAAAACGTTCACACCTCCCCAACCGGACCGGACTTTCTGGCAGACGGACCGGAGCTGGATCAAAGCGTTCACACCTCCCCAACCGGACCGGACTTTCTGGAAAGATGGACCGGAGCTGGATAAAAGCGTTCACACCTCCCCAACCGGACCGGACATTCTGGAAAGATGGACCGGAGCTGGATTAAAGCGTTCACACCTCCCCAACCGGACCGGACTTTCTGTCAGACGGACCGGAGCTGGATCAAAGCGTTCACACCTCCCCAACCGGACCGGACTTTCTGGCAGACGGACCGGAGCTGGATTAAAACGTTCACACCTCCCCAACCGGACCGGACTTTCTGTCAGACGGACCGGAGCTGGATCAAAGCGTTCACACCTCCCCAACCGGACCGGACTTTCTGGAAAGATGGACCGGAGCTGGATTAAAGCGTTCACACCTCCCCAACCGGACCGGACTTTCTGGAAAGATGGACCGGAGCTGGATTAAAGCGTTCACACCTCCCCAACCGGACCGGACTTTCTGTCAGACGGACCGGAGCTGGATCAAAGCGTTCACACCTCCCCAACCGGACCGGACTTTCTGGAAAGATGGACCGGAGCTGGATTAAAGCGTTCACACCTCCCCAACCGGACCGGACTTTCTGGCAGACGGACCGGAGCTGGATTAAAACGTTCACACCTCCCCAACCGGACCGGACTTTCTGTCAGACGGACCGGAGCTGGATCAAAGCGTTCACACCTCCCCAACCGGACCGGACTTTCTGGCAGACGGACCGGAGCTGGATTAAAACGTTCACACCTCCCCAACCGGACCGGACTTTCTGGCAGACGGACCGGAGCTGGATCAAAGCGTTCACACCTCCCCAACCGGACCGGACTTTCTGGAAAGATGGACCGGAGCTGGATTAAAGCGTTCACACCTCCCCAACCGGACCGGACTTTCTGGAAAGATGGACCGGAGCTGGATTAAAGCGTTCACACCTCCCCAACCGGACCGGACTTTCTGGAAAGATGGACCGGAGCTGGATTAAAGCGTTCACACCTCCCCAACCGGACCGGACTTTCTGTCAGACGGACCGGAGCTGGATCAAAGCGTTCACACCTCCCCAACCGGACCGGACTTTCTGGAAAGATGGACCGGAGCTGGATTAAAGCGTTCACACCTCCCCAACCGGACCGGACTTTCTGGCAGACGGACCGGAGCTGGATTAAAACGTTCACACCTCCCCAACCGGACCGGACTTTCTGGCAGACGGACCGGAGCTGGATCAAAGCGTTCACACCTCCCCAACCGGACCGGACTTTCTGTCAGACGGACCGGAGCTGGATCAAAGCGTTCACACCTCCCCAACCGGACCGGACTTTCTGGAAAGATGGACCGGAGCTGGATTAAAGCGTTCACACCTCCCCAACCGGACCGGACTTTCTGGCAGACGGACCGGAGCTGGATTAAAACGTTCACACCTCCCCAACCGGACCGGACTTTCTGTCAGACGGACCGGAGCTGGATCAAAGCGTTCACACCTCCACGCGCTGTACGCAGACCAACCGGACCGGACTTTCTGTCAGACGGACCGGAGCTGGATCAAAGCGTTCACACCTCCCCAACCGGACCGGACTTTCTGGCAGACGGACCGGAGCTGGATTAAAACGTTCACACCTCCCCAACCGGACCGGACTTTCTGGCAGACGGACCGGAGCTGGATCAAAGCGTTCACACCTCCCCAACCGGACCGGACTTTCTGGAAAGATGGACCGGAGCTGGATTAAAGCGTTCACACCACCCCAACCGGACCGGACTTTCTGGAAAGATGGACCGGAGCTGGATTAAAGCGTTCACACCTCCCCAACCGGACCGGACTTTCTGTCAGACGGACCGGAGCTGGATCAAAGCGTTCACACCTCCCCAACCGGACCGGACTTTCTGGCAGACGGACCGGAGCTGGATTAAAACGTTCACACCTCCCCAACCGGACCGGACTTTCTGGCAGACGGACCGGAGCTGGATCAAAGCGTTCACACCTCCCCAACCGGACCGGACTTTCTGGAAAGATGGACCGGAGCTGGATTAAAGCGTTCACACCTCCCCAACCGGACCGGACTTTCTGGAAAGATGGACCGGAGCTGGATTAAAGCGTTCACACCTCCCCAACCGGACCGGACTTTCTGTCAGACGGACCGGAGCTGGATCAAAGCGTTCACACCTCCCCAACCGGACCGGACTTTCTGGAAAGATGGACCGGAGCTGGATTAAAGCGTTCACACCTCCCCAACCGGACCGGACTTTCTGGCAGACGGACCGGAGCTGGATTAAAACGTTCACACCTCCCCAACCGGACCGGACTTTCTGTCAGACGGACCGGAGCTGGATCAAAGCGTTCACACCTCCCCAACCGGACCGGACTTTCTGGCAGACGGACCGGAGCTGGATTAAAACGTTCACACCTCCCCAACCGGACCGGACTTTCTGGCAGACGGACCGGAGCTGGATCAAAGCGTTCACACCTCCCCAACCGGACCGGACTTTCTGGAAAGATGGACCGGAGCTGGATTAAAGCGTTCACACCTCCCCAACCGGACCGGACTTTCTGGAAAGATGGACCGGAGCTGGATTAAAGCGTTCACACCTCCCCAACCGGACCGGACTTTCTGGAAAGATGGACCGGAGCTGGATTAAAACGTTCACACCTCCCCACCCGGACCGGACTTTCTGTCAGACGGACCGGAGCTGGATCAAAGCGTTCACACCTCCCCAACCGGACCGGACTTTCTGGAAAGATGGACCGGAGCTGGATTAAAGCGTTCACACCTCCCCAACCGGACCGGACTTTCTGGCAGACGGACCGGAGCTGGATTAAAACGTTCACACCTCCCCAACCGGACCGGACTTTCTGGCAGACGGACCGGAGCTGGATCAAAGCGTTCACACCTCCCCAACCGGACCGGACTTTCTGGAAAGATGGACCGGAGCTGGATTAAAGCGTTCACACCTCCCCAACCGGACCGGACTTTCTGGAAAGATGGACCGGAGCTGGATTAAAGCGTTCACACCTCCCCAACCGGACCGGACTTTCTGTCAGACGGACCGGAGCTGGATCAAAGCGTTCACACCTCCCCAACCGGACCGGACTTTCTGGAAAGATGGACCGGACTTTCTGTCAGACGGACCGGAGCTGGATCAAAGCGTTCACACCTCCCCAACCGGACCGGACTTTCTGTCAGACGGACCGGAGCTGGATCAAAACGTTCACACCTCCCCAATCGGACCGGACTTTCTGGCAGACGGACCGGAGCTGGATTAAAACGTTCACACCTCCCCAACCGGACCGGACTTTCTGGCAGCCGGACCGGAGCTGGATCAAAGCGTTCACACCTCCCCAACCGGACCGGACTTTCTGGAAAGATGGACCGGAGCTGGATTAAAGCGTTCACACCTCCCCAACCGGACCGGACTTTCTGGCAGCCGGACCGGAGCTGGATCAAAGCGTTCACACCTCCCCAACCGGACCGGACTTTCTGGCAGCCGGACCGGAGCTGGATCAAAGCGGACTGAACGGGGCTGCTGGGAACGATGCAGCCTTAAACTCTTGTTTGCTGGAAACGCTGAGCCGGCTGAAGGTTTAGGTGTTGCGTTATGAGATTTTAGAAACATAAATGAGGATGTTGCTGTAATTTGTAAAGTTTGACAGCTTGCAGGGGTAATCCATTCCCGATGGCTTCAAGTTTCCAGGTTTTTCCAGGTTGTTGCTTTTGCTCTGTGAAAAGCTTGAGATGAGCAGAGCTGCCCCCTGGAAAGAAGTCTGGTGTGATTTTTCCACGACAGAAACTCCCTGCAGCTTTTAGCGCAGCAGCAATTAGGCTGAAACATCTAAGCAGCTGCCTCGCTCCTCATTTAATCTCTCCGCTCCCTAACCTCATCCCCCTCAGTCTTCCTCGCCTCCGTCTTTCCCGGGGGGAATCTAATTCAGCAGAGGTCGATGGCAGAACGGGGCTCCGTGGTCCCGTAAAAAAGCCCGCTGTGCTTTTTATCCGATGTGTCGTTAAAGCAGGACTTCCCAGGATTAATGCTGCTGCCGCCGCGCCGGGTTTATTGGAAATGAAGGTTTATGGGGGATCAGATTGGCTCCTGAGTCGCCACTAAAAACAGACAGGAAGAAGATATGATGATTTAAATTTTAAACCTTTCAACCCTGACAGCTTGTGTTTTTTAGATTCTGTCTGGGAAAAAGCATCTCATGGTCAAAGAGATGCGTCTCAGCATGAAATATTCACAGATTCCTCAATAACTGGTCCCCTTATTGTTTGACTTCTGGTTTATGGTGGTACAGCAGAAATAAATGGGCTGTTTCAGTGACGAGGATCTGGTATTATTGCTGGGATCCTGATGAGGAGAAAGCAAACAGCCAGAATTAGCCTGATTTAGATGGAAAACAAACCATTTCTCTGTCATTTAGAGAAAATTACAGCATGTTAGGAAAGAAGTGGTGCTGCTTCTTCATTCTGACACAAATACAGTGTGTAAATATACTGTGCAGCAATACGAGTGTTCAGTCTTTATACTGTGCAGCTCAATATGAGGAAACGTTTCAGTTTAGCTTTATTTATGAATCTCTTTAACACCAGATACAAATATAAAAAAGAAACCAAAATGAATTCAGTCTGCTGCCACATGTTTAGTAGAAAAAGCTAAAACCATGTGAGATGTGTTATGGGAGACACTGAGAGCTGTTGTGCTGCATGTCACCAATAAATCAAGGTGGCTGCCATTTTTCAAGATGGGCATCAAGAGAAAAATGTTTTTGCACTAAATTAGCCGATATTTATCACAGATGAGTGCTTTTGGTGTCAAGTTTATTTGAATAGCACATTTCAGCAGCAAGACAGTTCAAAGCGCTTCACATCATAAAAAACACCGATCAAGTCTACAGCAAATTATCAAACTCATCAAGCAAAGACACATGAAAATCATACATAACTGGACCCATAGAAATTTGCTGATAATTTTATTTTCAAGATGGTCGCCATGGTTGTCAAGGAAAATTAATTTTGCACTAAAGTCACCAGTTCGGTGACTGTGTTTGTGTTAAATCATAGCCCACATATGCTGAACCACAGAAATCATACATATTTTCTTGATCTTATGTTTCCTTTTTCTGGGGGACATTTTTCAAAATGGCCACCATGGTTGTAATGGAGAATACATGATTGCACTGAAATCAGCAGTTGCCAGTGGTGGGCACAGCTAACCAAAAGGTTAGCTTCACTCAACACTAATTCGCTGAACAAGCATCTTAGCTCCATTAACGCTAAACTGTGAAACACGTAAAAAAAGCAGAAGCTACTGCTAAACCACTAAACACAAAAAATAATTAGCAGAAAGTAATGCTAAACCTGTAAACACATTAAAAAATAGTGGAAGCTAACGCTAAACCGCCAAGCACATAAAATAATAGCAGACACTAATGCTAAACTGCTAAGCACATAAAAAGAGTAGCGGAAGCTAACACTAAACACATGAAAAATTAGCTATGCTAATATGGTAAGCACATAAAAAAATTAGAAGATGCGCACACTAAACATGAAAAAATAGCAGAAGCTAATGCTAAACCGCTAAACACATTAAAAAAAATAACAAACTAATGCTAAATTACTAAACACAAAAACATACGCTAACCATGGAGACGACTGTCTCAGCCTATGTCACGGATCTTCATCTCCTTCCAGGTGGCGACTGGCGTGAGACTCGTAAGCAGCTAAACCAAAGACGACAACATCTGGTGGGACATAAAGTTCATCCAAGTCATGGAAATGGGGAACATTTTATGGCAATAACTGGTTTAAAAGGCTCAAAAACGGCGGCCATCTTGAAAAACAGCTGTCATCCTGAAATTCAAGTGGCTGATGGGAAATATGAGAAACCTGTGACCTGAGGGGCTAGCATGCTGATGTTTATGCTAGTACCCACAGTTTTTACAGTAATATGCTGCACTAACGTTTGGACAGAGTTAATCTGAGAGAAAAGCCTCCTTGTTGGCATCGCCAGCGCTCGGCGCTGCTGTCCTGTCGCATTCGTGGTTCGTGTCTTGGCTGCTGTGGTCCCATCTGCAGACGGCAGCGGCCAGGTTCCCCTCAACAGTGCTTTTCTGTCTTTCCACCTCGTGGTCAGGCATGAAATCGACCTCGCCTGCGGGCTTGGAGTGGAGATAAGCCCCAACAGGCGTGATAAAAGCACGAGTCCCAGGGCGCAGCGTAACCTTGGGGACGTGACGTCAGACGTCTTTCATTATCTGCTCGCTCTAAGCAAGGAAAGACCTGCGGCGGCTCGGCTCAGCACACCTGCCCACACGCAGACGCATTGAGATGCGTTCACCGGCGGTTTATGGGAACATTCTTCTTCTGGATGGGTCCTCAGGGACACATACTGGGAGAGATTAGAGAAGGACGGTGGAGGGGAGATATGAGATCAGGAGGAGAAGCGACTGAGAGGCAGCGATAGGAGGATGGGAGGAGATAAGGAGGGAAGGAGGTGGAAATAAGCCCCGGTTCACCGGAATGCTGATGAGGGTTCCTGGATGATGTTCAGGATGTGGGAGAAGTTTTGACTGGGAGATAATCAGATGCTGCCGCAGAGTTGGCCTGTTTACCCAAGCTGCTTCCTAGTTACCATGAAATAATAAAACGTCTTGGACCGGAGATCCTGGCCCTGGTTTTACTGACGCAGAATCACACACCTCTGACCCCACGGCACAGAGGGCTGACCTCTGACCCCACACTCATTTTGTCTTGTAAAATCCACAGTTTTGTCCATAAAAGGAGTCTCATGTGCTTCAGAGTGCCTCGAGTCGAGCAGAGCGACTTCGGCCGTTCTGCAGCACAGCTGGGAAGGCTGGCCCACAGTGACGGGATGGAAACAAGCAGCTGGCGATCTGCCCCCTGCTGAGGCCTGAACTCGGCCACCGTGATGCGCGAGACATATTCAAGCACAAAACGTGTCGTTACAATAAACCATAAACGGCATAAAGTAAACGAAGTGTGAATCCACCACCTTCATGCAAGCACTGGACTCTTGCAAACTTTTTACCTCATGGGCCAAAGCTGTCAAGCTGAAAGAAGTTTACGGCCACAAAAGGTACTTTTTCCATTTTTAGTCAAGAATTTCAAAATGTTTCATTTTTCTCTGCACAACACTTTAACAGAAAAGAAGCCTGGCGACCACTGACAGGAGCTGTAAATCACTGCAGCTCTGAAGCATAAAATCTGGCAGGTTTGCCTTGTTTCAAACAAAACGCTACAAACGGTATCTGAAATGTTGATGGGTTTCTGCTGTCGTTCTCTGGATTGTTGGTGTTTACTCTCAGCAAGGAGAACGGGCTGCAGGTCGCTCATTCGACGGCTCTCGCCTCATTTAGCTGCGTTCACTGAAAAGGTGCCGCAAAGTCTGCTCTGGAGTAAAGCCGCTGGATGTTTCAGGTCCTCTTTACTAAACTGGACTAAAAGTGAAAAATATCGTTGCTCGTACATGAGTACTTGGTGCTGTGCTTTCCATACGTAGAACAGTTTGTTCCTGTTCTGGAAGATGTTTTTAGCTGCATCAACCTCCAGCCTTGATCTGGAAGAACAGCTCTGTCCCATGTTTATACTGTGGTTGAGGGCCACCCAAAATCACTTTGAGGGCCACAAATGGCCCCCAGGCCACACTTTGGACAACTCTGAGTTAAGACAAGCACTGGACACTTTATTAGGTACAGTGTCATAGCGACTGGTTGGACCTGCTGGGAGTTCAGGGAAAACTGTACAGATCCAGACGCCGTCAGGGAGGAGAGGCAGAAGGGGGGGGTATGAGCGGCAGACAGGCTGACAGACAGACAGCGGAGAAGCTGAGCGGCAGACAGGCTGACAGACAGACAGCGGAGAAGCTGAGCGGCAGACAGGCCGGCTGACGGCTCGCTCAGTCAGACACTGAATGAGAAGCTCATGGATGAGATGGTGTACTGAATGAAGACAGCAGGGGGCAGTGTTGCACCTGGCTCTGCAGTGCTCCACACTGAGCCCCCTGGAAGAAAGCAGGAACCTCCCAGAGGATTCAGAAAGAAAATCTCAATAAAATAAAATATGTGTGCTCAGTTTTTAATAAGGCTGGATAGTATTTTAACAGTTTGATGGTAATATGATCGTCCCACAACTCAAACTAGATTATTGGTGTAAATAAAGGTATTTGGCTGGAGGAAATTTCCCTGGAAGACCTTCCGCCGTGCTCTGAATGCTAATCTCTGGAACAATCAGCTCGAATGGTTAAACTCTCTCTTGAATAATTGGCACTCACACATGAAATGTTTTAGCCTACAGTTAAATATAGTGCAATAAATTAAATTAAATTTCTGCTGAATTCATTAGCAGTTCAAAACAAAAGGCATCTCTATGGTGGCAAAGTAAACTGGTTCAATTCAAACCCAATACATTCAGCCCAGTTTTAATCCAGTTTATTTCAGAATGATATATAATAATCAGTTCAATGCTGTGAATCAAGGATAATTCTTGACGGTTCAAATTGATATTTTTCTGACTGAAATGCAAATTTTTGAAAAAAATGCCCCAGAGGCTAAAAGGTTTCTGCAGATCTTCAGTTTGATTTCAGTCCTTCGTCATAAGCAAGCACAGGGCGATGGTGGAGAGGAATACGTTTATAAAATACAGGAATAGACGAAACTGGATTCTGAAATTTGTGATCAGAGCTTTTACTTTGGGATGACATGTAGTGGTGATGATAAATAATTTGGATTTAAATAAATTACAACTTGACTGAATTGTAATACTTGTTCAGACTTCAGTTAAACTTGTGTTATCAGTAAAGATCAGAACATTACTGCTCTTTATAAGAGCACTGAAGTGAAATCAGCAACAAATAATATATTTCCTATAATAAAGTGCTTCCATTTGTAACAAAAAGTGAAACAACAAATATTGGTGGGCGAACATTTTTAAGATCCTCTGTGAACTCTGTTAGCTTAGTGCCAAAATTGTTGTTCAGCTGAGAAAATATCAGCAGCATAATAAAGAATCTTGTGCATAAATGAGGCAACGTAAACATACCCATGTTTGACCAGCTGCCATCAAAGTCTTACTTTATTTTTAGTTGGCTGATTAGCTGTTAGCTTTCCTGTTAGATTCTGCCATTAAAGCTAACTGCTAAACAACTGCCTGACAGAGAAATGAACAGGTGTAAAAATGATTAACATCATGTTTATCGTAGTTTAGCATTTAAACTGTTTAAGTCTTTTGCTGTTTTTAGATTATGGAAATTCACTCCTTTCTGAGTTCTGTTGACTGCGTTAGCTTGGATGTTAGCTTTATCGTTATGCTACTGTTAAAGCTAATGTCCAAGCTAACTCAGTCAATTACCATAGCAACACACCAGTTGCTTATAGAAAACATGACTGAAGTGTTTAGCTGGAAAACAATAAAAGTTTTCAAGAATGGGCAGAAAAGTTTTCAGTTGTTTTGGAAGGTGAATTTGTCACTCCTGCTCGGATTAACTGTTAGCTTGGCTGTAACCTTTATTCAGCCGTTAATGATACTCAGAAAACTTGGACAACTTTCTCCTCCCAAAATGGCCCAGTGTTAAATAATGAACATAATACCAGGTTCAACTGGGATGAGAGTTTTAGTCTGGGTTGCTGGAGAGTCAGTGGAGATCTGCCTTTACCGTTAGCATCATTCTAACATGTAAACTATCACCTTAGTGCTTTGACTCTGAACCCAGAAATTATGACTTAATGCCTAGGATTTATGGATGAGAAAGTATCACAGAAATACCAAGTTGAAAAAAAAAAAAAAAAACAAATATAATGTTTGTTAAATTAGCTGAAAGAAATTCACTCCCGTTCTGATTAGCTGTTAGCTTGATGGTAGCATTCATCCTGAAAAACTTTAGCTCTGAATTAGTGAACCCAGGCATGTCAGTAGAGTCAGTCTGTGGTTCTGTAATCCATCAAGCCCCTGAACTGTTGGCCTGCTTTTGTTTTTTTTTTTGTTTTGTTTTTTTTTACCTCAGCTTGAATCAGTATTGGGAAAACATGAAAAGCTTTGGTCACAAGTTTTTCACAGGAGTGTTTTCCGTCTTCACCCACTTTAATCTCTAAAGAACATTTAACAGCTTCTTTATCTCTGCTCACATCTCCTAAAGAACACCTGGAGTACTCTGACATCCAGCTTCTCTGTGAGGAAAACATGATTTAATCAATCTGCTGTACCTTCATGGGTTTTAAACGGAGACTCAAAGGGATTAATGCGATGAATTTTGATGCTTTCTCTTGACTGTCTGAGGAGAACTAGACAGCTGTGGTAACATCTGTCAAAATATTAACATATAAAAATTATTATTGATTTGCACGATGTAAAGTTAGCATGTCTGAGCCCAGGCTTTATGGATTTTCTTTTCAACTTTTAGAGTATAAAGAGCAGAGGGACAAACCGAGTTGGTTCTGGTTCTGTTCTGGCCTCTGCAGAATAGATCACCACTTGTGTTAATTAGAGAAGTCTTGGTGGACTCTCTCCCAGAGGTGCGCCTCCTAAAATAGTCCCCTCAGTGCAGTTAAACACACACCTAATTGCTCTGATGAGTCATTGCATGGTGCAGCATCCCTCTACACCTCTGTCCTTTTGTCTGGCCAGTAACCACCTCGGTTCCTCCTCGGAACATCCTCTCCGTTCTCCTCGGGTGCCCTGTGATGAGAACATGAGTCAGGCTCTAACACCCGGGCTGCTGCTTCTTCTCCACTTAATTAGTTCACCACTGCAGTGTCATGTTGGGAGATGTTTGGAGTGAACCAAAATGCAGACTAGACTGGAGACTTGGATAAAATAACAACAAAACAACTTAAAAGTCCATGAAGGAGTCACCGAGGAGCGCATGGAGGATACAGGAGGGGGACAGAGATTCAGAGGGATTATGAAGGAGACCATAAAGAGTTTAGTGAGAGCAGTATTTTAACAAAATCTTTCACATGCAGATACAAGATCCTAACTTATCACAGATGTTCCCAGTGGCTAATGCTTTTTTTTTTCTTTTTTTTTTTTTTTTTTTTTTTTTTTTTTTTTTTTTTTTTTTTTTTTTTTTTTTTTTTTTTTTTTTCAAAAAAGCGTTAGCCATCAAGATGGCAGCTATTTTTCAAGATGGCCACCATAGAAAATTAATTTTGTTCTAAAATTGCCAACTAGCTGAATGTGTTTGGTGTCAAATCATAGCCTCCATATTTTGAACCATAGAAATCATATGTATCTTTTTTGTTTTTGTGTTTCCTTTTTCTGGTGGACATTTTTCAAAATGGCTGTCATGGTTGTAATGGAGAATACATGTTTGCACTAAAATCAGCAGTAGCCAGTGGTGGGCACAGCTAACCACTAAGTTAGGTTCCTAACCACTAATTCTCTAAACAAGAATCTTGTTTAGACAACCTGCTAAACTGGTAGTGTTAGCAGGTCAGTGTTAGCAGGTCTGCTAACACTGACCTGCTAAACATAAAAAAATCAGAGAAGCTAATGCTAAACCACTAAACACAAAAGAATTTGCAGAAGCTAACACTAAACTACTAAGCAAATAAAAAAATTAGCAGAAGCTAACGCTAAATTGCTAAACACATACAAATATTAATGGGAGCTAATGCTAAACCACTAAACACAAAAGAATTTGCAGAAGCTAACACTAAACTACTAAGCAAATAAAAAAATTAGCAGAAGCTAACGCTAACCATGAAGACGACTGTCTCCCAGTCTCTCATCTTCATCTCCTTCCAGGTGACGACTGGTGTGAGACTCGCTGACAGCAAAGTCCTCAGTTTCTGATTCTGCTCCATGTTATTACTTTAAAGCTGGACGAACAGGACGACCAAGGTGGAAAACATCTGATGGGACATAAAGTTCATCCAAGACATGAGGATGGGAACATTTTATAGCAATAACTGGTTTAAAAGGCTCAAAAACGGCGGCCATCTTGAAAAATGGCTGTCATCCTGAAATTCAAGTGGCTGATGGGAAATATGAGAAACATGCAACCTGAGGGGTTAGCATGCTAATGTTTATGCTAGTACCCACAGTTGAAACATTTGATATGAAGGAACGTCTGGACCAGTCAGGTCTCTGGTGGATGATGGAGCTGGTTATTCAGGGCTCTATACATGAGAATCTGAGATTATAATCTGGGTTTAACAGGGAGCCGATGAAGGGAAGCTAAAACAGGAGAAATATGATCTCTGTTTTTAATTTCCATCAGAGCGCCTGCTGCAGCGTTCTGGACCAGCTGAAGGCTTTTAACCCCATCCTGTGGACGTCCTGATGGTAAAGAGCTGCAGCCGTCCAGCCTGAAGGAGCAGATGCAGGGACGAGTTGTTCAGCATCCCTGCTGGACAGGATGTTTCTGATTCTGGGAATAATCCAGAGGTGTTATATTTCCTGCTGGAAACTCCGTTTTCACAGTCAAAACAACATGTGTAACATCGGTTCTCCCTTAAGGCTTCACCATGATTAGTATTCATAGGCAGGAGTGGGAAAAAAAGTTTTTGCTCACATAACTTTTAAAAATATGACCAGGGTGGTAAAAATGAAGCAGATCCAGATGTTGTTTATCTGCTCCATTTGTTAGCATCGGATAATTTCCCCCTAATCTGTCATCGTGTCTGTTTTACATCTGGAAGGAGAGTAGCTGAGGATAGAAAATGAAGAGTAGCAGCATGTTATCTTGTCGGGAAGCCTGAGAGCTTCCTGGATCCAGCTCTGCCAGTCACTGCCTCAAGAAGATGAACATGATTCGAATATGATCCAAACGTTAACAGCTTCCTGTACTGAACTAAAACTGGGGCTCATGTATAGACAGAGTTCATCTGAATCTAGATTATTCTTACAGATGATGAAAACCCAAAAGACAGTTAATCAGGAAAATGTGAAGAATAACAGCCCAGACTGTTGTATCCAATCATATCAATGGAAAGTTGAGTGGAACGAAAAACTGTGGAAGAAAAAGCTGCACAGGCAACAGCTTTGAGAGGATGGTAAAGAGTTTAGGGGAAATTCAGCAGACGTCAGACCTTCAAGATCCACCACACAGAGAGATGTATCCAGGACACCTGTCACAATATCAGAACCATCTTACCTGGACTGAGCAGAACCAGAACCCGACTGTTGCTCATGGGTCCAAAGTCCTCTTTTCAGGTGAAAGTAAAGCTGTCATTTCATCTGGAGATCAAGGCTCCAGAATCTGGAGGAAGAGTGGAGAGGACCAGAACCCGAGCTGCTGAAGGTCTGAAGCTTCCTCAGTCAGTGATGATCTGGGTTCTACCGGGTCATCTGGGTCTGGTCCGCTGGGTTCTACCAGGTCATCTGGTTCAGATCTGCTGGGTTCTTCCGGGTCATCTGGTTATGGTCCGCTGGGTTCTACAGGGTCATCTGGTTCTGTTCCATTGGGTTCTTCCGGGTCATCTAGTTCAGATCTGCTGGGTTCTACCGGGTCATCTGGTTCTGGTCCGCTGGGTTCTTCCAGGTCATCTGGTTCAGATCTTCTGGGTTCTTCCGGGTCATCTGGTTCTGGTCTGCTGGGTTCTTCCAGGTCATCTGGTTCAGATCTTCTGGGTTCTTCCGGGTCATCTGGTTCTGGTCTGCTGGGTTCTGTCTGGAAGCAAACTGGTCTGACCAGAACTCCCCAGAGAATCCGTGGTCTACTATCTAGAGGACGACCATCGGAACAGTGGTGGGCACACTTCTGCTAACATGCTAATGTGCTAATAGTGGAGCTAATTTTTTAGCTTAGCGCTTTAGCGATTTTGCTACCTTTGAAAACGTTTAGCGCATCTAGCTTCCAGATAAATTATAAAGCACTAATTTTCTTTTGAACTTTCAGTTGCATAAATTTCAACGTCTGTGTTCAAGTTTTGGACATCGACTGTTAAGAATTCTTCAAGTGGTTACACATTTATGTTCACGCTCTTATTTTGAAGTCTGTTTACACAGCACTTCCATTTCCTCTCATCACCTTCTTCACTCATGATGAGGAACAGCAAATGAGCTTATTCTGTACCCACAATGCATCGCTGTAGAGCATCAACTGATGTCCTGTGTGCTTTCTGACCGAAGCCCTACCGCGCTCAGTTAGGCTAAATCAGCACCAGAGTTAGCAAAACTCAACTACTATGAAACTGAAACCAAGAGTTAAAGGTCTGTTCCAGAGAATGACTTCCTGAAGATCTACAGGTAGGCGTGTAATGGCAGATTTGACCCTGTAGAGGGCGATATACTGAGTTATAACACCTGTTATCAACATGGTTGACTTTAGTGCTTTAGCATTAGCTTCTGCTAAATACCATGTCGGTGTAGCTCTTTAGTATTAGAACTAACATGAATGATTAGCACTTTAGGGTTAGCGGCGTTAACTTTTTAGAACGCCGAGCTGAAGGTCCGCTATCAAAGCCACCTGAGCTTTCTGAGCCCCTCAGCAGAACCAGAGGCTGAGCGATGCAGTAATTCATGCTCAAGGAGCCCCGGCTGAATACGGCAGAGTTTGTGGACTCACGGTTCGGTAGGTCCACGTTTCTGGATTAAAATGAATAATCCATCTGTTTAATGATTTTCTGTTTTATTGACCTGTTCCTGTACCTGAAAGCAATCATCGGCTCTCATGTCAAGCCTGCGGCGGGCCTGGGTCCGGACCCGCACCAGCGGCTGCCTTCATGCTAAACCTCCTGGGATGATTTTGAATAATAAACTGAACTGAATCAAGTTTTAAGACAAAGTTCCTGAACATTTTCAGGGCAGCGTGTCCACTGAGCAGAGTGTTTTACTTTGACTTTGCCAGCGATGGCTCCGCAGGCTGCAGCGAATCATGTGACCACGACGCGCTCATAAATCTGCTCCCCAATTAAAGACGATAGAAAAGAGAGAAGCACCCAAAGGTGACGGGATTTAAATAACTCCTTTTAGTAGGCGCCGGCTCTGAGGGCTTTTCTGGCAATTATCACTGGTGACCCACAGCAATTATCACCTGCTCCCTGCAGACAAAAGGCAATTTTCAGCTAATTGAGCTCTAAGCTGCAGGTACTGAGAGAGCCTGACCTTTTCCAGCCGGTTTGGAGGAGTCAGCGGGGGGCCAAAACGCCACTTCGAAACTGTGATAATCAGCTTCACTTTGCTGAAAATAATGATGGTTAAAGAGGGGGGGAGGATGTTCACTGTGAGTTGAACTGGTTCAGCAGGATTTTAGGCTTCTGTTCAGTCTGAATATTAACCTGATGAATTGATGTTTTTGCTGCATTAAACTCAAACAGCTTCAGGAATAAAACTGAACCCCTGAAGTTCAGGTTCTGTTTTTAATTTATCACATTTTAATCGACAAAATCAGCAACATTTTCAGTTCAAACCCCTTTTTGCTGCTAAGTGATTGAATCAGCAGCATCAGAGCTGAACAGCAAAGATGTTTCTAGTGTTTAATCTGCTCTTCAGGCTCTTCCAGCATCAGGTTGGAGCAAAGCTCATCTCTCCAGAGCTTCAGGAACCCTGATCATTCATGGAGCTTCTTTAGAAACGTGGACTATGGATGCTGACGTTAGCGCTGCTGCTACATGGTTAGCATTGAGATGCTAGTCTAGGCTAGCATAGCTTCTCTGATAGGCCGACTGCTTTTAGCTCAACTTGAACACAACTGGAGTCTTTTCCAGCATCAGATCGGCTCTGGAAGCAGAAATTAACCCCCAGAGGGCCCAGAGGAGCTGCTTCCATCACTGCTGTCTGTGCGTCAGATTTACGGGTGTACCAGAAACACATGAATACATAGGTTCCGGATCGGGTATGTAAAAAAAAACAACAAAAAAACCCCCAATTAAGTGGGTTACAATTTTTAACGTGTTAAAATCGATGTAATTAATGAATCTAAATTAACATGTTGAAGTCCTGACCCCAGCATCTGTAGTAATATTATAAAGGTTTTACCTTCAGTTTTCTCTCTGGCTGCTGCCAGATGTTCAAACAAAACAAAAGAATCAAAATCTGAGTTACTGCTTTGAAAAGTCCATCCAGAGGCGATCAGAGTCGGATTCAGTCATCAGGAACGGAGAGGTCTGGACTGTTGCTGTGTCCAGCTGTAAAAGGTCACCCTGTTCTGGTGAATCTGTGATTGGACCCCCTCTGACAGCAGATGAAGCAGCTATTACGGGTGTTGTGAAGGTCAGAGGAGACCTCAGGCTCTGATCTGCAGCCAGCAGATGTTCTCTGCTCACATCTGAAGCAGGAATACTGAGAAACATCTCTGAAGTTCTCCTTCCTTCTCTCCTGATCCGACTGAAGATGGCTCCTCTCTTTCCTGTCTCAGTGATATTTTTATTTTCTGCATCCAGAAACTATCAGATAAAATGAGACCATAAAGGCCCAGCAGAAAGACTTTCATAAACTAACCGGAGAGTCCAGTTATGGATGCTGTGAAGCCTCAGAGTTTATGGTTGTATAATCTGCAGCCGTTAAACGGCACAGCTACCATTTGTCAGCTTCGTTTAACCGTAACACCAGAATAAGTGAATATAATAATAATAAGGTTATAATATAATAATAATAATAATAATAATAAGGTTCTGGAGAGGAAGGTCCAGCCGTCACCGGAGCAGAAAATCAGGACCTCCGAGGCCGTGGTCTTGAGCCAGGCCGAGTGACTTTTCCGGGTTGGGGGCGAAGTCTTGCCTCAGGTGGTTTTCTGAATGAATGGGGGAAAAATGGAGCGAGAGGTGATAGACGGGTTGGTGCGCGTCTGCAGAGATGTTTGAGACAGTGAAGAGAGAGCTGAGCTGAAAGATGAAGCTCTTGATTTACCCGTCCATCCACGTGGATACAGGTAGATTTTAAACTGTTTACTGTAGAACTACAGCAATGCATTCTGGGTACAAAACGCATTTGCTGCACCACATCACAGGTGGAGAACGTGAGGAGGCTCTGTTTGGGATTGTTGTCATACAAGAATATCTTGGAAGGACTTTTTTATCAAATAAACTGTCCATGTTTTATGTAGTTCCTGTATGTTTCATGTTTTAAATAAAGTTTTAAGGCAAAAAAGAGAGAAGATGAGGAGAGGAAATGGAACTGCAGTGTAAACAAACTTCAAAATAAGAGCATGAATATAAACGTCTAACTACTTGAAGAATTCTCAACAGCTGAGAACCAAAACTTCAGCACATGTTGAACTTTATTCAACTGAATGTTTACAAAACAGCCAAGTAAATTAGCTCTTCAGAATTTATCTGGAAAAATCCATTTAGGGGAAGCTAAGAGCGCTAACCGTTTTCAAAGTTAGCAAAAACACTAAGCTACAAATTAGCACTGCTGTTAGCGCATTAGCAGATTATCAGAAGTGTGCCCACTACTGAAAACTAGATACAAGATTCCTTATAAAAACTCTTTCCTCTCATCAGATTTTCCATAAAGGTTCTGGTCCAAACAGGGTTTGGTGCTGTGCACACTGAGCGTGTGCAGATGCATCGTTTTTCTCTGGGACTGGACCTTTGAAAGCTCATTGTGTTTCTGCTGGGCAGTCTGAGCGAGCTGCAGATATTTCTGCTTCAGCGCTCACAGAAAATGGCCAAAGCGGCCATCTGTTGTACAGCCGGGCCCGTGTGGTCGGGCTCGACTGATCAGTGATTGGGTCGGTGGTCCCGGTGGACCGTGGCAGGAAAATCACTCCTTGTGACGCTCTGGAACGTCACGATATCTGCTTCGGGGCCGCTGCTGGCGTCCTGGACGTCTTGCTCTCCTCCAGCCCACGCATCCCGCCTCCCGGCTCTAAAGCCAGTGGTTCTGCTCATGTCGGCCCAGACATCATGAAACAGCTTATTGATCAGCGCGGCGCTGATCCATTAAGAGCCACTGGAGGGGAAAGACGGTTGGCGGCGGACAAGGTGCTCGACCCGACCGACGTCTCAATCAGCTTATCTGTCACCTTCACCGACCCGGTAGAACCACACGGACTCCCGGCTGGGTCCATACTGGGATGAAACCTTCTTCCTGATCCCCACGTCAGATTCTGCTGGATCCAGTCAGGTTCTGTTGGTTCCTCTCAGGGAACGTCTCCGTCAGCTGACGGCTGCCTCCTCAACAGCTGAAGAGCGGCTCGTTTCAGCCTCCTGTCACCTCTTCAGCGACCAGATTACTGATCCAGGATCAGCTGGAGAATCCCCATCAGAGTGAGGAGCTTCTCCTCGGCACGGCTGAAGTTGTCCAGATAAACTCTGTCAGACTGACGGTCACACGGAGGCTGGAGCAGAGGAGCAGACGTTCTGGAACCACCCGTTCTTCTGTCAGTGCCTGCCTCCACAGAGAGGAGAGAACAGCTTTCTGGACCATCAGCAGCTTCTCGCTGAGAGGTTCTGCTGCAGACAAGCTTCAGGATGTCCAGAGGAAATACTCCGGGACAGAGATAAACTTCTGCAGATGATGGACACCAGGAGATGAGTCTCTGATGAATCCTCCTTCTGGTGGTTTGATTCATCTGGAGAAGACACGCTGAGAGCCACCAGCCCAAAACCTCTGCCAGGACAGAACGTCCTCCAAGAGGAGCCTCCTCCAGCAGTCCCTGGTGATGATCTGAGGGTTTCCAGCAGGATGGAGAGCTTCAGAGATCAGAAGGTTGACCATTTGGAGACCAAACCAAGAAGACAGACTCCGATTCTGGCTGTCTGATGACCAAACACCGAGCTGAGCAGAAACGAGTCCGTCTGCAGTTTTACTCTTCGGTTTTATCAGCTGGTCGTCGGCGATCAGCCCGCCTGCTCCCCAGGGATCTGCAGCGCGGCGCGGCTCCTGGACGCCAGACTGGAATCCGTTTGATCGTTTGCCCAGCAGAAAGGATTATTCAGAACAGAGCAGAAAAGAAATAAACTTTATTGTCCTGTATTGGGGACAGTAAAACTGTTTTTACTTTTTAAAACTCTCTTTATATTTGAAATGTCTGTATTGAGAGCAAAGAGGAACCAAAGTCAGATTCCTTGTTTGTGTGCACGAAGTTGGGGAATCAAGCTGATTCTGAATGTAGCGTTTGAAAGGAATATTCTGACCGGATGAAAAAGATCCGTCTGTGCGCGGATTGTTGTTTAGGTTTCGTCAAGTTTGGCCGCGTTTCACACGGACTGCAGCAGAATCGGAGCGGAGCGGGCAACCACCGAGCATTCGGAGGCGGTTGTAGCGAGTCAGCGTGTCTGAGATTTAAACACGCTCACCGTTAGTTATTGTTTGTTCGCATAGATATATGCGCTCACATCGGTCTCACTGCGCTCAGAAACATAACGTCACAGTTTTTGAGTGAAACTCCACGCCCCCACGGGGCGACGGCCACCGGGTCCAAAGAGCTGAAGAACCAAAGCTCAACACGCTCTGAGACCAGTGATGAGGAGGGAACCATTTGGACCTGCAAGGGGCCGACAGCGTCACCAGAACCTGTTCGTTTTATCTTTGTGGATTCAGCGCCGGGCCTGTGTGCAGATCCATGTCGGTCCCCAACATCGGGTCATGCCGGGCCACCCGGTTCTACAGGTTCCCTCCCGACTGAACCCTCAACCCCCCCCGGACCAGATGACATCCTCATTGGATCATCCCGGCGAGAGCTGAACTCAGTTTCTTCAAGCAGAACCAGAACAGAACAGGTCCAGTTCTGACCGGCTCACTATAACCATACAGCTACATCCCAGTCAGAACCGTGTTAAACCCAGTCAGCTGGTGCAGGTTCTGACTCTGGACCCGAGATGCTTCCAGAACCATCTGAAAGCTGCTCAGAGCAGCTGATGAGCGTTTCTCTAATCTGCATTCATCTCCATATGTTTATTATTCTGACTGTGGCCCGGTTCGCTCCATTACAGCTAATTGGATCTGGAACCAGATGAAAGTGTCTCTGCTGATCGGAATTTTATTCATATAATTATAATTTAGCAGCTGAACAATTAGGAGTGAGAGGACATTCATATCATCTCTGCAGCATCTGCAATCAGCTGCAAGGACAGGAGCCTCGTCTGAATCAGAAGGTTCTGGTGCCGAGCCGCAGCACGCGGTTCCGAGGCCACTTCTGCTGTGAAGCTGTGGGTGTGCAACCCGTGGCTCCGGGCCCGCAGGTGGCTCACTGGAACTTCCACAGTGGCTCGGCTAATGTTCTTAAATCCAGCTGGAGCGACAGCGATGCAGGTTTTTCTGGGAACACTGACACTAACGCTGCCACCGACACACATCTGACCCGTTTGTTTGTAGGCTGAAAATTTGCCAAAATTTTCCACAAATATCAACATCCTATGGAAGAAATGTATTTATACTTTTTTCACAGAAGTTTATTGCTTTTCTTTATTTGAGAACCTTAAAAAAGAAATAAAAATGCCAGTTTTTTACTGACACATGAGCTGAGTGGACATTTCTTCAGCAGTGTAACATCTGCGTGAGCCTCAGGTGGCTCACCTCTGATCCAGTCTCAGCTGAATGGAAACAGAATCAGAACCACGTGAATCCATGTGGGAAGAAAACATCAAATCTTTCTGAGGGAGCTGAAGTAACGCTGGACATTTGTGCAGAAGTTTTAAACCACCCCTCCTCTGACGGTGGTCTTCATCGGTCGTTCCTCGGTTCTCTGAAGGGCTTTCTGGGCTTTTCTTTGGACATTGGCTGCTTTTACGTTCAGCTTGAGCCCAGTTTTGGTTCCTGACCACGTCCGCATCATGTCAAGGTATCTCTGTGGACTCCTGGAGGTTCCAACCACATCCTGCTGGAGCTGTAGCTGACAATCATTTTAGTAATCGATTATTCTGAGGATTATTCGATTAATCGGATCAAAAGAAATGGTCACAGTCAGCAGATTTTCTGTTAACCACCTAAACATGTTTCAGACAATATTAGAAATACATTAGAAGATGCACATACATGCTTTAATTCCTTTTGAAATCAGAAAACAAGCATTTTGTTGTCTAAAATGCAGTAAAATGTTTGTGCGTGTTGCTAAATATTGGTGTTAGTGTGGCCTGGACGGTGAACATCTGGGTGGCGAACACTTCAGAACATCCTGATGGGGACCCGTCTGAGCGAGGAGCCCGTTGTTCACGCAGGAAGCACAGCTGTTCTCACAGCGAGAACCCAGAAGAACTTTCAGCACCAGTCAGAACCGACTCTGATGTCGTCTCCACGGCTTCAGCTGCAGGTTGATGGTTCTGGTGGGTCCAGAGTGAAGCGATGCAGATTAATCAGAGGAGATCTATTTCCTGCAACTGGACCAGACCGTTCATCCATCAGAACCCAGCAGAACATCAGCACTCCTCCTCCGGCTGCCGTTTCATTCAGGCGCCTCAGTTAGTTGGATTCCGTTTTCACTTGGACCCGTCATGAGGCAGAACCGCTTAGTTAAAGGATGAAATGCAATGACGTGAGTCTGACCCGTTAACGAGGTCTACAGAACCGCTGGTCCGACGTTACTCAGGACGAAAGTATTACTAAGCCTCATGAAGAAATATGCATTAAAATAAATGTTTGAAAGTTATGAATTACTTGAAGCTCCACATGTGAATTATTGTAGAGATGAAAGGCAGCATATATATATATATATATATATATATATATATATATATATATATATATATATATATATATATATATATATATATATATATGAAATCTGATATGAGTTGACGTGTTGAATTGTAAATATCTACTTCATTTTAATATTTTATTGAGAGTAAAACCAGAAATGGATGCAGACAGATGAAATTATATTCCTTGTATGTAGAAGACAGCTAAACTGAGGCTTCATTATGTTTTACTTTTACTAAAATGTCACATAATTGACTTTACAAACGATGCGAGGCATACTTTTCAATAACTCCAGCTCTGCTCATTAATCTGAGCCTCGGGGCAGCAGAAATGACCCTGTGGCAGATTTAATTGGGCCAGCAGGTTCGGGTTGGGTTGGGGTCAGCTGTGACTCGCTTACTGTCTGGACAGAGAGGAATAAAGTCTCCTGCTCTGACTGCAGCTGGGAGGGACTGCTCAGTGAGGACCGGCCTTCCTGGGAGTGCTTTAAAAGGGGCGGAGCTCCTTGTTGAGGAGAGGAAGAACCAGACGTTCGTTCGTTCCCCTCAAAGTCTCGCTGGATTTGTTGAACACTCACTAAAAACAG
Source organism: Anableps anableps (assembly GCA_014839685.1). Classification (NCBI taxonomy): domain Eukaryota; kingdom Metazoa; phylum Chordata; class Actinopteri; order Cyprinodontiformes; family Anablepidae; genus Anableps; species Anableps anableps. Next base: position 38,804,899 of record CM026075.1, on the reverse strand, counting down.
AGACATGCTAACATCAGCTAGTTATCAGGGCTGCCCAGCAGAACTCTTTAGTTTACCGCCAGACAAAGAAACTCCAGTAGCCGTTTAAAGCATTGCTTTGACTCCAGTAACAGTAGAGGCTGGATGGAGGATGAAGTACTTAGGATTAGCGGCAGGTATGTAACCCTGACTGCTTCAGTGGATGAAGATGCAATGTTTGCTCAGAGAAAGCTAAAGATTTAGCTTGCTAACTAAATATTTAGCTCCAAAAGAAATATTTATCTAATATGCAAATTCACTTGCCGATAAGTGGAAGTGGATTATCAAAATAAAAGCTGAGTTGAGCCCGAGTCCTTCAATCACTGTTGCTGGAGATCCAGTGGTAAACATCTGGATTGCCTCGAAAGCGTCTCATCCTTAGTTTTCAGCTGAAATGTTGTTCAAGAAAAGAGGAAGAGAAACGACGATGAAGAGGCGACATGAACGATTTGAGAGCAGGAGTTTATCAAGAGGTTCAGAAGACCAGCTTTTATTTTGGCAGTCCATTATGGTTATCGACAAAGGAATTTGCTTATTAACTAAATATTTAGCTCAGAGCTAAATGTTTAGCTTTAAACTAAAAGTTTAGCTTTAAACTCAATTTTTAGCTTCAAGCTAAATATTTAGCTAAATATTTAGTTAGCTAACCACATATTTACCGTTGAACTAAATATTTAGCTTGCTAACTAAATATTTAGTTTGAAGCTAAATATTTAGCTAGCAAGCTAAATATGTAGTTTAAAACTGACATTTGTAAATGAGTGAATAGTGTGGTGAAAATATAACCCACATTATTGCTGTTCATTTTTGATTGTGTAACTTTACAAACGGCGCCCCTTTCGATGCTCCGTTGCTCTGATGGAGGAAACAGCGACGCTTCGACTTCCTGTCAGATGCTCCTGCAGCTGACTGAAGCTGTGGCTCCACTCACGTAGCGCCCTCTGCTGCTTGCTCTGACTCACTACTTCCCAGTCGTTGTGTTTAGTTTTCTGACGTTGGAGGAAATACTGATGTTAAATTGGGAAAGAAAGGAGCAACAGTTTGTCTGAGATGTTTCTGGACTCTGAACATCTCTGATCGCCCAGAACTCGTCAGTCTCTGCTTCCTGTGCAGAGCTGCAGTCATCAGTCAGACGTCTGGGCCCAGGTTATCCCGCTCCATGCAGAAATAACTCTGTCACACGTCAGCCGTGTCCTTTCAATCATCGCTCTCCCGCCGAACGAAGCAGAGGTCCTCACTCTTTAGGAAGTTGGTCTGCGTTTTCCTGCAGAACTTCCTGGTTCTGCTGCTTCTAACCAACTGCAAGAATCTCTGCAGCCAACAGCGCACGTCTGTGCACGTGTGCGGTTCCCTCTGCCCTTGGTCGTCTTTCTCGTTCCACGCTCATTGGTTAAAATGTCAAGAGCATCAGTTATCTGAGAGAGCGGAGCCATGCAGAGCTTTTTAGGACAAGGGCACCTTTATCAGGGTTTCTATTCTGCATTCAGAGAGATGGTCCAATCATGCTGCATCAGTGTCCTCAGTCACCTTCCAGCAGCGTCTCAGACCGCAACAAGTGAGGAGCAGAAAACAGAGCATGCTGCTCTTCTCATTCACCCAGCCTCCACATTTCACTGTAGACAACCCTCTGAGTCCGTTTCTAGACCAATAGATGTTTATTCTACGTCCTCTTCATGAGGAATATGAAGTAACTGTTTGTTTTTAAAGAGCAAAAGCTGAAGCATGAAGCTGCGGCTGATGAACAAACATCTTAGTTTTAATCTTCCAGCTGGTAATAAGTCCTCTCCCTTCAGTCCTGAATGACAACTGTCTGAGCCCCCCCCGCCCCCTCCAGCCGTCAGGCTATTTATTAAATGTCAAGCGGCCATAATCATCCTCTTTCTGCGGTGGAAAGTCTTCACGGTGCGCCGTCAGGGCTGCAGCGGCGAGCGGGGAAGCTCTAACAGCCCATCATTTAGATTTCATTACGATAGCAGCTCAGGTACAGTAGCAGCGAAGAGGCGGTTTGCTGGAGACGCTGGGGAGACATGATGGATCGCAGGAGATGCTTGAGGCAGATAGCAGCCGGCCCTGAAAACCAGCACAGTCTTGCTAAAACACCCGAGTTCTGCTGGGCAGCAGGAAGAAGCGTTAAGAGCTGCGCTCTAACGCAGGCGGTCGGCAGGAGGAAGACTACAGAGGGTGATGAAGAGCAGAGCAACACGTTGGCGTAAACCCGAAACACGCTGAGATGTGAGGCAGGGGGCGGAGGTTCTAGTTCCCGCCTGCTCTGATCTGTGGAACATGAATGATCTCAGGTTCAACGGAGCAGAAGCGCTCCTGTTCCGACCCAGACACCCAAAAGGTCCCGTTTCACACGTCAAGCAGAGAGGTCCTGAAGACATCAGGAAGGAACGAAGTCTGGAGGAAACCTGGTCAGGGCCACTTCCAGAGGTGACGCTGAGGTCTGTGGGCTGAAACGGGGGGCTCTGGACGCTCAGAACCGGGCCTCAACTAGAACCTAGTGCAGCTCTGCTGTAGGCGACCCAGGTTCCTGAAAACATGCGTCCTCAGGTAACCGGAGACCCGCTGGGACCCTGAACATCACAGAACCCCTGGAGATGACATGTAATAAGTGAAAATACCTCCTGTGCCTCCTCAGAAAGTACCCCAGGAGCTTTCATACATGCAGGTTGCTTTCTGGAAGCGCAGGGCCTCAGAAACCACCGGCCTGCGGCAGGCAGTCGTTGGGAATCTGGTGCTTAAACTTCACCTTTGACCTGGGACAATAACCTTTCGGACGACCGATTAGTCACCTGTTGATGGGTCACCACAGTGATGGAGCTAATTTAGTATTTAGGGATGCCAAGATGCCCCTCACAAGATGGCAGCTTAAACGGCCGTCCCGAAGCTAGTTGTTTGTTGTGTTAGTCCGACGTTTACTTTAAGCACCATAAATAACAACATTAATTGTTCATGAGCGCTGCGGTTCTCTGCGGCTGACCGCAGCGCGAGTAGAAGCAAGTTATTTACAAACAGCCGAATCAATAACAGTCACCTGAGCCCGGCTGGAGCTTAGCTTTATCCCGGTAGCATGAGGATAACTGATGCCAGGTAGCGTGTTTTAAGGACCACTTATGTAACTTAGTAAGAAGAGAGGAAAGGAAAAGCTCTGCTGAACTGTAATAAGCTCACAAACAGCGATATATCGGCACTAACATCGGTATCGGCCGATATTAGTCTTTTTTTTGGGGGGGTTGGTTATCTGTTTTTGTTTAGTCAGGTGACAGTGATGCTGTGAAGGATTGTGGGAAATATGTATAATGCATACAATCTATAATTTATTGGTAGATATCAGCCATAACTGAGATGTTGACATTGGATACGAATATCGCAGCTTCCCTTGTTATACCACAGGCTCCATGGCCCGCTGGCGCTCAAGCAGTTCAGAGGATTAAATCCTGCAAAATACCACAAAACACAATGTAACACACAATCAGAAGCAACAGTTGGTGTGTTTCACCCTAAGTGATCTCTGCCCAGACACAGCCTCTTACTTTCGTCGTTTCCCGAAGGTTTCCATGGAACGAGAGGAGCCGTGGCGTGGTCAGAGCGGAGCCTTTCTAAGCAGCGGCGCTGGCGGGGAAAAGTAAAGGCGGCTAGCGCCTCGGACTGTGGCAGCGGTGTTGGACCGTAGCTCCTCCTCTCAGCTCGGTGCTGCTCTCCGGTCCTGGGGCAGACATCGGTTCGGCTGGAGCGGGGGTGAAGAGGCGCTTCTTCTCCCTCGGGTTCAGGGATGGATATCGAGACAACGTCTCAGTTTGGGAACCTGTGTCAAAGATTCCTTTTGCAGAATTATGAATGAGCCAGGGTCAAGGCTCATTGCTTCAGCCGGAATACAGTCACCGGTTTCACAAACATTTATTTGTTTGGTGAATACTGTTATTCATAAATACTTCATAAATACTTCATCAAATTAAAAAAATTCCCCCATGAAATAAGATCAAAATAAATAAATACAGAATCATTTTTAATGGGGAGCTTATTTTGTCAATCACACTTTATTTATTCATTGGTTCATAATAGTGCTCTGTTTTGTGACACTTTGTCTTGTAATACTTGTTGTGTTTTGTGTTTCAGGGACTTTCACGGTTCAGAGAAAACTCCACCCCTCATTTGAATATAAGGAAATGAAAGAAACAGAACCTGAAAGAAAATGAAGCTAAACAATGAAAGTCTCTGAAATACATGAAGCAGCTTCACAAAGTATAACAGCGTTATGGAATGAATGAATGAATGAATGAATGAATGAATGAATGTGATTGACAAAACAAGCCCCCCATTAAAAAAACACTTTCTGACTATTTATTTTGTTTTTATTTTTGATTGAGTATTTATTAATTATTTATCAATAACAGTGTTTATTTGTTGTATTAATTTTTAATGAAACCGGCGGAGAGAAGCTGGAAGTGTGGAAAGGCCCCGGAGATCCGGACCGCTGGGAAGGAAAGCTGGAGGAAAACGGAGCCGGATCAAGTCTTTTACTGGTTTCACTGGAAACGAATCAAAAGAACCAGTTATTTTCTTCCCTCTAATGCGACTTTCTGTTATGTCTCATGGCTGCAAGCAGACATTATAAGCCGATTTCTGTCTCATTGCAGCTTTTGTGCAGGAGCATCTTCGAAGTCGGGCTGATATCGATTTAAGCTAAAGATCGTTGAACTTTCAGAGCATTTCTTGGATTTTAATCCAGATAATAACTCGCACTGTGTGCATTTATAGATGAAAGCACTGAAGACTCCGATTTGAGAGGAAAATGCCTGAACCAACCAGCTGTCTAGCTGTGCCAGAACAACCAGAACCTCCAGAACCTCGGTGAAAATTAGATAAAGGGGGGAAAACTTTGAAATATGATGTTTTTAAATGAGTTTTTTTCCTACGATTTATTAAAGAAAAATATCTTGAAGCTTCAAATGTATTCTCTGCGCGATTCTGATTTCTAGCTTCCTGGTGAAGTTTAGTTTTCTACGGAGCTTTTCCACTCCTTTTGTTGTAAATCTGGACGTCAGGGTTAACCCGAACAGATCTATCCCAACCCGTCCTGACGGGCAGCGCGGAGCGGCTTCGACTTTTCCGGAGCTTTCTGTGAAAATATGAATTTTTTTAGCTGCATCCCTGAAGCCTGAAGATCCTTCAAGGAAAAAAGGAGACACTTCTGTTGATTTCAGCGCTCACAGAGCATCCAGGCGCGTGTTTTAACGAGCTGTGGCCCTCCTGTGGATAACTCGTGCCAGGAACCAACGCTCGGCGTGCGCTCTCGGAGCAGGCCCGTGTGGAAGAGCGCCTCCGGCCTCCACATCATCCCAGCTCTCGGCCGGCCCGTGTCGCTCCGTGAAGCTCTTCAGCAGCGAGGCTGCGGAGCGCTGCCGGTTCTGTTGAAGCCGACGATGAGTCAGAGACGCTTTGATCGCACAGGGGGGCTGCAGCTCCTCATTACCCCCCCTGTGTGGAAACACCCACAGGCTCTATTGATTTTGAATAATGCTTTGTGTCTCCTCTGACTGCATGCATGCATAATTCTGCTTCATTACCGCCGGGACGGGGGCGGGGGGTTAGTCTGGTGTCCTTGTGTGGAAAAGGTCGACATGACTGAGGAAGGCTGCAGATCCACTGCTCCTGGTTTCAGGCTGGGTTCCTCAGAAGGGCTGGATCATCTCCGTGTTCTTCATGGAGCTGCTGGGGTCTTGTGCTGCCCTGCAGAAGCTGAGCAGCATGCGATTAGGCCGCAGCCACTGCAGGTTTCTGGCCCTTTAGCCATCTCCAGAGAGCCGGACCTGCAACAAAGTCGTTAAGTTGGCAACATTGGGGTCACTATTCGTAACCGGGGGTTGGGGGGGGGGTCACTTCAACTGAACTGACACCTAGGTTTGTAGGCAGACCAGAGTTCGGTTACACGTTCACACCTACCCAAAAGAAGCGGACTTTCAAGGCCGGCGGACTGGGGTTGGATGAAAGCGGACTAAACAGGGCTGCTGGGAATCCAGCCTTAGTGGGAACGCCAGCAGCAGCGTCTGGATCAGCTGCAGCTGTCTGGTTGATGTTTCAGGCAGACCTGTGAAGACACTGTTGCAGTAATCAATGCGACTAAAGATAAACGCATGGATGAGTTTCTCTAGATCTTGTTGAGACATCAGCCCTTTAATTCTGGAAATGTTCTTCAGGTGATAGAAGGCTGACTTTGTAACTGTCTTTATGTGTCTCTGAAGGTTCAGGTCTGAGTCTATAACTACACCCAGATTTCAGGCCTGATCACTAGTTTCTAGGAGAAGATGGAGCTGATAGTCTGGCTCTGGTTGGAGGGTGATCCAGCGTGGAGCCTTGTCAGCTGTGGGAGAGCTTGCAGCAAACATCCGCAAGTGTTTGCTGCAGCGCTGAGCCGGAGCCCCCCTCTCTCTGTGGATGAAGTCTCTCATTCAGCTCATTGAACCCCCTGGGTGTCACCAACAAGCTCAGTGGGAGCAGCCGACAGTAATAAATGAGTTGGAGCGACTGCAGGATGAATGACGCTGGAATGTCAACAGCAGGGAGCTCCGCTGCTGTTTAATCTGAGCCCTGCTGCATAACATTGAATTAATGAATGAGATCCTGTTGGCTTCCTGCAGACGCTCGCTCTCATTACTGCGATGAAAACACACGTAGATGCGCGAACGCTGAGGTCTGATTCCTGGTTGTTTCTGCTCTGCTGCGTTTAGAGCTGTTCTGCACTATTTCTGTGTGTTGCATGATGAAAGGCGCTCTGCTGCTTCTGCTGGTCAGAAGGTCCGTTTGATGTTGACACCCCGGGCAGATTGCTTGACAAACCCAAACAGCACATCGAATGGACCATTTTGAAGTCAGCATTCGTGGCTCTGGGAGGCTGGAATGGTTGAAGATATGCAAATTGAGGCTGGAAGCGGAGCTGCTGCTCGGTTCTGATTGCCTGATGAGTCCAAATGGAGCCAAACCGACCAAATAACGGTTCCCTAGATGATGAATGCAGGACATAAAAGCTTTTCTGTCTGTTTACTCAGTAATAAAGTTTCTCTGAGCATTAAATGTTGCCAGTCCTGCTTTGTCACCTGGAACTCGGTGCTGATTGGTGGAATTTATTTCACACTGGAGTATGGGCTCTCGTTTGTAAAGTTACACAGTCAAAAACTAACAGCAATAACTTGGGTTATTTGGCCTGTCATAAAAAAAAAAAAAAAAAAAAAAAAAAAAACATCGGGTCCATTTTTCAAAATCATATTTTCACCATTTTATTTATCCATTTATAAATGTCACAGTTTTAAACTAAATAGTTTGTTGGCAAGCTAAATATTTTGTTTGCCAACTAATATTTAGCTCCAATGTAAATATTTAGGTTGGACCTGGCTAAATATTTAGCTCAGTCAAAATTAACTAAATATTTAGCTTCAAAATAAATATTTAGCTCGTAAGCTTAACATTAAGCTCTATAAATCTTTTATGAACATGCTAACTAGCTCCATGCTAAATATTTAGCTCTGAGATAACTAAATATTTAGTGAGCTAAATATCTAGCTCCATAAATATTTAGTGAGCACCCTAACTAATTAGCTCCACTCTAAGTATGTTGGTAGCTCAGAACTAAATATTTAGTTAATAAGCTAAACATTTAGCTAGGTCTGACCTGGCTAAATGTTTAGCAAACTCCAAATATTCAGTTAGCAAGCTAAATATTTAGCTTGCTAACTGAATGTGACATTTAAACTAACTGTGACATTTATAAGTGAAGGAATAATATGGTGAAACTATGACTTTGAAAAATGAACCCCCACGCTCTGCTCTGTGTTGGTGTCCCTCATCAGTTGTACTTCCTGTTTGTCTCTCATTTAATTTGTGTAAATTATGGGAATATCTATGAATGTGTTAAAAGCCCAAATGATCGACACCGATGTCTGTGATGAGTTTCTGCCGCCTTAAATCAGGAGTTTGGCGGTAACATCAGCAGAGCATTTAAACGTGAGTATATTCCGTGAAGTGAGCACGGCAACAGTGAGCGGTGAGTGCTGATCAGCAGCCTGACCGCACCAGTCCTGCCATCCTGAGGACCACAGGCTGCAGCCGGCGCGCTGATAACCTGACGTGTGAACAGGAAGTGACTCCCGGCGGGCCTGGGAGGCACGCGGCGGTGTCGGGTCATGAAAGCTTCATCGCCGTGGCGTTCTGAGCGCCTGCACGAGCTGGCCAGGGGTCATGGAGAGTTCAGCAGCAGCAGACACCTCCTCCGTCTCATTGGTCAGTTATTCTGCCCCGCCGGGTAGAAACACAACATCCCGGATCTGGATCTGGATCTGGATCTGGATCAGGGTCTGGATCAGGATCTGGATCTGGATCAGGGTCTGGATCAGGATCAGGGTCTGGATCTGGATCAGGGTCTGGATCTGGATCAGGATCTGGATCTGGGTCTGGATCAGGGTCTGGATCTGGGTCTGGATCAGGATCAGGGTCTGGATCTGGATCAGGGTCTGGATCTGGGTCAGGATCAGGATCTGGGTCTGGATCTGGATCAGGATCAGGGTCTGGATCAGGATCAGGGTCTGGATCTGGATCAGGATCAGGGTCTAGATCAGGATCTGGATCAGGGTCTGGATCTGGATCAGGGTCTGGATCAGGGTCTGGATCAGGGTCTGGATCTGGGTCTGGGTCTGGATCAGGATCAGGGTCTGGATCTGGGTCTGGGTCTGGATCAGGATCAGGGTCTGGATCAGGGTCTGGATCTGGGTCTGGGTCTGGATCAGGATCAGGGTCTGGATCAGGATCAGGGTCTGGATCTGGATCAGGGTCTAGATCAGGATCTGGATCAGGGTCTGGATCTGGATCAGGGTCTGGATCAGGGTCTGGATCTGGGTCTGGATCTGGATCAGGGTCTAGATCAGGATCTGGATCAGGGTCTGGATCAGGATCAGGGTCTAGATCAGGATCTGGATCAGGGTCTGGATCTGGGTCTGGATCTGGATCAGGGTCTGGATCTGGGTCTGGATCAGGATCAGGGTCTGGATCAGGATCAGGGTCTAGATCAGGATCAGGGTCTGGATCAGGATCTGGATCTGGATCAGGGTCTGGATCTGGATCAGGATCAGGATCTGGATCAGGGTCTGGATCAGGGTCTGGATCAGGGTCTGGATCTGGATCAGGATCGGGATCTGGATCGGGATCTGGATCAGGATCTGGATCAGGATCAGGATCTGGATCAGGATCTGGATCAGGGTCTGGATCAGGGTCTGGATCTGGATCTGGATCAGGGTCTAGATCAGGATCTGGATCAGGGTCTGGATCAGGGTCTGGATCTGGATCTGGATCAGGGTCTAGATCAGGGTCTGGATCTGGATCTGGATCAGGGTCTAGATCAGGATCTGGATCAGGGTCTGGATCTGGATCAGGATCTGGATCAGGGTCTGGATCTGGATCAGGATCTGGATCAGGGTCTGGATCAGGGTCTGGATCTGGATCTGGATCAGGGTCTAGATCAGGATCTGGATCAGGGTCTGGATCAGGATCTGGATCAGGGTCTGGATCTGGATCAGGGTCTGGATCAGGGTCTGGATCTGGATCAGGAGGAGCTGCTCGCTGTGAGGAGCAGAGAAGCACCAGTCAGATCCTGCAGCAGCCTGAGCGCAATCAGGAGGAGGAGCCGGGAACTCACAGGAAGTCATCAGCAGCTGACTGTCTCGGCGCCTCCGATCGAAGCCTTTTATTCAGAACCTTCAAATCCTCCTCCTGCTCACCTTTTCTGACGTGCTGCAGCGACGACGCGCTCTGCTTCATGCTGAGGAGTGGTTTTCTGCTTCCACCCCTTTAATCTGACGCCCCGAGATGAAAGCCACGTGCTTATGGAGGCCAAGGAACCCAGCAGGGGGTCAGGGAGGAGGTTCTGGGAGGAGACGGTTACAGCAGCGTATGATGATGTGGGACGTGGAAGCATGGATGGAGCTAAATTCAGGAGAATCCAGGAAGAAAACCTGCAGAAGACCAGAGTCTGTGGTGCAGGACAACCACCCCGACTGTAAAGTAGTTGGAACGGCCTAGTCAAAGTCCAGAGAATCTGTGGCAAGACTTGAAAACTGATGTCCTCAGATGTTCTCCATCCGACCTGATTGAGCTGCTGGAGACAAACCCCAGAGGAGGTTCTGACTCCGAGGGGGGTGCATAAAGAAGCACACCACACTTTTCAGATTTCTGTTTGTGACAAAATATTTGAAGCATTTTTTCTTTCCAGCGTGTCAAAGGTCAGGCCAGGCCTGCGTTTGCACCCCTCCAGTGAGGGCTGTCCAGAGTCCACCTGGATTTGGTCTCCATGGCAACAACATGTGCGTCACATTTAGAGGAAAAGGTCCAGTTCCCTTGGAGGCCCTGCCCTGTGAGGAAGAAGCAGCAACCTTCATGCCGGAGTCTTCCTCACTGGGTGGAGCTCAGAAGCGAAGCTTGAGAGGAATTCCCGCTGCTCTGATCTGAAGGGTCCGAGGCCCGCTTCCTGCGGAGGCTCATGAGCCGACCGGCCGAGGGGAAGAGGCTCATGCTCTCCAGATGTTGTCACTTCTTCTCTTTGAACCCTTCTCACTGGCTCAGCCAGGGATCAGAGCGGGGTTTATGCGCTGCTCTGAGGACGCAGTATCTTACTGAATCAGGAGCAATGGCCGTGGTGCAGCATAAATAACTCCACCCCTTTGAAAAGGTTAAATGCAGTTTGTTTCTGGTATCTGGCTCTGCTAGAGCTCCGGGTCAGCTGGGGAACACCTTCATCCCTTCATCCGTTCACAGCCGTCAACAAAACATTTTCTACCAGAGCAGCACGTTCCTGTAAGTCTTTCAACATTAGCATAACGTTAGCATGCTCACCTTTCACGTCGTATGTTTCTCATATTTCCCATCAGCCACTTGGATTAGAGGATGACGGACATTTTTCAAGATGAAAATGTCCCCATCTTCATGACTTGGATGAACTTTATGTCCCATCAGATGTTTTCCACTTCGGTCGTCCTGTTCGTCCAACTTTAAAGTAATAACATGGAGCAGAATCAGAAACTGAGGACTTTGCTGTCAGCGAGTCTCAACCAGTCGCCACTGGAAGGAGATGAAGATGAGCGACTGGGAGACAGTTGTCTTAATGGTTAGCGTTAGCTTCTGCTAACTCTTAATGGCAATATTTGATGTGTTTAGCAGTTTAGCGTTAGCAGAGCTAAGACTCTTGTTCAGTGAGTTAGTGGTTAGTGAAGCTAACTTGGTGGTCAGCTATGAACCCACCACCAGCAATACCTGCTGCTGATTTTAGTGCAAACGTATATTCTCCATGACAACCATGGCGGCCATTTTGAAAAATGACCACCAGAAAAAGGAAACACAAGATCAAGAAAATATAAATGACGGGTCAACATATGGCTTTCCTTAGAAACTGTTTGAACTACTTTGAGCTTATTGTACTGTTTGATAACTAGGATCACTTGGAATGAAAGTATGACTGAACTGAAATTATTTTTTTAAATAAATGCCTCAAGACGACATTTGTTATGAACTGGCGCCACAGAAATAAACTGAATTGAATTGAATAGAAATAAAATGAATATGGAGGCTATGATTTGACACCAAACACATTCATCTAATTGGAGATTTTAGTGCAAAAATTACTTTTCCATGACAGCCATGGTGGCCATCTTGAAAAATCAAAAAATATGAATATGATTTCCATGGGTCCCATTATGTATAATTTGACACCAAAAGTTTTTATCTGTAATAAATATTGGCAAATTTAGAGCAAGAATACATTTCCCTTAACGACCATAGCGGCCATCTTGAATTTTTCAATGATAAAAGTTTGTTTTTGGTTTTTTGTTAGTTTGGGTTTTTTGAAGAATCAAGCACCTGGAAACATCTGAGCCAAGTTAGCTTCTTCTGTCCACACGTGAAAGATTTAGCTGAAACGTTCACGCTGAGCTGCTCTGAAACCAAGTCAGGTCAAAACATGATCAAATCCCAGAATATTTCATTTATTTGTTCATTTTCCGGGCTGCACGGTGGAGCAGCTGGCAGCACTGCTGCCTTGCAGCTAGAAGGTTGTGGGTCAAAATCCCAGCCTGGGGTCTTTCTGCATGGAGTTTGCATGTTCTCCCTGTACGTGCCTGGGTTCTCTCTGGGTACTGCAGCTTCCTCCCCTGGTCCAGAGACATGACTGCTGGGTGAACTGGTCTGTAAGTTGTTGTTAGGGCTGGACGAGTTTGCCCAGGCTGTCCTCTCTGCCCAGTTGTTCTGGTTCTGATGAACCCGACAGGTACGTTCAGGTCACCTCCTGCTGACAGGGATCGTTTTCCACGTGTGGCTACGCCCAAGCTCACCACCATCCATGCTTGAGAAGATGTAAAAATACTGTGTGGAGTGGCGGTGCGTAAAAAGCGCCGCTAAAACTGCTGGGAAGTGTCTGAACGTGATTTAAGTCGTGGACATTTTGATGGATGCTGATGTAGGTAGCAGTTGGCTTGATTGATGGCTGGACTTTTTCATTGTTTGTTGCTGATTTTACTGGATACTAATAAGAATTTCTTCACCGAGATCCTTCAGTCAATCATTTTTATGAACAGGAACCAAACGTGTCGATTAAAGGGTGGATTAAACGTAGCTGTTTGTAGCTTATTTAGCTTCATGTTGTCCTCTTTGGGTTTTAAAGGATTTGAGATCATGTCAAGTCGAAGGTCCCACCCCAGCATGAAGTAGTAATGGTGTTTTATCCTGATTATTACGGGCCGGCATGTAGAACACGCTCTGATCTGCAGGCGGGTTAAACGGACGTTTTATTCAGGGATCAGATCCAGAACCTCTCCTGCCAAGAGGAACAATGAAGGAAGATGAGAGACGGCACGCTGGCGCCGGTTGGACTCCAAGCTGTGGCCCTCCACATGGCTCAGCCAAATCCCGGCAGGAGTCCCGTAATCTGAGATTACCTGCAGGGCAGATGGAAGCAGCGCCTGCTGCCAGGGACTTGGGTCGTGTGGCCTCAAATGAAACTGTGTTTCAGCTGAGCTCCACAGTGAGGAGGAAATGAAAGTGCTGCAGGTTGCTTGCATGTGCTGCTCAGACGGGCTCGGCGTGAGGGGAACCAGCGGACTGGGCCTGCTGCCGCAGCAGCAGCTCGAGTGTGGCTCTGAGATTAATTCTTCCTTCTTAAATCAGATTAATGGCTGCTGTCCGCTAAATGGACTTACACAAATCAATCTGACTCTTTATTATGATCCACACAGTTCTCCGGCCCTGCTGCTGCGCTCCGCCCAGGCACCTCGTCAGAGGCCCGAAGAGGGCCGGAAGCCTGACCTCGGATCAGCCAAGGAGTTCACGACTTCCTCTCCGGTTCTGCGTTCATATTCAGCCGCAGTCAGGACCGCCTTTAAAAAGAGGTTCTGGCCCGTGGGCCCGGTTCTCCATGCAGTTTCACGCTGTGACGGCGATGACGGGTGTAAGGTGCCGTTTGGAAAACTACAGTCAAAAACTAGCAGCAATAATTGGGCTTATTTCGCCTGTCATGAAAAAAACGGGATCATTTTCTCATCATGTGATTCATCCATTTATAGATGTCACACTTTCAAAGAGCGAGCTAACTATTGAGCTCAAAACTAAACAGGTGGTTAGCTAGCTCAGTGTTTAGTTTGTTTTGGTAGTCCATCATGGTTATGGGCAAAGGAGTTTGCATATTAGCTCAATATTTAGCTCAGAGCTAATGTTTAGCTTGCTAACTAGATATTTAGTTTAAAACTGTGACATTTATGAATGAATGAATAACAAGGAGAAAAAATGACTTTATAAGATGAACCCCCACTTGTTTCTCTTATGACAGGCTAAATAAGCCAAATTACTGCCGCTCATTTTTGCTGCTGTAACTTTAGCAAGCGCCTGGTAGACCTGAAGACAACATGTGATGGTTTATTTGTCTCCTTCCACCAGTTTGCTGCTGTTCTCGGTCCAGAACTGAAGAAATATGCTCTCTGGTCGCTGAGAAACGGACGTGGCGCTCGTCGTTGTGATGTGAGCCGGCGGCAGCGCGGAGAGGGCCTGCCGCTCCGCGCCGCTGCCCCGGCCGCTCCGCGCTGCCGCTCCGGCCGCTCCGCGCCGCTGCCGCCGCTCCGGCCGCTCCGCGCTGCCGCTCCGGCCGCTCCGCGCTGCCGCTCCGGCCGCTCCGCGCTGCCGCTCCGCGCTGCCGCTCCGGCCGCTCCGCGCTGCGGCTGGAGGCGCATGACGGGGTGTTTTCTGAGAGCAGCCCTTCCATCAGCGGTCAACGGTTGTTCATATTTCACACATTTATTTCATATCTTCCATCAGTTTTAGCAGTTGTCATAGCAACGTGTCACAACTGGAGGACGGAGACTAAATCAGGGAATTTACAAAACCTCATTAATTACACGGATTAAAAAGAGACAATAATTATTCTACATCCAGAGAAGATTTCATTTACATGGAAAAAACACAACTGATGTTTTTAAACAAAATGTTCCTCGTCTCCAGCCGTCCAGTTTAGCAGCCGCAGTCAGTGCGGTGAAGACAGCGAGGGCTGTGAGGAAGCAGCAGAGCGTCTCCTGCTCCTCGGGACGAGGCTGAGCGTGAGCAGGGCCCCCACCGCAGGGCCCCCACCGCAGGGCCCCCACCAGCCCAGAAACTCGCCCGCAGTCAGAGTCACACCAGCAGAGACAGGGCTCCGAGGCTCCACGGGGGCTCCCTGCGTGGCCCCGCGCCGGGTTTGATCAGGAGCTGCTGGGCCCTGCAGAACCCGGCCGCTGGAGCGGAGCGCTTCGGGCCGGCCCGCAGCCCATGTGACCGAGCACAGCGCGGGTGAGGCAAGCTTACTGGGGGCCTGGGGGTGGCTATAGGGGGCCTGGAGGTGTCCATAGGGGACCTATGGGGGTGTCTATAGGGGACCTATGGGGGTGTCTATAGGGGACCTGTAGAGTACCTGTCGGGGTGTCTATAGGGGACTATGGGGTGTCTATAGGGGGCTATGGGGTGTCTATAGGGTACCTATGGGGTGTCTATAGGGGACCTATGGGGGTGTCTATAGGGTACCTATGGGTTGTCTATAGGGTACCTATGGGGTGTCTATAGGGGGCTATGGGGGTGTCTATAGGGGACCTATGGGGGTGTCTATAGGGGACCTGTAGAGTACCTGTCGGGGTGTCTATAGGGGACCTATGGGGTGTCTATAGGGGGCTATGGGGGTGTCTATAGGGGACCTATGGGGTGTCTATAGGGGGCTATGGGGGTATCAGACTAACTTGATATTTCATGTGAATTTAAATCTCAGCTCCCAGTTGTGCATCATGGTAAACATCACTCTGGACTCCAGAAAGAACTCTTTATGTAAAACGTCGTAAATGACGTCATGATTCTGATATTTATTTTGCGGTACCGAGCCTGATGTTTCTGGATGTGGGGCGCTTTGGACCGCCTTGCTGCTGACATGGACCATATTAATAAATGAATGAATAAATGAGGCGCCTCCTGCGGGCGGGTTCGGGGGTCCCAGCAGCCCCCCCATGCTGGGACCCAAGTGTTTATTAAGTCTGTCCAGTTTGAAGGTCTGTGGTCAGTCTGGGGAGGAAGATCATAATCATCTCATTTATTCAGCCTCGGTTCTCTGCTCCGGGTGCTGGTCCTGGTGAGGGGCCGGACTGATTAATGGGCCCGAACCTGGCCGAACCCGGCCGGGTTCTTCAACTGTGGTGCTCTTCCTGATTCTATCAGGACCGTTGTTCCTGAGGAGGAGGAGGAGGAGGAGGAGGCTGCAGCCCGGCCGCCGAACCCCTCCCTCTCTGAAAGCCATCACCAGACCCTTCATCACCCTCCTCCTCCTCCTCTCTGCGAGGCTGCATCCTCCACAGTATCAGTCGGATCCAGCAGAACCTGCTCTACTATGTGACAGCATCTCGGTTCTGTCGCCTCCAGAACCAGCGCGTCTGAAACTCTCCTCCCTTTTCCCGGAGGAGGAAGCGCTCTGCCCCGGTTCTGCCCCGGTTCTGCTCCGCGCAGCGTCTCCAGTCGTGACGCTCCTGTTTAAGATTCCGCAGCAGAACCGAACCGGGTCCGGCTCTCCGTTGGCTCTGGGACTAAGGAAGGGGGTTCGCTGTCGGATTGGACCAAGTTTCAGCAGAGAGGAGTTTTACCATGACCGCCACGAAGGAGCAGCAGAACCAGAGACCGAACCAGCCGCAGCAGGATGAGGTGAGCTCCTTCCTCCGATTTCAGGTCCGTGGCTCGCTCACGGAACCCGACCGGTCCGGCAGAACCAGCGGATCGGATCCGCCTCAAACGCGCTTCTGAGCCGCGTTTGGGTTCAGCGTTCAGTGCAGATGATGATGATGATGGTGATGGTGATGATGAGGAGGAGCTCGGTGAAGTTGCAGCGGGGGGGGGGTGCAGGGCACCACATTATCTAACCCGAGCCGCCGCCTCGGCAGAGAGCGGGACACGGAGGACGGACGGAACCTGGTCTGGACGGGTCGACCCGCTCACCTGTCCGCAGGTGGCGCTGTGCTCCGCCATGACCGCTGCTGGTCCCGGACCCTCCTCCGGTTCTGGTCCCGGACCTTCCTCTGGTTCTGGTCCCAGTGGGAGCGTTTCCTCAACAGAACCAGTTGGATCAGTGGATCTGAGATGTTCTCAGAAATCAGAAGCTCATGATTGACTTTGTTCCTGAAACACATGAAGGTGATGATGATGATGATGGTGATGAAGGTGGTGATGATGATGATGAAGGTGATGGTGATGATGATGGTGATAGTGATGAAGGTGAAGGTGGTGATGGTGATGATGATGATGGTGAAGATGATGGTGATGATGATGGTGATAGTGATGAAGGTGATGGTGATGATGTGATGAAGGTGATGATGCTGGTGATGACGGTGGTGCTGCTGCTGCTCGTGCTGCCGGTGCTGGTGCTGCTGCTGCACGGTGGTGCTGCTGCTGGTGCTGCTGCTGGTGCTGCCGGTGGTGCTGCTGCTGCTGCTCGTGCTGCTGCTGGTGCTGCTGCTGGTGCTGCGGTGGTGCTGCTGCTGCTGCTGGTGCTGGTGCTGCTGCTGGTGCTCGTGCTGCCGGTGCCGGTGGTGCTGGTGCTGCCTGCTGCTGGTGCCGCTGCTGGTGCTGCTGCTGGTGCTCGTGCTGCCGGTGCCGGTGTGCTGCTGCTGGTGCTGCCGGTGCTGCTGCCGCTGGTGCTCGTGCTGCCGGTGCCGGTGGTGCTGCTGCTGGTGCTGCCGGTGCTGCTGCCGCTGGTGCTCGTGCTGCCGGTGCCGGTGGTGCTGCTGCTGGTGCTGCCGGTGCTGCTGCTGGTGCTCGTGCTGCCGGTGCTGGTGCTGCTGCTGCCGGTGCTGCTGCCGCTGCTGGTGCTCGTGCTGCCGGTGCCGGTGCTGCTGGTGCTGCCGGTGCTGCTGCCGCTGCTGGTGCTGCTGCTGGTGCTCGTGCTGCCGGTGCCGGTGGTGCTGCTGCTGGTGATGAAGGTGATGATGAAGATGATGGTGGTGATGATGATGATGGCGAGCTCCCCCAGCTGCAGGCAGAGCTGCTCTGCAAAAGTATTCACACCTCTCGAATAGTTTGACACAAACCATTGGGGGGTGCATGATTGTGACGTAGGAGGTGGCTTCAACGTTCCCTGAAACCAATCTGAAAAGTGTGGCCTGCTTTTCCACTGATCCCAGCGACATGAAGCTTGAGTAACTTCATGTTTTTCCGCCTCAGCCGCCCAGCAGGGGGCGCCGTCCCCATGGAGGATTAATGCTAAACGAGAAAGTTGCTGCTTTAAGACGGCTTCCAGCTGATACAGCGGCTCGGATGGTGATAACGGTGCAGGAGCGAAGACGGACGCACGTTCGACTCTGGGCGACGCTTCAGAAGCTCAAGGAGGCGACACACCGAGCGGCGCCGGGCCCCGAGCGGCGCCGGGCCCCGAGCGGCGCCGGGCCCCGAGGCCTCCGGTCCGGCCTCCGAGGCCTCCGGTCCGGCCTCCGGTGCCGCCGGCAGGGCCTCAGGCGGGCGGCGGACGTTTCGCTGCTGATAAATAGCGGCTCCGCTGCTGCCGTCCAACAACCAGCTTCATTTGTTTTTAACGGTTTGCAGAAAAACATGGAACTGCTGTGAAAAAGGGATAAAAACGCTGATGTCTGTGGAGAAATCTGGCAGATTTTAAAACTAACGACAAAAGAGAGCCGATGTGTTTCTGGCAATTCTGGTGATAATCTGTAAACTTAATGCTCCATGAAAACCACGATGGTTACTGAAAACATTAGCCGGGCCGCTGTGGGAATTCCAAGGAGCCACCTGCGGCCCCGGAGCCACAGGTTGCAGACCTCTGACCTAATCCATCCCACAGTATCTGGAGGTCCTGCTGGACGGAGGAGCTCCACCCAGCCTCAGGTCTCCTCCAGGGTGTCCTGCTGTAGATGCTGCAGCTCCTGCAGGGTCACCATGGCAACTGCTTCTCTGGTCAGCGCTCTCCTTTAGCTGGACGTCCACGTCCTGGTAGGTCTCCAGGTGGTCCATGCTGCCTCCAGGTGGTCCCAGGTGGTCCATGCTGCCTCCAGGTGGTCCATGGTGTCTCCAGGTGGTCCATCCTGCCTCCAGGTGGTCCCAGGTGGTCCATGCTGCCTCCAGGTGGTCCCAGGTGGTCCATGCTGCCTCCAGGTGGTCCCAGGTGGTCCATCCTGCCTCCAGGTGGTCCATCCTGCCTCCAGGTGGTCCCAGGTGGTCCATGGTGTCTCCAGGTGGTCCATCCTGCCTCCAGGTGGTCCATCCTGCCTCCAGGTGGTTCCTGGTCATGTGCTCTGACCTCTTCCGGTCACAGCAGCAGGATTTGGGCAGCGAGCTGCATTTACCCGCCTCAGCGCCACCGGAACCAACGTTGGAGACCAGAAGTCCCAGCGGGCCGGTCCAGCTCTTCAACTTCAGGATTCAGAATTTATGGAGGCAAAATCAACCAAAATGATTCATCCTGATGTTCAAACGCAACAGGACACCTGAGGTTCGCCCAGCGGCCAGACCCGGCCCTGAGCAAGAGCCGGGAGCACGCGCTCTGAGCTTGGTTACACTGGTCCATACTGGTCCGGTGAGGCTGGACTGAGCTGGTCAGGGGTTCAGATGCAGGAACCCTGCGGGCAGCGTTCAGTAAATCAGTCAGGATTGTTTTCTGATGGATCTTCCTTCAGCAACACAACCAGCGTCCAGGTCGCTGATGCAAGTCTCTGATTTTGCGTAGAATAGAAAGGTCCGTCACTGGCCCGCAGTGGGGACTTTTCTGGTTTCCCGGTTATTCTCGGTGTTTTGGTGAAGCGAGGACAAACAGGACCCTCTTTCTGCTCTGCTACATTTATCTCTGACTGTCAGTGATTACCTGGAAAAAGCAACTTCATTTCTGATTACTTATTACTCCTTGAAAAAGTAACTTAGTTACTTTCCTAATTACTTGATTTGGTGCATTTTAGTGTCAGCTCTCTGCTGCCCCCACCTGGTGGGAGGTGCTCCGTGAGTCGGGCCGCGCCGCGACTCCACATGTTCCCTCAAATATGAAGTCATTGTGCCCCCTGTGCGGAACCCAAAGATTTGATTCAGTTGTTATAAGTTGATTTAATACAAGAGCTGACAGTAAAAATGGTTTACAATAAATATTCATTCATATTAGCGGACATAAACCTAAAAACAATGTAAATACGTGAGAAAAGTGTTGAAAAGTTATTATTTTTCATGTGTTAATCTTTGTGTCATTTTTTCGAGGAAATTGCGATCTGTGCATCAGCGCTGTTCTGGGACCGACTGGTAGTGCCCCCATCCTCCACCAGGGGGCTTTACTTCTCGGCTGGAGCAGCACTGAGTCTCCCGCTCCGAGGGAACCCGTATGGACGTAGTCACTGGCCTTAATATCGCCGTCTGTAGCGACTCAGACTCTCAGCGCTTCCTGGATTTCCCGCTTGAAAACGAACATCTCTCGTCCCTCCGCCGTTTGTGTCGCTGCCTGGTTTTCGACGCGAGACGAAAGCAGCAAAATATGTGTTTGCTGAGGAAAACGACAGACTTGGATCAGTAACTGTAATCTGATTACTGAACTGGAAATAGCAACGTGTTACAGTCCTCGGTACTGATATCACTGGTGACTGCGAGGTGCAGTTTTCCCAGAATGCAACGTTGCTGGAATACATCAGCGTTAGAGATGGCGCCCCCTACTGGCTGGTCAGTGATCAGCGCTATCGTTTAGGAACTTCCTGTTTCACTTACTATTTTAGACAAATATTGTTTTGTAAACACTTTAAAAGACTCCAGCGCTTTGATAAGGGTATCCTAAAGCATGATCTGATATTGACTGTATGTGTTTGTGTTGTTATTCTGTGTTGTTTATGGATGGAAACTAGCATCTCGCTACATCCAGTGTATTTACAGCAGTATTGTACGTTCGTTCATAAAATCAGTTCCTTTATGGATGGGTTTTTGTTGCGAGTCAGTTTGAAATAGTTTAGCTGTTTTCCTGAAAATGAAGCAGGAGACATTTCTCTTCTTGGATATTGCTGTCATCGATGTTTTGGCTGCTGCCAGTTCATCGGCTCAGCCTGGATGAAGTGCTGTTGCGTTTCTGGGGCTTTCTGCAGCTTTAGGCCTCTGTGTAAGCGCTGAGGGCGGCCGGGGATCGATTTCCCTCCCAGGGGTGGGTAATCAAAGGCTCCTCTGAAAGGGCGCTGACACGCCGGCTGATGCCCCAGCACCTCTCCATCAGTCACGCTGCTGCATTCACCCAACACACGCCTGCAGGAGCAGGCTTGGATCTGATCTAACCCTGACCATCAATGGGCCATGATTCTGCTTTTATAACAGGAGATCATAAACAGTCCCTTAACATGTTAGAGGAGCAGACAGCCTGTTTCATAAACACCAGCATGATGAACCCATAAACACATTGAAATCTCAGCAGCATGATTTTACCATTTTAGTGTGAAAACATCTTGGATTTAAAGATAAACTTGACCCAGACAAGCAGCTTTAGCTTTCGCTCAGCAAATCCTTCAGAACAGGAAAATTATGAGAATCATCGGTCAGAAGGTTTGGCGCTGTAGCTAGTTTGCTCACGACCGAGAACTGGTATTTCTGGTGTCCAGTGAGATGAAGTAAAAGCCTGACCAGCGCCTCCTTGAGGCCAGCGGGGAGAAATGTGTGGGGGTGAGATAAGTGCTGCTCACCGCTGGCGGTCGTATGGATCGCTGAGCCGGGAGGACTGAGATCGTCTTTCCCTCTGAAAGACCAGAGATTCTCCTCTTATCCACGACCATCTCTCTCTCCAGTATACCTGCTCCACCAGCTGGTGTTTCCACACCTTTTATCTCAAACACATGGAGCTAACCTGCTCCCACAGGTTTGAGCTAAAGGTTAAAGGTCACAGCTTATCTCTCTAAAACAAAGAATGAAGCATTTTGCTTCTGTCCTGATGCATATTTTGCTCTGATTTCAACCACAATACATATTTTCCTGGAATATAGTCATAAAGAGTGGTTTTCATCCTTAATGCTACTGGCTGGTGCTGCTAACTGCAGTTAGCTATGGGGCGCCGTTTGCATGGCAAAGTTACCCAGTCAAAAATGAACAGCAGTAATCTGGGTGATTGAGCCTTCATAAGAGAAAAAGATGGGGGTTCAGTTTTCAGTCATGTTTTCACTAAGTTATTCATTCATTTATAAATATTACAGTTTCTAGCTGAATATTTTATTAGCAAGCTAAATATTTAGCTCTAAACTAGAATTTTAGTTTAGAGCTAAATATTTAGCTTGCTTGCTTAATATTTAGTTTAGAGCTAAATATTTAGCTTGCTTAATATTTAGTTTGAAGCTTAATATTCAGTTTGCTAGCTTAATATTTAGTTCCAAACTAAACATTTAGCTAGCACATTAAATATTAAGCTAGCAAACTAAATGTTTAGCTCTAAACTAAATATTAAACTAGCAAGCTAAATATTTCGTGTATATGCAAATTCACTTGCCGATAGCCGGAAGTGAACTGTCAAAATAAAAGCTGGGTCTAGGGAGCCTCTATACAGACCTCTGCGGGTGAGCTGGCGGAATGACTGTCGGTTCAGATCCATCGGTAAACGTCGCATTGCCGTCTTTAACAGCAAAACCACATAATGGCAAAAAAATTGTCGTCCTTTGTTTGAAGCTAAAATGCTGTCCATGTCGAGAGGAAAGGAAAAAACGACGAGGGTTAACATGAGCAACAATCAGTCATGCTAGCAGGCGTTTATATAAACATTCCCAAACACCCAGCTTTTATTTTGGTAGTCCACTTCCGCTTATCGACCAGTAATTTTGCATATTAGCTAAATATTTAGCTCTGAGCTAAATGTTTAGTTTGAAGCTAAATTAATATTCAATTTGAATCTGTGACATGTATTAATGCTTGAATAACTTGGTGAAAATATGACTTTTTCCATAAATGATCTTTTCTCGGTTGTTCTGCTGAGGCAGGTTAGAGCTTGACCAGCAGCTGACCAGGCAACAACTCCTTTATTTTAAAAATGTTTGAAGTTGAAAGTCTTTGAAAGCAGGCTTCACCGTGACGTAGCCCTCCTCTGGTGTTCTGCTCTTCAAGTAAGGAAACCCATTTTTCTGCGTCGGCTCTGAATGTCTCCATGTTGTATTTACTCAGCCAGACGTGTTCCGGGCTTTCTCGGAATCGAGTCTTTGAAGGCGCCAGTTTGACACTCGGAGCTGTAATTAGCTGTCGTCGTGTGTCAGTGCCAGGCGTGTTCCAGTGAAACGAGTCTTTACTGCCAGCAGATCCAGTGTAAACACCAACACCAGCCATCACTACATGCTTTCTGTCTCGTCACAGTCTGAAAAGGTTAAAATAGCAAAATGTCTGAGAAACTGTAAAACTGTGAACGACAATGTGCCATTTATTTTTACCTGTTCTGCTGGGAGGGATTTATAGTTAGCACCCGTCATTTCCTCAAAGTTTGCCTCAAGTAAGAAAGATTAAAAGTGAATTTTTAGCAGTTCTTTGTTCCTGCTGGAGTTCAGGATGGAAGGTTAGCAGTTTGCAGCAGAACCAGCGTTCCTCTTTAGAAAAATCATAATCCCTCATGTTCTCCTCCAGCCCGTTAACACGGTTTACAACCCAGTCGTTTCTGTGAAACGGGGAGAAGAAGGTGAACCGGTCCGGTTCTGGTTCTTCTGTACCGGGTCAGGAGGTAGAGTACACACTGCTTGATGGCCTCCTGAAACCACAGCAGCGACAGAACGTCTTGATTTCTGCCCTAAGCTCTGCTCAGGAGCTCTGATCCAAGCCTCTCTCTTCATCGTCGCGCCTTGTTGTTTGGAGCAGCTTCAGGAATCCTTCAGAGGGAGCTGGAGAGCATGGCTGACCTGTGACCTCTGACCTCAGACAATAAAACGACTTGTTGAAGGAGAGGAGATGGCTGGCCAGTGGGGGTGTGAGAACTATTACATCCCACTAAGGTTGGGCGATATGCAACGTTTTCCCAGCTGATGTTCGTCAGTCCAACAAATGACAGGAGACGTTTTTTGTGGGCGGAACAATGTAAACACGGACGACTGATTTATCAGCTTGGAACACAAAGTCCAAAAATGGAGGAATCAGCTGCCAAAAATAACCAGTCACCTTTTTGGGATTCCTTTGGCTTTAAACGGGATGAAAGAGGTAACCCACAGCCTGTGCTGTTTCAGCCACGGACTGAAACATGATAAACTTGCATGAGCATCACGTGTTTGCCATGCGGCTGATGAGGCAGCGCAGCAATCCTGCTGCAGTGAGAGGCTCTCTGGGGGCAATAACAGCTCTGCTTGCAGCTGAAGGAGTTTGTATGAATCATGTAAAAACAGTTGGCTAGTTATTTTTTCCGAGGGCGGCGTTTTCTGACTTCAGTCAAGCATTGTTATAAAGAAAGTAAAAAACGACCGGTGACGAGCTCAGCCTGTCGTCGCCCAACCGTACATCCCAAGTTCAGACACGTCTGAAGAAAAACTTCCCAGAGCCTTTGGGCCAAATAGACAGTTGTGAGCAGTTTGTGAGAACCTCAGGTCTTTGCAACCATGCTGTTTGGTTTTACCCGACCCACTTTGCGCTGTACCAGTCTGTGGCTGGCTGCTTCTGATTGGACAACTGTGAACCAATCAGCTCTATCTTCTGGTCACCTGGCCAATCATCTGCAGCTGCTTAAATACCCCAGCTGGAACCTGCTGCGGTCCAGTGAGGACATTTTAGGGTTCTGGAGACTTCTTGTAGCATCTTACGGTCTGCTTTCAGGGTGAACCTTGGACAACCAGACCTGAGTGTGTTGGTCAGGACCTGTATTCACAAAGATCCTCAGAATCTCTCAGAGAGCTCCTCTCCCAGCTTCAGAGAGATTCATTCAGCTGCTGAGAGCGACTCTGAGCCAGGAGACGACAGAAACTCCCATCTCATTGAAGAGCTGTGGTTGACCCTGTAGCTAGGTGTGGTTTACCCCGTTGCAGGGTGTGGTTAACATCTTAGCTAGGTGTGGTTTACTCCATTGCTAGGTATGGTCGACCCCATTGCTAGGGGTGGTTGACTCCGTCCCTAGGTGTGGTTTACCTCATCACTAATGTGGTTTTCTCTGTTGCTAAGTGTGGTTTACTCCGTTGCTAGGGGTGGTGGACCTTTGTTGCTAGGGGTGGTTGACCTCGTTGCGAGGTGTGATGCTGACTTTGAGGGACTGTGATTGGTTCCTCTTCTTCTTCTAGTTTAATGGTGGTTGGTGAACAACTTAATGGAGCATTACTGCCACCTGCTGGTGAGAAATGTGGACCAAGACCACCCAGATAAAAAGCCCACATCTCCCCTCATCCAGATGACTCTGTCTTAAAACCAGAATCTGACCAGGAAGCTTTAACTTCCTGAGTCTGAGATAAATCAACAGGTCTAGTTCTGGGCTGTGATTGGTTGATACATGAAACTAAATCCGACCCAATAAACCAAATCCATCCTCCCCCAGTGATCAGCTGATGGAAATGAACCGATCACTGAATCTAGACTGGGTTAAGAAAAGTGAGTCCTGATGATGAAACTAAAACTGAACTGGTTCCCACCCAGCATCAACATGCAGAGCCTGCTGCTGGCAGAGCTCCACCCATTTTACGGAGAAGTTCCCTCCTTCCTGTCCGTCTGTCCTCCATCTTCCCTGCTTCAAACACTCTGGGGATCACGACAGGTCCTCCTCTCTTCTCCCAACGTTTCATCACACTAGCAGCGCTCTGAAGGCTGGAGATGCTTTGTGAATAACATTTATCTCACTGAGGGAAAATTCTGGGAAACATCTTCTCCAAACTCTCAGCATCTTCCTAAAATGACGTCACTGGGAGCTACCTCTAGTCTCAGGATTCTTCGGGAATAAGGGCCCAGATGTTCTGAACGTCTTCCATTTTAAAAGGAGTAAACGACTGAAACCAAAGCTCTGGTGTTCTGTAGCCTGATGTGATCCGGTCCAGATCGTCCGAACAGAACGGAACCTTCGGGACGTCCAGGTTTAACAGCCTGGTTCACAGAAAGACTCGGACCCTGGGTGTGGAAGGAGAACCTTTTTATCTGAATCTGTTCTCCCTCTCTGGAGGGTTTTTGGCACTTTGCGGATGCCCTACCAGAGTTCTGGTGCCGGTCCAGTCGAGCCACCGTAAACATCCCTGACGGTAAGATGATATAATCAGCTGCAGAGGCACACCTCTTCATCCGACTCCCAGCGGCGCCGTCCTTCACTCGCCTCCTCTCCATCCCCACTAATTCCCTCTCAACTAGCAATTTTATAGCTCAGTGCCCGCCAAATCCTCCAATGTCACCCTACAGGTACCCCCCGCCCCCCAGCTTCACTTCTCAACCTGAGAGACAATTTCCTGTCTGCTCCAGACTCATTCGGCTCCACGTCTGGTTTCTGTTGCTGCTGATTGTCGGGTTTTACCGATAAAGGTGATTTGTTTCTGAACTGGGAGGAAATGGCGGGACTCTTATCCGCAGGCTGGAGGCTAATTTTCCAGGGAATGCAGTCAGCTGTGTCTAATTGTGCTGGAATCAGAGATTTCTCTGCTGTAGGCGGAGAAAAGCTTCGGCCGCCACCATGTAAACCATCTGAAATTACAGCTGGCTGTAAAGCTGATTAATGGATTTAGCGCCATTGTCCCGCGTCCTCCACACGCTGTCGGAGACGTCCACCTCAGAGGCAGATGAATACATCCCATTAATTCCTCCCACAGACACTGTTGGTCCAATTAAATCAGCCTCTCTTCCTTTATGTGCTTCACTAACTTCAATTACAACCAACAGACAAAAAAAATAGAGAGTTTTCCTCGGATTCAGGAGGAACGGTGTAGTTCTGGAGCGCTGGACCGGCTCTACACCCACCTGGGAGTTCACCCAACCAGTCTGCAGGTGTTTTGTGGACTCAACCGTGTCCCTCGGGGGGGAATTCAGGAGTACCAGAACCCTCGATATGGCCCGTTACCGGCGTCAGAGCTTGGTCCTCATCGCTGGCAGTAAAGATCCAAAACACGGAAAAAATCTGACCTGAGCATGAAAAGTCGGACGCAGACGGTGTGTTTTGGGCCATAATTGTTCTCTGGACACCAGATGGTCAATCCAGCCCAAACTGGTACCAGTGGTCTGGTTCTGTCTCAGCTTCAGATCTTAGCAGGTCCAGAGGAAAGAAAATGTTTCGAGCAGCATCTTTAAAGCTGCTGACTGCCAGCAGAATATCAGCAGTGAATGAAGTAGGCGTTCTGATCACTGATCCCTACAGTTTAGCCAAACCCCAAATCAACATTGTTTTTGCTGATATACTGTCTAAATGGGCTATTTAGGGTTCTAATTTTCACACTTTCCTGTAAACTTGTTTTGCTCTTCAATATTTTGCCTAAAACCGTCTCAGTGCTGCCCTCTTTGGGTTGAAAGGTGGTACTGCAGTTGGGTTTTCGTATTGGTTCCAGCGGTCCAGCTTGGTACAACAGCGTCACACAGCCTTGCGTTCAGGTCTCACTCAGACACGCCCTCTGGTGGCGAGTCAGGAGGTGGAAAAGCGAGCACGGCTAATTGTTAGCAGCGGTTTGCTGCGCTCACGGACAGAGCAGGGTTGTAGCAGTTCTGTTGGGGAGTTTTGCAATAAATCTCCCCAACAACACAGAACAACGTCTCTAGAGTCTGAAAAGTTGCTAAATATAACGAGAAAGTGGATAAATTGACAACAGTGCCGCACTTGACCACGCCCACAGCACATATTGGCTCCGCCCACTTGGTGAAATCTTTCTAAATTTGTCTGGAGTGGGGTTAAGCTTCCACACGGGGCTTAGTTACACGTTAAAAATCTGACCTGCCGATTTCTGCCAAGACTGATTTTTCAGCCCAACAAGATGCTAAACATAGCGACAACGTCACTGAGCGGGCAGCAGTGCGGTGACGGTTGTGAACCGCGCCCGTGCAGAGGTGGGGGGTCGTCTCGTGTGATACATGAACCTGGTGCTCGTGCATCACATGTGGTACACTGGGAAATATGTGAAATATGTGTTTGGTTTCATGAAACGCTCCAAATCCACACGTATACGTGTGCTTTTTCATGTGACTCACATCACACACGTGAAAATTTGTGTGTTCACGTGCATTTTTCATGTGGTACACGGTTTTCACGTGTGATTTTCAGATACGAAATTCACAGGATTTTTTTTTGACACATTGAGCATGATCACATGATCTTCACATGGACAAAAATCGGATCATCTGTGGTGCACACGTGAAAAATACGTGATCACATGTGGAAAATGGGAGCTCCATGTGAAAATCCTGGGATCTTTCTAGAAGGGTCGACAGATTTCAGTCTTCCAAAAATAGAAACTGTTTGGAGAAACGTGGCAGATTTTTCTTTTATTAGCCATGTTTTTATTTTTCTGTATTTAGGGAGCAAAACGACCGACAGCCTTTAAAACGTCCGTTCATTAAACTCGGAGGAGCTGAGGCCAAAATCAGTCAACAAAATCAAAAATATTTGAGCCAAAACATGGAAACTGTCTTTCTGTTAATGAGCCAAACGTTTCATGTTTCACTGAAATAATGCACGTTTAGTTTATTGCAGAGCAAATTAAGGCAAAGCTATCCTAATAAACTGTTTTAGCAGTTTTAAATGCTAAAGAGGTTTTATTTTTAAAGCATGTCATGTAAATACAGGCAAGCAGGTAAACATGGATTATAGAAATGATTTATTTTCCCCAGCCTGTGATTTTAGTAAGAACTGGAGGGATTCCTCTCCCTTTGTTGCGTGTTTCTGCTGGTTTTGTTGTCTTTGCGCTCCAGTCCAGTCAGAGTGATTTATTGAATGATTTGCATAAACAGAAGCAGAACGGGGAGCAGTTGGCTGTTCGCTGCAGCTCCAGATTGATCTGCTTACGCTCTAAATGCAGAGACGTTCCTGTTTACTCCGCAGCAGAAGCATTATTAGACTCAGAGTATTTCAGCCTTCAGGGAGGGAAAATGAACAAAGCAGCAATAATTGGGAGTGTGTGTGAAGAGACGAGAAGAGAAGCAGCTGAAGGACGGCTTGATTGGAGCTCCAGGGTCACAGGCTGCTCTGGAGTGAATTCAGCCGGCTGCAGGTTGCTGCTAACCGGACAGAAGCTGCCGTCAAGCTGAGCCTGCCAGACCGGCGCAGCCCGGGCTGACCCTGTCAACCAGCTGCTGAGATGCGACTTCCTGCGTAAACAGACGGGGTTGTTTTCTCATCGGACAAATGGCCGAGCTTCTGCTGAAACGCCAAAACATGGATCAGCACCAGGCCGTGACAAACTGGCCTGGTGCACCAAGGGGCGGCCCGGCCCGGCCCGGCCCGGCCCCCCTGCGGCTCCAGGAACAGACCCGCTCCTCCGGCGCCGTGGAAGACGGCGGGGGTTTGATGAACAGGGTAATCATATATATCAGATAATCATTTCGACCGAATGGAGTGATGGCTCTGTGATCAGAAACAGGCAGCCATGTAAAACCGCGGCGTTTCCGTCACAGAGCTGCGCAAATATGTCGATTTTCTGCTAAAGTTGAAAAACACAAGTTCACAATAGCAGTATTTCCATTAAATAAGAAATGAAATTAAAATCCCACGTGAACAAGCTCGTTCACGCGATAAGTCATTGAAAATCCTCCAACTACTTCCTGTTGTCTTCTTCTTCGTGGTTGGCGCCAGCGGCAACATCCGGTTGTTGATCATGTGACTCGTGTGATGCGAAAAAAGTGTTTCCATCGCAGTTCTGGAAATAAACCAGTTTCAATACGACCAGAAAACCACCTCATCCTGGCGCCAAAACTTCTTCTGGAGCCCCCCCCCCGCTACGCTGCAGCTGGTTCATCACAGCATAGCCTGCTGCTAATGCTAAGGCTAGTTAGCATGGCCACCGATGGCGGCGGATAAGCAGTCTTCCTGGAACGGTGAGCTGTTTCTCCACCATCAGCACATTCAGCAGCGCGTACACCAGGGTGATTGGCAGCGCTAAGCCCCGCCCCTGGCTCTGATTGGCTGTTTCAGGTCGGGAGCGGCGTATTTCTTTAGACCAACAGCAGCTCAGGGAGGAGGAGGAGGAGGAGCTCCATCACAGATCGTCTGTCTCAGACCAAGCTGTCACCACATGGAGACGGTTTTAATAAATATGCAGAAAGTATATTTTTGTAAAAGTTACATACTGCAGCTTTAAGTGAAACAGAGGTTAAAGGCGGAGTGGAGAGGCGAAAGGATGATATCTTTATGGAGAAACATCCATCAGGGCTCTGTGATCTGTGGAAAAATAGAAAAGTCAAGTATTTTTGGTAAAATGTAGAAAATGCAAGAAAAAGGGAGAAAATTAGTGATGTGAACCTCATTCTGCCTGAAAATTCTGCGTTTTACACCCTTCATCCCGACACAGGCTCACTGTCGCAGCCTGAGCCGCAGCTACGGGCACACGTTCAGTTGCAGGACATGAGGCAGGAGGTTCTGAAAATTCACTTCGGTTCTTTACTTTTGCTATGTGGGAAAGTTCCTCCCAGTATTCCCATCTGCAGCTTTACCAGTAACCTAAAGTGTGATCCTGCAGGGGAAGCAGGGATGTGCCTGGACGCCAGCTCTTCATCGCCTCTCTGTGACCAGCAGGGGGTGTCCCCGGGGGCCCGCCGTGGGCTCCCGCAGGCGGCTGGCTGTGATGAATAATTGAGCGTATTGATGGAGTGTGACGGCGTTTGTTCCAGAGAGACGGATGGAGTTACAATCTGTGTCGCTTTAATTAAAAGACGAGTCTGACTGTCGACTCAGCTGCTCAATAATAAATGATGGATGTTCAACGAGGACGCACATATTTGTGGACATGAGTGGGTGGCGAGACTTCAGATGCTCCCCGCGGATCCTGCTTCATCAGCGTTTAGAAACCTTTACTTACCTCAGAGAGCTTCTAACGTCTGGTTGGAGACGTTAGAAGACCAGGAGGGAGGATGACTTCCTGTGATCGGCACGCTGCTTCCTGGCCCCTACAGATCCACCATCGTCAGCAGCAGCAGCTCTGGTCAGGATAGAAACGTAGAGTTGTTCAATCCGAACACCAGCAGTGAACTTCCAGAGTTATAAAACCTGCTGCTGGCTTACAAACCAGGAATGATCCGATCTTCAGAGTTTATTCCGTCGCTTGAAGCAGAAACTGTGCTCATGTTTACCTGGGGGGGGTGGCAGGTGTATCAGAGCAGCTTCAGCTGCTTTGGTTTAAAATCTGGCTGGATTTGATGTAGAAAATGGATTTTTGTTTCCAATCCAGACTCTGAATATTTCGGTTTTTCCTTAATTATTGACGAACTTGTTGCGAGCTGCTTAGAAAAAGCCTCCAGACTAGTTGCGGGTCACTTCTTTGAGAAAGTCACTATAGGCATTGAAAAGTCGCTAAATATAGCGACAGCGTGGAGAAGTTGGCAGCAGAGCGTCTCTCGTCCTGACCACAGGAGCCCCTCCACTCCCCCCACTCTAGGCCACGCCCATCAGTGTCTGTTGGCTCCGCCCACTCCGGGGTAAACAATTGTCAAGGGGCGGGGCTCAGCTTTCCCTGGGGTTAGTTACACATAAGCATCAGAGGGAGGTGAGAAGCGCATGTTGTGGTGCATTAATGAGTTCATTCCTTCCAGCAGTCTGGAGTCCGGAGAACAACGCTGCAACAAACGGCCTGACCCAGCCGGCAGATCGCAGCAGGTTTTAATAATAATGAACAGCAACGCCCAGGAAGGAGCTCATATATTCTCTAATAATCCTATTAGTGAGATTAAATATCTAATTAAAGAGGTAATTATGCTCCGACAGACGCACATGCTGCTCTAACTTTTGGACAGATGCAGAGTAATCATTTCACAGACATAAACGGCAGGTTTTGTGTCCTACTTTCACTCGGAGCAGAGAAAGAAACAGAAATGTTCTTCTCTGTTGTGTCGCTCAGCCTGTCAGGACTTTATTTATTAGCTGCTGTTTTCTCTGAGTCGCTGCTTTACGGGGAGAAAATGAACACATTTACAACATGAATGACAAGCTGACAGAAAGGCGAGGAGAGAACAGCTCCAAGGTGAAGCACTTGTTCCAGCCAGGGACATCGATCTCTGTGTTATTGTGACCGTGGTCAGAAAAAAGCAGCTGCGCTGTGATTTCTCATTCATCTGAAGTCCTTTCAGGAACAAAACGGATCATTTTTACCGTTCAGATGTTGGTTGGGCTTAAAACAGGAGGAGAAAATCAGATGTAGAATATTTATCATCCAAGAAAATCAATCAGGACGTCGACTTAGTTCATGTTTTATTTGTTGAATCGGACTTTCTGCTGTTTCTGCTCCATATTTTGCTCCCAGTGGCTGTTTTCTGTTGTTTATTTCTGTTTATGACATTTTGTCGTTGATGGGTTTTTCTTGGATCAAATTTACATTTCCAACAGGTTCTGTTGCTAGGCAACGCAGGATGCAGCCGCCCCTCCAGAGATCGGTGACAGTAGCACTGAATGGTATCCATTAGGGGTGGCGCCATGCTAGCGCTGTAAACTTATGTCGTTACCAATATTGCTGCAATATTTCGCTTATTTTAGATGCCATTTTAAAGAATTCACCTTTTTCTTTGTATTAAATGTTTCAGAAGAATAAAGAGTGAAAACGTGATTTTATCTGGAGGGAGGGGGGCAGGGTTCGGGCAGAGCTGAGTGGATGTAGCGCTCCATCCACTCAGCTCCACGGTGCTTCCACTCTTCCAGAGCCCCCCTGGCTGCGGAGGCGGGTTGAAACCGTGATGTCAGCAGAATGATGGCCCCTGATTGGCTAGGGGGTGGAGTCACTGGTTGCCTCACAAGAGCGACTCCCTCCCTGGACGGCCACGTTCCAGCTTTAGCCGTCTGACAGTCTTTGGCGTTATTTCATGAAAAAACCTCCATAATTCCTCGCCACATCGCATAAACGCTCCTTGAAACTGTTCATGCCGTCTGCGGACATAAAAGTCGGATCGTGGAAACGGCGAGTTGAAGCGAAATATCGGCGTTGCTGTCTGAGATGATTTCTGCAGAAAACGGCGGCAGGCCTGTGACCAATCACAACGCGCCTGCCAGAGCTCTGTCGCGGAGGGTTCGGGTTGCTTGGCTGCGCTGTCGCTCGGCTCCACGTATTTACGCTCTTCCTGAAATCCTCAGTCTTCATTTCCCGAACCCTGAACACGGTGAAGCGCACGTCCAGCTCGGTCTTCCCGGGAACTCAGTAAAAACCAAAATGAGTCCAAGTGTTTGTGTTCAGTGAGGACGGGGCCGCCTGGATCTCTCCGTTTCATTTCTGTAGCTTCCGCTTCATTGCGCTGCTTTCGCTGCAGGCGTACGCTTCAGTACCATCTCCATGGCAACGTCACCACGTCCTCCATCGTTTGAACCCCCGGCGAGTTCAGGAGAGCGTTTCCACCGCCAGTCCGTCTCTCACTGGGCAGCCGGAGTGAGACCCCAACGCGACGGCATAAAGGACGCACTGGTTTGTCCTGTTCCACGCTCTGACATTTTCTGTCCCCCAGTCAGTGAGTTGTGTTGTGTGACGCCAGAAGCTCCGCCCAAACCGGACCGAACCACTGTCCTCCAGTGTCCTTTGGACCTACAACTGAACGGGTCGGTTCTGTGGCGCACCGACCCAGGCTGAGGCCACGAGGTGTTGGCTGCGTGTTTGTGTCATGTACAGATCACTCTGCACTACTTTTTGGCCTCTGGGGGCGCCCAACCATATGACGACCCTACCCAGTAGAGCCGGTGCTCAGCTGTAACGGAAAACCAGCAGAACCGGGCCGAGCCGCTCCGCTGGGTGCTAGGGTAAAGAGCCATACCATGTTGGTGCTCAGGATGTGAGCTGGGAAAGGTGCTGCCGTCCAGGTTGGATCGTAGGTCTCAGCGAGGTTTTACAGAAAGGCGCTTTTATTGCAGCGCTTCTCCCAGATTTGACCGGAGAGACGGCGCCGGTGGGAGGACAGCCAGTGGGAATGGTGGTGGTGGTTATCGTTTAGCTGCGGAGCAACCGCAGCTCCCGCGCAGCCGAGAACCCAGGGGGCGCAGCAGAGCTCTTCAGAAAGAGCTCCTGGGTCATGGCGCTGCACTCGACTGCGATGGTCCAGTTGTCTCCGAAAGCCGACGAAACAACTCAGCTGTTGCCACAGCGACCAGCTTATTAGCTGTGTGAAGGTCAAAGTTCAACGCGTTCCACCTGTAACCGGAGCTCAGCGCCGGGTCTACTCAGCAGAGGCGGGTCCTGCTGTAATTCAAGGCCGCTCAGTACCTCCAGGCCCAGCGCTCCTCCCAGCATGCCTCTGCTCTCCAGCTGCTTCTTTTCATCTGTGTTCTGGTTTGTGGCCCAAAATAGTTTGAGAATCTCCGCCTCTGAACTCATCGAGCCAGGCGAAAAACAAGTCTGGTCCGAGGCATCCAGATCCAGTGATGAAGAGTTCATGTGGGGAAGGTTTATCCCGAGGAGGACAGATGAAGCTGGGAGACCTGACAAACCAGCACCCTGTGCAGGAAATTAAAAGCAGGTTCTGTTGAAAACCCACCGCACTGTCTGGAGATATATTAGGGGTTGGGGGGGGGCACATGGTGCCATTTTATAGCACAATCACACAGCTGTGTTGCCTAAATGCTTTATATATCAAACAGAACATAAAATACTCTGTCTCTTTAAGAAGCTCCTACTCTTTCCGACACTGCGTCTTCAGGAAGTCATCACAACAACGCTCCTCCATGATGCTGTTTAGAAGCGTTCTGAGGAGCTCAGCAGACTCTCATTTCCAGCAGGTGTCCACTAATTGCTGCTGCTGCCAGTCTGGTGGAGCTGGGGGGGGGCAGCTGGTCAAGCCCTGTTGGCTCAGTCCTGAACACCTGCAGGATGTTTATGCGTGGAGCTGAAGAGCTCAGTGCAGCGTTCTGGCCAAGGACACTCCTCTAAATTAGATTTTTAATCTGTCTGAGTTTTTTCCTGGTTTGATCAAGGCTAAATGAAAAAAAGAAATTAAAACGTGACACCAGAACAAAGCAGAGAGGAAGAGAAAGGAGGACTGAACCAGAACTTTGTGTTAACAGCAATAAGGTCCATAGCTGCTGTCACCTGGAACAAATCAATGGTTCTGAAGAAAAATCAGCTGAAGCCCAGATCCAGCTGCCTGCAGCATTCAGCCGGTCCAAAATGCTGCAGAGCATGAGATGCAACAACTCTGCCTCTCCAACCCCCTCCTTTTACAAGCCAGATCTGGGTGAAACCATGAGGTTGGCTTCACCGTGGAGCAACAGAACCTTCTGGGTTCTGCAGCCTCAGCTCACCTCCTGAGTCCTGTTTAGAACCTCTGACTTCTTCACCAACAGGATGGAAATCAGGCGTCTTAACTGCACATCATGGGATGGCATGTGTAACAGCACACAATAACCCCCTGACATCGTGTTCAGAGCGAGGGTTGTGGGGCGTAGCTCGCCTTCTCAGAGGCAGCAGGCGTGGTGGAAGCCTCCCACCGGAGAACATCACACCCAGTGAACTCAGCGGTCACTCAGGTCCCTCAACGCTGCTGCCAGAACCGCCTCAGTGTGAAGGTCAGAACCGGCCAGAGGGGTTGAGCTCAGAAGGAAGCCTATCCACGGTCAATCTCTGTCAACCGGGTGCCGATACTTTCAGCTCTGAGCTGCAGGGGAAAAACCCGCTTCAGCTTCATTTTGAAGTTTTTTTAGTTTGGCTCCATTAAACATCTTGCGGTATTGTTACTGGACTGGCTCCAGTCTGACCTAAAGAACAGGGATTTCTTTGTGTCAACAGGCAACTTCTCACTGGAGCAGACAGAAGTCACATGTGGAGTACCCCAAGGTTCAATCCTGGGACACTTCCTGTTTAACATGCTCCCATTAGCTCAGATTATAACAAGTAATAAGATTAGCTACCGGAACGACACAGATGACACACAGCTCTACATCACGATGTGACCAGGTGACTCCGAACCCATCCAAGCACTGAACAGATGCTAAAATGTGTTATACTAATAAAATCAGTGATGATCATGATGATGGTATCTCTGATAGGGTTTATCTGGAGAATGTGTCAAATGTCCATTTGAATGCTTTTTTACTCAGTCTGAAATAAGTATTCATGACAATCAGATTTTCTATGTGCAATACTTTATTATTGTGGTATTTTATTTTTTGTGTGAATGTACGGAGAATCAATGAATCCGTCAGGATTAATGCTGTTTCTCTTTTATTTGACTGAAAAGATACAGTTCTGGTTTCATAAAGTAAATGTTTAACATGTTTGCTGGTGTTTGTTGTCTGCAGGACTTGGGCGGGGTCAGTCCTCCTCAGAGGAACTGGAAGGGGATTGCCATCGCTCTGCTGGTCATCCTGGTGGTCTGCTCCCTGATCACCATGTCGGTCATCCTCCTCACTCCAGGTAACATCTGGACTTCCCTGGTTCCTTCAGTCTGACCTGCTTCTGCTGAAGCCATTCGGACATGAAAGCTTTGAGATTTAAAAATGTTGTTTTTATTGATTCAAAAATCTAACCTATTAGATGCATTTATCAGTGTTTGGAGTATTAAATAACTGCTTTATCTGAACTTATTTACGTTCTTATTTACTGATCAGCTAATTCTAGTGGTGTGACTCGATTAAAATGTTGAATCGAGTTAATTTCAGGGTTTGTAATTAATTAATCTAATTTAAATTGACAAAATTAGCAACATTTTCAATTCAAAACCCCCATTTTGCTGCGAAATAGTTGAGTAAACAGCCATCTGAGCTCAACAGCAAAGATATTTCTAGGTTTTAATCTGTTCTTCAGGTTCTTCCAGCATCAGGTTGGAGCAAAGCTCATCTCTCCAGAGTTTCAGGAACCCCTGATCATTCATGGAGCTTCTTTAGAAATGTAGCCTGTGGACGCTGACATTAGCGCTGCTGCTACATGTTCAGCATTGAGATGCTATTCTAGGCTAGCATAGCTTCTCTGGTAGGCCGACTGCTTTTAGCACAACTTGAACACAACTGGAGTCTTTTCCAGCGTCCCATCAGATCGGCTCTGGAAGCAGCTCCACGCTGAAGCTGTTCTGAAGTACCAGAAACACACGAATAGTAAAAAAAAAAAAAAAAAAAAAAAAAAAAAAAAAAAAAAAAAAAAAAGTGATTACATTAACATTTTTAACAAGTTAAAATCTATGTAATTAATTTAGCAATGTATTAAAGCCCTGCCCCTAGATTTTATTAATTCAATAAAGCATCAGAAACAGAAATGACTATTAAATACAGAGTTAAGGTAGCTTTCTTTAATTCAAGCAGTGACTTTGAACAAAGCTGGAAAATAACTGCCATCATGGCTGCTTATGGAAAGTAACACTTGATATGATGTTCATAAGACGTATGTGAATAGCGGCCATATTGGAATCCTGACTTCTCCGACTATGTTAGCTAAATGGCTCTTTTAGCTAACATAGCTAATGACCAACGTAATTCCCAGCTCAGAGTTTCAACTTCCAAAGTAAATGGAGCACAGCATTATACAAAATATAATGGAAAACTAATGAAGCGCAATTACAGTTACTTGCTACAAGGGGGCTGGCAGTGGTGCCCACTGAACATAAAGGGTACATAAATGAGTTCATAAAACTTATTCACGACCAAAATATTTGGAAAGTGTCGGACACTCAATCATCACATTGATATCCTCTCCATGTGGCTGGCACAGAACAATCCAGTTTGTAGCCTCAAACAAACCCTGCAGGGCTTATTTAGCTTCCTGTGACCATCTTCTCTCAGGTCTCTTTATATGGGTTGGTTTGAATAAATGTTTTCCTTCATAAATTAAATCAAACTAATTCAGGTAAAAACGTTTTACCAGTTCCACAGCTGAACACATTGAAAGCATGATTGTCAACCCTCACTTGTTGTTTGTCTTACTTTGCTTATTTTTATATGTGAATCAACACTAATAATCATCATTCAGCCTCATTATATAGCAATATTTGACGAGAAGTACTGAATGTGTACAAATAACTAGAATGTTAGATTTTAATACCTATACAGCCCAAAACTATGGTATTTTTTCCCATAATTGTATTTACTGGAGAATATTTATCATAACAATCCTAATCAGAATATATTCAAACACATGAATCTACCTATTAATAATAAAAAATTGCACATTTTTATAAATGTGCAATTTTTGACCATAAATTCTGAACAACATCCCATCTGGTTTCCAACACAAAAGGAGATATTTACAAAGAAAATACAAAAAAAGCACCAGCAACGTTTCCAAATAACTCTCTCACAAAGCTTGGCAGCAATATGAGGGAGAGGAAGTCACACAATACAGGACCTTCAACAGCTCAAAATGATCAAATTCACACATTTAGAAAATACAATAATTTGGTTATTTAACAAAGTGCATTTTTAACTCTGGAACATCAGCAGACAAGGATATGTTAGATAATTTCATGCTGCTGATTATCTGGGGACAGTTGAATACAAATGCACACCACACTTTTCAGATTTTAAAACCATGTATTTCCTTTCACTTCTCAGAAATGTGTCCCTTGGTGTTGATCTGCCACATAAAATTGAGCTGAATTATAAAGAGGTTTGTGGTTCCGGTACAGCAGAGCTGGACCCTCTGTTGCTTTATTGGTTTTAATCAGATTAAATGAACTGAAGTGAAACTAAAGGGTGTCTATAACAGCTTTTTACTGGAAGTTACTGGTTTATAGGTGCGCTTCAGTGCATCTTATGATTTCAACTTTTTATTTCCTGATCTTCTTCCAAACCAAATTAGAGGTGAGCAGAGAAATGGCGACCCATCACCAAACAAGAATAACTTTGTTTCCAGATACCATTTCTACACATTAAATCCACCATGTAATGAGCTGAGGAGTAGGTTATGCTTATTTCACAGAGATCATGTTGTTTCAAACAGCTGATCTTTATTTTTGTGCTACTGTAAGATCAATTTTCCAGCTAGTTTTATTGAGACGTAAAGACTCGTCTCATCGTTCTCACAGCCACATGGCTCCCTGCTGGATTCACACGCTTGGTTAGACTTTCATTACCGACATAAACAAACATGCTGTGCAGAGTTATCAAGAAGAGCCAACATGGCTGACATTCAGAGCGATCTGGCCCTCCTATTCTGCTCAGAACCGGCAGCTGGCCCGTTCAGACGGAGCTTACCGCTGGCATTTCAAGGCACAACACTTCGTAATTAAAGCTGAAACTGTTTCAGGTCTGTGTTTAAACAGCTTAGGCAGAAATGCCACAGTGGTGAGAAATTTTCTTTGTTTGAATACATTCTAATTAGAACTATTATGATAGATATTTACCAGTAATTACAATTATCAAAAAAATATCAAAATACCATATTTATGGTGTTTAAGTATTAAAATTTAATATTCTACATATTATTAGTACAAATTTAGTACTTCTAGTCAAATATTGCTATGATAATGAGGCTGAATGATGATTACTAATGTTGATTCACATATACAAATAAAAAAAGTAAGACAAACAACAAGGGAGGGTTGATAGTCATGCTTTCAATGCATTCAGCTACAGAACTGGTAAAACGTTTTTACCTGAGTTAAAACAAAACTTTTGATTTCATTTATGAAGGAAAACATTTATTCAAACCAACCCGTGGTACCTGAGAGAAGATGGTTTCAGGAAGCTGAAGAAGCCCTGCAGGGTTGTTTTGAGGCTACAGACTGGATTGCTCTGTGCAAGCCACATGGTGAGGATATCAATGCAATGACTGAGTGGTTGACCGACTATATAAACTTCTGTGTGGACAAGATTATTCTCACCCGAACAGGGAGATACTTCCCTAATAACAAACCCTGGATCACCAGTGAGCTGATGGAACTGTTTAACAAGAAAAAAGAGCCTTCAGGGAGTGAGACAGAGAGTTATTGAGGAGTATACAGAAGCAGCTTAAAGTCAAAATTAGAGACAGCAAGGAGAAGTACAAAAAGAAGCTGGAGAGTAAACTAAACTACAGAGGAACAATTTCAGAGATGTAATAACAATAATGGATAAATAATATGTTTTATTTATTAGTGCCTTTCAAGACACCCAAGGACACTGTACAAGATTAAAAACAATACACGATACACTAAAAATAAAAACAAATGTGAGGTCAGGGATGAAGAAGATCACAAGGAGGATCAGATGGATGGAGGTCTGAACAGAACCATTGAGCTGAACACATTCTTCAACAGGTTGAGTTCAGGAAAAAGCCACGCATCCTCCTTTGCTGCGCCAGCCAACCAGAGCCCCCACTCTCCTTTGACCCACAGCTTTCCTGTGAAACCTCAAATGTTTTAACTTTCATCTCAGTCATGGGCTCTTCTGCTTCCACAAGTTGGTCCTCAACCCAATCAGGTTGAAATCCAACCGTCCCCACTATCACTTGTCTGTCTCTAGAAGTCAGGTGGAGGGGCAGCTGAACCAGAACCAGGCTGCAGGTCCAGATGATGTCAGCCCCAGAGTCCTGAAGCCCTCTTGGAGGGTGGGGTATCTTCAGCCATGAGCTTTAAAAGCAGTGATTTTATAAAGCTCAACAAGCTGATAAAGAAGGTTGGTTCTGGTTCTGGAGATGATGGTGCAAAGAAGGATTCTTCATGAAACAAACATTATGGAGAACCCTGATTATTCTCTTCATCAAACTGTTCTACAACAATAAAGTGTCTGTGTCAGAGGCGTCTTCTGAGCCACTGTAACACAGACCTCTACAGTAGATCCTTCCTGCCCACACCCATCAGCATCTACAACAACTTTTAAAAGAAACTTGTATCAACTGAGTTACAACAACATTTAATTTCTGTCTGAGATCAGTAAAGGATGTTTGAACTGCTCACTGGTCACCATGCCTGGGTATGTTTCTACTGGACGGTTTGTGCTTTCGCTGGAGAGGTGGGTGGGAGTTGGTAACGCAGATTGTCTGAACAAAGTTAGATTGAAAAGCTGTAAAAGCTGCAGTCGATGTTTTTGTTAAGTTGTTGACTGGATTT
Organism: Anableps anableps; assembly: GCA_014839685.1. Taxonomy (NCBI): domain Eukaryota; kingdom Metazoa; phylum Chordata; class Actinopteri; order Cyprinodontiformes; family Anablepidae; genus Anableps; species Anableps anableps. The sequence goes on along the minus strand of CM026075.1, from coordinate 38,764,315 downwards.
AGTGGATTTTACTGGGTAAACGGTGAAAAATGAAACACACCTGATTTTGTTTGTGTTTGCAGCCGACAACCAAGCGGGAAGTGACACCAAGCTGACCGTGGAGGATCTGTTCAAACCGGAGTTCAAGGTGCATGACCCGGAGGCCAAATGGATCAATGGTGAGTTGATCTGCTCCCTGGGGTTTGTTTGAATCCAGGCCTGTGCAGTCTGAAGGCTCTGTTTGACGGGGAAGTCTCTGAATCATTCCAGGAGGGGAGCAGCAGCTTCTTCTGCTCACATATTTGCTCAAAACGCCACTCGACTCTTCCTTGACATTAATGACGACACGCTGAGATCTGAGCTCTCTTTGCAGAAGCAAACAACGGCGCCGCTTTAGTTGAGCGGAGCAGGAATGACATCCTGTCGGCTGCAGAACAAGGCTGCCGTGTTTCACCCCGGCTGCACCGTGCATCTCCTTATGCAAATCTAGACGTTCCCATTTAGATTCCCTGCGCTCCTTTCGCTCGTATTGATTCCTTATTTGCCAGAGGCGGGGTTGGTGTTGACTCTGGAAGACCTTGGCTGTAAATAAACAGCATCCAGCGGCGTGCGAGTGAATCCGATTTTAGTTTCAGTGGAGGTCTGAGGGAGAGGACGGAGCGGATCGAGGTTTGTTTTGGCTGCGTGACTCTGTTTGAGGCCGAAGGCAACGAGGGAGGGAGGAAGAAGGGCTTTCTGCCCGTCAATATTTCGTTCCTGGGTGACGTCTCTCCGCCATCTTTGCAGCGCCGTCTCATCCTGGGAGGAGACCGAGGCGAGACGGAGCGTGCATCAGTGCTGTCTGCTGAGGCAGTCAGAACAGGCTGGATGGACGGATGGATGGGTGGATGGATGGATGAGTGGATGGATGGATGAGTGGATGGATGGATGAGTGGATGGATGGATGGATGGATGAGTGGATGGACGGACGGATGGATGGATGGATGGATGAGTGGATGGATGGACGGACGGATGGATGGATGGATGGATGAGTGGATGGATGGATGAGTGGATGGACGGACGGATGGATGGATGGATGGATGAGTGGATGGATGGACGGACGGATGGATGAGTGGATGGATGGATGAGTGGATGGATGGATGGATGGACGAATGGATGAGTGGATGGATGGATGGATGGACGGATGGATAAGTGGATGGATGGACGAATGGATGAGTGGATGGATGGATGGATGGACGGATGGATAAGTGGATGGATGGACGAATGGATGAGTGGATGGATGGACGGACGGATGGATGGATGGATGGATGAGTGGATGGATGGATGAGTGGATGGATGGATGGAGAGTTTTTCTGTCTTCTCTTCACCCTCAGACGGGTCGGTCGGGTCGGTCGGGGGGGTCAGGGTGTGAGAGCCTCATTGTCCTGCTGCCACATGCGATTGGGGCCCGCCTCGGTCTGAGCATGCTCAGTCCGCTGCTGGCGGGCCCCCCCAGCGCGAGGAGCGGAGCACGTAGAACGCGTGAATCGAAGCTCCTCCTTCCAAACAGGAAGTTCTGCTGTGATGAGCAGAAGACGTCTCCGTGGCCGGCTGGTGGGTCGGCCGTGTCTGAGCTCCTCAGGGTCTGAAGCAGACTCGTCAGCTGATCCATGCCGTTTCAAGTCGTTACAGCTCCTCGAGTCTCACTGAGAACCGCAGACTCCACCCGCGGCGGGCTCCTCATTAGGCCCAGAATAAGCTGCACTGCAAGAGTTTATGAAGTACAATCAGCTGCAGGCACTAAAATACAATTTGTCTTATGACTGAGGCAAGAAAAGGTTCCTTTAAACCAGGGGTGTCCAAACTTTTTGTCATCATCAGCTCAACAGTTCTCAAGGGAAAAAAAATAAATTATTCTTAAAAACTGAAATCAGCAAAAATGTGGCGTTTTTGTTTTTTTACCTGATCAACCATAAACTAAGCTTGAGCTATTTGAATGAAACGCATAAAGTCGTGTTTTTGCTGGACCGGCATCGTAGATCCAACACTTCGAACTCTCTTTCCGTGTCTCCAGTTTATTATTCTGGGCTGCTTGAACAAAACTGAGATCATATTTCATCTTTTGTCAGCAATGAAAACAGGATGTAGGTCAGAGTCCGTCTGAAAACACGGGGTGGGGGCGCAAAAAAATCACTCCAGGGGCTGCAAATGGCCCCCGGACCCTACTTTGAATACCCTTGCTTTAAACAGAGCTCATCCACTGAAGGAATGCCGTTATTGCATTTTAGGCAATAAAGTGTTTAGTTTCTAATCTAAAGACAAACTGCATTGTTTGTTTGCATCTGTTTCTGATGCTGTATGAAATAAGAAATGAAGAGTCTGCAGAATGTGTCCGTTTTTAATCGGTTATTGTCAGAAAAGTCGATGAGGATGAGCATCGTTGCTCTGTGCCGTACAGGAAACCTCCGCCGCTCAGTCACCGCTCAATACTCGTTGCTACAAACTGGTTTCCACCGCCGCCCCCAGCCGCTCTGCTGCAGCCCGCATTCACGACGCTTTCAGCGGGCAGCTCCTGGAAAGAGCGGCGCAGCCGGGAGCAAACGGCTTGCGGTCAGTCGGTGTGGCAGCTCCCCGCAGACGGCGCTCCAGAGAGCTGCTGTCCCAGGAGCCGGAGGAGCCGGAGGAGCCGGAGGAACCTGAGGAACCTGCGGCTCTCAGCCGAGGTGGCTTCTGCTCCACCTTCCAGGAGCTGTGCCTCGTTCTGAACTTGTTCTGATTTCAGCTTCAGCTCTCTTGTTTGCCATAAAATGGACCGCTGGTGGTAAAACGCTCTGATTCCTGCCACATGTTCCCAGCCGAGGGCCGCAGGGGCCACAGACAAAATATGTGGAGAACCATGAACTTTGCGCATGTTTTTTCCCGCTTTTCCTCCCTGCCCAGTAATTCCTGCATCCAGCGCAGTCGTTTAGTTTCACTCTTTCTACGAAGTTGCTGTTTTCCTCTCCAGCGGCGGGACAGTGCAGAAACTGCCGAGGAGGAGTGCTGCGGTTGGCCCCCCTCCAGCGCGGCATATGGCGCTTGCCCTCTGTTTGCGCCGCTGCCTGCAGTAAACAGGATTCATGGTCGTTTGTATGAAGATGACTGGTTCATGATGTCTCTCTGCTGTTCCGATCCAGAAGCAGAAGCAGAACTGTCTGTGCTGCTGTCTTCACTGGATGACTGATCGCTCTGCAGCAGATCTTCTCCCTCTGAACCTTCAAGCCACCGTGATTTTCTTTCTTGTACTTAATTAGCTCCGTGGTTGGTCTGATTAAAGTGGAGGCCCCGGCAGCAGGAGGTCAGGGTGCAGCCGGTGATCAGGTGAGCGCTGCAGCGTCTGGACCTGCAGGAAGTAGCCGCGCTCCCGTCCTGGTTGTTGTTTTCCGTCCGGATGCGGCTGCGGCTCCGTTCCTGGGGGCTAATTAGAAGCCGCAGGCTCCGGCGCCCCCCATTAATTAACGCCAGAGCCTCCCAGAGCCGCCGCTGTTTGTTGGGCTCTGCTGGAGCGTGAAGGTTGTTCACGGCCGCATGCGGATGCTGGACGGACGGCGCCTCATTTCTGCAGCTCCTGACATTCCCATTACGACTGGTGCAGGCTGCTGATGAACAGACAGACTGGACTGTGTGTCCGGGCCCTGCCGGGTGGGAGCCGGAGCCGTCGGGAGGCTGATGGCTGGCTGCGGGGATCAGCGCGTCCAGCGGTCCTTCAGGAGCTGACGGTCCCACCAAACCCGGAGGCCCATTATCGGAAAACAGCTGAGAAGCGCAGCTCCACAAATAGCAAGTCAGTATAAATAGAGACGGGGGGGGGGGCTGTCACATCCAGCATGAAGGTGGCGAAACCTGGAGAATGAGACTGAGAAAGCCACAGAGACTGAGAGCAGAAACACCAGGCTGTGCTGCCGGGGCTGTTCACTGGACATGAACGACGTGGAGGAGAAATCATCTGTTCTGGAGCAGAAACATCATCTGAGGGCTTATATGAGATCAAAATGTCGTCCTGTGGTCAAAAGTACCTTGAACCCACACGGCTCTTCCATGTTCGACAATCTGTGGAGCGCCGTTTGTGAAGTTACAGTAAAAACTGAACAGCAGACGTTTATGTAGAGGTCTGCAAGACCAGGCTTTTATTTTGAAAGGCCTCTTCCACTTATCGGAAACTTAATTTGCATATTAGCTAAATATTTAGCTAGCAAGCTAAACATTTAGTTAGCAAGCAATATTTAGCTAGCAAGCTAAACATATAGCAAGTGTAGGAGATGTTTCTTTTTTTTGTTAAGCCTTTAAATTGAGCTTATTAGTTTACTGGTATTGCATATTTTCTGGTGGATTTCTAACTATTATTTTTTTGTTTCTTTCAGTTGTTTGGAATAAATTTGTAGGTTAGTAATTTGCTTAGTCTATATGTGTGTTTGTTTGGGACGTGGGTATTTCATGTATAAAAACGCAGGCTTTAGGCAGCTCAGGATGCACGTGGGTGGGCATCTGGTTTGTCACCAGTGTCAGCCAGTCGGCAGGCCAGTCAGCCAGTCCGTGGCTGAGCGGTGGGCCAATCAGAGCAGGAGACACAGAGGAGATCCTGGGAACGTCTATCATGTTGTTTGCCTGCAAACCTGGAATAAATCCACCACAGAGCTGCATTTTTTGATGTTTTACGCTTTTTTGTACTTGGTAAACCAGAAACCAGCGATGCATGAAGCGACTGTTTTAATGACCTTCGTCTTCAGTTTGATCCCCTAAAGCTGCAGTAACTTGAACAAAAATAGGGGTGAGCAGTGCCACTCAGAACTAAGACCCGCCTCCTGGCTCTGATTGGTTGTTTCTCGATAGCACTGGGAGCACTGGGAGAAGGCAGAGGAGCTCGATCTTTGTACAGATTATCTGTCTCACACCATTCTGTCACGGCATGGTGACAGTTTCAACAAATGTGTAGAAAAATATTTTTTATCAAAGTTACTGCAGCTTTAAGTTTTTTAGTTTTCATGGACAAATAGTCAGAACAGCAAGCAATATCTAGCTAGCAAGCGAAATAATTAGCTAGCAAACCTAAATACTTAACTAGCTAGCTCAGTACTTAGCTTTGCTGCAGTGTGTGTGTGTGTGTGTGTGTGTGTGTGTTAGCGTGATAGCTACACAGAATATACAGTGCATAGAAAGTCCCAGCCGGGGACTGGAGTTGTGATTGAGCTTTAGCCATGAACCCCCAGCTGCAGACGCTGTTCTGCAGTGCCCCTGTCCCATCAATGAATAAAAATACGATAATAGCGCCTGGGGCCAGATTTTAAATGGAGGAAGAGAGATTTTCTGGTGATCTGACTGAATGTCAACCGAGGAATAGAACGACGCATGCCATGCGTCTCCGTCTCCACAGTTGCTCTCAGATTTTCCAGTTTCGTGTGAAAGCGCCTGCTAGCAGCTCCCTGCCGCTGGTGTTTGGGTGCAGTGGACTCTTCTGAGCCAGATGATTTATATTATGGGCTTTAAATCTGTAAAACGTTTCTCATCGCTGCGGCGCTTTGATTTAGACGCGTCTGAGTGCGTTCGGTGAGGAGCTGCAGATGAAGCTTGTTTGGAGAGCAATAAATAAAGAGAAATTATTAAAGAAACACTTGAAAGCAGCAGTTACTCTGAATAGTGTTTTCATCAGACCTTAAAACACTCAGGTTATACTAAGAACACTCCTAACACTATATTAACTATGCAGGCTGTCTCAGCAGTCATTAAGCACCACTCAAGCACTTCAGCAGATAGAAGGTAGACCCCGCTCCAACACGCAGGCAGCCCATACAAATGAAAGCTAATCTGTGAGGCGTAGCCGCCTAGCAAGGTGCGCTCTTTGAATATAATTTAAAATGTGATTAGGCTGCAGTCATCCGCTTCACACCCTGACATCAAAGGGAAGCCATGAGCTGAATAATGAGGATAAACTGATCGTTCTGACTGTGGAGAATAACATGAATAACTTGTTCATCAGAGGCAGACATGAAGAGAAACATCCCAGCATGCTTTTATTCACGCTGCTCCACGGTTATTAATAAGTAATTGTGTTTATGTGGAGTAGTGCAGCGTTTTCTGTCCCTTTCTGATGCAGTGTTAACAAACAGGGAGAGCAGGTGCAGCTGCTCAGGTTAACAGTTTATTCCTGCCAACTTGAAGAAACCGGACATTTTGACGAAGAGCGTCTCCTTTATCTGTGAAACGCACTGAAGGAGGAGGGGCTGCTGAGTCACTGGTTGCTATGGTGATTTCTGCCTCCCTTCAGGGCAGCGGGACGGGAGGAGACAGAGCAGCAAACATGACGTCGAGCTCAAACGAACAGCTGTGGTCCAAAAACTCCACATCTGACACTGACTGAGTGTAAAACATGAATAAATACATCACAGTGCAGCTTTCTGTTGTTTGCAAAAAGATGTCAAATGTGTCGCCCCCTAGTGACAGCACAGAATAAGGAAGGACCGAGTGAGCGCTCCTACTTTGCCCAAAGATCCTCAGAAAACAAAGGAGGAGGATAGGTTCCTGGTAAAACCGGTTTAATGAGCTGCTTTTATTAAATGTGCTCGATGCCAGAACGGACTGCCATGTTTGCTGAGCTTCTCTTCGCGCCTGCATCCCTCTGTGACCTCCAGCATACTGACCAGCATCATCAGTGTCCGGTGTTAGCATCTGCTGCTCGGAGACGCTCTCCAACCAGCTGGATGTTTCATTAGCAGGGAAAATGCACGCTCATAACACCTGGAGTATATTAGCCAACAGTCTTACAGCAAACGGTCCCTGGAGATGTGGATAAAGTAGAGCTGCAACAGTTAATCTGATGACTCGATTATTGAAATACTAATAACTGGAGAACAGACTCCAGAAGGCCTCGGCTGAAAGAGCAGCAGGCGGAGCAGCGACGAAGCCAGAACCGAACAGCAAACATCAACATTTCTGATAAAAACCCAGAACTCCTCCAGAGGCAGCTTCACCTGCTGCACATTCTGGAGATAAACCTGCTATTAATCCCCTTTTCCTGCCCAGTTATTAACCAGTTGATCTACCAGTAACCAGCGGAGCCGTCCTCCGCCGGTGCCCAGTTATTAACCAGTTAATCTACCAGTAACCAGCGGAGCCGTCCTCCACTGGTGCCCAGTCCAGCAGGAAGAGCTGAGCTGTTCTCAGGCTAGAAGGATCCATTCAGCTGCAGATGATCAGTCCATCACTGGAGGAACGATGCTGCTGCTTCCAGCCCAGAGAAGGCTGATGTTCTGATGCAGAAGGAATCACTGATTAGTTTTAATGTATTTATGATGTTGTATAAAATACGCTTCAGTGGTTTAATGAACAATCTGCAGGACGTGTTAATTATTCATCGATGAAAGGCCAGAACCATGGATGATAAAATAATCTATAATGGGTTATATTGAGACAGTGATGATGATGATGATATTTGTGATTCCAGTTTTGATGATCCGACCCAGAGCTCAGAGAATCAGTGACCTCTGACCTTTTTCAGTTCATAAAGAAAGCAGCTTCCCCAGAAAGCTGCCCGGAGTCTGGACCAGCTGAGCAGCCGACCGCCATGGTGACTGCCGTTTCCTGGCCAATCAGAGGCGGCGCTGGGAGCCGCTGGCGCCGGCTGGCGTGCAGCGGGTTGGACCCTCAGAGGCCGTCGGCGACAGGCCCCAGCTCCCGCCGCCCGAAGCTCCGCCTGGAAGTCACCCAGCAGAAATACGTAGCCCTGGTCTGCTGAGAGTGCGGTTGACCCGTCTGGATCGCTGTGGTCGTCTGCCCTCAGCTGTTCGTCCGGTAAGGCTGCTGCTTCCGTGCGTTCGGCCCGGTTCTGAGGACCCGCTGATGAAAGAGCTTGAGGGGGACAGGACGACTGCAGCGAGCAACATGGCCGCCCACCGCGTCCCCTCCGTGGTTCCCCTGAGGTGGAGCGGGTCCGGGCTTTAGCACCGGGTCTGGTTCCACCGGTCTCCAGGCCAACAGGAAGAAGGAGAGCGCGCGAAGCTTTGGTTTGAAGTCTGACGTTCCCTGAGCAGAACATTTCACATGGCAGGGACGTAAACCGAGCGGCTCAGTTCCCCCAGCCAAACCTGCGGGCCGGGCCCCGCAGCTCAGTCTGGATCCTCCGTCTGCACGCAGTAAATCATCAACTGCCACAACTGGGGAAACTGGGAGATTATTGGCGGGAAGGGCAGGACGGCTGCGGCTGAGATGACAAACAAACAAAGCAAAGAGGCTGAGAGGAAACCTGAAGCCGACATAGACAGCAAACAGAAAGAAACACTCGTCGAGCAAAACAAATCCAAAGCGCAAGCAGCGAGGATAAATGAACCGACGTGAAATAACAGCTCGAAACAAGAATGTCTGCTGCAGCCCGCTGGGGCATGGTGCTGCCAGTTCGCCCACCTGGCCCGGTGGGGTCCACGTCACACTCAGCCGCCTGCTGTTCCCCAGCACGTCGCTGTGTGTTGCCTCTTCATTATTAACTTGCGACGTGTGCAGCACACGGAAATGCGTTGCCCTGGTGGAGGAAAGTTTGTTGCTGGTCGAGCTTTTTCCCAGTGTTTACCCCGGTGCTGTGATTCCTGGAGGATATTCTCCGCATTTTATGGATGATTTGAGCATTTTACCGCCTGGTTGCTGCGGAGAATCCTCTCAGGGTGACCCAGTTACGCTTCAACAACCGTACGACGGAGTTTTAGGGCCAGGCTAGGAAAAAAACAGCTATTATCAGCATAAAGTCATAATATCACAAGAATAAAGTCGTAATAATGAGCGAATTAAGTCATAATGTTACAAGCATATAGCTGGAACAATACGGGGAAAAAGTCATGACAAATCAAGTTGAAATATGAGAATAAAGCCAAATGAACACGAGAATAAAGCCGTAACTTTAGCGGAATAAAGTCGTAATATTAGCGGAATAAAATCGTAACTTTAGCAGAATAATGTGTTAATATTAGCGGAATAAAGTCGTAACATTAGCGGAATAAAGCCGTAACTTTAGCGGAATAAAGTCGTAATATTAGCGGAATAAAATCGTAACGTTAGCGGAACAAAGTCGTAACGTTAGCGGAACAAAGTCGTAACGTTAGCGGAACAAAGTCATAACGTTAGCGGAATAAAGTCGTAACGTTAGCGGAATAAAGTCGTAACTTTAGCGGAATAAAGTCGTAACATTAGCGGAATAAAGCCGTAACTTTAGCGGAATAAAGTCGTAATATTAGCGGAATAAAATCGTAACGTTAGCGGAACAAAGTCGTAACGTTAGCGGAACAAAGTCGTAACGTTAGCGGAATAAAGTCGTAACGTTAGCGGAATAAAGTCGTAACGTTAGCGGAATAAAGTCGTAACTTTAGCGGAATAAAGTCGTAACTTTAGCGGAATAAAGCCGTAATGTTACTGGAATAACGTCGTATTGTTACCGGAATAAAGTCGTAACTTTAGCGGAATAAAGTCGTAACTTTAGCGGAATAAAGTCGTAACTTTAGCGGAATAAAGTCGTAACTTTAGCGGAATAAAGTCGTAATTTTAGCGGAATAAAGTCGTAATGTTACTGGTATAAAGTCGTAATGTTACTGGAATAAAGTCGTAACGTTAGCGGAACAAAGTCGTAACGTTAGCGGAACAAAGTCGTAACGTTAGCGGAACAAAGTCGTAACTTTAGCGGAATAAAGTCGTAACGTTAGCGGAATAAAGTCGTATTATTAGCGGAATAAAGTCGTAATTTTAGCAGAATAAAGTCGTAATGTTACTGGTATAAAGTTGTAATGTTACTGGAATAAAGTCGTAACGTTAGCGGAACAAAGTCGTAACGTTAGCGGAACAAAGTCGTAACTTTAGCGGAATAAAGTCGTAATTTTAGTGGAATAAAGTCCAAACGCTGCAGCTGTGGTCCATCTTCGCGCCAGTGAGCTCACCAGGTTGATGGTTTTGACGGTTTTAACAGCTGAATCTACAATCACTCAGGTTAGGCATGTCTGATATTATTAACTGGAGTGAAGGCTCTGTAAGGTGGAAAATATTTAATTAAATGTTGATATTTCAACATTTGGATGATTATTTATTTCCATATATTTTACTGAATTGCGCAGAATCGTGAACCAGTGTTCACCGTGGGTGTGCATGACATGCGATGCAATATGGGCGCCACGCTCGCGGGGGCGCCAGGTCTGTGGTGGAACTATTATTCTTCGTCTGTGTTTAATAGCTGTTTGCGCGTGTGCTCCTCCTCCCCTTCACCTCCCCTCCTGTCTCTTCCTCCCCCACACACTGAAGGCGCTCCCCTAATGTTTCTGCATACACCTCAGAAAGTACATAGCTGCACCTGAGTGCTCAGTTTGTTGTCATGGAAACGTGTTTATGAGTATAAAACTGAATTTGAGCTTTTATTACTCCCATCACCTGTGGGGGGAGCTAGAGAGCCTCACAGATCTAAAAGTTCCCTAATTAAAACATCTTCTTCTCTCTTTGACCAAAGTTAACCTGATTTTCACCTCAGCATTAACAGGCTGTTAAACTACGGATTAGATGGTTTCTGTAAAAATGTTTTGCTAATTATCTCAAATTTATCTGCAAATATTTTTAAAAATCCTGTTTTGTTCATTTTTGAACATGAAAACACAAAAACCTGAACTAGAGTGCGGCTGATATGTCAGCTGGACATGAACGAGGTTATTTTCCATGTTTTTAAATACCAGTGCTGGTACCGGCCGTAGAAGACGTGCTCCAGTACCTGAACTGGTTGTTGATCAGGCTCGTCAGCTCACTGAAGAGCCTTTAAATTCACCAGGAGGATCTCTGAAGCAGACACGGAGGAGTTAGACATGGGGTTGCTGCAGCTCTGAACCATTACTGACTCATTCAGAGCCAATCACACGCGCTGCTTGGACACAAGCCCAACAACCCGCTGCAATGATTCAGACCAGCGTGTTAAATAAAGCTCAGTAATTAATTAAATCTCTGCATTGATGGAGCCTAAAAGGGTGACGCTGGTGCGAAGGGGTTGTGTTAATCTGTCTCTTAATCTAATCAGAGGTGTTGCTCGTTTATTCGAGTGCAGGAGGGACGGAGTCGGTCGTTGGCCCCCGGATCTCTGATCTGCTGTTATTTCGTCGGTCGCAGCAGAAGACCTGCTGCCGTTTCTGCCGAGTCACTTTCAGATGCAGAAACGGGACATAAAGATAGATTTCAGTTTAATAAACAGCTGGTTAACGGGAGAGACGTCCTGCCATCACTGAAAACCAACCTGTTAACTGGAACCAGTAATGACTCAGCTGCAGCCTTGAGACGACGTTAGCTGTGAAGTGGCGCTACATAAATAAATGGAACTGAGTTCTCGACCGCCAGGATCATTCTGTCCAACAAATCAGAGCTTACCTCAACAACTGAATCGTTTTCTGCCCTTCATCACACCTGCTTCACGAAACGCCTCAGCGCTGGAGTTCGGTGAGGGGTTGAAGTCCACCCGCAGCTGTTAGCTGCTGACTCGCCAGGTGACGGCTGCCTCGGCCGAGTGGTGTTCGGATAAATCAGCAGAAAAAGCAGCTGAAACTTTATGATGTTCAAGCTCAGCGTTCAGTTCATGAAGGCGTGTTCGGTTAACTGGCACCAAACTAAAACCTCTTGAGAACTGAGTTATCAACAAGTCACATCAAAACAGAGCAAACATGCTAATGTTAGCCTAGCCTAGCACTGAAACAAACTGCTCTCGGTGGAAATAAGTATCTGTCCAGAAAAACTGGAGACTTCTTGAGTGAACTGAATGGGTTACCATGACAACAGTGATGTAAACTCAGGACTGGGGAATAACTTTTTGCACTGGTGTCCCTAACTTTTTTGGGTGCACCAGCACAACCGCATCGCATGTAACACTGCTGTTTTACAGTTTCACTTTTTTCTTCAATCACAATATTGACTTGTAAATGATTAATTATCAATCTGGTAAGCATAAAGTTCCTTCTTTGAAGCAGAATTGTACAAAACAAGTAACTTAGTGGAAAAGTGTTTAAAGTGCTTCAGTGAGCTGAAATTTCAACTTAAAAACCTCTCAAGATAAAATAAATGAAGGAGGTGATGAAATAAAGGAAAATCTAATGTATAATGGAACGTTTAAACACCACCGCAGCTCATGAACCGAACATTTCATCACATTCAAGTCATGTTTCTGGTGGAAAATGTTTCCGGACTTGTGCAACACAGCAGGCACCGTTCGCCCAGCTCGTCGTGACATCGCCTGGTGGGCTGCTGCTGCGGGGAGATGCGGCACCTGGGCGACGGGGCGTGAGTGCTTCATCGGGTTCTGGTTGCAGTCAGGCGGAGCACGGTGCGAAGGAGAGGCGGCGGAGCACGTTCTGAAACTTACCTGAACAGGTTGTCGTTTCCCCACCGAAGCCCCTCCTCCTCGGGCGTGGCTCTTCTTCCCGAGGCCGCCCCAGCCGGCTTCGTTCCCCGATCCTGCGCGGCTCCACGTCCGGGTCAGCGCAGGCTGGACCAACCGCGCATTGCACGCAGAACTGCGTTCGTTGCGTGAGCGAAGGCCGGACCCCGCCAGCCGCAGACAGCAGCATGTCGGCCTTTGGAGCGGAATGGCGGGGATTTCACAGCCCTGCCAGCAGCAGGTCAGCAGTGAAGAAGAGACGACGCAGGCAGGCCAGCGTTCTGTCGGAGCCACAGCTTTACGCCGGCCGGAGGGAAACGGGGGAAACGCGACATCAGTTTGGCCTGATGTGCATTTTATTCTTAGTTTGGGTTTTTCTTTTCAATACACTTCATGCGTGGACGTTGGTTTCCATCTTTTGACTGCGTTTCTTAAATGCAAAGGTTGCAGATGTTTAAAGAAATAGAAATAAAGTGTCTCAACATACATTGATTTTTCACATATGGCAAACTGTGTCATGTTTTGGTCAGCAGTGACTTACTATAGGACAAAATGAAACATCTGGGTTTAGTTGAGTCTGTCGCTGAGCCACAGGGAGACTTGTTTTACCCCCTCCAATGATTGCTTTTAGGTGCTCTATTGAGAAATTAGGTCACATTTGCAACCAGAAGGCCGTGAAACTGTGTCAAAGTGGTGAAACATGGTTTTATTTTGCTGAACACAGCTTTGATTCTGTCGAAGAGCCGGACTGGACCGAATATCTGCAAACTCCTGATCGTAAGTGAGTGGTTTGGTGCCGAGACATCTCCTCTGGCCGGTGCTGAACTCTACACTTCACCGTCTCTCTTCTGCAGACTGAGAGCTTCCAGCAGGCAGGCTGAGGAACCGAGGGGGACAATGGCCGTGTCAGAGTGTGGAGAGGATAATTAGCAGCTCCTCCTTCTCCACTCTCCTCTATAGTCTCTGAAACAAAGGAACCGATCCAGATTTCTACCTTTCCAAGGTTCTCTTGGAAATCCTGCTGGGTCTGGGTGTTTTCTCTCAGATTTCCAAGCTTTTAAATCCTCATGAAAATGTTAGTTGGTCATTTTTCTGAAGGCTGAGGATCATCAGCTCGTGTGTCTCTGAAGGCTCTTGGCCTTAAAGCTGCTGCGACATCCTCCTCAGACCGCAGCTCGTTAACGTCTGCAGCACTTGGTGTCGTCTGCATCTCTAACCGTGTTGCCACGCAACGCTAAATAAGCCGGGGTGTCATTAATGTTCGATCAGCCTCGCTCGTCCCAAAGCTGCAGCTCAGCATCCTGGAGCAGAACGGCCTCCGGCTTCCATCAGCAGATTGTATCTCAAACGTCTCTCGCCCGTCACATGTAGAGCTTCAGGTCAGGGTTCTTGTTGCTTTTCCTCCAGGAAATAAAGGCTTTTAAAGAGCTATTCTGAAGCAGCACACAGAGCTGTTGCGGCTGACTGAAAGGCGTCGAGCAGCGAAGAAGTTGTTTTCCGTCAGAGATCGTGCCCGGCAGCAGCTGCTGCTTTGTTTACTGTCAGCATCTGCAGAAGCAAAGATCACCGCTCCATCTTTAACAAGCTGGCTTTGAGCTTGACCAGCTGCGACGTTCACTGGGGCCCCTCAGGGAGAGCAGATGCAGCTTTCAGCTTTTACACAACCACGGCTAAATAATTCACGTTTTGCTCTGCGTGTTGCGTTGCTGCCCGACTCGTCAGCCTCCAGTCCTGATCTGACCCAGGAAACGTCTGCAGTTTTGCTTCCATTTTGCTTCACATTGTGTCCGACCTCCTTGGAGGCTGCAGCCAGAACGCCTGCAGCAAGGTTTGCTGAGACGAGCTATGATTGGACGCAACTCTCAAAACTCAGGAGTCATTGCAGCGCGCTCTGGCCTGGATGGAGATGATGGGAGAGGAAAGAGCTCTGAGAGATGAATGAAGGTGAAAACTGAAAGAGGAGCGTCCTTGTTCTTGAATATTTCATCATGAATCTGTTTCCAGGAGAAGGACTGCGGAGGTTTTTAAAAATAAAAACCCCAGGAACCGGGTAGAATCTACTCTGGACTTTCTCTGATCCACCAAAGGGCAACAAGCTCAAATACATTGGTGGGAACACTTCCGCTAACGTGCTAATCCGCTAATAGCAGAGCTAATTAGAAGCTTAGCATTTTTGCTGACTTTGGAAACATTTAGCGCACATCGCTTCCCCTAAATTCATTTTTCCGGATAAATTCTGAAAATTCTAACCTACTTGGCTGTTTTGTAAACTTTCAGCTGAATAAGGTTCCACATCTGTGTTGAAGTTTTATTTATTGACTATTAAGAATCCTTACAATATCTAGACGTTTATATTCATGCTCTTATTTTGAAGTCTGTTTACGCAGCAGTTCTGTTTCCTCTCCTCACCTTCTCTCGTTTTTTCGCAATAACTTTCTTTAAAACTAGAAACATACAGAAACAAAATAAAACACAGACAGTAGAGAACAAGATATAAACAAACAATATCTAAGGGCAGTATAGAACATCTAAATTATAATCTCAAAAATTAAACTGTTGCTCGACGGTTGTCTTTCAAGAGAAGATATAATTTCTGTTGCTTCATGTTGGTATAGCGCCTTAGCGTTAGCTTCCACTAAATATCGTGTTGGTGTAGCACCTTAGCTTTAGCCAAACGAATGTTTATGATTAGTGCTTTAGGGCTAGTGGTCCCTACCTTTGGTCAAATATCTACATGCACAACATTAATGTTTGATCAGTTGGTTTCTAGAAAGCTGCATCCCTTCTCTGGGTCCATGGCCTCATTCTGGTTGATATCGGACTGCTCTGCTTGGCAGAAGCGCTCGGGTTCATTTAAACTGGTTGATTTCCTCATGGGATTTCAGTATGGTTGAGGTTGGGGCTTTTAGGACAGCTACTTCCTGAAGCTCGTCTGTCTATTAGAGCCGGTTCTGATGAGTATTTGGGTCATTGTCCTGCTGGAACACCTGACTGGTGTCTAGAATCTAGCATCTAGAACCTTCAGAGACACATAAAGACAGTTACAAAGTCAGCCTTCTATCACCTGAAGAACATTTCCAGGATTAAAGGACTAATATCTCAACAAGATCTATAGAAACTCATCCATGCGTTTATCTTTAGGCACATTGATTACTGCAACAGTGTCTCCACAGGTCTGCCTAAAGAGTCAACCAGACAGCTACAGCTGATCCAGAACGCTGCTGCTGGTGTTCCCACTAAGACCAGGAAGATAGAGCACATCACCCCAGTTCTACAGTCCTTCCACTGGCTCCCTGGAGCTCAGAGAATAGACTTTAAAATACTTCTGTTTGTTTATAAATCACTGAATGGCTTAAAGACCTGTTGTTGTATCAACCTTCCAGTCCACTCAGGTCTTCTGGTTCTGGTCTGCTCTGCATCCCCAGAACCAGAACCAAACATGCAGAAGCAGCTTTCAGCTTCTATGTTCCTCTAATCTGGAACAAACTCCCAGAAAACTGCAAAACAGCCGAAATACTGAGTTCCTTTAAATCAAGGCTGAAACCCACCTGTTTAGAGCTGCCTTTGATTCGTAGGAAGTGGAACATTGAACTATATTTTCGAATTATATCTACTTGATGATATTTATGATTTTGATGCGTTGACATCTGCTTGATGACTCTGATGATTTTAATGCATTCTTGATTGATGTTTTTACGACGTAAAGCACTTTGAACTGCCTCGCTGCTGACATGTGCTGTACAGATAAACTTGACATGACTTGAGTAGAATCTAGGGAAGGTTCTCTTTCTTCATTACTTCAACACTTTTAGTGCAGCAGATAACTGAATATTTCAGCACTCTTTCACCTGCGGATACAAGAACTTGGCATAGATGTTCCCAGGAGCTAGCCTTTTTGAAAAAACAAAAAACAAAAACAAAACAACAAAACAAACTGTTAGGCACCGAAAAATTGAAGATGACTGCAATTTTTCAAGATGGCCGCCATGGTCGTTAAGGAAAAAAAACCTCACTTTGCCAATATTTATCACAGATGAAAACTCGTGGGGTCAAATCATATATAACTGGACCGATAGAAATCATATTTACTGATATTTTTAAAATTTTTCTAGATGGCTGCCATGGCTGTAATGGAGAATATGTGTTTGCACAAAAATCAGCAGCAGTTATTGCCAGTGGTGGGCACAGCTGACCACTAAGTTAGCTTCACTTACCACTAACTCACTGACCAAGAGTCTTATTTCCGCTAACGCTAAACACATTAAAAATATTAGCAGAAACTAACACTAAATTTGCTAAACAAATAAAAATATTTTCCCTATGCTAACACTAATCTGCTAAACACAAAAAAATTAGCAGAAGCTAACACTAACCATTAAGACGACTGTCTCCCAGTCTGTCTCTCGTCTTCAGCTCCTTCCAGTGGCGACTGGTTGAGACTCGCTGACAGCAAAGTCCTCAGTTTCTGATTCTGCTCCATATTATTACTTTAAAGTTGGATGAACAGGACGACCAAAGTGGAAAACATCTGATGTGATATAAAGTTCATCCACGTCATGAAGATGGGGACATTTTATGGCAATGACTGGTTTAAAAGGCTCAAAAACAGCGGCCATCTTGAAAAATGGCCGTCATCCTGAAAACACACAACCTGAGCATGCTAATGTTTATGCTAGCATCCTTATAACTACGAGGGCTGAGCACCACTACCACTAGTAGCCGACCAGCCCCACAGCATGATGCTACCTCCACCATGCTGGACAGTTAATGCAGGTTTCTGAGGTTTGAAAGCCTCTGCTTGACTTCTTCTCGTCCAGACGGCTCAGTCTTTATGACCAGCAAACCTGAGAAATCTGTCTTGTCCCTGTGGACACCGTCTCAGTCCATGGTTAAACTGTCTTCTCTGTGGACGGTTTGCTGGTGTTACTGGGAATGGTTCCTGAACCAGTGTCCTTTCACCTGCAGCTGGTGTTTGTTTCTGCTACTGGGACAGATGCGTCTTTAACTGGTCCAGATCACAGCTCTCTGTATCTGGGAGCAAATATGAACCGAAACTTCTCATATATATATATATATATATATATATATATATATATATATATATATATATATATATATATATATATATAAGATCTATGCTGCTTGTTTTATTCCAGAAACTCCTGTGGTTAAGAAGCAGCAGCATTATCTCTGTCAGCTCTGTCTGGAGTCTGCTGGCAGCATTTAAATGTCTCATTTCGCGAAGGTTGTGACAGTTCTGTGGGAAGAAGACTCTGGAGCCTAAATGTTTTCTGAGGAAAATGTTTTCTATCCATCTTGGGACACAGAGACAGGAAATAATCTCCTGAGAGAGCTCTTTTCACTGTGGACGAACTCCTGCAGATCTTTAGTGTTTGTTTGATGGTTTACACACTGACACCGTGCAGGGATCAGTTCCACCAATCACAGAGTCCAAATCAAATCAAACTGATCACTTCTGCATATAAGCACTTGTTCTATTTGATCCAGTTCGCCAGTGTTTCTGCTCTACTCTGTGGACGACAGCACACAGTTGAAATCCTGTGAGTTGATGCTCTGCTGGAGGAAGACCTGCGCCTCGACGTGGAGCTGTGATCTTAATAGAAACCAGTCAAATAAATCTGAAATGTTCAGAAAAGGCTGAGTCTGCCGGACCGCTCTGCTGCTTCAGACGCTCCGAGGGTCACTGCAGGTCCTCCTCTGTCCGCCCAACGTTTCGTCACGCGAGCAGCGCTCTGAAGGCCCAGATGCTTTCTGAATGACGCTGATCTCACTGAGCGAGGTTCTGGGAAACATCTTCCAGAAAGCTTCAGAATTTTCCTAAAATGGGAGCTCCTTTTACTCTCTTTGGGAATGCGGAGCTGACTCTTCCCCACACAGACACACAGCTGAAGGATTTTCTGATGCAAATCTGGATAATAATAAACAATATTCATAAAAAGATGGACTAGGATGTGAAATCATCAGCTCCAGGTGAGAGCAAGCTGAGAGCTGCGGTGAGGTTCTGATGGCGCCGCCTCCAGTCACTTTAGAGCCAGTAGTAGGAAACAAAAGACTGCTGTCATCAGATGAAACCTGTAATGAAGAGGATGAAGGGTGATGAAGAGGAGATTAATGTGCTGGTTATTCTTCTGTTGGAGTTTGATCCTCAGCGTTTAGCTTGGAGCATAAAGCAGGCTGTCACTGCGTGACTCCCAGAGCTCTGCAGCCGTGCTTTCGCTGCTCATTTCCAGAAAACTCTGACAGGAGTCTTCAAAGCATCTCGAAACGGTACCAAGCAGGTTAATCAGGAGAGTAAGTGCAGTTATCAAAGCTCCTTCCTGCTGAGCTGATTTTCAAACCAGGAAGTTTTGATTTCAGCTGCAGAGGCTGATAAATACCTTCGATAAAACAGAGCAACAGCTTCAGCTGCAGGAAAATGTTAGCAGGTAAACAGGAAGATGGATCTCGGTCCAATCTTCTTAAACTGAACCACGCTGACCTTTACGTTGGAGGAATTCAAGCTAACCGTCTGCAGGCGGCGGCTGGCGTGCTCGGCGGCCATTTTTTAGGTCTGAGTTGAGTCGTTTCATTATTCATGGAGCTGCAGACGTGGAGCATTACTTATACATTAGAGTCTGTTCTTTTTTAGCTCTGAATGGTCCATTATTTAAAGAGACAAGTGCAGAGAGCCAGAGTAATGTTTTAAAGATCACTGCAGCCGGGTTCTTTTTATCAGCTCTAAATATTAATTCCTCTCCCGCCGGAGGAGCCCAGCTTTGGCTCCGCAGGACAGTCAAAGAAAATCATGTTGATAACTTCAAAACTGACACAAACTGAAAATACTGGGATTTATCGTGGCTTCTCATCAGTTGCCTCATAAAGGTAATCATAATTCAGCTCCGCATGAATGATCAGAGCGACCAAACCGGAGAAGGAGATTTAATCCAGATTCTGGATGATTTCCTGGATTAGAACCAAAACAAACAGTTTACATTCCTAAATCTAAACCCCCCCACTGAGGGAATCCACGTTTCGGTGAATTTTGCTTCCCAGTGATGAGAACCGCCTCCCTGCTCACAGTTCGGTTTTCCAAAGCTCCATTTCACAACAAACGTCGTCTGAAGGAACTTTACCATGAAATTTATTTCAATCCAATTAATCCAAGTTCTCCATGCATCAAGTTCTGTTTTTTACACAAACTTTAAAAAGAAAGTTTCCAGCTGAGGAGCCCGGCGGAGCGTCCAGTCGCTGTCCTGCAGCGTTCGCTCCTCCTGGCCAGCAGAGGGCGACAGTGGAGAGGAAAAACTCCCCTTTAACAGGAAGGAACCTCCAGCAGAACCAGAACCAGGCTCAGTACCAGCGGCCATCTGCCACGACCAACTGGAGGTTGGAGAGGACGGAGCAGAAGCACTGAACCAGGAGTACTTTCTGTGTTAGAGAGAAGTAGAAAGTTAACAGCAGGAGGAGAACGATCAGCTGATGGCAGCATCATCTCAGCTGAAGCGCTCCTCCAGGAAGGTCTCACCGCCAAGCAGAACCCAGACCAGGTGCACCTTCTATGGAGAGGAAACAGTTAACAGCTGAAATATCAGCAGTTAATGCAGATTGGAGAGTAGTAGGAGAAGAAAGAGAGGAGAAGTGGTGAGTTTGTCCTCCAGCAGCCTGTAGCATCCTCGAGTTTTCCGTCTCATCTTGATGTGGTGTCGTCCCCAGAACCGACGGCAGCACGGTTAAAAAACGTTCCGGACCGTGTGAACTGATGGGACTGTAATGGTTGACCCGATTTCCTCCATCTGAATGAGTCTCTGCTCACATCCCTCCAAGCTTCAGCGGCGAGGACAGACACCTGTCTTTAGAGACATGAAAGCAGAAAGTTTCCACACATGGTTTGTAAAGTTTGACAAAGTTCTGCCTGTTCCTCCCCGCTGAGCATTCTGGGGTTTGTAGTTCAGAACTGTTGATCTGCTTGGGCCAAGCCGGCACCTTCATCTGCCCGCTGCTTTGGAGGGAAGCACACGGCACATGAAGGTTCAGACTGAGAGCCGACTGAGCCTGAAACCAAAGTCTTGGATGAAGGATCAGTTTTACCTGGTACTGGCGCGGAATCAGAGCGGAAAGGCCCGAAGGACCCGGTTCTGGGACCTGAACGAGTCCCGTTGAGCGGCCAGCACAGCTGAAAGCAGAACACAGGAAAATATGGTTTATTAAAGTTAATTATAGAAAGAAAGGCAGAAGTTCACTGGGGGATCAACCAACACAAAGTCCAACTATGAAAGAAACTGAAACGATTAGCAGAGGATCTGACAAAGACGTCTGGCAACCAGTGACACAAGCCTGAGGAGTGATTATCTACCTTCAACTAGCGCCCGATGGACGTAGTCCCATCTTCTGTGCCTGGTTAATTGGGCTCCGTGCTGCAGTCCCTTGGAAACGTTGTTATTTATCTCCATGAACCCAAGATGGTTCCATCTGTGCCCAGAACCTCCTGACCCAGGTCCAAACTACATTTTGAAACAGTTTGAAAATGTAGAAGCAGAGAAACTGATTTTTGCTCAGTTTTAACCTGAAACTGCTTTGGGTTCCATCTTTATGGAGTAAATGTTCTGGTTCTGTCGGGCTTAGCTCTGGTACGGCTGGCTAGACCGACACAATGAAACGTGATTCATGAGCTGATGGGGAAATGTTCCTTTCTCACCGCTCAGTGATTACCAGGAGCAGGATTAGCGTGGCACATTGAGAACCGCAGGGTTCTGGTTTAGGTCCAGTTCTGATTTTGCTCTTTCTCGAACAATCTGCGGATGGACGGATGAATCAGGAGTAAATCTTCATGTGTTATGAAGGTATTTTTGTTCTGAACCAAACCGACATCGTCACGTCCACCTGGGTCTCTGCAGCTCAAACTCCACCATTTTTCAGCCGCCTTCTTTGATTTTAAACCTCGTTTGCCTTCGGCGTTGCTTCGCCACGTCTGTCCTGATAGATAAAACCCAACCGCTGCTTTGCTCTGGATGTTTCTGGGAGCTTTTCCTCACCCAGATGTTGTTCTTTCCAGATTCTGAAGTTATCTACAGGAACAGTGATGGCTACGTCATCAAGTTCAACCTTCTGACCAACGAGACCGAGATCATCCTGACCAACACAACATTTGTAAGTAAACACACCTTTTCTGTTCCACATGCTGCATAGATAAGCCTCGTGTCTTTATGTTTTATGCTGTGGCTCTCCGATCTCTGGTGCTGAGGTCACTGAGGTGGTTGAAAAAGTTCCTGGAGGTGGATGAGATTCGAGTTCCTTAAAGTTCTGGATGTTGTGGGGTTGTGTTGGTTGACACGACTCTACAATATCGCGTGAACATCGGGGCAGTTCCCCTGGATTGACAGACTGGGGTGGTGGTCCTCCTATTTTAAAAATGTTTTCCAACTACATCACCCTCCTAAGCCTCCCTGGTAAGGTCTATTCAGGGTTTCTGGATTCAGGAAGAGCAGTGTGGTTTTCGTCCTGGCCGTGGAACACTGGACCAGCTCTACACCCTCAGCAGAGTCCTGGAGGGTCCATGGGAGGGTCCGTGGTTTGCCCAGCCAGTCTACATGTGCTTTGTGGACTTGGAGAAGGTGTTCGACCATGGAATCCTGTGGGGGGTAGTCCGGGAGTATGGGGTACCAGGCTGTTACGTCCCTGTATGACCGGTGTCAGAGCTCGGTCCGCATCGCCAGCAGTAAGTCGGGATCATTCCCGGTGAGAGTTGGACTCCGCCAAGGCTGCCCTTTGTCACCGATTCTGTTCATAACCTTTCTAGGCGCAGCCAAGGTGTTGAGGGAATCCGCTCTGGTGGCCTTAGGATCACAGATGATGTGGTCCTATTGGCTTCATCAGGTCATGATCTACAGCTTTTTCTGGAACAGTTGAAATGAGCGTGAAGTTGCCGGGATGAGGATCAGTGCCTCCCATGGTCGGGGGGTTGGGGGGAGGTCATGCCCCCAGTGGAGGAGTTTAAGGATCTCGGGGTCTTGTTCAAAAAGAGAAGCTCTCGATTTACCCGTGGATCTACGTTCCTCCCTGCCTCCTGGACGCCTCCCTGGTGAGATGTTCTGGGCACGTCCCACCGGGAGGACACCCAGAGGAAGTCCCAGGACGCGCTGGAGGGACGACGTTTCTCGGCTGGCCTGGGATCGCCTTGGGATTCCCCCAGAGGAGCTGGCCCAAGGCTCAGAAATTGGGTTCCTCCGTTACTAAAAATCCTCGAGGCCCATTATCTGCCTTGACGCTTCGTTAAATATACTTTAATAACAAATACTGTTGGACTATTCAGCACACTGTGGTCTGGCTGGAAGGTTATTTGTGTTATACAGCAGCCTTCGCTTCCGCTATCGCCTATGCTGTTGACACGTGTATGCTAAGCTAAGCGTATTTTTAGCTGTGGAGGGAGATGCACCAAAAAGAAGCACCCAGAAATGGACAGAAATATGAAAACATTTTAAACTAAATCGAAATGACAACATAGTGCAGAATTAGCTTTCTACAACAGGAAGCCTCCATGTTGCAGCACCTGAATAGAAAACAGTCACTGCAGACATCGAACTCATCTGTAGTTACCGACAGGCGTCATTTATGTTCGCTTTGCAAATTACGTTTACCTGAATGCTTGATGATCTGTCATGTTACAGACGCACAAGGAGCTATATTTTAGCTAATGCTACATGTACCGACTAATCATAGTAGCTAGCTGGAAGGGTGTTAGGTAGGGCTGTGATGATTCCTCGAATGACTCGAGGACCTTGATTTTTAAAATTCCTTAAGGCTTCGTTAAATCATGTTTGACTGTTTAGCGCGCTGTGTTCTGGACAGATGATTATTTGTGTTGCGCAACGCTCTCACTTCTGCCTAGGAGCTGTTAACAAATGCTAAGTGTTATTTTTAGCTCTGGAGGGAGACATAGAGCACCAACAAGAAGCACCCAATAAACGACGGAAATGGTCAGAACTGTGGAAAGATTTTAAACTAAATCGAAATGACAACATAGTGCAGAATTAGCTTTCTACAACAGGAAGCCTCCACGTTGCAGCACCTGAATAGAAAACAGTCACTGCAGACATCAGACTGTAGTTTCCGACAGGCGTCATTTATGTTCGCTTTGCAAATTACGTTTACCTGAATGCTTGATGATCTGTCATGTTACAGACATACAAGGAGCTACACTACATGTGGTAACTCCTGGCGAAACACAGCGGCTACCTGAGAGCGTGCTGGCTAACGGTGTGTAAGTTGTGTGAAAAACCAACAGCTATGCAGCACTTACTGTAGCTGTGTCAGTTAAAGATGAAAGCGGAGCAACAGATTGACGGCAGGAGATGAAACCACTGGCCACAACATGACTGCCCATCCCTCAGACCATTAATGTACAAAGATGTGCAAAAGTATTGACACCCCCTGACCCTGTTCTTACATCACAAACTTCAATTTGCATCCATTGAGACACAAAGTTGTGCAGAAATATGAAAATAATTCAGTGTAATTATTTCTATGAGCGAAAATCTGAATAGTGTGGCATGCATTTGGATTCACCTCCCCTTCCTCTGATTCTCCTCAATGAAATCCACCTCCAAAGGTTCCTCATCACCACCCAGAGTCCAGATGTTCTGGTTCTGGCCTCAGAGGTTCTTCAGAGAACATCCAGCATCATGCAGACCAAGGAACCCAGCAGCAGGTCTGGAGAACCTGGTGGAGGTCGCTAGATTCGTCGCGAGTCACTTTTCTGAAAAATGTCGTGAGATTTGTTGCTTTTTTGAAAAAAAGTCACTAGTTTGGTCACTGGTTGCTTTTATTTTAAAAATTTCTAGATCTGTCGCCAGTCGCTTTATAGAAAAAAAGTTGTTAGATTTATCGTTAGTCACTTTTTTTTGGAAAAATAGTCGCTACATTTGCCGCTGGTTGTGATTTTGGAAAAAAAAAATCTGAGAATCTGTTTAAAAACTCTAAAACTAATGTTCTTAGATGTTCTTGATCCATCCTGACCGAGCTGGAGATGTTCAGCCAGAGACGGTTCTACATCTGCAGCGGCTGATTCAGAAGTAGATATTTAAATATAATAACTGAATTCTTGTGTTTCTGTTGTTTCAGGTGAACTTCAACGTGGCGAAGTTTTCTGTGTCTCCTGATCTGAAATACGTTCTGTTCGCCTACGACGTGAAACAGGCGAGTCCGTTAAAATCACTCGCATCAGCTGCAGCTTCCATCCTGCTTTCCTTTAAGTCTGCGTCTGATCGTGTTGGCTGTTGCCGTGGAAACAGAGCTTCACGCTTATCTTCTGCTGCTTTATTCTGCATTCACATCATCCGTGTGGTTTATTATTATTATTATCATGTATTATTGGTCTGTCTGGAGATAAATCCTCAGTTTAGTGTGAATTTAATTTAATCTGATTTTTTTCTGTTCATGAAGAGTTGATGGTGCAAAGAAGGATGTTGCATAAAGTTAAGAAAATTATGGACAACCCTGGACATCCTCTTCATGAGACTGTCATTGGAAGACAGAGTGTCTTCAGTCAGAGGCTTCTTCAGACTGGTTGTAAAACGGACTGCTACAGGAGGTCTTTCCTGCCCACAGCCATCGCCGTCTATAATAACTCCTGGACTAAATGAGTTACAGCAACATTTAATTTCCCTTTGGGATCAATAAAGGATTTTGAATTTGAAAATTAAATGTTTTCACCTGCAGGTTATAAATATAAAATCACTAAATTCAGACAATAAATATTTAGATGTTTTAATTTGGATGAAAATTATTTCCCTTATCAGGATCTGGACCTCCTGCTTTATATTGATTCAAAGAAATAAAACATTTTTTTACCAGACAGAAAAAGAAGAACACTAAGTTTTATCCTCGTCTGTTTTCTGTCAGCTGGAGGTGTTCATCCGGCCTTCTCCACCGTTCAGCTCCCGACTTTACAGCTGAAAACTGTATTAGAGAGGGCAGGAAGGACAAGCAGACCACTGCCGTAAACAGAGTGCTTTGGGGTCGTAAACTGTTCACGCAGAAGTCTGACTGCGGTCGCATTTAATTAGTCGCATAAACAACCACGCAGAAAACATCAGATTTCATCAGAAACTTGCAGTTAAGTATCAAGTTCAAGTAAACCTTATCGTCCCCAAGGGGCAGTTTGTTGTGCAGACAGCAGCAAAGACATAAAAGCAAAACGGAGACAAGTCCCTCCGGCGTGGCCTGGAACTGACCAGGGCCAGCGGCAGGCATGAAGGGCTTTCCGGTCTGTTCGTCTGGCGATGTGGCGTTTTGTATCTCCCTCCAGGCGGTAAAAGGGAGAATCTGCACACAGCTGGGATCAGCCAAAACGACCCAGCTTCCTTTAAGGACCTGGAATTATAAAAATCACTCAGCTCATTAAAAGACATGCCAGCAGTTTGCTGCTGCAAATCTTGACAATACTTTGCAG
Organism: Anableps anableps; assembly: GCA_014839685.1. NCBI lineage: Eukaryota > Metazoa > Chordata > Actinopteri > Cyprinodontiformes > Anablepidae > Anableps > Anableps anableps. The sequence goes on along the minus strand of CM026075.1, from coordinate 38,738,504 downwards.
GCGATTCTTATTTTTGATGGAAAGTGACCGTGCCAGCACATAAAAGCAAAGGTAACAAGAATGAAGCGTCTTCATAAACAGAGCTGACATTAAACGTACGAAGCTTATGATGACAGGGCAAACGCTGGTGAGCTTTCTTTACCTCGCGACCTGCCTGCGGCTCAAAGCTCAGTTCTTCATCGACGTCAGCTCGCAGGTTTTCTGCTCCACTGCTTGGTCGTTGGCCACCATGGAGACAGTGGGGATTCTCCCAAAAGCACTTTTCTTTTGTTTTCTTCACATTAAAGATTCTTGGCACCAGTTTGAAGTCATTGAAACCAAGCCATGTTCAGTGATTTCTCTGCTGAGACGTGAGACGACAGGATCACCAGCAAGCGTAGTAATGTGGTCCATCGTGATGGCGCTGGCAGGCCTTCAAATAAACGGACAGACGTCAAACACGCTCAGTCGCACACTGCTGCCACTCTGATATTGCCAAGACCTGCTGTGGTCCTGAAACATGGAGCTCCACAGGGCTCCGCTCTTGGTTCTGCTGTCTTTGGATCAGTTTCTCCACTTGAACGAGAGGACAGAGGACTCGAACATGAGGACATTATGTCCGGCAGAGGCTGGTTCTCCGGGTTCCTCGACACATTTAACCTTCGTGTAAAAGAGGAAGAAGAGGAAGACATGCAGGAAAGGCCCGGGGTCGGGATTTGAACCCAGGACTCCACTGATCTGTTCTTACTTGAACGATCTCTGAACAGATAAAACACTTTTTCTCCACAGTTTATTCAAAATCGGATTGGAAACACAATCAGTTTAATTTATTCAAGAGAAGGTTGAGCTGGTGCTGAGGAACGGTTCCATCTTCCTGAGATCACGAGAACATCTCACCATCATCTCACCGACGTCTTTTATTTGACCGGCTGGTGTCGAGGGAACTAAACGGCTGAAACACAAGGGTGTCCGGTCTCGCAGGAGGCGACGAGTTAACGTTCCTCCCTGGTCCACGTGAGAGCAGGGGTCACGTTGAGCCGCCGCAGGGCCGGATCGGGCCCCAATTACCGGCTTTCCATCAGAGCGGAGACGATGCCGGATGAGATATGCAGATGAGAGGCTCCGCCGTGGAGGGATGAAGTGTGGATTAGTGACACGGCCATTAATCAGAGCTCATCTGCATATTCTGGATAAGAGCTTCAGCTCAGCCTGGAATAATGCAGTCATTAGAGCTGAGAGCCACGTTTAGTTTTAGCTGCCGCACGTCTGTCTGCCGCTTCATAGCCACGCGAACGTCGCCCGTTCCCCCTGGGACGCAGCGGCGACAGGGGGCCTTTAGGATGAAACTTAGACCACCCAGCCGTCCGTCCGTCCGTCCATCCATCATCCATCTGTCCGTCCATCCATCCAGCCATCCATCTTCAGGGCTGTACAGGCTGCTCTGCTCTGGTTCTCATGGTGTAATGATGTTTCGTCCTCCTCTTCCAGCCTCTGTCCTGATAACGTCTCCCCTCTGTGCCCGTCGCGTCCCTGCAGACGCTCTCTGCCATGATGTGTTTCTCAGAGTGAATTAAAACGCCTCGGCCCACAGCTGTCACCCATGCAAATGAGACCGTTCGCAGATTGTATCACAGAGAGCAGCTGGTCGTCTGCTTTGTTTGAATATTTTCTCCTGATGTCATTATTGCTGCTGTCTGCAGGTTTACCGCCACTCCTACATGGCCTCCTACAGCATCTACAACATCCACACACGGTGAGTGTCTGAAGCCTGCCGTCTTTATGAGAGCAGCACATGCTTGTCCTGTTCCAGATGTTGGAAACTAGTTCATGCTAGCATCAGCTTCAGATGTTTAGATTCATCTGCAGTTCTTTAACTTTAGCTGCTGATGCATTCATTCGTACCTGGAGCCAGGATGCCTGCAGGGGAGGTGATAACTGAATATTTCAGCAAAATCTTTCACATGTGGAAACGAGCTGAACTTGGCACAGATGACCCCAGGGGCTAGCTTTGTTTTGAACAAAACAAACATTGGACACTGAAATTTTATTTTTGCACAACATTTGCCAGTATTTATCACAGATGAATACTTTTGGTGTCAAATCATACATACCTGGCAGCCATCTTGAAAAATGTCCGTCATCCTGAAATTCAAGCGGCTGATGGGAAAAATGTAAAACATACGAGCTGAGAGGTTAGCATGCTAATGTTTACGCTTGTATCCACTGCTGAAAGATGTTTGCAGTGGTACGCTGCACTAGTAGGAGGATCTTCAGACTGACCTGGTGGAGGGTCTTTGTAGATGGGACACATCGTTCCTCGGTCCTCTCTGGGCAGTATGTCGTCAGGATCAGCAGCAAGGACAGAAACTGAGAAAACAGCAGCCAAAGTCCAAAAAGCCCCCGAAAAGTGCTTGAGAGAGCCTGGAGAACCATTGATGAAGAGCTGTGTAACATGTTGCAGCAGCCCCTGTCTGCTTGGAGCTCCTGTCGCTCCACCAGGGCATGAACTCCTGATGTTTAACCCAAGGTTTGTGTGTTTTTAGGGAGGTTTGGGAGCTGGACCCTCCGGAGGTGGTGAACTCAGTCCTGCAGTACGCTGCATGGGGAGTCGCAGGCCAGCAACTGGTGAGGTCCAAGCAACCAGCCCCGGTTCTGCCTCAAACATCTCAGTTACTAACGTGAAGAACGAGAGCCTTAACTGTGGGAAGCATGCTTCCTCATTTTAATACGCTGCTTTCCTCTCCTTTAGTTGGTGAAGGCAGAAATTATTGGCTGCTTTTGCTTTTTATTGTCAAGTTTCAGTCCTAAATGCTGCATTTCTGTTTGTATACTGAATGAAGTTATTTGTTTTCCCTGAAACGAGAAAGCAGGAACGTGTACCAAGTTATTAGCTGAGACGAAAGGAAGGCTCCGACGAATCCTGTTTTGTTGCCCAGTTTGGGCAGGCCATCTGTTCTTCCCGTCCGACTCCTTCACTTACAGTGGCTTGCAAAAGTATTCATACCCTTTGAACTTTTCCATATTTTGTCACATTACAACAGCCATAAATATATTGAATTGGAATTTTTTTGTGAAAGACCAACATAAAGTGGCGACAGTGGAGAGGAACACTCCCCTTTAACAGGAAGGAACCTCCAGCAGAACCAGGACCAGGCTCAGTACCAGCAGCCATCTGCCACGACCCACTGGAGGTTGGAGAGGATGGAGCAGAAGCACTGAACCAGGAGTACTTTCTGTGTTAGAGAGAAGTAGAAAGTTAACAGCAGAAGGAGAACGATCAGCTGATGGCAGCATCATCTCAGCTGAAGCGCTGCTCCAGGAAGGCCTCACCGCCAAGCAGAACCCAGACCAGGTGCACCTTCTATGGAGAGGAAACAGTTAACAGCTGAAATATCAGCAGTTAATGCAGATTGGAGAGTAGTAGGAGAAGAAAGAGAGGAGAAGTGGTGAGTTTGTCCTCCAGCAGCCTGTAGCAGCAGAACCAGAACCAGGCTCAGGACGACCTCTGCCAGGCGAACCATCAGCTTCACCAGAGGAAAGTCTGAAGCCTCGTCTAGAAAGTAGACGGGGTGTCCGCCTCACGGACTGGAACTGGGAGCTAAAGGATCTGCCTCCCAGTCTACCTCCAGAACCTCCAGGAACCAGCAGTGGCCCTGCAGTCTGGTACCGCAGGGTTCTGGTGGGAACGTCTGGACCAGCAGGTCTCTGGTGGAGGATGGAGCTGATTATTCAGGGTTTATCTGAGAGAACCTGAGATTATAATCTGGATTAACAGGGAGCCGATGAAGGCAGGAGGAGGTGATCTCTGCTTTGAGTTTCCATCAGAACTCCTGCTGCGGCGTTCTGGATCCGCTGAAGGCTTTTAACTCCATCCTGAGGACGTCCTGACAGTAAAGAGTTGCAGTCGTCCAGCCCTGAAGGAACAGATGCAGGGACGAGTCCATTCATCCCCCCGTTTGATTTCCCCAAAAGATGCTTCACAGATGAGGTGTTGATGATCCATTCCAGCCTCTTATTGACTGCATGCTCTGTGTGTGCAGATCTACATATTTGAAAACAACATCTACTACAGATCCCACGTGAAGAGCAACTCGCTGCGGCTGACGTCTTCAGGGAAGGAAGGAGTCATCTTCAATGGAATCGCCGACTGGCTCTATGAAGGTTCTGATTCTGTTTCTACTCCGTCTAGAACCAGAACCGGGTCGTTTTCTGCCATCACAATAAAAGATTCTTGGCGTCAGTTCTAGATCAGAGGTCTTCAACGTGGGGGTCGCAAAATTCAGAGTAATGTCTAGTTATTAATAATTAATTCATTCCTGCGTTTGAGTCACACAGCCTCAGTCACTGCTTCAGCCCCACTGTGCCTCTCTTTCAAAACTGATTTATGGAGAAGGTTCAGGCAAAGTACTTACATGATTGAATTGACATTGTTCAATTATTTCATGAAGTTTATTTGTAGATCTAAATATCTCGAGTATTTTTAATCACTTTTGCCCTGCCAAATTCCTTTCTTCTACTGCCCAGCCGGATCGCACATCACCTAATATGCAAATTAGGCGATGACATCACATCTGGCGACATCTAGCAACTTTTAGGACAACCAATAATTGCTTTTCTTGCTGAGGAGTTGGCAACAGCGCTTATTTTTGTTTAATTACAGGTTGGTAACCTCCACCAAGCCCATGGATATGATTCCCATAAATTTGTTATTAGGTTAACCAGTCTTATGCAAACATATCTTTTGGGTGTTAGCGTTAGCGCTAGCATGCTAATTGCCCCGCTATCTTAGCAGCAAACTGCTTATACATGGCATCACTTGTGTATTCAAATATGTTTAAAATACAAACGTGGAAGATATATATATATATATATATATATATATATATATATATATATATATATATATATATATATATATAGATATATATATATATATATATATATATATATATCTTCCACGTTTGTATTTTAAACTTTAAATTTTATATTTTAAAAATTTTATATTTTAAACTTTAAATTTTGTATTTTAAACTTTTAAATTTATATATATATATATATATATATATATATATATATATATATATATATATATATATATATATAAAAACAAGGTCTCTATCTATCGATCGATCAATCGATAAAAAAAAAAAAAATTCCCTTCTCACCCTCCACGGGTGGTCTTTCTCAACCTCTGAGCTCGGGTCCTCTACCAGAGGCCTGGGAGCTTGAGGGTTCTGCGTAGTATCTTGGCTGTGCCGAGAACTGCGCACTTCTGGACTGAGATGTCTGATGTTGTTCCTGGGATCTGTTTTAGCCACTGCTCCAGTTTGGGGGTGACTGCCCCGAGGGCCCCGATGACCACAGGCACCACTGTGGTCTTCACCTTCCAGGCCTTCTCCAGTTCCTCTCTGAGGCCCTGGTATTTCTCCAGTTTCTCGTGTTCCTTTTTCCTGATGTTGCAATCGCTTGGTATTGCTACATCCACCACAACGGCTTTCCTCTGTTGTTTATCCACCACCACGATGTCCGGTTGGTTCGCCATTACCATTTTGTCTGTCTGGATCTGGAAGTCCCACAGGATCTTAGCTCGGTCATTCTCCACCACCTTTGGGGGTGTGCCCCACTTTGATCTCGGGGCTTCCAGTCCATATCCTGCACAGATGTTTCTGTTCACTATGCCCGCCACTTGGTTATGACGTTCCATGTACGCTTTCCCTGCCAGCATCTTGCACCCTGCTGTTATGTGTTGGACTGTCTCAGGGGCCTCCTTGCACAATCTACACCTTGGATCTTGTCTGGTGTGGTAGATCTGAGCCTCTATTGCTCTGGTGTTTAGGGCCTGTTCCTGTGCAGCCAGGATGAGTGCCTCTGTGCTGTCCTTGAGTCCAGCTTTTTCCAGCCATTGGTAGGATTTCCTGATATCAGCCACTTCAGTTATTTGTCGGTGGTACATCCATGTAGGGGCTTATCCTCCCATGATGGTTCCTCCAGCACCTCATCCTCTGGTCCCCATTGTTTGAGACATTCGCTGAGCACATCGTCGGTTGAGGCTTTGACCTTGATGTATTTATGGATCTTGGATGTTTCATCCTGGACAGTGGCTCTCACACTCGCTAGTCCTCTGCCTCCGTCCTTACGGCTCGCGTATAGTCTCAGGATGCTGGATTTAGGGTGGAACCCTCCATGCATGGTTAGTAGTTTCCGAGTTTTAACATCCATGGTCTTTATCTCTTCCTTTGGCCAGCTTATTATTCCTGCAGGGTATCTGATTACTGGCAAGGCATAGCTGTTTATCGCACAGATCTTGTTCTTGCCATTGAGCTGGCTTCGCAGGACTTGCCTTACTCGTTGGAGGTATTTGGCCGTGGCTCCTTTCCTTGTGACCTCATCGAGGCTGCCATTTGCTTGTGGTATTCCCAGGTACTTGTAACTGTCCTCAATGTCTGCTATTGTTCCCTCTGGGAGTGAGACCCCTTCTGTGTGGATGACCTTCCCTCTCTGTGTAACCATCCGACCACACTTCTCTAGTCCGAATGACATCCCAATGTCAGTGCTGTAGATCCTGGTGGTGTGGATCAGTGAGTCGATGTCTCGTTTGCTCTTAGCGTACAGCTTGATGTCATCCATGTAGAGGAGGTGACTGATGGTGGCTCCGTTCTTGAGTCGGTATCCGTAGCCAGTCTTGTTGATGACTTGGCTGAGGGGGTTCAGACCTATGCAGAACAGCAGTGGGGACAGAGCGTCTCCTTGGTATATGCCACATTTGATGGACACTTGTGCAATTGGCTTGTAGTTGGCTTCAAGGGTGGTTTTCCACATCCCCATCGAGGCTGCAATGAAGGCTCTTAGAGTCCTGTTGATGTGGTACATCTCTAAGCATTCAATGATCCAAGTGTGTGGCATTGAGTCATAGGCTTTCTTGTAATCAATCCAAGCCGTGCACAGGTTGGTGTTTTGCAGTCTCAGGCGACTGTTTGGTCTACCAGGAGTTGGTGTTTGGCTCCTCTGGTATTTATGCCGATGCCCTTCTGTGCTGTACTCATGTATTTATCCATGTGCCCACCTATCTTAGCTGCTATGATGCCTGACATGAGCTTCCATGTTGTAGAGAGACAGGTTATTGGCCGATAGTTGGATGGAACCGAACCCTTTGAGGGATCCTTCTGGATCAGGATTGTGCGCCCTTCAGTTAACCATTCAGGGTGAGTCCCACTTTGTAGCAGCTGGTTCATTTGAGCTGCCAGTCGCTCATGGAGGGCAGTGAGTTTCTTTAGCCAGTAGGCATGGATCATGTCAGGACCTGGTGCTGTCCAGTTTTTCATACCTGAGACTCTTTCTTGGACATCTGCCACTGTGATAGTTACTGGGGCTTGCTCAGGGAGGTTGCTGTGGTCATCTCATAGAGAGATTAGCCACTGTGCATGGCTGTTGTGGGTCGCCTCCCTTTCCCATATGCCTTTCCAGTACTGTTGGGTCTCCAGCCTTGGTGGGTCTGCTCTGTTGTTATTACCCTGCCATTGAGAGTACACTTTAGCTGGTTGGGTGGAGAAGAGCCGGTTAATCCTCCTGGCTTCATTTTCTCTCGTGTACCTCTTTAGGCGACTGGCCAAGGCTTGGAGCCTTTGTTTGGCAGTTTCGAGCGCTTCAGGTATGGGCATCTGGCTGTACCACTTGGGTACCGGTCTTTTGATTGCACCTCTTTGGAACTCTGACAATTGGCTCACTTCCCTCCTTGTTACCTTGATTTTAGCCTCTAACCGTCTTTTCCATGGTGGGTATTGAATCTCATGGTTGCTCCTATAGCCGAGCATCTCAAGGATCACTGATGCTGAGTTGTACACCAGCTCATTGGTTTCCGTTATGGTGTTTGTAGGGATCGTTCTCAATGCTGCATTCACATCTTCAATGAGACTTTCTGATGGTACTTCACTCAGCCGTTGTAATTGGCATCGGGATTGCCTGGTGTTCATTCGGGCCACGATCCTACCTCTCAGGTCAGTTGCTGCCTCGTTCAGCTGTGATGGTTCGTTCATTATTGGGGCTGCATACCCAATCTCCGGGTGGGGAGTTGAAGCTAACTCCCCTCTGACCTGGCGTCCTGGCTCCCCCTTGCCGTAGCATTTGTGTTGTACCTCGTCTATCTGAAGTTGTGACAGCATTTGCCGTTTGCGGATGTTGGAACACTGAGCTACTAGTTGTTTGGCAGTTAGTGGTGAATGGGGATGTCGACGTAACCATTCCTCCCACATTCTTTGCATGTAACCCCTCTGACTAGGGTTACTTGAGTAGTAGCATTCCAACAGATCCAAGTTTTCACCTCTCGCCCAATTCCGTCTTGTTCCAGTAACCCATTTTTCGTGAAGGTGCCCTGGTTCCCCAGCACCTGACGCAGACCTTGCTTGGCCGGGCGACGTCTGAGCCGGCATGGCGTGTATTCCTTTGTCACTCATCATGAGGTAGGCAGTAGCGCGAAGGATCTTGCCTAAGGACCCACACTGGATATCTCAACCAAGCGACCCGGCCTGGATTCGAACCCCGGTCTCCCGGGTGAAGGTCGGGTGACTTACCCATTAAACTCTGGTGGTTTTAAACTGGAATATTTCAGCATAACAGACAGTTTTATGAAATATTCATTGTGTTTGTTTCAGTGCAGATTTCATCCCTCCAGCTGTGAGGAATTCATTTATGTTGTTTTACTATGAACCTTAAAAATTAAAGCAGGTGCTGTAAGAGCTCCAGTGTTAATTATTTTCTGAAGTATAATTAGACACCAATAAGTGATGCTGGTGCTGAATTAGACCCTTTTTTCATTGAGCAGCTGTTTTCTTCTACCTCAGTCTATATCAGTGGCAACACAAGACTATATTTTTATAATAAAAGGACATGGAATACTTTAGACAAGATAAAGGATAATAATTTAAAACTCGCGACTATGGAAGATGGATCCTGCCAAAATTGGAAATAAATGTATAAATAAATAATTTTCCATTTTATGTCTTCCAAAGAGTCAGAAGGAAAAACAAAAGAGAATATAAAGAAAATAAAAAAGAAATCTGTAAATAAATGGACAAAGGAGAAAACAGGAGGGGAGAAAATGCAAAGAGGAAATATTAGAGGAAAAATAAAGCAATGTATTAATTATATAAATATGAAAAAATGAGATGCCATAAAAATTGAAATAAAATGCAAAAAAAATTAAAAGAACTAAAAAAGAAACATATTAATAAAACATTAAGATTGGAAATGAAAAGAAAAATAAATAATAGTGAAAATATTAAAATGACACAGTTTAAAATTAAATACTAATTTATGTCACTGAATAATCACATAAGTTCTTATTTAAAATTTTTTGGATGCAGTATTTGCCACATTAATTACTTTATCAAGACATTTATTTATTTACACATTTATTGCTAATTTTGGCAGGATTTTTCCTCCATAGGACTGGATTAGAGGTAAATATGGTACGTGCTCAGCTGTAGATTTGAACTGTCCTTTAAACGTAAACGTTAACATCCTGAGTGTAAAGAATAAGTGCAGGTTTGTGTTGAAACAGAGGAGATCCTGGAGAGCCACGTGGCCCACTGGTGGTCTCCTGATGGGGAGAGGCTGGCCTTCCTGGTCCTCAACAACACTCTGGTCCCAAATATGGTTCTACCTCGCTTCACCGGCACAACGTACCCCAAGCAGAAGCAGTACCCCTACCCCAAGGTAACATTCATCTGAACACACACCGTCAGAGGAAAGACTAAACACACCCCCTGCTTTCAGTTCGGAGGTTTTACATCTTATGATGTACAGAAAAACATCCTCTCCAGGTCTTAAAACAAGGACCAAAAAACCCTCATTTTACGCAGAGTCATCATTGATTTAACAAAAACTGTCAGCAATGACCTGAGAGCAGCAGCTGCTGCCTGCCAGCCTGGGAAAGGTCCAGATCATCAGCTGCTGATGTTCCTCATCATGTGAGCGTCGAGATGGTTGTTAACAGGATGTTTTCATGTGTTTTTCATCCAGAACCTTTTAGACTTCCTGTGTTGGACTTTCATCAGGGATGTTTCTGTTTGGTTCTGCAGGCGGGCCAGCCCAACCCGGTGGTGAAGCTGTTCGTTGTCAACATCTACGGGCCGACGCACACGCTGGAGCTGATGCCGCCAGAGTCGCTGAAGCTGCGGTGAGAAGAGCTGCCGTCATAAAAACAGCTCCCAAGAACATAAAAGATCCAAAAAATGAAACATGAGATGAAAGAGAATCCCTCTCAGGTTGTCAGTAACTGGTGATCCAGTTACTCCTGGAATCGAGGATGATTTCCTTTGTTTTCGGAGTTTTGAAAGTCAGTCAGCTTCATTCTGCTTCCTGTTCACTGACTCAGCTCCCCTGCTGACAAGACCCACCACAGTTGTGTCGGCTGCGAGTTTAAGGATGACGTTGGTGTTGTGGGGGGGCTTACAGGGAGACCAGGAAGGGACTCAGAACGCAGCCTTGTGGGGCTCCTCTGCTGAGAGACGGGGGGAGCAGGGGCGTAACCATCGTCTCAGAAGTTAGGGGGGCAAATTTTTCAGAGGTCTGTTGAGCGAGTTATCGTCCTCTCAGCTCTCGTTAGTAGATAGAAACACACGTCATCGCCAGCGGCCACAGTGCTGCACCAGGGGACCCACTGCAGCTCTAATCTAAACCCTCAGTGCTGCCCTCTACGGGCTGAACCGGGGTACTGCGGGTGAATTCAGCTGTTGGTTCCAGGGTCCAGCTTGGCTGATGTCTGCCTCACTCAGCCCTGCCAGGTATAAACCATCTCACTCAGACGCCCCCTGGTGGCGAGTCAGGAGGCGGAACAGCGGCGTGGCGAGCGGCGACCGACGGCGTCTCTCGGCTTTGCTCGTGTGATTGATTCAGAGCGGAACGGGTCTCCTCCCTGCTCTGCAGCCGGTTTGCTGCAGGACGACTGAGAGAGACCGGCCGACGGCAGCACTCGCTGCTCGCTCAGGACGGAGCAGGGCTGAGTGTCATGGCGTTGTCGTCATAAAAGCCTCCCACAGCAGGAGGAAAGGTTGTTTGTTGGCGTCTTGAAAAAAAGTTCTAACTATAGCGACAGTCACTCACTTGGCAACAGCTTTCTCTCGTTCTGACCCCTGCACTCGTCTCCAAACGTGACCACGCCCCTCAGCGTATCTTAGCTCCGCCCACTCTGGTGGAATTTTTCAACATTTGTGAGGGGCGGGGCTGAGCTTTCGGGGGGGGGGGGGGGGGGGGGGGGGGGGTAGTTAAACTTTGACGGCCTGAACATAGAAAGTGAAATAAGTGCGTATCAACGACACGTGGCCTTCTCTACTGTGGTCCACACAAAAACATTTTGGCCCGTGAACGAGAGTAATTCTGGAATATTCATGAAAACCCTGTCCTGACAGCTGCCTGGTTTCTCCCCGCAGCAGATCAGTTGTAATCCCCCCCCCGACCTGAGGAGGCGCTCTATCCTCGTCACCCTGCTGCTGGCTGGCCTCTGGGCTAATGTCTCCTCCCTGACGTTCTTCCTTCTGCTGTGACGATAAAGACTCCTTTGAATATGTGGAAAGCAACAGCGAGCACAACTTCTGCACAGAAACGCGAGCGGATTGGGTTTATTCCTGGCATTAAATGATCAGCTGTAACCTCGGTAACAACAACATTAGGACTGTTATTAACTAGCTTAAAATGGTATACAGGCCAGAAATAACTGGCTAACGTTTGGCTAAGACTGTGTGCATCCGAGGTGCCTCTCTGGCTCTGCTGAAGGTCATTCTGACACACCGTGCAGCTCTGCTCGGCAGCACGTCGCTGAACCGCGGCTGCAGCCGCCGTTAGCATCTGCACGCTCATGGTGCGTTTAAAGATAGCTCGGAAAGGCACCTTTCTGCATGTGAACAACGGCTTGAACAGCTGTAACGGCTGAAAAACTGCTGCAGAAAGAGTCGTACCGTCTCACCAGCAGCCTGATTCTAATGATCTTCTTCTTCTAGGGAGCATTACGTGACCATGGTGAAGTGGACCAGCAAGACCAAGACGGCGGTGAGGTGGCTGAACCGGGCCCAGAACGTCTCCATCCTGACTGTGTGCGACACCACCACCGGAGCCTGCGTCGCGGTTAGCAACCGCGCTTCTTTCTTCCTACCCACAATCCCCTCCTCTCACCTGGCAACGCCCCTCAGTGTGTCTTGGCTCCGCCTACTTTCTTCAGCTTTTTCAGGGGGGAGGTTATAGTTTCACAGGGGGGGTTAGTTACGTTCAGGCCTTAAAAGGAAACATTTCAGCTTGTAAATCAGCCCTGAAGTGTTAGCGGGTTGAGGACCGTCCAGGTCCAGGAAGCAGATGCTTCCGTGGCTTCGATGATGGAGGGTAGGAATCGTCTGTTCCCGGGTGGGCAAAGCGCCCTGGGCTGCGGCTTCCCCCGCAGGTGGTTTGTCAGGCAGATGCTCCTGAACCTGAATGAATCTGGCATCATTTCCGTTGTTTTTAGGAATGTCTGTGGATTACGACCGCAGTGCTCAGCGATCTGCCTGGACCTGGACCACGCTGCACAGTTAACCCTCAGGCTGAACTCTGGAACTCGGCGGGCCGCTCTCCAGATCTCAATCTGTTCCTTTTTTGCACAAACAAACGTGTGACCCAGCCAAGAGGCGGCTGGAATCGGTTCTGGACGGCGCGGCCAGGTTCCGGCTGCCAGAACTCTGCAGCTCGTTGGTTTCAAACCCGGGAACAGACCGAAAGAAGCGTTTCCCAGAGGAAGGTGGAAATAAGCAGCAAATGAGCCTCTGACCCGCAGTGGCTCCACAGATCTGACTCTGCAGCTCCGAGGAGGAGAGGCTTTTATTGTGAAGGACCTAATATTCAGCTCTGTGTGTTTCAGAGACACGAGGAGAGCTCCGAGCTCTGGCTGTCTAAGCAGGTAAGCCTTCATCCACTCATCATCATCGACACGTAAAAAGCTGACTCACTTTCCTTTGTGTCGTTTCGATAAAAACATAGAAAAATGTTTCTATGGAAGAACTTCTGAGAATCATTAATGTTCCAGAAACCGACGTTGCTGAAGAAAGTCAGTAATGAAGCGAAGCTTTTAAAGTTATGATTTCCATCTCTAGAGCACATTAATGTCTCCGGTATTAGCATCTTCATGTCTGCACCTCTCTGCCCTGCCCATGCTGAAACCAGTTATTCGTGAACCGTTATTGTTGCTCAGTCTGTGACGTCTTCAGCTCACAGCTGCGTGGTTTTATCAGCAGGACGAAGGCAGACTTCGTGCTCCTCTTCCTCCCTCCACCAGCAGGGTTTTAGGACCTGGCTGAGCTTCCCGCAGTTAGAGCTGAGAAGCTTCTGAGAGAAAAACTGCATGGAAAGAAGATGATCTAAAAACAGAACCCTGCCCCTCGTGGTAGTAATGAAAATGACAGCCTGGACAGCCCAACAACCTGCAGGCTCATAATCATAAACATTAGTCTGCTAACGCTGAAGCGCTGTAACATGATACTTAGCAGAAGCTAAAGCTGATGCACCAAATTCAGCCGTGTTGACACCCACCATGTGTCACTAACCGTGTTTCCATCAACGTTTTTATGCACATTCCGAAGTATCGCATTAGAAAAAGTTGATGGAAATGGCAAAATGTGAAATAACTTCCTGTATTTCGTGAAAAGGTTTTTGTGCTCTGTTGAGGTGGTTTTTGGCGTTCTTGAAAAAGAGTTGATGCACACTGGGGAGACGGAAGCACGTTTCCCAGATTAGTTCTGAAGCAGCAAGCTTTCCCATTCACTGGTAGCTTTATGCCTTACCAGAGACACAAAACTCTGAAGCATTTCTAACTCCGACACAGAGGGGAGGACTCTCTCCGTGTGGTCCATGCTAGTTAGCAGCTGCTACTTCCTGTTTATTTCAGCCCTGTGTAACACCAACATCTGACAGCGTTGCTCCTTGCGTAGCCTGGCTGGCTGCTCCAAACCAGCAGATGGAAACATATCGAAGTCACTTCTTTTTTCTCTGTTTTGCCACTTTTAAAAGCTTGCTCAATTCAACCCTTCAAAATAAGAGCATGAATATAAACGTCTAACTACTTGAAGAAATCTTGACAGTGGAGAAGCCAAAACTTGAACACAGATGTTGAACTTTATTCAGCTGAAAGTTTACAAAGCAGCCGAGTAAATCAGCGCTTGAGAATTGATCCGGGCAAGCTAAGTGCGCCAAGCGTTTTCAGAATTAGCTAAAGCGCTGAGCTACAACTTAGCTCCAATCTCTGACTCAACAACGAAACTCAGAGATGATCCGCGTGTGGCACAGAGGAGCCCACCCCGGAGCAGGAAGCGTCATCATCAGGTGGTGAACATCACGGCTCTTCACGAAGACGGAAATAAGAGATCAAAGGTGTCGCTTGACGAAAACAGCTGCTGAGGAAAGAACATTTCCTGAATCCACACGAGTCACTAGAAGCTGGGGACAGTCTGCTTCTGGGTGAAAGCTCAGGACGAAGGTCAGCTCCTCAGAAGCCCCAAAACGCTGAGATCTGATCCAGAAGCTGATCTGCAGCAGATCTGAGAGAATTAATGAAGCCAAGAAGGAGATGACCTTTGAACCTGCTCCAGTCTGTGACCATTTAGTGAAGCTAGCTTCACGCTGAGGATAAGGCTGCTGCTCTGCCTGGAGACCCGGAGCCTTGGTGTCCCTCAGCAGACCCCAGACCAGCTTCAGAACCACAGCTCGTTCGTTCGTTCGTTCAGTCGTTCAGTCGTTCGTTCAGTCGTTCGTTCGTTCATTCATTCAGTTGTTTGTTTGTTCGTTCATTCATTCAGTCGTTCGTTCATTCAGTTGTTTGTTTGTTCGTTCATTCATTCAGTCGTTCGTTCGTTCGTTCATTCAGTCGTTCGTTCGGTTGTTCGTTCATTCGTTCGTTCATTCAGTCGTTCGGTCGGTCGTTCGTTCGTTCATTCATTCAGTCGTTCGTTCATTCATTCGTTCGTTCATTTGTTTATTCGTTCAATCGTTTATTCATTCGTTCATTCATTCAGTCGTTCATTCATTCATTCAGTTGTTTGTTTGTTCGTTCAGTTGTTTGTTTGTTCGTTCATTCATTCAGTCATTCGTTCGTTCATTCAGTTGTTTGTTTGTTCGTTCATTCTTTCAGTCGTTCGTTCGTTCATTCATTCAGTCGTTCGTTCATTCATTCGTTCGTTCATTTGTTTATTCGTTCAATCGTTTATTCATTCGTTCATTCATTCAGTCGTTCATTCATTCAGTCGTTCGTTCATTCATTCATTCAGTCGTTCGGTCGTTCATTCAGTCGTTTGTTTGTTCGTTCATTCATTCAGTCGTTCGTTCGTTCATTCAGTCGTTCGTTCGGTTGTTTGTTCATTTGTTCGTTCATTCATTCGGTCGGTCGTTCGTTCATTCATTCAGTCGTTCGTTCATTCATTCGTTCGTTCATTTGTTTATTCGTTCAATCGTTTATTCATTCGTTCATTCATTCAGTCGTTCGTTCATTCAGTCGTTCGTTCGTTCAGTCATTCGTTCGTTCATTCCTTCATTCATTCATTCAGTCGTTCGTTCGTTCATTCCTTCATTCGTTCGTTCATTCAGTCAGTCGTTCGATCGTTCAGTTGTTTGTTCGTTCATTCGTTAGTTCAGTTGTTCGTTCATTCATTCAGTCCTTTCGTTCATTCAGTTATTCATTTGTTCGTTCGTTCGTTCATTCAGTCGTTCGTTCGTTCATTCAGTTGTTTGTTTGTTCGTTCGTTCATTCAGTCGTTCGTTCATTCAGTCGTTCGTTCAGTCGTTCGTTCGTTCAGTCGTTCGTTCGTTCATTCAGTTGTTTGTTTGTTCGTTCATTCATTCATTCAGTCGTTCGTTCATTCATTCATTCAGTCGTTCGTTCGGTTGTTCGTTCATTCGTTCGTTCATTCATTCAGTCGTTCGGTCGGTCGTTCGTTCGTTCATTCATTCAGTCGTTCGTTCATTTGTTTATTCGTTCAATCGTTTATTCATTCGTTCATTCAGTCGTTCGTTCATTCAGTCGTTCGTTCGTTCGTTCAGTTGTTTGTTTGTTCGTTCATTCATTCAGTCGTTCGTTCGTTCATTCAGTTGTTTGTTTGTTCGTTCATTCATTCAGTCGTTCGTTCGTTCATTCATTCAGTCGTTCGTTCGGTTGTTTGTTCATTTGTTCGTTCATTCATTCGGTCGGTCGTTCGTTCATTCATTCATTCAGTCGTTCGTTCATTCATTCGTTCGTTCATTTGTTTATTCGTTCAATCGTTTATTCATTCGTTCATTCATTCAGTCGTTCGTTCGTTCAGTCATTCGTTTGTTCATTCCTTCATTCATTCATTCAGTCGTTCGTTCGTTCATTCCTTCGTTCGTTCGTTCATTCAGTCAGTCGTTCGGTCGTTCAGTTGTTTGTTCGTTCATTCGTTAGTTCAGTTGTTCGTTCATTCATTCAGTCCTTTCGTTCATTCAGTTATTCATTTGTTCGTTCGTTCGTTCATTCAGTCGTTCGTTCCTTCGTTTGTTCGTTCGTTTGTTCATTCATTTGTTCGTTCATTCAGTCGTTCGTTCGTTTATTCATTTGTTTGTTTGTTCGTTCATTCATTTGTTCATT
Organism: Anableps anableps; assembly: GCA_014839685.1. Lineage (NCBI taxonomy): Eukaryota > Metazoa > Chordata > Actinopteri > Cyprinodontiformes > Anablepidae > Anableps > Anableps anableps. Next base: position 38,721,916 of record CM026075.1, on the reverse strand, counting down.
CGTTCGTTCATTCATTTGTTCGTTCGTTCGTTCGTTTGTTTGTTCGTTCATTCATCTTCTCTCTCCACAGAACCAGGAACCCGTCTTCTCCAAGGATGGGAACCGATTCTTTCTGACCGTCCCGGTCAAACAAGGAGGACGGGGAGAGTTTCATCACATCGCCATGTTCACCACCCAGGTGAGGCCCCGCCCACAGGCTGGTCTGAGGGGTCCTGACCTCCTCCCGTTGCCACGGTAACACGCCCAGCCCCCCACCAGCTCTGAGAAGCTTGAGGAGAATCTCTGCTGTGTTTGTTTCAGTTGAGGGCGGATCAGAACGAGGTCCGGCACCTGACCTCGGGGAACTGGGAGGTGACCCGGATCATCTCCTACGACGAGACCAACCAGAACCTGTGAGTTCCCGTTTACAGCCTGCGAGAACGGCTCAAAAACCAGAATACTGCATGAAAGTGCAATATTTCTCACCAGTCATCTCAGAAGGTGAAACTCATCAGAATCATCAGACACAGAGGGATTTAATCCAAGCTGTTGTTTCTGGTAATGTTCCGATGATTCTGGCCACAGAGAATGAAAACCCAACATTTAGTGTGTCAGAAAATCAGAATCCTGTGAAAACTAATCAGCTAATCAGCCCCAACCCCCTGCAGAGCTGTCCTGAGCCTCTAAACGGTCCTCGGTGTGGGTCAGCCGGCTACAGTGACATGGGGACGGTGCTGGCTGGACCGACGTCCGGGAGGCGGACGTCGGCACCGTCCACAAGGAGGGGAAGACACAAAGAAGCTGCTTGTTCACAGAGTTCTGTATCCAAAATATTAACAGAAAATCGAGTGGAAGGAAGAAGTGTGGTAGGAAAAGGTGCACCAGCAACAGGGAGAATCAAAGCGAGAGCCGGGCAATAAATCAATTCTATGAGTTAATCGGCTTTTTGAAGATTTAATTTTTAGAAAATCTGGATTTTTTCCCACCAATGTGCTCCTTGTGTTTCCATAGTTACAAGTGATGTCAGCACCCCCAGGGCGGCCATCTTGGCTGACCAGCATGTTTTACAGCTTCTGTTTTTATTGGACTTTGAGTTCAGGTCAGCTCTGTGACAGCGTTTCAGAGCCTAGCTATGATTTTTAAATGAAAATAAAGTCATGATGTTGCAGTTATAGTAATACGAGAATAAAGTCTGAATATTAGAAGAGTGAAGCAGTAATTTTATAATAACTCCAACGTGAAAAATGACAAAAAATGAATTATCCAAGCGTTTTTCTCATTAAACAACTTTTTCTCCTAATTTTAAGACGTTCTTCTGGTAAAATTGCGTCCTTATGATGCTAATATTATGACTTTATTCTCATAATTACACCAGCATTCTTGCAGCCTGGCCCTGATGCTCCATTACACAACTCCCAGAAGGGATGACGGAGATAAAACCACTTTTTGAGCATGTTTTCTGTCATTAGTAATTTCTTTTTAGAAAAAAAGTGGCTCGATCAAACTGGGGAATCGGATGTGGAGTGAAAACATGAGGGATTTTATTTTGCCCAGGCCCACCAGCGGCCTGGAGCGGGTTGTCCGGTGAAACCCGTTCACACAGGCGAACGCCGCGCTTGGACTCCAATGGGACGCTCCCGGCGCCGAGCCGCTCCTGGACCATGAAGTCTGCATTTCGTTTGGAGATCGAGGACATCTTTGGAGCCAGGGTGGAGCGGACAGGGACCCACGCCGGATCCAGAGTTCCCACAGTCAGTGGCGGTCATCTGCTGGTTCTGGTCCACTGGGTTCTACCAGGAAGTTCTGGAGCCCTTCATGGTTCCTCTGCTGAGCAGCTGCATGGAGCTGGTTTTCTCCTCCAGCAGGCCAGTGGTACCAGTAGCTGCTTCAGCGACCATGGTGTTCCTGTTGCTGATGGGCCAGCGGGCTCGCCTGACCTTTAACCTCAGAGAGGCTCTCTGGGCTGCTGAGGAAGATGAGAGACCGCAGGCCCAGCGAGGCAGATGGCCTGGCGCCGGCCTCCACGCCACGGCGCACTGATGCAGGGATCCATGCATGGCCATGCGACCAGAGGTGTGCGTCCCTCCAGAAGCCTCACATCTGGCTTAAAACAGCTGCTTCAGAGGCTCTGAGGTTCTGAGGCTCTGAGGTTCTGATGCTCTGAGGTTCTGATGCTCTGAGGTTCTGATGCTCTGAGGCTCTGAGGTTCTGATGCTCTGAGGCTCTGAGGTTCTGAGGCTCTGATACGCTGAGGTTCTGATACTCTGAGGTTCTGAGGCTCTGAGGTTCTGATACTCTGAGGTTCTGAGGCTCTGAGGCTCTGAGGTTCTGAGGCTCTGAGGTTCTGATGCTCTGAGGTTCTGATGCTCTGAGGCTCTGATACTCTGAGGTTCTGAGGCTCTGATACTCTGAGGTTCTGAGGCTCTGAGGTTCTGATACTCTGATGCTCTGAGGTTCTGAGGCTCTGAGGTTCTGATGCTCTGAGGCTCTGAGGTTCTGAGGCTCTGATACGCTGAGGTTCTGATACTCTGAGGTTCTGAGGCTCTGAGGTTCTGATACTCTGAGGTTCTGAGGCTCTGAGGTTCTGATGCTCTGAGGCTCTGATACTCTGAGGTTCTGAGGCTCTGAGGTTCTGAGGCTCTGAGGTTCTGATGTTCTGAGGTTCTGATGTTCTGAGGCTCTGATACTCTGAGGTTCTGAGGTTCTGATGCTCTGAGGTTCTGATGCTCTGAGGCTCTGAGGTTCTGATACTCTGAGGTTCTGATGCTCTGAGGTTCTGATGCTCTGAGGCTCTGAGGTTCTGAGGCTCTGATACTCTGAGGTTCTGAGGTTCTGATGCTCTGAGGTTCTGATGCTCTGAGGCTCTGATACTCTGAGGTTCTGAGGCTCTGAGGTTCTGATGTTCTGAGGTTCTGATGTTCTGAGGCTCTGATACTCTGAGGTTCTGATGTTCTGAGGTTCTGATACTCTGAGGTTCTGATACTCTGAGGCTCTGAGGTTCTGATGCTCTGAGGTTCTGATGCTCTGAGGCTCTGAGGTTCTGATACTCTGAGGTTCTGAGGCTCTGAGGTTCTGATGCTCTGAGGTTCAGAGGTTCTGATACTCTGAGGTTCTGATGTTCTGAGGCTCTGATGCTCTGATACTCTGAGGTTCTGAGGCTCTGAGGTTCTGATGCTCTGAGGTTCTGATGCTCTGAGGTTCTGATACTCTGAGGTTCTGAGGCTCTGAGGTTCTGATGCTCTGAGGTTCTGATGCTCTGAGGTTCTGAGGCTCTGAGGTTCTGATGCTCTGAGGTTCTGATACTCTGAGGTTCTGATGCTCTGAGGTTCAGAGGTTCTGAGGTTCTGATGTTCTGAGGCTCTGAGGTTCTGAGGTTTCTGGGCTCGACATGTTTGATGAACCTGTGTAAAATGACCGTGTGATTTTCTGAGATGACTGGGAAGAAGTGTGGCACCAGTAAACCCAGTGCAGTCCACCAGCAACAGAACCAAGCGTGGAGTCGCTGCTGATTGTGTCGTCTTGTCTCCACAGCTACTTCCTGAGTACAGAAGGTTCTCCGCGGAGACGGCAGCTCTACAGGTTCGCCTGCATTTCCTGCCGCGGCCTTCAGCCGCGCATCAGTCTGTGGTTTCTGTAGTTGCTGGCGCTACGGCCGCTGATGACGAGTGAAGCGAGTGAAGCCCGGCTGGCGCATCCAGCGCCCGGCGGGCCCGGCGGGCCCAGCGGGCCCGCCGGGCCCGCCGGGCCGGTGTCTGCTCCAGCTAAAGCGTCGTTTCCCGTCTGCTTCCTCTCCGCAGCGTTAGGACGGCGGGGCTGTTCCCACGACGGTGCCTGACCTGTGAGCTCAGCAGAACCAGCTGCCTCTACTTCAGCGCCGACATCAGCCCGTCCAACCAGAACCTGCTGCTCCACTGCAAAGGTACCCCCGCTCCTGCAGGCGGTTCTGTGGGACTGAGGTCCAGTTAGACCAGGGAGAACCGCCCAGAGGATGTTCTACAGCAGAGGGTTCCGGTGGGTTCGACCCAAACTGTTGCTGAATTTAGACCCTTGGTTCTGGTTCCAGGATGCCAGCAGAACCGAGCTGGATCCACAGCTGGTCCCTCAGATCCAGTAGATCCTGTCTGGGTTCTGTTCGACCCGGTCCATAACGGTTCCCCAGCTAGAACCCTAAAGTCAGCCCTTTTATGAGTTCTGCAGTCCGACTCAGAACCAGAACCATTCGTCTATGATGTGAACGGGACGGCGTCTCCCTGATCCAAAGTTCTCCCTCCTGTGATCAGTACCAGACCCCCCACGGGTTCCGGAACCACCAAACCCACAGTGTGACCCAGATCAGAGGCTGGTGTCAGACAGAACCTCGGTTCTTGCTTTAAAGACACACGGCCCGGTCATCCAGGTTCTCCTGGACCTCCGGCCGTCCGCCAGGTTCTGACCGAGGTTCTAAAGCAGCTTCCTGAACGTCAGGGAGGAGAAGCTCAGGGTCAGCGGTTCTGATCCAGAGGAGCGAAGGAACTTCCTGGCTTTGGGTTGAAACTGCTGAATGAACCTGCGGCTCAAGATCCTGGTTCTGCTCAGAAGGTCGGAGAGCTTTGATTGGTTCTGGTCAGACAGGAAGCGGCAGCGTTTTCATTTCTGACGTTTTTATTCCTCCGTCAGAGCAAAATGACCCGCCTTCAGTCGGGATTACAGAGCAGAGGTTTCTGAAACTGGTTCTGTTTCCTCCGTTTAGGTCCAGAAGCGCCGACCGTGATCCTCCACGGCCTCAACAGCTCCAGTAAGTTCCTGGGCCGGGTGTTGAGCTTTCCAGTAAGTGATGCGGTCTGTCGTAACTGCGGTTTTCTTCATGGAAATGTGCAGCTTCGCTCTTCTCCCGTGCGGTGTCCCTGAGGTGATAGCCGCGGTTAGCCTTCCCTGCTCACTCTGGCTGATTGACAGAAGGGTTATTCATGTGCGCCGTCCCTTTAAGAAATACATACAAAAAAACCAACATATGCTTTATTTCTCCCAAAGGGAAACTAAATGTTGTCACAACTCAGATCATCCAAGTATCTTTAAAGGTGATGCTGTGGGCAGGAAGGAGGTCCAGTAGCAGTCAGTCTTGCAGCAAATCTGATGAAGCTTCTGATTGAAGACTGTTGCTGTTTGTTTGACAGTCTCATGCTAGCATGCTAGCAGCTCGGTATCCAGACAGCAGAGACGATGCTCATCATCATCAGTTGTTGGCAGCTCTGCTAATCCACCTCCTTTGCTTTTGCTGCTCCTCTCTGAGTCGTCCAGAGGATGGTCTCAGGTATTATTTGAGCTTTCAAGATGCTAATCAGCTGCTGCCAGTCATAAAAACAGTACCTTGTTGTCACGGTAACGCATCACAGTTGTCCACAAGTAAAACGAGTGAGAGCAGCAACCCTTCAGCTGCTTTCCATCATGCATCCCCAGGCTGAAGCCTTCCGATGGCGAGTTAAACCCTCAGCGCCTGAACACTTTGCTTTATTCAAACTTCTGTCTTCGGGACTTTAAAAACCATAAATCTGGATTTCTTCCCTTATTTCTCTCATCTTCCTGCGTCTCATCCCATCGTTTTACTGAAAACCGACTTCCCGAGGCTCGTCCGGACCGAACCTCCGGACCCCCGGCGGTTCCACGACGGGCGTTTACTGATTCTGGCTTTTCCAGTTGGAGCGCAGAAAATGCGTCAGGCCGTTGGGCTTTACCGACGTAAACTCGTATTGTCGTCATCGGACCTGCTGGCCGGGCCGGCGTGCTTCTCCTCTGGCCTCGGAAACATTTCAGTTTAAAAGGTTTTTGAAACCGCAGCGCTGCAAAATGTGACAAATAAGCCGCCTCTGCAGACCCAGAAACCGACTGGTTGTTGTGCCGATGTCACCGAAGTCTGCAGGAGTGGCGCTGGTCTGAGAGCGGAGACTTCAGGGGTCGGAGGGGAGCGGAACGGCTTAGGCTTTCAGTCTGTTTCCATGGTAACAGCTTTCCTCAACGCGTCTGTTTCTGTCGGCTGCTCGCATCCAGGCTGAGATGCGAGCGCATTGTGGCGCAGAAGGAGAACACGCTGCAGCTGCAGCTACATCTCCACCGCTGAGAGGAAACATCTGCACAGCTGAGGTCCACGAAGCTGCTCTGACGTCACCGCGGTGCGTAGTCACGTGATCAGAACCAGAACCTGCTGCACAGAGCTCTGAAACAGCAGCTCCTGCAGCTCCAGCAGCTCCTGCAGCTCCAGCAGCTCCTGCAGATCCTGCAGCTCCAGCAGCTCCTGCAGCTCCAGCAGCTCCAGCAGATCCTGCAGCTCCAGCAGCTCCAGCAGATCCTGCAGCTCCAGCAGCTCCAGCAGCTCCTGCAGCTCCTGCAGCTCCAGCAGATCCTGCAGCTCCTGCCAGGCATGTGGCTGCCCCCCCCCCCCCCCGAAGCTGCACCACGACGGCAGCTGCTCGTACTTACTGCACCGAGAAAATCATCTGCCGTGTTTAAAGCACCGTGAAAAATACGCAAGCCGACAGAGAGCCAAGGGACGCGAGACGCGTTTCAAAGGTGTCCTGCATGAGACCCTGCTGGGACCGCTGGGAACGCTGGGATCGCTGGCCGACTACAGCCGGGTTGTTACGTGTGCAGAGTGTTTGCTGCACAGATGGCAGGTCTCCTGACGCTGTGACGTCTTCACAGATTACTACGTCCTGGAGAACAACTCGGCGCTCAAGGCGGTGCTGAAGTACAAGCGGATCCAGAGGAAGGAGTACGAAACCGTTCGAGTCGAGCCTTTCGGTGAGCATGACGCCGTCTTCTGCTGCAGGACGCGGGCTGCCGTCCAGACTCAAGTGTCTTTGTCTCCACAGATTTACCTCTGCAGATTTCCTTCCCCCCGGACTTCTCAGCGTCCCGTCACTACGGGCTCCTGCTGATGATGTAAGCACCACCGCATCTGATGCATCAAACGTCTTGTTTCTGCTGCAGCGTTTAGCAGACAGAGATGAAAGAACGTTTCTGAACTGATCACTTTCAGCTGATACTGACCCATCAGGACAAAATTATCGGCACCCCCAGTGGTCACTGAAATGAGTAGAAGCTGACGGGAGCAGTAGCAGCTGTGCAGCCGTCGCATCAGGCCTGATGCGCCTACTTGAACTAGGCCACTGGTTTAGTCTAACTGAGGAAGTGTGTTATTACCTGGAGGTAACGATGGCTAAACGGAGGTAGCATGCTCTGTTACTGCACCAGAACCAGCTGTTTATCAAGCTCGGCTAAATACAGCAGCGTTTAACAGAACGTGACCCAAAATTTGTTCAGTGGAGGCTAAAAGAATTAAAGCTACACGATTTAATACAGCAAACACTCAAAATCCTTTTTATGTTTGGATCTACGATGAATAACATCCCTACCCTACAAAAAAAAAAAAAAAATGGACGACTTTATTTGCTTGATTTTAGTTTTTATTTTTTCTTGACAATTTTGGCCCACGTGACAAAAAGTTTGGGCACCCGTACTTTAACAGTTGTGTCCGCTGTGTGTAGTGACAGCGCCCCCGGTGGCCAGTCTGTGAGCGAGCGTTTCTCTCTGGGCTGGGAGTCGGTTCTGGTGAGCTCCGACAGCGTGATCGTGGCCCGTCTGGACGGCCGGGGCAGCGGCTTCCAGGGCCAGAGGATCCTGCATGAAGTCCACGGGAGGCTGGGGACGGTTGACGTTCAGGACCAGATCGCTGCGGTGGAGTGAGTGCTTTGCTGCGCAGTCAGAAGCTCAGTTAAAACCCAGCAGCTCTTTTACATCCTGAGCTTCTCTGATTAAAACACCAGCTTGTCTTCATACATGTCAGGTTCAGCAGTTAAAATGTTTTTCTTTAAGTCAGGTTGAAGTTTGTTCTCTCTGCAATTCTCCCCTTTTTATTAAAACTGCTGGAAATCTGAGCTGAAATGAAGCTTAAATGAAGGTAAAATAAATGCTAAATCTCCTGCAGCTTCTGCTGATCCTGAAAAATGGATCCGTAATGAAAGTTTGGGGCTGAAACAGCCAGCAGCTGGTCTCAGTTCAGGACGCTGATGGCGTGTTCCTGCTGTCTCCCGCAGACACATGATGAAGTTCTCGTACGTCGATCGGACACGGATAGCCGTGTTTGGACAGGTGAGCCGGCGGGCAGATCTCCAGCTTTCAGGAGTGACTTGAACTCACCAGTGTTTGTCGTGCTGCCCAGGGCTACGGAGCCTACCTGACGCTGATGATGCTGAAGTCCACAGACAGCCTGTTCAGATGCGCCTGCGCCATGTCTCCCGTTACCGACTGGAGGCTGTACGGTGAGTCCGCGGCCTTCGCCCTCGCCCTTCAGCGGCTCTGGGTGCGCTCATACGGCAAACCTTTCACCAGTTATTATGAATATGAGCAGCTTTGTTAAAGCAACTCCAACTTTTCACACAGAGTTCTCCTTCAGAGGAGCAAAGTTTACCAAAATAATATCTAAGAATTATAATTTATCTTTTGAGAAGTGATGGGCCCCGATTAAAACCTTCAGTCGGGTTCATTTTAGGGTCTGTAGTTAATTAATCGCATTTTATGGACAAAATCAGCAACATTTTCAATTCAAAAACCCTTTTTGCTGCTAAATTATTGAATGAATTGACATCAGAGCTCAACAACGAAGATATTTATAGTTTTTAATCTGTTCTTCATCCTTCAGATTGGAGCAAAGTGCTGTTACACCCTATGCTATTATAAAAGATGAACTGCGTTAAAATTAACGCGTTAAAATCTATTTAATTATTTAACTGGAATTAAAGTCCCAGCCTAATTTCAGAATAATTGTTGCTTTTCTGTTTTAGAAAAATTTGTTACAGGCTGGACTTTTAATTTATTAAAATTGAATTAGCTTCAACTAACTGATAACAGATCTTACTGCATTAAATTTTTTTAATGCAATTAATCACATCTTTTGAATATTTTTCGCAGTATTGGCGTGTTTCTGGTACGCTCGTAAATCTGACACACAAGCGACTTCTGCAAACAAAAAAAAGTTTTGAAAAATTTCTATTAATTGCGTAGAAATTTTTAACGCGTTAAAATCCATATAATTAACTTATCGAAATGAACAAGTTAAAGTCCTGGCCCTGATGAAGACTAAACAGCCTCCAGTGTTTTTACTTTATTTCTCAAATAAAGTCTGTTGTTGAATCACAGATTCCTTTAAGGCCAGACTGACCACATGAGAAGTCAATTCCTGAAAATCCCTCTATGTCGTACCGTTTGGGATGGCTTATCTTTAGGGGGCGCTGCTGAGCCATTTGGACACGCCCCATTTTAGTTCCGGTGAAATATCGACATTTTACGCAACGCTGCAAAGTTTGGTGAGTTTTTAAACCTGCTAAGGCGCAGCAAATGGTGAAATGCGCTGCAAACACAAGAATGACGCAAATGCCAAAACACGAAAAACAAATGCAACAGAAAAATGCTGCAAAGAATGAAAACAACAGAAAATTTAAAACTCTGCAAACTCGCTCCACAAAACAGAATTCCTCCAGACCACTAGGGGGAGTCTGGAGCAGCTGATATGACCTATGTTATGCTGCTAATATTATAAAAGACATAAAGTATAACACCTTTACTTCCTCCCTCCAACTGTCTTCTGGACATCCCGCCTTTCCTGGGGGTCTGGTCCCAGATGAGGTGGGGTCGCCTCCCCCTAGTGGTCTGGAGGACTTCGGTTTAGTGGCGCGAGTTTGCAGCGTTTCACACTCGCTGTTGTTTTTGCTGTTTGCAGCATTTTTCCTTTTGCTTCTGTTTCCTGGGGTTGCAGCGTTTTTCTGTTGCTTTTGCTTTTTTGTGTTGGGGTTTGTTTGTTAGCTGCTCATTTCGCCGTTAGCTGCGCGTTTGCAGCCGTCGGCCACCGTAGTAAACAAAAGCTGCTTCATTTGAGGGGAGAATAATAAACACTGGAATGAAATCAGAGCTTTCGCTGCCCCCTCAGCCCTTCAGGTGTTCAGCAATAGAATGAAACTATGTTGTAAACAAAAAGAGATAAAGCTCAACATTTAATCCTCGGCCAGCGGGAGGCTGATGGTCGTGGATTAGATCAGCATCAGAGGACGGGTGCTCCTCTCGTCTCAGATGGTGACGTTTTATTCAGATTCAGTTTTGCCCAGACAGAAAAGTGAGTCGTGGCGTGAAGGAGCTGCAGCGGTGGCTGCAGCTGCAGCAGCGGCGGCTCTAACCGTCCGTGGCTTGTCTTTCACAGCGTCGGCGTTCTCTGAGCGGTACCTGGGCATGCCGGTACGGGACGACAGCAGGTATCAGGTGCGTTTCCTGCTCACCTGGGACCACAGTAAGGCATTCCCGTCTGCTGGCGTGCTCATGAGCGGCTGTCTCCTCCCAGGTCTCCAGCCTGCTGCAGAACGCCCAGGCTCTGCGGGAGCAGACGCTGATGCTGGTGCACGCCACCGCCGACGGTGAGACAAAACAAATGCAATGAAAAGTAACGAGCAGGACGAGGCTGACGGTCCTGGGGCTAATGAGGGGAACGGTTTCTCATCAGCAGATAAAAGAAGAGCTTCTGATCTGTTCCCTGATAAATGTTGCATGTGGGATTTGAGGAGGATGTGTCCCTCCTCCCAGGGTCTGATTGTCTGTTTCCAGGCCGGTTCTGCTGACTTGCTTTCTGTCTTTCAGCCAACATCCACTTTCAGCATTCTGCTGAGCTGGTGAAGAACCTGGTGAGAGCCGGAGCCAACTACTCCATGCAGGTACGACGTGCGCCGCTGCTGGGGAAGCCCCGCCTTTCTCCCCCGGTGTTGCTGCAGCTGGTTCTGAAGGTTCTGGTGCATGCTGTATCGATCCGCTCCGTTTTTCTTCCCGTAGCTTCCAGCTCAACCTGCGACTCATCACCTTCCCCTGAAGGACGAGCGCCGCCAGCAGCTCTTTTGCGATTCACGAGCCCCGCGGAGTTGGCGTGTTTGGTGCTCGGGTCCTGGGGGCCTCAGGCCACGTGACGGCGCAGTGGCTGCAGGTTTGGGACGCCCGCGTCCCTCCGTGCAGAGCTGTGGACCTGAACTCTGCAGGTCCCGCGTCCGAAGCGTCGGCTCCGTGACGCGGCCGTGTGGCGAAGATGGTCGGCAGACAGGCGTCCTCGCCGGCGCCAGGCCGGGTCCGGCTGCTTCGGCAGAACTCTGCGGAAACGGTGTCGTCGTGTTTTATGCAGAAATGCGCTCAGACAGCAGTGCTGAGCCCTTCGGTGCTTCTGCTGCGACTGAGGAGCGTTTATCCAAGGCGGCGACGAATCACGGACATCAGTGCGGTCTTCGCTGGTTTACCACCACAGCAAGACGGCGTCCACACGGAGACGAGCACCGTACAGTTTCATAAACGGCTAAGAGAAAATGTGCGACGACGCGATGCAGCGCTGCCGCCGGACGGCGCCATGTTTGTTACTTGTGAGTGAGCGACGTGGAGCGCCGTCGTTTCAAAAAGACGCAGCTGGCGTGGCCGGCGGCCTGGAATCCAGCCGCTCTGGAACCCGTTTCAGAAGGCGCCGGAGCCGCCCAGCACCCAGCGTGTCTCCAGGGGCCACCGAGATCTTCTGGTCACGATGGTGGCATTCCCTGGAGCATTGCGCTGGGATCTCTCAGCTGAACTGGGCCCGGTTCTGGAGAGAGCGGCCCGCCAGAACCACGCCGTCCCTGCCCAGTACAGCTGTTGGGCTCCTGGTAGCCAGGAAGGCAGAGGGTCCAGCTGCGTCTGTGCTGCAGGATGTGGACGGTGGTCACCACAGTAATCAGCTTCTCTCGTCCCCTCAGATCTACCCTGATGAGGGCCACTTCCTGTCCCAGCCAAGCCGCCAGCACCTCTACGCCACCCTGAGCAGCTTCTACCGGGAGTGTCTGAAGGAGGAGCTGCTGCCGCTGCCTGATGACGACGAGGAGGAGGAGGAGGAGTAAGCCTCCTGGGTTTCTCCAGACGTGGACTCAGCGCTGGAGCTGCTGAGGCTCCTCCGGTCTGAATGAGCACTTTGTTGTGTGAATGTATAAATATGTGGACATGCAGGACATCAGAGGCGGCGCTGGGACAGCCGGCGTCCTCTGCTTCGCATCAACTTCTTCTTGTTCGGGGACGCTCACGTTCCCAGCACAGCACACGGAGAACTTCCTACGTTTGTTCCAGGTTCTTCAGACTGCAGCCATCCACACCCAACCGTGCACCACCTCCATGCTGGTCTCCATGGAGACGGCGCTCAGAGCCGACACCGGCATCACTGCACAAGGAGACGGAGCTCCACCCGACACCATCACCATAAATGAACGGAAGCATCTTATTACAGTCATGCAGAAACGACGCCTCGTTGGGCTCAGCATCCTGTTAGCATCCTGTTAGCATTAGCTGTGTCTCATTAAAGGGATAGTTCACCTGATTAACCGGGTTGTCTGGAGCAGTCCAAGCTGCGACTGTCTGGGATGAAGCACTGAAGCTTCAGCACAGGACTCATCTGTCGGGTCTGCTGCAGAACCAGAGAGGAGCTCCTTCTGATTCTGGACCCACCTGCAGCTCAGAACCAGATGATGAGATCAGTCTTTTCCGGACCCAAACATGTTGTGTTGGACATTAGATGCTGGGTGACCTGACCTTTAACCTTCGTTCTCTAAAAATCAACCCGGAATCCATTTCCTGCAGCGAATCAGAACTGAGTCCGTTGTCCAGTTTAAAGACGGACTAATTACAGAAACCAGCAGAGACTCCTGTCCGGGAAAACTCACCAAACAAAACGATAACAAAACTAACGATAATCAGTGGTGGGCACCACTCGCTAAGAGTTAGCTGCCCTAACTCTGAAGCGCTAATCATAAGCATTAGTTCCGCTGATGCTAAAGCGCTACAACAACACGGTATTTAGCAGAAGCTAATGCTAAAGCACTAACTTTAATTCAAATTATATCTTCTCTTTAAAGACTACAACCCACGAGCACCAATTTAATCTTGACATTTTAATTAACATGTTCTGTAATTCCCTTAGATATTTTATGTATGTTTATATTTTGTTCTATACTGCTTGTTTTATTTTGTTCCTTTATGTTTCTTCTCTGAAATAAAGTTTTAGGGAAAAAAAGAGGGAACATGAGGACAGGAAGTGGAACTGCTGCGTAAACAGTCGTCAGCCACTCAAAACAAGAGCATGAATATAAACGTCTAATCACTGAAGAATTCGTAACAGTCGGTAACCAGAACTTCAACACAGATGTCAAACTTTATTCAACTGAAAGTTTACAAAACAGCCAAGAAGGTTAAAGCTCTAGAATTTATCTGGAAAAGTTTAGTTAGGGGCAGCTAACCGTTTTCAAAGTTAGCAAAAATACTAAAGCGCTAAGTTAAAAATTAGCTGGTTAGTGGAAGTGTGCCCACTACTGATAGTAGTAATAATAATAATAATATCCAAGCTCAGGCTGGGCCACAGTTTGAGCTTGAGTAAAATATCTTTAGCATCAGTATATTGAAATTAGACATCAGTGAAAACGGTCAAAAAATAACTTAAATTGTTCAGATTAATTTAGATTTTTTTACATAAAGTTTTCTACATTTTAAATGGATTATTATGTAAAACTGAATTTTGTGAGCTTTACATCATGTTATAATTTTATTCCCTCATGAAAAACATGCCTGGAGTGTTGCTTTGATTCTTTCATGCATGTTTGAGAAATCCTTGAATGTCCACCAGATTGGCAGCAGCAGCAATTAGCAAACACCCGGTGGAACTGGAAGTCTGCTGAGCTCCTAAAAACGGTGGAGGAGCGTTGTTGTGATGAAGGGGGAGTGTCAGAAAGAGAAGGAGCTTCTTAAAGAGACAGAGGCCAATTTCAAGGTGTCAGGTACGGCTATGATGCAAAGTCAAATTTCTTTTAAGTTATATTTGATATGTACAGCGTTTGCATAACTGAGGGTAACATAGTTGATTGTGCTATAAAATGGCATTATGTGCCTGGAAAATGCATATTACCTCCTAGTTTGATTACTTGAAGGGAAGTTTAAATAAAAAAATATTGAAAATTTCATAACCAACTCCAAACAATCAGTGGTGGGCAACGTTAGCTAAAAAGTTAGCTGCGCTAACGCCAAAGGCACTAATCCTAATCATTAATTCTGCTAATGTTAATGTGCAAAACCAACAGGGCAGTGAGAAGAAGCTAAAGTGCTACACCAACTAGGTATTTAGCAGAAGCTAATGCTAAAGTGCTACACCAACTAGGTATTTAGCAGAAGCTAAAGTGCTACACCAGCTAGGTATTTAGCAGAAGCTAAAGTGCTACACCAGCTAGGTATTTAGCAGAAGCTAATGCTAAAGTGCTACACCAACTAGGTATTTAGCAGAAGCTAAAGTGCTACACCAGCTAGGTATTTAGCAGAAGCTAATGCTAAAGTGCTACACCAACTAGGTATTTAGCAGAAGCTAATGCTAAAGTGCTACACCAGCTAGGTATTTAGCAGAAGCTAAAGTGCTACACCAGCTAGGTATTTAGCAGAAGCTAAAGTGCTACACCAGCTAGGTATTTAGCAGAAGCTAAAGTGCTACACCAGCTAGGTATTTAGCAGAAGCTAAAGTGCTACACCAGCTAGGTATTTAGCAGAAGCTAAAGTGCTACACCAGCTAGGTATTTAGCAGAAGCTAAAGTGCTACACCAGCTAGGTATTTAGCAGAAGCTAAAGTGCTACACCAACTAGGTATTTAGCAGAAGCTAATGCTAAAGTGCTACACCAGCTAGGTATTTAGCAGAAGCTAATGCTAAAGTGCTATACCAGCTAGGTATTTAGCAGAAGCTAATGCTAAAGTGCTATACCAACTAGGTATTTAGCAGAAGCTAATGCTAAAGTGCTAGCAGAAGAAGTTTACTTTTCTCCCAGAGCCATGAAAGTATTATTAATTCAATGCATAATCATTGAAATAATTGCTTTCAACACTGATCTTCCAGGTTCTGCTCTGAGCTCTGATTGCTGGTTTTCCCAGAAAACCTCAGTTGTTGCTGGTTAATGGTTCTAGAAGGGGACCAGTTGGATGATGGTGAAGGACAGCAGTGAGGTTTAATGACTTCATTTAAATAAACTTCCAGACTGGTCCAGTTGCATCACAATCCAGCATCTGAAGCCACTCGTCATCACCTTTCCTGAGCAAGCACGCGGCGACAGTAGAGAGGAACAGCTGTGTTTGGACAGCAGAGTCTGGGTCTGTTACTGCATTAATATAGGTGTCATGTGACCGACAGCCAATCACACACCAGTTCCTGAACGTCTGAGGAGACGTGAACCAAAGCTGCTGCTGCAGGGTCAAAGTTCACATTCAGTCAAATCTGAAAGGAGCATTAATTTATCACTTTCACCAGTAACTCTCTGTATATGTGTAATAAAAATAAGAGCATGTATGGTGCAATATTAGGGCCAGAACTAAAACCACTGCCCACGCAGCAGAGGCTGCTTCCTGCGTTAGCATTGGAGAGGCTAATGATTAGCGTGTCGAGGCTGGTCACCTACTGGATTAGACACTTTTTTTGTTTTATCAAGAAAAATGGTTGACACGTTTTTTACTTGATGCCACTCTGTAGCCAGAAACAACGGGGCGCTGCTGGTTCTGAGTCAGCTCGACGCTCCAGACAGCCCAGATTAGGAACACAGGGATTATCCCTTTAAGCTCTAACCAACTCAGGCCCTCCGGACGCGGCGCTGCAGTCAGCATTATTCAGATATTAACGGTAGGTTTAGGATGAATCCGACGTTCAGCGGTCCGGCCGCTGGTCTCGAGTTCGAAGCAGATTCTGGTGTTTTCTGCCAGGAAATGGTTCAAACTCAAACTGAGTTGTTTCCACGAACTATTCCAGTGGCAGTTCTGGTCTTTGCATGCCTTCTACAGGGAAAATGTCAAGAGTTGCCACATTTTGTACAGCATAATCCAGCAGAGTGTGTACAGAAATATATTTTTAAGACGTCACATCCCATAGAAAGTTTAGTCTATGAGGATGGATTGATTTCTCCTGGATTCCTTGTATATTTCTTATTTGGTTGTTTTCCTTTGGGCGGTTGGTTGATTTTCCTCCTAGGATGGATTTTGTAATGCTTGTTCTGGTTCTTTTTGCTGTACTGAGGGGGGTCGGGTCGGGTCGGGTCTGGGATTATTGTGATTGTCCTCTAGTGATGATTATAAATCAATAAAAAATAAAGAAACTTTGGATTCTGCTGATGCGTGCTGCTCTAAACCAAACCAACGATTTCTGCTTTCCAGGATCAGAACCAGTTTAAACACCATAATGGGAACTCTAACCCAAACTGGGTTCAAGAGGTTTTTTTTTACTGTGCAGACCAGAAGGATCCTCGAGCCTCGAGGTGTTGGAGTGGCCTAGTCAAAGTCCAGACCTGTGGCGGCCATCTTTGGATCTACAGCAGGAAGAAACTAAGTCTCATCCAGGGATTGGATGAGACTTAGTTTCTACTTCTAAGAACCATTCCTGCTAAGCTCGTTTTGGCTCAGTCATGACGCTCAGCTGAGTTTATTCGCTCGGCAGTCTGAGGTGAAACTGCAGCTCGGTGTCGCCTCCTCCCAACATTCATTCTCTGGTCGGCGCTTCTGATTCACGACAAACTGACACTTCCTGCCCTGAACAACATGCCATAGCCTGGCTTTAAAGCAGACAAAGGTTTTGGGGTGGTCTAGTCAAAGTCTGGACTTAAATCCAAATGAAAATCTGCTGTAAAATCCTCCGAAGTTTGTGAATGAAACCAGTTCAGCAGAGCAGAGGATGATAAACGCTGGCCAGCTGGTGCTGGGAAGGACCCACCAGTTATTAGGTTTAGGGGGTGATTACTTTTTCACACAGAGCCAGGATGGTTTGAATACATATTTAATCTACAGAAACACGACGGAGGATCCGAACCGCCAGCCTGCGGCCCCAACAGTCGAGCACAGAAACAAACAAGCAGGGAATAACGCGAGGCGGGTGAGCAGGTTCTTCCAGACGATGCAACCTGGCGGTGAGGAGGCAGAACAGCCGTGGGGTCAAAGTTCAGGCAGGGCCGCTGCGGGGTTCTGTGTTCTGGTGGCGAGCAGCTGAAACACACCAGCTTCTTCTTCTAGGTTCAGTTCGTCCGCACCAGCTGGAGGGCAGCGTGCTGTCAGCTGACCTGCTGCCAGTCCGGAGCAAGCTCTGCGCCGGCGGCGCGGAGACGGACGTCCTGGAGCTGCAGCGCCGCCCTCCCTCTGCTGCAGAACGCCAAAATAAGTCTTCATCAAGATGAATAACGTTTTAAGTCAATAATTCTTGAATACAGAAGCAGAAAGTTCCTGCTCCACTGGCAGATCATCAGACTTAACCCAAGTGACCTGCTGGGAGAAGCTTGTGGAAGGAAACCCAGAAGGTCTGACATCCAGTTGGAAGGGACCAGCTGCGGAGCAAACGTTTGGAAACTTCTGACTCAAAGGAAAAAATGCTGTTCGGACTTCAGAATGATTCTGAAGCAGGAGCAGGTTCTGCCTGGACTGAGACAGACGAGCAGCGTGGAGGTTGCCGGTCCCCTCCCTCCCCAGGGATAATCACCTCTGCTGAGTCTGTGCTGAAAGGACAAGAGATGCCTCAAAGCTCAGAATTCCCACCATGACTGGTCCATAAACGCATCACCCAGGAGCTTCGACCCAGAAACGGGGAGATCCTCCTTCTTCTGCAGCACGCGTTCGTTGTTTAGAGGGAAGAAAACCGGAAGCAGCTGCGACCTGAGAGACGTCCTGGTGGCTGCGTCTCCGTTTGATGACATCATTAAAGCAGGCCCTTCCTGTCTGGCCCGCCAGCAGCGCTCGCCGCCGCCTCCTGAGATGTTCCAACATCATCACTGGTGGGGAGGTGATGGCGTCCGGGGAAGCTGCCAGTGGAGCTGCCGGGGGTTAAATGTGAAGCAGTGGCTGAAGTGGAGTGAAAAGCTGGGCTTTGCTGCGGCGCGTGACGTCGCCTCCTCCGTCAGGCATCTTCTTTAGACGTCTCCATGACAACGGCGGTCTCCTCCCCGAAGCAGCGCCCGAAGAAGCGGAGCAGCGAGCGCAGCATGAAGCGCTGGCTGTGGACGCCGACGACACGGTGGCCTTCGTCAGGGAAGATCTGGGCGGCAGGACAGAGACACAGTTCAATTCAGGAGCTGAATAAACCCCCGGAGACCTGCTCTGGTTCGGGGGGGCGTCTACCTGCAGGGTGTAATTGACGTTCAGCGCCGCCAGCAGTTTGAGCAGCTCTGCAGAGTGCTGGAAGTGGACGGAGGCTGGAACAGAGCAGAGCATTCCTGAGCCGCTCAGGTGTCCAGAAACGCGCCGCAGGAGGCAGAATCCCTTCACCCCACAGCTCATAAGCTCTACTGCAATTATTATAACGATGCCAAGTAAACCAGGAAAACCAAGAGAGCAATCATAAAAACTGAAGTCCCGCTGAAAAAATTCAAAAATCAGGGAAAACAGAAATAATACATAGTAAATATGTAAGTGACAAATAAATAAATACATAAGGGAAATATAAAAAACTAAATATTTCAAGAAATACCGACTAAGAGGAAGATGATTTTGTAAAATAGAAAAAAAGATGTGGCAAAAAGTATTTCCTTCGTAGCTGAACATGCAGCTAGTTAACACGTTAAATCAGGCAGAGCAAACAATGAATCGCTGAATGGCAGAAAGAAGTTTTGAGCAAACAGATCCTGAAGAACACAACTGTGAAACAGCAGAGACGTTGTTTACATCCCAGAACATCCAGCTCCTGGGATCCCAGGATCCCAGTTTGCAGAGCGAGACCATCTGCTGCGACAGGCTGCGACAGGACATAATCACCATGCTACTTTCTCCTACTGCTCTCCAGTCTGCATTAATCCTGATATTTCAGCTGTTAACTGTTTCCTCTCCATAGAAGGTGCACCTGGTCTGGGTTCTGCTTGGCGGTGAGGCCTTCCTGGAGGAGCGCTTCAGCTGAGATGCTGCTGCCATCAGCTGATCGTTCTCCTCCTGCTGTTAACTTTCTACTTCTCTCTAACACAGAAAGTACTCCTGGTTCAGTGCTTCTGCTCCGTCCTCTCCAACCTCCAGTTGGTCGTGGCAGATGGCCGCTGGTACTGAGCCTGGTTCTGGTTCTGCTGGATGTTCCTTCCTGTTAAAGGGGAGTTTTCCTCTCCACTGCCGCCCCCTGCTGGTCAGGAGGAGCAAAACCGTGAACAACAGCCTGACATGATCTGACTGATAACAGGATCTGACAGGAAGGGATGGAAGGCTGGGCTGACTTGTGAAACGTGTCTGTGGACGACTCGTGCTGGTTGACAGGAGCCATGGGCTGAAACGACGGTAAATCAGAGAGATTTATGTCTGGAAAGTAAAACTTGATGGAGGGAAGACATTAAGCAGGACCAGGAAGAGCTGAAGGAAACAGGACCAGCATCGGTGTTTTTCTCACCATCTGCCGTGCCGTGGACGATCAGAAAGTGCCGCGGACCCGGCCCTGTGGAGTCCCTGAGCAGACTGGAGATCTGCCAGACAGAGAGAGTTAGCCTGCAGCAGCAACAGCACAACCATCGTGTCCCTCATCATCTCCCACCTTGAAGCTGAGATCCTCCCTCACAGGAAAACCAAAGAACTTCTCAGAACCGGCCGATCCTGGGAGAGTTGAACAGAACCGGGTTTAAATGTGGGCGTCCTGCAGAGACGCGGCCTAAATCCAAAGCTTTGCTGCTTTTACTGAAGTATTTCCTCACAAACAAAAGCCTCCAGTTATTATTTCACCTCAAATAACATGAAGCCTTCCGTATCTGATAACAACTCGTTTACTTTGTTTTCAGGTTTTTAGGAAGAGAAAAAATCTGATCTCTGCTGAACCTTTGTCTCAATTCTCCATTTAGCATGTTTTTCTGACACAGAACAGCCCGAAATGCTGTTTTTACTCCTCCAGACCAGTAAGGGGCGCTAAACATTACGCTCCAAGCTAAATGAGTATTTAGCTTGGAGCGTAATGTTTAGATGGTTAACTAAATATTAGCTTAGAGCTTCAGTTGGTTAACTAGATATTTAGCTTCTAATTAAATCTTTAGCTTAATTAAATATTTAGCTTGAAACTGTGACATTTAGAAATGAAAGGATAACATGGTAAAAAATGACTTTGTAAGAGAAATCCCAGTTTGTTTCTCTCACAGCTCAATCATCCGTATTACCGCCGTTACTTTCTGAATGTGTGACTTTACAAACGGCGCCTCATCACCGCTGTTTCCTGAACGTCTTGTTCTGCCTCAGATCTGAGAGCCTTCAGCTCTTTTGCTGAAAGATAAAAGTAACGGTGGCCAATCAGATAATCCAGACTGTGTGACATCATCAATCTGAGCTTAAATTCGGTGGGAAAATATAAAAGAAATTTTTAAAGCTAAATTTTAATCGTATGAAAACCATAAAAACGTATTAATGCCAGTAAATCGGTAAATGTTAACATTAAAAGGTGAACGTATGCGACTCCTTTGGATCATGGCGGGCCCACGCAGCTCCACACGGACGCCTGCAGTGTTTCAGCGTTCACACCTGGAATATTTCCAACACTGATGGTTTTCCTCACCACAGAGTCTCCAGTTTGTAATGGGAGCCACAGCGACGCCACATTTGATCACTGAGCTGTAGGACAGCAGCAGGAGGGAGGACAGAAACCCCCCATATGCCTGAAAACAGAAAAACATTATTCATTTCAATTATTATCGCCTTAAAAAAGAAACGATAAATGATTTGATTGCACCAGAGTGTGTATTACCTTTCCATAAACTCCAACTCTGTTAGCGTCAATGTAGGGAAGCTTAATCAGATGCCTGAGAAGTTATGAAAGGATAAATTAGAGATAAAGTGGGTTTATGGTCCAAATGTACCTGATTCACTGTGAACTAAAAGCCCACACACTGGCATGGCTTGTTCTCTTGTCTTTCCTGTTTTGATGGGTGGCTAAAAGCAGCGTGCTTCTGTGTTACGCCATCTTCAGACCCCAGGGAAACTAACTAATGAAAGGTTCCCAGACATAATGGCTTCAGTTCCAGTTATTTTAATGGGATCGTTATTGGTGACATTAAACGTGTCTTTGGAGATTTTTGAAAAAACGATTGTGTTTAATTTTTAGACTGGATTTTTCAGAGTGAGATGATCCTGCCGCAATAAAAGATTAATTTAATTCAAGTCTTTTTACACAATTTTTTTAACCAGGTGTGACAAAAATTTTGCATCCTGTCTGTGAAACGGCATGTTTTTTCTTCCTGAATGTTATTTTTTAGTTTATATGTTTCATCAAACCTAAATGGGTTGAACTCTTGGAGACTAATGTTGTAAACTCTGCTAAAACCACCACACAGCTGGGCTGGTTTATGCAGAACCACTAATGACTGTTGATGAATATTCTACACATACCAAGAATCATTTTGGAAGCACTTTGCTGCCATCTGGTGGTCAGAGTTATGCCCAGATTTCCTCATGTGAATCCTAAACACCTACATTTATGTTTTATTTGAGCTATATTCAAATGAACAAACCTTGCTTGTTCCAAACACAACAACAAACCAAGTCATTGTATCATCATGTTGAAAAAAAGTCTAGAAGCTTTTCCAAACTGTAACTTGTCCTCTATGAATAAAATACCACAAATAATGGATTCTTAATATGTTATATATGTCTGTGATTCTGCATTGAAGCTAACATTTTCCCAGTATTTAGGGAGAAAGAGGCCCGCTGAGGCTGAGGAACCTACTGCAGCGCTGCGATCTGGTCCTGAACATCAACTACGCCCAGGTTCTGGTAGACCGCCTGCAGGATCTTCTGACCCTGGACGCTGCTGCCCCTCCCGTCCAGACGGGCCACAACGACTCGATCAGAGCTCACGAGCACAGATTCCCAGCCGAGAGAGAAACGGTCACTCACAGCCTGACCACTAGGGGCGCTGTCTCTATGGAAAAACGTTCAAGAGAAATGTTCAAAATTCAGCAAAAAAACCCTCAACAAAATAAACACGGGGGGGGGGGCTGTTTTTATTAAGGAGGGCAGTGGCAGGCACTGCTAACGTTAGCTGTGCTAACCTTAGTTAGCACAGCTAACGTTAGCAGTGCGTTATATATGTAGCGTGTTAGCTGTGCTAACCTTAGTTAGCACAGCTAACACGCTACATATATGTGAAATGTTTCCATGTTTTCATTTAATCAACACCTCAGGCTGTTTGTTCATGTAGGTGCTGTTTTTTTCCGTACATCTCGTTCGTTCGTTTGTTGTAAACTTGCCACTTGTGCAATAAAGTCTCTTAAATAAAAGAAAACGAGAGGAGAGGAAATGGAGCTGCTGTGTAAACAATCTTCAGCCCTCTGCACAAATAAAAGCATGAATATTAACGGCTAACTACTTGAAGAATACTTAATAGTTGAAAACCAAAACTTCAACGCAGACGTCAAACTTTATTCACCTAAAAGTTTACAAAACAGCCACGTAAACTAGCGCTTTAGGACTGATCCGGGAAACCTAAGGGTGCTATAAGTTTTCAAAGTTAGCAAAACTGCTAAGACGCTAAGCAACAAATTAGCTCCATATTAGCAGGATTAGCGGAAGCATGACCACCTCTGCAAAGTTCATTTCTTTAAAAAATGAAGTTTTAAACCTTCAAAATCAGCTTTATTTGTTTATGTATTTCGAGCATGTGTGCATAAATGAAAGGACGTACAGGAGGAGTAACAGTGGGTGCTGCATCGTTTCGTCCAGGTCTGAGGGAACCATCAGCTCCAGGCGAAGTCCTGCAGAATACACCAGCATCAAAAGAACTGAACGGAAAAGAAAGTACACCCCGTTCACATAAAACACAGAGCAAATTCCACCCTGGCATTAATTACGATACGAAGATGAAGCCACTATGGAAAAGATGTGTTTGAAAAACTAAGTACAACTTCCATGTGCTGAAGCAACGTTCTTCAACAAGAAGAGTGCAGAAAAGTTCTGAAGATGGTTCTACGGGAGGCTGGACCACACAGTGGACTCTAAAGATGGTTCTGAAGATGGTTCTACGGGAGGCTGGACCACACAGTGGACTCTAAAGATGGTTCTGAAGATGGTTCTACGGGAGGCTGGACCACACAGTGGACTCTAAAGATGGTTCTGAAGATGGTTCTACGGGAGGCTGGACCACACAGTGGACTCTAAAGATGGTTCTGAAGATGGTTCTACGGGAGGCTGGACCACACAGTGGACTCTAAAGATGGTTCTGAAGATGGTTCTACGGGAGGCTGGACCACACAGTGGACTCTAAAGATGGTTCTGAAGATGGTTCTACGGGAGGCTGGACCACACAGTGGACTCTAAAGATGGTTCTGAAGATGGTTCTACGGGAGGCTGGACCACACAGTGGACTCAGATTAGACTCTTACCAGAGTTATTGATCTGTACAGTTCTCCGGTCCCTCCGAGGTATGGTCCTGTTTCTCAGCGCTCGCCTCAGCTCTGCATTTCTTGCCAGAGTCATAAATCCTGCTGATGTTCAGAGAGAAAAGTGAAGATTAATCAACTGATTTCTCTTCCTTTGGAAAGAAGATCAGAATTTTCAGCTTTTATTTAGTAAATGATCAAACAGTGGAGCTGAAATCCTGGTGTTTTCACTGCGATAAAGCAGTGGCTGTTTCACTCAGAAAGTTTCAAAGGGAAATGTTATGGAAGCGGCTGAAGGAAGTGATGACTGAGCGGTTGCAGCAGGTTACACCAGCTTTCAGCCCAGAGCCGAACCCAGACATCTGTCTGCTCGCTTCCCTTTTTCATTTCTCCTCGTGGTGCCGCACCTGAAGTCTGCTGAAAGCTACATGACCACAGCTCTGGAAAAACTGGGGTTTAAGGTGTTTACAGGACAATGGTAACCCTTCCTGCAGCAGGTCTTCCCCTCGGAGGCTGACCTGAGCGCCTCAGATCTGCGCTCGCGACACGGCAAGCCTTTAATTCCAGATCTGACGCATCTGTGAGCCTCCTGTTCCGGGCTGCTGTAAACCTCAGATGTGAGCGCAGCTCAGGAAATGAAACGCCACAGTTTGATGCGTTTAGAGAGGAACCATCAGCGCCTCCGCCTACATGTGCCCGATAAACACACCTGATGCAAGGGAGTGAAATAAAAGGCAGCAGCAGGAAGAGAACTTACTGCTCAAGTCCTCCAGCCTGTGGAGAGTGGTCTGAGGTGTTCCAGGTCCTGCAGACGGCGTGAAAGAAAGCGAAACGTCAGGAAATCTGAGTTTACTGCACATTACAGTGTTTTAATCTAATTTATAAGCTGCGATTTCCTGCTTTTTATCCTTTACTTGAGTTTTCTAAGTTATGATGAGATGTTCTGATATTACAGCACTTCTGTTCTGGAATCGTTTGGTCTTTAAATGGAAATCCTGTCCTTAAAGCTGCCAGCAGTCCAGGATCATTCAGGCAGAAGAACACTATCATCTCCACATTCAAACATGAGTTGAAACTGTTGTGAAAAAGTTTAAAGTAAGTTTCCTACATATTAGCAACAATTAAACTCCTGAGGCTTTTAAGCTTTTTATTTCTACCGCAGCTTTTTATGGTTGCTATTCAAACAGCTTCCGTGTGGATAAGCCTTGAGCTTTGGGTGAGAAGTTTAACCCGTCTTTACTGTAGTTTTCTCTCCTGGTAATCCGCTAGTAGCGGAGCTAACTTTTCATTTCGCGCTTTTGCTAACGTTGGGAACATTTAGCGCACTTAGCTTCACTACAGTCGTTTTTCCAGATAAACTCTAAAATGCTAATGTTCTCGGCTGCTTTACGATCTTTCAGTTGAGTAAAGTTCGACGTCTGTGTTGAAGTTTTGCTTATCAGCTGATTAGAATCCTTCAAGTCGCTAGATGTTTATATTCATGCTCTTATTTTGAAGTCTGTTTACGCAGCAGGTCCGTTTCCTCTCCACCCCTGGTGCAGTGCAGCAAGGTTTGTTCTCTACCCAGAATGCATCGCTCTGGCTCTACAGGAAATAGTTTAAAATCTACTGATGGTGCTTCCTGGGCAAACCGTACAGGTAGGCATGCAATGACAGAGTTGACCCTGTAGAGGGCGATATGTTATGTTGTAACACATGGTGGATATCAACATGGGGGAATTTAGCGCATTAGCTTCCACTAAATGCCATGCTGATGTAGCGCTTTAGCGTCGCAGAACAAATGTTGTTTACACTTTTTGTAGTTTCCTTATGAACCTTCATGCCATCAACCTTCCAGAGACCACAAACAACACGATGAGCAGAAGTCCTCACGCTCTTCGATGAGCGCCGTCCTTTTAAATAAAACTGAACGAGTGAAATAGACGAGGAAACGTGGAGAAACCTTTCCTGAACATTTCCAGCCCTTCTGGTTTTGACTGAATCAGATCCAGAAACAGGTTTGCACCTCTGCAGCTGAGGAGAACATGCCGATGGTCTGGACTGATGGCGGCGTCGTAGAAGCTGCAGTTGGGTCCGAACAGAGAGC
This sequence comes from Anableps anableps, assembly GCA_014839685.1. Lineage (NCBI taxonomy): Eukaryota > Metazoa > Chordata > Actinopteri > Cyprinodontiformes > Anablepidae > Anableps > Anableps anableps. The sequence continues at coordinate 38,696,460 of CM026075.1, read as the reverse complement.
AGCTCAGGCACTGCTTGTGGAAAGGGTTCACCACTGAGAGCCTGGTGGAGGACAAACAGCAACGCAACCTGTCAGTTACCTGCTCTGGGGTTTACCTCAGAAAAGGGATTTTAATAACACTGTTCAAATGTTGTTTTAGATAAAACTTAACATATCAGAAGCATGTCTCCACTGAATAGCAGAGAAACACCAATCCACTTCCAGCTGTGAGATTACATTCCCTTTGCCTTAATGCTAAAAGAAGTTCACTGATGTATTGGACGACTACAGAGGAGGGTTAAAATGCTGAGTCCTCCAAGTCAACAGAAAGGGTTCAACCTAGCAGTCAAGGTAAAGGGTTAAATCCTAGCAGTCAAGGTAAAGGGTTCAACCTAGCAGTCAAGGTAAAGGGTTAAATCCTAGCAGTCAAGGTAAAGGGTTAAATCCTAGCAGTCAAGGTAAAGGGTTAAATCCTAGCAGTCAAGGTAAAGGGTTCAACCTAGCAGTCAAATCATAAATTGGACATTTTAAAGGAAAAATCGTTGCTTTTGGTCAAAAATAGACAGTGTTGTTCATGCTTCATGAGCTTGATGATGAAACCTTCTGCTGCATGTTTAGAGTTTCTGATTATGTTAGTAGGAATATTCGATTCACACACAGTTCTGTGCAAAACTCTTGAATCATCCTGCAATTCTCATTTTCCTTTCAGGTTTCTACACCCTCCAATAATCTCCAGAAGTGTTTTTGATCAGAAGTTCTTTGGGTCTTCTGAAGGTTTTTCAGAGGCTTTTTTTTTTGGACTTTGGCTACTTTTATACCCCGTTTCTCTTCCTTTATGTGACTGTAATATGTTCTGTGGTATTTATGTGGTCACATTCAGGCTGAGTTTCCCACTGTTCCTCCTTATTTCTCAGAATCTATGAAAGATCTCAACAAGGGTACACATATAGACTCAGAAGATCTAAGTTTAGCTTCAACTAGCTGACTTCTAAAGCTGTTTCATACAACTGAAGGACGATGCATCTGACCCCCCCCACTCCGACTCATAAACACAGAGTTCTGCTCATGGCCAGGTACAAGGACTGGACTCGGACCAGTGCAGCATGTTGCTGTAAAAGCCTTTCAACTGTGGGTACCAGCGTAAACATTAGCATGCTAACCCCGCAGGTCGCAGGTTTCTCATTTTTCCCATCAGCCATCTGAATTTCAGGACGATATTCAATTTTCAAGATGGCCACCGTTTTTGAGCCTTTTAAACCAGTTATTGCTATAAAATGTTCCTCATTTTCATGACTTGGATGAACTTTATGTCCCATCAGATGTTTTCCACTTCGGTCGTCCTGTTCGTCCAGCTTTAAAGTAATAACATGGAGCAGAATCAGAAGCTGAGGACTTTGCTGTCAGCGAGTCTCAACCAGTCGCCACTGGAAGGAGATGAAGATGGGAGACTGGGAGACAGTCGTCTTCATGGTTAGCGTTAGTTTCTGCTAACTCTTAATGTGTTTAACGGTTTAGCGTTAGCTTTCATTAATTCTTTGTGTTTTGCGATTTAGCTTTAGCTAATTTGTTGTGTTTAGCACTTTAGCGTTAGCTTCCAGGGATATTCTTATGTGTTTCGTGTCAGAGGAGCTAAGATGCTTGTTTAGCGAATTAGTGGTTAGTGAAGCTAACCTTTTGGTTAGCTGTGCCCACTCTAATACCTAGTGCCGATTTTAAACCAAACATATATTCTCCATTATAACCATGGCAGCCATTTTGAAAAATGTCCACCAGAAAAAGGAAACACAAGCTAAAGAAAATATATGATTTTTATGGTTCAAAATATGTAGAATATCATTTGACACCAAACACATTCATCTAGTTGACGATTTCAGTGAAAAAATTAATTTTCCATGACAACCATGGTGGCCATCTTGAAAAAGCAAAAAATGATCAATAGATATGATTTCTATCGGTCCAGTTATGTATGATTTGAAACCAAAAGTTTTTCTCCGTGATAAATATTGGCAAATTTAGTGCAAAAGGGAATTTTCTTTGACGACCATCTTGAATTTTTCCGAGGCTCACGTTTGTTTCCAGAAAGCAAGCCCCTGAGAACATCTGTGCGCAGTTTGGTTCTTGTACCCACATTTGAAAGATTTTGCTGAAGTATTCGGTTATCTGCTGAACTAAAGTAGCAGAAATCTGCATGCAGGTGAAAGGTGCTGGTTTTAGCAGCCCAGTGTTAAACCCAGTACTGGGCTTTAGTTTAGTGCTGGGCTGGATCTCAGTGCTCGAGGGTTCTGAAAGAGAAACTGATGCCGTACCTGTACAGGTGCTGCTGAGCCGGTCCTTCCTCTGAACTCAGGAAATATCTGCAAAACATAAGAATGCCAAGAAACCAGCTGGAGACTGGGATCAGCTGATTCTGCACTTGATAAAGGCAGTCCCCTGTTTATCTGCAGGGCGGTGTAACATCGACCCCAGGCCTGGCATTAACGCGAGCTGAATAAAGAGGTTTGTCATCGTTTTCCACCAAACTGCAGAATGACCAAAGTGATGATGAAAATACCTGATACTTCTGTCAAGGAAGCAAAAAAGACATGAAAATACTGGAAATATGGAGATAAAGCTGAATATTACCCATGTTAGTCATCAGAAAGAGTTGAAACCACGCCAGTAAAACTGTTCCTGTCTAACTTTTCTTCCTCTCCGTCGAGCAGTCAGTATTTCCCACATGTCCAGAGAAAGGATGAGTAAAACTGGGCCCACATTAACAGCTGATGTTTGTTTCCATCTCGTTGACGTTTGTGTTTCTGGGGGGGGTGGCTGGTCATGTGGTATTTGTTTTTAAAAAAAAAATTTATTTATGGCATCAAAGGGGAATATATATAATATCGGTTATCGGCCATGATAGCCGATAACGGATCTCGATATCGGCCCAGTTTCATACTGGTGCATTGCTAGTTTATGTTTTAGTTGACTAAATTTATGGGAATATCAGTCACTTCCTTTCAACCCAGAGTACCTTATTTATTCCTGAGGAGCCTGCAGAAGCAGACAGACCGAGAGCTAGCGAGCGACAGCGTCCGTTGGAAAGCTGACTGGATTCAGTGAGAAGCGTGTTGGAGCGACTGGAAACCAGTCAGCAGACCTGGGATGGGCTCCTCTCCGGACCTGCACGGCTGATTAAACCAGCTACTTACATTGACCTGGTGTTCTCGTCGTAGGTCAGGACCCGAGAGACGTCCCAGCTTCCAGAGGTCAGCTGTTGAACTTTGACCTGCTCCCCGTCAGGCTGAGGACGATCACAGAGCAGAGACAGCAGCGAGTTAGGACATGTCCCACGGTTCCGAATGAACCCTGCCAGCAGAGGGCTCTGGGTCTACCTGGTTGGAGATCATGGCGATGTGGCTGAAGGCTCCACGGCCGCCGTCCGTCTGGGCCGCGCTGATGAAGAACGTGGAGCCGTCCCTGGAGAACAGCGGATCCTCGTTCTAGGAGGTCAGGCAGACAGTTTAACCGTCAGCCTGGTTCTGGTTCTGGTCCCAGTTTATCTGGGGCTGGCAGTGGTCGGCACACTTCAGCTAATCTGCTAACAGCAGAGCTAATTTTTAGCTTAGCACTTTAGCATTTTTGCTAACTTTGAAAACAATTAGCACACTTAGCTTCCCCTAGATTAATTTTTCCAGATAATTTCCTGGTTGTTTTGTCAACTTTCAGTTGAACAAAGCTCAACGTCTGAGCTGAAGTTTTGGTTCTCGACTTTTATCTTGAAGAAGCCAAACGTTTATATTCATGCTCTTATTCTGGAGTGAGTGAAGTCTGTTCACAGCAGCTCAGTTTCCACTCCTCCTCTTCTCTTCTTTCCCAATAACTTTATTTAAAACAAGAACATTATTAAACTGGCGCTCGAGAGTTGTCGTCTTTCAAGGGGAGATATCGTTTGAACAGCTTTAGTACTGAAACTTTATTTTAAGAACTCTCTTTATATAATAACTGAAGATAAAATCTGGAAATTAGGGTTTTTGTTGCAGATGGTTGGAATAATAAAATAATAAAAAGTTAACGTATAATCATTCTGTCACTAAGGTCACATTAAAACAACAAATAGCCAGATTTGCTGAAGTAATTCTCAAATTTTTAGAAAGAAAAATGTTGTCATATCCTTTCAGAATATTCTTGTGTAACAATCTGAAGACAGATACTCCTCACGTTCTCCACCCACGATGGTGCAGCAAATGATGTTTATTCTGTAGCCGAATGCATCGCTGTAGTTTTATAGTAAATCAGATCGATTATCAGATTTTTTTTTGGATACTTGCCTTATTTCTAAAGTTTTAAATGGATCTGCTCCTCTTCCTTTAATGTATTTTATAATCAAAAACCAAGTAATACAGTAAACACAAGAGCACTGACCAGAGGAGATTGTAATGTTCAAACATTGGCTGAAAACTAAGCAGAGCTGCCCTCATATATAGCTTTAATTTCAGAGGTCGCCCTATCTTTATTGTAACGTCACGTGTTGAGTGTTATACAGGTGCCGTTTGTAATATTCTCTGCTCTTTGTTTTGTGGGATGTTTTTTTCTTACCTGCCTTAGGACAACAGATGACAATTAGCTGTTGTGCTAACTCCAGCATATTTACATTGATGCTTACTGCTGACATGCTGATTAATATACATCGTCCCAATTTAAATAAAATAAATAAATGAAATGAAATAGCTTAAAAATCTACTGATGTCGTACGTTTATGGGCATTGCACCCATGGGGGATGTGGGTGTTTAAACACTCACACTTTTTCCACAGTTTCACTCAAAACCTGTGATGTTATGTTTCTGAGCGCAGTGAGACCGATGTGAGTGCATATATCTATGCGAACAAACAATAACTAATGGTGTGTGGGTTTAAATCTCACACACGCTGACTTGCTACAACCGTTCGAGAATGCGCTCCACTCTGGATGCTCAGAGCTAGCGTCCACCTCTGTCCTTGTGCTTCATGCGCTCCACACCGATTCTGCTGCAGTCCGTGTGAAACGCGGCCAAACTTGACGAAACCTAAACAACAATCCGCGCACATCTTTTTCAGCGAGATGAGAATGGAGCGGAATAGCGCAGGAAGACAATGGCCAGGCTGGTCTAAGAGTGATGTGTAGTTTGATGTCCTCCATGTCCACTGAGTGCTGTTTTGTCTCACCATCTCACCACTATGTGTGTGTGTGTGTGTGTATATATATATATATATATATATATATATATATATATATATATATATATATATATATATATATATATATATATTTAGATAAATATATATTATATATTTGAGCGGCTGGGTAGCTCAATGGGTAAGTCACCCGACCTTCACCCGGGAGACCGGGGTTCGAATCCAGGCCGGGTCGCTTGGTTGAGATATCCAGTGTGGGTCCTTAGGCAAGATCCTTCGCGCTACTGCCTACCTCATGATGAGTGACAAAGGAATACACGCCATGCCGGCTCAGACGTCGCCCGGCCAAACAAGGTCTGCGTCAGGTGCTGGGGAACCAGGGCACCTTCACGAAAAATGGGTTACTGGAACAAGACGGAATTGGGCGAGAGGTGAAAACTTGGATCTGTTGGAATGCTACTACTCAAGTAACCCTAGTCAGAGGGGTTACATGCAAAGAATGCGGGAGGAATGGTTACGTCGACATCCCCATTCAACACTAACTGCCAAACAACTAGTAGCTCAGTGTTCCAACATCCGCAAACGGCAAATGCTGTCACAACTTGAGATAGACAAGGTACAACACAAATGCTACGGCAAGGGGGAGCCAGGACGCCAGGTCAGAGGGGAGTTAGCTTCAACTCCCCACCCGCAGATTGGGTATGCAGCCCCAATAATGAACGAACCATCACAGCTGAACGAGGCAGCAACTGACCTGAGAGGTAGGATCGTGGCCCGAATGAACACCAGGCAATCCCGATGCCAATTACAACGGCTGAGTGAAGTACCATCAGAAAGTCTCATTGAAGATGTGAATGCAGCATTGAGAACGATCCCTACCAACACCATAACGGAAACCAATGAGCTGGTGTACAACTCAGCATCAGTGATCCTTGAGATGCTCGGCTATAGGAGCAACCATGAGATTCAATACCCACCATGGAAAAGACGGTTAGAGGCTAAAATCAAGGTAACAAGGAGGGAAGTGAGCCAATTGTCAGAGCTCCAAAGAGGTGCAATCAAAAGACCGGTACCCAAGCGGTACAGCCAGATGCCCATACCTGAAGCGCTCGAAACTGCCAAACAAAGGCTCCAAGCCTTGGCCAGTCGCCTAAAGAGGTACACGAGAGAAAATGAATCCAGGAGGATTAACCGGCTCTTCTCCACCCAACCAGCTAAAGTGTACTCTCAATGGCAGGGTAATAACAACAGAGCGGACCCACCAAGGCTGGAGACCCAACAGTACTGGAAAGGCATATGGGAAAGGGAGGCGACCCACAACAGCAATGCACAGTGGCTAATCTCTCTACGAGATGACCACAGCAACCTCCCTGAGCAAGCCCCAGTAACTATCACAGTGGCAGATGTCCAAGAAAGAGTCTCAGGTATGAAAAACTGGACAGCACCAGGTCCTGACATGATCCATGCCTACTGGCTAAAGAAACTCCATGAGCCCTCCATGAGCGACTGGCAGCTCAAATGAACCAGCTGCTACAAAGTGGGACTCACCCTGAATGGTTAACTGAAGGGCGCACAATCCTGATCCAGAAGGATCCCTCAAAGGGTTCGGTCCCATCCAACTATCGGCCAATAACCTGTCTCTCTACAACATGGAAGCTCATGTCAGGCATCATAGCAGCTAAGATAAGTGGGCACATGGATAAATACATGAGTACAGCACAGAAGGGCATCGGCATAAATACCAGAGGAGCCAAACACCAACTCCTGGTAGACCAAACAGTCGCCCGAGACTGCAAAACCCGACACACCAACCTGTGCACGGCTTGGATTGATTACAAGAAAGCCTATGACTCAATGCCACACACTTGGATCATTGAATGCTTAGAGATGTACAACATCAACAGGACTCTAAGAGCCTTCATTGCAGCCTCGATGGGGATGTGGAAAACCACCCTTGAAGCCAACTACAAGCCAATTGCACAAGTGTCCATCAAATGTGGCATATACCAAGGAGACGCTCTGTCCCCACTGCTGTTCTGCATAGGTCTGAACCCCCTCAGCCAAGTCATCAACAAGACTGGCTACGGATACCGACTCAAGAACGGAGCCACCATCAGTCACCTCCTCTACATGGATGACATCAAGCTGTACGCTAAGAGCAAACGAGACATCGACTCACTGATCCACACCACCAGGATCTACAGCACTGACATTGGGATGTCATTCGGACTAGAGAAGTGTGGTCGGATGGTTACACAGAGAGGGAAGGTCATCCACACAGAAGGGGTCTCACTCCCAGAGGGAACAATAGCAGACATTGAGGACAGTTACAAGTACCTGGGAATACCACAAGCAAATGGCAGCCTCGATGAGGTCACAAGGAAAGGAGCCACGGCCAAATACCTCCAACGAGTAAGGCAAGTCCTGAGAAGCCAGCTCAATGGCAAGAACAAGATCCGTGCGATAAACAGCTATGCCTTGCCAGTAATCAGATACCCTGCAGGAATAATAAGCTGGCCAAAGGAAGAGATAAAGACCATGGATGTTAAAACTTGGAAACTACTAACCATGCATGGAGGGTTCCACCCTAAATCCAGCATCCTGAGACTATACGCGAGCCGTAAGGATGGAGGCAGAGGACTAGTGAGTGTGAGAGCCACTGTCCAGGATGAAACATCCAAGATCCATAAATACATCAAGGTCAAAGCCTCAACCGACGATGTGCTCAGCGAATGTCTCAAACAATGGGGACCAGAGGATGAGGTGCTGGAGGAACCATCATGGGAGGATAAGCCCCTACATGGGATGTACCACCGACAAATAACTGAAGTGGCTGATATCAGGAAATCCTACCAATGGCTGGAAAAAGCTGGACTCAAGGACAGCACAGAGGCACTCATCCTGGCTGCACAGGAACAGGCCCTAAACACCAGAGCAATAGAGGCTCAGATCTACCACACCAGACAAGATCCAAGGTGTAGATTGTGCAAGGAGGCCCCTGAGACAGTCCAACACATAACAGCAGGGTGCAAGATGCTGGCAGGGAAAGCGTACATGGAACGTCATAACCAAGTGGCGGGCATAGTGTACAGAAACATCTGTGCAGGATATGGACTGGAAGCCCCGAGATCTAAGTGGGGCACACCCCCAAAGGTGGTGGAGAATGACCGAGCTAAGATCCTGTGGGACTTCCAGATCCAGACAGACAAAATGGTAATGGCGAACCAACCGGACATCGTGGTGGTGGATAAACAACAGAGGAAAGCCGTTGTGGTGGATGTAGCAATACCAAGCGATTGCAACATCAGGAAAAAGGAACACGAGAAACTGGAGAAATACCAGGGCCTCAGAGAGGAACTGGAGAAGGCCTGGAAGGTGAAGTCCACAGTGGTGCCTGTGGTCATCGGGGCCCTCGGGGCAGTCACCCCCAAGCTGGAGCAGTGGCTAAAACAGATCCCAGGAACAACATCAGACATCTCAGTCCAGAAATGCGCAGTTCTCGGCACAGCCAAGATACTACGCAGAACCCTCAAGCTCCCAGGCCTCTGGTAGAGGACCCGAGCTCAGAGGTTGAGAAAGACCACCCGTGGAGGGTGAGAAGGGAATTTTATTTTTTTTTTTTTTTATATATATATATAAACTCTTGAATTTTGTAGCGTAAGCTCAGTCAAGCACACAAGCCTACATTTTGCATCTTAGGCTATAGTTGTTATTCATTGAGCTACTAGATGACACGCAGAAATATTTCAGCAGTAGATTTTAAGAGGTAGACCCAGTTAAGGGTCTACTTCTTAACTGGGTCTACGCCACACAATCCGGCTGACTCATACGGCTGACGCTTTTGAAAAGCGTGCTCCGCCACTGCCTGCCTGCTTTCTGACCGAAGCCCTGTTGTAGTCAATTAGGCAACATCAGCAACAGAGTTAGCAAAACTGAGCAACTAAAAAACTGAAGTCATGAATGAAAGGTCTGTTCCAAAGAACCTTTTCCTGAAACGCAAACCGTCCAGGTACGAGTGTAATGACAGAAAACACCCTGTAGAGGGCGATGTACTGTCGTAACACGCTGTGTTATGGACAGTAACACAGCGTGTCAACATGGTTGCAGTTAGCGCTCTTCTCATTTGCTTTGACTAAGTAACATGTTGATATAGTACTTTAGCGGAACTACTGTCACACTTTTCAGTTAGCGGTGCCCACCACTGGGGACTGGTTTTACTGGTGTTCTGACAAATGGAGCTCAGAAAGTACTGGCGCTGGTTTAGTTCTGAAATCCATTTGGTGAGTCAGATCCTGCAGAACCAGAAGCTCCCTGCATTAAAACATGACAATGACCTCAGGTTGGGTCCTTTCGTTTTATGAAGGAAGCCTCTGTTCAGGGTTAGGAAGCATCTCCAGATGAACAGGAATGTGAAGGGTTCAGATTTATAACCTGCTCCCTATGCTTCAACGTCTGGCTTGGAGGTGAAGAAGAATCCAGAAGCCCTCACCTGACGGTCCAGCCACGCCTCTGATGTCATCACATGTTTCTGGTTAAACGAGATGAAACCAGGTCACCGGAACTGCCCTCGCCCCCCTCCTGAGAGAAAGATGAGTGTTTGGCTTCTTACCGTCATGCAGTTGCCTGTTGTGGCGTCACAAAGTGAAAGAACCGACACATTTTGGGCTCGATTGACCCAACGGACGCTCAGATTCTGCCCGGTCACCCATTTCACCATGGTGATGTAGAAGTCGCTGCAGAGACAGAGGAGGAACCAGAACCAGAGTGAATCCCAGGGGAGGGACGGAAGTTCTCCAAACTGTTCCGATGTTTCTGTAGAGTGGAATGGAAAGGTCCATAGCTTTCTAGTATTCCAGTCATTAACAGCTGGAGCTTCACATACACTAAGATTACCACATTTATAAGCCCAGGTCATGATGTCATGGCTTTGTAAGCTTCTGATTGGTTAATTCACAACATCTGGATGTATTTTAAGGCAAATTCATCTTTTGTAATAATCATGTACAAGTACAGACATGATGGGAACGTCTAAGCATCCTGCCAGTCAGGTGCAGATTAACTCCAGAACCAAACCTAAAGACTTTGTGACGCGACACATATTGTATGTCAACCATTTTTGTTCATAAGGTTTTCCTTAAAGAAAAATGTACGCGTCACGGTGACCAGCCTAGGCATGCTAGTTGATAGCCTATCCAATACTAACACTCGCCAAGCCAAGCCAAGCCTAATGCAAGCATATCCAGGGCTAACACTGGTCTATCCAAGGCTAACGCCAGCCAGTATAATGCTAACGCTGGCCTTTCTGTGCTAGTAAACAGCAGAGGAGGTAGACAATCCAGAGGGTGACCAGCCTAGGCATGCTAATTATTAGCATCTCCACTACTAACACATTTATCGATCCAATGTTAATGCTAACCTATCCAAGGCTAACACCAGCCTATTCAATGCAATCCCTACCCTATCAAGCTAATGGACAGCACAGGAAGTAGACAATCCAGTAGGTGCCCAGCCTCTGCATGCTAGCACTAGTGAGTCGTCTGTTTCTCAGTTACCAGCTTATCCTGAATCAGATCACGAGCTGGCTTCTGAATGGATATAGCCTCCTGAGACAAGGAAGTAGGCCCTGCTGGGTGCACAATGATCTGAATCTTGACACTAATACCATAAACCCGAAGCATCCCATGTTCTGGGTGGCCTTCACAAAGATCTCAGTCCAAGAGAAAATATGTGAGCTAACTTTCCGGATCCATCTGCAGATGTTTCGAGATGGTCTGAATGTTGGCACTAATACCATTCGGCATGATGATGGTGTGGTGCTGGGTGGCTGGAGCAGGAGCTAAAGCTCAAACCTCTTTTCCAGGCTGCCAGGAGGCCTGAGCTCGGTGGTGATGGAGCTGCCGTCCAAAGACACGACGTGGAGGCTGACGCTCGGATTGATCTGTCCCATCTGCAGCAAACAGAAACACAAATGTCTGATGGAGCAGCTTCTGCTACACGCCGCACTTCTATTCCAGCTTGATTGCAGCCTTCATGCTAAGCAGCAGAGAGATTATGGGGAAGGCAGAAAGCAGCATCTCCCCGCAGCCCTCTGGGGAAGTCAGGAGTTTATTTCTGCTCTAAAGCCTCTCTGAGGAACAGCTTGTTAGAAAACAGGACAATGAGAGAAAGAACAAAGTCATTTATCAAAAACAGCAGAATCTACTTCATAAATATGCAGATGTGGTTTTATTTATCGCTGGTAGCTGCAGCTCTTCTGGAGGTAAAGCAGCTTCTTGTGTTGATGAAGCAGTTTTGATGGTCCTGGTAGGGATCTGCAGCACGAGGCAGGGAGGGATGATGAAACTGATAACTGCTGTCACTGCTAAATCAAACCACCTGGAGCACAGCTGCGTTGTTTTTTCTGGTCCACATTACTCATACAGGCTGACATCAACACACGGAGCTCCACTAATAGCTGGGGAAACGTCTCGACCACACTTCATGGATCCATCTGCAGATGTTCAGAAGTGGCTCCAGAGGACTTTCCCAACTTCTGGAAGTCTACAGATCTTCTTCCTGGACCTTGAATGTTAAATGTTGCATCATGCATAGCATCTATTACGCATCTGACTGATGCATTAAAGGATGGAAGGTGAAGCACGATGTAAAACGAGCTCAAACATCTCAGATCAGCTGGATTTCTGAGCCCCACCTTTGGGTAGGGGTACTCTGTCCCTCGGGGGTAGAGAGAGCCGGTGAAACGAGGCAGCAGCATGGTGGGGACCAGCGAGTCGTTGATGGTGAGGTAGGCCAGCCTGGAGCCACCAGGAGACCACCAGTGGGCCACCTGAGAGTTCAACACCTCCTCTGGAGAAACAGAACACAAGTTAGCATTGTTAGCATAGCCCAGCCTAGCCTAGCCCAGCCTAGCCTAGCCTAGCCCAGCCTAGACCAGCCCAGCCTAGCCTAGCCCAGCCTAGCCTAGCCTAGACCAGCCTAGCCTAGCCCAGCCTAGCCTAGCCTAGACCAGCCCAGCCTAGCCTAGCCCAGCCCAGCCTAGACCAGCCTAGCCTAGCCCAGCCTAGCCTAGCCTGAACCCTCGGGAGACGAGTGGAAGTGCTTCCTCCGTCCTGCTGACTAACAGGCAACAAGCGGAGCAGTGATTCTGTCTAAAAGCCTCAAAAAGTTTGTTTAAGTGAAGCAGCAGCACAGAAACAACAACAGGAACAGAGAAGGACAAAAAGGAAACAAGGAAAAAACAAAAATTAGTATGTTTTAAAGTTAAAAACAGAAGAATAATTCTGCTGGCCTCCGTCTTACCTTCATACAGCCAGTCTGCGATGCCGTTGAAGACCACGCCCTCCTGTCCGGAGGAGGTCAGCCTCCACGAGCTGCTCTGAGTGTGAGTTTGGTAGTAGATGTTGTTCTCAAATATGTAGATCTGTGAAACAGAGAAAACGTCTGTTTTCCACCTGCTGACCGAACTAGAACAGGAAGACGCCGACCGATCCACATTCAACATCCAACATGGCTCCCACAGACTGGAGGTCAGCAGGTGGATCTCATCTTTTAAAGGGTTGTTGGGTTCAGATGCCGTTCATGCAATTTTTAATATTAGCGTCTGCTTTTTACCACTTGGATCAAACAAAAGCATTGGATTTACAAGGACCTTAAATCAGAGATTATTCTTTTCTGAATGGAAATTTCAGTGGAAACGACACAAATAATTCAGAAAGCAGAGCACCAGATTCACAAAGCAATTCACAGTAAAGACATGGAGGTGAAAACGTTTCTGCTGAGCTCTGCATGTGGAGGATTCTCTGCTGCAGTGCAAAAATGACTTGCATCAGTATTAGGTCTTCCTCACTAAAAGATGAAGCCAGTACTGAACACAGTAGATGTTTCATGCTAACAGCATGATGTCTGAGGATCAGAAACTGAGAAAAAAATGAAACCCACCAATTTCTGAGAAAATAGGGATTTTAATTTTTTTTTGCAAAATATTCTAGTTTAAGTCATGAAGAAACGACTCCATGCTTTAAACCGCAGTTTCAGAGGTTTTAAAGGTAAACTTGGTGTTTAAATTCAGCCTTGTAGTCTCCTCCGCGGTGCCCTGTGTGGAACCTGACCTGGAAACCTGCGTGATGACACCGGCACACACATCTGGGTCTGCCCGGCCCTGCGGCGGCACCGCTGCGGCGGCACCGCTGCGGCGGCACCGCTGCGGCGCTGAACTGACTAACTGCCTCTAGTAGCTGCAACACCTAAAATAAAACCATTACTTATGCCGGTCTGAAAGAAAACGTCGCCTGACGTGCTGTGTTTAGGGACAGTTTAGATCCACTAAAGGTCAGAGGTCACAGACGACTCCATGACAAAGGCTCACTGGACAGAAGCTCAGGAACAGACTTGTTCCTGGTTTTGTTGTGGCCAGTCACATATTCATTCAGCTCCCTTCGCGAGTAAGAAACCAGCCCCATACTGGTTTAAAAATGGAGAAAGCTGTTTACCATGGAGCTTCTGCAAACCTGTGTTTAAAGCCGGGTCTGGGCTCAGAAACAAACCAATGTAAACCAGCTCTCCCTGCAAAAATACAAGGCCTTGCAGCCTGTTCTTACGTAACTGAAGTCATTGCAGATGTGTGTTGTATCATCACCCACCCTGGAAAATAACGCTTCGGAGAAATCGTCACAGGTTAAGAAGACACGCTCATGAGAAGTGGACCAAAACTTGTGCGACATGGAGGAGCTGACCTCGAAATGCTGCAGAAACCTCTGCTGAACCAGGCCGAGCGGCACCAGCGCAGAGAGCAGCTGGGTTCAGCGGCAGGCCTTCCTCTGCCTGCAGCTTGGTTTGCACACCTTTACTGTGAGCACATCCTCAGGCCTGGCCCTGGACCCGGTTCTGCTCCTAACGGACAGCACCGACCCACTTTTCTCTCCCTTTCTGCTTGGTAAAAACACCCCGCAGGCTGGAGTCGCAGCTCTGCGACTCGTCAGGGCTTCATCGCCCTCGTCTCCGCAGCCGGGAGACAGGCTGGGGTGGTGACGGCTCTGTTTGCGTCCCTCAGCCCTGGTGAAACTTTTAAAACTGTTTTTAAAGATTTCAAAATCTGAATAAGTTTCATTCCAAAAGCTTGATTCTGTTTCTGTGTGTGGAAACAACAGACCGATTATTGAGCCAGAAGGGCTCTGTGTGGGGAGAAATAGCTCAACTTCAGCGTGAATGATGGTTTAATCTCGGAGCTGTTTACCTTTTCTCTCATGTCAGAAACACTCAGATACGTTTTCTTCAGTCTGAGACTGTAAATATGTGCAATAAATTACACGGAGCACTATAAAAGCCAGACAACAGGAGGCTGAATTAAACATTGATTTCTGCTCGTCGCTGTGCCGGCAGCGCTCCGTTTCCAACCCAGCTTCTGTTCCAGCAGCATCGCTAATTGGGTTTTATTATCTGCTCCTCTGATTGCTCTGCTGCTCGCTCGGGAAAATAATGAAGAAATACTGATTTTAAATATCCAAAAGAAAAAGAACAACATAAAAATAAGCTTCATTTAGTCAAGAAATAACATTTAAAAATGTCTGAATATTCATCAAAACCAACCAGGATGTTTCCAGGCTTAAATGAATCCGTTAATGGGATTAAATATCTACATTTTTCATTCATTATTTTCTTATTATTAATTGAATTTCCACACTTTGTCTAATTTATGGGTTTTTTTTAACAGTAACTGAAATCAACATCAGAATAAAGGGCTTATTTCATCAGCTAATATGGAGAATCTTATTTGTTTCTTGGAGAACAACCCAAGCTGGTCTATAAAAACATTTTGCCATGAAAAAGTATTCGCCCCCCCCTTATGTATTTCTTATTTTGTTTGACCACATCTACACATGTGGACAAAATTGTTGGCATCCCTCTGTTAATGAATGAAAAACCCACAATGGCCACTTAAATATCTTGAAATTGATGAAAGTAATAATAAATAAAAAACAAAATGTCTGAGAATTTCATCCATAGATGAGAATTTATGTGTAAAAATGGTTTGCAAAACAGTTTCTTACGATGGAGTTTCAGGGCCAAGCTAATAATAATAATAATAATAATAATAATAACACGTTATTTCCTCGGTGCTCAAGGACACCTTATGATTTACACAGAATCAGTTCAAAACTAACTGACTTAAAGACGGAGAGATGTTTTTTATTGACAGTAAAATCATAATATTAGCAGAATAAAGACATAATTCTACAAGAAGAACGTGGTCAGATTGCAGGAAACGAGCCGTGCGGCCTGAGGGCAGCGCTCCTGATCCGGACCGGAGGCCGGCAGCTCGCCTCCGCTCTTCTGGACGGACTCCGGTCCCACAGTCCTGCAGCCGATGACCATCTGCTTTGTTCAAAGATCAAACGCGTCCAGTCTGTACAACCGACGCCAAACCGCAGCTTCACAAGATGCTCAACGTTTATTTTTCATGTTGGAGTTGTTATAAAATTGCTACTTCGTTCCTCTAATGTTGCAACTTTACTCTCACTTTATTCTCGTATTCTGACGACTTTATTCTCAAAATTATATGAGTTAATTCTCGTATTATTATGACTTTATTCTCGTACGAGTTCGACTTTATTCATGTAATACGACTTTCTTGCTGAGGTCTTCTGGACTGCAGGGGGCGCTGCTGGAGCAGCAGCTTCTCTCCAGCTGAGAGGAAGCGGCCAGATCAGCTCCTCAGGAAGGCCAGCTCTGTGCTGGGATGACCTTTGACCCCGAGCAGGTGGTGGGAGACAGAAGGACTCTGGCTGAAATAACATCACTGATGGACAACGCCCCCCCCCACGCATGAAGCTGTTGCTGAGCTGCAGGCAGAGCTCCTTCAGGGACAGACTGCTGCATCCGAGGTGCACTAAGGAGTGTTATAGGAGATCCTTCCCACCAGCAGAACCAGTAAGTGTTTCTATCCCTGCTGGTATCTGTGCAACTCTACCGTTCTTCTGTCATCACTGACTGTTTGCAGTTTTAATGCTCATTTTGCACATCTGGTACCTTCATAACTAACCAGCTCAGCTGCACGTTCCTCTGGACTCCAGTAATTTTTATAACTACACAGGATTCATGTTGACATTTTTCCTTACTGCACAGCATTTTTATTCTTTATTCTGCTTTTATATATATTTTTTTAAATATATTTTTAAACACAAACTCTTATCTGTGGATGCAAACGGATGAAATTCTCGGGCATTGCGAGCAGATGGTCCCATCCCCACATGCAGCTCTGTGGCTCACCAGCTGCTGGCCCTGAACGCCCCACGAGGCGAACTGCAGGACGGAGTCGGACACCTCCGGAGGGTTGAGCTCCCGCACCTCCCTGGGACAGCAAACGCACCACGCATGAAACATTTCACAGCAAGAACTCGTCGGACGTTTAAAGGAGGTCAGCGGGTTTCTGTCACCTGGTGAACAGGTTGTAGATCAGGTATGACGCCAGGAAGGAGTGTTTGTAGACCTGCAACCAAACAGAGCATCATCAAAACTGTTTTCTTACCGGAAGCAGCGTGTCGCTGCCTGAGCCTTCAGCCGGTTAACGTCCTGAGGCGTACGCAGACACACTAACGACGCACAGCCGATACTTCCAGAAAATGACTTCCATGAAGTAACCAATCAGAGGCTTGAAGAGCCGTGACATCATCATCTGGGCTTTCTTTCAGTCGTTTCAAAGGTCTAGTGATCTTGGTGTATGTAAATATGTGACTCTGAATCATAAAAACTGTCCCATTCATCTGACTTTCAGCAAACAGAACCCATCTGGCTGATTCCACTGGTCTGAAGCCGGAGCGGTTTGGTCTGATTTGATGCCAGGCAGGGAGGAATGCACGTCACATACATGTAACATACATGTACGTCTGAGTCTGGACCCGGCCCGGCCCGGCCCGGCCTCTGCATGCTCTCAGACTCACCTGTTGGACATCGTATCCCAGCAGAACAAAGTTCTTGTCTGGAGAAACTGCAAACTTGCTCGCCTTAAATGTTGCCTGTGGAGAAAACAGGAAGTGGGTTTATTGCTGCTGAGGATAAACACCCGCGTTTTCAAACGAAACCGGAGCAGCAGGGCAGAACCCAGCGAAACGCAGGGCTGGAGCCAGCTGGGCCGACCTGCTTCCGGTTTACTCACAAACGTGGTGTTCTTCAGCAGGAGCTCGGTCTCGTTGCCATCGACGTCGACCTTGAAAACGTCTCCGTCCCAGCTCCGCAGGATGACTTCCTGCGCTGCAACGACAGCAACGATGAGGGCTGAGTCAAAAGAAAGGCAGAAATGTTATTCCCAGCTTTTCCACAGCGTTTAGTTTGTTGCGGTTTCAGTGAAGCACCGAGCCTCAGCAGCCCAGCCGACCGGTTTTACTTCCTCTGTTCTCTCGCCAGGTCACCATGGCAACAGGCCCACAGCATCACTCAGCCTCCACCGGACTTAACGGCAGGTGCTCTCCCATGTTTGCTGAGTCTCAGGGGTCAAAGGTGAACCCGAGGAGAGTGAGTGTTTGTGACCAGCTGGGATGGAGGCGCAGTGCAACGGTTGTCATGGAGACCTTCCACCCCCTCCTGTCTGTGTGTGCGGGAAGATGAACTGGTTCCGGTCCAGTCTTTAGAGGCCCCAGCAGCTTGAACCAGTTTAAAAACATGAAAATGAAACCGGGCTTATTTATTGAGGCCCGTTTCCATCTGCTGTCCCTGGACGGCGCTCGCTTGACAGCAGCTTTACAAACAACCACTCAAATTCTGTCAATAAATACAAACAATTACAGTTCACACAAACGGATCCATAAGCACCAGTTCTGCAGGAACGGCTGGGTGAGTTGGTTCAACAAGCTCACTGTTGAATGTTTTCAGGCTGGGTTCTGTTCGTGCTCAGTGCTGAGGTTACGCCGCTGGAAAGCAGCGATGCAGCTCAACCAAGCAAATCGAACGCGTGGAGCGTTAATCTGGACGCGGGCGTCTGGAAACGGGTTAGTTCTGCCGCGCAGACAGAACCGGCGCCCATCCGCCTTCAGCTGGGATCACAGTTCAGACTTCTGCAGAGGAAACCCGTGACTGCAGCCGCTGCAACGACCCACGGAGGCCAGACTCCATTAACGCGTGCGACGGGCTGAATCCCTCCAGCTCCCCGGCTCGTGTAAATGTCAGCGAGGAAGCTGGGAGGCCAAGCACTTCAGAGGACGATGACAGGGAAATAAACATGAAAGACTGATGGGCCGCTGGTGTTCGAGAGGCAGGGAAATCCTCAAAAGAGCTCCTGTCGAGTAGAAACCCAGCTGCCTTCCTCTGTTTCCGATTCATTTCTCTCTTTATGAAGCTGGGAAAGCTGCAGAAGCGGATGGAAAATGAAGGAAATCCCTGGGAGCGGGAGCAGGAGCGTTCAGGAAGCTCCAGAACGGCGTTAAAAAAACTCATTATCTGCCGTCCCTCATTTCAGAAAGTGAAACTGAGGCATGACAGCTCATCCGTAAAGTATTCACACCCTTTAATACTTGTCGATCCACCTGAGGCAGATTTTGCAGCCTCCAGTCTTTCTGAACACGAGGCCTCCAGCTCAGCTCTCCTGTGGTTGGTCCGTTTGGCCCGTTCTTCTTCTCCAGACGGCCGTCGGCCATTTTCTCCCCAGAGGTGTTCAGTCAGATTCCCGTCTGGACTCTGGCTCGGCCCCTCCAGGACCTTCACACCTTCAGCTTCTCTGACAAAAATCTTCTTTAGAAACGTGGACTGTGGACGCTGACGTTAGCACTGCTGCTACATGGTTAGCATTGAGATGCTAGTCTAGGCTAGCATAGCTTCTCTGACAGGCCGACTGCTTTTAGCTCAGCTTGAACACAACTGGAGTCTTTTCCAGCGTCCCATCAGGTCGGCTCTGGAAGCAGAAATTAACCCCCAGAGGAGCTGCTTCCATCGCTGCTGTTAGTGCGCCAGATTTATGGGCGTACCAGAAACACGTGACTCTAAAGGTTCCGAGTCAAGACTTTTGTTTTAAATAAAATGTGCTTAATTGCGTTAAAATTTTAGAATGTCTGTAAATAATGAAGGATTGATTGATTGATTGATTGATTGATTGAACATGGTGCTGTTCATCTCTGGTTGCTCTAATGTGTGTGACGGCCATTTTGCCTTATTCTGCTGGTTACCCGAGTCTTTGTAGATTCCCACTGGATGTCTGGTTCTTGGACAAACTTACCGCTGATCCAATTTGCATCCGGGTCATGGATCTGAAAGTTCCTTTGAAAGAGGTCATCCAGAGTCAGCGGTGAACCACACGGGTTACCGGAGCCATCTGTGAGGAGGAAGAAGGAAATAAAGGAGCGGCGGATAAGAGAAGCCTGAGGCTGAGCTAATATCTAAAAATAAACCTAAACTCTGAATGTCGTTCATCTTTAATAAACGAACCACATGATCACGCCAGGAAAGGGTATCTCTGTATGTCTGTAAAGCACTTTGTGATGCCTGGAGCTTGAACAGAGTGAACATCAATCAGATGGAAAACTCTTACAGATTTGGACCAATTAAAGTTCTGAAGAAGATTACCATCTTGTAGCTCAAAGACGGACCAGAACATCTACGGTTCACGAGCAGAACCCAAACTAAAACCAGTTTCTGCTGCACCGTCCTCTCAGAATGTTACCTAAACATCTGCTTCAGAACCTGATCAGTCTGACTTTGGCTTTCGATGCTCTTGGATCTGTTTGAAGCTGCTCCCACCACAAGCTTCTGGCTGGACCTCAGAGAGGATCCGGTGCAGGCTCACCTTTTGACAGCAGGACAATGGAAAGTCCGATGAAAGAAAGCACGACGGTAATGACCAGCAGCGAGATGCCAATGCCCTTCCAGTTCCGGTCTGGTCCAATAGGTCCGATATCCTGGTAAATGAGAGAAAACAATCACTTTATTCGACCAAAGGGAAAAAACAACTCGACGTCTATCTGGCAGCCATGCGGCGCCGTTCGAAAACGTACCCAGTCAAGAACGGACAGCAATAATTTAGGTTATTGAGCCTGTTATAAGAGGAAAAATGGGGGTTCGTTTTCAATATTTTCACCATGGTAGTCATTCATTTATAAATGTCACAGTTTCAACTAAATACTTAATTAGCAAGCTATAGATTTAGTTTTAAACTAAATATTTAGGTAGCAAGTGAAATACTTCGTTAGTTCAGACTAAATATTTAGATTGAAGCTAAATATTAAGCTTGCTAACTAAATCTGAGCTAAGTATTTCATTAGGTTGCAAAATAAATATTTAGTTTGAAACTGTCATGTATAAAGAAATTAATATTATGGTTAAAATGTGCTTTTATAAAATGAATTCCCATTTATTTCTTTTATGAAAGGCTAAATAACCTTAATTATTGGTGTTAGTTTTCGACTGTGTAACTTTGCAAACGGCGCCCACACAGACAGCACAGGTGAGCTAAAAATAGTTTTTATATTTAGAGATTTCATATTTTCAATCAGAGCAGGACCTGCAGATATGCAGAGCTTGATTTGTTTTGCACCAAGAAAGACAGCTGGGAGAATAAATACGTACATTCATGCTAAAAAAGGGACGAAATCTGGATAAATAATAAATCCCTTCAGTTGCTCAAGAGGTCTTTAATGCTTCAGGTTTCATAAAATAAAAACATGAGGTTGATTTTGCTTTTTGTGAAGACTTTGTCCATTCCGCTTGTTCAGTAGGTTTTCAGTCTCCTGTAGGATTTTCCATTTATTTCAAGGGTTTACAGCAGGCAGAACCAGACCGGATCCGGTTGGGTCCATCTCTCTGACTCTGACCGGATCTTCCTGACATCAGTTTTGCAGCTTCGTGTCGTTTCCAGTGACACTGTTGTGAATAAATGCGCCTCAGTGGAGGAGCATCTGGGTATTTATGGCTCTGCTTCATGAGCCTGTTAATTGGGAGCAACAGCCTGAGACAAACACCCTGCAGCCGTATTTTCATGCTCTGCTATTCTGCTTCAGAACTTCAGCTTCCGAGTCGCTGGGCAATTAAAACGCTGGATCGGTCGCAGGAGAAAAACTGTTTCTAGCACAGATCTGCAGCCTCGTTTAGTTCATGACTCTCCTGTTTGTAGCAGCTGGATTCTCCCTGCGCAGACCAGGGAATATTTAGACCTTCGGTAAAACCTCCAGCATCGTTCGGAGGCCATCACGTTCCTCGGGGTTTTATCGGCAGCGGTTTGCTGAAGGCATGCAGGGCTATTAAAATACAGTTAAATAAACCCACAGAGGAAAACACTGGTTTTGTTCATCCTGGTTTGATGCAAATAAAAGTCATAATATGTGCTTTAAAAGGAGCTGGTAGCAAAACTAGACAACATGCTTATGAACAATCAGATGCTGCATCATTTTAAATCTCAAACACGAGTCGTATCACAATCTGACATTTTTATGTCCTTTTGTGCTGAGATGCTGACAACTTATTTAATCTAAAACTCAGTGTGATTTGTTTTACTTATTGCTCCAAATCAAGTATTCGCTCCCTAAACTCCCTCTTACTTTTCTCTCCTTTATTCTGCTAAACTCTTAAATCAAATTTAAACATATTTTAGCCATGGGCCAATTAGACACTGGGTACAGATACCACCAATTAAATCCTCTTTACTAACCATTTTTAACATGCAAGCCTTCTCGACACTCCAGCAACATTTTCAGTTTGTCCTCATGAACACTAGAATGCTCGAGTAAAGATAAGTAGTTTTACACGCGAGACGTCTGGAGGATTACTGTGCTCCTGCATCACAAAGTCCCAATAATTAGCTGGACAAGATGTCAGCATTAGCATATTTGGCTAGCTCATGCTAACGAGAATTGTTGCTTATTTTTAGAACAATACTATGCTAATCCTAGCATCTCAATGTTAGCATTAGCATTACCATTGTTAGCACATGCTCAGCTGACATTGTGGTGCATTTTGGTGTATTTTGACCCACATAGTATACAACCTGTGAACACAAGTTATAATGTGCTAAGTTATGAAATTATTCAATTCTGTTTAACCATATAAAAAGAGCAATAATTAGCTTGAAACGCTAATTCTAAAGCTAGCATACTATTGTTAGCACCAGCATGCTTGTCTGCTCAGACCTTTTTAGACTGGTGTAATGTATAACCTCTGTACTCTACGTTTACTATACCACAGGATGGTATTCTAAAACATTTTAACAAGGCTGAAATGCACATTAATTATCAGCAAATTTCACAACAATAATATTAGCACAATGAGGTTAGCATCAGTTGTTTTGTTAGCTTAGACCACTGTCCACTTTGATCTTTTTGATATTTTGATGAGTAGTGTACAACCTCTTTTAGTGTACCAAAGAATGATACTGCAAGAGATTTGAAAAAGGCTAAAAGCATACTACTTTGCTGTGAATGCTAACACAAACATTAGCATGTTAATATTAGCACTAGCCTGCTTAAGTGCTTCGAATTACAGGGTACCATGGTCCATTTGGCCAATGTTATGTACAACCTCTGTACATTACTGTACCAAGGGAAGATTTTTATGGCATTTTTACAAAGTCTAAAAACACAAAACGCTAAGCTTATGATGCCACCACTAATTGTCATGTACAAATTAGCATTAGCATATTTAGTTAGCTCTATCCAGTTCATTGCGTTCTTTTTGGATCAAGATAGAGTACAACCTCTGGACTCTACTTTTACAGTAGCAGCAGATGAATTTCTAAGACATTTTTAATGATGTTGATCCCAACATTAGCATAAAAACATTAGCATAAGCATGTTTGGTCAGTTCAGGTCAGACTGTTGCTTTCTTTTAGGCCTTCTGAGTGCTACTGTTGTTGCACGATGTGGGAAATTTTCTTGGATTATGCAATGAATAAATAATTACAGTTAAAAGTTCAAATGTTGCTGCAAAGTAGCTGAATAAACCTGAATATTGCCATTACCAAATGAAATATGAACGGAAACTTTACAAAACACTCAATATGCTTTATGCTCTGATGAAGAAAGAACCAAATACCTTTCATACAGCAAAGGTTTCATGTCAGCACAGTGCAAGCTTGTGCAGACGTCCAACAAGCCAGAAGAGGCTATAGCATACTGCTGAAACCTTCTATCTGGACTGTACTGGTGAAAATTAATCTTCTGTTGTCCACAGCTGCTGATCCAGCTCCTCCAGGACACTGGAACCAGAACAGGACGGTGTGGAGAAAGCTTCAGCTCGCTGCCAAAACAATGTCTTGTGTTTGACAGCGCCATGCTGGAGGGCTCCCTGGATACAAAGCAGCTCCATGAATCCAAACAGATACTAAATACTGCATCTTACCTGCCAAACTGTCAGATCATGCAAAGCATTTCTTCTCCAGCTTCAAACACCTGAAGTACTCCAACCTTCACTTTTTCCCTTTGAGCCAGCGTCATGTGATTTTCCCTTTAAGGTAAATTCACTCTGCGTTGTTACATCGTGACAGATATTATTTTGAGGATATTAGAAACTGAATTTCAAAAGCTTAGGCTGGAACGGTTGTCAGGTTTTATTTTGTAAAAGTCATCTTAATTAAAGTGTTTTTATCTCCAAGCCAAGCCGGTTTTTAATCCTCTGGGTGAAGCAGACGAATGCACAGGACCCAGTCTGTCATCTAAAACAAGTTCAGCTGAATGTCAGCAGGTTCAGGTTTCCTGCTTTCCTTCATCGCTTCCCAAACATATTAATCCATCTTACATGAACATACTTTTCTGCAGACGAATCACTCTGAAAGTGAGTTTTACTGAACATGTTAGCAGAGGAAATGCTTCTATGATGAATCTGCAGAGGGAACTACTCAAATAAATACCCTGAATGTGACGAAGCTTTGAGTGTGGAGCCGGGACCACTTGACATTTCTGTCACATGAAAACCAGGAAGCGGCGCTCTGCTCCAGCAGTCATTCAGGAGGCTGAATATCAAGAGAACCTTCTGCTTGCAGAGAGAACAAGGTTCATCTCTGAACGTTGGAACCTCAGCAAACAAACCTCAGGAGGAGGTAAAGGCAGAGATGGAGGAAGCAAGGATTCATTATTCGTTTTAAAAATGGGGTCGTCTCCATGCGACAGGGAGAGAGGAAACTACGTGAGGATGGTTAAAGCGTCCTCTGAGGCTCAGCGCCGCCCAGCAGCCCGGCCACAGAAAACACTGGTTCCTGCTTCTCTCGCTGCTGCTGGCTGGGTTCCTCTGAACTCACGAATCAGCGTCATTTAACCGTTAGGGCTGCTTTCTGCAACCGAGGCAACGTTGCTCCAACATGCTGAGCTTTTCCAGCCAGTTCCGGGGATGGAACAACAGGAGAACATCAGGATATATATATATATATATATATATATATATATATATATATATATATATATATATATATATATATATATATATATATATATCTAACGACTTTTTTCAAAAAAGCAACTCCGTGTCCACATTAACCCCTAACCCTAGCAAACCGCCTTGCTAGTGAATCACGCAAGCAAAGCTGAGAAACGCCGTCGATCGATGCTCTCCACGCTCGCTATTCCACCTCCTGACTCGCCACCAGGGGGCGCGTCTGGTTTATACCTGATCGCAGGGCTGAGTGAGGCAGACATCAGCCAAGCTGGACCTTTGGAAGCAACAGCAAAATCTGCAGTAGCCACCATTCAACCCAAAGAGGGCAGCACTGAGACGGTTTTAAGCCAAATGTTGCAGAACTAAACAAATTTACACGAAAATTTCACAATTTGCACAGAAACATAAAGATAGGACCAATTTAGTCAGTTTAACAGTGAAGAAAAGTTGATTTGAGGTTTGGTTGCTCTATGAGCAGTGGAGTCCTGAAGGGTTCATGTTCTGCCTGTTTCAGACCTTTCAGAAAATGATGGAAACTCGGAGGGGAATCCAAAATAGGCAAAACAACAGCCATGGTGCACCAGAAAGTCTGGTGGATGTTGGAGACGTCTTTGTATCGTTTTTTCTCGGTTAAACATAGCCCAGGAACTATCGCCAATGCTTCTTCTCAGTCGGCCATGTTTGTTTACTCTGAACTCCCGTTTGCTCTCAAGAGGCTTGGTGAGTGAAATCGGTTGGTGTGTGGTGTGTAGCTCCTGCCTTGCGGTGGAACACCGCACACCTGTTGCAGAAAGGAAGTGATGTATAGGTATCTACTCTCTGCTGATTGGCTGCAGGCACTGACAGACTGATGGTTCACCAACAGATTCATGAGCTGCTGATGTCACTGAGGAGCTAAAGCAACTTCAGCTCTGGAGCCATCTTCAGCTGTTGGTCAAGCATAAACTTGATGAAGTTCGTTTATTTAAAGATTGAACCAGCCGCATCCAAGGAAACAGAAGAAGAAGAAATCAACCTGCTTCTCCATAGATATTAAAACACTGAAGTTTAACTCCAGAAGCCAAGCAGAGGAGGCCATCTGGCCTGGAAGACACAGCCCCGCTGCAGACTGAGGTGAGTTCATCTGCTAACAGATGGTAGGTTCTACTGAACCAGGTTCAGATCCGCTGAGGCCCAACCCGACGAGCTCACTCCTCCCTGCTGGTATTAATGAACAACTGGGCCTCCAGCTCTCACAGTCTGAAGGAGATCAGATTCAGCCAAACTGGCATCAAACAGCTCCTCTCAACGGGTCAGAGCTTCATTACTGATCCGAGTCTGTTGGTGGCGGAGAAACCAGCAGGTAATAAAGGTGATCTGATCCAGGGAATACATGAACACCTTTAGGCTGGCTAATTAAACATGATACTAAATAAATACTGTACAACAGTACTAAAGTAAAACTCTCAGTTGCTACACCCAAAGCTTCTAACTCGACCACAGTTCCTCCTTTGCTGTCCCATCATCTGCTTTCTACAGAACGTCGAAAGACCTTCTTCAGACGTTCCAAGAAGTCAAGTTTATTAGCATAGCACTAGCATTAGTATAGCACATATCAGCAACATAGCAGTTCATTGGTCAATGTTCCAATTGTTATTAATCAAAGTGGGTTTGAGCCTTGATTTAAAGGAACTCAGTGTTTCAGCTGTTTTGCAGTTTTCTGGGAGTTTGTTCCAGATTAGAGGAGCATAGAAGCTGAAAGCTGCTTCTCCATGTTTGGTTCTGGGGATGCAGAGCAGACCAGAACCAGGAGACCTGAGTGGTCTGGAAGGTTGATACGATGACAACAGGTCTTTAAGCTATTCAGTGATTTATAAACTACCAGAAGGATTTTAAAGTCTATTCTCTGAGCTCCAGGGAGCCAGTGGAAGGACTTTAGAACTGGGGTGATGCGCTCTATCTTCCTGGTCTTAGTGGGAACGCCAGCAGCAGCGTTCTGGATCAGCTGCAGCTGTCTGGTTGACTCTTTAGGCAGACCTGTGAAGACACTGTTGCAGTAATCAATGCAACTAAAGATAAAGGCATGGATGAGTTTCTCTAGATCTTGCAGGGACATTAGTCCTTTGATCCTGGAAATGTTCTTCAGGTGATAGAAGGCTGACTTTGTAACTGCCTTTATGTGTTTCTGAAGGTTCAGGTCTGAGTCCATCACCACACCCAGATTTCACGATGACTCTCGATCATTCCTCTTTAGGCCCAAAGATAAAAACTTCAGTTTTGTTTCTGTTCAGCTGGAGAAAGTTTTGGCACCTCCACGCATTGATTTGTTCTAAGCATCTGTTCAGTGCTCGGATGGGTTCAGAGTCACCTGGTGACCTTGTAATGTAGAGCTGTGCATCATCTGCGTAGTTATGGTAACTAATATTATTGTGATAATCTGAACTAGTGGGAGCATGTAGGTATTAAATAGGAAGGGTCCCAGGATTGAACCTTGGGGTACTCCACATGTGACTTTCGTCTGCTCCAATGAGAAGTTGCCTATTGACACAAAGAAATCCCTGTTCTTTAGGTCAGACTGGGACGATTCAAGCCAACTGATTCATAAAAGACCTACAGGATGAACTGCACTGAATCACCATAACCTGGCAGTTATTCTGCAGAAACACCATAGATTATTTTCTGAGGACAAACTAACAGATATTTCAGATCAACTGAGCATCTCTCCAGGTCCATGGCTGTTAACCAGCTCCAGCAGAACTGTTCGGACCATTACGGGAAGGAAGAGTTGGGGCCGGCTCTAATGAATTAATCTGACGGCTCCTAACAAAGTGAACTTCCGTGCTCAGACAGGTTTTCCAGACTCATTTGCAGAGGTGAGCACAGCTAAATTGAGGTCAGCAGAGAAGGCAGTGATGCTATCGGCCAATCCGTCTCTTTTCAAGGAGCTTTTTAATTAAAAGCTACTTCTCTCATCTGGCGAACTCGCTGAAACTGAAAGTTAAAGCAGTTTTCAGGGCAGATATCATTTGATTAATCTGCAGCATTAATTCAGAAAAAATATGTTTGAAAATCACACAGACGTCTGTCAGCTGAGAGGACGATTAGAGCAGAGCAGCAGCAGCTGCTGGACTCCTGGCAGGACGCACGCTGGACCGTCTGAGGTCCATCCATCTGTCGTCCATCCGTCATCCATACGCCTGTTGGACCATCCACCGTTGACCTGAGGTCCATCCATCCATCATCCATCCATCCATATTAACCCATAGCTCTGAAGGTGAATCACGTGAGCCCAGCTGGTTTCCTGTTTGTCTGAAATTAACTGATTATTAGGTTTTTAGCATCAGTTCAGGGTTTTAGGAGCTTCTGCATCTAAATGTTGTCATTTTATCCTGGAATAGATGTTTTCCATGTCTTCATCATATGACACCGTCAGAGGCAGATAAGCTGTGTTTCAGAGCAGCGACGGCCCATTCACCCCATTATGAGCTCGTTACTGCACTGGTTTCCTGGCAGGGGTGCATTCTGCCTGTCACCACCTGCTGTCACAGCTATTATTATGGGATGGCAGAGAGAGGAGACAGCAGCTCCCTGCTGACAGTGGAGCCTGATGAATGTGTTCATCTGGCTGACGGGCGAAATGATCGGGGATGATGGAGTCTCTTCAGCGCTGGGTTCAAGGTGTTTATGATCAAAGAGAGGGGAAAACATGACGCGCATCGTCCGCAGCAGAATATTCCTGCTGCGGCCCGGCTGGGATCCGGGATGGGATCTGCTTCCTGTCCCGACCTTTCACCCTCAGGCTTGGAAGCAGGAGAGACCAGATGGATGACAGTATTATAAGGGTGGCCTGAAGTCGTCCCTCATTTTGACTGACGACATCAAAAAACACCGTCATAACCTATTTTTACTCGTCGGTGTTTAAAATAATAATAATGACATATTCAGGTGCATTTAGTTTCCATCCGGCTTAACTGATCTTCAACAAGCTGGTGAGAGAATCCACTTGGTGCCGTCACACACCAAGCAGCTGAAGACATGAAACTAAAACCACTGACTGTGGCCCCAGTGGACACACAGGAACAAAGAAACCCTGAACGACTGGGCTGCTGTGACCTGAGGGCAGCGTCTCACCGCTTCCTCCTGGCCCACATGGACCTGGATCGTTCACCTGCTGGTTGTAACCCAACGTCTCAGCGTTCTGATGTTGAACTGGAGGAGGAATCCACACTCTGCTGGCTCACTGGAGAGGCTGGAAATCTGGGAACATTTCTCCAGTTAAAGGGAACAGAAGTCGGTGAGACTCTCTGAACGAGGAGATTCCTGATCCCGCACTCTGGTCCAGGTTCAAACCTCGGTCCGGGTTCGGATGAAGTGAACTCTGGAGCGGTTCGATTGCAGATGTGAACGCCAAGCGGACCGGAGGCCGCTCCAGAAGCAGGAAGTGGACTACAGCGCAGGGCATTCTGGGTAAATACAACCAAAACAAACGCTAGCTAGCCTAGCGCTAGCGGGAGAAATGGCTCGTGGTCTTCAGCCAGAGACTGAAGAGAAATCCTCCAGCCGCTAAAACCTGACGCCGCTCCGTTGTTGTTGACGTTTGGTGAAGAAGGAAGCTGCGCTCAGCGTCTTCAGAGGTTTTCATGTCGCTTCCTTCAGCGGTTCTTGGTGCAGCGCCCCCACAGGCGAGGAGGGGAACAGGTTGCTGAAAGGGTTTGGTTGGTTTGACTCGGAGCAGAGAGGAAGAACCGCAGCAGCTGGACATGGAGGAGATGCTGCAGCTCTGGTCCCAATCGAAGCGAGTCTAGCGGACTATCGAGGGGGAAAACAGCCTCAGGAATGTTCCCTGTGCAGAAAAGTGAAAATGTCTGCTCCCAGTGGTTGGGGTGTGAACTGCAATCTGTGAAAAAGAAGGACGTTTTTTTAAAAACAGTGAAAGACAGAAAACATCCCGATATTCCAGACCAGGGGGCGCGCTACCAGCCGCTCAGAGACCAGGCAGAGGTTCACATCTTACCCAGGTCTCACTGGATCTGCAAACTCACTCATTTCATTTAAATATCCCATAATTTAAAACTTTCCTGATCCGCTCCGACACAAAGACTCGAGGATTAGTTTCCACCCAGCCGCTGGCTGCCAGGCGATCAATTCAGAAAATCAATTTAACTCATCAGTTTCTATGAAAACAGCCTGAAGGAGGAACTGCTGATTAATTCCAGTTTGTCTGAACGTGAGGAAGATAATTAGTGCTGCACGGATCCTGGAGGCCTGCAGAGCTGCAGCTCTGAACCAGCAGCTGCTGAAGCTCAAGCTTCAAGTCCAATAAATATCTGGTCTTGGTCCCTGCAGCTGCTTCCTTCACCTGCTGGGCCACCACCAGCCTCCAGGGGGCGCTGCTCACATCGGGATGTTTCTCACTGCCAGAAACACTTTTAAGGCAGTTTTATTCACTGTTTTCACCGACAGTGATAGACTGTGTTTCGATCTGGTGGAACAGAGCTTCAGTCGTCTGAAGATCTGATGGAGAAGAGAAGATGATTTCCTCTACAGCACGTGTCAAACTCAAGGCTTGGGGGCCAAATCTGGCCCGCCAAAGCCTTTTTAAGCGGCCCTCTAGACTCCAGAGGGGCGCAAGCTAACAGTTGTGCTTAAATATCATTTTATCAGTCAAATCGAAGCAGTTTTGATCTGTATTCTGCTAAATTACGCCAATCAGTTCCTCTAGTTTCTCACCGAAATTCACTCAAAATCAACGGATCCCTGCACATTTTCATGCTAATGCATAGTTGTGAGTTTATTGCAGATTTTCTCCAACACCAGTCGAAAACATCGGGTTTAAGCGATGCTCCCTCCCACCTGCAGGTGGCGGTGTTTCTTCCTTCTGCTCTGCTGCCTCAGCCTGGCTTGAGGTCACGTTATCGCCTGTGATCGATGTGGCGAGCAGCAAAAGGTCACATTTTACAGCAAACATCAGCGCAAATATCGCAAAATTCCTTGCAAATATTTCTAAATTAGCTCCACAAAATCAGTGATTTGGGTCGTAAAAACAATCACGAAATCCTGGAGGGACTGGTTGATGTGAAAAGATGTTTAGTTTTAAGGAGAACACAGCCGTTTGTTAATGAGTTCCATCAACGCATTCAGGCACAACCGGCCCTTTCAGAACATCCGTGCTCTGGCTGTGCTTCACTCCCCTGGTCCAGAGCCTCCATCTGCTGCTCTTCAGCTCATTGAAGAGCACTTTGCTGGGGGCCAGGAGGTCATCGGGGGGCACACCTTCATCACTGACCCCAGATCTGATGGTGGAGTGATGAGGAGGAGGGGTTCTATTGGCATCTCCCAGCCAGGGCGATTTCTGTCGGCAGTGGGGTCAGATTCATGCTCATTTTAACCGTTTTCGTTGCTGTAGTTTTTGGTGCATACAGGGGACCCCCGCCTATGCACTGCTCAATGTCAATCCATCTATTTGTGGATGTTTTTTCTCGTCGAGCATTTCCAAAATATTCTAAAGAAAACGCAGCTTTGGATGCTGCTGTCACAGGCAGCCAATCCAGGAGCAGCATCCATTTTCCTTGGAGCTGATTGGCTGAATCCTCAGGAGATCAGGAAGGCTGTTGATGTTAGCCACCGCTCGGCCTGGCTCTGCTATCCTCACTTTCTTTTCCTACTACTCTCCGACTAGCATTAATCGCTGATATTTCAGCTGTTAACTGTTTCCTCTCCATAGAAGGTGCACCTGGTCTGGGTTCTGCTTGGCTGTGAGGCCTTCCTGGAGGAGCGCTTCAGCTGAGATGATGCTGCCATCAGCTGATCGTTCTCCTTCTCCTGCTGTTAACTTTCTACTTCTCTCTAACATAGAAAGTACTCCTGGTTCAGTGCTTCTGCTCTGTCTTCTCCAACCTCCAGTGGGTCGTGGCAGATGGCTGCTGGTACTGGGCCAGGTTCTGGTTCTGCTGGAGATTCCTTCCTGTTAAAGGGGAGTTTTTCCTCTCCACTGTCGCCCCCTGCTGGTCAGGAGGAGTGAACGCTGCAAATCGATGCTCTGCTGGGCTTCTTCAGCTGGAAACTTTTTAACTAACTTAATAGCTTAAGTTTAGCTAGAAAGCTAAATTAGCACGCTAACTACTTCTGATCTCAGAGTTTAGCTCAGAAAAGCTAAATGTTAATGTCCAAGCTAAATGGATAGCTCAGCTAAACGAGTTAGCTTAACTATTTAGTTTAGCTCTCAGCTATATATTTAGCTTGCTAACCAAATATTTAGTTTGAAACTGTAACATTTATAAACAAATTAATAACATGGTGAAAATATGACTTCATTTATTTTCCTACTGACAGACTAAATAGCCCAAATTATCGCTGTTATTTTTGACTGTGTGATTTCACAAATAGCAGCTGTACACGTCTTCATGAGCTCTGCTGTCTGAAGACGGCCAGTGTTCCCATCATCCATTATTTTAATACTTAAGCCTCAATATGCAGGGTTTCATAAACAGTAAGTGAGACTGGAAATTATTCGGCTGTCGTCTCCTTGGTCATTTTAATCTAAATGACTAAATTTAATAATTGTGTTTAGCAACTAGTTATTTTGGAACAACTGTGGCTGCGTGTTGTTTTTCTGTAAACGCTTTCAGAACCTGCTTGGTTTCCTGCTTCCTGCTTGGCTTCTTACTCAGCTTCCTACTTCCTGCTCAGCTTCCTGCTTGTCTTCCTGCTTAGCTTACTGCTAAGCTTCCTGCTCAACTTCCTACTTCCTGCTCAACTTCCTGTTCGGCTTCCTGCTTAACTTCCTACTTCCTGCTCAACTTCCTGCTCAACTTCCTGCTTGTCTTCCTGCATCCTGGTAAGCTTCCTGCTCAGCTTCCTATTTGTCTTCCTGGTTTCTGCTAAGCTTCCTGCTCAACTTCCTACTTCCTGTTCAACTTCCTGCTTGGCTTCCTGCTCAACTTCCTACTTCCTGTTCAACTTCCTGCTTGGCTTCCTGCTCAACTTCCTACTTCCTGTTCAACTTCCTGCTTGGCTTCCTGCTCAACTTCCTACTTCCTGCTCAACTTCCTGCTGAACTTCCTACTTCCTGCTCGTCTTCCTGCTCAACTTCCTGCTTGGCTCCCTGCTTTCTGCTCAGCTTCCTGGTTCCTGCTCTGCTTCCTACTTCCTGTTCAACTTCCTGCTTAGCTTCCTGCTTCCTGTTAAGATTCCTGCTCAGCATCCTGCTTGGCTTCCTGCTCAACTTCCTACTTGGCTTCCTGCTCAACTTTCTACTTCCTGCTCAACTTCCTGTTAGGTTTCCTGCTTCCTGCTCAGCTTCCTACTTCCTGCTAAGCTTCCTGCTCAACTTCCTACTTCCTGTTCAACTTCCTGCTTGGCTTCCTGCTCAACTTCCTGCATCCTGGTAAGCTTCCTGCTCAGCTTCCTATTTGTCTTCCTGGTTTCTGCTAAGCTTCCTGCTCAACTTCCTACTTCCTGCTCAACTTCCTGCTTGGCTTCCTGCTCAGCTTCCTACTTCCTGCTCAGCTTCCTACTTCCTGCTCTGCTTCCTGCTCAACTCCCTGCTTGTCTTCCTGCATCCTGGTAAGCTTCCTATTTGTCTTCCTGGTTTCTGCTAAGCTTCCTGCTCAACTTCCTACTTCCTGCTCAACTTCCTGCTTAGCTTCCTGCTCAGCATCCTGCTTGGCTTACTGCTCGGCTTCCTGCTCAACTTCCTACTTCCTGCTCGGCTTCCTGCTCAACTTTCTACTTCCTGCTCAGCTTCCTACTTCCTGCTAAGCTTCCTGCTCAGCTTCCTACTTCCTGCTAAGCTTCCTGCTCAACTTCCTACTTCCTGTTCAACTTCCTGCTTGGCTTCCTGCTCAACTTCCTGCATCCTGGTAAGCTTCCTGCTCAGCTTCCTATTTGTCTTCCTGGTTTCTGCTAAGCTTCCTGCTCAACTTCCTACTTCCTGCTCAACTTCCTGCTTGGCTTCCTGCTCAGCTTCCTACTTCCTGCTCAGCTTCCTACTTCCTGCTCTGCTTCCTGCTCAACTCCCTGCTTGTCTTCCTGCATCCTGGTAAGCTTCCTATTTGTCTTCCTGGTTTCTGCTAAGCTTCCTGCTCAACTTCCTACTTCCTGCTCAACTTCCTGCTTAGCTTCCTGCTCAGCATCCTGCTTGGCTTACTGCTCGGCTTCCTGCTCAACTTCCTACTTCCTGCTCGGCTTCCTGCTCAACTTTCTACTTCCTGCTCAACTTCCTGTTAGGTTTCCTGCTTCCTGCTCAGCTTCCTACTTCCTGATCAGCTTCCTGCTCAACTTCCTGCTCGACTTCCTGCTGAACTTCCTACTTCCTGCTCGGTTTCCTGCTCAGATTCCTGCTCGGCTTCCTACTCAGCTTGCTGCTCAACTTCCTGCTTCCTGCTCAGCTCCACGTCCATCTGCAGAGCTGCGCTGACAGCGCCGGTGGAGGCGTAGCTGCTCCTGCTGCAGGCCTGCATGTTAAATCTGTGCTCTGGTCGGGGCTTCCTGCTAGGGCAGCAGAGCAGAGGGAAGCTTGAGGCCAGAAGCTTCGCTGCTGCTGCTCATTAGAGCCTTGGAGGGAAGAGGAGGGATGCCTTCCTGCCCCCCCCCCAACAGAAGCAGATGCACATCTCCAGCTCTGAGATGAATAATAGATCCTCACATCAAACAGGAGCTCCTCCCCGTCTCTTGCAGATCGCCCCGGGCTGCACCCGACCAGATCGTTTCTCCCGTCCTTCTGCTCCGCTCCCCAGCCTCCCGTCACTCACACATGAAGAGGAAGGAGAGGACACCCCGACTCATCGACTCACTGATTTATCAACGGTCATTTCACGAGGCTGCATGAAAATAAAGCCGTCTTCAGCAAGAATCCAACTGGCCACCAGTAGCTCCCAGTCTGCCAGCCAGTAGCTGGAGACCAGCAGCCTCTGGGCATCCTGGGCCTGGCTGAAAATCTAAACTGAACACCTACAGAGCTGTGGAAAAGTATTCACACCCTCACAGAGTCCTACTGGTCAAACTGAAATGTTTCACATCATGAAACGAATTTTAATATCAGACAAAAAACACCTGAATGAATGAAAAACATGTTTTTAAAGCAAACTAAACCTCAGACCAACTGTAGCTGCTGTTAAACTGTCTAAAGAGGCCGTTTAGGGTTCTATCTTTATGTTTCTGTGCAAATTGTGACATTTTTGTGTAAATTTGTTTAATATTTGGCCTAAAACTGTCTGTGCTGCCCTCTGTGGGTTGAACAGGGGTACTGCAGTTGAGTTTTGCTGTTGGTTCCGGTTTCTGGTCCGCCCATAAACCTGATGTGCATCCGCTAACAGCAGCGATGGAAGCAGCTCCTCTGGGGGTTCATTTCTGCTTAATTGATTAGTTACAGAGCCTGGAATTATGAAGCTTTTTAATCGCTAGTTTTCAGTCTTCCTTCTAAAACCCAGTTTAAAGCCTGGTCACTGGAAGCCTGTGGCCCCACTGACCGTCTCTATGCGCTGCAGGTCATGCGCCGGTGCTGAGGCAGGCCGCTTCTGATCCGTGATCCTGTGATCGGGGGGGGTGGGGGGGTGGAGCTGCAGGAGCTCCCGGAGGGTCCAGCTTTATTTTCAGTCTGCTCGCCACGTCTGGACGCCGCTGCCCCCTGAAGCTCACCTCTGTGTGGCGAGGAGGCGGAGCTGGCAGTGATGTAACTCTCTGCCATGGTGCTGCTTTCCTCCAGTTAAACAGAAGCTGGGCTGCTCCCAGTCCGTCCCAGCAGCTTCCCAGACCTGGAGGGTTACTGGACTCTCTCCAGAACCGACTTGTTTACTCTGGACCTGTTCTGTCTTCCAGCAGAAACTGTGCGACTGGCTCAGCAGAGCGGTGTTGCAGCGGAGCGGGTGGCCGGAGCCGGCCAGAACCTCTGGGACTCCATCACACCGAGCAGCAAACCACACCAGAGAGCCGAGAGCGGCGGCCCGGTCCAGCGAGACCGATCCACGGTGCTGATTAACGGCTCCGCTGTAAACGTTTCCAAAAGCTGATGAACAGAAGCCACGAGGGAGAAAGCGATCCGTTTGAGCCCTGCAGTGGGCCAGAACCCGGCCAAAACGTTCGGCAGAACTTTACTGCAACGCGGTCACCTGTTCCTCGTTAGTTTTGGTTGTATTTACCCAGAATGCCCAGCGCTGTAGTCCACTTCCTGCTCTGGTCCGCTTGGCGTTCACATCTGCATCCGAACCGAACCAAAGTTCACTTCATCCGAACCCGGACTGAGGTTTGAACCCGGACCAGAGTTCGCTTCGTTCACACCTCCCTAACCGGACCGGACTCTCGAGCCAGACGGACCGGAGCTGGGTTAAAGCGGACTGGACCGGACTGGCGTGAGTTTTCCACCAAATAAGGAGAAAATGTGCAGAAAAATCCTGAATTATTGGTCATTGCTGATTGGACGGGGGCAGATGTTGGCCATTTGGCTGTGCCGTCCTCTCCTGAAGGATCGTGTTGAGCAAACATGAGCGGAAACTGAATATTCGTGGTGTTCTTCAGAATTTGAACCCAGCGCGCCAGAGAACGACCAGCTTCCTGCTTCCTGGCCTGCTGGCAGTAAAGGGAGCAAGGCGTGGCGTTCATAGATGATGATCTTTTTTCTCCAAACCAGGCAGCAGCAGATCTGCTCTGCTGGAAGAACCCATTTTGATCTGCAGCGGTTCTGCAGAGCCCCCTGCTGCTGGAGGAGCTGCATATGCATGCTGCTCATCCTGCAGCTGCTTCTGTGAGGAATATGAGCGACGGGTTGAAAAGCTTCTTGTCTCTGAATCAGAGCAGATGTTCTGTAAATATGAGGCAGGCTCGGCTCCGCTGCGTTCAGGGTGAATACGGAGCGGGAGCCTTGACCGCACAAAACAAATTTCCATAGATATGAGGCAAAGCTCCAGCAGCGCCTTTGATATTTCACGGAGCATTTCTTTACCCATTTGATTTCTGATAAGGTTAGAGACAGGAGCAGCAGGCGCAGCGGCCCCCAAGCAGAAATTCAATTACAGGCAGCAGCTGAGTGACCCTCGTCTGCAGGCTGGAAACTAACAGGTTGGACTTCACCCAGATGAGGCTGGAGTAATGGGACGGCTGACGAGAGCAGCTGGTGGAACTGGTTTCGACCTGAGGATCAGAGGAGAGCCGGGCTCAGGGAGATGCGCTCTGTTTCCGGGAGCTGAAGTTCCCGAGCCGCACTGCAACTCTGGGCTGCCAGCGCATGCAGCTGATGCAGATGAAAATGCTCCGTTTGGCCTGTCACCATCACAAGCTGTGCTGGACGACGAATTGTCCCTGAATGTTTGCCATACTCCATAATATTGTTGTTTTGACACCATTTTCAAGTTATGTGGCAAATTAATGCAAGTTCTCCGTCTCACAGACCAAAACACTTTACATTTAGAGCTGGAAGACATTTTAAATGTCCAAACACAACTTAAAACAAAATGACCAAAAGCAATAGCGGAAACAGAATTAGAAACCTCCCTGCAACCGAAACGATGAGTGAGATGGATGATGACGCGCTGTCGAGTGTCAAACGCTCGAAATCTGAAGACGTGCGGCGGCAGACGCACGAAACGCTTCTCCAAGCGAAACGACGCTCAACTGTTCGGTCTCAACGGCCCATAGGGCAACCAGTCCCGCCGCGCGACTCCCGAAGCTGTGAGGACAGGAATTTTAACAAACGAATCCCAGTTCTGTTTCTGGTACTGGGCCGGCCTCAAGGTGGAGCGGTGACATTCCCGGCAGAGGAAGGCTTTCATTTTGCTGTACGCTGAGCTCAGGACGCTCTGCTGACCTCACTATTACATCAGTTACTATGGATTTTTAATTAGCATCAACTGGTCCAAGTCCTCTCCATGTGGGCTCATCAGCTGCCCAGTAAGGGCCTGCACTTACACAGGAAAGGAGGGAGGGATGTTCCGACAATCCCTGGATCTTTCCAGCCTTAAACTGGTGTTTGTTGATCCCGCCGCAGAGACGAAGGGGGGCAAACAAAGAGCCACACAGCTCCCCCCCCCCCCCCGGGGATCCCTGCTCCTATCAGATTGTGCAGGAAGATGATATGCATGGAGCCAGTGCGATGGCAGCCCCTGCGGAGGGAGGCCACTGGATGTATTTCCAGATAGTTTATCTCCTGAGCGCAGCCTCTGATATCGCCACCGACCGCTCTAAGCTCTTCAGCGGGAGATAGGAGCAGGGGGGAGCCGAGGGGCCGATTCAGGCCCCGCAGCAGGAAGTCATTCTCCTGACTGACAAACGCTTTACATCCTGCCACAGAAAGCGCTACACGCCCCATGTGAAAGGTGTTCAAGCATCTTTTGTCTTCTCCTCAAGCGATAAACAGACATTCATCAGACTCAGCTTTGAGCTGAATTATTCCAGCAGACCCACAGATGAACATCTGCTCATCAGTCTGCAGCTCTGACCACTCACTAACTGCTAGACATATGCTTGCAGCTGCTAATTATGAAATCAGATTCATTATTGCTGCAATAACAGCCCCATCACACTCGTCTGTCGTGCTTTACTCAGAGTGACACTGCCTCCTGCTGGTAACACCTCAGCATTACCACTATCCACGGTGACCTCAATCGGTCCAGCGTCCGCTGCTGCAGATGTGATTCATAAGACGCGCTTCAGGGACGCCAGCTGCATAAATTCACC
Source organism: Anableps anableps (assembly GCA_014839685.1). Taxonomy (NCBI): domain Eukaryota; kingdom Metazoa; phylum Chordata; class Actinopteri; order Cyprinodontiformes; family Anablepidae; genus Anableps; species Anableps anableps. The sequence goes on along the minus strand of CM026075.1, from coordinate 38,658,347 downwards.
GACAGCCCAGCCGCTTCGGTGCAGATCACCTGAACGCATCACGGGTGCAGATCAGCCCACGGCTCTGCTGAAGTGTCAGCGCAGGAGAACCGGTTCTGAGGAGCCTGACACGCTGATGCGGACGTGTTTCCACAGAATCGGCAGGAAGATAAAACATTCAGTTCATTCTGATGTTTGATGTTGTTTAAAAAGATAAGAAAGCAGGAAGGAAGGAAGGAAGGAAGAACTTCACAGGAAACAGGAAGCTGAACGTAGAGACGAGGCATCTCTGGTCCAGCTGGAGCTCCATCAGGGTCGTCACCATGACAACATTTCAAACTCCGTATGGATACCAAGAAAAATACTCGAGACCATTTTTAGAAACGTTTTTTCTAATAATTGAAGAGCAACGAATATGACAATATTTGAATCTCCTTAATTAGGGCAAAACCACTCAGTAAGGAAGAATCCAGCCCTCACTAATAAAGATATATAATTTAAAAACGTCACTTCCCTGTTTGGCCGAGCAGGATAAATGCAAAAACAGGATAAATGCTGACGTTAAACAGTTAATAACTGCAGAGCTACCTTGCTAAGCTGGAAACGTATGCGTTGCTGGACCTCCTGCAGGCTTCCATCTACAGCCCTTCCAGGATGTTGACGCTGTTTTCTGATTTTTTGTGATCAAAATCACTGATATTGTGGTGCTACTTTAGAAATATTCGCAGCCGATATTTCTTCCTTCCAAAATCTGCATATAGCAGGAAAAAGATGAGAGGAAAATAAGCAGCAGCCAGGCTGGACCCAAAGATCTTAACTAGCTCGGTGTTTGGTCCGCGCCACGTCGATGACGGACGACAGCTGGACATCCGGTCAGGCTGAGGCAGCAGAACTACTGCCACCTGCAGGTGGGAGTCGGCATCACTGAAAGCCGATGTTTCCCATCAGTTTATTGCTTGTTTCGTAACTGGTTACTGTCATGTTTTTATAATGTGAAGCACTTTGAACTGCCTTGTTGCTGAAATAAACTAGACTAATACACTGGACATTTCTGTGGAAAGTTCCCACCAGTTATTCACTCGTTCCCACAAATGAAACAAGTGCCCACGAGTTGTATTTTTTTCCTGTCATGTCACCAGATGGCTCCGCAGCTGCCGAAAACTGGACAAGCTAACGTCTCACAGCGTCCACGGCATATCCTGCAGGACTCCAGTTTTCCCTGTTCTCCCAGTTTTCCCTGCTTCCACATTTTTAGCAAAACCCAGAATCTGAATTCTAAGTTCAAGTTCTTGAAGTTGGGATCTGTGGAGAGAGGATATGAGCGGTCAGTATCTTACCTACAGCAGAGCTCTCTCATGGCATCTTCATTCAAGTGTTTCAGTGTAAAAACCATTAAAACATTGATCAAGTTCTCACTTGTTTCAAAGATTACTAGAAAACATGAACGAAGACAGCGACAGCACCTTCCAGAAACTTCCAGCTGCTCGGCCAGCAAACAACATGGCGGCTCTATGAAAGCAGCTCTGAAGGTTCGTGCCCTGCAGCGCAGCTTTTACGTGACATTTCATGAGTGAAGCCATCGATCCTTCAGGTCTAAGCAGAGCTCTCCATCATTGAGACATTTAGAAATCCTCCTCTCGTTCCAGGAGCTTTCTCTTGATTCGCCTCCTCAGATCTGCTGCTATCTGCTGCATTCAGCCGGTTTGGAAGATGCAGATGAATATTTCCATCAGATGAAAGACCCGAGAAGCTGCCAGGGGGTAAACTGCCTTACCCTCTGCCCCAGGGGTTCTCCTACTGGGAGGAAGGAATACTAATGCTGGGATGACTGTGAAGTTCTCCTCCAGATAACAGAACAAATGGCTCATGGTAAGTTTTCAAGCCCAAAGCGCCCAGAAGAGGAGAAACTCTCCAGTGAGTTGAAGGGCTGGCAGCAGCTGGTGTTGCTGCCGAGCAAAGCAGCAGAGAGCTGCTGCTGGTTAGGACACGTCTGGCTGATGAGGTTGGGTCCAACAACACACAGAAATCCGTCCCTATTATTCTGTCAACTAAACTCAAAGTGAGGGAAAAGTTGTTGAAACGCTTACTGACTACTCACGAGCCTTAGCTTTTGAGAGGCTAACGACCTAGCATGCTAGCCTGGTGAGCCATTAGACCGCCGACTTCCTCCGCTGGCCATTAGCATGGCTAGGCTAGCGTTAGCATTGGATATGCTGGCAACTAACATGCCCAGGCTGGGCACCCGTGACTCAACTTTCTTCTTTAAAGGGGCCGTGACAACAGATGTCATGTTTCTGTGGTTTTGGGGGTTTAATCTGATCTGTTGGGCTCATCAGAATGAGGCCGTGTGAACGTCAAGCGTTGGTATCAAAGTCCTGCTGGAGACGGTCGGCTCGGTTTCTCTACTCAAAAACGGACGAATCAGAGAGCAGCTGATCTTTCTACGTAATTCATATTCTCCAATCAGAGCACAGCATCAAGCAAACAGCCCCTCCCCCCGCCGATAGACCGGCTAGTTTAAAGGCTAAGTGTCGCTAGCATGTCTGGCTGAGAAGAGGACGGCTGCTGGCAGCGGAGCCGCTCTGTCCGAGGCTCAGAGACGGCTGGAAGTTTCCGCTTTCCTCCGGAAGGACGAGAGAACCGGAGAAGAGAGGCTGGAGTTCATTCATGGGGAAGCAGCGGGGGGGTATGCTTCATATGCTTCACAGATGGGAAAGTAGCAGGAGCCAGACATCAGTGAGGATCTGCAGGAAAGTGCAGAAGGTGAATCAAACTGGAGCAATCGTTTGCACTGACATCAGAACTGGAGTCCAGTTTGTCTCTGACTCTTTACTGGTTTCAAAGATGTGTCCCGGACGGTGCCAGACAAGCTCTCTTCTGACTGGGGTCTGAGGCAGGTTGCTTCTGGTTCCACTGGTTCCAGCAAGCAGATCTGCTGGGACTGCTGTTATTTGGGAAAACTGGGGCTGCGCAGTTTCACCGATCTTTAAAACCCTGACCTGCTGTGTGTGTGTGTGTGTGTGTGTGTGTTGGGATTACTGGGGGGGCTGTTGTGACGTGCCCCCCCAGACAGCCAGGCAGCTCCTCTGCTTCCTGTTTAGAATAAAAACACTGCTTTTAGAGTTCGTGCCTCTGCTGTGATGTCGGCCTGGGTGTTTATTTTTACTCAATAACTGATAAACAGACCTTATTTGATTAATAAAAATATTCTTGATTAAGTTAATTCCCAGTTGCTGTTGGTTTTTCCTCATTATTTTTGATTGAAGTGTAATTTCCTTTGATTGGTTTTAATTAAATATTCAGAAATCTCCTGATTCTTTGTAATAAATTTATAATTAAAGTGGTTCAGTGGGAAGCAGTGAATTCATAGATGACAAGAATGATTACTGGACTGATTCATTTGCATGTATTGATATCGTTTAACATCGAACATCAACGCAGTGTCTGTATTTAGTGTAAATGTCGAATGAGAAGCTTGGATTAATAAAACGCTGCACACAGCTGCAGAGGTCTTGCTCCTCTGAACGTTTCCCCTCAGATCTGGGTGGAAATGGAGCCGAGCGCTCGTCTTTGAAGCCACTCAGGATGACGCTGCCGTTGTGTTGCTTTCTGGGTGTTTTCTGACCACTCTGGGCTAATTCCATTACCAGGCTTCGCAGCACTAAAAGCATGTTGCGTCTGCGTTCCCTGAGGATGAGACCAAAAATAAACATTAAAATGTCACCAGGAGAAAAGGCTCAAACTGGGTTTTTCTGTTTCTTTCTGAGTCGATTTTCCTTCTTGTTATCATTTGTTTTCTGGGCTTTTTTTGCTGCTCAGCTTCATTAAGGAAGTGAACAGCATAACTCATGTCAGCGTTGCTATGGAAGCCGTCCCGGGCCTTTTGTTTCGCAGCGCTCTGAGAATCAGCGGCCATGGGCCGATAGTTGCTGTTCCACCGCCTGCTTTAATCTACATCCCTCCTTCGCTAAACTGCCGCATCTTATTAGCTCAAATCATGACTGGCAGGTTTGCAATGAAACATTAGCTGCATGGTGGTTTATGCATGCAACATGTTCAAGCACCTCAGCCGTCTGCAACGCTGCAGAGCAGAATATCATTCAGACGACGAGCGCTTCGGTGTTTCCCCTGAGGGGCAAGGACGTATGGATATGGACGAGAGAGCCGTCCACGGTGGGGAGCTACGTCGCAGCCACAGCTGCCCTGCGCCAGACTGACAGCCAGCAGGCAAGGAGGGCGAAGCGTCTTGCAGGGGGTGCAACCCAGCAACCCAGCGGTTACTGGACGAACTCCGACCGCCAGCGTTAGACCACAAGTTAACCGAACATGTCCCTCTCTGAACCTTTTTTAAGATGCGATGGAAAACTCTGAAGGCCGTCCGTCGTTTCGTCAGATTACAGGTCACACCTCCTGCCACTTGGTGCAGACCTGCAGACATTTTCAGCTTTACGCACAGGGAGCATCCCGAAGGTAAATAACTCAATCAAAGAAAAAGGATCTCCATCAGAGTATTAGCTTTGACCAAGACACCGAACTGGAGCTGGTCCAAACTAAATAAACACTCTCTGAACTAAATATTTAGCTGTAAGCCAAATATTTATCTTGCTAGCTAAATATTTAGTTTGAAGCTACATATTTGGCTTCAAGCTAAATATGAAGCTTCAAACTAAATATTTAGCCGGCTCGCTGAATGTTAATTAAACATAGCTTGGAGGTATTTAGCGTGCTAGCTAAATGTTTAGTTTGAAGCTAAATAAGTAGCTTCAAACTAAGTATTTAGCTTGCTATCTAGAACTGATAGAGTACACTGTGTCAAAATTTATGTACAAAGCGCATATTTTTTAACCAAAAAATCTTCAAAACACATTTGTAGAAACAGAAAGAAAATGTAAGTTAAAAGGAGCTGAGATTTTCAAAAAGCTCGGATTTAGAACGGCGATGATGGAAAGATGGATTTCAGTTAAAGGTGTCGGTTTAAGGAACAATCTTGAGATTACACAATCTGAGTCTCTTCTGCGTTTAAAAGAAATGTGAAATTCATTCTGAGGAAGCGACATGGCTTTGAATAAGCTGATGATTTGTTGTTTATTTGAAATATGGCTGTAAAAGTCTTCTGAGCTGAACAGCTAATCTTCTCTTTATGTGAATTAGGGGGAAGATATTATAAGCTTGTACTTCTTTCTGCTCTGTTTCCTTCCTTTAGTTGCTACATGAACTATTCACATTTATGATTGAGTTATTGTTCGTCCTCAGCTGCCCGACATGTCTGGTTCTCGTCCCTCCCACCAGCCCTCCCAGTAGTTGAAGCTGTGGTCTCCTCACCTCCTGTGTCGGGGCCCTCCAGGAGCTCAGTGCTGGTTGCTCATTTCCAGGACTGTTTTCCTTGATTGTGTGCAGGTGTGCGTGAAAGTGAGTCCGGAACCACAGAGAAGCAGAAACTACACCACGAAGAAGATTCTAGCAAACTCAGATAAGATTTGAAAAATGGTTCTGCTGCAGAAAATGATGCTGAATAACAGCTTGAAGATTGTTGCGAAGGAGTCAGTGTTGGAGTTGGAGCTCATGCTCATCCTTCCCAGCAGGCATCACAGCTGACCAGCAGGGGGCGCACTCCTGCCGCAGAACCTCTGAGGTGTTTTTGGTATTAAAATGTTCATTTCCAGGGTTGTTTCTGTTCATCTGCCAACCGCAAGAAGCCACACCCATCAAATTAACTGGTTTTTATGCAGGTTCATGGTTTTTCCTTTCAGCGCCGACAGCTGAGATCACATTTTCTCACTTGCAGCTGTCAAACTGTGCGAAACTTGGCTGGGTCATTAAATATTAATACTTTGAGTGGGCTGCAGGTAGTTCATGCCTGAACCCAGGCTGCTTCCCTCCTGGTCGGCCTGACCCAGATTCCCAGCTCACCACGCAGCCTGTCCAGTCTGACACACGGTCCAGGGCCCAGACCAGAGCCTCCCTGGAGTCCAGCCTGGCGCAGGACTCGCCAGCTGCTGGTTCCGGATCGAAGCGTCTGCTGACAGAAGCTGCTTTTGCTTTATTTCGACACAGTACCAGTTCCTTCCTCGAAGAAGCTGCTTCAGTTTCCTCCCTCAGGAGCTGCAGCAGGTGAAAACGAGTGAGCTCTGAGTCGAGGCTCTCTTCGTGGTGTCGTTTCTGCATCTGCTGTGTCCGTCGTGCTTCGGGATCTTGTCACTGTTGGCTTTTGAAAAGGAAATGAATGAGTGTCTGTTATTTGTGCACCGTGCCAATCTGGCCTCTCAGGAGGCGCTGCAGGAAGAAAGCCATGTCGACAGCAGCAGAAGCGGCGGTGGCGCTGTTTAGAAGCAACGGCAGACATGGAGGAGAAAGTGGAAAACGAACCTGGACCCTGAAATTAATTTCACTCTCAGCACGTATGAAACCATTAAATGGCCTCAGGTAATAAAGCCAAAAGCCTCGGTGTTATTTTTGATCAGGACATGTAGTTTACATCCCATAATAACCCGGTTTCTAGGACTTCCTCCTTTCATCTCCTGGAAGCATCCTGTCCAGCAGAGATGCTGACCATCTGTCCCTTCAGCGGATCCAGAACGCCGCAGCAGGAGTTCTGATGGAAACTCAAAGCAGAGATCACCTCCTCCTGCCTTCATCGGCTCCCTGTTAATCCAGATTATAATCTGAGGTTCTCTCAGATAAACCCTGAATAATCAGCTCCATCCTCCATCAGAACCCTGCGGTGCCAGACTGCAGCTCCACTCCACTGCACTGGCTGTTGGGTTCCGGTTCACACAACCCGACCGGGTCCAGATTCAGGCTGTGTTCACACCCGACCCACCTGCTCCGCTTTAAACGGACCAGAGTCGGTTTCCCCCGCTGGGCCTGTGAACCCTGGTGGGGACCAGACTAGCGGGCCGGAGACAGCTGCCGGAGCAGACTGGGTAAAGATCAGCGCTCCGTGCACAGATGCTGCCCCTGCTGTGTTCTTGTTCTGGATCACCGCCGGTCCACTCTGCGTAAGAGGCTTAGGCTCGGCGGCTGTGTAAGAGTTCATCCTGGTTTTATCAGAAAACAACAGAAACACTCAAACAAAGCATGTCTGCAGCTCTGACCCTGCCCATCCGTCCAGAACCCAGCAGAACCTCCACCAGAGTAGCTGCGCCCTGTTCCTCCGCGTTGGGCCCTCAGGGAACGGAGCTGCTGCTTTGCTGCTCGAGCAGCGACGCCCGCGCAGCGTGGGCTCCTCTGGAGGAGCCTTCATCTGTCGCGTGTCCGCAGGGACGGGAGCAGCATCTGTGCTGGCCCGGGCGCCGGCCGCAGAGTCTCCCCGGTGGGTCCTGACGCGCAGACGGGATCTAAACCGAGGCTTCTCGGACTCTTCAAGCGGGAACGTCAAGGAGGCGGGGTTGGGGTTCAGAGACAGAAATTCACATCTCTTGGAACTTTTCACTCCGTGTCTCCGTAAAACCACGAACCTCAGGGTTTTATCGGGATTTTATTCGACGAACAGAAAGTGGAGAATAGCTGTGATGCGGAAGAATTCGATCTGAAAAGTGTGGCGTGCTTCTATCTTCATCCCTCCTGAGTCAGAGCCCTGCAGAACCTCCTCTGGCGGCAGGCCTCCAGCCTGAAACGTCTCCAGCTCTGTCAGGTTGGATGGAGAACGTCAGTTTTCAACCACTGGACTTTGGCTAGGCCATTCGAACCCATGAATGCCAAAGGATAGCCGCGGAGACACAAAATACAACTTAAATGTAGTTTTTATCATGAGTGTAAATTAGTTTAATTTCCACTTCAGCTCCTGGTTGTAAAGCCATTAATCCAGTACAGAAACCAGTCATCCAGAAAACAAACCAGTGACAGGAAAGGGAGATGTTTGAGTCTCTCCTCTCCTAGAGGCGGACCACCTGCAGCTGAGACCAGATGTTGACAAACGCAGATACTATCTGCTCCTGTCGTTAATCATCAGCCAGACTTTTCCTGGCTCGCACCAGTCAGGGTGAAGGGCGTGATTAATATCCGTTAAACTGTCTGCTCTGGGTCAGAGGTTCCGGTCCGTTCCCCCAGACGGAACCAGTAGAACCAGCCGGCTCGGGTCCAGCCTTTAACCTCCTGCTCATATTTCCACATCTTCTTCTTCCCTCATGATGGCATCTGCTCCTGGAGTAGAACAGCCCCGCAGCATGATGCTGCCACCTCCGTGCGTCCCAGCGGGGACGGCGTTCCCAGGCTTGATCGGACCAGGACGTGTCTCCGGTCCCTGAGGACATCTACTGCGCAGAATCCGCCGCCGCAGTCACGGCTTCTTCCTCGCCGAGCGGCCTTTCAGCCCATCTTTCACTCTGAGCAGCTGCAGCACCTTCAGCTTGGCCTCTGGGGTCCGTGAGCAGAACCTGGAGCCTTCGGGCCCTGGAGATCGGACCCAAGGAGGAGCCAGACTGGTGGAGGCTCTGCTGACATCTGGGCTCATTCCTGCAGGGCTCTCCATGACACGCAGGCAGAGTCATCGCATGATGTTAACTAGCCAATCGGAAGCTCCCAGAGCCATGACATCATCATCTGGTCTTCTCCATGTCGTTCAGTGGTTCATTATCTTAGTTTGTGCAAATTTCTGAATTTCTCTACAAGACTGAATATTCGGACTTTTAGCAGCCAGAGAAGACTGGTTTCATCCTCACTGATATAAAACTGATTTCACACCCGGCAGGGAGGAAGAGACGCTCGTGTTCATACAGCGGATGCAAGATAAACCGATGGATGAATCAGAACACATGGATACAAAGCAGGGGAAGAAATCTGTTTCCTTCTCTTTTATTCTTTCTTTCTTTTTCTTTCTCTCTTTTCCGACCCTTCCTTCCTTCCTTCCTTCCTTCCAAGTAAAACCTCCGGACTAAAACATTTCCGTCCGCTTGAAGAAAGAGCAGCAGAACCAGCTTTAAGAAGCTGCTAACTGTGCGAGAGGAGCAGGGCTCTGTGAACCCTTTGCTCCAGCGTTGACCCTCCGCCTTCCGGCCACGCTGTCCTGTCCTCCGAGCGCCTCGGACAAACTCCCACAGCTCGGTTTCCCGCAGGCCGCTCATGACTGCCGGTATTTGCAGGACCCTGTGACTTATTCAGCCCGGATGCACCTGGGGGGGGGGGTCTGCTCTCCCCCAGGCTCGCACCCCCCACCGGTCCGGCGCAACCTCCACACGGATCACATCTTACTCCTTCAGCAAACTTTGCTCAGTCCCAGAGACTTCTGGGAACCCTGCCGGGATGAGGAAGAGGAGCAGCAGCTTACCTTCTCGTCCACGGAGAACCTCCGGGTGTGCTGCACGGCTCCGGCGCTCTGGTTCATGTCTCTGCAGCTCCGCTCCGGCTCGGCGGGTCCAGGTCAGGCTGCAGGTCGCAGGCTGCAGGTCTCAGGCTGCAGGTCAGGCTGCAGGTCGCAGGCTGCAGGTCTCAGGCTGCAGGTCGCAGGCTGCAGGTCTCAGGCTGCAGGTCTCAGGCTGCAGGTCTCAGGCTGCAGGTCAGGCTGCAGGTCGCAGGTCTCAGGCTGCAGGTCGCAGGCTGCAGGTCTCAGGCTGCAGGTCAGGCTGCAGGTCGCAGGTCTCAGGCTGCAGGTCGCAGGTCTCAGGTCGCAGGTCTCAGGCTGCAGGTCTCAGGCTGCAGGTCAGGCTGCAGGTCGCAGGTCTCAGGCTGCAGGTCGCAGGTCTCAGGCTGCAGGTCGCAGGCTGCAGGTCTCAGGCTGCAGGTCTCAGGCTGCAGGTCTCAGGCTGCAGGTCGCAGGTCGCAGGTCTCAGGCTGCAGGTCTCAGGTCGCAGGTCTCAGGCTGCAGGTCTCAGGCTGCAGGTCTCAGGCTGCAGGTCTCAGGTTGCAGGTCTCAGGCTGCAGGTCTCAGGCTGCAGGTCTCAGGCTGCAGCTCGCAGTGAAGCAGCTCGCAGTGAAGCAGCTGGAGTCGGAGGATGCTGAGCCGTCCCCTCTCACATGCACGCCTGTTTTCTCATCACGCAGCCAATGATGCGCTCCGACTGGGCATGGCGCTGAGCGCACCAGCTGTTCCCCCTGCATCTAGCCAGGAAGGTTAACTCTCACCGAAAGGGTTAGACTTCGTCCATGAATGAGGTTTTATTGTTTGTTTCAGCTCCATGTGCTGAAAGAACAACAACAACAACAATAATAATAATAAATCTCTCTTTAAAGTCTGGGAGCCCAGAGTAAAGGTGCAGAGTTCTTTCCTTCGTTTCTCTTTCTTTTTATTTTAGTCTTTCATTAATTCTCTCTCTCTCCCTCCCTCCCTCTCCCTCTCTCTCTCTCTCCCTCCCTCCCTCCCTCTCTCTCTCCCTCCCTCCCTCTCTCTCTCTCCCTCCCTCCCTCTCGTTCTTCCTTGTTCTCTGGTTTTGTGTCTCAACAATGATCTGTTGTAGTAATTTTGAAAATGAAAACATCTGTGTGATTTTTTTGATGCTTAACATTTTGTACCATGGGGCGGCTGATCCTCTGCTCAGGGAAATGCACTAAACCAGCTGAGATTAGGTCAACCCCCCCATGAAAAAGTCTTATTGGATGATACTTTTTAATGAATAACTTACAAAAGACGATAAGAAGCTGCAGCTGGAATTATTTCTGTGTTATGGACGTAAGTTTATGCCAGTCGCTGAACTTCATGTTGTGAGTCTGCAGCTCTGCTTCCTCAAGGGGCTTTGATTCTGGTGACACCCCACGATCATCGCTGGCCCCCATTTAGCCCTTTTGAAAGCTTCCTGGATGCAGCCCTGCTTTAAGGAGGCATTTAATTTAAACATTCATGTTCAAGCATTAATACCCTAAATATAACGCCCAACAGTAAAACCCGGTGAAAGGCTGAAGGCAGCGGGTGTGTGAATAAATATCGCTAATCATTCAAACTCTCTTAGAGTCTCCGTTTCTTTCTGATTTTGATCACTTTTGTTCTGCTGCTGAAAAGAGCTGAGGTCCATAAACCTGCGCGCCACCCGCGCCACTGATCCGGACCGGCCTGCTTTTGGCCTGAGCGGAACCAGAACCTGCTGCACAGAGCTCTGGAATATGTTCGCTTGGATGTTATGATGTGCGCAGCAGCAGCGCCTTGTTCTGCGCTTGGATGCAACACAAAGCGCGTCCTGATGTACTTTGGGGTCAGGGTTAACCCAACCCGACTGTGAAGTCGAGCAGCCGACAGAAATGCAGACCTGTCAGGACAGCTGTTACCATGACAACGGATTTAAATCCTAAATTACGCCGCTCTCATCTGTCACCCAACGTCTCCGAGGAAGACACAACAGCGACAGACTGGTCGCAGCGTTCTCGGACATGTGCGACATCAGCTTCGTTCATCACAAAGGCGACATATTTATCACGATATGCAAAAGGTTCACGAGGTCAGAGGAGAAGCAGGACGCTCAACATGTCCGCCCATTTTCAGCGTTTCGTTGGGCGAGGTTAATTTACGTTGGGACTGTCTGACAGCTCAGTGTGTTTTCACACACAGTGATATTTATGAAACCATCCGTCCGACAGAACGTGGAGTGATGTGCAGTGGGGCTGGACGATGAATCGATTTTATCTATGAATTGAATTTTTGGAAAATCTGGATTTTTATCCCCATCAGTGCTCTCCTTGGGTTTCCATAGTTACGAGTGATGTCAGCGCTGACGGCGGCCATCTTGGTCGATAAGCGTGTTTTACAGCGTGTGTATTTGGACACAAGCTGCAGTCTGTTCTGAAGAACGATCCAGACGGACTGAGCTTCTCAGGTTAGAAAAGACAGCGAGAGAAGGAGAGGAGCGGGCTGAACTCGGCTCAGGCGTGAGAACAGGGAGAGTTTCTTCCTGAGCACGCCCCCGCCCTGCGCTGCAGTGAGGTGGAACATGCTGGCTGCCCCCACTGTGAACCCTGGAGACCCTGTCCTGCCTGACGAGTCTGCAGCGGGCCCTCGGGACCGAGCGGAGCAGCAGGAGACCAAGCTGCTGGAGTGCAGGCTCACCTGGTTCCTGCCCAGCAGCCGTGGGGAACATGTTTGCTGGAAGGAGGAGGAAGAGAACAAAGAGAAATGACCCCCCAGCAGCTCTTCCACGTTTGGGCTGAATCACGTCCAGCTACGTGTGTTATCTGCTCACATCGCCCAGAAAGGTCGCGGCCCCTGCAGAGGATAAGCAGGCCGGCCTCTCTGTCGGGCCTCGCTGGCCTGGCTAAGGGTGCTAATCCCGCCAAAGCCCTTCATCATCTGGGCTGCACAAAACAGGGCTTAAGTTACGCAACAATGGCTGCTTCTCCAGACCTGAGCTCACGCTATTTTTGTTCCACCTGCCTGAGAGCCGTGTATTTGCTCAGTCTGAGCGGTTTCATCTCCACGCCCTCCTTCACACAGTTCAACACCAAACAGGCTAAATCTGTACCCGACGCTAAAATTAGACTGTCTCCTCTGGTTGTCTCCTTTCATCTCCTCCTTGCTGTCATTCAGCTCTCATTCACGCATCCGGACGCTTCCAGGGTGTACTGCCTGAGATCTGCATGCAGCAGCGAGTCCGCAGGAGGCACCAGGTCGGCCCTCCTGCAGTCGCAGTCTGCCCGTCAGATCCAGCAGGAGGAACATGAATAAAACAGGACGCATCAGGATGCAAGCACCGCAGCTCCTTCAGCTCTCAGTTTCCCCTGCTGTTGCCGGGCAGAGCCTTCTGCAGACAGCTCTCTGTCACTAGCGCCCCACCCTTCATCAGCAGCGGCCGCTCCGGCTGAACCGCCTTTAATCCCACCAAGCAGCGCTGGACGTGCAGAAGCAGACGTTAGCTCGCCCAGACCCAGAGGCAGCTCGGCTGAAGGCTCGGATGTGAGGGTTCGCTTCGTACCATCGGGTTAAAAGTGAGACGGAGCCGCCGCTCGTCCCTGAGGACAGACATGGACACAATGGACGTCTCTCGTTTCTGCACCGCAACCACATCTCACCACGAACCTCTGCTCCAGTTTCCACTGCAAACATCTTCAAGCCGCTCGAATCAGACCAAACCAGCTTCCAGCAACGTTCCAGCAGATCCAGGAGCTGCTTTCAGCCAAGCAGTCTTAGCACGAAAAACTTCTAGTTATGAGTGAAATCATCTGCAGCGGAACAAGACATTTCCCCATAGTATAAATTAAAATGACTTGTTCCACTGGCAGATTACTGCACTCATAACTGGAACACAAATCAGATTAACATAAACACAGACAAGAATCACTTTTTATCCCCTAAAGACCTGAGCAAGCAGACGCTTCTGTAAAAACCAGATGGTTTGATGCATAAATCAAGATAATAATCCATTCATTTTCCAAACTCCTGCCTCTGCCTCGCAACCTGCAGCGTGCTCATGTTGGCAGAAATGTTTCTTGCGTTTAATCTTTGAATTAGAACAAAATGTTTTAATCTGCATCTGGACTCAACGTTGGAACTTTCTCCGATAGTCCTGCTTTTATTCTGAAAAACAAACATTATTTCCTGTTTCACATGAAATGTGACACAAATGGCGCTGGTCTCAGAGAATTTTCCTCTCATTTAAATGGGACTTTATGAATGATGAAAGTGCAAACTCTGCCTTGGTCTACTTAGCTCGTGTAAATAAAACCCGCATCAAAATACAAGCCGCGGCTGTGGAAAACCAACCTGATCACTAAGTTTTAAGAGGAGCAGAGTTAAAAGCGACGTGTGGCGAGATTAAACCCAGTAAACACCAGAGGCAAGGCTGTGGACACGCGTGTCTGACCGCGCGGTTTCATTCATTCAGCAGCTCGAACCGCTGACTCGCTTCTCACCGGATAAAATCATGAAAACGGAGCAGGCTGAGAAGCAGCGCGTGGACCTGAGGTCAGGGCTGAATTTATTCACGCGTGGGCAAACAGCAAGGAGCTCCGCAGCAGCAGTCCGTGACCTGGCAGTCCGTGCGTGGCGGGAAATCAGCGGGAACCGAAGCGTCTGCGTGAGGTTCTCCCGCGGGAGGGAGCTGCAGCACGGGAACCAATCAGTCCACTCCGCCATCACCAGCCGCCTTTCTGCGGCCTGGGACGGCCAGGCTGTTAACAGAACGATCGTCGTGAATCTTAGAAAGTGTCCGATGTTGCATCCCAGAAAGTGTCCTCTTGCTCCAGGCTGTCCCGGACCCACTGCCACAATCTGTTCGCTAAACGCTTTCAGCTTTTGATTTTCTACCAAGAAAAGCCTCCAGCTTTATCAGCTTAAACGTCGGGAGATTTACTTCAGGGGGGGAGAGGGTACACCCAGACCCGGGGGGATCCCTTTCTCCCTGGCTCTGCCTCTCCCGCCTCATTCTAAGGTCAGAGGTCATCCTGAGCTACCGCTGGAGTTCTGCTGCTGGAGGACAAACTCTCCTCTCTTTCTTCTCCTACTGCTCTCCAATCTGCATTAACTGCTGATATTTCAGCTGTTAACTGTTTCCTCTCCATAGAAGGTGCACCTGGTCTGGGTTCTGCTTGGCGGTGAGGCCTTCCTGGAGGAGCGCTTCAGCTGAGATGATGCTGCCATCAGCTGATCGTTCTTCTGCTGTTAACTTTCTACTTCTCTCTAACACAGAAAGTACTCCTGGTTCAGTGCTTCTGCTCCGTCCTCTCCAACCTCCAGTTGGTCGTGGCAGATGGCCGCTGGTACTGAGCCTGGTTCTGGTTCTGCTGGAGGTTCCTTCCTGTTAAAGGGGAGCTTTCCTCTCCACTGCCGCCCCCTGCTGGCCAGGAGGAGCAAACGCTGCAGGTCAGCGACTGGACGCTCCGCCGGGCTCCTCAGCTGGAAACTTTTGAACCAGTTTGAATAATAAACAGAGTTTAATGCGCTGACTGATGACTAGGACCAAACTAACTGGACTGAACGGACGTTTTCTGTGAAGAGCCTCGAGATGGTATTTGTTGTGAACTGGTTCTACAGAAATAAACTGAACTCCCAGTAAAACGTCAAAAGGGATGCTGGTGAAAACAGAAAAAGAGGGAGCCGAGCTTCAAACCAGGGAGAACACCCAGCTGGACCGAGCTTTGTTCCAGTGGATCAGGTGGAAACCAGACGTCGCACCAAAGAGGAACAGCTTCAGCGTCTTGTCTCCAAGTCTCTCCGAGTCCCTCCAGAGAACAGACGTGAGCCGGAAAACCATCTGCCAACCAATCAGGTCATCTCAGACGTCAAGGTGGAGGTGCAACAGGTTCCGATCTGTAAAAAGCAGAGGAAGCGTCACCTCGAGAGCTCCAGAGCGATGAAGGACGCTGATCCTGAGGCAGCTGTGATCGTCTGAACCAGGGCAGATGCGACATCTGTAGCAACGAGTCGTTCCCGAACGGCGAGCGGAGGCCAGATCGGCTGGCGGGCCGAGACGCTTGGCCGGCCTTCTGTGACGTCACACAGCGTCTCCGTGGCGAACCGGCGACGCGCATTCACCGCCGTTCTCTGAACGCCATCCAGTTCCCATAGAAAATATTCACTCCCTTGGATGTCTTACCCTCTGATTATATAAAATAGTGACAAATAAACATATTCAACATAAAATCAGTGACTGCATAAATATCCAAAGCCAAATTTTCAGGACTGATTTGTAAAAGCAATAAAAGTGTAAAAATATCTGAGGGCGTGAATACTTCTTTAAGCACTGTATTATTACTGCTGAAAGATGGAAGAAAATGATTTTCATATCAAATCAAATGAAGCTCTCGTGCTTTCAGCATAATTTTCAGGCTTTGTTCTTGAATCTGGTGACTGTGGAGCCTGAAGTCTCAGCGTGGGCCAGATTCCGACCAGACCGGCTGAATCACGGCTCTGCTCTCGCCGCAGGAATAATCCAGCTTCCGACAGAGGCTCGTCAAACCCGCTCATCAGCAGCGAGGGCCCGTCTGCTTACTCTGCAAACAACTGGAACATGTTCTGCTCTCCTCTGGCAAACTACATTATGGGATGCTGCACTGGTCGCCGTAGCAACTAGTCCTGTTATCTGATCTCAGACTGTCTTAAAGGTGGAGCAGCGATGCTAAACGAATGTTTGCATCAAATGTCAGACTCTCAAAATGTAAAAAAAAATCACATTTGGAAAGAAACTGACAGGATATGGTCTGGATTTCTTCTTGTGGATCTTTAAGGCACTTTTCTATATTGATTCCGGAGGTTTTGAAACTGCTTTGCATGCCTGCAACCAGCTAGCCACACACATAAAAACACGGAAAAATCAGAGTTTACATCGAAATGTGAGAGATCCACATTTATACCTTACACTGAATCTTAAAGCCCTTCTATGGTTTATGACGTGATTTTTTTTAAAGGTTAAAGTTGGATCCAAGTGACACCTAAACAGGTAAATTCATCCATATTTTTCATTTTCTTCCATTTTATCTGAATATCTGGATAATTATTAACTCTCCACCTGTTTGTAAACATTGCAGCCGTCTTCCCTGCAGTTAATGTGAGAATAGATATGTTCCTATGAGTGAACAGGACAATGTCATCTGTATAGATAATAATACTGGTGTCACACACTGATGGAAGAGCATTGATTTATTAACTGAAAAGCAGAGGCCCTAAAATCGAGCCCTGTGGCACTCCCACGATGTGATTTACTCTAACACACTGTTCCTGTCATTTAGGTAAGATTTAAACCAATCCATTGTTTCATGAGACAGTTAATAGTTTGCTGATGAACAGAACAGGGGACAGCGACTGACGGAGTCAAAAGCCTTTTGCAAATCCAGGAAGACGCCACCTGCTGCCCTCCTTGGTCCAAGCTTGACTTAATTAGCTCTGGAGAGAGGGAGCATGCTGCTTCTGCACAATATTTCTCTGTAAAGCTAAAATGTAAAGGGTGCAGAAGAGCGTTGCTCCACTGCAACCTTTTGCAGACCCTGCTCTGGCGTCCCACAGAGATGCAGGGGGCTGGAAATGCGTCCCGCCTTCATCAGGTAGGTACGTTTGACAGCAACATGAATCTTTCCAGAAACAAACAAAATGAGCAACAGATGAGAGGTGATGAGAATAATGAGACTCCACGGACTCTGCAGCATCATCCATATAATGGTTTTGGGTAGATGAAAGTAAAATCTGGAGCTTGTTGTGGTAAAAGCTCGTTTCAGCTTATCAGAAGACACTGGAAATGAAACACACTTTAAACGAGATGTAATATTATGGCTGAGAAGGAGTTTGATGCAGCTGGGAGGATTTCTCACATCAGACATAATGTCAGAGCTGAGCTGCCGGTGCTGCGTCAGCTTTTAGAGACGCAGGGGGAGAAAGGTGTGCAAACGGCTTCAAAGGATGAGACCGGATCAAAAGAACTAAAATCCAGAAACCATCAGCGCTGAAAGGAGCAGAAAATCATCTGGGATTTAAAAGGAGCAGCAGAGTCTGTCTGCATGACCTGGAGCTCGAAAGAGCAGGCGAGAGAAGACGAGTCACCGCCAGTCTCAGCACCAGTTCTCAGGGAACGTTTTACCTAAACAGTAAAAATATTGTGTTTCTTCTTATTTTAAGGTTTTTCTCATATCTGAGTGAAATTATTTCATTCTTTATTAAATGGTTCCGAACAAACATGAGAGAAAATCTCTAAACAGCAGGATGGTGAGCTGATCTGCTGGCCTCAGTAAATCCTTCAGAGCAGCCAAACTGCACATTTACAGGAGAAAAGGAAATGTTTCAACAACCAAAAATGGTTGAAAACTGAAAGCAATTATTTCACTGAGCCGCCTCACTTTTATCTCTGCTTTCTGTTATATTTCAAACACAAAATGTAACAGATTTGGGGATTCTGAGCAACACGAAGCAGCCATTTCAGCCATTCATCGAAAGCATTCTTCAGGTTTATCAACCCCAGGTATGACTCTCCAACGCAGAAACACATATAGTTCTGTCATCTACACTTCCTCTGTGCACTGAATAGTTACCGAATGGGAAAAAACCTTATTATTCATAAATCAGTTCAGAAAATACTGGGTTTTCAATTAATAATTACTAAATAAGGAACACAGAAATTAAAATTAGCGAATTTTAATCAATTTTCATTTACAAAAATGTATCATATTAGGAATAACATAAAGAAAACAGCTTAGCTTTAAAAATACAAAAAACTTCATGTACCTAAAAAGTTTTTTTTTTACTTTGTTTAGAACCTTGCATCTCTTGGAAACATTTCAACAGTCATGAAAAAGTATCGTTGCACATCAGTGAAGACAGAACAGAATAGAATAAAACAATAAGATAAAATGAGAAAAACATAAATGCGAGTTATAAAGTTTGATTGCATCTATTACAAATACTTTTTGTTTTATTGTTTGAATCTGAGATTGTATCAAAATACAGATATTAAGAAGTCAAAAAGAGGTTTCCTATGCACTGTTTTACTTTTATAAATATGGAACTCAGCAAGAAACAACATCAGGTCGATAATGTGGCAGAGGAGTCTTTCATCTTGAAATCTATAATTCCAAACGAAACATTTTAGAAAACAGCAGGAGATCAGGTTTGATATTAATGGAGATCAGAGCAGCAATGTGAGCAGGTACATGTCCACAAAACATGAATAGGTGATCAACTTTACAGAAAGAACAGGAAATATCTATATCAGCTTTATTTTTTGAAGAAAGTTGCTAGGATAAAATCCGTGAATTAATTTAAAAGAAACGTATTTGACTTTATTAGTGAGAAGAAAGGTCAAAATCTTTAAACATAAGCAAACCAGATGGGATGGCATCAAATACAATAATATAATCCCCTGGAGCGACAGGAACCACTGGGTAATAAGTTTGTGAAGCTGTATAGAAGACCTTTGTTATTAAATAGCTGATGAGCCTGAGTAACAAAACCATGTCTGAAAAATAATGATTTGTTTTTGTTCAGAATATTTAATATATCTAAAAAGTAAATAGTTTTAATATAGTAATTCCGGGGCGTTGTTCCCCTCCGTGCCGAGTGGGGGCGGTGTTGCAGCTGTTCAGATAATAACAACCAGGAAGAAGTCCAGCTGGGCAGCATCATGCCCGCAGCTGTGATCATGGAGGAGAACTTTGATAAATTATTGGATCAGTGTGAAGCTCAGGAGCTGGAGGTGAGCAGGAGGGGTTTATTTCCGCGGGAATAGTTCAAGTTTCGGTCATTCTGGGTTTTACGGCTCGGTTTGAAGGTTAGAACCGAACATTTGGGTCCCAAGTTAGTTGGTTTCTGGATGACTTAGCCTCCAAACACTGAAGGATGATTAAACCAGACGAATTAGTACTGAAATGAGTCGAAAATTACATTAAATTATCAATGGTAGAGGCTGTGAGATGATTCAGCTCGAAAGACCTGAGAGCAGAGGAGGTGAAGTTAGGTTCTGATTCATCTGCTCCGGTTTAAAACCTCAAACACTCAGCAGTCAGCGCTAAATTTATCTGCAGTGTTTAAAACGCAGCTGAAAATAAATAAAATAATTTGAAGCTCCTTAGAGGCATGAAGCCAGTCAATGGCTTCATGCCTCTAAGGAGGCATGAAACCATTTATGGCTCTAATCGATCAAAACCGACTCCTTAAAAACGATGAAATAGCCCTTTAGTTACAAATCGGACACGAACTACAGCTTCGTTGTTTGCTAGCTTGTCAGTTAGCTTTAGCCGTCTCGCTACGAGTGAGGCTGAAGTGGATCCTGTTTACCTGGAGCTGCTCTGGTTATTTTGGTTCTGATGGCCGTTCTGGCCCAGAGTTGTGTTCCGATTAACACCGACCCTATGAACTAATGTTGAAAAATAGAAAATGTGATGCTAACAGAAGCTAAGTAGAGCTGGTGTCTGTCTGGAGAAGAACAAACACCTGTCAGCAGGTAAATTATTACGGAGTCCCCTGAGGGTCACTGAGGATTCTTTTCTTATTGCGCTTCCTCGCATAAGTTTTTGTTTACAGTCACACTGATAACTAATGAATGATAGATAACTAACTAAAATTGCACATCATTTCTAAAAGACCCTCAGTGAAAATGTGTTAATATATAATATAATATATATGTTAATATATTCTTAATTCTTTGGTGCAGAAATCTGGTTAAACTCGATCTGTTAACTGGGTGTTCATGTTTGTTTGGGTAAAATCTTAGTAACAGGAGAAAAAGGGTTCTTTATTAACCAGTCAGACCACCAACACGAAGACTCCACAACCAAAGCTGCCAGCAGATGGCGCTATTACCCCGCGAAAATATATCAAAATAATTCAGAATGGCATTTCTTTTATTTCATTTCTCTCTTTATTTCATTTTCTTTCTTTCAGAAAGTTTCTGCCGTCTCCCTGTTTTAGAGCAGGGATAAAGAACCGATGTTTAACCAGTTTTTACTTCAGCATTTTTCAGTTTGTGGTTCAGTTGGATTCTAAAAAAAAAGATGTAAAACTTCAGAAATTTCTGAAATGAATTATTACTGCAACAATATCAGGTTGCATTAAGACTTTTAGTATTCAAGGTGCTGCATGAACTGACTGATAAATACCTTGTTATTGTGAGGGAACGCGATACTAAAATAATCCTGTGTGTCCCTTAGGGAGCACATTCATATTAATTAGGGATGCCTCCATCAGACTGATATCTCAACAAATTAATCTCAAACATCATTAAAATAACTTGTTTATAATAATAAATTATGGACTAAATTATTTTCTCGACTTACTTGGAATCACAGAAAATGCTTAGTTTAAAATGTTTCTGGTTATATGTGCTCCCTTTGTTGGGGTCATAAAAAATCACAGTTAAATAATGAGCCAAACGGTTGTGTTTGTTACTGTTATTAATGTCATTTTAAGCTATAAACAGAACATTTTGCCTTGAAACAGAAAGACGTCCAGTTTAAATGATTCATTTTCAAATGAATCCTAAAAATGAAGACAGACATTATCTTCAGGTTTTCATGGAAACCAGACGTCTGGACTAACTGAGCATCTGCTCTCATATTAAACCTGTAAATTACTGAGTTATAGAGGCTTGAAGTATTGTTTTAGTTGGTTTGATCTAGGAAGACACAGCGATGGGAGAAAAGTTATTCTTCGTATGTATGTTACCAGCTGGTATTCTTGAAACGGTAACCCATGGTAACGCATAAAAAGCTGATGTTGAGGTCAGACGGTTCATATGTTGGTGTCATCTTCCAGCAGATCTTCCATCTATAACTGAACAAAGCTCAAGTTTTTATTCTGTCAGGCTTTTAATACCTAAAACGTCCCACTTCCTGATTTATCGACCTTGTTTTTAACTTGTTTATTATAAGTTTTGCTTCATAAATCGATTTTGTGGAGCACTTTGGTCACTGATACTGTTATGATGGAACTGATTGATTCTCAGCTAATCCAGCTGCATTACCGTCAACAGGCTCCAGGGGGCATTGCAACGCCTCAGGTCTACGCTCAGATGCTGGCTCTCTATCTGCTCAACAACGACATGTAAGTAGAGCAAGCAGAAAGATGGAGAGAGTAACCAGGGGCGACTGGGCATTGTGACTGGTGATCCTGGGGTTTACGCTCGCTGACTGTTCTACTCTGACATGGATCTGAAGTTGCTCCACATGCTGGACGTGCAAATCAGATTGTTTCCATGGCAACTTCCTCTCTGCAGGGGAAGGAAATTAAGTCCAAATCAGAGTATTCCTTTCAAAACCAAGCCTTTCTAAGCACCTTGATTGGCTGTTGCCCAGAGCTGCTGCAGCGCAGCCAGTTGAGTTTCCTGTGTTTCCTTCTCCGCTTCCTGTGTTTCCTTCTCCGCTTCCTGTGTTTCCTTCTCCGCTTCCTGTGTTTCCTTCTCCGCTTGCTGTGTTTCCTTCTCCGCTTCCTGTGTTTCCTTCTCTGCTTCCTGTGTTTCCTTCTCTGCTTCCTGTGTTTCCTTCTTCTTCCTGTGTTTCCTTCTTCTTCCTGTGTTTCCTTCTTCGCTTCCTGTGTTTCCTTCTCTGCTTCCTGTGTTTCCTTCTTCTTTCTGTGTTTCCTGCTCTGCTTCCTGTGTTTCCTTCTCTGCTTCCTGTGTTTCCTTCTCCGCTTCCTGTGTTTCCTTCTCCGCTTCCTGTGTTTCCTTCTCCGCTTCCTATGTTTCCTTCTCCGCTTCCTGTGTTTCCTTCTCCGCTTCCTGTGTTTCCTTCTCCGCTTCCTGTGTTTCCTTCTCCGCTTCCTGTGTTTCCTTCTCCGCTTGCTGTGTTTCCTTCTCCGCTTCCTGTGTTTCCTTCTCCGCTTCCTGTGTTTCCTGCTCCGCTTCCTGTGTTTCCTTCTCCGCTTCCTGTGTTTCCTTCTCCGCTTCCTGTGTTTCCTTCTCCGCTTCCTGTGTTTCCTTCTCCGCTTCTCCGCTTGCTGTGTTTCCTTCTCCGCTTCTCCGCTTCCTGTGTTTCCTTCTCCGCTTCCTGTGTTTCCTTCTTCTTCCTGTGTTTCCTTCTCCGCTTCCTGTGTTTCCTTCTCCGCCTCCTGTGTTTCCTTCTCCGCTTCTCCGCTTCCTGTGTTTCCTGCTCCGCTTCCTGTGTTTCCTTCTCCGCTTGCTGTGTTTCCTTCTCCGCTTCCTGTGTTTCCTTCTCCGCTTCCTGTGTTTCCTGCTCCGCTTCCTGTGTTTCCTTCTTCGCTTCCTGTGTTTCCTTCTCCGCTTCCTGTGTTTCCTTCTTCGCTTCCTGTGTTTCCTTCTTTGCTTCCTGTGTTTCCTTCTTTGCTTCCTGTGTTTCCCTCTTCTTCCTGTGTTTCCTGCTCTGCTTCCTGTTGACTGACCTCAGTTTGTTTCTGCCCTCCAGGAATAACGCCCGGTATCTATGGAAGAGGATCCCTCAGGCCATAAAATCAGTAAGTTTGTTCAGTCGTCTGTCGGACCGGGTTCTGTTCAGGGTTCTGTCAGAATCGGATCATTCAGGTTCAGGAGTTCCTGGCTTCTCAGCTCGTTGGATCCAGTTCCACTGCTAACCCGGCACCAGTCTGCTGTTTATGTATAAATAGAATAAACCTTCAGTAACACCAGCCACCAAACTTTATTATTTCATTGTTCTCTTACAGTTGTTAGCAAGCAGGGGCGCCTTTCCTACACAAGGGGGCGCCCTCTCCCTTTAATATAGCATTCAGTGAATGATGGAAGATTTAATCCAGGGAACGACTGACTGAATAGAATAAATAAGTGAATAGAATCATACTTTATTTTTGCAGTAAGAGAGAAACTTCCAGTTTGTTTGATAAATTCGAGTAATCCAAAGAAGTTTATTTATACAGCGCTGATTCACAATGTGTCGTCTCAAGGCCCGTTACGAAGAAATCAGTTCGCTCACACAGATTCAGTCGGTTACATCTATTCCAGTAACTGGTGAGAAGTTTCCATGGAAGGAAGCCCAGCAGAGCGTCGAGTTGTTGACCTGCAGCGTTCGCTCATCCTGGCCAGCAGGGGGCGACAGTGGAGAGGAAAAACTCCCCTTTAACAGGAAGGAACCTCCAGCAGAACCAGAACCAGGCTCAGTACCAGCGGCCATCTGCCACGACCAACTGGAGGTTGGAGAGGACGGAGCAGAAGCACTGAACCAGGAGTACTTTCTGTGTTAGAGAGAAGTAGAAAGTTAACAGCAGAAGGAGAACGATCAGCTGATGGCAGCATCATCTCAGCTGAAGCGCTCCTCCAGGAAGGCCTCACAGCCAAGCAGAACCCAGACCAGGTGCACCTTCTATGGAGAGGAAACAACAGACAGCATACAGTTGAAATAATAGTAAATAATTTAAATTGGAGAGTAGTAGGAGAAAGTAAGAGTGAGGAAAAGTGGTCATTATGTTCTCCAGCTGCCTATAGCAGCATATATGATCGATAAGTTCAGCTTCATTTCATCAGTGTGTCATTAATCTATATGAAGCTCTATTTTGTTGAGCTGCAGCTGCATCAGGATTAAACAACAGATTCTACATTAAAAACAATAGTGATAAAATAGAAATCATCACAATTACAAGTAGACAGGAAGTCTGGAACGTGAAGTTATGAAAGCGTCACAAAGTTTTCCTGCTGAGAATGTGTTTTTTAATATCTGCCTGAAATTTAACTTGGTGCATAAATATGGACATTTCTGGAAGCAGCAGAAAGCTCATGCTGTCCCTGGTGATGTGCCACCCTGGGCAGAGAGCCATATTAACGTGATTACCGTAAAGGCTAGAAAAGCATCTCACCATCAAATGGAGGAATGTAAATTATGCAAAACATGAATATTCAATCCAAATCTAAGCAAAGTTCTGGATCTGGACCATGAGCTGCCATCTTCTTGGACCTCTGGTATGGACCACGTTGCACATCATGTTTATCATCAGGCTGCTTCATTTAGAACTCAGCGATTTAGTTTCTGCTGATTTCAAGTTTCTGACCATTTCAAGTCAAAAATGTTTGCAAAGTGTCAGAGCTAGATGTTTCCTGGACATCAACAGAGGTCCAGATGATCCTGGACCTGAGACTGGAAAGTCTAGCAGCTGTGTGGAAGCTGTCCTGGTGGCCGAGTCTGTCCTCCGTGTCCTCAGAGGCTGAGGAGACGGGACCACAGCTGTCGCTGAAACTGAGCAGTGAAAATCCTAAGTATTCACAGCTGCGCGGAGCCATGTCTCTGTCACGTTTTCTCCTGTTGCCTGCAGGCCAACCCTGAGCTAGCAGCTATCTGGGCCGTCGGCCAGCGCATCTGGCAGAGAGACTTCCCGGGGATCTACACAGCCATCGCAGCCCACCAGTGGTCCGAGAATATTCTTCCGGTCATGGAGGCCCTCAGAGGTAACAGCAGGAAAACAGTTCAAGCTCTTCAACTTGTCAGATGCATCACTAAGTAGCTGGTAACGCAGAGCTAGCTACAGGGCTAGCTGCAGGGCTAGCTACAGGGCTAGCTGCTCAGCTATCTGCAGGGCTAGCTGCAGGGCTAGCTGCAGAGCTAGCTACAGGGCTAGCTGCAGGGCTAGCTGCTCAGCTAGCGTCCTCCTGTCTCTGCTCAGGATAATGAAGGTCAGACCTCAGCGCTCTGATCTTCAGGGATCTCACCTTCAGACGTCAGCGGGAGCTTATTGCCCCCCCTGCATGATTGTGGCGCTCCTGTTGGGTGGAGGTTGTGCAATGGTTTAAAATAACTGTTCTGGATGTTGATCCCCTGTCGATGTCATAAACAGTGTTTCATCAGACTGTTTGGTAACTGCTGGCAGCTCTGGACTGTTGATGCTGGAGTTCAAGTAAACAGACTGTACTGGCGTTAAAGTTTGCTTTCTGTTTAAAGTACTCCACAGTTTGCTTCAGTTTAGACCTTTAAAGATCTTCATCGTTGATCATTTTCTGGTTCTGGAAGGATGGACTCATGTAAACTGGCGCTACTAACCTTCCCAGGTTGATGGGCAGCAACAGTTGCTTGTCGAAGGTCATTGCTGATGTTTTTCCAGCATGGTGGTGTTCTAAACAAACCTGTCGGCTCCAGACGCTAGATGCTCTCACTCAGTGGTTGGCACACTTCTGCTAATCCGCTAATAGCGGAGCTAACTTTTAGCATAGTGCGTTATCATGTTTGCTAACTTTGAAAACATTTAGCACACTTAGCTTCCACTAAATAAATTTTTCTGGATAAATTCTAAAGTGCTAAATTACTTGGCTGTTTTGTAAACTTTTAGTTGAATAAAGTTCAACATCTGTGTTGAAGTTTTAATTCTCGACTGTTAAGAAGTTAGAGTAGTTAGACCTTCATATTCATGCTCTTATTTTGAAGACTGTTTACGCAGCAGTTTCCTCTCATCACGTTCTCCACCCGTGATGTGGTGCAGCAAATGATGTTTATTCTGTACCCAGAATGCATCGCTGTGGAGCTGCAGTAAACAGTAAAATCATGTGATGTCCTTCATAGGACATGTGATGTGCTGTCCTGCATTAGCTTCTGCTAAACAGTGTGTTGTAATAGCACTTTACCGGAGCTAATAATCATTATTAGTGTTTGAGCATTAGCTCCCACTAAATAACATGTTGATATAGTGATTTAGCATTAGCTTCTGCTGGATACTGTGTTGGTATAGCGTTGTAGCATCAGTGGAACTAATATTATTGAAAAGCGCTTTAGTATTAGCTTCTACGAAACAATGTGTTGATATACATTAGTTTCAGTTAAATACTGTTAGCATAGCATTAGTGGAGCTAATATTAATGATTAGCGCTTTAGTGTTAGCGCAGCTAACTGTTTAGTTAGCTGTACCCGTCACTGCTGTCACTGATGATGATGATGATCAGTTAATAACTGATCTGATTCCTGGAAGCTCTGCTGTGGCAGCAGTTGGGGTGTACTTAGTTTTTCGCTTCTTTTTGGGTTCATATGTATTTAATAACCAAGTCGGGTTGAGAGTCAGTGGTTCGATGTGAATCAGTTCATCCTGGTCGTTATTTCTGTTTATAATCAAAAAAGTCTGAACCTATAAACGTTGTTGACCTGATTAAATGAAAGTGTCACATTAAACTCAGAAAACATCATAAAAGCATGTCCTGCTGGTTGGTGGACCCCAGAACCGGGCCTCAGAGCCGGGCCTCAGAACCGGACCCCAGAACCGGGCCTCAGAACCGGACCCCAGAACCGGGCCTGATTAAACCAGAATCCACCCTGATTAAATGAAAGTGTCACATTAAACTCAGAAAACATCATAAAAGCATGTCCTGCTGGTTGGTGGACCCCAGAACCGGACCCCAGAACCGGGTCTCAGAGCCGGACCCCAGAACCGGACCCCAGAACCGGGCCTCAGAGCCGGACCCCAGAACCGGGCCTCAGAGCCGGGCCTCAGAACCGGACCCCAGAACCGGGCCTCAGAGCCGGACCCCAGAACCGGACCCCAGAACCGGGCCTCAGAGCCGGACCCCAGAACCGGACCCCAGAACCGGGCCTCAGAGCCGGGCCTCAGAACCGGGCCTCAGAGCCGGGCCTCAGAGCCGGACCCCAGAACCGGGCCCCAGAACCGGGCCCCAGAACCGGACCCCAGAACCGGACCCCAGAACCGGGCCTCAGAGCCGGACCCCAGAGCCGGACCCCAGAACCGGGCCTCAGAGCCGGGCCTCAGAACCGGGCCTCAGAGCCGGGCCTCAGAGCCGGACCCCAGAACCGGACCCCAGAACCGGACCCCAGAACCGGGCCTCAGAACCGGACCCCAGAACCGGACCCCAGAACCGGGCCTCAGAGCCGGACCCCAGAACCGGACCCCAGAACCGGGCCTCAGAGCCGGGCCTCAGAACCGGGCCTCAGAGCCGGGCCTCAGAGCCGGACCCCAGAACCGGACCCCAGAACCGGACCCCAGAACCGGGCCTCAGAACCGGACCCCAGAACCGGGCCTCAGAGCCGGACCCCAGAACCGGACCCCAGAACCGGGCCTCAGAGCCGGACCCCAGAACCGGACCCCAGAACCGGGCCTCAGAGCCGGGCCTCAGAACCGGGCCTCAGAGCCGGGCCTCAGAGCCGGACCCCAGAACCGGACCCCAGAACCGGACCCCAGAACCGGGCCTCAGAACCGGACCCCAGAACCGGGCCTCAGAGCCGGACCCCAGAACCGGACCCCAGAACCGGGCCTCAGAGCCGGACCCCAGAACCGGACCCCAGAACCGGGCCTCAGAGCCGGGCCTCAGAACCGGGCCTCAGAGCCGGGCCTCAGAGCCGGACCCCAGAACCGGACCCCAGAACCGGGCCCCAGAACCGGACCCCAGAACTGGACCCCAGAACCGGGCCTCAGAGCCGGACCCCAGAACCGGACCCCAGAACCGGGCCTCAGAGCCGGGCCTCAGAACCGGGCCTCAGAGCCGGGCCTCAGAGCCGGACCCCAGAACCGGACCCCAGAACCGGACCCCAGAACCGGGCCTCAGAGCCGGACCCCAGAACCGGGCCTCAGAGCCGGACCCCAGAACCGGACCCCAGAACCGGACCCCAGAACCGGGCCTCAGAGCCGGGCCTCAGAGCCGGACCCCAGAACCGGACCCCAGAACCGGGCCTCAGAACCGGACCCCAGAACCGGGCCTCAGAGCCGGACCCCAGAACCGGACCCCAGAACCGGACCCCAGAACCGGGCCTCAGACCCGGACGCAGCAGATGGAAAGTCTTGGTGTTGACAGGCGGCGTTGCTCCAGCCGGTCACCTGCTGCCTGTTTTGCCCCCCCTCCCGCTGTGACACATGCAGCTCCTGGCGGGGGCGGGGCTTCTGTGAAAAGCCCCCGGGCAGGAATGTGTGCGGGGGCGGGGGGTGGGCGGATCGCGTGTCGCCAGCTGGGAGGCTCGTATAAAGGCCGGGGCTGCGAGCCGGACCAGAATAGAACCCAGAGGATCGCTCCCAGCATGGACCTGCAGAGGACGGGATCGGTGGTGCGGCCCCCCAGCCCCATGGACAGCCTGGAGAAGCAGCTGAGCTGCCCCATCTGCCTGGACATGTTCACCAAGCCCGTGGTGATCCTGCCCTGCCAGCACAACCTGTGCCGCGGCTGCGCCAGCGACCTGTACGACTCCCGCAACCCCTACCGCTTCTCCGGCGGCGTCTTCCGCTGCCCCACCTGCCGCTTCGAGGTGGTGCTGGACCGCCACGGCGTGCACGGCCTGCAGCGCAACCTGCTGGTGGAGAACATCATCGACATCTACAAGCAGCAGCAGGAGGGGAAGAGCGAGGGCGAGACGCTGAAGCCCAAGGAGTCCAAGGAGCCCATGTGCCAGGAGCACGACGACGAGCGCATCAACATCTACTGCGTCAGCTGCCAGGCGCCCACCTGCTCCATGTGCAAGGTGTTCGGCCAGCACAAGGACTGCGAGGTGGCCCCCCTGGCCACCGTCTACCAGAGCCAGAAGGCGGAGCTGAGCAACGCCATCGACACGCTGGTGGCCAGCAACGGCCGCCTGCAGGCGCTGCTCAACCAGATGGAGGACGCCTGCCGCGCCGTGCAGGAGAACGCGCAGCGCGCCAAGCAGGGCCTGGCCGAGCGCTTCGACCTGCTCTACGCCGTCCTGGAGGAGCGCAAGGCCGTCCTGCTGGAGCACGTCGGCAGGGAGCAGGACGAGAAGGTGGCGGCGCTGCGGGCGCTGGCGCGGCGCTACGGCGAGCGGCTGCAGGCCAGCTCCGAGCTGACGGACACGGCGGTGAGGGCGCTGGAGCAGAGCGGCGCCGCCGAGTTCCTGCTGGCCTCCAAGGGCCTCATCGCCAAGACCAAGGACGCCGCCAAGGCCTCGCTGGGCGAAGAGCGGCCCGAGCCGGGCTTCGAGAACATGGACCACTTCGCTCTGAACACGGAACACGTGGAGGCGGTTCTGGCTAAGATGGACTTTGGCGCCGGCGACGAGGAGGAGTTCGAAGACGCGGCGGCGGAGGAGGAGGAGTGAGCTGGAGGTGAAGCGGAGGACCGGAGCAGTGCAATATGACGATTCTGTTTCCTGCACCACTTTTTCTACTTTTGTATTTTGAACCCAGTTTAGAGTTGAAATGTTTGTAGCTGCTGGTCGTCTCCCAGTCTGTCTGTACTGGAAATAAAGCTGTGTGACGTTGAGCTCGGCTCGGCTCTGGTTCTGTTCCGGCCCGCCGGCCCGCCGCGGCTATTAAAAGCCTGCAGCCGTTCGCCCGCGTTGCCTTTGCTGGTGAGGAGTCGCAGGTATTTTTAGAGGTGTGTGTGTGGGGGGGGGGGTGAGACAGGCGTCCAGGAATAGACGGGTCGGGTCCGGTTCCATTAAGCTCCCACTCATGGGTATCTCGCGCGGCACCTCCGACCCGGCTAAGAAAAGCAGCGCCCAGCTGCAGTGACCTTTGACCTGCTCAGTGCAGCTGCAGCCTGGTTTTATCGGTCGTCCTGATGTAAACGGGGGGGCTCTGTTGGTACACAGCGAGCGGTTGCTAGGCGATGAACGCCGCCGGGCCGAGGCGTTGACGCTGGACACGTCAGCGTGTCTGAGGAGCCTCGGCGCTCGCCTGATAAAGGGAGCAGCTGCCACCAGTTCCCAGAAATACCCAGCATGCCCTGCTGCCTCCAGAGCTCTCCTGGAGGGGGGGCGCTCGGCACCACCGCGGGTCGAAAGATGATTTTCTGCCATCATCATGATTAGGACTGAAACGACTGATCTGATGACTCGACTGTTGAAGCGATCATCAACTGGTTCAGTCGTTGATTAACCGCTACCTGGACGACAGAGACTCTAAAAGGCTGAAAGAGCAGCAGGCGGAGCAGCAACGAAGCCAGAACTGAACAGCAAACATCAACATTTCTGATCAAAACCCAGAACTCCTCCAGAGGCAGCTTCACCTGCTGCACATTCTGGAGATAAACCTGCTATTAATCCCCTTTTCCTGCCCAGTTATTAACCAGTTAATCTACCAGTAACCAGCGGAGCCGTCCTCCGCCGGTGCCCAGTTATTAACCAGTTGATCTACCAGTAACCAGCGGAGCCGTCCTCCGCCGGTGCCCAGTTATTAACCAGTTAATCTACCAGTAACCAGCGGAGCCGTCCTCCGCCGGTGCCCAGTTATTAACCAGTTAATCTACCAGTAACCAGCGGAGCCGTCCTCCACTGGTGCCCAGTCCAGCAGGAAGAGCTGAGCTGTTCTCAGGCTAGAAGGATCCATTCAGCTGCAGATGATCAGTCCATCACTGGAGGAACGATGCTGCTGCTTCCAGCCCAGAGAAGGCTGATGTTCTGATGCAGAAGGAATCACTGATTAGTTTTAATGTATTTATGATGTTGTATAAAATACGCTTCAGTGGTTTAATGAACAACCTGCAGGACGAGATGATTTTTCTGCGATTAATCGTGAGAGTAATCGATTGGGAAAACCCCGACTCGCTGCGGCCTCAATCATGATGGGAGCCCCGAGGGCCAAAACTAAATGAATAACTCATCAGCAGATAATTACATATGAATGTACTATAAAATAATGTATCAATAAAAAGGTCCTGTTAGATTCTTAAATATACCTTTTAAATAATAAAATGTAATAAAAAAAAAATCAATCCCTTTAAAAGTGCATATAATTATGTCGCTCTGCATTTATTCATTAAATAAGTAAATGAATAAATAAAGAGTGAATCAATGATAAGCATTTCATGGGGTCACCAGAGGTCTGGGAAAAGTTTGGGACCCCTGCTTTAGAGAACATCAGAACATCCAGCCAGAGATACTATGGGATGGTTTAGATCATCTTAGAAAGGCCTAGTCAAAGTCCAGACCTGAGACTTCTGTTTTGTAGCAGGGAGGCTGAATCTAAACGTTGGTCTGTCACTTAAAATCCCAATGAAACCCTGAGGTTTGATGAGAATGTAAACGAATGTCAATAGGGTGTGAATACTTTTGCGGGGTTCCGTACTAACGAATACATTCATCCCACAAAACAAGACATGGGATGAGTCAGGACGAGTTGAGTTCAGGTGTGATTACTTCTCCGGACGATCAAATCCAGTCCAGAATGATTAAAAACTGTGAACTGGCCCTTTCCTCTAACCCTGAGTCAGCCTGAAAGCTCAGAGTATTATTAGCTCGGCTCGGTTCTGTTTGGTCCGTTTCCCGGGTAACCACAACGTTTCCACACAAACCAGTAAAGAGTGGGAGGGGCTTCCTGGATGCTAACTTAGTCAAACCAAAGCTGACCCGAGTTCAGCGTAAGCATCATGCCTGGTGGGTCTCAGCTTGTTTCAGCTGACAGGAAGTCCCCGTCCGTCCAGCAGGAAGTCCCCGTCCGTCCAGCAGGAAGTCCCCTGGAAGTCCCCCGTCCGTCCAGCAGGAAGTCCCCTGGAAGTCCCCCGTCCTTCCAGCAGGAAGTCCCCCGTCCGTCCAGCAGGAAGTCCCCTGGAAGTCCCCCGTCCGTCCAGCAGGAAGTCCCCCGTCCGTCCAGCAGGAAGTCCCCTGGAAGTCCCCCGTCCTTCCAGCAGGAAGTCCCCCGTCCTTCCAGCAGGAAGTCCCCTGGAAGTCCCCCGTCCTTCCAGCAGGAAGTCCCCCGTCCGTCCAGCAGGAAGTCCCCCGTCCGTCCAGCAGGAAGTCCCCCGTCCGTCCAGCAGGAAGTCCCCTGGAAGTCCCCCGTCCGTCCAGCAGGAAGTCCCCCGTCCGTCCAGCAGGAAGTCCCCGTCCGTCCAGCAGGAAGTCCCCCGTCCTTCCAGCAGGAAGTCCCCCGTCCGTCCAGCAGGAAGTCCCCCGTCCGTCCAGCAGAAAATTGCCTGAATGTGATGAAAGATGTAACGTAGTCAGAAGAATTTCAGCCGCTCCTCTTTGCTGCGGGGCTGCAGCTGTTTTAGCAGGCATGATGAAGATGATGCATGTTCTCGTCCTCATGGTCAGTGATGTGTCCCCGCAGAGAGCAGCCGGCAGCGGGCCTACAGCCTGGTGGCGCAGGCCTACACCTCCATCACGGCAGAAGACTTCGCTGCCTTCGTGGGCTACTCGGTGGAGGAGGCGGTGAAGGGTGAGCCTGTTTCCTGGCCCTCAGCCGTGAACTCTGTTCGCCGTGTTTTCACCGTCTGCTGGTGTTCTCTCCTCGCTCGCAGGTGTGGTGAGTCAAGGCTGGCAGGCAGACCCAGCAACCAGGATGGTAATGCCCAAAAAGCCAGGTAGGTGGCACTGTTTCCCCATGGAATCACAGTTAGGATCATGAAAGCTGATGAGAACACGTTGTCACAGATAACCGGGTCGGATCTGGAGGCAGGAGCTGAAACCTCCGCTACACTGTGAGCGGTTAATAACGCATATATTTTTATTCATCTCCAACTACAGCGCTCTCCATTAACCCAGCAGGTTCATAAACCTCAAACATGAATGTTTAACAAAGTAAAAATGAGGCTATATGTGCACAACCAAAATGAAAAACACACATTTCCCCATCTCACCTTTTTATTTTCAACCATGTCAGTGTCAGTTTATTTATAGCACATTAAAGCAAAGTGCTGCACAGCCCAACAAAATGAAGCAAGATAAGAACAAGAAAAATATATTTCTAAGCAAGGTTACAGTACAGACACTGAAAAGTATTCATTTTCAAAAATTGTTTTTTAACTAGATTTCAGTATCAACCAGGCAGTTCGAGTGGCTGAGGGGAATTGTGTTGATAGCAGATAAATCAGAATAATATCAGCAAAACAATGGAAGGAATATTGTGTTTTCTAAAAATGGAACCCAAAGGCAAAATGTGACGGTTAAAAAGTAGCGGACCTAGAATAGAGCCTTGAGGGACCCTGCAAGTCAAAGGATCCGTAGAAGAAGAGCTTTGTCCTAAATGAACAGAACAGCTGCTCGTCTGGAAGCATTTGAACCAGCGAGTTTCAGCGAGAGTCGAAAGCTTCCAGCAAACACTTCTGACATTTAAACATGAAACCAGTGACCAATATGGCCGCCCTTCTTCTCAGCACCAGTGACCATCGGTCCGCTCATGGCTCCCTTTAAGGGTCCAGCCTTCGGTTCATTTCACCAGAAAGGAGACATGAAGGTTCTGATCCAGTAGTCAGGTCCAGTTAACATACAGCTATACAGAATCCAGTTCCATTCAAGCCAAATGTCACCAGTAACACCAGCCACTGCTGATCATTTCATGCCAACAGGTAAGAGGCACTGTGCCAGGGGTACTTTCTTTGGAAAGAAAACGCTTCAATTATTTCAGTTCATTTCTACAGAACCATTTCACCACAGATTTCAAAAAGTCATTTTAGTCAATGAGTCCGAGTCATCAATCAGTTCAATCATTCGGTTTATTATTCAAACTGGTTTAAAAGTTTCCAGCTGAGGAGCCCGGCGGAGCGTCCAGTCGCTGACCTGCAGCGTTCGCTCTTCCTGGCCAGCAGGGGGCGGCATTGGAGAGGAAAGCTCCCCTTTAACAGGAAGGAACCTCCAGCAGAACCAGAACCAGGCTCAGTACCAGCGGCCATCTGCCACGACCCACTGGAGGTTGGAGAGGATGGAGCAGAAGCACTGAACCAGGAGTACTTTCTGTGTTAGAGAGAAGTAGAAAGTTAGCAGCAGAAGGAGAACGATCAGCTGATGGCAGCATCATCTCAGCTGAAGCGCTCCTCCAGGAAGGCCTCACCGCCAAGCAGAACCCAGACCAGGTGCACCTTCTATGGAGAGGAAACAGTTAACAGCTGAAATATCAGCAAATATCTGGAGAGTAGTAGGAGAAAATGTGAGAAAAAATGGCCTGTTTCAAACCGAGAGACTAGAAAGTTCATATCAGCCATAACTGTAGTGAATGCATAATTGGAGAGTAGTAGGAGACGGTAGCATGGTGATTGTGTCCTCCAGCAGCCTGTAGCATCATAACTCCAGCGTTAGCTGCGCTGCTGTGTTGTTAAAGGGGAAGCAGCGAGGTCATCTGCTGGACCTGAAACCTGAGCAGCAACACGTGGGGGCGGGGCTGCAGAGCTCAGAGATACTCCATACTTTTAAAAAGCAGCTGAAGCCACATTTGTTCAGATTGAATTTGTTTCCTGTTGGGTGTTTCAACGCCCTGTATCCAGTAAAGCCCTTTGTGACCTCTGACCTTTGATCGGTGCTGATAAGCTGACCTTCTTCCAGATCCTCCCGCGGTGTCGCTGGTTCCCAACGAGCAGCAGCTGGCCCGGCTCACCGACTACGTGGCCTTCCTGGAGAACTGACGGTGGACAGGCTGAAGAAGACGCCGCGTGACCCCTGACCCCTCCGCCCCCCCGCTCAGACGACGACGATGATTGGCTGCAGCCGCCTGATGTGTAAATAGCATCAAGTCGTGTTTTCACTGCTGAATAAACGTGTTGCTGTTTCTAGCGGCTGGTTGAGCTTCTGTTCCCATCAGCAGGGAGGTCCAGAGTGGCGGTCCTGCAGCTTAGAACCGGGTCCAGGTGCTCTCTGGATCCACACAAGCTCAAAATTATACATACAGGCTCAGACAGCTCCCCCCCCTTTCTGTCGCTGTCAGCTGGCTTCTGCTGTAGAGTTCCCCTGAACTGGCTGGTTTCCTGGATCAGGCCACAGATTTTCTGCAGGCTTCCAGATGCTCCATGTTAGCCTTCAGTCTCCGTTCCAGAACCAGTTCTGACCCGTTTGGATCTTCATAGAACAGCCAGCTGGGCCCAGCTTTCATCCGTCCAGCTGCTGGTTCTGAGGTGAAGAATCTGGAGGGCCTCCTTTACTATTTGAGCCACTTCTTCAGTACCTCTGGCAGCTAAAAGGCCCACAGCATGATGCTACCACTTCCATGCTGGGAGCTGCAAACGCATAAGTCATGAAACTCCAAAACACACACAAAAACAAACGCAACAGAAAAATGTTGCAGCCACAGGAAGTAGAAGCAAAGGGGAAAATGGCACAAACAGCAAAAACTGTAAATATGAAACGCTGCAAACTTGTTTTGCTGTTTGCTGCATTTTCTCTTTTGCTTCAGTTTCCTTCGTTTGCAGCATTTCTCTGTTGCGTTCGTGTGTTTTACAGTTTGCATCATTCGTGTTTGCAGCTCGTTTCGCCGTTTGCTGTGTATTTACAGCTGTTTGCCACGTTTTGCTGTGCGTTTGCACCTGTCGGCCACCGTACTCAGTAGCAACAGAGCCACTCGTTACCTAAAATGAGCTAAACTATATTTTAAAGACTTTCTCAGGTTTATAATGCGATTTCTTCTAAAGTTAGAGCCATAGCCAAACCTAATGGGGTAAATTCATCCACATTTTTAATTTTCTGTCCAGAAGGAAGTTGGAGGAAGAAAGAAAAAGTGTTCTACTTTGTCTTTTACAATATTACAGTACAGCAGCATGTTTATGTGGGTACTACTCCCTGCTCCAGACTCCCCCTAGTGGTCTGGAGGACTTCTGTGGCTCGAGGTTGCAGCGTTTTATACCCAATGTTCTTTTTGCTGTTTCCTGCGTTTCTCACTTGGTCGTCTTCCTGTTTGCATCATCCGTGTGTTGGTGACCTTATGAACTCTTCACCACCAGACATCTGTCTCGTCCATGTGGACACCAGCAGGTGTCAGTCCATCTGGACCGGGTCAGCACCCTCTCAGGCCATGGATTTACCAACTGATTTACTGAATGTCTGCCATGAACAGTGGCTAATATGGGTCCGAATGGTACCAGAACCCAGTTGATGGACACAGAACCGGTGTAAGTAGCTGGGGGTCAGGGGTCGGGGGTGTATGCATAAATATGACCCTGTGGGTCAGAGAAGAGTCCCCCAGCCACATTACAGATGTTTGTTCAGTGATTCATTCTGGAGGTAATGAAGGTCCAACTAACCCAGTAGGAGGTCAGAACCGAACCAGACTGAGGTTCTGACAGCTGCCGTTACTCAGTATTTATATAAAGCTTCATCCCCTACAAGGCCCGGTCCATATTTAGAGGAACCGGTCAGCTGATATCAGAACCAATGAGAAGAAAATAGATCAAGTGTGGAGATGGAGACACCTGGCTGCCTTCTGCTGCGC
Organism: Anableps anableps; assembly: GCA_014839685.1. Classification (NCBI taxonomy): domain Eukaryota; kingdom Metazoa; phylum Chordata; class Actinopteri; order Cyprinodontiformes; family Anablepidae; genus Anableps; species Anableps anableps. Next base: position 38,622,073 of record CM026075.1, on the reverse strand, counting down.
AGGAAGCCATCTTTATTTTTAGCTTCATCCCGTTTTACGACTTTTGTCTTTAAGCTGCAGATGTTTCTGAGCCTCAGAGGGAAACCAGAACCAGAACTCTCAGTTTTAGCTCCTCTTTAGCTTTTTCTTTCTGAATATTTTCTTTAACCTAAGGAAGCTTCTTCCATCAGCGTGTTGAGGAAGTTCGGGTTCGGGAGCAGCGGCTCAGTTCGGATCACCTCCGTACTTAAAACACGCTAAATATAAACGTGCCGAGGCGAACAGAACCACGGAAAATCACCGGGTGTTGACGGGAACTGCACTTGCTCATATTTAAACCGGTAGAGCGCGTGAAGGCAGCAGTTGGTTAGAGCGTGGTGCTAATAACGCCAAGGTCGCGGGTTCGATCCCCGTACGGGCCAGCGGTCCTTTCCCTTTTCCGATTCACCCAGAGAACCGCTACGGTACTGACCTCGCTGGCAGAAAAGCAGCTTCCAAGGGACGTTGCGCTCCGACCTACGTCACGTCCGTCAGGAGGGCGTCACGTGCTTGTTTTAACCACTCACGATTTAAAGTCATATTTAATGTTTCAAATGCGTTACAGTCTCCTGGAAGTAAATATACAGTCATTTTCAATAAATTAGAATATCATTGAAAAGTTATTTCAGTAACTCAGTGGATCACATTATATACAGACTGATGTTTTCAAGCCTTTATTTCTGTTGATTATGATGATTTTCTGCTTATGAAAACACGACATTTAAGATTAGAATATTACATCAGACCAATGGGAAAAACCCACATTTTTAATACACAAATATGGGCATAGTGAAAAGTATGTTTGATACCTGCTTAAAGGTACTTTTGATCTGACAAACTAGCTCGAACGCCAGTTTATTGAATATGACTGTAGTTTTATGACTCCAATGAACAATATCTGTCAGCAGGAAGTCACTTAGTTATTAGTTTCCTTGGGGGTAGAATCTGTCATATTTCCTTAGAAATAAACCAGAATAAATGGAATATATGAGATTTGAGCAAGTTTATGATTATTGAGCTTCACTGTAAACAATAATCAACACCTTGGTTTGAGAACAAATGGCAACATGTGGACCCGAAGGTAGCTATGAGTTGAGATGGAGCTTTCATTGATAATTTAATGTTATCATTCAAATTATTTTCTAAAAACTGAAATAAAAATATAAACTTTATTTATAAAGCCTGTGCTCTACAATAAATAACTCTAAACTGACAAAAACATCTAAAAACAATTAAAAACGGCAAAAATAGAATAATAATCTTGAAAACATGACCAAAAAATATAATCTTACAAAATACCAAGAACATTAAAAGCAACTAAGGGTCAGTAAGAATAAACGTTTTCAGCTCAGAGGAGGAGGCTCTGAACTGGTCACATGACCTCAGAGCTCTATCATCAGAAAAGGTGAAAATAGTTCAGGTATTTTATTTAGATGGTGAACCAGGCAAAGCAAAAACTAAAAGGTGTTAAAATCATTTCTGTAACGAACAGGAAGCCAGTGGAGAGACGGGATTCTGCCCCAGCTTCCAGTTCGGGGTCTGGTTGCAGAAATCTGAACCAGCTGCAGACGGGAGAACGCAGCCAGTGATCCAAGCTTGAGTGTCTGAGTGTCCTCTGGTCAGCACGGAGCTGAGCTCAGGAATGCCTCTGAGCTGAAAACAATCATCTCCCACAGAGCGGATCCTTTTAGAAAAGCAAAGTGCGTCGAGAGAACGTCCCCATTTCTGACTGTAGAAGGTTAACCATCCAGGATTTCACTGTGGAGTCTTCCAGACTCAAGACGACGGAAATCAGGATGTCATCAGCATAACTTTGGAGTTAAGTACTGTAGCTATTTCTGGAAGGGTTGATCCAAAGGAAGCAGAGAGTGAGTAAATAAAACTGGACCGGAGAGGCACCCTTGAGGGACACCACGGTTTAAGCTGACTGTAGAGGCGCAAGATCTTCCCAGTTTCCCAGAGAAAGATCTACAACATGAACAAGAGAAACCACTGGAGGACAGTACCGTGAACTCTGACCTGATCCCAGCGGCTGCGCTCACCTCCAACAAAATCAGAACGAGTTTATCTCTAAAGACAGAGAAAGTCTGAGGAACTTCTCCATGAAACAGACGTTTAAAATGGCAGCAGCTGAGTGTTCACATTACTTTCCTCAATGTTCTGAAAGAAATGGCAGCTTGGTGATTTTTATAGATTTTTTTTTAGAGCGCAATCTGTAATTATTTATATCTGATTTGTGCTTTTTACTGAGCAGTTGGACGGAAGCATGTCTGAAACAAGACGAGACAAAATCCAGTCTGGTCTTAGAGAAACTGAGAGCTAAATGAGCTGATGAAATATTTCAGGGACGACTACGACCTGTTTCCGCTCACACGGGCAGCAGAGCTGGGCGTGTCCATCTGCTGGAGCTGAGACGACCTGCAGAGAGGATCAGTGCCAGGCTGGTGGAGAGGAACCCCAGAAAGTTTACTTATTTTTCTTTAATGCACAAAATGGTTTTTTTAAATTTCACTTAATCATTTTGGGAGTCGAATTTTGAGGAGAAATGAAATTATTCAATTTTAGAAAAAGGCTGTAGTCAGTTACCATAGCAACCAGCAGGCGGTTACCAGAGCAACCAGCAGGCAGTCAGAGCAGTGAGGGAAGGTCTTCAGCCGATCTCAGGTCAGCAGTGAACCGCACTGAGCTCTCCTCAGTTAAAACATCCATCAGCATAAGATGAACGAAGCAGAACCAGAACCAGAACCAGGCTTGTGGTAAAATCCTGGGTTTGACCTCGTTTGTGCTGTGAAGGTGGTTAGTGTGTCTGTATGAAACCATGAAGCTCTGCAGCCTGCAGGACCAGGTGGTACACAGAAAGGGTCCAAAGCGTAGAGATGAACCGGGATCAGTGGTTCTGAAGCTTTCACTGCTGTGGATCCATCCAGCAGATGTTCTGGTCCAACGAAGGCCAGGCTTTTCAGTCTAAGTTCGTTTTACTGCATGGTAAAAACAACTCCAAACGCCTCATGAACGACCTGCTTTCTGAAACTAAACTCCTGCAGAACCCGATGATGGAGCTGAACGTCTATTTTCACTTTCCTGGATGTTTTATCCAACATTCGTCTTGAACGTTGAGACGATATGTTGACTTCTTCCCAACACGCTTCAGCTGCTGTGACTAAAATAGCCGTGCCCCCGCTGAACCGGGCCTCCTGACGGGCCTCCAGCGCCACATTGCAGAGCGCTTTGTCATCCACATGTTTCCAGTCTGGCCTGAAGAGGCTCAGATTTATATTTAAAGGACAACCGTCAGATTTCAGCTGCAGGAATGCAGAAGAACGTTTTCTTATCGCATGAGGGGAAGCTTCAGGAGGGATTCATCGGCCTGCTTCGTGTCGTTTGCACACGTCTGCTTTAAGAGTGGGGGTCTCCTGTTGGCGAGGGTCTGGTTCCCAGGGAGATAAAGATGCCTCTGCTTCACATTAAAACACATTCCAGCGACATGAACTCACAGCTGAAGTTCAGCTCAGAGTTTTCATCCTTATCCTCTTAAAGGAGACGTTTCTCAAGTTTAACCTCCTTCTTCAAGGGGTTATTATGTAAAATCGACTATTTTTGTGCTTCATATCATGTTATGATTTTATTCCCTCATCAAAAACACACCTGCAGTGTTGCTTGGACTCATGCATGAACACGAACTAGTTCTCAGTCCAACGCTCCAAAGAACGGTTGTAAAAGGCATAATGGAGGAGCATTGTTGTGATGACGTGCAACAAGGCCGCGTGTTGGAAAGAGCAGGAGCTTCTTAAAGACACAGCAGCCGATTTCAAGGCGTCAAATTGCGAAGTCAAATTTTTTAAAATTATGTTTTGATATATACAGCATTTTTATAACAACTGAAGACAACTCCGGTCCGTCTGCCGAGAAAGTCCGGTCCGCTTGGGGAGGTGTGAACGGTCCGGTTGAAGTGAACTCTGGTTCGGTTCGGATGCAGATGTGAACGCCAAGCGGACCGGAGGCCGCTCCAGAAGCAGGAAGTGGACTACAGCGCAGGGCATTCTGGGTAAACGCAACCAAAACAAACGCTAGCTAGCCTAGCGCTAGCGGGAGAAATGGCTCGAGGTCTTTAGCCTGAGACTGAAGAGAAATCCTCCAGCCACTGAAACCTGACGCCGCTCCATGTTGTTGACGTTTGGTGAAGAAGGAAGCTGCGCTCAGCGTCTTCAGAGGTTTTCATGTCGTTTCCTTCAGTGGTTCTTGGTGCAGCGCCCCCACAGGCGAGGAGGGGAACAGGTTGCTGAAAGAGTTTGGTTGGTTTGACTCGGAGCAGAGAGGAAGAACCGCAGCAGCTGGACATGGAGGAGATGCTGCAGCTCTGGTCCCGATCGAAGTGAGTCTAGCGGACTATGGGGGGAAACAGCCTTAAAAACACATCGTCACATCCTGTTGTTCTGGTCCTTCATCCCGCTCATTTCTGGGTTGCTTCCTTTGATATCCGCCCTTCAGCTTCCAGCTACAGAGCAAGGATTAAATCTAACTCTCACTGATGGATAATATATGAACGCAAGAGTCAGAGATACCGACAAGAGCTCACAGCAGTGCTCTTCAACCTGATGAATGACACATCCTGCTGTGCAGCTGATTGGTTTGAAAACATCTCTTCCTTGAACTTAAATCCAAACATTAATGTCATTTTTCAAAAATTCAACTCAAACATTCAAATTTTGAAAGGAGAAGTGAGAAGTCTGGAGTGGGGCGCAGGTGTTGCCTCATCCTGGGGACGATGCTGCTCGTGTATTTGGAGAGTTTCCTGCTGCATCGGGTTTTTAATCCAGCGTGTTGAGGAGGTTCCCCTGCAGGAGCCCTGGGGGCTCAGGGTGGAGCTCCTGGTCACGATCCGGGACGTTGTTCTGGCGTTTAATCGATTAATTGGAAGAAAAATCATCTGGTCCTGCAGGTTGTTCATTAAACCACTGAAGCGTATTTTATACAACATCATAAATACATTAAAACTAATCAGTGATTCCTTCTGCATCAGAACATCAGCCTTCTCTGGGCTGGAAGCAGCAGCATCGTTCCTCCAGTGATGGACTGATCATCTGCAGCTGAATGGATCCTTCTAGCCTGAGAACAGCTCAGCTCTTCCTGCTGGACTGGGCACCAGTGGAGGACGGCTCCGCTGGTTACTGGTAGATTAACTGGTTAATAACTGGGCACCGGCGGAGGACGGCTCCGCAGGTTACTGGTAGATTAACTGGTTAATAACTGGGCAGGAAAAGGGGATTAATAGCAGGTTTATCTCCAGAATGTGCAGCAGCTGAAGCTGAAGCTGCCTCTGGAGGAGTTCTGGGTTTTTATCAGAAATGTTGATGTTTGCTGTTCAGTTCTGGCTTCGTTGCTGCTCCGCCTGCTGCTCTTTCAGCCTTTTAGAGTCTCTGTCGTCCAGGTAGCGGTTAATCAACGACTGAACCAGTTGATGATCGCTTCAACAGTCGAGTCCTCTCATTAACAGGGTCCCTCTGGCAGCCAAGAACGTCTATGAAAGTCATTCATTCCTGGAGCAACAACCGTTCTGAACCGAACTAAACGACGGCGTCTGCCTGCGGCATGCAGGGTTTTATTCTTTGCACAGATGTTAATGTTGTGATTGTATGAATGTGTCTTGTTTTTGTGGTCGGAGAACCGAAGGAAAATTTCCACTGTGGTGGACATTAAAGTTTTTATCTTAAGCGTTTCAGCCCTAATCCTCCTCCTTTCTCCTCCACTGGGGGTCGCTGTGGAGCAGAACCATCTCGGACCCAGCAAACATGAGGTGGAAGGTTCTGGAGATCAAAACTGAACTTTTTCTCCTTTATGTGTGGAAGAACACAGTGAAACACGGTGGTGGCAGCATCATGCTGTGGGAAGATGGATGGCGCTAGATCAGGAGGAAAACCTGTCAGAAGCTGCAGAAGAACTGGGACTGGGTGGAGGGCGAGCAGCCAGAGATACCACGGGGTGGTCTCCATCACAGCAGGTTCATGGTTGGAATGGCCTAGTCAAAGCCCAGACTCTGTGGCAGGAGTTGAAAACGGATGTTCTCCATCCATCCTGGCAGAGCTGGTGGAGATGAACCCAGAGGAGCTGCAGCCAGTCGTGTCTCAGAGGGATGGAGATGATGCGCCTTTCACCTGCAGTTTCCTTCCAGTCGCAGCTCCGCGCTGCTTTGTCCCGTGAAGCTGTGCCGAGGTTTCAGGTGCAGCATGTTGAAGGGATGAAGATTCCTGGTCTGGAGAGGTGCTGGGTCCCCAGGCGGAGCTGGAGGGCCTGGCAGGCTGCACTGTGTCCGGGTCTGGAGAGGTGCTGGGTCCCCAGGAGGAGCTGGAGAGCCTGGCAGGCTGCACTGTGTCCGGGTCTGGAGAGGTGCTGGGTCCCCAGGAGGAGCTGGAGGGCCTGGCAGGCTGCACTGTGTCCGGTTTTCCTGCTTCTGACTGATTTCAGCCTGGAAGCGGACGCCTCTGAGGCAGGACGTGTTCGGCGTGGACGGAGTGATCCTCAGTCATGAGGCGCGTTAATGAGTCCACCACAGCAGAGAAGTTTAACCTGAGCCAGCAGGGGGCGCCGTTCCCCCGCTGATGGCGGCACCGCGCGCCTGCCTGGACCCGAGCTGTGTTTCTCAACATGAGGTGTGATAAAAGGCTCCTTCGGGTCCACAGAGAGAGAGCACGTTTCCATGGAGACGGATGACTCCAGCAGGATGTGGGGAAAGGAGAGCGGGGGCGCTCCGGGATGGACGCCAAGGGACGGACCGGACCGGACCGGACCGGACCGACGGGAGGCCAGCTCTGAGCGCTGAGGTGAAGCGACAGGCGGAGCGTGACACCGTCTTCCAGCCTGGTCTGCAGCTGGACTGCAACCAGCTGCAGCGACCCGGCTCCGCTGGCTCCGCCGGCTCCGCTGGCTCGCTAAGCCCAGAGATTTCCTGACCTGCTAATGAAAGCAGGGAACCGGTCCGGTTCGGCCCGGACCTGAAAGGCAGCCTTCATCCAGAGACGCCTCTGAGCGCGCTGAGAGGAAATTAAGGGCAAAGAAACACAAACGCAGAGTTAAAGTTGACTTTAATCAGAAGTCAAACACACACGCTGCCTCAGTGTCGCTAATGCAGCTCCGTTAAGCCCAAAAGTATTCACACCCCTGGCGGATTTAGGGTTGAAGGTTGTTTTTCTGACTGGAAGGAACGTTAAGGTCCTGGAGCGGTCTAATCCAAGTCCTGACTCTGAGAGAGCCACAGGCAGGGTCTGGAACCCAGATGAAAAAATAAAACAATAAAATGATAACTGTGAACAAGTTTACGACGGACATTTTAGAGATGAAAAACATTTCTTGCAGATAAATGAAAGCAGCTGTTTCGTTTCACCGCCCTGGTGCGTAAAGCCGCCAGTCGGGGTTAAAAGGCCCTTCAGCTGTGACAGAGAGGCTGTGGAAGGAGCTGAAGATGAGGGTTATGGTCAGGAGCCCTCCATCTTCAAAATACCGGAGGACTATGTTACACCGAGCGGCGCAGGGTTTGGGTGGCTCTAGTGTGGGGAGTCATCGTGTAGTTGGGCGGCCCCAGAGTGTGAAAGGTCGCGCGAAGATGGAGGACATGGAAGCTGTGACCAACCTTCTGCTCAGGGTTTCCACAAATGCCGGGTCGGAGTATTGTGATGCAATCGGTGACTCCGCCCCCCCGGCCAATCAATGACCGACGGTTTTCTGACGACACGTTTTTATGGCTGCTGTTTGCTGTTCATTTTTGACTGGGTTATTTTACAATCATTCTGGTTGTTTAGCCTGTTATAAGAGGAAAAATGGGGGTTCAGGTTTCAAAGTCATATTTTCACCATGTTATTCATTCATTTATAAATGTCACAGTTTCAAACTAAATATTTAGTTTAGAGGTCAGTATTTAATTTACAAACTAAATATTTAGCTTTAAACTAAATAAAGCTAAGCATTTATTTTCAAACGGATTATTTCCATAGCACGTAAGCTTGCTAACTAAATATTTGAAAACTGAACCCCTGTTTTATTCTCCCATGACAGGCTAAATAACCCAAACGGCACCGAAACCCTTTCAGCCTCAAGCTGCTGGTTCCACGTAGCCGTTGGAGGGAAGCCCTCAGAGCTGAGTCGGCGCTGGAGCCTGGACCCTCTGGATCCTGCATGTTCCGCGCTTCAGCTCGCTGAACTGAAGGAGTCGGCCTTCTGCAGGCGTCGATGGCCGTTGAGAGAAGGATCTCAAACCTGTGAAGGTTTGTTGCAGCAGAAAACCTTCAAACATGCAGGAGAGAAGGGCTGGAGCCGAAACACGTCAGCTTGTTGGGTTCCTCTGCCGCCAGTATGGCCGCCTCTGGTCTGACGACATCCCATGAAAATTCTCTGCAGCATTATCCCGTCACATTCACTCCGAAATAGCTTTAGTTTTCATTACTGCAGCCTGTGAAGGAGCCCGGAGGATCAGCAGCTGCATTGCTGTTTCTGAGACGAAGAAGTGAACGTCCTCAGAGCAAAACAACCCTTCAGCTGAACGGAACACGAGTAGCTTCTGAGGCAAACAAAGCAGAGCTGCAGCTCAGATAGGATCAACAACAAAACCGCAAACTAAAGCAGCCACTGTGAGCTGGCTTCATGCAGCCAGAGGACAACGAAGCCCGTTCTGAGCTGTCTGCTGCGGCGCCCAGCTTTGGGAGCAACAGCTGCACAGAATTACAGACGGGACAGTTTGTTTGAATAACTGCAGCATAAATCTGATGTCTCACATTTCTGGAAGATCCAGTAGGAAAAACTGAGCAAGAACTGCTGAGCAGCAACAAATTTACAGTCAGAACAGAAGTTTCCAGAAGAGAAAACTGGCAGATTTCTTTAGTTGAGGACATTTCAGTAGCGGTTATAAATCCTGATCCAACTTCTGCAGAAGAACCAGAACAGACCCGCATTTTCCGCAAATATGGATTCTTGCTAACGGGCTGAAAATCTGTCACTGGACTGAGTGACCCTTAATGGGCAGAAGAGTTCAGTCTGCAGGAGCTGGAATGTGGAAGCCTCAATAAAAAAAGCTCTAAAACTGAAGACAAAGCCACTCTGATGTCTTAAATGAAGCCCATAATAATCTCCTTAGCAACCAGAATCCAGGGGTCTCATGCACAAATGTTGCAAACACATAAAAAATGTGCAGCGACACATTTTACGTACAATTCAGCATGCATAAAAATGAACGTGTTGAAAGTCTGTGTAAATATACCCAAACTTTTTACCTGCTGTGAAAATGTTTGGCAGCAACAAAACTTTCAGTCGACAAAACCGAACCAAGAGCCACCGACACTCCCCTGAATCCACTCGGCTGGCTCCATTCACTGTTTTTAACTCAAGGAGCATCAAACCCAGTGTTTGCTCATGACTTTAATCTTTTATTGTTTAAAAAAGACATAAATGATGAAACTGAAACATGTTTATCCTCATACAATAAGGTAAAACACACACGCATAAAAAAATAAAAATAAAATGATGGGAAAACTTCAGTCTGGTCTAAACAGTATTTTCTATTCTGACGTTTTTGTCTCCTGTAGATGTAAATGGACATCAGTCCCAAGTGCATGAAATGCTTGTCAGTTATCGAAGGAGCACTTGGCTTGTCAGTGAATAAAATGGTGAGCAGCTTAAGTCCAAACAGGTCAGGACTGGTGACTCTGAAGGTGGAAAAGGTGGAGACAATCACACACGTCTATAAACAGCAGCACGAAGGTGGAACAATGGCAGCTCTGGCTCTGCTGGACCACATGGAGCGTTCAGAGATCGGACTGACCTGCTGGGACATGATGATGACGACGGTTTATTAGCTGCTTCAGCGCTTCATCCCGGAGCTCTGGGAGGAACTGGCCCCTCTGCCAGGATTGCTTGGAACCGGAGCAATTCAGCGGGAGTTGGTTGATAGGTCGGGAATGTCCCAGTCAGCCGAGCCACGCCAGCCGTACGGGACGGCCCCATCCGTCCCGTACGGCATGTTGCCCACATGCGTCAGGTCCCCGAGGCTGCAGCTGAGCAGGCAGAAATTAAATCGTAATCTGCAGCGGTGAGCCAATTTCCTAACGCGATCGGAGCTGTCGACTGCAGTGATGTTGCTGTAAGGCCACCGTCTGGAAATGAATGCACCTTCATGCATAGAAAGCATTTCTATTCTGTAAATGTTCAGCTCCTATGTGATGCACAAATGCAACTAACAAACAGTGGCACGTTGCCTGGTTCAACACATGATTTCCTCATACTGCATTCCTCAAATGCAGGCTACACTTTTCAGATTTTCTTTTGTGGAAAACTATGAATCATTTTCCTTCTACTTCCCAGTTCTGCACCACTAAAATCCAGAAACAATAAACTGAACTTTGTTGTCAGACTTGGACAAAAGGTGAAAAACATGAAGGTGTGTGAATATTTTTGCAACTCACTGCTAGTTTGGGAGCATTTCCCCCTAAAATCACTTCATGTGTCATTGAAACGCAGCCAAAATGTTTCTAGAAGTCAGACGGCTCCAGAAGCTCCAGGTTGTTCTGGTCAGCAGTTCCAGGAGTGATGAGAAGCTCCTGAAGGTGGCGCTGGTGAGCACGCAGATGGTTGCAGAATTACTGCAGCGACTGTTTCCCAAACACTTCAGCTGAGCTTTGCAACAACTGCAGATTGAATTTAACGTTTAGATGAGAAAGTGGGAGAGTTTTATCTGCCAAGTACAACAGAAACAACCAGAACAGCTTCATTCTCTAATTTCATCTATGGAACGAAAGAGTTCAACCATAAAAGCTTGTTTTATACGAGTGAAGCTGGAGCTTCTGATCTGCATGAGCAGCATTGTAATTCAGTGACAGCTTCACGTCGTCGTGAGTCCTTCAGGCCGTCATCAGGTCTGATTCGCCGAGCTCGAATGCTCGTTGGGTGCCTCTTTGGCATCTGTAACGTAATAATCAGCTGCAGAACTCTCAGGAAGCAGTTTGTTCTGGGCAGACTCCACCTTCAGCTGAATGATGAGTGTTGGACATCAGAGGAAAACCAAAGATGATGTTTCAGGCTTTTTTCCATTTGACGAAGCTGGAAGTTTAACCGCGATGGTGGGAGCTCTGCTTCCCTTCCCGGTGGCCTCGCTGGTTTAGCAGGAAAGAGGAGGGCTGATGTTTTACTGCTGCAGCGGCGATGAGTCACGCTGCTGGCTCTGCGTCTCTCCACAGCAGCCGTAAAAGTCGGGGGTTGGTAATGGCTTTCACATCGAGCTGCTGAGATGTTCTCCTTCCACGCTGAGCTCCTGGGTCACCATAAAAACCACAGCAAAGCCCTTTTCTTCCCCCTCCAGGAGGCTCTGAGCCAACAGTCTGAAACGGATATGATGCTGCAGTGTAGAAAAGAATTTGCACAGCTTGTTTGTTTAAAAATCATTTATTACGGAAGTTTTCATATGATAATTTCATTTTTTTAAAGGGAAAAAGTTTTCAAGTTTGACAAAAAATCAAAACCAGAAGAAATCTTCAAGGGGGTAAATACTTTTCACAGCTCTGTAGTCCAGTTTAATGAAGCTGACCTATTTTCTTCCAGTCACTGAAGAGAAATAATAAATTGATGAAAAGAAGGCCCAGGTGCGCTCTCTGCAGTCATGGGCCTCTCCTTCTGTTCATCTCAGCTTCCTTATTTGGTTTCAGTTTGTAACTAGCAGAGAAATGAGCCAATTAGATCCAGTCTGATTGTAATAACTCACCTTAAAACAGATTCTGAGTGAAGACCAGCTCAGTGTGCTGCTGGTCAGAGACTGGAGGGCTCGTATGTCTGCTGTTGTGTTGAACTATGACCTCTTACAGTGCTCCTCAGCAGCTCTTCACCTGAGAAGCCTCCAGAAGAGCCGGAGCTGAGTCGGTTTGAAGCTCTGGAGCCTACAGCTGTGTGTGTCAGCACAGCGGCAGGATGGACAGACCTCCGCCATGACCTTAGAGGAGCAAGCGCTCGTTAGCGGTCAGCGGATTCACGTCAGTTGACACGCCATGTTGGGCGGGCTGAGACAGAACCAGTTACTGGACTTTGATCAGAAGCGCTGATGCTACAGTAACGAACAGGTTTAAAAGGGTCCAGATACCAATGGAGCGCCGTTTGTAAAGTTACACAGTAAGAAATTAACAACAATGTTTCGGTTTATTTAGCCTGTCACAAGAGAAAAAATGGGGGTTCGTTTTTTAAAGTCACATTTTCACCGTGTTATTCATTCATTCATTTATAAATGTCACAGTTTGAAACTAAATATTTAGCTTGCTAGCTAAATATTTAGTTTCAAGCTAAATATTTAGCTAGCATGCTAATTATTTAACTTGCTAGCTTCTCCTTCCCAGCAGATTCAGCCCAGTGTCAGAATGTGAAGCTCAGAGGAATGACCAGAAGACTCTTCAGGTTAAAGGTTAAAGGTCATAACCCCGAAGCAGTAACAGTCCAAGCCCCTCAGGAGCAGCGGGTTCCTCCCAGCAGGCTCTGCTGCTACATGCAGCGATAACGGCCGAGCGCAGGCCTGTCCTCTGCAGCGTCTCGACTGCAGAGGACAGGCCTGCGCTGGAAACAAGCAGGAGTTACATGTTGCACAGCCATGCAGGGCGAGAGACGATAAAAACGTTGAGATTTCAACTGTTTAATGTTTTTATCTTTAGCTTCATTTACTTTTCTATTAGCGGTTTGTTGTGAGACAACCCCGCTGGTGAACTGGTTCTAGGTAAAGATTCTGGTTTGGGTTGAACTGGGAGAATGTGAAATATTCCCAGCTCGATGCTGATAAATCCACCTCCATCAGTGATGATAAAAACAGAGACGTTTCCTTCTGACACGACGACATTCCTTCCATCTGAGTCAGAGCAACCAAGAGAAGTTCGTCACATTAAAGTGTTTTGTCTCCAGATCAGATCCACTTAGCCTCATATTTCAGATAAGAAGAATGAACGCTGGTGAAGTTTGTCTGCTGCTTTTGAGATGTTTGTCACACTTTGTTTATTACACTTGCTTTAAAGATGCTTTTAGTAGTTGAGCTCAGCAGCCAACATCATCATGATTTAATGTCCTGCAGCTGCAGCTTTCATAACAGACATTCACTAACTCTGCATCAATCAGGACGATTGTTTTATTCCTGACCCACAACAGTAACTCCAGTAGAAATAAGACTCAGAGACATCTTCCCTCTAACCAGCTCCATCTGCTCAACTTCATCATATCATCCCATTTTTTACAAGGTTAAACCTAGAAAACACAACATTCCAGCTTTGAAGACAGACCATCATAGATGAGGCGTCTCCTTGGAAACGGAAATAAAAAGATGAACAATAAGAGAAAAAAAAATTCAGTCTCATCGATGCAGGCTGAAGATGGTCTGGTTGTGCTGGCATCTTTGAACTCTGAACTTCAGAATAAGAGATGGATGGATGATGGATGGATGTTTAGATGGATGGATGATGGATGTTTAGATGGATGGATGGATGGATGTTTAGATGGATGTTTAGATGGATGGATGTTTAGGTGGATGGATGATGGATGTTTAGATGGATGGATGGATGGATGGATGGATGGATGGACGGATGGATGTTTAGATGGATGGATGGACGGATAGATGGATGGATGTTTAGATGAATGGATGGATGGATGTTTAGATGGATGGACGGATGGATGTTTAGATGGATGGATGGACGGATAGATGGATGGATGTTTAGATGGATATTTAGATGGATGGATGGATGGGTGGATGGATGGATGGATGGATGGATGGACGGATAGATGGATGGATGTTTAGATGGATGGACGGATGGATGGATCCAGACCAGTTGCAGTTATCTGACCCACTAAAAATAAAGACAGGAAGTCGTTTTCCTGCTTCCTGTTTGGACAGGAAGTCCTGTCCTCTGGTGAACTTTGGGTGGCAGGAAGCTGATTTCGTGGCGGACTTCCTGTTGCTGAAATCAGACGGGGGTCTAAAGCTGCAGCCGGCTCCTCTGCGGTCCGTTGAATCCAGCTGCTCCTCAGCAGAACGGCTTCAGTCTGGTGCAACGCACCCACTGCAGCAGCTGTTCATCGCTGCTGTTTGCTTTGTGAATCAGACACTCGGGTGGATCCGGGGCAGCAGAACCCGAGCCGGTTCCTCGTCTCGGTGGAGAACTGGGCCAGTCTGGGTGCCAGAGATGAGAAAGAAGAAGCACCTTGACAGAGGAAGCTAAGCAGCAGACGTGGAAGAAGAAGAGACGCCGGAGGACCGAAGACCTGGAGCGGCCCAGCGTGTTCTGACCCATCTGTTGACCCATCTGGCACCTTGCTGTAGGCAGAATGAAGCTCTGCTCTGTCCAGAAACTTCCGCTGTGGAAACTCTGACGAAGAGCTGCCAGTCTTCTGTTCTGCTGGCAAGCTGCAGCTGAAATGTGCTTTCAATACAGCGCCACATCAGAGAAATGGGAACATGAGCGAAAGTTAACTAAGATCGAGTTTTATAAGCTGTGGACCTGGACAGAATAAAACGCTCTTTTGTTGAAAGTGACTGGAGACACTGGAGAAAGGCAGTGAAAGGAAGAACTGTCCTGCAGCTTCTTGTTCTCGAGGTTCAGCTGGAGAGCGGAGAGGTTTCTGCTCATCTGATCTTCTCACGCAGACAGGAGTCACAAACCGTCTGACTCAGGCCCAGCTTGTTTCTGATGAACCTCACTCACCATGGCCTGTGAGCTCAAGCTGTCATCCCCTTGGCTTTTTATTTCAGGGTTTGTCATTCAGTTCAGTCCTCATTCTAACATTCCTGCAGCTTTTATTCTGTACATTCTGTGGTTTTATCCAGTCAGCGCTTCAGCAGCGCTCAAAAGCTTTCACAATCACAATATTCACTTTGACAGATCGAGATTCTGTTTGTTTTTAGTATGCATACATTTATAAACCCAGAAATTTTTCCTCATGGTGAAAACATAAACTTGAAGTTATTTCAAGGTAAAAGCTGCAGGTCACTGATTGAGGCATTGTTTCCTGTTTAAACGCGGTCAGGTTAATAAACATGTAGCACGACGGAAGGTGGTGGAGATAGGCACCAGTCTCTCCGTGGTAACCAGATCTCACGCAGGACACACACATAACCGTCGTGTAAATATGTTAAGTTTCACCACTAACTGCACGCGGCTGTTTTTAGTTAGGTTCCAATGCTGAGCATGACTGGAGAGCGATCCGTTCAGATGGGATGCATTAGCTGCAGCCCTGACAGCAAAGCCAAAACCAAAAGGGAGCAAATCAGGGAAAAGACCCTCTAATTATGCATCATGACTGGAAATATGATTTAATTTGACAAATTGTAAATACATTAGGTGGTCAGATGTTTGAACACCCTGAGGTCGGATTAAGATTTCATTCTTTTATTCGCCTTCCCTGAAATGTGGCTGAACTCAGTCACATCAGAGCTGCTGCGGTCCAACACTGCTGCTCAGCTGCTTTCCATCCACAAAACGGTTTCGATCTGAACATCTCAAAGCCTGGTCTTCCTGGAAAGGTGAAATAAACGTGTCTGAATAAATCAGACAGGCTTGTTCAGACTTCTAGTTTTAGCTGCTAGTTCCCGCATTAGCCAGAGCTAACGCTGCTAGCGGGAGCTAACGCACAAGCAGAACAAACCGGAAGACCATGAACGGGTGTTTCAGTGTTTGCAACAAGGTGTAAACCACACGCTGTAAGCGCGGACGGGCACTTCGAGATCAGCGCCGTTGTTTTAGCTTGTCGGCAGCACCAGCAGGGGGCAGGCTTCCCCTTCCGCTAGTGGGGGGGACGTGCGTGAAGTCGAGAGGAAGAAATGCAGGCGGAGAGAGCCATGCTCTGTGAGCAGAGGGTCAGCCCACGCAGAAAATGATCGAGAAGGGAGGAGAGGTGAATGCTGCATGGTGTGATGCCGCGGAGCTGGATAAGTGTTGGCGCCCCCTGGCGGCTCCGGTGAGTGACCTCCATAAGGAAGCTAACGGCTAGCAAGGCTGTCGGCTGCAGCGCAGTGGGTTGGCGAAATGACGGGATTAGCACCATTTGGCGCAATAACAAGGCAGTTAAAACCAGCAAAAAGCATTAATACCAGTCTGAGTATTTTGGGCAATTTTCATGTTTAATTCATGATGTTATGTAGTTAAAGTGTGTTCATAAGTTCGTTGTTTTATATTAAAATGGTTAAAAATGAACACATGATGACAAAAGATGTGACTGTATGACCCAAAGCACGTTCTAAGTTCATGTCCAAGACAGTTAAAATAATTACGAGGAGCAGTTGTCTCGACTCGTAAGGTAAATAATGTAAGCTTTATGCAGCAGCTGAACGTGTTTCATTCATGGTGGTTTGATTTGTGTCCACGGTGATAAACTGTTGGCCCACATTTCCGAGCAGCAGCAGCACAAACAGCAGCTTTTTCAGCCAAATCTCTCCTCTTCCTCCGTTTGGTCCTCCTCATCTTCATCTACTTCAACGCTCTGGTTCAAATTGAAAGTGCTGAATGTTGCGTATTGAGCAAAAACTATTGTTCCGGCTGCACGGAGCTAGCGCTGTAGCACCTAGCATACGTCATCTACCCAGAATGCATTGCAGCGTAAACAATATATAAAAACTAAACAGCCAACAGTATTTTTATTGTATTTTTTTTTTTTTTTGACATCTGAAATAAATGTTTCTCAGATAAAGTTTAAAGTTTAAAGATTCCTTTAAAGCAGTTCTTCTAAAGTTTTCCTTTGGACCTGGACTTCTGAATGTTGGGAATTAAACAGTTTAACACAGAAAGAAAAAAGTCAGTTGCTCATGTTTATTACAAAGTCTACTTCATTTTTATTTCCCCCATACACAGACTGACAGGTAAACTTCATTAAAACCAAAATAAAAACAAAAATCAGAGTGACATTACATTCTGTTTCTAAATAGCTGGACATTTTTAAAGGAGGAAATGGATCCAGAAGTGCACTTATCTTTAACATTACATGACATCAGAGCAGTTGGATGACAAACATGGCCGTAAAGAGCTGCGTGATCGTTGCAGTGAAGAAACAAACGACTCCACAAGGACCGAGTCTGACAACAGTTGAAACCAATTTTCCTGCCGAACGTTAAATCTGTAAAAGCAGGACTTCATTACTCATATTTATCCAAGTAATTCATAGATTTAATCATAAAAATTGTTCTTTGAAAAACGTGTTACACCATGGTTGAAGACACAAAATGCTGCATTTATTCAACTCGGACATTTAGCACCAATAGATTAAAGTTTTCACGCATCAAACTGTCTTCCTTATATCTTGTTGTGAAAAGACTACTTCAGGAAGTTTGGGGGGTAAAGTTCATGTGTTGAGTCCAGTGCTGCCACCATTGTTTCAGCAAGGCATCCTTACAGTGTGGCCCTTTTGGATGGTTCTCCAAACAGAGGTAAAGGCGGCCACGTTCTATGTTCTCATTGTGGCAATGATTCCTTGGTTGACTGGTGCTGGAGAGGAAAACAGTTAATCAGTCAGTCTGAATTTAACTGGAAATTTAATGCTCTGTGCAACAGTGGAGATGCTGGATGGATTACCTTGAAAGCATTCTTCTGTGTTTATCTTCGTTTAGTTATATTTTTATGTTGAATTTGTACCTCTTGTCTACATACTAATGGAGGTTTTAGTTGGAAAAACTGATTTTGAAAAACTGGTTTATATGTATAAACTTTGTCAACATGACTGTCTGCACTAGAAACCACACCAGGTTTTCTTTTGTTTGTTCACATCTGTCTTTTGTTGGCTTGACTTTCTTATTTGTCTCCAGTAAGAAAAAGGTCATGACTGAGAAAAAAAATTTTATTTGCAAGATTTCTGCAAGTTTAAGACTTTTGAAATCCCTTTTAAACTGCAATATTTTTCAGTTCAGCCATGTGACTCCAGGTCTTTTCTGTCTACTGGTTACGTAGCTTCGATGCATGTGAACATTAAACCTGAATGAGCTTGCAGTGTAGCGCTAAGCTAAAACCTGCCAGCCAATCAGAATCCTTCAAAACAACCACGACTTCCTGTTGGGTATTAAACATGGTGCCAGGAGGTTCATGTTTGTGGGCACATATAGAGGTTGAACTACTTTTAAACAGCGTATTAGAATATAAAGTTAATAAAACGCAAGGCGATGTCGACTGGGAATCCTGTCAAAGCAAGTCTGTGGCAATATCGGCGCATTATTTGTCGCAGATTGGAATGCGACTGAAATGACCCTAAATCTCTGTTTTCCCATGAACACACGCAGACACAAATACGTTTTCTCAACTCTCCACTATGGTCGGAGTTTTCATGAATAATCGTTTTAGTGATATTAAAATGAGTTTTCATGTGAATGAAAGGCCAAAACAATAAACATTTATTCGTTTTCCAGATAACCGACTACGTGTGCACTAGGCCTCGGTTAATAGCTAATAATTTGTTTTTATTCAGTCAACAAGTAACAATATTAATAGAAACTAACATTATTTTCTGGTTGATATTCATAAGTAAACACAGATTTGGTAGCTAGAGTTACCAGTAGTTCCTAATCAGTTCATCAGGTCTTTTCAAAGGGCCATAAGCTAAATTCAAGAAGCTGTGCAGGAATTACAGAGAAAAACAAAGGAATAAGGGTTCATTCAGAGGGTTTTACATCAATAAGCTGACGTCAGATGTCTGTTTTGATTCATAAAATTAAGTAAAACCACATGACACATACCTGGTTTTTCACATGCCTTCATGCACTGCTTATATGTGTCAAAGCGGTTCTGGTTTCCACCACAGCCACCGTACCAGAAGCGGATGCAACTCTTGCTGGGGGCATCATAGTGCCACTTCAGAACAAACTTTGCACATTTCCCTTCTTCTTTGGGAAGCTGGCAAATGTCCATAGATGTAATAGCCACTGGAAAGAGAGCGGTGAAGGGAAAAATCAGTGAAAAGAAATAATGCGGTTCCACCTTAAAGGGACAGTAAATGGTATAATGTGAGATGATGGAAAAGGTGTTTTATCATGATAGCCTAACTGCTGGTTAACTGCACAGTGGTTAGCTTTGTTGTCTTGCAGCAACATTATCAAGCTAGAGTTTTACATGTTTCATAATTCATTTAGTTAATAAGAACAGCAATTTTTTTAAGTGGGCATGTTTACAAACAATATGGGTGATGTAACTGTAACTTAGCATGCAAGACCCGTTCCTGAGACGATGGGTGGTCTGAAAACCACAGTTTCATGTGGACTCTGCTTATTTTACTTTCATCCTGGATGTATTACTTGCATGGCATTGGAGTATGCATGTCTGCTCCTATTCCTGTCCACTAAAAATAATACTTTTAATAAAGGTCCTCACCAGGAGCTGGAAGAATCTCCACCTGTTCAGCTCGCTGCTCCTCTGGTTGAGGCTCTGGGGCTGCAGAAACATTAGGAACATTAAACACATACTTTATTTTATCTTGTAAACAACAACTTTTGGTGTAATTGTTGATCAGTGCTTATTAAACAGTTTAATCACATCCTCATATGTTAAAGGTGCCAACAGAAAGTAAAATATGTTGTTTTCCAAACTGTGATTTTGTGGTTGGCAAAGGCTAAATCAGGCAGACAGTCAGATAAATTTCATTCCAAAGTGCAAACTTCATGATAAAATAAACTACCTCCTCTCATGTTATTCAGATTTATACATGTGGATTAAAGGCCGACACATATTCGAAGAGAACAGAATGGTGTTATTTTCTCCTTACAAAGAAAAAGAAACGTTGCAGGGCAAGTGACCTGTGAGGACTTTCCAGGAGCTCTACGATGAATTTTTAAAGAAGTATGAAATGGCCTTGCCAGAAAAAACTTTGTTCTTGATGTTTCACATAAAACAAAATTGTTTGTTCTTCTGTAGATTATGTTCAGGGATATGTCATCAAACCTTAAATTTATCCATTTCAGGTTAATATTAATGTACGTGTTAGCTTTCTCAGGGTACTTCTATAGTTTCAAAAATATATTGTTTTAGTTGCTGTGATTTATAGCTTTTTTTTTCCTCATTTGCATTTTCAAATAAGTTCATATATTCTGAAAAAACCCGTTAATATCAGTAATCCTATGTTAAAGCTAATTTAGATTGCTGTGTTAGCATTTTGACCCACAGCGACTCTTTGACTGATAAACATATTGTTTGACCGAATGCAATTCATGGATTTTTTTATTTTATTTTTTTTAATCACTTTAGAGGTAAATTCTCACACTATGTTAAAAAAAATAATTTCAAACCCTAACCCTACAAATTTTATTATCAATAGTTTTATCTTCAGGCGAGATCTGTACTGCTACTGTTAGCCTGCGGTGCTAGCGACTATAGCCTGTTACTTTACTGATCAAATACTGTTTGATTTGTTGAGATTGATCATTTTAAAATTAAAGTGAAAGTTTAAAATAATCAAAAAGGTTAGGGTTACCAAATCTATGCAAACTAACAAAGTTATCTTATGGTGTTAGTACTTTAAAGCAAATGTTTTTATTTATGATTTATACTTTTTTATTTTACATATTCCCATTTTAGACAATCTCTTAAATAAAAAAAGAGCTCTATAATTCTAATTGAGATCAGTAATTCTTGGCTAGCTAAACTAATGCTTGATCAAAAAGTTACTGTTTAATTTGCTGTGATTAAAGATTTTTTAACTTCTTAAATTGCATAAAAGATTTTATGTTAGCCAGTAGTGTTAGCAGCTGTAGCTTTCAAGCATTAATACGAAATATTTTCTTTAATTTTCGTGTGATTTATAGGTTTCTGTTTGCACATTTTAGAAATCTGAAAGAGATGTCAAAATGTTGATGTTATTACCCTTATGCTAACTATGCTAAAGTTACTTAGTGTACACGTTAGCTTGCAAGGCTAATGTTAGGATTAGCATTCCATTATTTGATTCACTTTGGTTTATTGATTTCATTTAGCATGTTTTTTCTTAGAAGTTCTTCTGTTTAAAAAAATATGAATTATAACCTATACAATATTGAAGCACCGGCTGTTAGGATCTATGAATTTTATCAATATAAAGCATCAATAATCAAATGTGATCAAATAAAATTGTAACATGGTAACATAAATAATCATATTTTTCCCTCAGTGTTTAAATAGACCATAATACTACTTTTATCTCTGATTTAAAATTCATTCCTACGGGCAGCAACTTACCTGACCTCATGCAGTTTTTCAAGCAAAGGGCTTCTGTGTCGAACCTATTTTCATTGCCTCCACAACCTCCATACCAGAACTCTGCACAGAGCCCATTCTTTCTGTCAAAGAACCACTTAGCCTGAAAGTCTTTGCACGGCATTCCTGGGTCAAAGTCAAGTGAGCACGGGTCTGCCAGGCCAGTAACTACAACATGCAAAATAAAAAAAAATCATGGAAATCAGAAACAAACACACATGTGCAGAAGGACAGACAAGGAGAGAAGGTGTTTGTGTTAGGATTAAATATAAAACATGGAAAATAATGTGTTAAAAATCAGCATAGTTATGCAAGCAGCTTTTTAGACATTCAAAGGGTTCTTTCATACTTAGTGTTTCTACAAAAACAAGAACCTACAATCTCTAGAGCAGCTGCATTATTCAAAATAAAGTCAGTAGAATGAAAGTGGATTAATTCAGAGTTTTTACAAGTGAACTGAGAAGTTAGTTATGATTACATCTGCTAAAATGTTAGTTTAGTGATTTAGAATGAGGCTTTTCTGTGGTCCGGGTTATCGACAAATGTGAACCTCATCAGCTACTGCTGACCAAAATCCACACTACTTATTGTTGGCTGGTCTTGTCCCACTGTTACAGACGTTTCTATTTGTTTGTGTTTATCCGTGCAGACCAACTAACCAGTTTGTGGTTTGTCCAGTGGTGTGGTATTTACAGTACTGCTGTCCTGGCTGGCTGGTTCTGTGAGGAGATAGAAGCGATGATGAAACTACAATCAAGGAACAAAGCTTTAAAGTTTCATTTAAACTAAATGAATATAAATAAATAATATGTAACTTCAGGTAGGGCACTTTTACAATGGATCACTAAAGAGAAGAGTTTGATGGTTCAGACAGTTGAGATCTTATTCACTAAACTGAGCATAAATCATCATCATAGAGTCAGAAAATGAAAAAATCTTAAGAAATGACATCAGGTCTTTTCATTGGCTTTTTGAACAGAAAAGTGATCTAAGCCTGCACTGCGTTTGAAAGTCCAGTTGGGGAGGTGTGGACGCGTAGTCGAACTCTACCCGAACTCTGGTCCACCTACAAACCTCGGTCTGGGTTCGGTTGAAGTGAACTCTGGTTCGGTTTGAATGCATGTGTGAACGCCAAGTGGACCGGAGGCCGCTCCAGAAGCAGGAAGTGGACTACAGCGCAGGGCATTCTGGGTAAATACAACCAAAACAAACGCTAGCTAGCCTAGCGCTAGCGGGAGAAATGGCTCGTGGTCTTTAGCCAAAGACAAGAAGAGAAATCCTCCAGCCGCTAAAACCTGACGCTGCTCCGTTGTTGTTGACGTTTGGTGAAGAAGGAAGCTGCGCTCAGCGTCTTCAGAGGTTTTTGTGTCATTTCCTTCAGTGGTTCTTGGTGCAGCGCCCCCACAGGCGAGGAGGGGAACAGATTGCTGAAAGGGTTTGGTTGGTTTGACTCAGAGCAGAGAGAAGGAACTGCTGTTTTTTTGCGGATGGCGCTTGTGTGTCAGATGGGTGTACCAGAAACACGAATACAAAGGTTCCAGCCAAAAAAAATAAAATGCTAAATAAAAATTTTTAATGCGTTAAAATCTATGTAATTAATTCATCAAAATTAATGTATTAATTTCCTGGCCCCAATAGTGCGGAAATAAAGGAGAGTGTGCAAGCGGGGAAGTGGTCTGTACCTTTGTGGATGTGTTTGTCAAACTTACTGGTCTTGATGATTCCTTTGCGGGTGGACACAGTCTGGCCCTCTGCTGTGTATGCTGTGACTACAGCGTGATATGTTTGAGAGCTTTCTAAGTTGTCCACAGCAATCTCTGTGCCTGAAACATTGGTCTTTACAACCAGGGTGTGGTCGTGCAATCGTGTCACCACCACCTCAAAGTAGACGAAGAGTTTGGGTTCTGAGTTGCTCCACCGTAACTTGAAACTGGTGGAGGTGACGTTGGAGACGTGCAGCTCGTCTGAATATGAAAGGTAAAAACGGAAAAGGTTTCATCAAAGGAAGATGGTCCGTTCAGAATAATGATCTGTAGCATGATGAAAAAAGGTTCTGTTTTTGCATGTTTAGTACTGATGCATCTACTACTAGTGTCGCATATTACTGTAAAAATCTCTCAAGGGTGGATATTAGCATAAAAATTAGCATGCTAACCCCTCAGGTTATATGTTTTTAATTTTTTTGTCATGAGGTGTGGTTGGTTGTGTTGTACCAAAATGCAGAGACAGAGCCAGCGAGTAGTCGTTGAAGATTTAATTAAAGATTACAAAAACACAGGAGGACGCAGGAATCCAGAGCAAAAACAAAACATGAATCCAGGGAGCAAATGAGGAGCACAACAGGGATGAACTCAGGCAAGGCACCAGAAAGACACCGGTAGCAAACAGGAAAGTAAGGAGTAGCATAACGGGAGGAACCAGTAAGGAGCTTAAACACTGGGGGAGTGAATGCTGGAACAATGGCTGGGGCTGATTGACTAAATGATTGCAGGTGTGGGGGATAGCTAGAGGGGAGACTAAGGAGAGAGAGAGTGGGAGCAGGGGGCGAGGGAGGGCAACAGGGGAGCAAGAAAAAGAATCGAACAGTAACTGGGAATAACTAGACATAAGGAAATAACTGGGATAACTACGAAGAGACTGAAATGATGAAGCATAATCTAAAAGTAACTGAAATACTCAACCTAAGAACTGGACAAACCAAAGGGATAAACTAGGATAAGTGAAAATAAGAATTGAACACTAAAAAATAACAAAAGCAAGAGTCCAAAAGAAGCAGGACCTGACCATTTTCCCATCAGTCACTTGAATTTCAGGATGACGGCTATTTTTCAAGATGTCTGCTGTTTTTGAGGCTATTAAACCAATTGTTGCCATAAAATGTTTCCTGTTTTCATGACTTGAATGAACTACATGTCACATCATGTTTTCAGCTTTGGTCGTCCTGTTCATACACCTTTTAAAGTAATAATATGGAGCAAAATCAGAAACTGTTTGCGAGTCTCACACCAGTCGTCAACTGGAAGGGAATAAAGATGTGAGACACAGACTGAGCGTCTTAATGGTTAGCTTTAGCATTCGCTCATTTTTTAAAAATGTATTAAAAGGTTTAGCATTAGTTCTGCTAATTTTTGAATGTGTTTAGAGGTTTAGTGTTAGCTTCTGCAAAATTTGTTGATGTGTTTAGAGGTTTAGCATTAGCAGGGCTAAGATTTTTGTTTAGGGGATTAGTGACTGCTGAACCTAACTTAGTGGTTAGCGGTGCCCACCTAATAACTACTGCCGATTTTAATGCAAATATTCTTCATTACAACCAGCCATTTCGTAAAATGTCCATTAGAAAAAAGAAACACAAGATCAAGCAAATATATATGATTTCTATGGTTTAACAGATGTGGGCTATGATTTGACACCAAACACATTCATCTAATTGGTGATTTTAGTGCAAAAATTTGATTTCCATGACAACCTTGAAAAATCAAAGCATTATCAGTAAATATGATTTCAGTGGGTCCAGTTATGTATTATTTCACACCCAAAGTTTTCATCTCTGATGAATATTGGCAAATTTAAGGCAAAAATAAATTTTCCTTGATGACCATGGTGGCCATCTTGAAAAATGGCAGCCATCTTGAATTTTTCAGTGACTGTTTTTTTTGTTTAAAAAAAAAAAAAAAGCAAGCCTCTGCGAACATCTGAGGTTAGGTTAGGTTCTTGTATCTGTATGTGAAAGGTTTTGCTGAAATATTCAGTTATCTGCTGCACGACTGACCATTATCCAAAAGATAAAAATCCACATTCTGGAAAAATCGTGGATTTGCCGTTAAAGTTTGTTTATTCTTCAGACTCAGTGATTGTTTAGGTTTTCAGTTAATGACATAAAACCACAGGATAAATTCACACTCATGCAAAAACCGAAAAAAAAAATCTATATTTTTCAGCCTGTAAATCCCCTCAGATCAGGGTTTTCAACTTGACATGAGGATCTTAAACTGGGTCGGGTTTAGATGCCAAACAAATAGCTTTAGATCATAAAAAAACAAAGCTATCAAAGATCATCTACTGATCGAAGGAATGTGTTATTATTGAAGGATAATCTTGTGCAGATTTTCCATATTTTAGTATTCTAGATGTTAAAGTTGGTCCAGATACCTAAACAACAACTAGTAAAAAACGATTAGGAACGTGAAGATTATAGCCCAACTAGTCAGACGCTTTGTGCTCAAAATCCAAAAATATATTTTCCAGACTAAAATGTAGAAATATTAACAACATTTTGAAAGTTTGTAACTTTCATATAACAA
The DNA here is from genome assembly GCA_014839685.1 of Anableps anableps. NCBI lineage: Eukaryota > Metazoa > Chordata > Actinopteri > Cyprinodontiformes > Anablepidae > Anableps > Anableps anableps. The sequence goes on along the minus strand of CM026075.1, from coordinate 38,596,560 downwards.
CAGTCTTCAGTTTCACATCATTCAGCTACGAAGTTCCTGTATCTTACCATTGTGGTTTCTTTCATGAACTGCTTGGTGACTTTCATGTTTCTGGTGTTTTCTAGTGAATAAACAAACAAAACATTGGTGAAAACAGTTATTATAGACATACTAACAGTAGGCTGTAATGCATTCAGAGATTTTCTTTCCAGAACTCACTCCTGATGGTGTGAAGGCGGGAGGGGGCTTTTTAGTGGCTGGTCGCTCTGTGCCCACTGGCAGTTTTTAGACAGTTCAGGTCGGTTTTCAACTTAAAAGCAGAGAAAAATATGAATTTTCAGATTGGAGAAGGAGCTGAATGGATTGTGAATCATATTGAAAGAATGAAATCAATGACTGGTATTGACTGAGTTGAACTCACAGCTGATATACTTGGCAAACAGCTGGCCAAAGGTCTGGATGTGCTTGTCATAAAAGTGAGAAATGAGGTCGAGGCGCTTGAAGAAGACATCTGACGGTTCGCTCGCCATGTGTGACAGGACGTAGGCATCCCTGGGACCCACTGACTCACCCACGCCGAAAATCACCAGGAAGTATCCTCTGCATTTGATCTCGTTGGCAATGCGGACCAGCTGCTCCTCTTCCTCCTCAACACTTCCAGTCACAAAGAGCACGATCACCTTCCTGTCACGCTGCAGTGGCGCCCTTTCAAACACCTGCTCCACCGTTGACTCGATGGCTGACGCGAGGGCGCGGCCACCCTCCAGCTGCTCCGTCTTCTCCAACAGGAATCTGATGATATCCTGAGCCGAGGTGTGCTCGGTCAAGCCGATGTCCACGTGGATGGGATGGCCAGTTTTGTTGTGGACGAATTCATAAGGAGCTTGCTGGACAACAGATACTCTTGCATGATGAACGGACGTCGTGGGATCTGAAGACACGTGGAGAGCTTCTACGATGTGAGCTATGTATCGTTTAATCTCGATGAAGAAGGATGGGTAAGTCGACTCGGAGCTGTCAATGATGAATGCCATGTCGATGTCCACATCAGATGTCAACGATCTCCGATCTCGGCTGACTGATGGGGGGAAATAGTCACAAAGCTGGTCTGGAGAGCAGGAATCTAGATAAGGAAAATATATTCTTATTACAAATGATATTGTTACAGCAGGGGTGACCAAAGTGTGGCCCTAGAAACGACCACAAGTCAAGAACGGTAAGAATCTGACCAACAAAGTAGAAAACAAATGATGACCTCAAAAATTTGAAAATTGTCTGTTTTTGTTTTAATAAAACAACAATCAAAAGCATTTGTTATGTTTTGGATCTTTAAGGTTTTATAGATTTCATATTATCAAGCTGGTAAAACTTAAAAAAAAAAATCAAACTCATTTTTGGATTTGTCGCCTGTGAGTAGTTTTGGCCCCATGGGCAAAAAGTTTGGACACCACTGTTTTAGAGTCTGAACATCTCAGTCCAACAACTAACAGGAGGAAAGGTCCAATTTGGACATAATTTGATCCATATGCAGAGTGATAATGGGGATGTAAACGATTTGCAAAGAGCTGATACTTCTAGGAAAAGCACCAGAGGGCATCACAGCGAGATGAATTAGAAAAGCTTAAGTCTGGTTCACATGGCAAGATTTTAAAATTCTCTGTCGAATTTCAAAACCTGAGAGGCCACAAATCATAGATATAACAGGTTTGGTCGTGCTGTGTGTGGTATCGACCCACGTGGCAGGAGGAGCACACCACACACTGACCGATTTCACTCGAGATCAAACATGAGTTCAGAGTAAACAAAGTGTATTTTTCCATCACCTCACTTTCTGATTGACTACATGTCACATTGAACACCCCACATGCTAAGACAGATGATATGGGACTAAGACAATCCAACATGTTGGATCGACACGTGTCCCTGATTTGAGATCAGAGCGGTCCTGACGTCCTTCCAAGCGGACCAGATCACTCTGAACACACTAAACACAACAGGAATATCTCATAAGACTTATCTTTAGAGCCATCCCGATGATCGGTTGTGTTCTTAAGATTGTCAGAAGGGGGAAATTGTAACAAAAGTTGGTATAAAAATCTTGCAGGAGATTATGATACATGGGTTTGTACTGTGACCACATGGTTAGCTCACCAACCAGTGAAAAACTTGTATCAGAGGTTTGATCTCCAACCCTGGCACCACCTAACTGTTCTTTATGTTGACATTTAGTTTCTTTCTTTTCACAAAATTTACCTCAAAATTAAGTGACGACATGTATGGACAATGTTCTGTCATTTCAAAGTTTTTTTTTTTAACTGCAAAACTGCTCGAAGGAATTAACAAATGTCCTAAAAAAATTGTCATAAAGGACATTTCCTATGTATGTAAATAATTAAATGCTTTAATTTCTGTCGAAAAACTTGTTTTTCCTAAGTAAAATACAATGAACATCTATTTTGCTGCCTAGTTTGACATGAATCTTTATGAACCTCAGTTTTAACAGCTTACCGTAGCAGACATGGCAGCTTAAGATCTTTTGGAAGACCGACTTGTACTGGGAACTTTCAGAACTTGGAAGAACTATTACCTGGGCCAATGCTGTGTTGTTAACCTGATTTACAAAGAGAACAAAAAATACAAAATTTAATGAGAGATAAACTGGTCTCATAGAACCTGTCAAGCAGTTCAATGGTTGGGTCGTACCTGTACAGCCCGGCTGAGTTCTCTGTTCTCGCTGTTCACCAACAACAAAGTGGCGATTCCAGCATCATGAAGGCGAAGAGCGGCATTAGTGATTCTCTGTGTCTGCCTAACACGATGACCAATGAAGAAGATGGCCACCTTCCTCATAAGGAAGCCACTGCGCACTCTCTTGAAGGTGTTCTGGGCCACAAAGCTCATAGCTGTTTCTAGATTCGCTTCCTTACTGGACCTTTGTTTTTGCAGTCCCTCGATGTGATCCACCAGGGATCGTTTCTTAATCGCGTCAGCAAACCGAAACTCAGTGATCACCTCATTGTTGTACAAGGTCAGAGCAACACGAGCTCCTCTTGGACAGTTACTTTCAGCGATGGTGATGTTTCTGACTAGGAGGGCGGCCGTGTCTCGCATGCTGTTGAAGACTTGACGATCAACCGTCTGAGAGACGTCCAGGGCGAAGGCTAACTCGGTGGGGTAGAGCGGACATTCCTGCTTACCTAAAAGCGTGCACAAAAAGATCTGGTTCACTTCATAGTGATGGACACTGTAGAAACACGGTCATTTGAAGCATTTTTCTGGAAATCAACACCTCTTTTATACTTACCATAACAGCAAGCTAGTAAACAAAAGAAAATAAAACATTGTAAGAAATTGTTTGTACGTTATATGAACAAAAACACATCTGAAGATAAAAGACCATACTGCAAGCCATGAAAACTTACGACAGTTATCTCTGATCTTCTTGACCAGGTCACATTGCTAAAATGATAAAGAAGATATTATTTTGAAACTAAAACTGTACTAAATAGATGTAGTGAAAAGTTATTTATTAATTCAGTAGAATTTATTTGAGAAAATGAACACATACCACAACACCTGGTCCTCTTGGTCCTTTGGCACCCTGTAGGAGCAAAAACAACTGCATTAATACACCACTTTCAACTAATATCCATCCTCTTTTGCAAAAACCTAAAGCTAGAAATGTAACAACGGTCCTTAAAAATTGCAACAAATTTCCAAGAATAAAGTGGTAATTTAATGAGACCTTCTAGTCAAAATAATAAAATGAGGATGAAGTCATAATAGTACCAGAATAAAGCCATAATTTTATGAGAACTCCTACACCAAAAAGCCATCTTACCACAATCTTTTAGCACATCAGCATCAAATTATTATCAGTAGCAGGACTTTGAAACAATTGTACAAACAGCTAAGTGTATTTTGAAGAAAGAACCACGTACTTGGAAGAAATTGCTTCTTTTGTGGAAGAGGGTCTGTCTGGTTTTGGTTGATTGTAAGGCTATAGTGGCTGCTGTTTGGCCGAGCCTTTTACTTACCAAAATTATTTTTTTTCTCAAACTTTTTTGACCTTCTTCTGATAATATTGCTTCTTTATTCTGCTAATATAATGACTTTTTTCTCGTAATTAAAAAAAAAATTAAATATCTTAGTTTGGCCCTAGTATTCCATTGTATGTATCATTTACAGCTCTAAATGAGTTTATTTAGTTGGACTGAGAGCAAAAATGGTTCTTTGAATTACAAGGTTGCAGAACCCTGCTATAGACACACTGCATGTAAGGTAGTCATTTTGCTGTGACCTTTAAAGTTTAATCTGTACTGGATTAAAACAGTTTCTTTACTGCATATTGCACCATAAATGTATCACATGTTGTAGTAAAAGTAGAAGATGTACACCATGTAGGTTTAAACTGACAACAGAGCACTGTGACCCAAGCCAACCGATGCTAATACACACTGTTAGTGTCCACAGGTAATTATTGTGATTTTTCAACCTGTTGAAATGCCTTAACACTTTATAGCCTGCTGTAATACAGTCAAACAAAATTTGTGAATATGTGCTGTATACTACACTACATTGGTCAGAATAAAACTGAATTTGCTGAAGCCTCAGACAGCAGAGGATGCTAATAGACACTAATTTAAGCTTCCACAGCGAATTATTGATTTTAGAGTTGTTTAAAATACGTAAGACCTAAATAGTGTTTCACAAATTTATCATGTTGTACAATAGGAGTAAAAAGTATAACAACAAAAATAGACAATGCGCTGAGACCCGAGCTAACTATGATGCTAACTATGTGGTACATTGTTAGCATCATGGTTAGCCTGAGCCAGCCGTTAGACTAATCATGTTAGTGCGTACAGCTTATTATTGTGAAGTTTTCAAACTGCAAACTGCCTCTGCCTCTCATGCCTCATTCGAAGGGGTTAGCTTGCCCTGAGCTATCTCTCTAGCTGTGCTATGCTGCTACAGGGTTAGGCAACTGGAGGACAAATGGATCACTGTTCTTCACTTTCTTCCTCTACTACCTTTCGGTTTGGATTATTTCAGCTGTTATTTCAGCTGTTAACACTATTTTTTTCTAATTTTTTTCTCCTCTCCATAGAACAAGGTTGTCCAAAGTGTGGCCCAGGGCCCTTTTGTAGCCCTTGAAATCATTTTGTTCGACCCCTAAACACAAGTCAAGAATGGTAAAAATTTGGCCAAAAAATGAGAAAACAACTAATGACCCAAAAATCTGGTCTATCTGAAGCACCTTTTTCTGTTTTGGCTCTTTAATGATATACAGATTTCATTTAAAATTGTTTATTGTTGAGTAGGTAAAACAAACAAAAAATAAAATTAAATTAAAAAAATCACAAGCTAATTTTGGCATTTTTACTTTAATGAATTTTGTGGCCTGCCAATAGTTTAAATGCAAAAAGTTTGGACACCACTGGCATAGAAGGTAGACTTGGTTTCACGTTCTGTTTGGTTGTGGTGTGCATCGGCTAAGATAACTGCCAACAACTAATTGTTCTCCCTCTCCTGCTATTAATGTTCTACTTTTCATTAACTTAGAAAGTACTCCTGGATCAGTTCTTCTGTTTCTTTTTGTGTCTCTGCTCTGCCTTCTGAAACCTCCAGTCAGCTTTTTGGATGACGATTGTGATTTGATATTTGGGAAGCTTAGGGATTTAAAATGCTTACATAGGGTCCAGGATATCCAACTTCTCCCTTCTGCCCAGGTGATCCAATATCTCCAGAGACACCCTGGAAAGAGTCGACTCTGAAGTCAGGATCCATGCAAGGTGATTTATTTTTGATTGTTGCTGTAAAGATTTATTAGAGAAAATATATGAACGTACTCTTTGTCCACGGTTTCCTCTGGGTCCAGGTCCACCTCGGGTGCCAGGGTCTCCAGCTGCCCCCTGAAACCATCAAAGACAAGCACATAGCTGCCAACAATCTACATCTCCACAGTTTTCACATGAAAATGGAACCTTGCCCTACCTTGAGTCCAGGGAATCCTGGGAAACCATCATCTCCCTTTAAAGAAGAGCACACGGTAATAAATTAAATTCATGTCTTTATGAAGCAGTTTGTAGCCAAACATCAAACATATAAAATGATCAATAAATTGACCTGAAAATGGAATCAGAACCATTATTACTGAGCTTTATCCAGTATGTTGTGCCTTTAATAATCACTTGCCTTTCTTCCTTTATCACCCTTTGGACCAATTCCATCTCTGCCATCTTGACCCTGAATAGGAAATAGGAACAAAAATACTGTGACCAACTGGTTTTCTAGTTTCTGGGAACCCTAAAGTGACCCTGGGGATACTTTAAGACATTCTTTTTTTCATTTTCAAGCAATTTCAGCTTCATTGAAATTAATATAACTTAAATTTACCAGATGACATTTATTAAAAAGGGAATTTTGTAATTTGTTAAACAGACGTTTGTTCTTAAAGACAAAATATTTCATTGAAAACAACTGAATATATCATTTTAATTGCACATTTATTTCAACATAAAATGAACGCATTCCTTATATTATGATTTAATTTTTTAAAAATTGTTTGCCCATCAGGCACTACTTTTTTCCATTCAAAGCTTGTAGCAAAATTTCATGTTTTTTACTGTTTTCTGGCAGGTTGCCCTGCTACTGAAATAACTACGTCACTATTGATATTTAATAACAGTGTGTATGTGAATGTTTCAGAGAAAATAAAATATGACGTCTTGGTGGCAATGTTAACATTTTCGGTAAACATTTCAGGATGCAGCTTGGTAACTGAGGAACAGTTACCAAGAAAGTTTTAGAAGAGAGTGATACAAGGAAAGATAATGGACATGAAAAGAGAAAACATGAAAAGAGAAAATAATTCGCAAAATGTGCTTACATTTAAAAATATTTTTCAGTTAAAGAAGTGAATAAAGAGAGGGTTAAAAAGGGGTTTCATGAAAACAGTTTTATTCTCACAGGCTCTCCGTGGGGGCCAATGGGTCCAATAACACCCTTGGGTCCTGGGTCTCCTGGTTCTCCCTACAAAGAGAACCAGATACAGAGAATGAGGGGAAGACAGGAATAGTTTTAAAGAAAATGCCAAAGTAATGAATCATGTGAGGAGTGTTTCTTTGGGCTGTAAGGTCCAGTTCCGGAGATTTAATCAGGCTCATCTGGCTAGAGTTCAAATAGACTCTCCATGTGTGTCCAGTCATGTGAGAGAGCTTGGATGCGTCTCATGTTTCAAAGTGAAACATGAGACGCATCACATTTTGTCTGTACCTTGCGACCAAGAGGTCCTCTTCTTCCTTTTTCTCCTTCTGGACCTGGATTACCTCCAGGACCCTAAATGATAAAACATTGTGACATTTTGGTTTAGGTGTAGAATGCTACCCTAGATACAGATGAACTTCATTTGGTTCACTTACTCTTGGCCCTGGGTTCCCATCCTCCCCTTTGGGTCCTCGTGTACCAATTGGTCCAGCTGCACCCTGGAAAAGGAGAGGGCAGGTCTTGAGTATTTATGTCTTTCTTTCATGTTATCAGCTAATCACTAAAGAATGAAGTCAGGTACAGTTAAACAAATCTAGTTGGGATCCAATGAAAACAGTCACTGCCAAGAAAATCAAGAGATCTTTTGGCATGTAGATCTCAGTATTTATCATCTGGCAAATCTCGTGGAGATAAAGCAACACAACTCACTCTTGAACCTGCGATACCAGGTTGTCCTGCCTGACCTCTTCCTCCGGGCAACCCAGGGTTTCCCTTTATTTAAGCAGCACAATGTTGTGTTACTGTCAGTGTGAGAGTTACTCAAATATTGACATGTGATATCTCAGAAAGGGGCTTACAGGTGGTCCTGGTGGGCCTCTTCTACCATCAAGTCCCTTTAAAAAGAAAGGATAGAATCAAGTCTTGGTTCATAAAAAATCTGGAAACTTGATTGATTTAATGAGTTGTTTACCCGTCTGCCACGATCGCCGGGGGTTCCTTTCAATCCATCTTCACCAGGAACTCCCTGTCAAATGAAAAGAGATATCCCAGTCACTATAATCACATCAAAATGAAACCATAGGAGCATAAAAAAAAATCAGAGTTTACCGGCGGTCCGATATCACCACGCTCTCCTTTAGGTCCCAGACTGTTGTTATCTTGTCCTCTTGTTCCCTAATGAAAAGACACATAAATAGCTCAGTTTTTGCTCTACCTTATGCATGGTTTGTTGGGTAAACATAGTAAAGATCATGTTTATAAAAAATATATGATATTACTCTGTATTTTTAGTGCAGTTTAGAGAAGAGACCAATAACGGCCTTTGCTGACTAACTCAATGCAACTAAAACATCTTCCATCCATCCTTATGTCCAGTGTTCAATGAGCAACAAGTCCCATCACTAGTTGACACGGACATGCACAGAATAAGCAACTGTGCATCTAAACGCCCACTAGCTATGTTTCCATTCAACTGTCATCCAAATTTTGAGCAAACTTTTAAAATGTTGCAAAAAAGAAGAAAAGAAAAATAGAATTAGGCATATTTCCATGTACTGGTTTGGAGTGTAATTTTGTCAGATGTTGACTATGTATGAATATAATAAACAGAAAGTAGATGTTGCTAACTAGCATGGACCACACACCCCAAAAAAATGAAGAAAGGGATTTCAGGAATGTGTTTCTATCAGGCAAGTTGTAACTTTTCTGTCATGTCAGCAAGTATTGGTGATGTTAACATGTAGTCTGGAGACGTAGAGAAAGAAATGCAGTTCAAATGATTTTAACAGCAGAAACAGCTGATCAGTCATGTCAGTACCCTGTTTGGTCCACTTTAATAAAACTCTAGTTCGTTTGTCTAGAAAGTCCAGTTAGGGAGGTGTGACAATCGAACTCTGATGTGAACTCTGGTCCGCCTACAAACCTCGGTCTTGGTTTGGTTGAAGTGAACTCTGGTTCGGTTCGAATGCAGATGTAAACGCTAAGCGTACCGGAGACCGCTCCAAAGCAGGAAGTGGACTATAGCGCAGGGCATTCTGGGTAAATGCAACCAAAACAAACACTAGCAAGGCTAGCGCTAGCGGGAGAAATGGCTCGTGGTCTTTAGCCAAAGATAAAAGAGAAATCCTCCAACCACTAAAATCTGACGCTGCTCCATTTCTGTTTATGTTTGGTGAAGAAGGAAGTTGCGCTCAGTGTCTTCTTCAGAGGTTTTTGTGTCATTTCCTTCAGTGGTTCTTGGTGCAGCGCCCCCACAGGCGAGTCGAGGAACAGGTTACTCAAAGGGTTTGGTTGGTTTAAAGCGAACTGCAGCAGCTGAAAATGGAACAAATGCTGCACCTTTGGCTCCTAATTGAACCAAGTCTACTGGACTATCAGGTGTGAAACATCCTCATTCTGCAAATGTGTTTCCGTCTCCCCTTGAGCACATAGTCTTTTTCGGAAAAGTCTAAAACCAACTCAAACGAGCATGAAAATGTTTTTGCAAAATTGAGGACGTTATTTAGAATTTTGCCATCTCCATCAACCTTTTCTTATACGACACTTCAGAATGCGCAAAAAATGTTGATGGAAACATGCCTTTAGTTGAGGGTTTTAGAAGTGGCCAGTTAACCTAACATTTGTGCCTTTTGGAGTGTGGGAGGAAGATAGAGAACCATGCACAAGAACATGTGAATGTTTCAGAACCTTCTAGCCATGAGGCCACATTGCTTCCCTAATAAGAATTATGTAAACAAAGCTCACAGGATAAATTTGAACATTTAATACATACAGGGTCTCCTCTGATTCCCATTTGTCCTATGTCGCCTGCTTTTCCTTTGGCTCCTTTAGGACCCTAAAAATAAACAAATGCAATATATTTGTTTTTTCATCCATTTTTTAAAAAAATGCATCAAATCAAAAATAAAAAACTAAGTCTATATGATGTTTCTCACTCTTCTGCCAGGGTTTCCTCTGTCTCCTGGAGGCCCAGCAACTCCACTTTTCCCCTGCAAGGACGTTAAAGACACCAGTTAAACTAAGCATTGAGGGAAACACAACAGAGGACTAAAAACAAGACATAGTGCAACTGATTCATAATATAAGAAAAACTTACTTCTTCTCCATTGATGCCATCAAGTCCAAGTTCTCCTAATTCACCCTAAAACGAAGCACTAGATGTTTAGACAGTTGCAGGCGTTGTATGACATGCCTTTTATTACTTAATAATAATTCATGTACCTTTTCTCCTGAGAACCCACGAGAGCCCTGAAAAGAAAGTATGTAGCTTTCAATCACTAACTTATTTCTTTTACAGTCATAAGCTGACAGGCAAATAATAATTCAAATCTTACTTTGACACCTCTCTGTCCAGGACATCCCTGGAAACCCTGAGTACCATTAACACCAGGAGGACCTCTTTCTCCCTGTGATTACAAGAAACAAGCTGAATATATAAACAGTGAACAATAAAGATGGAAAAATGGCTTACACAGTTAGAAAAACTAAAAAAAAAAAAAAAAAAAAAAAAAAAAATGGCATTAGGGGAATTGCATTAAATTGGCGTCAGCAATAGACAGCATGTATAATCAGGAAAGCACAAATTTAAATCCAAACAAATTAAATGTGGGGCTCCACAAGGATCTGTTTCAGGATTCAAACTACATCAATAACTTGCATCTCATCTCAAAAAAACTCAAATATAATGTGCATATGTTGTTTGTTGCTGTGGTTTCTCAGTTTTGTTTTGTTTTTTTCTCTCTTTCTGCAGGTATCGAGGCAGACTTCTAGGGTGTTGACTTGTATTCTCTCTATGCTTCATTCCCTTTAAACCTTTTCCCAACCTTTCTCCATTTCTTTTCCATCTCCACGTCCATTATGTTTGAAAGAAACCCAAAGCATTTTCAAAAGTTTTATGTGTGTGTGTATGTGTGTGTGTATATATATATATATATATATATATATATATATATATATATATATATATATATATCTCAACTGGAGCATCATGGTGAATGCCGTCATGCTCCACTTGTGAAAGTAAATTTGTTGGGCCTCATCTTGGCACTCAGGCAGCACACTTAAAAAAAGTATTCTCTTTGCTAATAATATATGTTTGGTGGAAAACCTGGATTGAAGCACAAAGAAAAATTAATACAATAAAAATGTGGTTTGTTATGAATAAATTAATCACTGAATATTTAAAAAACAAAACTAATGCCATTTGGAAAATGTTAAACAAAGACCCAATAAATCTCACAATTGGAAATATTCCTATAGAAAGAGTGGGTGTGCACAAATTTTTGGGCATAATTCTCGATCATGAAGTTTGTGAATACATAATTCAAGATGGCCAGAAGTGTTTGTCAAGAGATGTGGATTTATGGAAGAGCTTAAGTGAGGAAATTAAAGCTTGTGCAAAATTACATCAATTTAAAATTCAATCCATTTAAAAAACATGTAGTCGAATAACATTCACATCTAAATATATTGTACATAACAGCATAGAATAAGTTGTATATAGCCTAATTTACTGTGTTTTACTATATTTGTTATGAGTGGAGGAACATAAAAGTTCCACTTCATCTTGCCCATCCAATGTTTTTCTTCTTTGTCGATGTATGTAAAACTTTCACTTTGTTTGCTCAAATAAAATAAAGAAATGAAAATGAAAAGAAGAACACTCACTGGTCCACCCTCATCACCAGGATGTCCTGGGCTTCCTGGTAATCCTGGACTACCCTAAAGTTAGGTTAGATCAATGAAATGTTAAAAAATGTTAGTTTTGCCTTAGAAAGCTAAATCAGGCTTAGAATAATATTTTGTTGTTCAATCAAGGGTACCTTAAACCCTGGCAGTCCAACTGCACCTCTGTCTCCTCTGTTTCCAGTACATTTGCATGGAACTCCACAGCACTCTCTCTCTGCGATATTGTCCTAAGTAGAAAAAATATATATATTTTCAAGAAATTTCTAAGAACGTTTATCCTCCAGAAAAGATCTTGGTAGGTGTACTCACCAGGTCCTCCAGAAGTTCATAGTCCAAGTCCATGACATTGAGTTTTAATGGTCTTGTGTACCTAAAGCCACGACCAAATTCCAAGAGCAAAGCCTCCTCAAACCGTTCCACTCGTTCCAGCCCAACCATAATGAAGCTGTTCACTCCTGTTTTAGAGGTTGTTGAGCAACATTCTTATGTTAAAAAAACATCTGAAACTGACGTAGCAGAAAATAACAGATGCTTGATGGGTATCAATCTCCTGTGAGATCTCTGTACCTGACTGACGAAGCTCTTCAACTCGTCTTTTAATTTCAGCATATGGAGCATCAAGGCCATCAGTCAGATGAATGATAACCTTTAGGTTCAAAGCGGAAACAATAATTAGTTTATGATTTTCAAACAGTGCTACGAGTCGTTTCTAATTGTTTGAGTAACCAACCTTGATAGTGTCGGCTTGTCTGACTTTGAACCGGTTATTGTAGGCTTGGATAGTTTGAGCATTCAGGATGAAGGGGCCCCGACTCCGCAGGCCTCTGAAGGCCTCAAACAGCTCATCAGGGTTTTCCTTGAAGTCGAGCTGGACAGGTCTAGAGCCAGAATCCAAGGCCAGCATGCCTACCTGGATAGAGGGGTTCTGCCCTCCTGAACAACTGATCGGAGCCATTTTGGAAATTCTTTGCAGAATAGCGTTCATCTTGCTCTGAAGGTTATTTTGAGTGCTGAAGATGTTCTGGCCAGACACATCAAAGCCAACCAACACCTCAACATTGCAGGCTGTAAAACAGCATTTTTTGTAGTTTAGATATTTTGATGAACACCAGATTATCAAAAACATTTAAATTCTAATCTAAAACAGCAAATTTTAGGTTTATTAGCTCAATGATAAAGGCAGTTATGAAAACCAGAAGATATTCCTCTTACGTTTAGCCTCTTGCTGAGAATCAACACAAAGCTTCCCCTTCACTTCATCGTCCAAAGCCTCCAGGATTTGTTCGTTGAGCTCTGATAGCTCTGGGTAAGTCTGTGCTCGGGCCACGGTGGATGATTGACTTGCAAGGTTTTCCAACTCATCTTGAATGTTTCCCACTCCTACAGCAAAGATCCTCACCCCTTTGCGCTTCAAACCCAGGGCTGCTGTCTTCCCATCATCGACTGACTGACCTCCCGTGACAAGCATGAGGATCTGAGGAGTGCCTTCATCTTCCCTACTCCCTTTCTGCTTGGTAAAATGGACATCTTGTACGTGGCGTATGGCGTTACCAGTTCGGATTCCGCGTCCACCTTCGTATTCTAACCTGCTGATAGCTTCTATGATATCATCCCTGTTGCTGTAGGTGTTGAGGTAAAAGGCGTCATTCACATCTGTGGCATACTGTGCAAGGCCAATTCGTAGGTTGTCTCGTTCGGTGAAGAACAGATCGATCAGATTCACAATAAAGTTCCTGACTTCATTGAAGTTCTTTTGGCCCAGGTTGATGGAGCCGTCCACCAGGAATACTATGTCGGCCTTTTTGGACTGAGGCAGACCTTCGGCTAAAAAGGAAATAAATATATGGCAAAAAATGTGTCAGAACAGATAAAGATCTTAGACCACAACTAGAATTTGAGGGAAAATAGAGAATGCATCTACATCTTTGTTCTTGTCATTTGAATTTCTGTCTGTTGCAACACAAAAACTAGAACTCCAGCAGATATTTATAATGAAATTCTTGTGTTAATGTCTCTATTGGTTTAAGTTTATTTCCTAGCTATCTTCTCACTTTTGACGACATACAAAACTAGAAATGTCCAGAATAACAAAAGATACTAATGTGTTCAGAAATGGTATTATATTCAAACAATGGGTTATTTCATTAACAAGAGATAATAAAGCTTGTTTTGTTGTGATAAAGTGTAATTATGTCTGTATCTTAAAGCAGTGAAGTTTGTTTGTTTTTTGCTAAAACAACGTTGACTTTTTGAGATCACATAAATGCAGCAGTGGAGCATCTTCACCAGAAATTAGGACAGTAATTCTGGAGAGAGATTCAAGCTCCAGCTCCCATTATGGGCATTGTAAGGAAGATTCGTAGACACACTTCCACTAATCCACAAATAACGGAGCTAACATTTAACTTAGCACACTTAGCTTCTCTTAAAATGCTGTTTTGGCTATGTTGTAAACTTTCAGTTGAATAAAGTTCAACATCTGTGTTGAAATTTTGGTTATCAACTGTTAAGAATCTTTCAAGTAGTTACATATTTATATTCATGCTGTTATTCTGAAGTATGTTTATACAGCAGTTTCATTTCATCTTCTCACCTTCTCCACCTGTCATGCGGTGCAGCAAATAAAGTTTATTTTTTACCCAGAATGCATTGCTGTAGAACATCTATTGATGTCCTGTGTGCTATCTGACTGAAGCTCTAACATGGTCAATTAGGAAAAATCAGCAACAGTTAGTAAAACTCAAGAACTATAAAACTGAAAACATGAGTGAAAGGTTTGTTCCAGAGATTCACTTCTTGAAGCGTAAACCAGATAGGTGTGTCATTACAAATTTGACCCTGTTGAAGGTGAAATAGCACAGGTTGTTTTATTGACAGATGGTGGGTATCAACTTGATTAAATTTAGCGCTTTAGCATTAGCTCCCATTTAATACTGTGTTAGTGTAGCACTCTAACATTAGCTTCTGCCAAATACCATGTTGGTCCAGTGCTTTAGCATTAACTTCCTCTAAATACCATGTTGGTGTAGTGCTTTATCTATTTATTTTTTAATCGGATCCTGTTTGGCAGTGTGGCATTCAGAATTATTGTATGGCCCAACAGACTTGCTTTCACAAGCGGAGCAGTACGACTTTTGCTGTTATGTTCCATTTGATATGAAACTTTATTACTTTGTGTTTATTTCAAATGTAATGGACATAAAGACAAAAAAGGGGAACGGACAGGGAGAAAGGAAAAGGTTTAAAAGGAAAGACAGAAAAACAAAACCGAGAATCCGCAACAAACACCTGAATCTCAACACCTGTGTGTGAATGGTAAATGGCCTGTACTTGTATTGCACTTTATCAAGTCCAGAGGACCCCAAAGCACATCATTCACCTATTCACGTGCTGATGGTTGCAAGCTACTGGATTATAGCCACAGCTGCCCTGGGGCAGTCTGATAGAGGTGAGGCTGCCATGCACTGGCACCACCAGTCCCTCTGACCACCACCAGCAGGCAAGGTGGGTGAATTGTCTTGACCAAGGACACGACAGAGGCAGATGGAGCAAGGATTGAACCAGCAACACCCTGATTGCGGGGCGAATTCCTACTACCGTCGCCAGTATCGTCACAAGTGTCCTTGAGTCTACAAGGTTTTTCCATACGAATGTTCGATAGTGGGTGTGGGGGTCCACAAACCCACCACCCAGGACATGAGGATGACACAAGGAAGACCGGAGCCACAGACACCCAGTGGTGCCCCCAAGCACGGAGCCCTGGGAGCCCCCTTCAGGGACAACCGGATCCCCCACCCAGAGAACAGCAGAGGAAGGCCCCGGGTGACCACCCCCCCAGCAGCCACAATGCAGAAGCACCAGGGGGCTGCAGTGACAAGCCCACAGGCTCTGCCGGAAACCTGCTACGCCGGAGCAGATTTGGCCATGGACAAAGAAACCCATGCCCTGAGGGCACACCATCCCCCAACAGAGGCCCGACCAAGCCAGGGCACCCAGGCCCTGGCAAGCAGCCACCAGGGTGAGCTGGCACATACCCCTCTAAAGGGATACCCTCCACCAGCACACAAAGATCGAACATGCACCCCCAAACACTGGCAAGGCAACAGCTCTGCACGAGACTACCTCAGCCCTGTACGCAAATACAACCAAGCAGAAACCACTGAGCAGATGCCACCAAGCCACGCAACCACTCTGAGCAACCCCCCACCCCCGGCCCAACCCCAGGACTGGATCATCCCCCCCCCTCCAAGCATTCCCAGCAGGAGGCCCGCACTTGGGGCCAACAGCCCCTACCATGTCCCCTCAACCACATAAACAAACCCTTGTCACCATCACTGCAATGTTAGCCCAGGGACAACTGCCACCAACCCCATCACTGCCACTCAACCAGCCAAAACGTCAGTGACATCCCTCCCATGGAGTGACAAGCAGGGCAGGAATCCAAGTCACCTGGCCAATGCCAGCAACCCCAGGCCGCCCATGAAACAACACAGGTACCCGCACCAGCCAGGAACCTGCATCCAAGCCAACCCACTGCTCCAGCCCAAGTACAACCCACCAGCCACCCCCACAAGGTGCACTCCACTGCCCCACCCAACCAGGCCAGCCCCAGGCCAGGGGGCAGAGCAGCAGGAAGAAGCAACAGAGGAAGGTTGGTCCAGTGCACAAAAGACTGTGCACCCCACCAATACCACACCACAGACCCGGAGGCATCCAAGCATGCTGGCAGTGCACCCACAGAGCACACCACCATCGCAAACGCCATAACAAGCTGATAGGCCATCCCTCCACCAAATAAAGCCACACCCCCGATCACCACCACACATCCCAATGGCCAGGCACACAACCCCAGCTGACCACCTGGCGGCCAGGTGAGCTGAACAATCCTGGGATAAACAGAGCGCCAGCCCTGCCTGCAACCGCTCCCCAAGGTCCCAAGCCCATCCACAACCCACACTCCAGCCAGATGGCCTGCTCCTCATGCCGATCACCAACCTCAAATGGCAAACAGACAATGCAGGTGTAAAACGACCATACGCCTTCCTCTGCCCACTCTTATATGGTGTTGATGTATGTTGTTATATAGTGCATTTAAAATGGGGGAGATGGGACAGTGGCTGACACAGATGCCCCACCTTGCCAGAGGATTAGGTGGTGCCAACTCACCCCGTAACCCATGCCCAGAACCCCAAATGTCTACATGCAACATTTGGGAGTGAGCACAGGCACCAGAGGTGAGACTGATTAAACAGCTCACCCCCTGCATGGTATTGCGTGTGCCCCCCCCACCCCCCGCACCCTAGATATGATTGTCATGTACACTTTTCACAAGTGTACACTTATTTTGTTCTGCACAGAAGTTGAAATAGAACATTCTTAGAAATAGTTATTCCTAAATAAATTCTTTATTTGAATGTCTCTTGATTGATAAATAACTTATCTTAAGATAATCAAATTTATTTACGCAGCTCTAATGCAAAACAAATGTCATCTCAAGAAAAACAAACAATTATTTCCAAACACACAGAATTCAAACCAATATAATCCAGTGATCGGGTAAGAATTAAATCCAGTGACACAGTTTAGTATGACTGACACAGTTTAATATGACTCTAAACACAAGACAATTAAGATTACAAAGCCAGTTGGTCAAATGTTATTAATCTTACCTGCCAAGTTATATAATAAAGTTGGGGCCCAGGCTGCCATTAGGTCACAGAAATAGAGGACCCTCCCCGCACCACAGTGGTGCACCTGTACCCCAAGGTCCTACAGGAATGGGGAGGAAAGGACTGGGGGACAAATTGCCCTCCCCGGGAACCAGCTCCCCTTCTGACCCCAATAGGCACCCCCGTTTTCTGAGACCCACCAGGGGAGGGAGGCTTGATGCATTCACCTGAGTGCAGGTGGCAGCAGCACCATTGGGGACCAAAGCCATGAACAGGCACAGAGCCCTGAGAACCGGGGGACATCGCAACCCCCAACCCCTAGTCCAACACCCAGCCCCCCGGGCAAAGAAACCACAGAACCCCTACAAGATAAACAGCCAGGAGTGCCCACACAGCCACAGACAATGCACCGCAGCGACCAAGAGCACACCCCCACCCCAACGAAGGAACTAACCAGTCCACCCAGTGCCTTTGCAGTATACCATGCAAAGGCAAAGGATGGCGCATGTGCAACATGCCCAGACACCAACGTTGCAGAATCACCAGAGCGACAGCCCCCGATCCACCCCAACCCCCCCAACCCCCAGCCAAGCACTAGACCGCGGCCACAACTAGGCAAGCAGAACAATGAAACACACTCCATACCATCATCAAAGCAGCCAACAAGTCCCACCAGACCCAAAACTGCGGACCAACCCAAATGCAAGCACCCTGCCAATGCAGGCACATCCACCCCCCATAGACAAACTGAGATTACCACGGTGATCTGAGATCATCATGGTGTAGTGCTTTAGCATTAGCTTCTGCTATGTACCATGTTGGTGTAGCACTGTAGCATTAGCTTCTGTTAAATGTTTAGAATCATAAACTGTCACTAAGTTTAATTCTTACCAGATGACTGAATTATATTGGTTTGAATTCTATGTGATTGAAAATAATTGTTTTTCTTGAGATGACATTTGTTTTGCATAAGGGCTATGTAAAAAAATTCGACTATATTAAGATAATTCATTTATCAGTCAAGAGACAGTCAAATAAAGAATTTATTTCCAAATAATTATTTCCAATAATGTTCTGTTTCAGCTTCTGTGCAGAATAAAATAAGTGTACATTTGTGAAAATCTACATCTTTATGAACAGGATTTGACTTGCTGTACTTTTCTGAAGTTTTACTCGCTTCCAAAATACTTATGTACACCTGGCTATTATCCATTTTTGTTGAGTTTTTTCTATTTCTAGGACACTTTTTTGGTTATATTTTACCCTCAAATGAGTCTAACCCAAGTACTGAAAAATCTCAAATGATGTCACATACTTCCCTTTTATAGTCAAGTGCACATATTAAGTAAAAATATTTTGATATTTTCATGACTTACTTGGAAAATCAATATTGCTGAAAACATCCACTGGGGTCCCACTCAGTCTGGAAATAACCTTTTCCTTTGCTGTTGGTAAGTTGGGGAAAGTAGGTACTGTAACAACATCTTCTGAGGATGTGGCAATTTGACTTAGCTGAGTTCTGTCAGCGGTCCCAGTACCAACACCAATGCAGTTCACCCGCTTGTTCTTTAGCAGTGGTCCAGAGATAGAAACTGGTTGGGTGGATGGTCCCCCTGTGAGAACCACAAGATGCTGGGAGGCGTCAGACAGACGAACGCCTGCTGATGGTTTTACCTCGTTCTCTAAGACGTGATCAATGGCATTGGCCAGCTGTGAGGAGCGCCCACCCATCTGACGAAGGCGTTTGACAGCAGATAGCACAGCTTGTTTATTGTTGTGTGTATTGAGTGAAAACTCTGTTTTAGCACTGTCTGCATACTGGACAACAGCAACACGGACTTTATCAGGCTGCACATCAAGTTGTTGGACAATGCTGACGATAAAGTCCCGAATATGGGCAATCCCATTGGGACCTGTGGTGTCAGAGCCATCAATGAGGAAGATGATATCCTTCTTCCCAAGTTCTAGGGTGGCTGCAATATAAACATAAAAATGTGGGAATAGCAAAATGTAAATTAATTCTAGCAGGTTACCTCTAATAGTGCATTCAAACCGAACACAATTTGAGCATCAGGGGCGACTGTTTACATGCAAAGTCTATGTGGACATGTGTTTAGGGAATGTTGAGAAGTCTCATGGTGCGTCTTGCGTGTTGAGCATTGCATGTTTTGAAGTGTTTGGCTCTGCTTGTTTTCAGATCAGACAGCATGTCCAACGCAACAGACACTAGAGTTGGAAAATCGGAACATTTGCATCTGGATGCAGAATGTCAACCAATAAGAGAAACTCCGCTATGTGACATAGTGCCACATTTTCTGACAGGATGGAAGAGCCGGGAAGTCGCATCACACAAAGATGACAATAGAGGACAAACTCATGGTCTCTGTTTGTGTCCGTCTTGTTAACTACGACCAGTCAAGCAGGTTGTGAAACTGGGCTCAGGTGAGATGAAAATAGCGCTGAAAGTGACCCTGGTCAGCATGCAGCTCCTGGAGTAGGTGGTGAAACTCACCAAACTCAGAGCTCCTCTGAATTATCTGGTGGATCCAGACAGCGCAGAGGCGTCCGACCACCACATTCTCTTGCTTTCAGTAAATAAAGTCAAGCCATTCTCAATTTCATTCGCCATTGTACAAAGAGACTGGCAGGGGAAAACAACCACAAGTCAAGAGGCTCCTCCCAACATGCGTCTTTCTACACTTTCTTCTACACTCAGACGCATGTATAGAGCGATTTAGATACTCTATATCTGACTTCAAAGTTAACAAGCGTCCAACTTGAGGCATTGGATGCCTTTTTGATGTGCAAAAAACATTCGGTCTGAATGCACAATCAAAGTAAATTTAAAAATAACCTTTCTTACCAATGTCCACTGTTGGAATATAACTGTTGATGATATCAGCGGTGGATATTGTTTGGACTGAATTCATGAGTTGTGGTTCCACTCTTGATAGTTGCTGGAAACTGTCAACTGAGTACACAAGCTCTGGTTTTAGGGAAATCTGTCTCAGTTCATTTAGATCTGCATTTCTTGAACCAATGGCAACAGGTGCAACCTGATTTCTCTTCAGCTGGTCGGCTTGTGTGGACACATCATCTGAAGACCTGCCGCCTGTCACCAGAATGAGGAACTGAGGCACGCCTTCCTCAACACGGCTTCCTGCAGATCTCTGGTAGATGTTCCTGGCAACCCAATCAAGAGCGCGGCCTGTGTTGAGGCGATTTCCACCCAAGCTTCTGAGTTTCACCACAGCCTGACGAACTTCACTTTTCGTGGAGTGTTCGTTGAGGAGGAATTCTGGCTTCGGATCATCGCTGTACTGCACCACCGAAACTCTAACCCGATCGAGTCCTACATCCAGCCGGTCCACAACTCTTCTTATCATCTCACGAATGGATGGGAACTCACTACGTGTTGCAGAAGTGCCATCAATGAGAAAGACAACATCCCTCTTATCTCCGGTTGCTGGTGGTGGGGTGATTACTGTCAAAATACAATCAAGGAACAATGATTTTTTTCAATACTTCCTTAGAGATAGAAGTAAAAAGCTAAAATATGTAATGTGTAGAAACACTAATCTATGCCAACAATGTACAGATCAGTAAAGAATTGACTTGGCCTTTAAGGTATTTGAACTTGTGTAGACCAAATGAATGAAACAAGTTAAATTATTTAGTTTTGATCTTTGTAGGAAACAAAGTTGTTTCTATGTTTTCAAATTTCTGTACCTTAAAATAGTTTACCACTATGAAAGAATTAAGCTGAATTTCCAGCAAGGTTTGTTGCCATTGCCAAATGATGTTTTGTTTTGACTTTTTGACACTTGAGAGGTGCTCAAGCTAAAGACCTATGTTTAAAGCAATACCAACAATAAATGGCAATCTTAAGGGTGGAAAACTATATTTTTATGGATTATTATCAGCGTTATAGCCAAACCAAATACACTAAATCATCTGCAGCTATTTTAACTGTGGATTTGTTAGTTTTTTCCAGGTTAGGAACAGGAAAACCTTTCAGATTATTCAGGACCAGGAAGTTCTGGCAGTGATGTTTTAAACTTCGAAGGCTGGTTTAAGAGACTTTGAGATGTTTAAAGAGGCTGCAAAGAACCACTAAACCGCAGGACATCGTCCTATCCTTTGGGTTTTTTCTGGTATGCCTCAGTATGAGGAAACCCTGAACAAGATCCACGTGTGCCAAAGTGGGATATCTGAGTTTTGATTCTCACTCTGTTATTTGTCTACTAACGATCGTTATCTTTGTCGAAATTTGGAGGGAAATGGTTGAGTGGTTCTCCTTTAGAGATGGTCTAATAGTTTGATGATATTTCAGTATAAGGATGTTTCAGTACTGTTCTACGAGTACGAAAGCTTGTTGTAATCCTGGTATAGAAAGTAATAAGTAAGTTAGCGTTATTAATATAGCATCATTCACAGGTCAAAAACTACAAAGGGCTTCACAGAAAACAGGATTAAGACAATTTACCTTCATAAGTTGGGAACAAAGGCCTCAACCTTGCAATATCCTCATCTGATAACTCTGTAAGTGTGTTGATGAGGTTTTCTTGGACAGTGTACAAGCCAGGAAGGTCATCAACAATGAAAGAGTAATTTGGGACATATGATACCACTCGCAGCTCTGTGGGGTTGATCTCCCTTGTGCCAATGCTGAATGAGATGACTCCAGATTGCTTGAGGGAAGAGGCTTGACGGGTGAAGTCATCTGTTGAAGGCCTACTGGACACTACGATAGCAAACTGCAGCACACCTTCTTGCTTCCTGCTGCCTCGTGTTGGTATCATGACGTTCTGACTGAGAAACTGCAAGGCTTGGCCAAGGTTCTGCTGTCTTCCTCCAAGCTGTCTCATTTCCCTGATGCCATTTAGGACACCTTCTTTTGTTGTGTAGGTATTGAGATGTATGTCAGCCTGGGCAGAGTCACCATACTGGACCACACCAATTCGGATCTTGTTTTCACCCACGTTGAGACTCTCCACCACCCTTCGAATGAACTCCTGGATGATAACAAATTCTCGTCCAACACCATCCGATCCATCAACAAGGAAGACGATGTCTTTCCGAGGGCCTTGCGACTCCGCTGTAAGAAACAAAAAGGAAAATGATTATGTTATAATTGACATTCAAAATGATCTTAACCCAGTGAGCGAAAGACTTGATTTCAATGGTGTGGACCTCATTTAGACATAACTTAATACTGCAGGGCCTGACCTGGGCCAGTCCAGCCACAATCGGCCCAGCCCTGTTGTACTCCAGCCCTGGTTGTGTTTGTATTGAGCAGATTGCTGTCTCAAAAGTGAGAGGGGATCAAGGACATCTCCCCAGAGATTGGAAAGGAATTACTTCAGCTTTACTTTTTAACTCAATCCATACAAAAAAAAATTAATTTGAGCAGGGGTTCCCTTAGCAGAAGACTTTCTGTCTTTGAATGTTTTTTTAAAATGGTGACTAAAAAAATCTGAAGGGCTCCATCATTTTGACTGATTACAATTCACACACTACCACTTGGTGCAGACGTGTGTGTGTACATCGTGGAGGTAACTAAATTAAAAACAGAAAAAAATTCCCATTTGAGCATCATCTCTGACCTTGACACTGAACTAAATGGATCTTTTTTTTTTTACCGTGTCCGACACAAGAACATGAACCAAGGACACAAACTAAATGGATCTAGTTACAGTGTGTGGAAGAGTTATGAACACGATGCTTTGGAGTGCCTCTGGTACAGAAGCACCCTCTGCGGGATTTCCATCCACTGCTCCTCGTTCAGTCTTACCAACTTCTGATCACTTCAGCTGGCGAAATGTGCAAGCGGTGCTTGTAATTCTAGTCTCCAGGGCAGAAGCAGAGTGCCCTGAGACATTTGATTATGCACCCGCAAGGGAACCATTCATGTCCATGTTCATAACTTAAGTGTAATTGTTTGATTTCATTGTTTATATGTAGTTACTGACCGTGGTCAATAACTACATAATCAATGGTCAGTGGTTTTAGTCACTGCAGAGAAAAAGCTACATATATTAATATGCTTGATGTGTGATGGCACCATGTGGATTTTCCATTCAGCTTGTTGTAGTAATAATTAAATAATAATTAAACCAAATGAAAATTAAATGCAATTTATTATGTCATTATTATCATTTAAAAATTCTGTAAAAATAGATCATAGTGAGATTTTATTGAAGCCATGATTAAAAAATGACGAACATCGAGAAAATCTTGTGCAACCTCTGAAAAAATCTGAAAGATGACTTGCGTCTATACCCGCCATCTTCGGAACTGAACCAATAAATGACTGACTTCAAACCAGCCTAGTCTGGTGGGGAAAATTGGAACCAGAGCTCTCAGAGTTCCAGGGAGGAGGATGGGATTGAGCTCTTAGTACTAATGCGAAGATGCCGGACCGGGATGGAACCTAGACTCTGCAGTGCAAAAGAGCCAAGTAATATATGGAGTATGGATTTAGGTCCTATTTCTGATTTATCATCACGTTCACACAATAGCTGGAAAAAGCCTGTTTAAATTCTTGTACCAACCAAAGAAGCTCACGAGACAGGCTGAAACTGTGGGTCTGGCTCTCTAATTGCATGTGCAGTTTTTACCATTTTCGCAAGAAAACTTGTGTACCTTTTTTGGAGTCTTTTATGGTCAAGCCCTGTGTGGGCAATGGTAAATTAGTGCAGACAAGAAAGAGATGTAATTTAGATTAAAAATTTTTGCTTACGCTAAAGGATATGATGTGTGGTCAAAAAGGTGTGTTTTAAGTTGTTAATTTTCTTTCATAAAAAAAATGTGATTCACAACGGTGAAGGTAAACTCCAATGAATAAAGGTAGTGTCTTCCTGCTGGCACAAGTAACATATTTTAAGACTGTTGCTTTTGGAGTTTGGCTAGGCTAAATATCCAAGGATCCACTCCAAAGCGCATTCTACAAAACAATGTGAGATAGAATATGTCACATGCTTACCCACAGCCTCCACGGAGGCCTGAAGCTGCTGTTGGACACTGGGAAGGTCAGTGAATTCCGACACAGACAGAGCATAAGTGGGATCGTGGGATACTTTCTGCAATTCTCTGCTGTCAGAGCCTCTGCTTCCAATTGCAAAGATCAAGACACCCATCTGTTTGAGAGCAGCGACTGCTGCGTCAACGCTGTCGAAAGATTTTCCACCACTTAGCAATATCAGGACCTGCGGAACTCCTTCCGGCTGCCTGCTTCCGGCAGAGGCAGTGAAAACGTTATCCCTCACGTACTGGAGAGCTGCTCCAGTGTTGAGGGGTCTTCCGCCTTGGTGCCTCAAACCCTTGACGGCATCAAGCACCTGGCCTTTTGTGGCGTACGTGTTCAAATAGAACTGGACAGCTGCATCCCTGCTGTACTGAACCACCGAGACACGGTCTTTGTTGTCATCCACACTGAGTGTCTCCGCTACTCTTTGGACAAAGTCTCGCATTGCTGGGAAGCCAGTTCTAGTGCCATCAGATCCATCCAGCAAGAACACCACATCCCTTCCTCCTGGCCGCTGTCTGACCACTAGGGAACATAAGATTTGAGACAATCTGAGGTTGAAGTAGCAAATTCTTCCCCTATGGAAGTCGGATAACAAAAGCTAACCTCCGACTACGAAGGTTAGTCTGTTGCTGTTGGTGCAAGCAACGTACTTTCAGACTGTCGCTTTCGGAGCTGGGCTGGGTGAAATATGCACGGACCCACTCCAAAGCGCATTCTATAAAACATTGTGAGGTAGAACATGTCACATTCTTACCCGTCACTGTTGGTGGCAAAGGCGTGACCCTTGCTAGCGCTGTGCCCATGACAGAGGAGAGCTGTGCTTGGACGCCAGGGAGGTCGGTGAACTCAGAGACTGATAGAGCATAAGAAGGCTCATATGATAACTTCTGCAGCTCTCTACTGTCAGAGGTCCTTGTTCCAATACCAATCACGAAGACGCCCTGCTGCTTGAGAGCAGAGGCTGGGGCGTCCACATTGTCAAAAGACCTTCCCCCAGTTAGCAGGACCAGCATTTGTGGGACACCTTGCAGATGTCTGCTTCCCGAGGAGGCTGTAAACACATTGCCCCTGACGTACTGGAGGGCTGCCCCGGTGTTGAGGGGTCTTCCTCCTCTGTGTCTAAGCCCTCTGACCGCATCCACAATATCCTCTCTTGTATTGTACGTGTTTAGATCGAAATGGACTTCAGCTTCTCTGCTGAACTGGACCACGGAGACACGGTCTTTGTTTTCTCCCACATTGAGTTTTTCCACCACTTTTTCTACAAAATCCCGCATGGCGGGGAAGCCGTTCCTTGTGCCGTCAGAGCCATCGAGAAGGAATACGATATCCTTTTTGGCGGTTTCAACTGAGAAAAGAAGGGAAGGCAAAAGAGTGAAAACCTTCGATCAAACTTGCCTCACTGGGTAACGATCACCTAGAGCACTGTTCTGGAAGTGACGACTTGTGCTGAGCTATTCTGCGTTCATACAGAACCTAAACATGGCAGGAGTTACAACAAAAGGCAAAGTGGGACCTAAGCATATGTAACACCTAATTTCCATCCCTGCGTGTGTTTGAGTTGAGACAGGCAACTGCCGAGGCCACCATCAGAGCATGCTCGATAACATACCGGGTACAGTTGGGGACTCAGGCGTGACGTCAACGACCACAGCCTCCACGGAGGCCTGAAGCTGCTGTTGGACACTGGGAAGGTCAGTGAATTCCGACACAGACAGAGCATAAGTGGGATCGTGGGATACTTTCTGCAATTCTCTGCTGTCAGAGCCTCTGCTTCCAATTGCAAAGATCAAGACACCCATCTGTTTGAGAGCAGCGACTGCTGCGTCAACGCTGTCGAAAGATTTTCCACCACTTAGCAATATCAGGACCTGCGGAACTCCTTCCGGCTGCCTGCTTCCGGCAGAGGCAGTGAAAACGTTATCCCTCACGTACTGGAGAGCTGCTCCAGTGTTGAGGGGTCTTCCGCCTTGGTGCCTCAAACCCTTGACGGCATCAAGCACCTGGCCTTTTGTGGCGTACGTGTTCAAATAGAACTGGACAGCTGCATCCCTGCTGTACTGAACCACCGAGACACGGTCTTTGTTGTCATCCACACTGAGTGTCTCCGCTACTCTTTGGACAAAGTCTCGCATTGCTGGGAAGCCAGTTCTAGTGCCATCAGATCCATCCAGCAAGAACACCACATCCCTTCCTCCTGGCCGCTGTCTGACCACTAGGGAACATAAGATTTGAGACAATCTGAGGTTGAAGTAGCAAATTCTTCCCCTATGGAAGTCGGATAACAAAAGCTAACCTCCGACTACGAAGGTTAGTCTGTTGCTGTTGGTGCAAGCAACGTACTTTCAGACTGTCGCTTTCGGAGCTGGGCTGGGCGAAATATGCACGGACCCACTCCAAAGCGCATTCTACAAAACATTGTGAGGTAGAACATGTCACATTCTTACCCGTCACTGTTGGTGGCAAAGGCGTGACCCTTGCTAGCGCTGTGCCCATGACAGAGGAGAGCTGTGCTTGGACGCCAGGGAGGTCGGTGAACTCAGAGACTGATAGAGCATACGAAGGCTCATATGATAACTTCTGCAGTTCACTACTGTCAGAGGTCCTTGTTCCAATACCAATCACGAAGACGCCCTGCTGCTTGAGAGCAGAGGCTGGGGCGTCCACATTGTCAAAAGACCTTCCCCCAGTTAGCAGGACCAGCATTTGTGGGACACCTTGCAGATGTCTGCTTCCCGAGGAGGCTGTAAACACATTGCCCCTGACGTACTGGAGGGCTGCCCCGGTGTTGAGGGGTCTTCCTCCTCTGTGTCTAAGCCCTCTGACCGCATCCACAATATCCTCTCTTGTATTGTACGTGTTTAGATCGAAATGGACTTCAGCTTCTCTGCTGAACTGGACCACGGAGACACGGTCTTTGTTTTCTCCCACATTGAGTTTTTCCACCACTTTTTCTACAAAATCCCGCATGGCGGGGAAGCCGTTCCTTGTGCCGTCAGAGCCATCGAGAAGGAATACGATATCCTTTTTGGCGGTTTCAACTGAGAAAAGAAGGGAAGGCAAAAGAGTGAAAACCTTCGATCAAACTTGCCTCACTGGGTAACGATCACCTAGAGCACTGTTCTGGAAGTGACGACTTGTGCTGAGCTATTCTGCGTTCATACAGAAGCTAAACATGGCAGGAGTTACAACAAAAGGCAAAGTGCAACCTAAGCATATGTAACACCTAATTTCCATCCCTGCGTGTGTTTGAGTTGAGACAGGCAACTGCCGAGGCCACCATCAGAGCATGCTCGATAACATACCGGGTACAGTTGGGGACTCAGGCGTGACGTCAACGACCACAGCCTCCACGGAGGCCTGAAGCTGCTGTTGGACACTGGGAAGGTCAGTGAATTCCGACACAGACAGAGCATAAGTGGGATCGTGGGATACTTTCTGCAATTCTCTGCTGTCAGAGCCTCTGCTTCCAATTGCAAAGATCAAGACACCCATCTGTTTGAGAGCAGCGACTGCTGCGTCAACGCTGTCGAAAGATTTTCCACCACTTAGCAATATCAGGACCTGCGGAACTCCTTCCGGCTGCCTGCTTCCGGCAGAGGCAGTGAAAACGTTATCCCTCACGTACTGGAGAGCTGCTCCAGTGTTGAGGGGTCTTCCGCCTTGGTGCCTCAAACCCTTGACGGCATCAAGCACCTGGCCTTTTGTGGCGTACGTGTTCAAATAGAACTGGACAGCTGCATCCCTGCTGTACTGAACCACCGAGACACGGTCTTTGTTGTCATCCACACTGAGTGTCTCCGCTACTCTTTGGACAAAGTCTCGCATTGCTGGGAAGCCAGTTCTAGTGCCATCAGATCCATCCAGCAAGAACACCACATCCCTTCCTCCTGGCCGCTGTCTGACCACTAGGGAACATAAGATTTGAGACAATCTGAGGTTGAAGTAGCAAATTCTTCCCCTATGGAAGTCGGATAACAAAAGCTAACCTCCGACTACGAAGGTTAGTCTGTTGCTGTTGGTGCAAGCAACGTACTTTCAGACTGTCGCTTTCGGAGCTGGGCTGGGTGAAATATGCACGGACCCACTCCAAAGCGCATTCTATAAAACATTGTGAGGTAGAACATGTCACATTCTTACCCGTCACTGTTGGTGGCAAAGGCGTGACCCTTGCTAGCGCTGTGCCCATGACAGAGGAGAGCTGTGCTTGGACGCCAGGCAGGTCGGTGAACTCAGAGACTGATAGAGCATAAGAAGGCTCATATGATAACTTCTGCAGTTCACTACTGTCAGAGGTCCTTGTTCCAATACCAATAACGAAGACGCCCTGCTGCTTGAGAGCAGAGGCTGGGGCGTCCACATTGTCAAAAGACCTTCCCCCAGTTAGCAGGACCAGCATTTGTGGGACACCTTGCAGATGTCTGCTTCCCGAGGAGGCTGTAAACACATTGCCCCTGACGTACTGGAGGGCTGCCCCGGTGTTGAGGGGTCTTCCTCCTCTGTGTCTAAGCCCTCTGACCGCATCCACAATATCCTCTCTTGTATTGTACGTGTTTAGATCGAAATGGACTTCAGCTTCTCTGCTGAACTGGACCACGGAGACACGGTCTTTGTTTTCTCCCACATTGAGTTTTTCCACCACTTTTTCTACAAAATCCCGCATGGCGGGGAAGCCGTTCCTTGTGCCGTCAGAGCCATCGAGAAGGAATACGATATCCTTTTTGGCGGTTTCAACTGAGAAAAGAAGGGAAGGCAAAAGAGTGAAAACCTTCGATCAAACTTGCCTCACTGGGTAACGATCACCTAGAGCACTGTTCTGGAAGTGACGACTTGTGCTGAGCTATTCTGCGTTCATACAGAAGCTAAACATGGCAGGAGTTACAACAAAAGGCAAAGTGGGACCTAATGCATATGTAACACCTAATTTCCATCCCTGCGTGTGTTTGAGTTGAGACAGGCAACTGCCGAGGCCACCATCAGAGCATGCTCGATAACATACCGGGTACAGTTGGGGACTCAGGCGTGACGTCAACGACCACAGCCTCCACGGAGGCCTGAAGCTGCTGTTGGACACTGGGAAGGTCAGTGAATTCCGACACAGACAGAGCATAAGTGGGATCGTGGGATACTTTCTGCAATTCTCTGCTGTCAGAGCCTCTGCTTCCAATTGCAAAGATCAAGACACCCATCTGTTTGAGAGCAGCGACTGCTGCGTCAACGCTGTCGAAAGATTTTCCACCACTTAGCAATATCAGGACCTGCGGAACTCCTTCCGGCTGCCTGCTTCCGGCAGAGGCAGTGAAAACGTTATCCCTCACGTACTGGAGAGCTGCTCCAGTGTTGAGGGGTCTTCCGCCTTGGTGCCTCAAACCCTTGACGGCATCAAGCACCTGGCCTTTTGTGGCGTACGTGTTCAAATAGAACTGGACAGCTGCATCCCTGCTGTACTGAACCACCGAGACACGGTCTTTGTTGTCATCCACACTGAGTGTCTCCGCTACTCTTTGGACAAAGTCTCGCATTGCTGGGAAGCCAGTTCTAGTGCCATCAGATCCATCCAGCAAGAACACCACATCCCTTCCTCCTGGCCGCTGTCTGACCACTAGGGAACATAAGATTTGAGACAATCTGAGGTTGAAGTAGCAAATTCTTCCCCTATGGAAGTCGGATAACAAAAGCTAACCTCCGACTACGAAGGTTAGTCTGTTGCTGTTGGTGCAAGCAACGTACTTTCAGACTGTCGCTTTCGGAGCTGGGCTGGGCGAAATATGCACGGACCCACTCCAAAGCGCATTCTACAAAACATTGTGAGGTAGAACATGTCACATTCTTACCCGTCACTGTTGGTGGCAAAGGCGTGACCCTTGCTAGCGCTGTGCCCATGACAGAGGAGAGCTGTGCTTGGACGCCAGGGAGGTCGGTGAACTCAGAGACTGATAGAGCATACGAAGGCTCATATGATAACTTCTGCAGCTCTCTACTGTCAGAGGTCCTTGTTCCAATACCAATCACGAAGACGCCCTGCTGCTTGAGAGCAGAGGCTGGGGCGTCCACATTGTCAAAAGACCTTCCCCCAGTTAGCAGGACCAGCATTTGTGGGACACCTTGCAGATGTCTGCTTCCCGAGGAGGCTGTAAACACATTGCCCCTGACGTACTGGAGGGCTGCCCCGGTGTTGAGGGGTCTTCCTCCTCTGTGTCTAAGCCCTCTGACCGCATCCACAATATCCTCTCTTGTATTG
Source organism: Anableps anableps (assembly GCA_014839685.1). Taxonomy (NCBI): domain Eukaryota; kingdom Metazoa; phylum Chordata; class Actinopteri; order Cyprinodontiformes; family Anablepidae; genus Anableps; species Anableps anableps. The sequence goes on along the minus strand of CM026075.1, from coordinate 38,565,965 downwards.
TACGTGTTTAGATCGAAATGGACTTCAGCTTCTCTGCTGAACTGGACCACGGAGACACGGTCTTTGTTTTCTCCCACATTGAGTTTTTCCACCACTTTTTCTACAAAATCCCGCATGGCGGGGAAGCCGTTCCTTGTGCCGTCAGAGCCATCGAGAAGGAATACGATATCCTTTTTGGCGGTTTCAACTGAGAAAAGAAGGGAAGGCAAAAGAGTGAAAACCTTCGATCAAACTTGCCTCACTGGGTAACGATCACCTAGAGCACTGTTCTGGAAGTGACGACTTGTGCTGAGCTATTCTGCGTTCATACAGAAGCTAAACATGGCAGGAGTTACAACAAAAGGCAAAGTGGGACCTATGCATATGTAACACCTAATTTCCATCCCTGCGTGTGTTTGAGTTGAGACAGGCAACTGCCGAGGCCACCATCAGAGCATGCTCGATAACATACCGGGTACAGTTGGTGACTCAGGCGTGACGTCAACGACCACAGCCTCCACGGAGGCCTGAAGCTGCTGTTGGACACTGGGAAGGTCAGTGAATTCCGACACAGACAGAGCATAAGTGGGATCGTGGGATACTTTCTGCAATTCTCTGCTGTCAGAGCCTCTGCTTCCAATTGCAAAGATCAAGACACCCATCTGTTTGAGAGCAGCGACTGCTGCGTCAACGCTGTCGAAAGATTTTCCACCACTTAGCAATATCAGGACCTGCGGAACTCCTTCCGGCTGCCTGCTTCCGGCAGAGGCAGTGAAAACGTTATCCCTCACGTACTGGAGAGCTGCTCCAGTGTTGAGGGGTCTTCCGCCTTGGTGCCTCAAACCCTTGACGGCATCAAGCACCTGGCCTTTTGTGGCGTACGTGTTCAAATAGAACTGGACAGCTGCATCCCTGCTGTACTGAACCACCGAGACACGGTCTTTGTTGTCATCCACACTGAGTGTCTCCGCTACTCTTTGGACAAAGTCTCGCATTGCTGGGAAGCCAGTTCTAGTGCCATCAGATCCATCCAGCAAGAACACCACATCCCTTCCTCCTGGCCGCTGTCTGACCACTAGGGAACATAAGATTTGAGACAATCTGAGGTTGAAGTAGCAAATTCTTCCCCTATGGAAGTCGGATAACAAAAGCTAACCTCCGACTACGAAGGTTAGTCTGTTGCTGTTGGTGCAAGCAACGTACTTTCAGACTGTCGCTTTCGGAGCTGGGCTGGGCGAAATATGCACGGACCCACTCCAAAGCGCATTCTACAAAACATTGTGAGGTAGAACATGTCACATTCTTACCCGTCACTGTTGGTGGCAAAGGCGTGACCCTTGCTAGCGCTGTGCCCATGACAGAGGAGAGCTGTGCTTGGACGCCAGGGAGGTCGGTGAACTCAGAGACTGATAGAGCATAAGAAGGCTCATATGATAACTTCTGCAGTTCTACTACTGTCAGAGGTCCTTGTTCCAATACCAATAACGAAGACGCCCTGCTGCTTGAGAGCAGAGGCTGGGGCGTCCACATTGTCAAAAGACCTTCCCCCAGTTAGCAGGACCAGCATTTGTGGGACACCTTGCAGATGTCTGCTTCCCGAGGAGGCTGTAAACACATTGCCCCTGACGTACTGGAGGGCTGCCCCGGTGTTGAGGGGTCTTCCTCCTCTGTGTCTAAGCCCTCTGACCGCATCCACAATATCCTCTCTTGTATTGTACGTGTTTAGATCGAAATGGACTTCAGCTTCTCTGCTGAACTGGACCACGGAGACACGGTCTTTGTTTTCTCCCACATTGAGTTTTTCCACCACTTTTTCTACAAAATCCCGCATGGCGGGGAAGCCGTTCCTTGTGCCGTCAGAGCCATCGAGAAGGAATACGATATCCTTTTTGGCGGTTTCAACTGAGAAAAGAAGGGAAGGCAAAAGAGTGAAAACCTTCGATCAAACTTGCCTCACTGGGTAACGATCACCTAGAGCACTGTTCTGGAAGTGACGACTTGTGCTGAGCTATTCTGCGTTCATACAGAAGCTAAACATGGCAGGAGTTACAACAAAAGGCAAAGTGGGACCTATGCATATGTAACACCTAATTTCCATCCCTGCGTGTGTTTGAGTTGAGACAGGCAACTGCCGAGGCCACCATCAGAGCATGCTCGATAACATACCGGGTACAGTTGGTGACTCAGGCGTGACGTCAACAACCACAGCCTCCACGGAGGCCTGAAGCTGCTGTTGGACACTGGGAAGGTCAGTGAATTCCGACACAGACAGAGCATAAGTGGGATCGTGGGATACTTTCTGCAATTCTCTGCTGTCAGAGCCTCTGCTTCCAATTGCAAAGATCAAGACACCCATCTGTTTGAGAGCAGCGACTGCTGCGTCAACGCTGTCGAAAGATTTTCCACCACTTAGCAATATCAGGACCTGCGGAACTCCTTCCGGCTGCCTGCTTCCGGCAGAGGCAGTGAAAACGTTATCCCTCACGTACTGGAGAGCTGCTCCAGTGTTGAGGGGTCTTCCGCCTTGGTGCCTCAAACCCTTGACGGCATCAAGCACCTGGCCTTTTGTGGCGTACGTGTTCAAATAGAACTGGACAGCTGCATCCCTGCTGTACTGAACCACCGAGACACGGTCTTTGTTGTCATCCACACTGAGTGTCTCCGCTACTCTTTGGACAAAGTCTCGCATTGCTGGGAAGCCAGTTCTAGTGCCATCAGATCCATCCAGCAAGAACACCACATCCCTTCCTCCTGGCCGCTGTCTGACCACTAGGGAACATAAGATTTGAGACAATCTGAGGTTGAAGTAGCAAATTCTTCCCCTATGGAAGTCGGATAACAAAAGCTAACCTCCGACTACGAAGGTTAGTCTGTTGCTGTTGGTGCAAGCAACGTACTTTCAGACTGTCGCTTTCGGAGCTGGGCTGGGCGAAATATGCACGGACCCACTCCAAAGCGCATTCTACAAAACATTGTGAGGTAGAACATGTCACATTCTTACCCGTCACTGTTGGTGGCAAAGGCGTGACCCTTGCTAGCGCTGTGCCCATGACAGAGGAGAGCTGTGCTTGGACGCCAGGGAGGTCGGTGAACTCAGAGACTGATAGAGCATAAGAAGGCTCATATGATAACTTCTGCAGTTCACTACTGTCAGAGGTCCTTGTTCCAATACCAATCACGAAGACGCCCTGCTGCTTGAGAGCAGAGGCTGGGGCGTCCACATTGTCAAAAGACCTTCCCCCAGTTAGCAGGACCAGCATTTGTGGGACACCTTGCAGATGTCTGCTTCCCGAGGAGGCTGTAAACACATTGCCCCTGACGTACTGGAGGGCTGCCCCGGTGTTGAGGGGTCTTCCTCCTCTGTGTCTAAGCCCTCTGACCGCATCCACAATATCCTCTCTTGTATTGTACGTGTTTAGATCGAAATGGACTTCAGCTTCTCTGCTGAACTGGACCACGGAGACACGGTCTTTGTTTTCTCCCACATTGAGTTTTTCCACCACTTTTTCTACAAAATCCCGCATGGCGGGGAAGCCGTTCCTTGTGCCGTCAGAGCCATCGAGAAGGAATACGATATCCTTTTTGGCGGTTTCAACTGAGAAAAGAAGGGAAGGCAAAAGAGTGAAAACCTTCGATCAAACTTGCCTCACTGGGTAACGATCACCTAGAGCACTGTTCTGGAAGTGACGACTTGTGCTGAGCTATTCTGCGTTCATACAGAAGCTAAACATGGCAGGAGTTACAACAAAAGGCAAAGTGGGACCTAAGCATATGTAACACCTAATTTCCATCCCTGCGTGTGTTTGAGTTGAGACAGGCAACTGCCGAGGCCACCATCAGAGCATGCTCGATAACATACCGGGTACAGTTGGGGACTCAGGCGTGACGTCAACAACCACAGCCTCCACGGAGGCCTGAAGCTGCTGTTGGACACTGGGAAGGTCAGTGAATTCCGACACAGACAGAGCATAAGTGGGATCGTGGGACACTTTCTGCAATTCTCTGCTGTCAGAGCCTCTGCTTCCAATTGCAAAGATCAAGACACCCATCTGTTTGAGAGCAGCGACTGCTGCGTCAACGCTGTCGAAAGATTTTCCACCACTTAGCAATATCAGGACCTGCGGAACTCCTTCCGGCTGCCTGCTTCCGGCAGAGGCAGTGAAAACGTTATCCCTCACGTACTGGAGAGCTGCTCCAGTGTTGAGGGGTCTTCCGCCTTGGTGCCTCAAACCCTTGACGGCATCAAGCACCTGGCCTTTTGTGGCGTACGTGTTCAAATAGAACTGGACAGCTGCATCCCTGCTGTACTGAACCACCGAGACACGGTCTTTGTTGTCATCCACACTGAGTGTCTCCGCTACTCTTTGGACAAAGTCTCGCATTGCTGGGAAGCCAGTTCTAGTGCCATCAGATCCATCCAGCAAGAACACCACATCCCTTCCTCCTGGCCGCTGTCTGACCACTAGGGAACATAAGATTTGAGACAATCTGAGGTTGAAGTAGCAAATTCTTCCCCTATGGAAGTCGGATAACAAAAGCTAACCTCCGACTACGAAGGTTAGTCTGTTGCTGTTGGTGCAAGCAACGTACTTTCAGACTGTCGCTTTCGGAGCTGGGCTGGGCGAAATATGCACGGACCCACTCCAAAGCGCATTCTACAAAACATTGTGAGGTAGAACATGTCACATTCTTACCCGTCACTGTTGGTGGCAAAGGCGTGACCCTTGCTAGCGCTGTGCCCATGACAGAGGAGAGCTGTGCTTGGACGCCAGGGAGGTCGGTGAACTCAGAGACTGATAGAGCATAAGAAGGCTCATACGATAACTTCTGCAGTTCACTACTGTCAGAGGTCCTTGTTCCAATACCAATCACGAAGACGCCCTGCTGCTTGAGAGCAGAGGCTGGGGCGTCCACATTGTCAAAAGACCTTCCCCCAGTTAGCAGGACCAGCATTTGTGGGACACCTTGCAGATGTCTGCTTCCCGAGGAGGCTGTAAACACATTGCCCCTGACGTACTGGAGGGCTGCCCCGGTGTTGAGGGGTCTTCCTCCTCTGTGTCTAAGCCCTCTGACCGCATCCACAATATCCTCTCTTGTATTGTACGTGTTTAGATCGAAATGGACTTCAGCTTCTCTGCTGAACTGGACCACGGAGACACGGTCTTTGTTTTCTCCCACATTGAGTTTTTCCACCACTTTTTCTACAAAATCCCGCATGGCGGGGAAGCCGTTCCTTGTGCCGTCAGAGCCATCGAGAAGGAATACGATATCCTTTTTGGCGGTTTCAACTGAGAAAAGAAGGGAAGGCAAAAGAGTGAAAACCTTCGATCAAACTTGCCTCACTGGGTAACGATCACCTAGAGCACTGTTCTGGAAGTGACGACTTGTGCTGAGCTATTCTGCGTTCATACAGAACCTAAACATGGCAGGAGTTACAACAAAAGGCAAAGTGGGACCTATGCATATGTAACACCTAATTTCCATCCCTGCGTGTGTTTGAGTTGAGACAGGCAACTGCCGAGGCCACCATCAGAGCATGCTCGATAACATACCGGGTACAGTTGGGGACTCAGGCGTGACGTCAACGACCACAGCCTCCACGGAGGCCTGAAGCTGCTGTTGGACACTGGGAAGGTCAGTGAATTCCGACACAGACAGAGCATAAGTGGGATCGTGGGATACTTTCTGCAATTCTCTGCTGTCAGAGCCTCTGCTTCCAATTGCAAAGATCAAGACACCCATCTGTTTGAGAGCAACGACTGCTGCGTCAACGCTGTCGAAAGATTTTCCACCACTTAGCAATATCAGGACCTGCGGAACTCCTTCCGGCTGCCTGCTTCCGGCAGAGGCAGTGAAAACGTTATCCCTCACGTACTGGAGAGCTGCTCCAGTGTTGAGGGGTCTTCCGCCTTTGTGCCTCAAACCCTTGACGGCATCAAGCACCTGGCCTTTTGTGGCGTACGTGTTCAAATAGAACTGGACAGCTGCATCCCTGCTGTACTGAACCACCGAGACACGGTCTTTGTTGTCATCCACACTGAGTGTCTCCGCTACTTTTTGGACAAAGTCTCGCATTGCTGGGAAGCCAGTTCTAGTGCCATCAGATCCATCCAGCAAGAACACCACATCCCTTCCTCCTGGCCGCTGTCTGACCACTAGGGAACATAAGATTTGAGACAATCTGAGGTTGAAGTAGCAAATTCTTCCCCTATGGAAGTCGGATAATAAAAGCTAACCTCCGACTACGAAGGTTAGTCTGTTACTGTTGGTGCAAGCAACGTACTTTCAGACTGTCGCTTTCGGAGCTGGGCTGGGCGAAATATGCACGGACCCACTCCAAAGCGCATTCTACAAAACATTGTGAGGTAGAACATGTCACATTCTTACCCGTCACTGTTGGTGGCAAAGGCGTGACCCTTGCTAGCGCTGTGCCCATGACAGAGGAGAGCTGTGCTTGGACGCCAGGGAGGTCGGTGAACTCAGAGACTGATAGAGCATAAGAAGGCTCATATGATAACTTCTGCAGTTCACTACTGTCAGAGGTCCTTGTTCCAATACCAATCACGAAGACGCCCTGCTGCTTGAGAGCAGAGGCTGGGGCGTCCACATTGTCAAAAGACCTTCCCCCAGTTAGCAGGACCAGCATTTGTGGGACACCTTGCAGATGTCTGCTTCCCGAGGAGGCTGTAAACACATTGCCCCTGACGTACTGGAGGGCTGCCCCGGTGTTGAGGGGTCTTCCTCCTCTGTGTCTAAGCCCTCTGACCGCATCCACAATATCCTCTCTTGTATTGTACGTGTTTAGATCGAAATGGACTTCAGCTTCTCTGCTGAACTGGACCACGGAGACACGGTCTTTGTTTTCTCCCACATTGAGTTTTTCCACCACTTTTTCTACAAAATCCCGCATGGCGGGGAAGCCGTTCCTTGTGCCGTCAGAGCCATCGAGAAGGAATACGATATCCTTTTTGGCGGTTTCAACTGAGAAAAGAAGGGAAGGCAAAAGAGTGAAAACCTTCGATCAAACTTGCCTCACTGGGTAACGATCACCTAGAGCACTGTTCTGGAAGTGACGACTTGTGCTGAGCTATTCTGCGTTCATACAGAAGCTAAACATGGCAGGAGTTACAACAAAAGGCAAAGTGGGACCTATGCATATGTAACACCTAATTTCCATCCCTGCGTGTGTTTGAGTTGAGACAGGCAACTGCCGAGGCCACCATCAGAGCATGCTCGATAACATACCGGGTACAGTTGGGGACTCAGGCGTGACGTCAACGACCACAGCCTCCACGGAGGCCTGAAGCTGCTGTTGGACACTGGGAAGGTCAGTGAATTCCGACACAGACAGAGCATAAGTGGGATCGTGGGATACTTTCTGCAATTCTCTGCTGTCAGAGCCTCTGCTTCCAATTGCAAAGATCAAGACACCCATCTGTTTGAGAGCAGCGACTGCTGCGTCAACGCTGTCGAAAGATTTTCCACCACTTAGCAATATCAGGACCTGCGGAACTCCTTCCGGCTGCCTGCTTCCGGCAGAGGCAGTGAAAACGTTATCCCTCACGTACTGGAGAGCTGCTCCAGTGTTGAGGGGTCTTCCGCCTTTGTGCCTCAAACCCTTGACGGCATCAAGCACCTGGCCTTTTGTGGCGTACGTGTTCAAATAGAACTGGACAGCTGCATCCCTGCTGTACTGAACCACCGAGACACGGTCTTTGTTGTCATCCACACTGAGTGTCTCCGCTACTCTTTGGACAAAGTCTCGCATTGCTGGGAAGCCAGTTCTAGTGCCATCAGATCCATCCAGCAAGAACACCACATCCCTTCCTCCTGGCCGCTGTCTGACCACTAGGGAACATAAGATTTGAGACAATCTGAGGTTGAAGTAGCAAATTCTTCCCCTATGGAAGTCGGATAATAAAAGCTAACCTCCGACTACGAAGGTTAGTCTGTTACTGTTGGTGCAAGCAACGTACTTTCAGACTGTCGCTTTCGGAGCTGGGCTGGGCGAAATATGCACGGACCCACTCCAAAGCGCATTCTACAAAACATTGTGAGGTAGAACATGTCACATTCTTACCCGTCACTGTTGGTGGCAAAGGCGTGACCCTTGCTAGCGCTGTGCCCATGACAGAGGAGAGCTGTGCTTGGACGCCAGGGAGGTCGGTGAACTCAGAGACTGATAGAGCATAAGAAGGCTCATATGATAACTTCTGCAGTTCACTACTGTCAGAGGTCCTTGTTCCAATACCAATCACGAAGACGCCCTGCTGCTTGAGAGCAGAGGCTGGGGCGTCCACATTGTCAAAAGACCTTCCCCCAGTTAGCAGGACCAGCATTTGTGGGACACCTTGCAGATGTCTGCTTCCCGAGGAGGCTGTAAACACATTGCCCCTGACGTACTGGAGGGCTGCCCCGGTGTTGAGGGGTCTTCCTCCTCTGTGTCTAAGCCCTCTGACCGCATCCACAATATCCTCTCTTGTATTGTACGTGTTTAGATCGAAATGGACTTCAGCTTCTCTGCTGAACTGGACCACAGGAGACACGGTCTTTGTTTTCTCCCACATTGAGTTTTTCCACCACTTTTTCTACAAAATCCCGCATGGCGGGGAAGCCGTTCCTTGTGCCGTCAGAGCCATCGAGAAGGAACACGATATCCTTTTTGGCGGTTTCAACTGAGAAAAGAAGGGAAGGCAAAAGAGTGAAAACCTTCGATCAAACTTGCCTCACTGGGTAACGATCACCTAGAGCACTGTTCTGGAAGTGACGACATGTGCTGAGCTATTCTGCGTTCATACAGAAGCTAAACATGGCAGGAGTTACAACAAAAGGCAAAGTGGGACCTATGCATATGTAACACCTAATTTCCATCCCTGCGTGTGTTTGAGTTGAGACAGGCAACTGCCGAGGCCACCATCAGAGCATGCTCGATAACATACCGGGTACAGTTGGGGACTCAGGCGTGACGTCAACGACCACAGCCTCCACGGAGGCCTGAAGCTGCTGTTGGACACTGGGAAGGTCAGTGAATTCCGACACAGACAGAGCATAAGTGGGATCGTGGGATACTTTCTGCAATTCTCTGCTGTCAGAGCCTCTGCTTCCAATTGCAAAGATCAAGACACCCATCTGTTTGAGAGCAGCGACTGCTGCGTCAACGCTGTCGAAAGATTTTCCACCACTTAGCAATATCAGGACCTGCGGAACTCCTTCCGGCTGCCTGCTTCCGGCAGAGGCAGTGAAAACGTTATCCCTCACGTACTGGAGAGCTGCTCCAGTGTTGAGGGGTCTTCCGCCTTGGTGCCTCAAACCCTTGACGGCATCAAGCACCTGGCCTTTTGTGGCGTACGTGTTCAAATAGAACTGGACAGCTGCATCCCTGCTGTACTGAACCACCGAGACACGGTCTTTGTTGTCATCCACACTGAGTGTCTCCGCTACTCTTTGGACAAAGTCTCGCATTGCTGGGAAGCCAGTTCTAGTGCCATCAGATCCATCCAGCAAGAACACCACATCCCTTCCTCCTGGCCGCTGTCTGACCACTAGGGAACATAAGATTTGAGACAATCTGAGGTTGAAGTAGCAAATTCTTCCCCTATGGAAGTCGGATAATAAAAGCTAACCTCCGACTACGAAGGTTAGTCTGTTACTGTTGGTGCAAGCAACGTACTTTCAGACTGTCGCTTTCGGAGCTGGGCTGGGCGAAATATGCACGGACCCACTCCAAAGCGCATTCTACAAAACATTGTGAGGTAGAACATGTCACATTCTTACCCGTCACTGTTGGTGGCAAAGGCGTGACCCTTGCTAGCGCTGTGCCCATGACAGAGGAGAGCTGTGCTTGGACGCCAGGGAGGTCGGTGAACTCAGAGACTGATAGAGCATAAGAAGGCTCATATGATAACTTCTGCAGTTCACTACTGTCAGAGGTCCTTGTTCCAATACCAATCACGAAGACGCCCTGCTGCTTGAGAGCAGAGGCTGGGGCGTCCACATTGTCAAAAGACCTTCCCCCAGTTAGCAGGACCAGCATTTGTGGGACACCTTGCAGATGTCTGCTTCCCGAGGAGGCTGTAAACACATTGCCCCTGACGTACTGGAGGGCTGCCCCGGTGTTGAGGGGTCTTCCTCCTCTGTGTCTAAGCCCTCTGACCGCATCCACAATATCCTCTCTTGTATTGTACGTGTTTAGATCGAAATGGACTTCAGCTTCTCTGCTGAACTGGACCACGGAGACACGGTCTTTGTTTTCTCCCACATTGAGTTTTTCCACCACTTTTTCTACAAAATCCCGCATGGCGGGGAAGCCGTTCCTTGTGCCGTCAGAGCCATCGAGAAGGAATACGATATCCTTTTTGGCGGTTTCAACTGAGAAAAGAAGGGAAGGCAAAAGAGTGAAAACCTTCGATCAAACTTGCCTCACTGGGTAACGATCACCTAGAGCACTGTTCTGGAAGTGACGACTTGTGCTGAGCTATTCTGCGTTCATACAGAAGCTAAACATGGCAGGAGTTACAACAAAAGGCAAAGTGGGACCTATGCATATGTAACACCTAATTTCCATCCCTGCGTGTGTTTGAGTTGAGACAGGCAACTGCCGAGGCCACCATCAGAGCATGCTCGATAACATACCGGGTACAGTTGGGGACTCAGGCGTGACGTCAACGACCACAGCCTCCACGGAGGCCTGAAGCTGCTGTTGGACACTGGGAAGGTCAGTGAATTCCGACACAGACAGAGCATAAGTGGGATCGTGGGATACTTTCTGCAATTCTCTGCTGTCAGAGCCTCTGCTTCCAATTGCAAAGATCAAGACACCCATCTGTTTGAGAGCAGCGACTGCTGCGTCAATGCTGTCGAAAGATTTTCCACCACTTAGCAATATCAGGACCTGCGGAACTCCTTCCGGCTGCCTGCTTCCGGCAGAGGCAGTGAAAACGTTATCCCTCACGTACTGGAGAGCTGCTCCAGTGTTGAGGGGTCTTCCGCCTTGGTGCCTCAAACCCTTGACGGCATCAAGCACCTGGCCTTTTGTGGCGTACGTGTTCAAATAGAACTGGACAGCTGCATCCCTGCTGTACTGAACCACCGAGACACGGTCTTTGTTGTCATCCACACTGAGTGTCTCCGCTACTCTTTGGACAAAGTCTCGCATTGCTGGGAAGCCAGTTCTAGTGCCATCAGATCCATCCAGCAAGAACACCACATCCCTTCCTCCTGGCCGCTGTCTGACCACTAGGGAACATAAGATTTGAGACAATCTGAGGTTGAAGTAGCAAATTCTTCCCCTATGGAAGTCGGATAATAAAAGCTAACCTCCGACTACGAAGGTTAGTCTGTTACTGTTGGTGCAAGCAACGTACTTTCAGACTGTCGCTTTCGGAGCTGGGCTGGGCGAAATATGCACGGACCCACTCTCAGTGCAAGTGCAAAATTAGTTTTTTGTCCTTTTTTTTCTGCATATTTGTCCCACTTTAATTTTTCACAACATCAAATTATTGAGGAAATTATTCAAAGACGAAATAGGTAAACATAAAATTTAGTTTCTAAATGAATGTTTTCATTAATTAAGTGGAAAAAATTCAAAACTTCAAGTCCTTGTTTGAAAAGTGAATGTCCCTCAGCCTAACAACTGGTTGTTCCGCCCTATGCAGCAAATCGTTGATCATTTCTTTCAATTATTTTTTTTCACAGCGAAGGTGGAATTTTACCACTCATCTTAGCAGAATTATTTTAATTCAGAAACATTGGAAGGTTTTCCAGCATGAACGACCTCTTTAAGCTCATGCCATAGCATCTTAAAAGGTCTTAGTTCAGGACATTGATGAGGCCATTCTTATGTCTTCAGGTTTTTTTTCTTTAGCCTTTCATAATTGGACTTGCTGGTGTGTTTTTAAGTATTGTTCTGTTTCAACACCAAAGTTGGTTTCAGTTTCAGGTCACCAACAGATGGCTGACAAACAGATCTCCTTCAGTTTATTTTCGTCGACAGCAGAATTCATGGTTCCATTTATCACAGCGAGTCTTCCAGGTCCTTAAGCAGTAAAACAGCCCTAGATCATCACCTTGCCACTACCATACCTTACTGTTCGTATGATTTTTTTTCTTTCTGACATGCGATGTTACTTTTACTCCAGATGTAAGGGTACACACACCTTCAACTTTTTTCTCAGAAAGTTTTCCCAAAAAAGTCTTGAGGATCATCAAGATGTTTTCTGGAAAAATTGGTACGAACCTCAATGTTCTTTCTGCTCTGTAGAGGTTTTCGGCCAATTTTGCCCCCAGTCTCTCTTTCTGATAGTGGAGGAATGACCTCTGACCTGAACTGAGGACAAGTGAGGCCTGCAGTTCTATGGTTGTTGCTGTTGGGGCTTTTGTGATCTCTTGGATGACTCATCGCTGAGCTCTTGGGGTCATTTTCGTCGGCCCACTACTCCTGGGAAGTTTCACCACTTTTCTATGTTTTCTCCATGTTTTAGTAACAGCTCTTCTCACTGTGGTTCGCTCAAGTCCCAAAGATTTAGAAACAGCTTTTATCTTTTTTCAAACTGATAGATCTCAATTACTTTCTTTCTCGTTTGTTCGTGAATGTCTCTGGATTTCAGCATGATGTTCAGCTTTGGAGGATCTTCTGGTGTCCTTCGCCTTGTCAGGCAGGTCCTGTTTAAATGATGTCTTGATTGACAAAAGGTGTGGCAGTAATCAGGACTGGGTGTGGCTAGAGACAGTGAATTCTGGTGTGATAAACTACAGTTAAGTTATTCTTTACCAGAGGGTAGGGCAATCACTTTTTCACACAGGGGCATGTAGGTTTGGATTTTTTTCCCCTTAATAATAAATATCTTCATTTAAAAAATGCATTTTGTGTTTACTTCTGTTGTCTTTGACTAATATTTAAATTGGTTTGATGTTCTGAAACACTAACATGACATACAAAAATAGGAAATCAGAAAGGGGGGAAACACTTTTTCACTCCACTGTGTATCTATATGATTTTAAATATTCGCTCTTACCTTCTGTAGTTTCCTGACTCTTCATTCCACTAAGATGCCTCATCAAAAGTTGTTGAATACGAGGCAGATTTACAAAGTCAGGGACAGAGTAGGTGTAGTTTGAGTGAGATGAAATAGCCTGCATTTCAGCTGAATTTGACAGTCTTGATCCGATTGCAAATATGACAACCCCCCCACGTTTTAGTGCCGCTGCTGGCCCTCGTGGTGAATCTCTTGACCTCCCACCAGCCAATACAATAAGTATTTGCTTGGCATGCTCATTTTTTCGTCCACCAGCGTTTGACACAAAAACTTTATCCTTTACAAACTGTAGAGCTGCCCCAATATACTGAGGTCGGCCACCTTTTGGCTTAAGCCTTGCAATGTGCTGGAGAATATCATCTTTTCTGGCATACGTATCTAGACTGAAGCTGATTTCAGCATCATTGCTGTACTGCACAACAGCAACTTTATCTTGTTCTTGGTCTAGATCAAAATTTTGAATCAGGTTTGCAATGAATTCACGAATGGTGCTGAATCTAGTCCTTACGTCATCAGATCCGTCAATGAGGAATACAATATCTCTTTTCATTGTGGAACTTGAACCTAAGAATGTGAATAATCAGATACATTTTGGTAGTGCTGCTGAACAACCAAGTTGACTATCACCAAATATGGTCAATACAGTTAAATGTTCTGTCTTTTAAGTGAGAGAAATTTTTTCACTTACCAACATTTGGGCTTATAGAGCCTCTGAGAATAGTAGCGACTGACAACACCTGTTGTCTCACAAGTGGAAAATCAGATGACTCCTTAATAAAATACCATGCCCCTGGGGCTAACTGCTCCATCTCAAACCTGTCTGCAGTGTTCACCCCAACAGCAAATAGAGCAATTCCAGCATTTTTTAACCTTTCCACCGGGCGTAAGATATCGTCCTCAGACTTTGTCCCACTTGCAAGAATCAGAACCTGTGGGATTCCTTGCTGGACCCGGCTTCCAGATGAAGCAGTGAAGACAGTGTTTCTCACAAAATCAATGGCTCTGCCGGTGTTTACTGAGCCACCTCCTTTCAGTTTCACATTACTCAAATGATTCAAGGCATCCTCCTTCAGTGAGTATTTATTCAAGGTAAAGTCAGCAGTGGGTTCTGTGCTGTATTGGATCAAAGCAACTTGTGCTTTACTTGGCCCAATTTCTATCTTCTTGACAAAGTCTGTCACAAACTCCAAAATTAGTCTTTCATTTGGTTGCATGTTATCAGAACCATCAAGGAGGAAAACAATATCAACTTTATGTTGTTCTGTTTCTATAGATGTAGAAGTGTCTGAAATGTATACAAGCACATATAGACAAGTTCATAGATTTAAAAAGAAAGTTAATTATCAGCCATCTTGAGAGCTGTTATCTTTTTTGCTTCTTACCAGTTGTGAACTCAGTGGTTTCTTGTGAGTCCCTCAATTTTGTTTCCACAGATGTGTAAATGCTTTGCAGGTTTTCATAGTTTGGAAGATAAAAATAATGTCCAGGTGTGTAAGAGACTGTTTGCATTTCTAATGTATCTGCATTCTTTGTTCCAATACTCAAAGTCTTTATTCCCTTGACTTTTAGCATCTGTGCTGGTCCTCTGACATCATCTCCAGACCTTCCACCACTAAATAAATACAGATACTGAGAAGCCAAATCAGCTCCTCTGCCTCCCACTGAAGCAGCAAAGACATGATCCCTGACAAATTCAAGTGCTTTACCAATGTTAAGAGGTTGTCCTAGCTTATGCCTCATTGTTCTAATGGAACTGAGTACATCATTCTTGGATGAATAGGAATTCAAGTAGAAATTAGCTGTGGCATCACGGCTGTATTGAACAACAGCTACTTGATCTCCATTATGACTCACATTTAAATTTTCAACAATTCTTTGAATAAATGCTCGAATTTCTTCAAAGCCATTTCTTGCGTCATATGATCCATCAATTAGAAAAACTACATCCCTTTTCTCTGAGTCTGCAACAAAGACAAGAAACATAGATTAAAGGCAGTCGGGTTTTCTCAAGATATATTTCCCGACTGATTTTTTTAAACAAAATCAGAATCAGAGCAGATCTTACCAGAATCTGCTGAATGCACAACATGTTGGAAAGTCTCTCTCAACAAAGACAACACATCCTGCTTGACAGTGGAAAGTTCTTCATAGTCATTAACAGAGAGTGCATATTTGGGTTCATGAGATATTGTCTGTAGCTCTAAGGTGTCTGCATCACTTGTCCCGATGGCAACTATAGAAACACCCATTTCCTTGAGCAACCTTACTGAAGTTCTTATATCGTCCCCAGATCTTCCACTACTCAGCAGGATTAGTATCTGTGGCACACCCTGCTGGATCCTACTTCCTGATTCTGGAGCGAATGCATAGTCTCTCACATACTGGAGCGCAGCTCCAATGTTTTTAGGGTAACCTCCCTTGTGAGTCAGACCACCAACCGCTTCAAGAACATCATCCTCAGTCATGTAGCGACTTAAGTTGAAATTAATCTCAGCGGTATTGCTGTACTGGACCACAGCCACATGGTCTCTGTTAGTACCAATGCTTAGGTCTCTCACGATTCTCTGTACAAAATCTACAATGTCAGGGAATCTTCGCTGAGAATCATCCGAACCATCAATCAGAAATACAACATCTCTGCTGCTGGGATCTGTAATCAGATGAACCAGACAAGTTGGCTGATTCAGTAAATGAGCACTGACTAAAACTAAACTAAGTATTCATCAAGCTGTGCACACAGTGTAAAATCTAGCCGTTAAAATCTTACCATATGATGCTGTTGTGGCAACATACTTCTTAATCCTCTCAATGGATGCAAGGATTTGTTGTTCAGTGTCTGACATGTCCCTGGAATCTGCTGCAAGGAAAGCATGACTGGCTTCCTGGGAAATGGACTGCATCTCAAGGATGTCTGCATTCTTTATTCCCACTACAAATATCATCACACCAATTTCTTTTAAGTTTTCCGCAGCGTTTCTGACATCGTCATTTGACCGTCCACTAGTCAGAAGAACCAAGGTCTGAGGGACTCCTTGTTGACGCCTACTTCCAGAGGAAGCTGTGAAAACATTTTCCTTGACATAATTCAGAGCTGCACCTGTGTTGCGAGAGCTGCCTCCTTTGTGTCTTAGGTTTTTTAAACTGTCAGCAACACTCTGTTGTGTTTTGTGCGTGTTCAGGAGAAACTCAACAGAAGGTTCATTGCTGTATTGAACCATGGAAACTTGATCTTTCCTCTCATCCACGTTGAGTTTCTCCACCATCTGCTCAACAAAGCCAAGCACTTGTGTGAAGTCACTCAACATTTCGTCAGAGGAATCCAGTAAAAACACAATGTCTTGTTGCATGAATTCTCGTTGTTGCGAGGAACCTTAACAGATATGAAATAGCAAAACACAAAAGGAAGAGTTGATGGATTTTTTAAAAAAAAAATCACAGTTGTGAAGTAGTCATAAGCTGTAGGTATAGCCCCAAAAACATCCGTTTGTCCCTTAAAATACAAACTGTCGTGTAGATTTAACTTTACAAACTGGTTCTTTCATAAAGTGATAGGACACTTTGTTCCCCATTTTTAACAGTCAATGCAAATATTTTTATGATAATACAGCTGTGATTTGAAGGATGTGCTCTCTGTTTCATCTCACATCAATCCAAACAGATAATCCATCTCAGTTGTAATAAGTCCCAACTTATTTATGACCAATCAGAATCAATGCATGTTGTCATTTCTACAACATGCCTAACAACTTTGCTAAATAATAAAGAATAATAATCTCATTCCCTCAGTGGATGGATGAAAACCTTCAAAAACATTAAGGGAATGTAATAACTGTTATCCATAGTTGAGGTTTATGGAAGAGTCTCTACTGGGTTCTCTGCTCACTCCATCACTGTGTAAACTCTTTACTTTTTCCTGGAACATAGAAAGTGTTCCTGGATCATTGCTTCTGTGTTTTTTTGTGTCTGCTCGGTCTTTTCAAACTCACAGTAAGTTTTTGCAAATGGCCGTTCACACAAGCTATGGTTCCATGCAACTGTCATGAGAATTTTAAGCAAACTTTTGAAATGTCGCAAAGAAAGAAGAAAAAGGGAAATGAGGATTAGGCATGTTTCCATCTAGAGGTTTGGAGCGAATCAGCCAGGCTACGCTAAGGGTAATTTCATCAGGTGTTGACGCTATGTATGGATGTAGTAAATAAGCTTTCAACAAACAAGCAGAGGTTGTAAACAAACATGGAGCACACCACTCAGAAAAACGGAGAGAGTCCTCCCCTCCGAGCATGAGGTTTGGACTGTACAATGAGTTTCGTGCTTCTGGTAAGGCACAAACTCACCAGTGGATGGGAGCATTCGCTACATCAGAACTTATTCAGAAAACATGTTTCCATCTCCCCTTTAGCACATTAACTTTTATTCGGAAAAGCCAAAAACTTCCTCAAGTGAGCGTAAAATGTTTTTTAGAAAAATTGAGTTATTTCAATTTTTGCAGTTTCCAACAACCTTTTCTAATGTGATATTTTGAAATCCACATAAAAATACTTTTGATGGAAACAACTGATGGTCTAGAACGAGTGAATGCTGCAGGTCAGTGACTCGAAGCTCCACTGTGTTTCCATAGGAAACTTTTAAACTAATTTGGATAATAAACTGAACTTGATCCATTGTTTGATAACTTGGATCAACTGAAATACATGATATAACACTTCTAATCACTGCTCTAGAATATATCGGTTTCTGAATTTTTTCCAGTAAACCACTTAACGGTAGATGACTGTGAATGAAGGTGAAATGGGAGGTGAAAAGTGTGGGAATTCAGCTCGTAGCTGTACTGAATTGGATGCGTATATCCTGGGATGTTGTTTAGGTGTGGTCTTTCGCCATAGATTTAAATTATTTCACACTTCCACTCACTTTTGCATTTGACAGTTAGTTAGGTTTTTGATATCTGCTTGGCAGTAAACCTTATCGTTCTCATGGGGAAGCAGCATTCAGTTTCTATGTTCCTCTAATCCAGAACAAACTTCCAGAAAACTGCAAAGCAGCTCAAACACTGAGTTCCTTTAAATCAGGGCTAAAAAACCACCTGTTTAGAACAGCCTTTGATTCATAATATTTGGAACCTTGATTAATATATTTGATGTATATTTGATTATGGCATTTGACAAGATGCGATGTTTAATGTTTGTTTTGTAATTAGTCTGTATGATGTTTTTATGATGTACTTTGTACTTTGAACTGCCTTGTTGCTGGAATTTGCTGTACAAATAAACTTGACTTGAGTTGACTTTCAGGCATTATGCTAGGTCGTAATAGCAGCTAACTGTTGCTAGGCTAACATAGTTAGCTGGTAAATCTATGTAAAAGCTCTTCCAAAAATTATTTCTCTGCACAATTTAACTCAGAAAAATGTCTGCTCATTTGCCCAGAAATCAAAGCTGATCAGTAGCATACAATTAAAAGAACTGTACGTAGTGTTTGACATTATGCATCTCGCTTTCATCTTATTAAAATTTCTGGTGTCAGACCAAGCAGAAGACCTTATAGGCATTCCCTTTCACACATTCAAACCTTGGACAACAGTTTTCATACATAATATTGCAGTTGTACATTTAATCATCTCAAAATATGTTTTTACTGACTTAAAAATGTGGATCAAAGTGCATTCCCGATCATTTTACAAAGAAACACCTGTTTTGGGAATCAAATTTGGGATGATTCGGTGTTCCAAGGGATGGCTGGGTAAGATACTGTTTGGTCAAGTCAAATTCATATCGCAAAATGTAAATGTTCTTACCTAAAACATTAAGTGTTCTTTCGCTGGGCTGTTGCCGTGGCACCCTTTGCACCAGTGACACAAGCTGTTGATGAATGCTTCCAATGTCATCAAACGTAAGAACAGAAAAGGCATAGGAAGGGTTATGAGCAATTGTTTGGAGCTCTAATATGTCAGCAGTTTTTGTTCCGACACAGAAAGGTACAACTTTTTCCTTTTTCAGATCAGCAGCAGCTCTTGTAACATCGTCTCCAGATCTTCCCCCAGTCAACAGGATCAGTATCTGAGGTACTCCCTCCTTATACCGACTCCCAGAGGACTCTGCAAAAGAGTTCCTCCTCACCTGCTCCAGAGCGGCACCGGTGTTTCGGGGTCGGCCCCCTTTATGGTTCAGCTGTTGTACTGCATTAAGAACAGCTTGTTTGTCCATGTAGGTGTTCAGACTGAAATGTGTTTGTTGATCTTGGCTGTACTGAACTACAGAAAAGCGATCTTTGTTTTCACCAACACTGAGTGTTTCTACTACTTGTTGGACAAAAGTTTTCATCGCTGGGAAGCCACTCAGTGTGTCATCTGAGCCGTCCAACAGAAACACAATGTCCCTTTCAGGAGACTCTAGCTCAACTAGAAGAGAATGCAAGTTTTACAATTAGACACAAGATATAAGAACTCGAAGATGTTGTGCTGCAAACAGTTTAGCAGAGCAAAACCAGTTGGGAGTGAAAATCAAAGAAGCTTTTAAAGTAAAAAAGTATTCAATGCTTAAATACTTTTGGGCAAATGTTTAATCAAGAAGAATATTTGGAAACTTAAAAGTAATATTCCTCTTTCTTAAATTAAAGATGGAGAAAAGCAACAAATTATATATTTCTTTAAGAATAATAATCAGTCAATGATGTGTTTATCATTGGCTCAAGGAAGAGCTGCAGAAGCAAGAGAAATCCTCTCCAAGGTCCAAGAAGAAAAATGAAAGCCAAACAAGAAAAAAAAATGCAACTTCGATGTTGCATCTTCCAAAAGAAACAGTCATGAAACTGATCGACTGATGTTCTGAGAAGATGATGCAGTTAGCATTCAAAATATGCAGGATCTGTGGTAGGAGGACACAAGCAGGGAGTCTGTAAATCTCTGACACTTCTTACCCATGCCAGAAGGAGGCTGAGTTTGTACTTCAGTCTGGATGAATGCAGCCATCTCAGACTGAATGGACAGAAGTTCACTGAAAACAGGAACGTTGAAAAGAAATCTGGTGGAGGAGGCAATTTCCTCAAGCTCCTCCTGGTCAGCACTTTTCATTCCAACAACGAAAGAAGAAATCCCAACTTGCTTCAGGTCCAAAGCAGCTCTGGAGACGTCGTCATTGGATGTGCCACCAGTCAGTAAAACCAGAACCTGAGGGATTCCCTCCAGGCGTCTGCTGCCAGAGGAGGCTGAAAAAACACGGTTGCGCACAAACTCCAGCGCAGCTCCGGTGTTACGAACTCTTCCTCCTTTATGTCGAAGCCCTCTGATGGCATAGATAACTGCATTTTTGGTTTTGTGGGTTATCAGGTCAAAGTAAACCGTGGTGTCATCGCTGTACTGTACAACAGCGAACCGAACACCATCTTTGCCGATGTCCAGCTCTTCTGCCATTCTTCTGACAAACTCTCGGAAAGCTGGAAGTCCATTTCTGGAGTCGTCTGATCCATCAAGAAGAAACACTATGTCCCTCTTATTGCTGAACGTGTCAACTGGTTGATACATGGATAGAAAGAGTGGTTGTGAACGGATGATATTCGTCTTTATTCTATGAATTATGTTCGTTATGTTCAAGAAGAAATACTGGAGCTACATAAAGATTGACGTGAACAATTAGAAAGAAAAGAAAAATGTGCTGTGGATGTTTTCATGAGAATAATGATGAAGTGAACTGAAACAACAGAAATATCCTTGATTTTATCCCAACCTGATTAAATTTTGGACTTAAAGAGGTTTCACTCATCAATAGTTTTAAAGTAATAAAATATTGTTTACATGTGGTGTTCTTACCTACTAAGTCAGAGATCCCATTCTTGGTTTCCTGATTGTCTTGGTGTATGTTCAGTGCAGCCAGAACTTGTGTTTGGATTGAGTTTAATTTGGAGAAGTCATTGACCTTGTATGTGAAGCCAGGTTTAAATGCAATCATTTCCAAATCTGCAAGGTTAGCATCTCCCACTCCAACCCCAACTGCCACAATTTCATGTTCTTTAAGAGCAAATGCCGGTCCTTTCACACTGTCTGCAGACGGTTTGCTAGTTAGGAGGATTAAAATCTGAGGCACTCCTTCTAGTCTTCGGCTCCCCGTAGAGGATGTGAAAACCCTGTGCCTTACAAACTGGAGAGCTGTGCCAACATTAAGTCGCCTCCCACCTTTGTGTGCTAAGTTATCAATTGCGTTCAAGTTGTCATTCTTTGTCTTGTGGGAATTTAGGTGAAAGCTGACCTTGGTGCTATCAGCAAACTGAACCACAGACACTCTGTCAAGGCTCTCGTCAACATTGAGGCGTTCCACTATGTTTTTAACAAAGCGCTTTATGTCTGGGAATCCGTCTCTGGTGTTATCAGAGCCATCCAGCAGGAACACAATATCTCTTTTTAGAGCATCGTTTTGCACTATGACACAGATAAAGTTCTGTTATTCTGATCAAGCAGCAAAACATGGGAAAAAAGCAGTTTGTCATTCAGTAGCTTTAACACACCAAGAAGAAAAGGTTGTCTGTCTTACCTTGCTGTAGGGCGACTGTAAGCTGGTCCTTCGGCAGTGTAACATAGGTGTTGACCCTCCGTGGTATGGTGCCAAGTTCACTGAATTCCTTCACATTGAAAGCAAAGGAAGGGTTGTGTGATATAGCCACAATCTGCCTCTTGTCTGCATTCTTGACACCAACACCAAACGGTACAACTCCGTCCGTCTTCAGTTCCCCAGCAGGTTCCTTTACGCTATCCATGGATCTGTCTGCAGCCAAAACAATCAGAAACTGGGGGACGTTCTGAGAAGCCCGGCTGCCGTTGCTGTCAGACATGATGGTGGCCTTCATGTATCTCAGAGCAGCTCCTGTGTTCAAGCTGCGTCCGCCAGCCAGAGCCATCCCTCTTACGGCTCTAATCACCTCCTCTTTGGTTTTATAAGTGTTGAGGTAAAATACTGGGGTGGGTCTCTCACTGTGCTGAACCACTGAGACGCGTACTCTGTCAATCCCAATGTCAAGTGGTTCAATCACTTTGAGGATAAAATCCCGGATGTAGGGAAAATCTCCTCGAACACTGTCTGTCCCATCAATCAGGAAAGCAACATCTCTTTCAGCTCCAGTAAGGGCAACCTCTGTGGGCAGGCAAAGAAAATTATTTTAGGTGGTTTGGCCAAAGCTTGTATTCAACATTTCCAATATTAAAAGAAGAAAATTGGGAAACTAACCTGGTTGATCAACTTCTGTGTCACCAACCACGGTTATGAGACTTGGCATGATAACATCCGCCAAGGCTGGTAATTCTGAGAAGCTCCTCTTGTGATATGCCAGATTGGGAACAAATGCAATTTTTTTCATCACTTCGTCATCTGCTTGTCCAGAACTCACTGTAAAAGTCAAAACATTTCCCAAAGCCAAACTATCAGCCTCACGTCCAGCATCGTCCTGGGGTGGGCCACCTGTGATCAGGATCAACACTTGCACGGCCCTCTGGAGCTTGCGTGACCCAGCTGATGTTTGGAACATATTGGTCAGAGCGTAATTCATAGCAGCTCCAGTATTCAGCACTGAGCCTCCAATCAGCCTGAGTTGAGAGATTTTGTCCACAATATCTTGCTTGTTGTCGTAGGTGTTCAGGTAAAATTCAATTCTTGGCTGCTCCGCAAACTGCATGAGTCCAATCTGGACCCGGTCAAGACGTATGTCCAGCTGGTTGACGATGTTGATCATGAAGTCCCTCACAAACGGCAAGTTATTGCTACCCACGTAGTTTGATCCGTCCACAAGGAACACAATGTCTCGAAACACTCTCTGTGTCTGCACCGTGGTGATCTCCACCACTAAAGAAAGCACAAAAAGACAATAGTTATTTGCAAGGAAACTTAACTGCCTTCAGTAACAGGAACATCTTAGGATTTAAACCAGATGGGAGCAATTGTGGTCCTCATTGGTGTTCAGCATGTTTTTAGATACTACCAACACTTAAACACACTTGCTTTAAAGAATGAGACCCAGAAGTCAGTAGTCTGGGACTAGATCTGGCTTGGAAATTCCCCAGAATGAGCTTGAAAGTATCGCTGGGTTTTCTAGGTTTCCCTCTTGAACTTTACACCACTATGATGCCACCTCATAGAAGGAGGCAAATTTAGTTTCATACTTCACTGTTATCCGCAGTGGGGGGGTTTTCAAATGTGATATCATTATGGTGTTTTTTGAGCTGTCAACAAATATTTAGTCAAAGCATGTCATCTTTCACATTTAGGCTTTTACATCTCAGGACAAAATAAAAATCTGATCTTTACAAAGTCATATAATTATTCACCATTAATTAGTTTACCTGGTTATTTAACAACTTTTTAGCTGTTGTGGGCACTGCTAACTGAAAAGTTAGCTGTGCTAACCCTAAAGCACTAATCATAAACATTAGTTTCTCTAATGCTAAAGCATGACATCAACACAATATTTAGCGAAAGCTAATTAAAGCGCTAACCATTCATATTAGTTCCACTAATGCTAAAGTGCTATATCAACGCAGTATTTAGCTAAAGCTAATCAAAGTGCTAATCATTAGTTTCTCTAACTCTAAAGCTCTTTATCAAAACAATGTTTAGCAGAAGCTAATGCTAAAGCGCTAATGATTAATACTATCACTACTAATGCTAAATTGCTATATCAACATGTTATTTCACAGCAGCTAATTAAAGCATTAATCATTAATATCAGTTCCGTTTACGCTAAAGTGCTATGTCAACACAGTATTTAGCAGAAGCTATTCAAAATGCACTAAGTTCAACCATGTTGATACCTACCATGTGTCAATGACAAATATGTTATAACATAGTATGTCAAACTCAGCACAATTTTAATTCACATGTTCTATAATGCCCTTAGATATTGTATTTATGTTTATATTTTGTACTCTACTCGCCATGTTTTATTTTGTTCCTGCATATTTCTTGTTTTAAATAAAATTATTGGGGAGAAAAAAGGAGCGACAACATAAAAAGAGGAAATCTCAAAATAAGAGCATGAATATAAATGTAACAATTGAAGAATTGTTAACAGCCTATAACCAAAATTTCAACAAAGATGTGAACTTTATCCAACTGAAATTTTATAAAACAGCAGAGTAAATTAGCTCTTTTATCCGAGACAGCTATGTGCGCTATAAGTTAGCGCACTTAGCGCAAGGCTAAAAATTTGTTCAGCAAAAGTGTCCCCACCACTGCTTTTCAGGTTTTATTTTGGTTTGTTGATTGATTTACTGATAAAAACAATTTATTTGATGTTAATTTTGTTTTTGTTTCTTAAAAGGGATCCACGATTAGTTGTAATAGTAACATTTATTTGAGAAACATTTATTTCTGATGGAAAAACCATACCGTAAAAACACCATAGGCTGTTTAATTTTTATAAATTTAAATAAAATAAAGTCACACGGACATCGCCATATTGTTTACGCTGCAATGCATTCTGTATAGATGACATATGTTAGGTCCCATAGCGCTAGCTCCTTCCAGCTGGAACAGTAATTTTTGCAGAATAAGTCACATTCAGCCCTTTTAATTTGAACCGGAGAATGTTTAAATAGAAGGAAATGGCAATATGACAAGAGGAAATGAAGATGAGGAGGACCAAACGGAGGAACAGGAGAGATTCAGCTGAAAAAGCTGGTGTTTGTGTGACTGCTGCTTGGAAATGTCAATCTGACAGTTTGCTGCAAACAGTTCCACTTTCTAACTCAACCTGTTTACGGTTAGCATCAGAATCAAGACATTTTCTCAAATACATTAGAATGTTGTGTTGCAAAGACTTAGAGATGCTTCACTGTCACTTTAAACATACATTCATTATCTTCCAGTTGGTTTTGATTTCCCGTTAGCTCCGGCTAATAGTGTTAGATCCTGCTAACAGTGTTAGCTCCTGCTAATGTTGTTAGCTCTAGCTAATATAGTGAACAGTAGATTACAAGCCGATCACGTCTGTTTGTTTCAACATATATCTTACATATAACAGTACATGAAAACTTTGAGGCCTCAGTGGAGTTTGCCTCAATCCAGATATTTTGTGAGCTCCCCAATCAGCCACCACCTTCACATCTTGTGTTTTGTTTGTAGACTCGAATCCACTTTAACCTACCCGCGTCATCGACCCAACATGCATTGTGCAGGTGAAAAAATGGCGACCTCCATAGGTGAAAAATATAATCAATATATACAATTTTTGAAGTAATTATGAGTTTTTACGTATCGCAAACAACAATGTTTAGGTTAATAGGAAAATTAAAACATATTTAGGGCAACATGTTCAGCTAGTCGTGGATCCCTTTAATTTGCAGACACTATTTACTGTTATGCGCTCACATGTTGTAGATAAAACCAGAGAACAAGACAGTTTTAGGGGCTTTTCAAATTCAATTTAAATGCATCACTCTTAGTTTTGTTTCCAGTTTATTGGCTGGAATGTTACAGTTTGTGTTAATTCATCAAAGCTCAGAAAGATGGTCAAGAAGACGAGGAATTACCTGGCTCAGTGGGTGTTTCAACCACCACCGCCCCAGATAGAGTGGAGAGGGCAGCAGTTATTTCCTTGGCGTTGCGAAACAGTTGTCTGAAGTCCTTTACCATGAATACCAGTGGTTCAGAAAAGGCGATCTGTTTCAGCTCATCCTCTTCAGCATTCCTGGAGCCTGCAGCCAGAGCCAGAACACCCATTTTCTGCAGAGCCTGAGCTGGTCCCTCCACCCTGTCGCTGGACTTTTTACTGACAATCAGCAACACGAGCTGAGGAACCCCCTGGCTGAAACGGCTGCCCTTCTCAGGTCTTAACATGTTCTGTCGCACAAAGTCTAAGGCGGATCCGATGTTGATAGACTGTCCCGGTCGTGGTCTGATAGCAGTCAAACCAGCAATCAAGGAGTCCCTGGTTCCATGGCGGTTGAGGTCCATCACCAACTTTGTATCAGTTGCAAACATGGCAATACCCACTTGGACAGCATTTGGACCAATTTCCTTGGTGCTAACAAAGCGCCTGATGTATTCCCGCACAGTGCTGATGACCGCTGTTCCCATTGTGCTGTCGATCAGGAAAATGATGTCTCGTTCTCCAACTGTTACAACTGAAAACAGAAAAAAAAAATTAGAATAAATGTTTATCTACTGACAGTGATACAGAACTTTTATATCTGAACTTTTTTTAAATATTTATGGTAAATATCATATTCACACTTCCAGACATCTGCAACAAAAACCTAGTTTCCAGATTTTATTTTCTTCAATAATATCTTTATAGAGTTCTTAAAATCAAGATTAATTGCTAAAGTCATTCAAATTATATCTGCCCTTGAAAGACTACAACGCTTAAAAATCAATTTAATTTTGACATAATTTACATGTTCTATAACGGCCTTTATTTATTGTATTGTGTATATCTTGTGCTTTACTGTCTATTTTATTTTGTTACTGTATGTTTATTGTTTGAAATAAAGTTACTGGGAGAAAAAAAGAGAGAATGTGAGGAGAGGAAATGGAACTCCTGTCAACAGACTTCAAAATAAGAGCATGAATGTAAACGTCTAACAATTTGAAGGCTTCTTAACAGCCGATAACCAAAACTTCAATACAGACATCAAACTTTATTCAACTGAAAGTTTTCAAAACAGTCAAGCAAATTAGCACTTGAGAATTTATCCAGGTAAAATAATTTAGAGTAAGCTAAGTGTGGTAAATGTTTTTCAAAGTTAGCAAAAATGCTAAAGCACTAAAAAAAAAATTTAGGGGAAGCAAAGTGTTCTAAACATTTTCAAAGTTAGCTAAAGCGCTAAAGGAAAACTTAGCTCCGCTAGTTAGTGCATTAGCAGATTTTAGCAAAAGTGTGCCCACCACTGCCATTTGGTATGAATTTCTCCTTGGCGACCTGTTTGGGGTGTCACCCCAATAACCCTGCAAAGACCAGCAGGTGTAGACTATGAATTTATGGGATTATGCACACTATATCTGAAACGTCTGTGTGTTTGTGTATTAATCCCTGTGAGCCGACCACACTGAGGCTCTCAATATTTTTCTGGTCCTCCTCCTCACAGGCAAATATTGAACTGTTTTAGAGTGCATTCATACTGAATCAGTATTTACTTCAAGAGTGAAGGGAATGCAAGCCTCTGTGAATATACTGCTGCATCCTAGGTGCACAAAGGAGCATTATAGGAGATCCTTCCTCCCAGCAGTTGTAAGACTCCAGAATCATCACTGCTCCAATGTTTCTTTGTTTACTATTCTTTGGTCTGGAAGAAGTTATTTGAATTTTAATGTTACAATAAAAAGAGAAATGTTTGTTACCTTAAAATGAAGCTGCAGTCATGAACGGACATTTCAAACAGCAGCTTTAGCATTAGTTTTATTGAAATCCTGTTAATATTCATCTTAACCTACCTTTATCTGACAAACTGTT
This sequence comes from Anableps anableps, assembly GCA_014839685.1. Taxonomy (NCBI): domain Eukaryota; kingdom Metazoa; phylum Chordata; class Actinopteri; order Cyprinodontiformes; family Anablepidae; genus Anableps; species Anableps anableps. The sequence goes on along the minus strand of CM026075.1, from coordinate 38,538,522 downwards.
CATGAAACCTTCCGGGTTTATAAATCCCCAACCTCAGAACCCCACCAACACTAGAAGAAGTTACATACCTTCAGTGAATTCATTCTGAAATATAATGGAGCGCGTTGCCAAGCCGTTAATGTAGTCATAGAGATTATCATCGGTGGTTGTCAATGTTCTGAAATTGTCAGCTTTCAGGACAAAACTTTTATCTGTGGCCACCTCTTCCAGCTCTGTAGCAGCATCGTCACCAATCGACACCCCTAATGTGGCAACACCAGCCCTGGTGAGGGCCCTGTGACCGGCACCAGTGTCGTCACTGGATGCTCCTGCACTGATGATCACCAAAACCTGGGGCGTGCCCTCTTCTGCCCTGCCTCCGACCGATTCGCTCAACAGGCTCTCAGCCACTTCCTCCAGGGCAGCCCCCAAGTTGGATTCATCGCCGCCTGAGTAGGTCAAGCCCTTCACTGCCTCCAGGACCGAGGATTTTTCATGATAGCTATTAAGAAATAACTTTATTTCTGGGTCGGTGTTGTACTGGACCAAGGCCACCCTAATGCCGTCCCTGCCCACCGAGAGGCGCTCAATGATTCTCGTAACCAAATCACGCACATAGGGGAAGTTAGCTGCTCCAACGTTCTGTGATCCATCAATTAAGAATATTAGGTCAGATGAATCTGGTGCTTTAAGGAGAGAAAGAGAAAAAAACAGAACAAAATGGAAATAGTGAAAGCAAATAATCTAGTGAGACAGTGACAAAGACATCAATCAAGTTAGCAAATCATTGTGTGTGTGTGAAGTAACATTCAGAGTGAATGAATCAACAACATTGCAAAACACTTCATACTGCATGTAGGCTGAACCAAGAAGGTTTCCTAAAGTCTATTTTATTAGTCCTTATAATAATAATAATAATAATAATAATAATAATAATAATAATAATAATAATAATAATAATAATAATGTTTTAGTAACTTTGGCTCTCATATAAACAAACTTTTTAAAAAAAATTCTAATAATTTCACTGATGAAAGAACAAAAAAGATCTTCAGGTGTTTGAAAGCATGGTAAAAAAAAAAAAAAAAAAAAATTAGAAGGAAAGAGAACTTTCTTTCTGTTTGCATCATTTTTACTAATAACTACGAGAATGATCTAAGCTATGGCAGAACTAGACATTTATTTTCAAAAAGTGTTTGTTTTATTTTGAAAATCCAAATTGAAACCTTTTTTTCGGTTTGCTCTTCAGGTGTTTTGGATCTGCAAGACTCCTACTAATTTCTCAGTTTATTTAGCTGTTTCCATGGTGATTTCCTCCTTCCTAAGGCGTGGGCTGTAAAGGACTCAATTTTACCTGAGGGACAGAAGAAAAACACCCACGTCCATGTTTTGATGTGCAAAACTGTATGTGAGGGCTGGGCCAGACTTTAGAAAGGGCTTACAGGGGCTGTAGCCCAGGGCCCCAGTTGTTTGGAGACTCCAAAGACTTTTTTTTAATCGGTGAGTGTTTTGCATTGTACTTTATATAAAACTCATAGGCTCCTATTAGATGAATTGTATTATTATTTTGGGAGTGTTATGAATATTAACAATACTCAAGCATTTGAAAATTCTGAAGTTGTAATAATTTTGGGGCGGAACAGCATAGAACTGCTGGCCAAGGAAGATATTAAACCTACCAAACATCAATTCATATATCTAGGACTACCTATTAATGTATTGTAATTTCTATTAGTAGAAGATTTTTTTTGCAGTGGATAGGGCACCAAAACTGGCTCCAGCCCAGAGGCCGACATCCTTGTAAATCCGGCCGTGCATGTGCAGATAAAACTATATCACAGAAAGTAGTTAAATTAAAGGTTTCTTAAGACCACACTCTGAGGTCCACCTTTTGTAGAAAACCCTAAAATTAATTCATAAAGTTGAACTCTATTTTGATTTATTATATATACTTATTATAAAATCTGCACTGTTTGGTGACTTAAAAAAACACCACATATTGTGTCACTTCTGCAATGCACTAGAAAGCTGCGTAGATATTTTGTTGTTTTCTGGGGTTTTCCAAGTAGCAAACTTAAAATCTTGAGATGATAACTCATTTTTATAAACAACACTAAATTTGCTTTAATTCTCATGAACTGATCTTTAAAAAGTTTTAAACCAGCTCCTAAAACTTTAACAGGAACATCATTCTGAGTAAAATATTATAGATAACTGTAGTCTAACCCTGTGATTCAGGTGAGCTCCGTTGAGTTCAGCCATCCCATGCAGACTCTTGTTACAGACCTAAGGTGAGGTGACCAGTCATGAACCTGCGGACCATCCTTGGAGCCTGTTTACAGTACCTTAAAGCTGATTCAGTCTGATTTCAGTTATAATTCACTAGTTTAGGTGATGCTTTGTTTAGAATCACCTTTCCTTTCAACGACAGTGCATGTTTGAACTTTTTATGACACCTCATGATGACCCAGATGATGCCCCCTCTGCTGGCCAGCTTCCAGTAATACAGCAGGTCAAAGATGGTTCCGACTGGGTTCATAGCTGTTTCAAATACAGAGTACTGAACATGTTTTACATAGACATTGTGACTGATAAAGACAGACAAACATGTGCAGGACACATAAGCAGTAGTGCGTTGTTAGCTATGGTTAAAAGCTCAATGATTTTGGGTGATGACATTTTTAAGGGTAAAAGCATCCAGGAAATCAGGCTTCCTTTTAGTCAGGTTTGTCAGATTAAATTGTGTTAATCTGAGGTGTTTTTAAAATCTTTTTACTATAAATCATCCCTTCAAACTGACGTTTTGTCAATAAGCAGTCAACTTGCTTGTGGTGCACCACAGGGATCAGTCCTCTGCTCCCTTCTCCTCTAATTTCACGTCAGCTTTTCTCATTTACATCTGATTACTTCTTCTAGATGTCAGTAAAACCCACAGGTCCAGTAGACTTTCCCTCAACTTCACTTTCTGGCAAAAAATCATGTTTAGCTGAATATTTCCTTAAACTCAATAATGAAAAATCTGAATTAATTCTGTTTGACTCATATTTTCCCTTCAGTTGGCCTTTTTTTATTTTAACCAAAAACACATTCTTCTCTCTTTTTAACTCTCATTTTTACAACTGAAAACACGTCTCCTTCAGTTTGTCTCCAGTTGCCTCAAAATGCAGCAGCTTAACTCTTTAACAAGATTAAAGAAAATGTTCTTTCCCATGTCAGCCTGTTTGAACTGGTTCTGTTGGAGTCTATGTTGATTTTTAAAAGCTTCAGACTTGTTGACATGATATGTAACTTCCTGTCCCCTGACATCTACCTGACTCAATTTCTCCTTTTTTGCTGCACTTTTTCACTTTTCAGACTAACTGAATAGAAACCATGTATTCTGCTACTATGATAATATCCATTCAGGAGCACTGACTGGCTTAAATGTGATACTGGTTTAACTAGTTATACAGGTCAACAAAAATATTAGATTGTTCAAAAACACCTGGGGTAGAATTATGGAGGTCAATCACATATGCACATTTTCTTGTGACTTTACGTATTAGACCTAAGTAAAACTAGTGTGAGAAAAAAATTGGTACAATCATATTTTATCAGAATGTAAATGTTGCTTTCTAAAACTTACGTTACTTTCCAAAGACTTATAGGATACTTTCTATGGCATGCAGTGTACTTTGAGAAACTACCTGGGTACCTTTTAGACCTTACAAGTTACTTTCCTTTGACTTAAACGGTAAGTACAATTCTAAAAAAAACTGTTTCAGTTCCAGAAAGTAACCTTTAATATGAAAAAGTAATCTTTAAATCTTGGAACATAATACTGAATTATCATATAAATTCTAAAAAGTAACCAGTAACTTTCAGGAGAGTAACTTGTACATTACAAAAGTAGCAGATTACTAGTTACCCTTTAAGTCCTAAAAAGTAATTTCCAGATTGTGGTAGTAACGTATATTCCAGGAGAGAATCATGTAAATTCTAGAAAGTAACCTGTGAATTCTGGAATATAATCTGTAAGCGATAGTTTGTAGGGGGCTGTTTCCCAAGCTAGTCAAAAATTTACAGCAACAATTTGGGTTATTTAGCTTGTAATAACAGGAAAAAATGGGGGTTCATTTTTCAAAGCCATATTTTCACCATGTTACTCACTCATTTATAAATGTCACAATTTCAAATTAAATATTTAGTTAGCAAGTTAAATATTTCATTAACAAGATATTTATCTCCAAACTAGATATTTAGCTATCTCAGAGCTAACTATTTAGCTTGCTAACTAAATATTTAGCTTCAAACTAAACATTTAGTTCAGAGCTAAATATCTGAATGGGATCTAAATATTTAGTTGGTAAACTAAATATTTAGCTTTCTAACTAAATGTTTAGTTTGAAGTGCTGATATTTATAAATGAATGAATAACATCGTAAAAATATGACTTTGAAAAAGGAACCCCCAATTTTTCTCTTATGACAGGCTAAATAAATCAAATTATTGCTGTTAATTTTTGCTGTGTAATTTTACAAACAGCTCCCCATAATAGTTTTAGATACATTCAACAGGTTACAAGTCACAACAAAGGCTGGTCCATGTATGTATCCTTCATGTCTGGGAACTGCAAACTACTTTTTAAGTTCCAGTAAAGTTCCCTGTAAGTTCCTTAACATTCACTTAGAAGTTCTGGTAGAATTGAAGTTAGAAGTTACTTCAGCTTGGTGTGAAAAAGTACCCTGTAAGTTCAGCTTCGTACCTTGTAGCTTCTGAGAGGGTAACCTGTAGTTTGGGGAAGTACTCTGTAAGTTTTGGCAAATTGCCAAGTTATTTCCAAAAAGCATTCTGTAATGTCTTTAAAAGTAACTGTTAGTTGCAGAAAGTAACCTGTTAGCTCCAGGAAAGTATGAGTTGCACTATGCATCAGGTTAATGTTGCAGCTGGAAAAGTTATGGTGCTAAAATTGAATTTAAAACTTGGTGGTGTTAATAATAGGGCTCCTGATCTCATATGCAGCAGCTTCTTCCTGCACATGTGGGCAGGTTAGTATGGTAGTTGAGGTGGGACCGTTTCTTTACCTGTCCCTTGTCCAGCCACTGGGGCCTCATTGACCACAGGAGAGACCCCCACCCGGGTCACTGCACCACACAGACTCACTACTAAATCTTGAATTATATCCCGCAACTTCAGAAAAGAGTCTACATTGAACACATGAGTTTCTTGTGGCTGGCTCGCCATCTCCCTGAGTTCCCAGTCCACCGCGTCCTGAACTCCAACCGCAAACATCTCCACGCCCGCCATCCGGAGCACCTGAGCCGGCTCGGCCACATCGTCCTGCGATCGCCCGTCGGTCAGGACCACCACCACCTGGGCCACCCCGTCGGCTGCACGGCTCCCCGAGGCAGAGGTCAAATGTGTACGGATCAGGAACTCCAGACCCAGGCCGGTCCGGGTGCCGCCGCCACGGTAAGACATGGCCTTGATGTGTCCCAGGACATCCTGCGTTATTGGGTAGGTGTTGAGGTGGAACTCAGTTTGGGGCCTGCTATTGTACTGCGTGAGGGCGAACTTAAACCTCCCTCCTCCAACCTGGTGCAGAGATTTTATCAAGGTGTACAGAAACGTTCTGACATGTTCAAAGTTCTCCTGCCCCATACTCCAGGAGGAATCCACTAGAAAGTACACATCAGCTGCCGAGCCTTGTGCACAGTCTTCAGAGGAGAGTGTCAGAGGACAGAAGACCAGTGAAAAGAGACTCGGTGCATGGTTTAACAATAGATTCACACATTAAACTGATTACGCCACTTCAGGTTTGACAGCATCAGTCTGTTTTGTTCGTCCAGCACATGTTACTGTACTCTTGTGCTTTTGAGATGGACAGAATTATCTAATCATGTAATTAATGAGCAAATATGGATCACATTTGTAAACTTTACAACCAGCTTTACAAAAAAGTCAGAAAATGCATTAAAATGTAAATAAAAACAAAGTGAGATGATTTGCCAAGGATCTAAGCTCTGAAGGGAACAGCTGAATGCTCAAGACCAGTTACACAGACTCAGGACTATAAATGTTTCTGAAGGTTTGTTTTTCAGTTTTTAGTTTTTGTCTCTAATGAGTCTTAATTGACTTTACCTGCTTTTGCAGGATTGCTCAGAACTGAATTGATGCATTGATTTCACACATTATTTCAGATTCAAAATAAGTAACTTATAAAAATGTAGCGACTGCATGTTTGCAAATCATCACATTCTGTTTTTATGTAAACTTTGCAGCATCCAAACTTTTTTGGAAACTTGGCGGAAGTGAGGAAACAGGTTTGTTTGTTGAAAAAGTGAACAAAGATGGTTCAACTTACCGTCCTGAGCATCGAGTTTAAGGGGGAGTCCTGCAAACAGCACCCCCAGGAGGGCACACAGGGGTAACAACCGATGCCTCCTCATCTTCAGGTGAAACTAAGAGGGCACCTGTGAAACCACAAACAAGGAAAACTGAGCAGAGCTGAGCATTTCACCAGAATCTGACAACTTTCAGCATCTCAGTGAGACATGAACATAAAAATATGCACTTTATCCTCTGCAAGAGGAGCTGCTTTAAGTTTGACACATATGAGAACAGTCTCTTGTCTGTAATGGTTTTTGTGATGATTTGTTTTTGTAATACAACTCAGAACCTTGAAGCAGAGCATTACTCTTCAACAATTTAAACTAAAGAGAAGATATGATTTTTCAGGCTGTTCCAGAATACCTATTCTTCATTTCCATATCTACTAAATCCTGTTCAGGGCTGGAGAGGAGAAGCTCTCTGTCCAGGAGAAACAAGGAGAACATGGAAACTTCATCCAGAACGCTCCAAGTTGGAATTAAAACTGGTTACTTTCCAGCATTTATCGCTTCTCTTACTGGTAGCCTGAAAACTGTAGAAAGTACTCAAGTTCTGTAAAGTAACCTGTAAGTTCCAGAAAGGTAATGCGCTATTACCAGGAAGTAACAAGTTACAATACACCTTTAGTTATAGCTAGCTACCTAAAAGTACCCTACAAGTTCAAGAAAATACTTTATAAATACAATGGGTTACAAGTCCCCAGAAGTAACGTGCAACTTCTAAGGAAGGAGCACATAGTTTCAAAGAAGGAAACCTATAAGTGTCAGGAAATTACCCAAGTTGTTTTTACAAAGTATCCTGTATGTTTCAGAAAGATTCCCTGCAAGCTTTGGAAGGTAAAAGGTTACAAGTCGCCACATAATACAGCATCCTGTGGCTCTAAGACTGTAACCTTAACATTTCTCAAAGGTACCTTGTAAGTTCTGGAAAAGAGCACATTATAAGTTCCCTCCTAAAACAGCCTGGCACTTGAAAGTACCCTGTTAGTTTTGGCAAGTACCGTGTAGATTCTGAAGCAAGAAACCTGTGAGGTCCAGAAAATAACCCTGAAAGTTATCGTAGGTTTGAGAAAGTAACCTGTGGGTTTCAAGAAAGTGTTCTTTAAATTCTAAAGAGCAATCTGTGAGTTCAAGGAAAGTACCCTGTTGGATCAGCGATAGTACTACATATGGTCAGGGAAAGCACCCCATAGAATCAGAGAAAGTACCCTGTAGTTTCAGGGGAAGTACACTGTAGGCTCAAGGAAAGTACTCTGCAGGTTCAGGGTAAGTACGTAGCTTCAGGAAAAGTACCCTGTAGTTTCAGGGAAAGTACCCTGTCAGATCAGGGTAAGTACCTTGTAAGATCAGGAAAGTACCCTGTAGTTTCAGGGAAAGCACCCCATAGAATCAGGGAAAGTACCCTGCAAGTCTTTCCCTTTCCCTTTCAGGGAAGGTAACCCGTACTCTTCAGGACCCTGAAAGTTCCAGAAAGTAACATTTTCCAGCTCACATCAGAAGAAAACCTGGCCATGAAGTGTAACGTTTAAGTCTGGAGACAGCACCTTGTATGATCTGAAAAGGTACTTTTCAGTTGCAAGACGGACCCTGTCAGCTTCTGGAAAGTAATCTGTAGATTCTGAAAAGGAAGTAGTAGGACTGCTGAGACCTTGGAAAGTGTCTTGATAGTTATGGAAAGTGACCTTATACCAGAAGTATCCTGTAAGTACGTTTGGAGAGGACATTATATTTAAGTTCTGTGTTTTATCTGATTCTGATCAGGCGTTCAGCCTGAAAGTGTCTGGTTGTGAGCAGAGACGATGAGGAAGGACCAGTAGTCAGAAGGGCTGATGATTGAAAGCAGCTGTTTGAGCTGAAAGATGGAGAACTTTAGTAATTCCCTCTTCTGGGCCAAAGCTGGACTTTTCTCCTCACATTATTCTGTGTTCTTGAAGAGGATTGTTGGAGCTCAGCTTCCCAGCAGGCTTCTGGTGTTTTCTGTAGACTCAGTTTTTCCTACATCAAGTAATGTCCCAGGAAATAAAAGAGGGGCTCTTTCGCCTCCTTTATTCAGCCAGAGTTAAACCTTCACTTTGCTCCTTTTCAGCAACAGCGAGAGCCCAGGGGTGGTAAGATGCAGAGCAACAGAGCATTTATTACATTTTTAAATTAATTTGCTTGCTTTACCTCCAAAATCAAATGAAAAATAAAAGTTCTGCTTGCAATGAGCAGATGTGTGATTTCAGCCATTAGGAGGAGGTTTTATGAGAGGCTGTAAAACTGAAGCTAAATGTTGGCTGTGGTTTGGGAGTACAGACGATTTAGTCTAACAGCAGGGAGTAAAAGTGATGCTGCGGGACAATGAGTCAGCATCAGACTGGTGAGAAATGGGGATATTTGGATTTTTATTGGTTTCTCAAGAGGGAAGAGTTTACATTTCCTGCTCAGAGACGTGTGCTGACATCTAGTGGAGACTCAGGGAAACAGCAGCCTTGAAGGCCCGGTGTGAAATTTAAAACAGCGTTTTGTTTCTTTCATCATTCATGAAGAAATCTGTGAACCAGTTTTTCATAACATGTTCAGGTTTTTTATTTCACAGGCTGTGCAAAAGTTTTAAACCTGCATCGTGCTTCTGAGCAGCTTGGCTTTCTATCGATACTTTCATCTTTTTTATTTGCGTTTCAGCTGTTTTTTCACTCATTTTCCATCCAGTCTTTGAGAAAAGAGCTTATCTGCTTTGGAAGGCTTCCTCCAGCAGCTGAACAGTTTCTGAAAGTCTTTAATCGCCTCAGCGTTGGAACTAAAACCCTGTTTTCTGTCAGCTAAACTGTGTTTTCATTGGGATTTGTCAAAGCTTCAGCAAACAAATGGTGACAGGTTTATCTTTTTGGTTCTGTTATGTATCGCCACAACACTGTGTCATCCCTTGAGTTTAGGAGCTTTTTTAAGCACAAATGATTCATTTCTCAAGCCAAGAAATATCTATTTCTTTTTTCTTCTCTATAGTTCACTGAAAATAGAAGAATATTTAATGAAATAAAAGAACCAGCATCTGGGAAAAAAAAGTTACAAAGTGCAAAAATCTGATAAAACCTGGAAAATCTTCAGAAAATCTGGAAAACTGTTGATGCAGAAGTTGAAGATTAAGATGATGTAAAAACTGCGATGTGAATCAAGGTTTTACAAAAACAAGTAGAAATTATGACCAGAATCTTTAGCTGCAGTAAAACTAAAATAATATTTTTCCATTATTGATATGAATTAAATTTAAGTCTAAGGAGGTAAACTTCAGTTTTAAAACCAAACCTGCATAGATTTAAATTAAACTCAGTCATTCTGAACTAATTAAAAGAAAACCCTAACAGTTGATTTGTGCTCAGTTTTTCCGTCCCAGGAATGCCAAACGATCTTCCCCTAATTTAGCTGATACTTGGAGAGTTTTCCCTGCAGACCGGAGGGAGCGTTTCATCTCCCTGCAGCCACAAACATGGCTCCGACGGTCTCAACGTAAGCTCTAAATCACCAAGTTTCAAGGAAATCCAAACTGTTTGTGTTCTCCTCTCATGCCTCTCATGTGATTTCAGGTCAGTCTGTCGCTGCGGTTCTGCAGAGCCTGCCAGGTTTGGGTCAGTGTGTCAGCACCAAGGCTTCCCTTCATCACCACAGAGGAAAACATCAACACAGCTCTGGTTTCTCTGATACAGACGGTCACAGCAGCAGCAGCAACAGAGAAATTTATTCATTTAAATCTGCATCAGATTCAGTCACATTTCTGCTGACAGAACAACCACATCTGTAATGAAGCCAGAAAATCTCACCAACACTCCACCACACCAATACAGTCTAGCAGAAGCTAACGCTAAACCACTAGCTTCAATTTAAATTATATCTGCCCTTGAAAGACTACAAGCCTCGAGCACCAATTTAACTTGACATTATAACTTACATGTTCTCTAACGCCCGTAGATACTGTATTTATGTTTATTTCTTGTTCGCTACTGACTGAGTTTTATGTTGTTCCTGTATGTTTCTTGTTTTAAATAAAGTTATTGGCTGGGGAAAAAAAGAGAGAAATCATGAGGAGAGAAAACGAACAGTTGAGAACCAAAACTTCAACACAGATGTCGAACTTTATTCAACTGAAAGTCTACAAAACGGCAAAGTAAATTAGCGCTAAAAGTTAATTTAGGGGAAGCTCGGTGTTCTAAGCGTTTCCAAAGTTAGCAAAAACGCTAAATGACAAAACGAAAACTTATCTCTGCTTCTAGCGCATTAGCAGAAGTGTTCCCAGCACTGATAAAAACAATCAGACTGTTGTTGAGGCAGCTTTGGTCGTTTCAGTGGTTGATGAATGACGTGTTTCTGGACACAAACGCATGCAGATCAGCTTCCTGGTCAGCTTTAAAGGGCCAGTGTTGTGTGTTTCCATCCATATAGAATCATTTTATAGCAACAATCCAGTAACTACGTTACCTTCCATTGTTACAAAAATGCTGTAAATATCAAATATGACTTCAATGTGAATTAGTAACTTAACGCCTTGATATTGGGCCTCTGTCTCTTTCTGAAACTCTGCCTTCAGGAAGTCATCACAACTGTGCTCCTCTATTAACCCTTTAACAGTGTTTCTACCAGCGTTGCACTGAGCAGTAGGTAGTATATTGAGCTCAATAGAAGCGCAGTTCTACCAGGTCTTTGCTAATTGCTGCCACTAGTCTGGAGGAGCTGAGTGGGGAAGTTGCGGGGGAGGGGGGCTCTGTGAGGTGGAAACTCGGAAGCTTGGAAACTGCTGCTCTAAGGAGGAGCTGCGTCTCGAAGGCGGTGCTGTGTCCATCCAGGCGTTTTGCTCAGCTGAATGGTTGCCATGGAGATTACAGGATCTCATAAACATGCATGAAAGAATCAAAGCAACACTCCAGATATGTTTTTGATGAGGGAATAACATAATAGCATGATGAAAAGCTCAAAAAAGCTGATTTTACATAATACTGGCCCTTTAACTGTGCTTTAACCCACAAAACTGCTGATTTTAAATATTTCTTTATTAAAAAACAGCTGCTCCAAACTGAGAAACTTTTTGCTCTGTGTTTTTTCTCCTGCAGGACAAGAGTTTGGTGTCTGCTGTGTGTCTGAACATATTTCAGGCTGTCATAAACACACACACACATCTGTCAGCCTCAGGGACACCAGCAGCTACGGCATCAGTAGACCTTCTAAGGCAGGAAGGATCTCCTCCTCCTGGAGCTGCTGCACAAACAGACTGGCTCGGCCAGAACTAAACACGTCTGAGGAGCTATGTGGAGCAGCGTCCATCGAAAAGTCAACTTTGTTTCTGCAGGAGAGACTAGAAGACTGGGTTCACATCAGTTAATATCAGAATAACTCTTTGCTTTCTGATTATATCATCTGCTGCTGGTCCAGAAATGCTGCCTGTTATGCAGAAAACATGGATTTTTGTATGTGAAGACCTTCTAGACATGATTTTGGACATGGACATGATGGACTTTTTATTCTGAGCTGCATAAATGTCTGATCTGAAATAGCCAGAAACAACACTTGCAGGGAGTCTTTTAAGGAGCATCCAGTAACAGTTATAAAGATGGGAACCAGTAGCATAATCTCACACTTTAAGAACTGATCACGATGATGATGCAGCTCTGGAGATCTTTGACCTCCCTGACATCCTGCTCGCTGTTCAGCAGAAGATGAACTTCGTCCGGCCTCGTTTCTCTCAGCTGTTAATTATTGCTCTTGTTTGTCTGTAACCTTTATTTAACCAGGTACGTCTCGCTGAGATTAAAAACCACGTGGATTCTTGTTGGTGAACATGGCGGACGCACGCACAACCTGACTGCAGAAAGAGCCGGCCGCCTTTAAACCGTCACCGGTTGCTGTTTGGGCCACAGACAGGAATGAGGCGTCTACGTATTTATGTCCATGGGTTTAACATTAGCTAGCAGGTAGTCAGCGTACTGCAGCTGTTTACTGAGAAATGATGCCTCCTAACTGACATCAGTGGAAGACCCGTACGCGTTACGTGCAGCTGAGTGAATGAAAGGCAAGAAAAAAAGTGGCCGGACATGACTTACTAGCTCTCATTTCCACCTATTTTGGTCACAATTAGCGGCCATTTGGGCTGCAGGGAATTTCACACTGTTCTCGTTCAGTTTTTCCAGACCGCCAAAATAAAAACAGATGCTAGTTTTCAAAAAATTACGCCGTGTCTGCACAGAAAAATCCCATGAATTTCACATATGAAAATCACATGGGTAAACCATGTACCACATGAAAAATGAACATGTAGCTGCAGTCATCAAGGCAGGTGGTAAACTCGGCCGTCAGAAATCAAAAGCGCAGCAGCTGAACGGGAGGCAGTGCCAGGCACAGAGACGCTGTGCTAGAAATAAAACCTCTGACATCTGCAGCTGGTGCTGCAAAGCTGCGTCCGGGCGAAGAGGGCGATCTGTGCTGGAGGTGAGTTGGAAATTATGAGCCTAATAATAATAATAATAATAATAATTAGTCTCAATAGTGTAAATAGAATAATATATGCTTGCTGTCTTTCTGCAGTACAGTGGGTGCTGACTCAGCGTGACATCGACTGATAATCTCTCTACACAGAAGACAGAGGTGAGTACAGGCTTTAAGACCAGTGATAAAGCATAAAACTTATGCAACCAGAGGGAACATGCATGCATATAAATGATGTCACCATAGTCTAAAATGGGCCAAAACGTGGCAGCGAAAAGATGTTTCTGGCTTCAAATGATAAACAAGATCTAATTCTGAAATAAAAACTCCACTTTTCTTACAAGCTGTTGAATGTGGAGAAGAAAGCCCAGAGAACCATCTGTAATACAACTGAAATATTCATTCTGAGACACAACTTCGCTCCTGTGATAAGAGAATATTACTTTAGATTTAAAACAAGCTTTAGATCATCCAGACTGGACTGAACCGCATCAAAAGCTGCTTCTAGCTTTTCTAAAGCTTTTTTTACTGTGTGTCAGTAAAACACAGTGTCATCAGAATAAAAATGAAAATTAGCATGTGGGACATTTTTATCTAAACTGCTAAAACATGTATTAATTTGACTGCAACTTAATACATTTCAGCCCTGTTATGTTTTTTTTTTCCCTTTTTAAGGGAGGAAAGAAACAGGAAGTCACATTTTTCTCATGAGACGTCCCTATAAACTCAACTGAAAAACATGAATTTAAAAAATGCTTTATTCACTTTGATTTTAGAGAAACTTAATGGGCTGTTTTTGTTATTTTTAAGAAGAGATTTTTCTTCTACTGATTAAATATTTTTAAATGAAATATGTTTTTCATTGAGATGAGTGCACTCTGGCATAAATGCCGCAGTTTTAACTTCATCTTCAGTGATACTGATTGTGATTTTGAAGGCTCCAGGTTTCGTTCTCCTGAGGACGCTGCCTGCTTGTTCACTCGTTTTCAGCCCAGAACCAAAACATCTTCAGTCAGCGCGCAGCTTCAGTGATTCCAGCCAGAAACGGCAAATCAGGCCCCAAATCTGGGTGTCGTGATGGACTCGGACCTGTCATCAAGATCAGCTATGATTTTCATGTTGGAATTTGACAAAATGTGATGTTTGCTTTTTTCATAATTGCTTACTGTATGATGTTTTTATGACGTAAAACACTTTGAACTGCCTTGTTGCTGAAATGTGCTACACAAATAAACTTGACTTGAAACTTGAGTTCAGCCCAGAACCAGAACGTTGAACGTCTATCTCCACTGACTGGTCCTCCAGTGGATTTTTCCCTCCCAGCAGCCAAACCATCATCTAATCCTCTAAACTGGGCCAGAGCTGCTTCTCCACTCGTCTCCGGTCAGAACCAAGTCAGTTTCAGAGCTTTTTGTTAACTAAATCATGAAAGTATAGAAAAGCTCCTGAATTCAACAGATAACCCTGGTTGTGGGACAGATCACCTGATAAATCAGATCACATGGAAGCTTTTTGTTCCAGTGTTTCAGGGAGACAGAAAAATGAGCTTTTTAGGTTTAAAAGTGAAGGAAAAGCTAAAAGTAAGAAGCTGTTGGACTAAATCTGATTGCAAAAGCTGCTAAAAGACACCTGAAGAAAGCAGTTTAGAAGAAGACCAGATGACCGGCCTGATAACGGAGCAGCTGAGTACAACACAACTCCACACCGCCGCTCTCTGGAGATCGAACTTGTGCGAATCAACCACAAACCCCCAGAGGAGCTGAACCTCCCCCGCCCCCTCGGCTGGAAGGATGTGAGAAGACATGTGTGCTGCAGATGATGGAGGACCGATGATAAAACTTAAAGAGGAGGAGGAAGGAGGGCGGCTGCCGCGCACATCTGGAGCGCGTTAGCCCGTCTGACACCTGACAGATGTGCTCTCAGACCAGAGCAGCCAATCAAAGCTGAGACTCATGAAAGAGCCCATAAATAATCTGCAGGGACAGAAAACTATTTTTACTGCTCTGTTTTTAAACTCTTTGTAAATCTGTGCTCCAGTCCGACGGTGGCTTCCAGTTCACTGAGCCCTTTCAGAAAACTCCTCCAGCCTTCCAGGTGTCTGAGACATGGAAACTGGGAGCTGGAGTCGCCATAAAACACATTAATCCTGCATATCTCAGTTATTTATGAAGCCTCCTGATTGCTCTCTGCCAACGTTTCCAAGAGAACACAGAAGACTAAATTTGGGATGAACTCCGAGTTTCCTTTAGCTTCTGTGATTTAGCTCGTTTTAATCAAGCCCGACACGCCCACCCAGCGGGGGTGGGGGGGGCTAACGGTGGATATGGAAGGTCCGTGACTCAAACCTGGCCCAGTAAAACCAGCACCACCAGCACCGTCCAAACATTCCTCCTCTCTGTTAAACCCGATCTGGCCAGGAGCTTGGAATATTCCACTCCTGCTCCTCTCAGGAAGGGTGTGGCCTCTTCTTCTGCTGTGGGAACATCGGACTAATCATCATTACAGCCTTTTACTGCTGCAGTTTGCAATGATTCCCAATTAAATCCAGAGACTGGACCTCGCCAAAAGAGAACCACTCATGCATGAAGCTTTGCAGGTTTGAATAATTGCATAAAGCTGCATCTCTGCTGAGGAAAATAGACCCTTAATGGTTTTAAAAGAAAGATAAAAGCTAAAAAATGTCTGCAGCGTCTCCTCATTAAATCTGAGCCAAGACCAAAAACAGCAAACAGCATTTTTGGGTGGTGAACAGAAAGAATCCTTCATGCATCAAGCGCAGCTCCTTTTCACCTCTTGCCCTTGAAGCACTCTCACCGCTTAAGTGTAGGTTTGAGTCTGAGTGCTAACCGCACGCTGTCGTATATTTTACGGGGTATAAGCCAGAAACTCTGCTCAGAGCTGTAATTATCACAACCATCCTGAGTTCACATGCCAGGAGCTGAAACTCTGAACACGCTCTGCAACTCCAGGTCAGGTTCAAGCACACACACACCCCTCTCTCTCTGCAGGGAGCATGCACATCAGGACTCAGACCTACCCGGAGCTGAAGCAGATGTACTCCACCGTATTCGTTCTTGAAGATTAAAGAGAATGAGCTATGAAAAATGGCTGCCAGCTGGACTTCTGGTCATTATCCTCCTGGTTAAATCCTCCCGCTGGCGTTTCCCAGCTCTCCCCTTGGGAAGGAGGCTGAGTGGAGCAGTGATGAGGACGCTGGTAGGGGATGCAGAGACAGAAAGGGACCTGAGTCGAGGGACAAATGGTTGAGACAGAAGGAGCACCCTCCCAGTATCCAACCAGAGGAGGTGTGGTGCGCAGTCCAAGGCTGGGATGGGACAAACTTCCCCGACTCCTGGAGGTTTGCCATCTCTCTCCTCTCCTCCCACTTTCTCTGGAGAAAGGAGAAAAAATGTTAAAAGGAGGGTGAGCTGGGTGGGGAAATGAAACCAGACACATCTCCCAGTTTGGTGTGGATCTGAGCAGAGCGAAGGATGATGTCACGGATCCAGAGTGTCCATATTTTACTGCTCACCTTTTCATTCATTTCACTGTCAGAACCTCTCTGGGACAGAATACGGAGTGTTGCTTTTTATTCGATTCCCTGCTCATTAAACTGGGATTACAGGAAGTTTGGTAGAGCAACCAGAATGAGGAGCTGTTATTCTCACGTCTGCTGATGAGCAGTACATCACCGGGAGAAGGAATGTTCCTGGTAGAGCAGGAGTCTGAGCGCTGATAAGGAAAAGCTGCAGAGATGAGCTGCTGAGCAGCGCCTTAAACTCTGCATCAGGTTAAACCTGGTCTCTGGTTCATGTGAATTTTAGCCTAAAAAGTTGTAGAAATCAGTTTTCACTCTGGCATTAAAGGGTTTTTTTGTGTTTTATTTGTCAAAAAGCCACATTTTGTTAATCAGGATTGATTTGTAAAAGCAATAAAAACATCCAGGGGGGCAGTGGTGGGAATGTTAGCTGCGCTAACCCTATAGCATTAATAATAAACATTAGTTCCGCTAATGCTAAGGATCGATACCAACATGTTAATTAGTGGAAGCTAACGCTAAAGCTCTACACCAACATGGCATTTAGCAGAAAGCCAATGCTAAATGCATCAATTTAATTTTGATATTATAATTCACAAGTCCTATAATTCCCTTAGATATTGTATTTATGTTCATATCTTGTTCTCTAGTCTTTTTTTCCTGTATGTTTCTTGTTTGAAATAAATTTACTGGCAAAAAACTGAGAGAACGTGAGGAGAGGAAAGGAAACTGCTGCGTAAACAAATCTTAAAATAAGAGCATGAATATAAACATCTAATTACTTCAACAACAGTCAACTGTCAACAGTCGAGAACCAAAACTTCAACACAGACGTCAAACTTTATTCAAATAAAAGTTGACAAAGCAGCCAAGTAAATTAAGCTAAGGCAGCTAAGTGGGCTAAATGTTTTCAAATTTAGCAAAAATATTAAAGCGCTAAAAGGAAAACTAGCTGAATCCCAGTTTGCAGTCTTTTTGCAAGGAGAAGTTGCAGATGATGGATGAATGGCTTTTCTTTCCACTCCTCTGTTCTGCAGGACTTTGTGTCAGTCTTTCATATAAAATATCAATAACATACTTTCAAATGACAAACTGTGAAATATTTAGATTAAAAATACTTTTGAAAAGCATTGTGTGCATATTATAAATACTGAAGCATGTCAAAGGACTCAGTGTTGCAGAAAGTAAACCATGCATCTTTCTTTCCAAACCAGCTGGCTCTGAAGGATCCTTCTGACAAAAATGATTAATAACTGTTTATATTTGATCGCAGACAGAGGTTTCATCAGATGCCTATGAACAAGTTTAGTTTCATGGCTGATTCTCCAACATTCTTCCAAAACATGAAGGAAAACAAGGAGGTTTCCAGGAAACATGTCGTTGTGTCCCGGTTTTGTGAAAAGAAGAAGAAAGTAAGATGTAAGTAAAATTTGTTTATGTAGCACCTTTCACAGGTCAGAAAACCACAAAGTGCTTCACTATAGAAACAAACATTAAAAACACACAAGATAAAAACATAAAATAACAAATAAAAACAGAATACAACATAAGATCATACAAGACAGAACTAGTTAAAAGCCAGCCTACACGAGTCTTCAACTGCTCAAGACTCAAGATGGAGGCAAAGCAGTCCCCGGATAGCATTAGCTTCTGCTAAGTACTGTGTTGGTGTAGCGCTTTAGCGTTAGCAGAACTATTGTTTATGATGAGTGCTTTAGGGTTAGCCCAACGAGCTTTATAGTTAGCGGTGCCCCCACTGATCATTCCACCATCTGGGGGCTACCCTCTAGAAGATCTGCCCCCTCTAGTCTTAAAACGGGTTCAGGAACAGAAAAATAAAGCAAGATGGTGCCGTTTAAAACAACCACCAACATGATGACCTGCTGATGTTGAATCATCTGGAGATTTTAATTAAACTCGCGACTGACTGGAAATAAATCCAACATTCAGGCTTTTAATTGTGTCGAGAAGGCTTTGCGTGTTTCATGGATCCATCTTTGGTCATCCCTGGTATGTTAATGTAGACATGTGAGCATCTGTGTGTGTTTGAGGCTGTTTTATGATCCATATCATGGAGTGCAGCTGGTCCTGAATGTGAGCAGGCCCGAACAGAGGGAGCATTTTTCTGAGAGGCAGCGTTTGTTCCCAGAGGTCGGGAGGCTGGGAATTGGGCTCTGGATGGAGGCTGAACGGCCCGGTGACGACTGCAAGGGCGATCACGTCAGGGTTACAGTGTGCTGATTAAACCGTCTGCAGCATGTGGAAGTGTTTAGAACAGTGGCCCGGTTCATCCATGTTCTGCTGTCTGAGGCCCATTACTCACCCCGCTGTATTTCCTGCACAGCTCCACACTGTTATGGTGTTGCTAGGCAACCACTGCTGAAACCTGTGAAGGGAAAACATGGACGACGATAAGCAGCTGGACCGTCCCGCCAGAATAATGAAGACAGAATGACGAGGAAACCCAGACACTGGATCTAATGCATATTTAGGTGTTTTATGCTTTAAATTAAAGGAGTGAAAATGTTGCCTCATCTTATAAAACACGTACAGTATAACAGCAGCAGCAGTAGTAGTAGTAGTAGTAGTAGTAGTAGTAGTAGTAGTGGTAGTAGTAGTAGTAGTGGTAGTAGTAGTAGTAGTAGTAGTAGTAGTGGTAGTAGTAGTAGTAGTAGTAGTGGTAGTAGTAGTAGTAGTAGTAGTGGTAGTAGTGGTAGTAGTGGTAGTAGTAGTGGTAGTAGTAGTAGTAGTAGTAGTAGTAGTGGTAGTAGTAGTAGTAGTAGTGGTAGTAGTAGTAGGTAGTAGTAGTAGTAGTGGTAGTGGTAGTTAGTAGTAGTAGTAGTAGTGGTAGTAGTGGTAGTAGTGGTAGTAGTAGTGGTAGTAGTAGTAGTAGTAGTAGTAGTAGTGGTAGTAGTAGTAGTAGTAGTAGTAGTAGTGGTAGTAGTAGTAGTCGTAGTAGTGGTAGTAGTGGTAGTAGTCGTAGTAGTAGTAGTAGTGGTAGTAGTAGTAGTAGTTAGTAGTAGTGGTAGTAGTGGTAGTAGTGGTCAGTAGTAGTGGTAGTAGTGGTAGTAGTGGTAGTAGTAGTAGTAGTAGTGGTAGTAGTGGTAGTAGTGGTAGTAGTAGTGGTAGTAGTAGTAGTAGTGGTAGTAGTAGTGGTAGTAGTAGTAGTCGTAGTAGTAGTAGTGGTAGTAGTGGTAGTAGTGGTAGTAGTAGTGGTAGTAGTAGTAGTAGTAGTAGTAGTAGTGGTAGTAGTAGTGGTAGTAGTAGTAGTAGTAGTACTTTCTAGTTTTCTTCCAAGCAGAGGTCTCATGTTTAATTGTTTTCAGGATTTTCTGGAGGTTTTCTTTGGACTTCTGCTGCCAGAACTCTTTCAATCATAGATGTCTTTTAACCCACTGACCTCTGACCTGTGAGTCATTGAGACATAAAAAGACATTTTCAGCTCTTCAGGAAGCCTCTTGTTGGAGCAAAACTAGTTTTCTGTTTGTGAGAGAAGATGCCAGTAAAAACGTCTCCACGGACCTGACGTGCCAGATGTTTAGCTTCATGTCCTGAGTGAGACCACTCAGGACATGAAGCTATGTTTAAATAAACTTAATAAAAATAGCAGAGTTGTGGCTTATATGGAAAATCTTCTCCTTCAACCTTCTTGAAAGCCACCAAGCAGGGGGTTTTCTGCTCGTTTCTGCATCCCTGAGGCGTTCTCCTGCACCGTCACCACGTTCCATAGCTCATCAGGACATTCCCACCATGATCTCACCACCAGTCCCTGCCCTCCCAAGGCTCTCTGCAACCACAGCAGGAAACAGCGACGCACTGGAAGATCACACAACACTTCCATCATTACAGGTTTCTGCATCTCCACCATCAGTTTCGGCCTTGCACACACCTTTCCTGGACGATACTTTCAACGTGACTGAACTTTCTGTGATGACAGCAAGTTTGGTTGATGCTGGAGGGAAGCCGCACTATGAAGAGCAATGGAGAAACTAGATGCTAGCTTAAAGAGGTTGTAGCATTGGTTTAAGACAAGGACATTGAGTCCTGCTTCAAAATATCAATGCTGGACTCAACAGACCAAACCAAAAGATATGCTTCCACTGCTGCCATCACACCCCAGCTGGATCCCCGATACGCTGCTGCCATGATAATAAACTCTCATGGTCTAGTTCAAGTAACGAAGGATAGCAGTGGGGTCTTAATATGACCCTGAAGACCTTCCATCAGCTCTGGAAAGACTTTTAACATTCTGGCTGATCTTAGATGTCAGTCTTAACCTGGTCTGAAGGGTCCCTAAGTTCTGGAAATCTTCACATCTAAACCTTGTTTTACTTGTTAAACAAAAAGTATTAACACTGAGGAAGTGAGGAAAAAGTTTGGACACCCTGATTCCTAACAGATAGTTTTCTCCTCTTTGGCTGAAATACCTTCAGTGGGAAGTTTCTTGTCTCCAGCTACCATTTTTGGCTTCGTTCTGAGGAAAGTTTGTCCCCGTCCTTCAGCTGTGAGATGTTTGAGTGGACATCTGTTGTTGCGTCCAAATAATTCACGTTCAGGCTGCGTTCAGCAGGCGAATGCAACCCATATGCAGCTTTTTCACAACAGTCTGAATGGCCCAACTCCGATCTTTTCAAAAATCTGATTTGTGCCGCTTTCATGTGAGGAACCAGATCGTATCCTGTAGTTTCCAGAGCGTCTGCAGTCTGAACGCTCACGTCGCGTTTTATCCGACTTTTCCGTCGCTGACATGAGCCGTGCGTCATAAGTCTGCAGCAGAAGCAGCCGGACGGTGAATCTGGACATAAGCAACGTCTGATAATGAAGTGCTGAGAGGAGCGAGAGCCGGTGGAGCCTCCCATCCCGGTCCCAGCGCTCCCAGTCCGACTCCACCTCCAGACCGGTCCTCTCCAGCAGCTGCAGGCGATGCTCCGCTAAAGGCCGCTGCTGTTGGTTCTTCTTCCTGCTGCTGAGCTTCCTGCGTCTGGTTCTGATCCGGTGGCGGTGCTGTTGGCTCTCAGCGGCTGTAGGACCCGTCCAGAGACGGCGGCGGCCATTATTGCTGCTGGGGGGCTACGTTCTTCTGCTGGGGTCGTAAACCATCACACTGGAGTCTGACTGCGGTCGCATTTAATTAGTAGCAGGAACGACCAGCAGAAAAAAAAAATAATAAAAAATAAAAATAATAATCATCCGATTTCAGCAAAAATCTTAAACGTTATTTATTTTCTGATTTCTATTTTTTTGGCACTAGTGGCCTTTCTTCAACAGTAATCTGACAGGAAGGGGGCAAAGAGAAGCGGGGAAGACATTTCATGATTTCCTTCTTGCACACATTTCATGGAACCTGCTGTAGGTCTTCTGATCACATCTGATGATTTTTGGAAGCGCTTTTTAGCATCTTGCGATCTGCTTTCAGGGTGAAGCTGTTTTCCTCAGTCCAGTTTCTCCCTTTGGTTTGTCCAGCACTGAGTTTGAGTATTTCAGTTCTTTTAGATTATGTTTGTTATTCCTTGTTGTTTTGTTTATTTCAGTCTTTTCTTAGTTATCCAGTTATTTCCCCGTGTCTACTTATCCTCAGTTACATTGAGATTACTTTCCTTGCTTCCCTGTTGCCCTCCCTCTGCTCAGCTCCCCTCCGGCTAACGTTGAGCTAACTGGCCCCAGCCATTGTTCCAGCGTCCACCTCCCCAGTATTTAAGCTCCTCTCTTTCTCTCGCTCCTTGCTGGTTCCTCCTGTTTGCTTCATGTTATCCTGTCGGTTAGCTCCCTGCTGTCTACCCGTTCCTGTGCCCAAGTTTTATCCCTGTTGTGCTCATCTTCTGGCCCTTGGATCTATGTTTTGTTTTTGCTTCGGTTTCCTGCAGTCTCCTGTGTTTTTGCGAGTTTTTGTTATTTATCATTAAATCCACGACGACTCGCTGCATTTGGGTCCTCTTCTACTCCCGTCACAAAACATGACACCCTTATGACTTTAGGATTCATTTAAATCTCTCAACAATATTAATCTTTCATGCCTGATATTTATGTTTGCAGATGTTAATGTTGCACTCACAGGAATTAAAAAGTGTCTAAAAATCAATTATATGATAGTCTTCTTGCTGAGACAAACCTGACACCGTCTCTGCATCATCTTTCAGACTTTAAAAGCTTCCGTCCGTGTGAGGCCCACCATGATGTCCTCTCCAAACAGGTAAAAATGCTTCCTGTCAGACCTCAACTGGCAGGTGAAGATGGAACCACAGCAGATGATGGGCTGGGTAGGACTCCACCAGTATGTGGAAAGCCTCTGAAACACAGATTCAGTGTTTACACTATTCCAAAATAAAAGCTTCCACATAAGCGAACAATTCATCCCAGTTTGTCTCCGTGCCTGGAAGGATGTTAACGTTAGGAACAAACTGCTCACCAGCTGCTCTGGGGAAAATCCGTGTTGATTCACCCACTCACTTATTTCCACTGAAACAAGAATTAATGGGTGAGGAATGACGGCCTCGACTCATTTGCACCAAGTTTTATGTAGAAGGCATTAATAGTCATAAAGTTATTATTATAAGAAGCAAAAGTAAATGGCAACAAGAAGCATTAACGTTCAGTTTTTATGACATTTCTCAATTAACACTCAGCTCAGTCCAAACAGGCTCTTCGTCATGGAGGCAGTGCGCCACCACTGATCTTCCTGTGTGGAACGTGTACGGATAACTGGCCATGTAAAGCATTTCCAGTCAGAGTTAAAGGCTAATAGAAAAGTAAACCAGTTAAAGCTGAAACAATAACGTAGTTCAATCAATGATATCTGGTTTTAAAACCTCGAATAGAAAATATTCTGCTGTGGTGAGTTTCTTAGAAAGAGCAGCTCTTAGGAGTTTACCCCTCAAGAATGACCCTACTTCCCCATAAAAAAATAAGTACACCCCTACTCCACAGTGTGAACACAAATTTTATATCCAGGTATAGTTTAACATCAGCCTGCACATGCCTGCTGTTAGCCTGATGCTAATGGCTAGCATCGCCAGGTTAATAATCTGAGTTTCTTGGCTGGACCTTTTTATTGTGATGCTAATGGTTAGCATAATCAACTAAAAACTGTTAACCATAAATTTACACACCCCTCCATATATTGTTCAGTCATGTTGAATAGAAAGTGCACCCTTTTTCAGTTCAATGATTCAGCAAAGTATAGCTTAAATGTACACCAACCTTCACAACCAGGAAGGGTCACAGCTTCTTTATTTTTTATTTTTACAATTTTTAATCAAATTTGTTTTTCTCTGTTGAAATATGTAGAATAACTTAAAACAATAAATAATAAATTATTTATCATGATAACAACAACCTGGCCACATATGGGATGCCATTTGTAACGTTGCACAGGGGAATTTAGCTTGTTAGGAAAGAAAATAATGGGTTTCATTTTTCAGTCACATTTTTACCATGTTATTCATTCATTTATAAATGTCACACTTTCAAGTCAAATATTTGATTACTAAGCTAAATATTCGGATTGTAAGATAAATGTTTAGTTAGCAAGCTAAATATTTTGTTAGTGAGCTAAATATATTGTTATCAAGTTAAATATTTAGTTAGCAAGTTAAATATTTAGTTAGCAACCTTGCTAACTAAATATTTAACTTTAGCTCCAAACTAAATATACAGTTAGTGAGCTAAATATTTAGTTACAAACTTGCTAACTAAATACTTTGCTTGTCAACTTTAGCTCCAAACTGAATATTTAATTAGTGAGCTATATATTTCATTAGCAAACTATTTAGTTAGCAAGCTAAATATTTAGTTAGCAAGCTTAACTAAATATTTAGCTTGCTAACTTTATCCAAACTAAATATTTAGTAAGCAAGCTAAATGTTAGCTTTAGCTCCTAACTAAATAATCCAAATTATTGCTGTTAATTTTTGAGTGTAACTTTACAAATGGCACAGGAGTGTGTGCATTTTGATCTCTGCTTGAAATCTGGCTAAAACTATTTTAACCAGACATCCGTTGTGCACACAAGAGATTCCACACTGATTAGTTTAGTATAGTTTCACCTTTACCTTGAACCTATGTTTTTATAACTGGACCATTCGGTGACGTCTCAGAAACATGTCTCAGCATGAATGGCTCTTCATTCACCTGTTCACCATGGTAACTGTGTGATTGCTTTGCTGAAGCTGGACGTCCGGACCCCAGTAAGAACATGAAGCCACATGAAAATGATTTACAGCAGAAACGGCCACTCTGAGCCAAAAACGGCATTAGGAGATCAATAGACTTAAACCGGGCCTCTGGATTTAACAGCCTATCTTGTAAAAAGGTTGAAATTTAAAGAGTATCAAGTTCAGCTGAAAATAATTGAGTCCTTTATTGATTGAAGTCAGCATGCGAAGAAACCAGGGAGAGACGTGTCCATGCTGGAGTCCAGCAGGTATGAATTAACGTGGCTCTGCAGAGAGGTCCAGGTTCGTTCAGGGTCTGGTTCAAAAGTCCGCCAGAGGTCTGCAGAGAGTTAAAATCAAAGGCAGCTGCTGAGGTGATGTTTTTCTTCCTCTGAGCTGGGTCACATGACAACGTCCATGTTCCTCATGAGGACACACCAAGTTCTAATTATCACATTAAAATCCTTCCTGTGGTTTTTATATTCCAGATTATGGGATGGCATGAGTTCTGCTTCTTTGGCGCCATCAATTCTTTCAGAACCACTTCAAAAGCAAATTTCAGATTTTAATTTACTAACATTTTGAACATCAGCTGAAGTCATCATTATGTACATCATTCATGGTTAAATGAAGGGATATGAGGCAAACAGGTTTTGAACTGCCTGAATAATGAATATTCTACTAGTGCAGCAAATTACTGCAAAGATCTTTCAAGTGTGGATACTAGCATAAACATTAGCATACTCATCCCTCAGCTTGTATGTTTTTTTTATATTCCCTGTTAGTCGCTTGAATTTCAGAATGACAGCCATTTTTTATCAAATATTTTTATTTTTATTATTATTGTACATCCACAAAAACAAGTACAATGCAACATAATGTGAAGAGGTGATATAAGACATAAACATAAATTATAGGCACAATGACGGCCATTTTTCAAGATGGACGTTGTTTTTGACATTTTAAACCAATTATTTCCATAAAATGTTCCCCATTTTCATGACTTGGATGAATTTTTATGTTCAGAATATTTTATGGCAATAACTGGTTTAAAATGTCAAAAGCGACACAATGTCACATCAGATGTTTTCCATTTCGGTCGTCCTGTTCTTCTAACTTTAAAGTAATAATATGGAGCAGAATCAGAAACTGAGGACTTTGCTGTTAGCGAGTCTCACACCAGTCGTCACCTGGAAGGAGATGAAGATGAGACACAGACTGGGAGACAGTCGTCTTAATGGTTAGCATTAGCTTCCGCTAATTTTTTTTTTATGTGTTTAGCGTTAGCTTCCACTGCTTTTGAATGTGTTCAGTGGTTTAGCGTTAGCTTCTTCTAATTTTTTTGTTTAGCATTAGCTTTCACAATTTTTGTGTGTTTAGGAGTTTAGAGTTAGCTTCCATTAATTTTTGTGTTTAGTGTTAGATGCCACTAATTTTCTGTGTTTAGCAGTTTAGCAATAGCTTCTGCTAATTTTTATGTGTTTAGCATTAGCTGATGGGTTTTTAAAAATGTATTTAGAGGTTTAGCGTTAGCAAATCTAAGATTCTTGTTTAGTGAATTAGTGTTTAGTGAACCTAACTTTTTGGATAGCTGTGCTGGCCACTGGCAATAACTACTGCCAGATTAATGCAAATACGTATTCTCCATTACAACCATGGTGGCCTTTTTGAAGAATGTTAACCAAAAAAAGGAAACACAAGATCAAGATAATATGTATGATTTCTATGGCTCAAAATATGTAGGCCATGATTTGACACCAAACATATTCATCTAATTGGCAATTTTAGTGCAATAATTAATTTTCCAAGACAACCATGGTGGACATCCTGAAAAATCAAAATATTATCCATAAATATGATTTCAATGAATAAATATGATTTATGTATAATTTCAACCCAAACATATTCATCTGGGATAAATATTGGCAATAAATTTTACTGGACAACAATGGTGGCCATCTTTAAAAATGGCTGCCATCTTCAATTTTTCTGTGGCTAATGTTTTTTTTTTGTTTTTTTAAGCAAGCCCCTGGAAAAAAATCTGTGCCAAATTAGGTTCTGGTATCTGCATGTTAAAGATTTTCCTCAAATATTCAATTATCTGCTACACTGTCTGTCCATTGCTCTTTAAAGCAGCAGCTTTTACAATCAACTTTTCTTATTTTGGAGCAAGCCATGCTGTCACCTCTATCTCTTCTGCTCTGCTCTGCTCTGAGTTTCCTCAGGTAAAACATGGCCTCCTGTGCTGCCTAGTCCAAGTCCTTTCAACCAGTCTCTGGAAACAACTGATCAAGTGAAGAACAGTAGGATGAAGAGCTGTGTGAACGACTGAATGCCTGAATCCTTGTGCTCATGGCGGGTCTTCAGTAACTCTTCATTTCCTGCAGCGGTGACCACATCTGGACGTTCAAGCGTTCGAGCTGAGGAATCAGGCAAAATATGAAGGTATAAAAGTAAAACCCTGGAAAGCTGCAGCCTGAATACAAAACTGAAACTGAAAGCTCGGTAAATGCTGACTGAGATTTTTTTTTTTTTTTATGGACTGAATAAAACATTTTATAATATTTCAGAGCTATACCTCAGTATTCTCTGCTCACAGGTAAAAGGTCACTCTCAAGGCAAAAGGCAATTTTAGCACAACGTCATCTGCGAGCAGAGACATTTATTTGTTAGGTGGGTTTTCTTTTGACCACAAACCAACAAGAATACTTATAGGAAAAGGCTACAAGTAGATTCCCTTTGCAATCATTTGGTTTGTGAAATTACAAATAAAACATGTGTTTAAGTTTCAGAAACTGATGTTCACAAGTTAAACGTCCTTGTCGTCTTGGACCCAAACGCAGACACGAAGCAGGTAGAAGAGGACGAGGAAAGCCAAGGCATCTGCAGGACATGTCCATTCAAGGAAGGGGTGGTGTTAACTGAATATTACCCATCTTTGATTATATTTTGTAAACAGTAACAGGAAAGTCTGAAGGACATCAGTCATTTTGACAGATTACAGTTGACACCTGACCACTTGGTGGAAACATTTTCAGCTTTACGCACAGAGAATATTGTGGAGGTAACGAAATCAATCAATCAAAGAACTGAACACTGAACTCAATGCATCTTGCTATCCAGGAGCTGACAGTGCGTTGAAGGGTTATAAGCCATGTTTCCATCCAATTGTTATGCGAATTCTGAGCGAACTTTTAAAGTCTCACAAGAAAGAGAATGCAAATTAGCCATGTTTCCATCTACTGGTGTGGAGCTGAACAACCAGGACACGCAAAGAGGAATTTCGTCAGACGTTGACACCACGTATGGCTGTAAAAGACAAGATGTTGAAATTTTTCCAAGTTCCGTGCCTCTGGTAAGGCACAAACCCACCAGTGGATGAGAGCCTCCCACCCAGAGGTGGTCCTAGACTTTTTTGTTGTCCATCATAATCTATTTTTACCCGTCATTTAAAAAAAAAAAAAAAGACATATTCAAGTCATTTCATTTTCGTTCAGTTTAATTAATATTCAACAAGCTGAACTGAGAAGCCACAACAAGTCATCCCTCCTGGCGCTGCTCAAGATTGAACTCATAATTACAGTGCGTTCAGACCGAACGCGATATGAGTATCAGGGCTGGCTGGTTTACATGCAAAGTCTGGATGTGCGTCCAGGGGCATTGAGAAGTCTCACGAAAATCAGAACTTTTGCAGCTGGGTACAGAGCATCAACCAATCAGAGAGACTCCACTTTGTGACATAGTGACGCATTTTCTGACGGGACAGAAGGACCAAGAGCCTGGGAAGTTGCATCACACAAAGATGACGATGCAGGACAAACTCCTGGTCGCTGTTTGGTTTGTGCCCATCTGTTATTGCCGACCAGCAGGTCGTGAAACTGGGCTCAGGTGAGATGAAAATAGCGCTGAAAGTGACCCTGGTCAGCGTGCAGCTCCTGGAGTCGGTGGTGAAACTCACTAAACTCAGAACGCCTCTGAATTATCTGGTGGATCCAGTCACGGCGCGGAGGCGCCCGACCACCACGTTCTCCTGCTCTCAGTAAATCTCTCAGCTTCATCCACCATTGCACAAAGAGACTGGCAGAGGAAAACAACCACAAGTCAAGAGGCTCCTCCCAACGCGCATCTTTCCACACTTTGCTGAGGCACTCTTGATATCAAGCATCTGACTTTGAAGTGCACAAGCGTCCAACTTGAGGCGTTGGACGCGCAAAACATGTTCTGTCTGAACGCAACATTATGCTCCTCCATTCTGAGCGGCTCTCTCATAGCAGACGGCAGGTCCGCCGGTCTGCTGCAGAGGTCAAGATGTTTGGAACCAGTCAACAGATGCGGTCAAGTACGAAAAACGTAGAAGAGCCGCTCAAGATCTGTTAATGGAGACGAATCTGGCTGGGGCAGACCGTGCTTCAGTGGACAAGCAGTGGAGAAGCAGCTTTGAAGCTCGACCTTCAACCAGGCCGCTTCAAAGAGCATACAGACAGTCTTAGGGGAGGTGGACCATCACTGATCCCGTCTGAAAAGAAACTGGAGACGGGAGGTTCCAACCAGACCTTATCTGACCTCCTTATTGGAGAACTTGGAGACAGGAAGTCAAGGCTGAGGCGTGCCGTCATTGACCCCTTCATCAGAAAGCTTTAGACCAGGATGAGATGTCCAGAACTGAAGCGGGACAGAGTTCCTGATCAGGTTCAGAGTCACTGGAAGCATGCTGAGAGCTGGGAGCTGGGGAGGAGTGTGAAAATCACTGCAAGGGGTCATGGGGTTCATGAAGCCTCCTGTTCAGCTCTGAGGCTTACGTCCTGCCGCGGCCCTCAGTCACCATCAAGCCATGCAGAGATTTCAAAAGAAATAATCAGTTTAAAACTGCATTTTTTTTAACTTTTTCACTTTATTTTTGTCTTGTAACAAAACTAGTTAGATGATCTAAAAGTGTGAAAAAGCCACAGAACTGATGGACATCCTGATCTTCCCTGCCTCCCTGACTGAACTCATCTGGCTTTGGTTTAATTCTAGTTTAATGTTCCCTCAAAGAGTCCTGAAACAACAGGAACAATAAGAAGGATATATAAAATCCCTGCACACTCATAAATGAGCATCTGATTGGACCTAAAAGTAGAAAAACAACATGTTGAAGAGATGCGTTCTAAAAAAATCGTCAAACGCCGTGAGCCTCAGAGCTGGTTGAGATGCCTGAACGCTGACAGACGCAACAGATGTTGTAGTGATGTGTGTGAGCGTGGATCCAGGTGTTAAACTGCAAACAGATGGAGGAAGAGCAGAGTGTGGACTTCTCTCCACTGCAGAGAAACGTCTGTGGAGGAAATGGATGGATGTTCATGAATGTTTATCAGTTCAAAAATGCTTCAAAACATGAATCATCTAGGATGCATTTTGCTTCAGATGATCAGCTGACTTCATATCAGGACAGGTGAAGCTGTCCAAGAGTCCAGCTGGAGTCACCAGCAGAACCTGATGAGATCCAGAGGGAAGAAGCTTCTGCAGCATCATTTTGCGTCCAAACAGCCTCAGCTGCAGGAAACGTCTCAAGGATTGGTCCTTGAAATTCTGCATAAAACTGGAGCAAAGATCTTTCTCTCTAATGAGTCCTCCTGATGGTTCAGGACATCTGGAGAAGAACAGATGGGAGCTACCACGGATCCTTAGTGGTGCCTGAAGTAAAGCATTCTGGTCCAAACCATGTGTGCAGTTGCTTCTCCTCCAGAGGAGTGGGCTTCCTCCCAGTTCAGCCCAGGATCGCTGCCACGGCTGAAGAGTTGGAACCAAACATCCACCAACAATCTCGGAACAGCTTGGAGTCACGAGGCTAAAGTTTATGGCATATTATTAGGGCCAAAATTCAGACTATTGCACACTCAGCAGTGGCTACTTTCTTGTCACGGGAGGCGATATGCATTCCAAAGCCAGCTGCTGATCTGGTTAATGACAGGCTGGCACCGGTATTTGAGCAACCGGCGCTGACAGATAAAAAGGAGGCTGCTCACTTGCGTTAGCTTTGGAGAGGCTGGTGACTAGCACGGCTAAGCTGGTCACCGGTTGGATTGTCTAGTTCCTCTGCTGTATATTAGCATAGATTACCATATATATATATATAAAAATTCCCTTCTCACCCTCCACGGGTGGTCTTTCTCAACCTCTGAGCTCGGGTCCTCTACCAGAGGCCTGGGAGCTTGAGGGTTCTGCGTAGTATCTTGGCTGTGCCGAGAACTGCGCATTTCTGGACTGAGATGTCTGACATTGTTCCTGGGATCTGTTTTAGCCACTGCTCCAGTTTGGGGGTGACTGCCCCGAGGGCCCCGATGACCACAGGCACCACTGTGGTCTTCACCTTCCAGGCCTTCTCCAGTTCCTCTCTGAGGCCCTGGTATTTCTCCAGTTTCTCGTGTTCCTTTTTCCTGATGTTGCAATTGCTTGGTATTGCTACATCCACCACAACGGCTTTCCTCTGTTGTTTATCCACCACCACGATGTCCGGTTGGTTCGCCATTACCATTTTGTCTGTCTGGATCTGGAAGTCCCACAGGATCTTAGCTCGGTCATTCTCCACCACCTTTGGGGGTGTGCCCCACTTTGATCTCGGGGCTTCCAGTCCATATCCTGCACAGATGTTTCTGTACACTATGCCCGCCACTTGGTTATGACGTTCCATGTACGCTTTCCCTGCCAGCATCTTGCACCCTGCTGTTATGTGCTGGACTGTCTCAGGGGCCTCCTTGCACAATCTACACCTTGGATCTTGTCTGGTGTGGTAGATCTGAGCCTCTATTGCTCTGGTGTTTAGGGCCTGTTCCTGTGCAGCCAGGATGAGTGCCTCTGTGCTGTCCTTGAGTCCAGCTTTTTCCAGCCATTGGTAGGATTTCCTGATATCAGCCACTTCAGTTATTTGTCGGTGGTACATCCCATGTAGGGGCTTATCCTCCCATGATGGTTCCTCCAGCACCTCATCCTCTGGTCCCCATTGTTTGAGACATTCGCTGAGCACATCGTCGGTTGAGGCTTTGACCTTGATGTATTTATGGATCTTGGATGTTTCTTCCTGGACAGTGGCTCTCACACTCGCTAGTCCTCTGCCTCCGTCCTTACGGCTCGCGTATAGTCTCAGGATGCTGGATTTAGGGTGGAACCCTCCATGCATGGTTAGTAGTTTCCGAGTTTTAACATCCATGGTCTTTATCTCTTCCTTTGGCCAGCTTATTATTCCTGCAGGGTATCTGATTACATTAGCATAAGCATGTTTGGTCAGTTCAGGTCAGACTGTTGCTTTCTTTTAGGCCTTCTGAGTGCTACTGTTGTTGCACGATGTGGGAGATTTTCTTGGATTATGCAATGAATAAATAATTACAGTTAAAAGTTCAAATGTTGCTGCAAAGTAGCTGAATAAACCTGAATATTGCCATTACCAAATGAAATATGAACGGAAACTTTACAAAACACTCAATATCCTTTATGCTCTGATGAAGAAAGAACCAAATACCTTTCATACAGCAAAGGTTTCATGTCAGCACAGTGCAAGCTTGTGCAGACGTCCAACAAGCCAGAAGAGGCTATAGCATACTGCTGAAACCTTCTATCTGGACTGTACTGGTGAAAATTAATCTTCTATTGTCCACAGCTGCTGATCCAGCTCCTCCAGGACACTGGAACCAGAACAGGACGGTGTGGAGAAAGCTTCAGCTCGCTGCCAAAACAATGTCTTGTGTTTGACAGCGCCATGCTGGAGGGCTCCCTGGATACAAAGCAGCTCCATGAATCCAAACAGATACTAAATACTGCATCTTACCTGCCAAACTGTCAGAACATGCAAAGCATTTCTTCTCCAGCTTCAAACACCTGAAGTACTCCAACCTTCACTTTTTCCCTTTGAGCCAGCGTCATGTGATTTTCCCTTTAAGGTAAATTCACTCTGCGTTGTTACATCGTGACAGATATTATTTTGAGGATATTAGAAACTGAATTTCAAAAGCTTAGGCTGGAACGGTTGTCAGGTTTTATTTTGTAAAAGTCATCTTAATTAAAGTGTTTTTATCTCCAAGCCAAGCCTGTTTTTAATCCTCTGGGTGAAGCAGACGAATGCACAGGACCCAGTCTGTCATCTAAAACAAGTTCAGCTGAATGTCAGCAGGTTCAGGTTTCCTGCTTTCCTTCATCGCTTCCCAAACATATTAATCCATCTTACATGAACATACTTTTTCTGCAGACGAATCACTCTGAAAGTGAGTTTTACTGAACATGTTAGCAGAGGAAATGCTTCTATGATGAATCTGCAGAGGGAACTACTCAAATAAATACCCTGAATGTGACGAAGCTTTGAGTGTGGAGCCGGGACCACTTGACATTTCTGTCACATGAAAACCAGGAAGCGGCGCTCTGCTCCAGCAGTCATTCAGGAGGCTGAATATCAAGAAAACCTTCTGCTTGCAGAGAGAACAAGGTTCATCTCTGAACGTTGGAACCTCAGCAAACAAACCTCAGGAGGAGGTAAAGGCAGAGATGGAGGAAGCAAGGATTCATTATTCGTTTTAAAAATGGGGTCGTCTCCATGCGACAGGGAGAGAGGAAACTACGTGAGGATGGTTAAAGCGTCCTCTGAGGCTCAGCGCCGCCCAGCAGCCTGGCCACAGAAAACACTGGTTCCTGCTTCTCTCGCTGCTGCTGGCTGGGTTCCTCTGAACTCACGAATCAGCGTCATTTAACCGTTAGGGCTGCTTTCTGCAACTGAGGCAACGTTGCTCCAACATGCTGAGCTTTTCCAGCCAGTTCCGGGGATGGAACAACAGGAGAACATCAGGAAAGCCCAGATTCAGTTTCCACAGCTGAGCACAAACATATATATATATAAAAATTCCCTTCTCACCCTCCACGGGTGGTCTTTCTCAACCTCTGAGCTCGGGTCCTCTACCAGAGGCCTGGGAGCTTGAGGGTTCTGCGTAGTATCTTGGCTGTGCCGAGAACTGCGCATTTCTGGACTGAGATGTCTGACATTGTTCCTGGGATCTGTTTTAGCCACTGCTCCAGTTTGGGGGTGACTGCCCCGAGGGCCCCGATGACCACAGGCACCACTGTGGTCTTCACCTTCCAGGCCTTCTCCAGTTCCTCTCTGAGGCCCTGGTATTTCTCCAGTTTCTCGTGTTCCTTTTTCCTGATGTTGCAATTGCTTGGTATTGCTACATCCACCACAACGGCTTTCCTCTGTTGTTTATCCACCACCACGATGTCCGGTTGGTTCGCCATTACCATTTTGTCTGTCTGGATCTGGAAGTCCCACAGGATCTTAGCTCGGTCATTCTCCACCACCTTTGGGGGTGTGCCCCACTTTGATCTCGGGGCTTCCAGTCCATATCCTGCACAGATGTTTCTGTACACTATGCCCGCCACTTGGTTATGACGTTCCATGTACGCTTTCCCTGCCAGCATCTTGCACCCTGCTGTTATGTGCTGGACTGTCTCAGGGGCCTCCTTGCACAATCTACACCTTGGATCTTGTCTGGTGTGGTAGAGCTGAGCCTCTATTGCTCTGGTGTTTAGGGCCTGTTTCTGTGCAGCCAGGATGAGTGCCTCTGTGCTGTCCTTGAGTCCAGCTTTTTCCAGCCATTGGTAGGATTTCCTGATATCAGCCACTTCAGTTATTTGTCGGTGGTACATCCCATGTAGGGGCTTATCCTCCCATGATGGTTCCTCCAGCACCTCATCCTCTGGTCCCCATTGTTTGAGACATTCGCTGAGCACATTGTCGGTTGAGGCTTTGACCTTGATGTATTTATGGATCTTGGATGTTTCTTCCTGGACAGTGGCTCTCACACTCGCTAGTCCTCTGCCTCCGTCCTTACGGCTCGCGTATAGTCTCAGGATGCTGGATTTAGGGTGGAACCCTCCATGCATGGTTAGTAGTTTCCGAGTTTTAACATCCATGGTCTTTATCTCTTCCTTTGGCCAGCTTATTATTCCTGCAGGGTATCTGATTACTGGCAAGGCATAGCTGTTTATCGCACGGATCTTGTTCTTGCCATTGAGCTGGCTTCTCAGGACTTGCCTTACTCGTTGGAGGTATTTGGCTGTGCCTCCTTTCCTTGTGACCTCATCGAGGCTGCCATTTGCTTGTGGTATTCCCAGGTACTTGTAACTGTCCTCAATGTCTGCTATTGTTCCCTCTGGGAGTGAGACTCCTTCTGTGTGGATGACCTTCCCTCTCTGTGTAACCATCCGACCACACTTCTCTAGTCCGAATGACATCCCAATGTCAGTGCTGTAGATCCTGGTGGTGTGGATCAGTGAGTCGATGTCTCGTTTGCTCTTAGCGTACAGCTTGATGTCATCCATGTAGAGGAGGTGACTGATGGTGGGTCCGTTCTTGAGTCGGTATCCGTAGCCAGTCTTGTTGACGACTTGGCTGAGGGGGTTCAGACCTATGCAGAACAGCAGTGGGGACAGAGCGTCTCCTCTCCTTGGTATATGCCACATTTGATGGACACTTGTACAATTGGCTTGTAGTTGGCTTCAAGGGTGGTTTTCCACATCCCCATCGAGGCTGCAATGAAGGCTCTTAGAGTCCTGTTGATGTTGTACATCTCTAAGCATTCAATGATCCAAGTGTGTGGCATTGAGTCATAGGCTTTCTTGTAATCAATCCAAGCCATGCACAGGTTTGTGTGTCGGGTTTTGCAGTCTCGGGCGACTGTTTGGTCTACCAGGAGTTGGTGTTTGGCTCCTCTGGTATTTATGCCGATGCCCTTCTGTGCTGTACTCATGTATTTATCCATGTGCCCACCTATCTTAGCTGCTATGATGCCTGACATGAGCTTCCATGTTGTAGAGAGACAGGTTATTGGCCGATAGTTGGATGGGACCGAACCCTTTGAGGGATCCTTCTGGATCAGGATTGTGCGCCCTTCAGTTAACCATTCAGAGTGAGTCCCACTTTGTAGCAGCTGGTTCATTTGAGCTGCCAGTCGCTCATGGAGGGCAGTGAGTTTCTTTAGCCAGTAGGCATGGATCATGTCAGGACCTGGTGCTGTCCAGTTTTTCATACCTGAAACTCTTTCTTGGACATCTGCCACTGTGATAGTTACTGGGGCTTGCTCAGGGAGGTTGCTGTGGTCATCTCGTAGAGAGATTAGCCACTGTGCATTGCTGTTGTGGGTCGCCTCCCTTTCCCATATGCCTTTCCAGTACTGTTGGGTCTCCAGCCTTGGTGGGTCTGCTCTGTTGTTATTACCCTGCCATTGAGAGTACACTTTAGCTGGTTGGGTGGAGAAGAGCCGGTTAATCCTCCTGGCTTCATTTTCTCTCGTGTACCTCTTTAGGCGACTGGCCAAGGCTTGGAGCCTTTGTTTGGCAGTTTCGAGCGCTTCAGGTATGGGCATCTGGCTGTACCGCTTGGGTACCGGTCTTTTGATTGCACCTCTTTGGAGCTCTGACAATTGGCTCACTTCCCTCCTTGTTACCTTGATTTTAGCCTCTAACCATCTTTTCCATGGTGGGTATTGAATGGTTATGGTTGCTCCTATAGCCGAGCATCTCAAGGATATAATAATAATAATAATATAATAATATAATAATATAATAATCAATATTTTTAATTTTTTAATTTTTGTTTTTTTATGTTTAATTTTGTATTTTTTTTTTGTTCTTTTTTTATTTGTTATTTTCAAAACTTTCAAAGGTTTTATTTTATTTGTTGATTGAAGTTTTTTTTCCAATTATTATTGAAAATATAATTATCAAATATTATTGATAATTATAAGGAAAGGAAAGGAAGGACAAGGAAAATATAATTATCAAATATTATTAACAATAATTATTATTAAATATAAATATTAAATACATATTATCTATGTTATTAGCATAGATATTAGCATTAGCCTTGGATAGTATTGCTTTAGCATTCGCTAGACTAATGTTAGCATTAGATAGACTAGGGGATAGCCTTGGCTAGGCTAGCATTAGCATTGGATAAGTGAGGGTTAGCTTTGGATAAGTTTGCTTTAGCATTGGCTAGGCTAGCATTGTTATCCAGCTTAGACATGCTAGCTAACAACTAGCATGTCTAGGCTGGCCAATGGCGACTCAGTTTTTTCTGCAAAAGACATGGACAAGATTATTCTACACTAAAAGCAGAATATTTAAAACCAAGTTTGTAATTCATCAAACCTAAAGTTGATTTGTGAATGAACTAATATAGCCCTTGATTGAACTTTCAGTTGTCAAATAAAGGTTTCACAAATCACAAACTAGTTTTTAAATATTTTGCTTTTAATGTAGAATAATCTTTTCCATATCTAAAGAGTGTGAGCATTGAAGTTTGTAAATTAGAGATAATTAAAGATGCTGAAGGTAGTGAAAAATTAGTTAGAATCAGACTTTAGCCATTTGCCCAATTGGAAGCCAACTTCAGTTCCATATTATACAGTATATTTATACGTTGGATTACAGAAACTGTCAAAAGAACACATGTCAATGTATCTAATGTATGATGCCTACATGTATTGTTTGCCAACCATTTTTCTTGATAAAGTTTTTTGGTTTCTAACATTAGCCTATCCAAGGATAACACTATCCTATCCATGCTACTGGACAGCAGAAGAAATAGTCAATCCATTGGTTAACCAACCTAGGCATGCTACTTGTTAGCCTATCCAAGGCTAACGCTAGCCTATCCATCCTAATGGCCAGCAAAGGAAGTAGACAATCCATTGGTTAACCAGACTAGGCATGCTACTAACCAGCTTCTCCAAAGCTAACACTAGCAAGTTGTCCTCTTCTCATTTGTCAGCACCGGTTGCTAAGTTAGAGTTAGCGGTGCCAACTAATTATTAATCAGATCAGTCGCTAGCTTCAGATTGGATATAGCCTCCTGTGACAAGGGAGTAGCCACTGTTACGATAGTCTGAATTTTGGAACTAATACTGAACCAAAAAAGTAACAAAAAGTGTCTCAAAGATCAGAGCACTGAATTGTTGGACCTGTGGTCAGGAAGCCGGAGCCCCCTGAGACCCTGAGATCAGTTCTCAGGAAGCAGAAGCTGAGATACTGGGATCAACACCAAGATAAGACGAGGTAAAAACTGGTCACCAACTGAGCCTCTACTCAGACAGCTGGTGGTTAACCTGTTTGTTCACACCTGGTTAACAGGAGGAACACCAAACATGTCTCCTGCGTTCAGGGTTTAGTCTTCAAGATGATCAGAGGAGATCTTTTCTGGGTTCATTACATCACAAAAGAGCCTGACAAGACGTGGGTGTGAACATCACCAGCATGTGTTGCTGCACATTTCTGAAGGTTCTCAGTATTTTCTGGGTGTTTTTGTGTGTGGAGGAGGTTGCTAAGCTACATTCCCTGAAACGAGACCAGAAACTATTTTTACAGCCTGTTTCCTCTTCAGGGATGAACTACAGTCACTGCTAAACCACTTTTAGAGGAGATCGTTCTGCTTCTTCTTCATCAGCTTTGTTTGATCTAGTTTTCCAAGCTCAGCGTTTGACTAGATGAAGGTAGTTTGTGGTCTTAATCCTATTTTTTTGTTCCTCCCTCATGAGTTTGTTCTTCAAAGCTCAGTGTTTCCACTTCTGAGGGGCTTTACAAATAAACACTGAACATGTGATTGCTACAAGTGTAGGTGGCAGACACAGAGACCTCTTTTATGTAGCTGTGTGTCCACAGTGGGAAGCCCCCACCTCCCTCTGCTTCAGCAGAGCCAACACAAGCCAAACGGATTCTGGGTCCACCCTGGTTGATCAGCCAGGAGCTGCTGATCAGATGCATTCAGTAACTCATCCTGCATCTCTGTTAAATGAGGACTATGGTAGCAGGTTGCTGCTCTGGAGCCCACAGTGTGTGTCAGCACCAGCCTCGGAAGGCAGGGTCAAAGGTCATCTCCAAGCCAGCTGAAGTCCATCATTCTCCAGAAAGGAAGATTATTCCCAAGATAATAATAATAATAATAATAATAATAATAATAATATAAAAAAGGAAAATAAAAGTTAATGAAAATAACATATAAAAAATTTAAAATTAAAAGTAAAACAACTAAAGAAAATTAAAGAAAATATAAATTAAAATTAAAGATAATAAAATGAAATATAACATTACATTTATTAAAAAATACATTTAAAAAAGGAAAAAAATAGTAAAAAATTAAACATAAAAAATTAAATTTAAAAATAAAACCAGTAAAATGAAAAGGATTATTCCCAAGACGAAAACGTCTCAAAGCAACCTGAAGTCCATCTTTCTCCAGAAATAATAAGAACAACAATAAAAAGTAAATAATAAAAAAGTAAAAGAGTTTATGAAAATAAAATCTAAAAAATTGAAAAATTAAAAATAAAAAAACCTTCTATAAAAAAATAAAAACATTTAAAAGTTTTGAAAATAAACATAAAGAACATAAAACTTAAGACATTAAAAAAAAAGATTATTCCCAAGATGAAAACATCTCACAGCTTTTTATATATACAATATGGGACTACACGACTGTGGGACTGTGTTGGAGCAGCAGCTTCTCTCCAGCTGAGAGGAAGCGGTTAGATCAGCTCATCAGGAAGGCCAGCGCTGTGCTGGGATGACCTTTGACCCCGACCAGGTGGTGGGAGACAGAAGGACTCTGGCTGAAATAACATCACTGATGGACAACGTCCCCCCCCCATGCATGAAGCTGTTGCTGAGCTGCAGAGCTCCTTCAGGGACAGACTGCTCCATCTGAGGTGCACTCAGGAGCGTTACAGGAGATCCTTCCCCCCAGCAGAACCAGTAAGTGTTTATATCCCTGCCAGTATCTGTACAACTCTACCATTTTTCTGTCATCACTGACTGTAAATAGTTTGTATTTTTAATGCTCAGAGACATTTTGCACATCTTGTACATTTTTAATTAACCAGCTCAGTAGCACATTCCTCTAAACTGGAGTAATTTTTAACAACTACACAGCATTCATGTTGAAATTTTGCCCTTACTGTACAGTATTTTTTGTTCTCTGTTTTGCTTTTTATGTATATTTTTATATTCTTTGTGTGAGTCTGTTTTTCTGCTATTGCACTGTCACTTTGATGCTGCTGCACAGACATTTCCCCATGGTGGGACCATAAAGGATATTTCTAGTCTATTTATATATGGTGGTGTTTTACAATGAACTAGTCTTCGTACTACATAAAAGAATACTCCACACCTTCTTTGGTTCAAGTTATTATTTTAAATTTTAATTTTGAAGACTAAAGCTATGGCCTAATAATGCCACCGCCATGATGAAACTGTTATTTCGCATAAAATGCTGAACTTTTAACATAATGAACAGAGTTTTGCTCACTGAACATGTTTATTTCTGACTGAAATACATTATTTTATGCCTCATTTCATTAATTTGTTACATGTTGATTCATGTTGATGTGTATTTAAAGCCAAAACTGTGAATTTAGAAAAATGCAAAAATATGTCTAAGTTGTCTGAGATCTCAAGACCCCTCTGTAGTACCTCTATGACCTTCCTGGGGGTTGTGACCCCCACGTTGAAGACCTCTGGACTAAAAAATTCAAGAGGTCAGAGTGAGTCCATCTGTCCAGGAGCGTAAGCTTGATCCAAACACAGCAGATGATCTATAACAGAACAGCTGGAACAGAGAGGAGAATTAAGGTGCTGCAATGGCCTAGTCAAAGTCCAGACCTCTAGTGAGACCAGATAAATCTTAATGAACTGAAGCAACATTAGAAAGACGAGCAAAGTTCCTCCTCAACGATGTGAGAAGGTTCTGCAGGTTGTGCAGGCTGCAGGATCACGGGGTGTACTTAGTTTCCCTCCGGCTGCAGCTCTCAGGTTGCCGTTTTATTGACTGGATCAGTTAGAAATAGAAAAGTTACAAAACAAACCAAATGGGAAGCAGATGAAGCCAGCAGCTGTCCAGGACGGAGAAACGTCTTGGGCCCTGGTGGAGTTCTGAAAGAGTTCCACACGAGGAGCCCAGCTGTGGATCATCCCTCTTCCTTTGATTTCCCTCGCCCTGATCTGGGATTAGACACTGAGCTCCGCCTCCGTACCTGGACCTGCACCTGGAACCGGTTACAGCCCGCTGAGCTCGGCACGACAGAGTCCCACTGAGCTTCACGTGACTCTCGTTCGGTCATGAAGAAACTCAGTCTGCTCCTAACCTCAGAAATGCTGGCCGGCGTTAAATGAAAACATCAAAGCTCGGAGTTGTTTGTTCCGCCTGCGGTTCTGTTCAGCCCAACCCGAACACCGGCATGTCATCGTCCCGCAGCTGGTTGACTCCTGCAGATTTAAACCTGAAGAGAAGCAGCAGTCTTAGGAAATGACTTCTGAGGATGCCGGTAGGTAGACATCGTCTCTTCCCTCTTGTCCTTGCGGGGTTGCCGGGCGCTGCTGTCTGTCTCCTCCACTCATTTCGCCTCTTTATTCGGTGCCTTTCAGCACAGGCGCACGTTCCGGTACCGTCTGCGTGGCGACGTCACAACGTCCCGCGTTGCTACAAAACGGACAGACAGCGGATTTGTTTTATTTTTTTAAATCGATTTTGGGACGTTTTAAATAAATTCCGAATCGTAGTAACTGAGAATCGGGATTCTTATGTGAATCGACCCCTACTAGCCAAACACGGCGCTGATCAATAGCTTAGCTCGCTCTAACGTCGGTTAATGTGTTTGGTTGCCTGTTTCTGTGGTTCAACTAGTTTTCTACATTTTTACCTGATTAGTTTGATGTTTTCCATCACAGGTTTATGTTGTTAGCCCTTTCGTTTGTGTTTCAGTTATAAATGTGTGTTAGATGTTAAATCACTGAACACGTAGCAATTAAGCTAGCAAAATCAAATCAACTGTGTATTTGTTTAGTTATCAGGATCCCCATTAGTTTCCACCAAAGTGGTTACTAATCTTCCTGAGGTCCAATTAATAAAATACAAAATTATTCATACAACATATAGGACAATTTTGAGATTAACATAACATGCACAAAAATAATCTGACATCACAACATTTTAAAACTTACATACAAGAACCTAAGTTTAAAACATTAGATTTCAGTGCTCTTTTCAAAGGAAGTGTGCTTCTAAATCTCTAATGTTTTAGGTCATTTCTTCCATTCCCGATTTGCTCTATAGACAACAGAAGTTTTTCTCAGTTCAGTTTACAATTAATTTTGTCACAGATGAGTATCTGGAAAAATTATTATGTATCTGATCAGAATAAATGAGCTTTTCATAAAACGATCCAGGTCTCCCTGTTAGTATGACTTTGTTTTGAAAAACATGAGTAACTTTGGCTGCCACCGAACCTTCGATGGAGGCCGCAGTAAGGAGCGGCGCGTTTCAGTGACACTTGTAGAGAGTGGAGATCCTAACACAAGGCGAGCGGCCTCATTTTTGGACGACCTGCACCCTTGACAGATCTGACTTGTTGGCAGCAGACCATCGAACCGAACATTATATTAAATGAGGCAGAGCTAAAGATCGTCCAACCTCTGTCAAAACTGCTGGAGAAACAAAAGAGAAACATCTGACAACAGCAATACCTTTACCCATTTTACTGAAGATCTTGTCATTATGGGAAGTGACGACCCACAGTGACACCACAGCGGGTCGTCACTTTAGCTCTTCATAGTAAGGATCATCTGTGGATTATTGTGCAGTCCGTTAGCACTGATCCAGTTTCGCACTGCGAGCGCCACACACACAGCCTTCAGACAGCGCTCTGCCGACGCGGTCCGACCTGGGCCTGCTGTGGAGTTGGGCGGGCGGGCGGCTCTCTGCCCGCAGAACGATGCAGCCGTCGTCGCGCGTCAACGTTAGTGCAAGCCTTTGGTCGAGCACAAAGGGAGCTGGAAGCATCCGGAGACAGTCAGGCTGAGTAACAGCAACGGTCTGTGTTTGGTGTGTAATGTAGGAGCCTCGGTACCGATTAATGAACTGGTGAGGTGGCGT
This sequence comes from Anableps anableps, assembly GCA_014839685.1. Taxonomy (NCBI): domain Eukaryota; kingdom Metazoa; phylum Chordata; class Actinopteri; order Cyprinodontiformes; family Anablepidae; genus Anableps; species Anableps anableps. Next base: position 38,496,096 of record CM026075.1, on the reverse strand, counting down.
GATATTACTCACAGTCAGATGTTCAGTCAGTGAGAGACGTAAAACCAAAACATCTGGTGAGCCGTGCTCATTCACACGGTTCTCTGGACCAGTACTCTGAGCAGATTCCAGTCGTTATCTAAACTAATCAGAGAAAAGTTACTGAGATTCTGACAGACATGAAAATGTTTGGGTGACTTCATTATTTTCTCACTGAGGCTGAGGAGCAGCTGAGGTGCTGGAAGGCAGACGACACCAGAGACGTGACACCGGAAGACATGAGGAGGTGGGACTGGGAAACTGGGACCAGAAGAGGATGGACATGAAGAGATGGGAGAAAGGAAGGAAACCAGAGCAGGGGAGATGGTTCAGCTTCCAGCAGGACGACCACCCTGAACATACAGCCAGAGATATTATGGGATGGTTCAGATCAGAGCTGATTCATGGCTTAGAATGGCCTAGTCAAAGTCAAGACCTGAATCTGTGGCAGGACTAGAAAACTGATGTTCTCAGAAGTTCTCCACCCAACCTGACTGAGCTGGAGATGTTTCAGTCTGGAGGCGGTTCTACTGAGTTCTGACTCGGGGGGTTGAATATAAATGCAGGCCACACTTTTCAGATTTGTATTTGAAGCGTTGAGAACCACGGCTCCTGGTCCTTCCTCTGTTCCGCACGGCTTTCTGTTGGATCGTCATGCAGTAACTTCTGATGACCCTGCACCCGTCTCGGGTGCACTCGTCCACCTGGACGGTTGCTTCTGGGCGCGGAAGCATCTTCCCTCCACACGTAGTGGAAGGTCAAAGGTCAGGCGGAGCTTTGTGTCGGGCTGAGTTTCTACTCTGATTTCAGGCACAAACGTTCACACAGCAGATCACCAGCAGCTGCGTGACGCGTCCAGCGGAGTACAGCTGAAACCACAAGTTTACATACAGCCAGTGAAAACACACGGCCGTCTGGTTTCCTCCCAGTCTGACGGCCGAGCAGAACCAGACTTCTGCTTCAGAATCACCAGAATTACTTCTGTTTGCTCAAAGGCAGAAAACTCTGAACGGTTTACAGATTTTTGTAACTTTCTGCGAAGTCAGAAGTTTCCATACGTCTCCTCAGTGTTCGGTGGCGTTGACCTTTGAACTGGATGACTTGGGTCAAGCCTGGGTTTCCCTCCTCAAGCGTCTCTTTCCTCCTGACAGAACCGGTGCGACTGGGTCGGGTTAAAGGCCGCCTCGCTCTCACACACCTCCTCATATCTGACCAGGACTGAGAGCGGGACTTAGTGATGGACCCACCAGAACCCGGACCCACCAGAACCCGGACCCACCAGAACCCGGACCCACCAGGACACGGACCCACCAGGAATCGGACCCACCAGGACACGGACTCGGCCGTCCTGAGGCCTCTTCAGAACCACTCTGGATGGACCCACCAGAACCCTTTCCTCATGGTTCCATGTATTTCAGGAAGTGCACCAGTTCCTCCTGCAGCAAAACAGCCCCACAGCATCATGCTGCCACCACCATACTTCACAGTTAGGATGGTTCAAGCGTCCTGGTTTTTCCCTCCAATGTAACGATGGTCATTATGTCCAAACATCTCCACTTTAGTCTCATCAGACCTCAGGACATGTCTCCAAAAGTGAAGGTCTGTCTCTGTGGACATTTTATGTTTCTTCTGCAGTAATGGCTTCCTCCTCTCTGAGCGGCATTTCAGCCCAGGACGGTTCAGGACCCGTTTCTCTGTGGATCGTGACTCTGTCTGACCAGCTTCAGCAGCATCTTCACGTCTTTGGCTTCTGCTCTGGGGTCAGTCTGCTCATTGTGGACCAGAACCCGTCTCCTTCCTGAGCAGGACGATGGTGGGACGTTCCCATCATGTCGATACTGGTGTATAATGGTTTGAACAGATGAAGGCGGCTCCTTCCAGCATCTGGAGATCGCTCCCAGGATGATCAGACTGGAACCCCAGAGGTTTGGCTCAAGTCAAACAGATCCTGACCAAATGTATGTAAACTTCTGACTGTGAAGAAAGTTACAAACATCTGTAAAAAGTATTCTTGCTGAGTTTTCTGGCTGATTGAACGTCAGATGGAGGAAAAAGTGTCGTTTCATTGGGTGTATGTAAACTTCTGGTTCCAGCCGCATGTCTCCTATCTGGGATTTTCAGCTCCAAGTGAGAGGAAGCAGGTCCTCTCAGCCCCAGCTTCGTCCCTCTGTTATTTCCTATTGGAGCGCGCTCCATGTCTCCAGTGTATTTTTTAATGAGGGAAAACTGCTGGATCACGTGGTCTACACATAGTTCCAGAACCGCTTTGGTTTGGAAACTCGTCCAATCCCTCTCTTATTCTTTCCCATGACTGCTGCTCCTCTTCCTACATGGAAACAACCCATCAGAGCTTCTCCTGCTCCTCACCCACTCCCACTGAGAGCTTCACACAAACACAGAGCGTCGTATTCTCCAATTTAACAACAATAATGGTACCATATGTTTTCTACCAACGTTCACCATAGAACCCATACTTCTGGCTCCTGTTCAGTCAGAAAGACTCAGAGACCGAAAGTCTCAGCAGTTCCTGATGCATCAGATCTCCCTCTGGTTCTGCCAACTGCTGCTGAACAGCCCCCCCCCCACCCCTTGACTTTCTGACTCACCAATCTTCCTGAACAATGGCCGCCATTGAAGTCTCAATGTGTGTCCTTAACTGACAGCCTGCATCTATTAACTGGCAGCCATGGCAACACCACAGCAACTCCTACATGTTGACGATGAATTCATGCTAACGTGACTGAGATGGAAACGTTGGCGTAACGTGGTTCATGCCTGAGGGGAGCAGGAGAAGCTCCGAAATGAAGAACTCAGAGGAAGAGGTGGAGGACAGATTCTTCTGCCGCCTCAAATCAAAACCAGAATCAGGCTGTTCCAGGGTAAAACGTTGCCGGACCTCCTCTGTTCCTGCCTTGCATCAGTGCTGTGGGGGGACGACCGCAGAGTCTCTGGTGGCGCTATGGGGGTAGCAGTGGAGGGGGGTAATGATCCTGGATGGTGGCGTATGGCTGTTGGGGACATTTCAGACCTGCTTTGGCTTCAGGTGGTTTAGTCTGTTTTAATCCAACTCCAGTCCGTCCGCCTAGAAAGTCCAGTTTGTTTGGGGAGGCGTGATCGACCTATGACCTGAACTCTGGTCCGCCTCCAAACCTCCGTCTCGGTTCAGTTGAAATGGACTCTGGTTCGGTTCGAATGCAGATGTGAACGCCAAGCGGACCGGCAGGAAGTGGACTACAGCGCAGGGCATTCTGGGTAAATACAACCAAAACAAACCCTAGCTAGGCTAGCACTAGCGGGAGAAATGGTTCGAGGTCTTTAGCCAAAGGCAGAAGAGAAATCCTCCAACCACTAAAACCTGACGCCGCTCCATGTTGTTGACGTTTGGTGAAGAAGGAAGCTGCGCTCAGCGTCTTCAGAGGCTTTCATGTCGTTTCCTTCAGTGGTTCTTGGTGCAGCGCCTCCACAGGCGAGGAGGGGAACAGGTTGCTGAAAGGGTTTGGTTGGTTTGACTCGGAGCAGAGAGGAAGAACCGCAGCAGCTGGACATGGAGGACATGCTGCAGCTTTGGTCCCAAATCAAACCAAGTCTACTGGACTATCGGGGGGAAACAGCCTTAGCTGGATCCTGGTGGGGGCCCTTGGTCCCTGTGGGGGCTGTCTGATGGGGTGGGATGACGCTGTGGCTCCTCGGTCTTCGTTCAGTAGGTTTGCGGCTCTAACCCCCTCCTTGGTGCCAGGCGGCTTGGCTGCTGGGGGCTTGCATGGCCACCTGGGCGCCTGGGAGATTCAGCCGGGGGGGGGGTGCATTTTGTGCTCTTTACCTCTCCCTGTCCCTCTTTGCCCAGCAATGGACAGGCACCTGCTCTGGGGGGATGCCTGGTGGCCGCCAGCGGGGGGCAACCTGCCCCCTGCTGTTCTGGAGTCCTGTCCGGTTTACGTCCTTCTCACCATCATAACTTCGTCTCAATTCCAGGTGACAAATGAGCTCACGCACTTGCTCTACAAACACACCCCACCTCCAACACAAACATTTATAATAATCCAGACGGCCGAAGGTCAGACCAACACAGCTTCAGATTTCATGAAGCAACCTGTCTCCTGTGACACCAGAGGTAACCCTGATTCAATGACGGGAAGGATGCCAGCTTTTTGTAGAGCAGAAACGGAGCTGGAACATACGGACAACCAGTTTCTTCATACGGTACGCCTGTAACGCGGAGGCAAAAAACCCCAAAATGATGGTGTAAACTGAAACACCTTCAGCTCAAACCACCTCTGGTTTCTGCAGAACAGAGTCAAGATTTCTCCATGAAGGCAGAAACCAGACATCTGCTCTGTGCACACTTTACAGAAACACCGGTCATGCCTCTTATTATCACTTTAACCGTAGCTATTACAGCGTATGGTTACACTGTGTTAGCACCAGCTGATGGGGCCTTCTCCTGCTGCTCTGTCGGTGCTGTCTTTGGGGGCAGGTTGCATTGTAAAGCTAAAGGAGAATGTTTTTGCTCCAGCCTCTTAGGTGGCAACAATGTGCTGGTTTGTTCAATAAAGAAGTTCCTGCGGGTCAGACGGTCTGAACATGAATGCTGTATTAAAACTTGGCTGAATACAGGAAGTGTTTTCAGATAAAAACTGACTTAGATCCTCATTTCATTGTTGAGAAAAGATTAAATTTTTATTCCGTTTTCTTCAATCGAGCCAAAATAATAAGAAAACTGGTTGTTTTTAATGTAACAAGGATCTACGATCCTGTTCCTACAAAAAAATCTGATTATTTTACTTGTTTAAATAAAATAGTTTATGCTTAGTTTATTGTAGAGCAGGTAAAAAAAATCACAACATTATTGGTGATTTTAGTTTTTAAAAGCATTTTTTTTGGCCCATGAGAACTTGTGAGCTGATGACTTTGGCCCACATGACAAAAAGTTTGGACACCCCTGGTTTAGAGGTTGGGCCGGGTCCTCCTTCGCTCTTTCGCTGTGCTGAAGGGCCTTCACTGTTGCAGATGTTTGTGAGCTGACTCACTCAAACCGTTGACTTTTCCATCCTGCTTTCTGGGCCGTGTTTACCTTGAAAACGTATAATTTCCATGATTTGGTTGAAATGAGTAAGCGTGTTTCACATCTGCGAGTAATTTCTGCTCATCAGGCGAACAGTCCTGCTGCGTTCAGAGCCAACATGGCTGCACAAACAGGAGGCAGGAAGTCAGATTACAGGACCGGAGTGATGACAAGCTGATAATTATGCAAACCTGTCATGTGACATATGTTAGCGCTCTGTGTCGCTGTGCTGATGTTTGTTTAGTGAAGCTGGGAAACACGGCAGCAGAGCGTCTGGAGCAGCTGTGAGCAACTGCAGGGCCTTCAGAGCCAGTCGGGACACGAAGGGCTTCTTCTGAGCTCTGCTCATGTTGCAGAGGGCAGAAGGAAGCTGACCTTTAACCTCCACTGTTCTGCTACAGGTTCTCCCAGGGAGGGGGCAGCTGAGCCGTAGCAGCGCAGGCCTGACAGGGTGGGAGTAAACGGGACTCAGGGGAGTGCTGCCCCCAGAGGCCACGTCTGTCATTACGCTGCCGTTAACTTCAGGAGGAAGGACGAACTGCAGGTCAGTTTGGAGAACAGGACGTCAGCGAAGGAACCTCAGCAGCTCTGCTTCCTTAAAGGGATGTTTCCTCACAAACGTGTCGACGTCCACCCTTTTAATGCTTCCCTGCCTCCACATATGCATCAAGGGAAATTCAACATTTACTCTCCATTAGTTTAAACTAGAGCTGGGACTCAATTAAAATGTTTAATCGAGTTCATTCCAGGGTCTGGAGTTAATTAATCACATTTTAATCAACAAAATCAGCAACATTTTCAGTTCAAAACCCCATTTTGCTGCTAAATGATTGAATCAACAGCATCTGAGCTGAACAGCAGAGATGTTTCTAGATTTAATCTGTTCTTCAGGTTCTTCCAGCATCAGGTTGGAGCAAAGTTCATCTCTCCAGAGCTTCAGGAACCCTGACCACTGATGGAGCTTCTGTAGAAACGTGGACTGTGGACACTGACATTAGCGCTGCTGCTACATGGTTAGCATTGAGATGCTATTCTAGGCTAGCATAGCTTCTCTGATAGGCCGACTGCTTTTAGCACAACTTGAACACAACTGGAGTCTTTTCCAGCATCAGATCGGCTCTGGAAGCAGAAATTAACCCCCAGAGGGCCCAGAGGAGCTGCTTCATCCTCCATCGCTGCTGTTAGCGGATGTCGCTTGTGCATCAGATTTTGGGTGTACTAAAAACACATCAATACAAAGGTTCCAGGCGGAACTTTTGTATTCATGTAAAAAAAATGCGACTGTGTTAAAATTTTGAACTCTTTCAAAACTTTGTGAATAACTAATCAAACTTAATGTCCCTAACATAGTGTTATCAGCCACCCCCCAGAACAGGGGTGTCTAAACTTTTGGTCACAAGGGCCAAAATCATTGAGTCAAAACTACTCGGGGGGCCAAGAAAACAAACAAGAAAACTAAAATCAGGCAAAAATAATTAATTTTATTTTTTGTTGGAAAGGGTTGTTCTTCATCATAGATCTAAAACTTAAAAATGATTTTTCCCATTTGCTGTATTTAAAGAAAGGCATCTAGTTTTCAAAACCTTTTGGGCTCGATTGAACAAATTTATTCTCAGGTATGAGAACAGGATCTGGGTCACTTTCGTTCAATATGCTTGTTATCAAAAAACAAAGTTCAAAAGACGTCTCTTTTTAAATCTGCCTTTGCCTAAATTTGCTTTGTGTGTTTGTTATTTTGTTTGTTGAAGCACTTTTTGATTTTTATATTGAAAGGTGCTATATACATAAAGTTTTACTTACTTACTGTATTTAACAAAGTTTAATATATTAAATAAAAGCTGGGCGTGGCAAAGTTGACTTTTCAGTAAAAGTCTCTATGAAAGCTTGGTTATAAAAAGATGAATACTTTGTGCTGTTTTTAACATTTTCTCTTGAAAGAAAATTAAAATGTCTGACGTTAGAAATAAAAAAAAGCTTCATCATTTACGTTTCTACTTAATAATCCAAGATTGAAATTCTTGGATTCTTGGTTTCAGTTTCTTGAAAGAAGCTGAAAGCGTAAATAATTTTACAGTTGACTTTCCAGGGATGTTTTTCCTGCACGTCTGTCATCAGAACAAATGAGGAGAACTCCCTCGGTAATGAGGTTCCAGGTGAGGACTCCATGTTTGCCGTAACAGAACAGTTCCCTCTCTCTGGGACAATAAAGGCGATTTCTATTCTGTTCTGTTCTGTTTTACTGCAGCTGCCTTTTATTTAAAATCTTAGAAAAGACGATGTGATGCAGCTGAGATAGTTCATCCAAGTCTGGTTCGGGTGAGACCAAGGGTGGAAAGTAACTAGTTACATTTACTCAAGTTACTGTAATTAAGTACAGTTGGTCTGTACTTTGTACTTCAAGTAGTTTACAAAACCTGAACTTTTGCTTGAGTTTGTTTTGAGTAAAGTATTTTACTCACTCACGTACTTACATTTTAAATCAGATCCATTAATGAGTAAAAATATAATTAATTTTTTTTAAAGACCAACAGATAAATTGATCATTTGAACCTTTTGCCAGGTTAGTAATCAGGTCTCAAGGTGTTTGATCAAGTGGAAGATGGAGGCGCTGGAAAACCCGTCCGGTTTAGTTCAAGTTAACCTCAAGAAGAAGAAGAAGAAGAAGAAACCCACGGCTGCACTGAAGGGCCCGGTTTAACTGTTCGTGTGAAAAGAAAACAGCTTCATGCTGCGGCGTGAACTTCGCTTGGTTTCTGTCCAACACTATGACCATGAAAACATCCTGAGTGATACTTTGGATGAAGACCAGAACTGCCAGGTTCTGAGGAAGAGGAGAACCAGAGAGACGCTTCAGAGATGCAGGACGCGGAGGTGGGGAGATCAGCTGCATGTCTCATTAAAATTACGATAAAACCTTCCAAATATCCATGATGGCATCTCATAACTTGTTTTATTTTGTGTTTCATTTTTATTTCTAAAGATGCTCCTTTAATTCAAAACAGCTGAAGACCTAAATGTCCTCATTTTCCTTTATGAAATCATAAAAAACTAACTCAGTAACTTTTACTTGGAGTGAAATTTTATTGAGGTACTTTTTATTTTTATTTGAGCAACATTTTACACTGGTAACTTTACTCGTGAATTCAAGTAAAATTTCATCAGAGTAACTGTACTTTTACCTGAGTTCATTATTTTCCCACCTCTGGGTGAGCGTCCACCTCGACCAGAGGACTGGGACTAACTGGGTCTCCTACCAGTAACTGGAGGCAGTCATGGGGCTCTGCTCCTGCCTGTCCTGGTGCTGAAGGAGCAGAACCAAAACATGAAGGAGATCCTGGACACAAGGCGGCTCTACATCCGACCGCTGGTGGGAGTCTTAGTCTTTGAAATGTTTCATGTGTTTGTAGGAAGAGTCTCGTGTTATGAGGAGATAGAAAATTAAATTAGATGTTTCCAGAGGGTTTTTATTTCACACTAAACGACACAAAAACACAAATTCATTGACACAGAAAGTAGTTTTTCCACATCCATGCAGGACTCCTTCAGCGTTTCTCTATAAGCTCTTTGTCTTTGGTTCCAAACTGATTTTATGTTAAACATTGCATTAACGGCCAGATGTGTTTCGCAGCTGTTGGTTTCCCAGTAAAGCTTCCAAGGTTTGAAAACGGGGGATTCCCATAAAGCCACCGCTGCTGCTGCAGTAAAAACCCCTCCGTTACAGAGCGGAGGAGTCCGGAGCTGAGCGCTGAGCTGCAGCCTGAAGCCTTCCTGCACTCTGCACTCAGATTAGGACATTTCAACGGTCAGAAACGATTAACGATGAAAGAAGGCTTCAGGCACCATTCGGTGTCAGATTCTGATGAAAGAGCCTCTTCATAACGAGGTCATTTCAACTGGAAAGCAGCTATTTATTCCATATGCTCTCTTCATGTGTCTACATACTTATATACATTCATATCTGTTTCACACAAATATAAATTCATGGTTGCATAAGTGGCAGAGCTGGGAGTCCTCTCGGGTTTTAAAGTTGTCCTACAGAAGGTTGTGTAATCCAGGGTTCAGCACCTGTAGGTACAGGTCACCAGATGACCTTCCTGTAGTGCATCATGTGACTTCCTGTTTCCTCACTTCCTGTCAGCCGGATACAGACCTGTTTGAGAAGCTGTTGGACTTTCAGAAACTTTCATTCACACAATCAGCGGTGAGTCCATTCTGCATCTCGTTGAACCATTTTAACCACTTTTATTCACTTTCCAAACTTTTCTTCGTGCTGCTGGTTGTGAAGCTAGATGTGCTAGCTTAGCGCTAGCTTAGTGCTAGCTTAGTTAGCACCAGACAGCCATCATAAAGCAAGCTTCGGACCCAATAACACTTTGAAAACCAAGGTTCAGACAAGTTAATCATTTTGTGTTGTTAAGATGGAAACAAATTGTTGTTTCAACATATTTAATCTGGGTTTTTTTTGTTTGTATTTTTAAAAAAAAGAAGAAAAAAAAAACGAGATTGAAGCTAAAGCTAAAGGTAAACCAACCTTTAGTTCTGTTCATTTAAATGTGAATTGTTGGGCAACCAAACGTATGTTTAATGTTGTTTTTGACCGGATTGTTTCATAATGCTGTGAAATCTCTGATGGCGAGCTAACAGTGAGACCGGAGCCTTTAGCGAAGGGTTCTCCAAGCCTGCTGAGTCGGTGGGAACTGTGGATTCTGAACGAACTCAAGCTTTTGACTGGATCTGAAAGGTCTTAAGGTTGAAGTTGTTTTTTGCAGATATGTTTGTATAACATTGTTTTAGGCTTTATTTACACCCGACCCATTTGGTCTGATTTAAACAGACCAGAGCCGGTTTCCCCCGTTGGGCCTGTGAACCCTGGTGGGGACCAAACAAGCTGCTGCAGGTTCTGACTGGACTGGAATCGGACCTGAGCTGCTGTTTTCTGCTTAGTGGTGTATTTGTTCTGGTAAATGTGTTACTGTTATGTTCAGTATGAATCCATGGACGTTACACCTGATACACATACTGTCGATGCATAGCTTCGCTATACCAGGTACACGGTGTCTGGTGAACGCCAGGCCAGGTGCACCTTCTATGGAGAGAGAAAACAAAAAGTTAACAGTTGAAATAACAGCAACTAATCCAGATTGGAGAGTAGTAGGAGAAGAAAGAGAGGAGAAGTGGTGAGTTTGTCCTCCAGCAGCCTGTAGCAGCAGAACTCCAGAGGTAGATCAGGACGACCTCTGACCTTAGAATGAGGCATGAGTGGCAGAGTCAGGGAGAACCGTCTTTTTCTTGTTTTATTTTAGAACGTTGTCTCCTAATCACTAGTTTCATGAAACTGTTCTTCTTCTTCATGCTATAGAGGAGCAAACAGGTGCAGTACTAAATATTCACACCAACTCCTGGAAGAAGCTGACTTTGAATATTAAACTTTCTTCTAAAACGATGAATTCGCTCCCGAAAATTCTGACTAGGATACTTAATGATTAAACTTTTGTTTCAGGAATAACAGGCCGAGCTTTAAGCAAACCAACGACTGAGTCAACCGTGAACTTTGCAGGAATCCAGAGTGTTTGCACAGCATGGATAACTGCTGCTGACGAACGCTGGGGAGGTCCAGGAGGGGCAGAAGTTTGGCTCTGGTTGCTTTAACCTTCACACGTTCTTAGGTTTCATCAGATGTCTTTTAAAAATCTATGAAACGCTGCAGTCCTTGTGTTTGATCAGAAATAATAATTAAATCTCAGGATGGTTCAGAAAAACAGAATGTTCAGAGAAAATGTTGCTAGCATCAACTTTACTCTCGAGACCTGCAACAGTTTTGAGTTTTTAGATCTTTGGACACCAGCTTTAGTGTCTGTGAATCAAGAGGAGTAAATGTTTTGTATTTGTTGTAATTTTTCCTCCGTTGTCCATGGCATCCAGCTCATCACGTCCGTCCTCCTTCAAAGATCAGCCTCCTCGGAGTTTGTCTCTCTGGACTCATCGGACTGAAAACTCGGCGTCCTGCCGCACTTTGAGACACCGAGACAGAAATGTCTACGTTTTGATGTCGGTCGGTGAAATCAGAACGTTTCTGAATGTCTCATAGGGTTAAAATCCAGAATAAGCGGCTGAAAATATTGATAACCTGAAGTGTGACTGGGTCAAAACTGTTCACTGGATCTGAATAATGATTCAGTCACGTCGAGGCCAACAGTCTGAGCTTTTGAAAAACAGAAAACGTATCTTTTCTGATAAATATCTACTGCAGGAAAAGTGTTGTCCTTTTTAAAGAATCTACCTTTTATTTATTTATTTTTTATTATTATTTTAAGATAAGGAAAAACAACACTTTTGCTAAAAGAGGATGGATATATATTCTTTCATGGGATGTTGACATTTATAAAAAAAAATATAAAAAATAGAAATAAAATAAAGCACATAGTTCCAACCTAATGACAAGAAAAATAGATCTAAACATTTATTTATTTATTTTTTAAAGTGCCTCAAGATGACATTTGTTATGAATTGACGTTGCAGAAATAAACTGAACTGAATTGATCATTTAGTGTCATTTTGTTGCAGAAGTTCAGTGCAATTGTTCCATGAAAAAACTGAAATATTGCTAAAACCTGCATTTGTTTATAAATCTATATTTTCAAACAATGGTTTGTTCTTTATCATTTTTACCCAAAGTTATTAAGAGCCATCGTGGAAGGTCCAAGGAGCGACTCTGGGGCCGCAGGTTGCAGACCCTGGTACAGACGAGGGCAGGGGCGTGCACAGACATTTTGGGCGGCAGGTGCTCAAGTGGAACCAAAAGACCCTTGTGCAGCACATAGTAGTGTGAGATTTATGATAGGCACAGCTTGAACATCGTGTATATTTACCTCTTACAAGTCAATATCCACATGCTGTCTGATGCAGATGTTTGATCAAGTTCATCCAGGAATTTAAAAAAATCAACTCAAAACAAGGAAACTTTTTAAGTGCATTTATGAAATCGTGATAAAACAGCAAAATTATTAAAGTTTGATTGAAAGGTAGAACATTGACTCACAACCTTGCCCCCCAGACGCATCATGTGTATGAGTCTGGGGGGCAGGAAGGGAGCGTCGTCTCACAAGATTACAAAACTATGGGGGACTGGTAATATGGGCCTTGAAATCCAGAAATGCCACCTTGGAGACACACTAGACACTGTAAAAAATAAATAATAATAATGAAAAAGATTTCAGAAGGGCACTTTTTTTGTCCAGTGGAAAAAGGGCAGGTGTTCTAGCACCTCCTGATGTCTCTCAGTGCTCGTCCCTGGACGATGGATGAGTGAACTGGACAGGAGGGAAACTGAAGTGCAGAACATGTTTTTCTCGGGTAAAAATCTCTTAAAACAGAAATCAAAGCCAGAAAGATGAGGAAGATGATGGAAAACTATAAGTTCAATGGATCAGAAAAGAACCAAAATGACAAAGATCAGCTGCAGGGTGATCTAAGACGGTCTACAGGTTCCTGAGAGGACACCGAAGAGCACATCGACTGACCTACAGAGAAACAGAACCAGGTTAGTTGTTTTTGGCTCCATCAGCTGCTGCGTGTGAGACGAGCCGAAAACCATAAAGCTGCCGTCTAATGTGAAGCACGGTGGCTCAAGCATCATGCTGTGGGCCTGTTGGTATGTTCTGGTGAAGAGGCGAAGAAGCGAATCCACTGGAGAAGCTGTGGGTTGACATCAAACCGGTTCCAGCTGGTTCGCGCTAGCTGGGTCATTTGATCCCTGTCCCTGTTGCACTCCTTAGGCAGCTGCTGGGTTGGGACAAACACTGTTTCACCTCCTGCAGATGTTCTGCTCATCTGGTACCGATGAGAACTCACCAGCCCCCGGCCCGGTTTACCCCGGCCCGGTTTCTGCTCCCCTGGCTTTCATCTTCCTGATTCCTGCCAACATCGCTACGATCCTGGACTGTTTCACAGCTCAGTCAGCTTTCCTTTCTGTGGGTCTCCAGCCTTCAGAAATCGTCCCTGCAGTCTGAACCATTACTGTACAGATTCACGCACATGGAAGTAATAAAATTACGACTATGGAAAAAAAGGAAAGAAAAGAGCGGCTATGTTGAGCTTATGTAATCACAGGAAAAGGCCTGAAGATTGAGCAAACAAGAAAATTGGATTGCTGGACTGGTCACATGGTTGGGATCAACCTTTTGGGAAACATGAAGCGAAGCAGGAGAGCATGGAGCCGATCCTCCTGCTTGTTCAACTGAGACTGAGAAATCAGTCTCACTGATAAGCTGACGAACCGCAGCGTTTCTCTTCCTTGCTGCTCTTTTATTGATTTGATCATTCTTGGCCAGAAGAAGAGCAAAGTCGCTTGTTCTCAGTCATCTGGACGTTTCGTAACCGTGTCCTCGGCTGCTCTTTGGCTGCTGCAGTCCTGTGAGTTCAGGTGGTAGGATTCATTATCGAGCTGCCATATTCACTTTCTGGTGCAGATTTCTGTTCATATTGCTTTCTTAAAAATGGTTTATGTGCAAATTAAAATGTTTGGGTTGAACCCTTTATCCTGACACTGAAAAATAAGCTGTGTTTAATGTGTCTGGGTTTTGTCAACAAGCAAAGCTTTTCCTCACATTCGGGTTGAATTGTTTGGTTCCCACCCCGGTGTGGGGGAACCTTGTACGATCTGTGGTGTTTTTACAATCAGAACCAAAGTTTAGTCCTTCAACGTTGCAACCCTGAATTATTTCAGCGCTACACATTCAACAATTAGGTGTTTCCATGGTGACACAGTATGACAATATCTGAGACCACCTGGCTGCAGACACTGTGACCGGTGCTGATCCGCCGTCTGAAACCTGTGGACCGGCTCCAGGCCTGGAGCAGAGTGGGCGGAGCTTATTTCCTGATGTTGCTTTGAAGGTATGACAACCAAACAGCAGCGACACCAACAGATGGCCAAACACCAAGCGCTAACTCATCACGTCAAGAATCAGCGTTCATCGACATCCACAGGACGAGGGACAAGGCTTGAAGACAGCAATGTCCACGTTTTGGACAAGGAAGACAGGTGATGAAAACCTAAACCCCTATCATCCATCAGGTCTACCTCATCTCCCAAGGTGGCTCTTCAGCACTTCATAGCTTGGGACATGGAAACAAAACTACTCACATGGCATCGATAGGGACATGCTCGGATCAAGCAACAATGACCTGAGCGCTGAGCTAAATAGAGGGGAGTGCCAGTAACTCACATGTCCTAACTGGCCCATAAGTGACCCAATGGCCCTATAAGCGTCCAAACTGGCCCACAAGTGTCCTGATTGACCCGAAAGTGATATAACGGCCCTACAGGTGACCTTTGTGGCCCTAACACTGAGTTCTGACTAAAACTTCCAAGCCTGTTACTTTTAACCACGTTAGATGATGGACGGACGGACGGATGGATGGGGTTAGGGTTAGGATGGATGATGGATGGATGGATGGATGGATGGATGGGGTTAGTGTTAGGATGGACGGACGGATGGATGGGGTCAGGGTTAGGATGGATGATGGATGGTCAGATGGACGGACGGATGGATGGATGTCTGGACGGATGGATGATGGATGGACGGATGTCCGGGTGTGTGCTTTCATCCCAGCATGGCTCTGTCCCGTCCTCCTGCTCCAGTTTCCTTCTGGTTTGCGGTGAAACTGCGTTTTCCCTGAAGTCGTTCAGCAGAACCGGGTCCTGCAGGAACCGACTCGGTTTCAAGGTTGAAACCGGCCCGTCCCGGGACGGAGCAGCCGGTCAGCGGCTGCAGAGTCCTGCTGGACCCGAGACATGTGACCGTGGGTCTGGACCCCCCCCGGGGTGAGGCGGCCCAGCTGAAGCCCTCCCTGCCGGTTAGATTCACCAGAGCGATGAGGTCAGGTGAGGCGCATCGCCGCCGCAGCAGGGGGAGGAGGGGGGGCTGTTTTTCTCCTGCCGGCTAACTGGACATGTGATCGGTGCTGCTGTCTCGCCCTGCAGTCAGTCCGGTCCGCTTCAGGGGGAAACCGCCCGCAGGAGGCCCGGTCCAGGTGAGTCGGCGCCACCGCCGTGTCCTCCATGTCTCTGCTGATGCGTCACGCCTCTGTGGGACCTGGAGTCGGTTTCTTTTCCTTTGCGAGGTTTGGGCAACGTCAGTGCATCATGTGAGCTGCTGTGCAGGATTCAGGTCTGAGTGCCGCCGGTTCAACATCCTGCAGCAGCTGCTTCTGGAAGTCCTCGTCCCGCCCTGGGCGCCAGACTGGCGCCGTCTGAGACGAAGAACAACGAACCGAGACGGGTTTGCGCTCCCGGCGCTGTTCCCACCCGCGACGCCTCAGCACCGCTGCAGCTTCACCTGCGAGCAGGGAGCAGCATGCTTGACGTTTCAGTTCAGGAGCTGCATGAGCTGCAGCTTGTAACCCTAACCCTCGTTACCGGGCGTTCCTGAGCCTGCTGCCGTTCAGAGGAAGAGGAGGAATGCCTTCATCCTGTGGAGATGATGAAGCTGAACCAGGTCAATCCAGTCTTTGTGGTCGGGCTCAGTTTAACGCAGACTTTAACGCAGGACTGCGACGGCTGAGCCGCAGCAGACCGCTGACGGAGCACGGGCCCGGCAGGGAGGTCGATCCAGACGCAAAACCACTCAGCAGAAAAGAAAGTACACCCCGTTAATGACTCAGGACGTGAACATTAGCTGCTTGGTAGCAGGTTCGAAAATGGTTTCAGTTTAACTCTCTCATCGCTTATTAGACAAACATGAAAACTAAGTACACCCCGTCATCTGGCAGCCTGTAGAGCCTCCTTCAGCAGGGTTTCTCACGTCGCTCCAGCTCTTCTGTCCAACGTTGCTTCCGGTGATTTAGCTTCTTGCTCAGCTCGCTGAAGGTCCGACTATGGTATTTCATGCTGAAGTCTGGACTTTGACTAGGTCATTCCAGAACCTTGAATATTTTCTGCTGCAGTTGTTCTCTTGCAGATCTGCTGCTGTGTTTGGACCCAGGTCCTGTTGCTGCAAACAAGCCCAAACTATCAGCCCTCCACCACCGGGCCTGACAGTTGGTAGGAGGTGTTTCTCCTGATCTGCTGCCTCTGGTTCTGTCCATCCTGGTCCTGTTCATCCTGGTCCTGTCCATCATGGTTCTGTCCATCCTGGTCCTGTCCATCATGGTTCTGTTCATCCTGGTTCTGTCCATCCTGGTTCTGTTCATCCTGGTCCTGTCCATCATGGTTCTGTCCATCCTGGTTCTGTTCATCCTGGTTCTGTCCATCCTGGTTCTGTCCATCATGGTTCTGTCCATCCTGGTCCTGTTCATCCTGGTTCTGTCCATCCTGGTCCTGTCCATCATGGTTCTGTCCATCATGGTTCTGTCCATCCTGGTTCTGTTCATCCTGGTTCTGTCCATCATGGTTCTGTCCATCCTGGTCCTGTCCATCCTGGTTCTGTCCATCATGGTTCTGTCCATCCTGGTCCTGTTCATCCTGGTTCTGTCCATCCTGGTTCTGTTCATCCTGGTTCTGTCCATCCTGGTTCTGTCCCAGAAGTCTGGTCCTTCATCTCGATGTGGCTCTGCTAACCTCAGTCCGGCGGCCATCTTGTTTCTAGAGAGAAGAGACTTTCTCCTTGACCCCTCCAAGCAGCCATGCTGGTTCAGGGTCATGACCTTTGATCTTTCACCTGCTAACTGAGGCCTGAGGTGGAGCTCTGGGGTTCCTGGTCTGCTCTCTGACCTCTGACCTTGGGTCGAACCTGCTGGGCAGATGTCTGAGATGTCTTCCTCCCTGGAGAATGATGGACTTCAGATAGTTGGGAGACGACCTTTGACCCTTCCCGGGTTGATGAGCAGGTCGTTTCTCGGAGGTCATTGCTGACGTCTGTCCTTCTTGGCGCTGGGTAACAAAGGTGCTGATGAGCGTCAGCTGGAGCTGAGATCTTCCTTCTTAAATAAAGTAGCAAGGGTGTACTTAGTTTTTTCTGTACTTCTTTCTTCATAAGCAATGACAGCCTGGAAGCTGTTTGTAAATTTGGTATTTGAACTCAATAATTTAGGAAGCTAAATATATATATATATATATATATATGTGTATATATATATATATATATATATATATATATATATATATATATATATATATATATATATATACAGATATTTTGAAATGATCCCAAGTTGTTTAAATCTACAGGTTTCCTTCTTAGACGCTCTGCAGGTCCCAGCAAGTCAAATTTGAGACTCTTTAAGACCTTTTTAATACCACTTTAAATGAAATTTAAGACAGAAGAAAGTATAAATATCGGGGACATTCAGGGGATCCTGCTGTATTACAATCAAGCATAGCAATTGTGACATTTCTGGGGTCTGTTTGTTGCTCCTTGTGCTTCTCCCTCTGCACATGGCCCTCTACAGCCTTAACCCCATAGCGCCAAGCTTAGCAGGATGCACCTAGCCTCGTAGGGGTCAACAGAAGTTAGTCAGTGGTGAAAACAAACCAGTCAATTTGTGACATCACTTCCTCTCCATTCATTTCCTATGGAACTTGTTCAATTGTTTGCCCTCCTCCAGTCAAGCAACCGATGTCATTCATTCATGTGAAAATTTGCACTCATACATGTTGACGTTCACACGCAGGCCAGCGACTCGACACACGAAAGTTGAAAATGTTCAACTTTTGTCGCTGTGGATGCTATCGGGTCCCATGTGATGGGTTTCACCCCGACTTACGATGAGTTTTGCCTGTAGCTGTCGTTCATCGCTCCCTGTGTCTCGAGACCTTCACCCCTGATTGACACAAAAATCTAGCTAGCTAGCAAGCGTAAATAAGCAGCTAGCTACCTGTTGCCTCAACCTCCTCGACCCACAAACTGTAAAGATGCTCTCAAGCTTTTGCTTGTCAGAAAAGTCCCAAAAAAAAAAAAAAAAAAAAAAAAACTACATATATGAGATTAAATAGTCCTTTCACAATAAAACTTAAGACCTGTGATTTCGGTATTTAAGGCCATTTTGTCAGTTGATGCTCTTGCTGTTGTTTTTCAGGTGACGTCCGTCGGCCATCAGGTTGTTCTTCATCATGCTGGCCACTGCAGTGAGCAGGAAGCTGGATTTGTCCAAACTCACAGATGAGGAGGCCAAACATGTGTGGGAAGTCGTCCAGAGAGATTTTGACCTGAGGAGGAAGGAGGAAGACCGGCTCGGGTAACTTCAAAAGATTATTTCTGTGACTGTTAATAATCAGTAGCGGGCACTGCTAACTAAAAAGTCAGAGGTGCTAACCCTAAAGCACCAATCATAAATATTAGCTCTGCTGATGCTTAACGCACTACACCAACACGGTATTTAGCAGAGGCTAATGCTAAGATGCTACACCAACACGGTATTTAGCAGAGGCTAATGCTAAGATGCTACACCAACACGGTATTTAGCAGAGGCTAATGCTAAGATGCTACACCAACACGGTATTTAGCAGAGGCTAAAGCTAAGATGCTACACCAACACGGTATTTAGCAGAGGCTAATGCTAAGATGCTACACCAACACAGTATTTAGCGGAGGCTAATGCTAAGATGCTACACCAACACAGTATTTAGTGGAGGCTAATGCTAAGATGCTACACACATGGTATTTGGTAGAAGCTAATGTAAAGTGCTACATAAACATGGTATTTGGAAGAAGCTGTTGTTAAAATACTAAATTCAGCCATGTTGGTATCTACCATGTGTCAATAACACAACATATGTTACATCAGAATATATCACCCCAAAGACTACAACCCTCGAGCACCAATTACATTTTAACATAACTTACATGTTACAGTTAAATATAATTATGTAATTTCCTATGTGGTTCTTGTTTGAAATAAACTTATGGGGGGTCAGAATGTGAGGACAGGAAAGGGAACTGCTGCGTAAACAGGCTTCACCCCCTTCAAAACAAGAGCATGAATATCAAGGTCCAACCACTTGAAGGACTCCAAATAGTCGATAACCAAAACTTCAACACGGATGTTGGACTTTATTCAACTGAAAGTTTGAAAAACATCCAATTAAATTAGAGCTTTAGAATTTATCCTGGGAAGCTAAATGCGCTAAACATCTTTAAAGTTGGCAAAAGCGCCAAATGGAAAATTAGCTCCGCTATTAGCGAACTAGTGGAAGGTGCCCACCACTGATAATTAGTTTAGTTTATTTAGCTATTAATTAGTTTTCAGCAGCTGTTGATGAAGGAGATACACAGCTTAACTGACATCACATTATTTACACGGTAAAATCCTTAAAATCAGAAAAAAATGACAGGAAGCTCAACTTTCTGGTAGTTTCCAGGAGAACATAATTTCTCTGACTGTAAGGTTTGGTGGAGGGAGGATCATGTTCTTCAGGAATTCAGTGAAAGAACCCACCCAAGACATTCTGGACAATTTGGAGACGACTCCCTTCCTGTTCCAGCACGACTGAAGATGTTTGGGATGAATGAGAGCAGAGACCCTGAGCCAGGCCTTCTCGTCCAGCATCAGTGTCTGATCTTATAAATGTGTATGTGGAAGAACGGTCAAAAGTTCCCCTAAACAGGCTCCTGAGGCGTCTGGAAAACCTTCGTAGAAGAGCTGAAGTTCTTACAGCTGCAGAGGCTGACACCATCTTAAACCCTAACGACTGATCATGAGACGTTCATGTGAAGCCAGACGAGTGAGAACCCTGCTGCGTTTCCTTCTGACATATTTCCACTGGAACTTTCTGCATCCAGCCTGCGTCTCCCAAAATAGACAAAGGACACAGGCCAGCAGAGGGACAGAGCCAAGACACAAGACAACAATGTCCCTCTTCACTTTCAGCCATTTTGTTCACAGCCTTCGCCAAAGCCCTGCTGTAGTTATTTGTTTTCCATCTGAATGTTTGTTCCTGTGTAACTGCTGCTGTTTTCTTCCAAGAGCCTCTGTGGTCTCCAAATAGGTTCAGATCTTCATGTGGTTTCCATATAAAACTGTCCACTCCACGCTGGAAAACTCCTCAACGCTGTTGGTTCACAGGATGAAATATTTTGTTTTCCTTTGGCGTGTCAAATAAAACAACAGGAGCCAAATCATTTTTCTTTGTTTTCTGCTTTCAGCAGAACAAAACAGTTTCTAATCTGTTCATGATGAGTTCATGCTTTAAATACATTTATTCAGTTCAGTTAGTTCATTTACTTCACAGCAATCAATGCATCAAGTTCAGTTTCTTATTCTAATAAGTAAAAACTTTTCTTTGTAACGAAACCCAGCAGAGCGTCGAGTCGCTGACCTGCAGCGTTCGCTCCTCCTGGCCAGCAGGGGGCGACAGTGGAGAGGAAAACTCCCCTTTAACAGGAAGAAACCTCCAGCAGAACCAGAACCAGGCACAGTACCAGCAGCCATCTGCCACGACCGACTGGAGGTTGGAGAAGACGGAGAGGAAATATACGGAACCAGGAGTACTTTCTATGTTAGAGAGAAGTAGAAAGTTAACAGCAGGAGAAGGAGAACGATCAGCTGATGGCAGCAGCATCTCAGCTGAAGCGCTCCTCCAGGAAGGCCTCACCGCCAAGCAGAACCCAGACCAGGTGCACCTTCTACAGAGATACAGAGCCAGTCTGACGATCCGCTTCATCAGAAAGGAAAGTTTAAATCGGTTCAAAGCAAAAACTGAAAAAATGTAAAACTTAAAATGTCTCAAATTTACATGAAGGCGTCTGATTCCACCTGCTGGAATGAAACCTGACTGAGCTTAAAGCAGCATCAGTCCGAGCCGATGAAGCTTCACGGCTGACTGCAGAAACCTCTGAGCAGCTGGATCTGAAGCATCGGCATCACTGCCTGCTCCACAGTCTCGTTCTGTGGTGTTTAACACTCTAACACCTCAGACCAACTGTGAAGCACGGTGGTGGAGGGATGATGGGTCCGTCTGTCCAGCAGCAGAACCCTGGTCCAAACACAGCTGCTGGTCTACAACAGAACAACTGCAGGAGAGGAGAATTAAGGTGCTGCAATGGCCTAGTCAAAGTCCAGAGAGCTGAGCAGAGCCTTACATCTGCAAACCGCAGATCAATGTTGTGAAACAAGGTTGTCCAGAAGACCAGACCTGAATTCCTCCCAGTCGATCCTGAGATTGAGGAATCAGACAGAAGCAACTCCTGAAGGAGGTTCTGCAAGCTGGAGGGTGTACTTACTTTCTCTCAGGACAGTATGTGCTCCCAATGACAGAAAATGTTTTTTTTCTTTGAACAACAGGCGGCCTTAAAGGGGCGCTGGCGCTGAATGAAGGCCATAAAACAGCCAGAAGGTCTCTGTGATTTTTTATTTTATATCCATAATTTCTTCATCCTGGAACCTGGCAAGCCGTCCTCACCCAGAACACTGAACCACGTAAACACAGAGAACGTTTCTGCTTCTGTCATGTTTCACTGGGAGAACTGGGAAAAGTCTGATATGACTGGAACAGGAGACGCTGCAGCATCTGAGCAAACAAATCAACCTCTGAGCGTCTGGATCTGTTTGGAAGCTGGAAGCTTGGAGCTCCCAGTCAGGGAGACCAAAGTGAACGTCTGGCTGCTGATCCCAGATTCCTGAGCTTTGCCGGCGAAGCAGAAACTCTGGCGCACCTGCTTTGAATCAGGAGGAGCAGAGAACATACCAGAGTCCTTCACCAGCGAGGACTGTTGCAGCTTCACCTTTCTGCATCTGCAAGGTGGAAAAAGTTCACGTCAAATCAATTCTAAATCTTTGTTTCACCAAAGAAATCTGGAAATGTAATTTAAACTGGAACAGTTTGATTTTTGTTTCTGAGAACAAATGTTTAGATTTTAAGCAGTTATAAATTAGCTGTCATGCAGTGTTGTATCGTACAGCTTCGGTTCCAGTGGATCAGAAAGGTCCTGGTGCTATGAGGAGCCGTTTGTAAAGTTACACAGTCAGATATTAGCAGCAATAATCTGGTTGATTTAGCCGGTCATAGGAGGAAGAAATGGGGGATCATTGTTCAAAGTCACATTTTCATCATGTTATTCATTCATTTATACACGTCACAGCTTCAAACTCAATATTTAGTTTGGAGCTAAATATCTGTTTGCGCAGTTTGGAGGTGGGTGCGCTTCTCTGAGGCTGACTCCTGCAGAAAGCACAGCGTTTCCTGATTTCCATGCATGAGCGGCCCGAGTGTGGGGGGGCTCCTATTGGTCGAGTGTGGCTCGGTTTTTGGAGCCATCAGTGAGATGTTGACACATCCTGCCATCCTGATGATAAAACACAACATCAGAGCAAGAACTGTTTCAATGATCACAGCTATATGTTTAAGGCTAAATGGAGACCCCACCTCTTCCTTAGTCAACAGTGCCCACCCCACCGTCCTGCAAAGACCATCCAGGTTCTGGCTGATCTTTGACCCCGTGGGGCTCTCTTCATCCAGTGAGTACGGGTCCAACAGGAAGGTTAACTCAAAAACCGGTGGTTGGCATACTTCCGCTACTCAGCGTTTTTGCTAACTTTGAAAACGTTTAGCGCACTTAGCTTCACAGAAATTACTTTTTCTGGATAAATTCTAAAGCGCTGATTTACTCGGCTGTTTTCTAAACTTTCAGTTGAATAAAGTTCGACATCCATGTTGAAGTTTTGGTTCTCGACTGTTAGGGATTCTTCAAGTAGTTAGATGTTTAAATTCATGCTCTTATTTTGAAGTGGTGAAGACTGTTTATGCAGCGTTCACGTTCTTTCTCTTTCCACACCCCCCAATAACTTTATTTCAAACAAGAAACCCATAGGAAATTATCTAATTATATTAAATTATAACTTGTTAATTATCTTCTAATTTAATTGGTGCTTGAGGGTTGTAGTCTTTGAATTGACATTAACCCGTTAGCATTAGCTTCCGCCAAAAACCGTGTTGGTGTAGCGCTTTAGCATTAGCTTCTGCCAGCCACTGTCCAAAACCCATCTGAACGCGTCTGTAGTCTGTGATGAGCTGTTTGCCTCGTGAGGCTTTCAGTCACTGAGTTTACTCCATCTGTCAGGAGTTTTGTCGCACACACGCAGTTAAACTCTATAAAACAAATTAAATTAACAGGAAAACATCTAAAAAAAAAAAACCCTTTCTAATCCTGTTATGGATAGAAACTTTAGGGTAAAAAATGAGATTAAATTCCTGCACTCTTCTCCCTCCTCCTGCCGATAAGCGACTGCACATATTTTTGACCTTGGGAACCGGAGCTGAGGCAACTGTTGCTTTCAGTGCACATATGTCCAAAGAAGGTAATCCTGTGCATCAGATTTGTGGGATTTGGAGTTTAATAGTACAGAGAATATTCAACTAATATTACTTTTAAATCATACAAAGTTTAAACTAAAGCAGCTGTATCTGCAAGGAGTTGAGGAATACTGAAACGTGTCCCATTTATCCCAGTGATATGGGCTATAATTTAACCAGTATGGTCCAAACAAAAGCCTTCAATAAACAATAAAATTCCTCCCATCCTTGCAGGAGTAGTTTCTTATTTATAATGCTTTTTTCAGGCTCCACCCCAGCAGGGACATTTGGGGCTTGTTATCTGATTGTTTCCCTCCACTGCAGTCAGCATCTCGGAGCGCTGAGGGAGGCTTTAACTTTTCCAACAATCAGGACCAGCTTCCTTTCAACTCTGCTGAAGAAAACGCTCTGACTCATGGCGATGAAATCATTTCTAACACCAAAAAGGCTTCATGAGTGGTGGAAAAACAAACTGAAATTGGCTTCAGAAGGATTTTACTGCAGATTACACTTATTCTCTCAACTCATAATGACTGTACTATAGGACTTTTTCTGCTGTGGTGTTTCTCCTTGAACTTGATAGATTGTGTGGAAGAGTGAAAACAGCATAATTCTACGCTGTTTCCTTGGAAAAGTCCTCTCCTGCCATTCATCAGCTCTTATTTGTTGGATGAATAACTCAAAACAATAATGTCTCCATGTTGCAGTCATCCACAGTTTATTCAGTTGTAAAAGCAGAGAGAAGTGATTTGGAGATGTACTTTCAGATGCATTTCTGGAATTTTGAAGAGTTGTTACTTCAAGAATTTGGGGGAAACGTGTTTATTTTTCCCCCAGTGGAGCTGTGTAACAGTTAGCGTAGCTTAGCATTAATGCTAGACGCGCCTTATGAAAACGGCCACAACAAGCTCACCAAAGCTAAAGCTGCTTCTCGTCCCACTGGGGTTTTAAAGTGTAGTTCTGAGCAATCAGTATCTTACCTGGAGTCAAGGTTGGCCCTCGCCATTTTGATGCCCTGGGCATGCACTGCTGCTTTTGTTTTGTTTTGTTTTGTTTTGTTTTGTTTTTAATTTAGAAAAAAATAAATCAAAATACAAATGTTAAATAAATGGAAAATGTTGAAACAATATAAATAGCATACACATGCAAAGAATTTAAATCTGTACAAGAAACGGTAAAGAACTCACATACAAGGTGGAGGCACCAGGCGGAGCACCTGGTGACGTTACAGAAGGCCCAGGGGTGGGATTTAAATATCTCAATCATGCATCTGAAGAGAAAAAGAGGAGCAGGATTCCAGAAATAAAAGAAAAAAACATAAGAAATGTGATTTTTTTACTATGCTGTACATGTAAAATACACAATGAATTTTCTGAGATGCGATTTAAAACCGATTAAAATGATCACAGTGAAAGGCAGAACTGAATGAAACAATAAACTTCAAAAGTAAATGGGAATGCAATATTGAGGCTAAGTTGACAATAAAGTGTACTAATATGAAATGAGCTCGCACAGTTGATTTGTTTTTGCTAGCTTAATTGCTCCGTGTTCAGTGATTTAACATTTAACAAACATTTATAACTGAAACAGCAAACAAATATCTAACAACATAAACTTGTGATGGAAAACATGAACTAACCAGGTAGGAATGTGGAAAACAAGTTGTTGAAACACCTGCTGAACAACATAGAAATAGGCAACCAATGATAGAACTAGCTAGGCTATTGATTAGCGCCGTGTTTGGCTAGTAGGGGTCGATTCACATAAGAATCCCGATTCTCATTTATTACAATTCAGAATCAATTTAAAACATCCCAAAACCAATTTAAAAAATAAACAAATAAAACAGATCCTCTGTCTGTTGGCCTCCATTTTGTAACAACGGAGGACGTTACAAAATGGACCTAGCTGCTATTGCTAGCTGCTACTGCTCAACATCAAATTAGCAGGTTAACACTACACTCTGCTAAATAACTAAGACATAACTGTCCAACCCATGAATACAAGTGAGACACTGACTGCTCACATATTCCAAACAAGCCTACAAAAGCGAATTATTCTTGAAACATCAAATCTTGAGTTTTGAAGGAAAACATAAACATGGTTTTATGTGGAATTCTGCATAGAGATATTAGGACTTATCATTAAAGGTAAAGCGATCATAAGTCTTGATTCCTACTGAATCACATTTTGCCTCGTTGTCGTTTTCTAGTGAACTGAAGAGCAAGATTGAGAAAGAAGATACCAAGAGGGAGCTGCTGGGGAATCAGAGCAGCCTGACCGAGTCTTACTGCATCCGTTGTCTTCAGCCCTTCAAGTTTCTGGTCAACATCAAACGTCAGTGTTTGGACTGCCGGCTTTATGTCTGCAAGTCCTGCAGCCGCTTCAGCAAGACAGAGCAAGGCTGGGTGTGTGATCCCTGCCGCATGGCCAGGTAGGACCGCAACAGCTTTAGATGAGTGATTCTAAACAAGCTTAGAAAATGTGTCTGCAGGTTGAAGCGTCTGTGAAAAGGAAAATGTCCCTTTTCCTGTTTTCCACAGGTCATTAGACACCAAGAAGTGAAGTACAGGAAGAGTTTTTTTCATGTTATTCTTGGACTTCACTTTCTGACTCTGATTTATCAAAGTCCCCACTCTCAAGTTTCACAGTTGGACTCCGTGGAAGGCAGAAATCACTGAAAACAAACTGAATTTGACTGAAATATTTCATTTTCCCAAACAGGCAGCCTTCTGGTTTAGATTTATACAGCTCATGTAACATACATGATTTACGGTTTCCAACCGCTAAACTTTAAAACATTCCCCAAATCGTCTCGGTCTTTATGGTTCTGACTGTTCCCTACGGGATGATGCCAGTCGTTTTTGTTTTACTGCACAGCTGTGATTCTAACTGGGAAATTAGCTGGTGCTATGACCTCATACAAGTGAAGTTTATCAGAAGTTTTAATTCACCAACTACAAGGACTAAAACTTGAAGGTATGCTTAAAGTTAGGCCAAACAGTTAGAGAAGCTAGGGATTTGGGGTTGTAGTTCAGGGATTATTTGAGCTTTTGAGACGCCAATAAGCTTTTCCCAGCTGTAAGAAAACACCTTGTTGTCATGGTTGCACATTACAACTGTCCGAAAATAAAAATGATTAGCAAAAGTCTACGAAGAGAGCAAATCAGAGCTAACATAATAAAGCTACATGCTAACATGCAGCTGTTTAAGCTAAAAAACAACAAAAAAAAAACTAACTGTAATTTGCATATTTTAGGGAATAATTTAAAATAAAAAAGTTACCATTTTTAAGCTGAGTTTAATGAGCTAAGATGTTTAACATAGCTTATGTAGCTAAGCTATGTTAAATAGCTTATTTGAATTTATTTCAGTTTAAGCTAGTGCAAGCTAAAGTCAGCTAAGTGTTTTTGAGGGAGCTCTATTGCTGTTTTAAATATTCATATTTTAGTAACACACTGTGGGCTGTTTAAGAATATGAAAGTGTTTCTTTATATTTCTTAGTTTTCAGAAAGTTGAAGAACAATATTAATGCTTGCACTTAATGCATTTCTTCTAGCTCCTGTTGACATCCAACTGTTTTTAAATCTCGGTAATTATCTTGACCT
Organism: Anableps anableps; assembly: GCA_014839685.1. Classification (NCBI taxonomy): domain Eukaryota; kingdom Metazoa; phylum Chordata; class Actinopteri; order Cyprinodontiformes; family Anablepidae; genus Anableps; species Anableps anableps. The sequence goes on along the minus strand of CM026075.1, from coordinate 38,469,179 downwards.
CAGAAGCTATTTTCTGAACAGATATGGAGCTCAGTGGCTTTCCCAGGCATACTTAAAAGCATATCCATCACATGATTGACATTTTGGCCTCTGCATTTTGAACAGAGACCCCTTACATAACTTTTTCAACTCACTCTCTGCAGCTTGGAGCAATAAAAATTAATACATTTAGTTCCTTCCAGGTCCATGTGCAAACCATCATACTATTGTTTTCTCCAAATCTCATTGCTGAACCTGCAGTTCATGGTTTTATTTATTCGCTGGAGACTTGTTTTATTGCTAAAATGCTTGTTCTGTGTTTTTCATGCTCTTTTTATCTTCCAGGGTCCTGAAGATTGGTACCTTGGAGTGGTATCATGAGAACGTCCGTGCCCGTTTCAAGCGCTTCGGCAGTGCCAAGGTGATGCGATCTCTGTTTAAGAGGTTGAGCGGGGAATGCAGCTGCTCTCAGAGTGACCCCAGAGGTTAGCGGTCCACTTATTTGGTTTTATTGGGATTTCTCTCCAGCCAAAGATTATGACTGGAACTTAAAATCTTTGCTCCACTTGTGAAAATCTGCATGAAGTAAGTAAACACGTGACCACCCCTTGACTTTACAAACACCTAGCTAAAACATTAAGCTCCCACTGATTAACTAAAACTGGTTAGTGGTCAAACACTGTACTGAAGAGGGAAATAAATGCAAATCAAAAACCACAAGTGCATTAGATGGCCTTCAGTGACTTGACAGTGGAAACATGAACAAATTACCATCTGTTTCTCTTCTTTCTCTGGAAGCCCTGAGGAGTTGCTGCTGGTCAAAAGTTCAGTCCGCCACAGTTAGAAAGCACGGACACGGAGTCAAGGAAGTCTGTTTGAGCTTACTATGAGAAATCCCTACTAAATGAAAGGCTTCAGTGAGAGTCAACAGCTGCAAACTGTCAAGAAGCTACATGAAAAAATGTGAAGCATTCCCACTGAAGTGTAGGTAGGACCTATGTCTGTATGTGTGAACTGAATTGTCAGTGGTGGGCACAATTCTGCTATTGCGTTAATAGCGTAGCTAATTTTTTCATTTAGCACTTTAGCTAACTTTAGCTGACTTTGAAAACATTTTGCACACTTAGCTTCCCCTAAACTCTAAAGCGCTAATTTAATTGGCTGTTTTGTAAAATTTCAGTTGCTCTGCAGATGTTCTGACCCCATTCGCTTTGACGGTGTCTGTAGTTCCCTTGCAGCGCGAGCACAACGCTCTGGTTATGAGCGCGAAACAAGCGCGGGTGTTTTGTGCTGCGTGGGGTTTTGTGCTGCGTGGGCGGCGCTGAGATGCAGGGGAAACTGTTTCTGATAGGGAAACACAAATCGACCCAACACCTGAAAAGCGAAGCAGACACACCTGCAGAGTCGTTCCTCCAGCTCTGGCCATCTGGCTTCCAGCCCACGTTCAGCTTTCCTCGTGACTGCAAATGGTAACGTTTAATGGTAACGAACAAATGTGGGATCCAGAAGACTTACATGAATAAACAACCGAGGTGTTAATTAAACAAATACATGCAAAAATATTTAGATATCTGAATCTTTTCAAGAGCCTTCTCACGTTATCCTCGTGATACATTGTTAGCATCAGTTAGTAGCCGCTAAATACCATGTTTGTATAGCGATTTAGCGTTAGCACAGCTAACTTTTTGGTTAGCAGTTCCCACCGCTGTGGATTATCATCAGGATGGATGGATTCTGAAGCCAACATTTCAAAGATGTTTGACACTTATTTTGAGTATGAATGCCAATTAACTATTCAAGCACAACTTTCAGTGCTGTCAAAAACTAATTGCACCCCTAAAACTTTTCTTCTGTCTTTACTTTTTGTCAGTTTTTGTCTCAGTTCCAGTTATCAGCTGCAAGTGTTTTTTATGACTTGTGAATTTCATGCTGTCAAGCTTTTATCTCTTGTGGTTTTGTGTGTTCACACTGAACTTTCTCCATCACTATAAACACAGTAAATGGAGAGAAATTAATTTCACAGAACAGATTTCATCACTTTAGAATTGACTCAGTCTGTAATTAAACAACTTCGCTTTTAGTTTTATCCTTTAATTTGTCACACATCTGTTCATTAAAAACATTCAGTCTTCTAACAGTAATTCAGCAGGAAAGTCTTCCATTTGTTTTCTCCAGATTCTGTCACTTGCTGCCTGCTAGATCTGACACAGAGATTTAATCTCCATTTTTCCTGTTTTTCCCATTCCATCTCACCACAGCTGTGCTCTCAGTACTCATGGACTGTCAGGCTTTTAGTCCTCAACTCAACAGTGTTCTTGTGGGCTTCACACTTCCTGCTGTACTTCTAAAAGCACCAGAATCACATATGTGGCAAAAAACCAAAAATTTATGTTTTGAAGTCAAAGATGAAGCTATATGCTAAACTTTGCTTTCTTCTCAAAGACTAAGATCCTTTACCGACCTAAAGAATGTACAAATCGCACGAGGACACATAAAAAGCCTGATTTTTACGTGTTTGGAGGTTAACTTTGAGTTAACCTCCAAACTCAAAGTTTTTAAAAAATTAGCTTAATCATTTCTGCGTTCAGTTTACTGATTTTTCTTTTTTCCCCTGCAACACCATGCCAGCCATTTTTGGTTTGCTTCACAGCTGCGAGCTGTTAGCCTAGCTTTGACTATAGCTTAGTGCCAGTGCTGCTGAATTTTCTTATTTTCACAAACTTTTAATAACACCTGCTATTGCGACAAAAAATCAAAAGTGCCCTTTAACTGAGGCCAGATAGTACCTGAAGCTAAGCTGTTTAATCAATCTCATCTGGCTATGCTATTAAATGCTGATAGCAGCTAGCATAGATTTGATGGTTTAGCTACTTAAGCTAAGGCCAGGATTTTTAGCCTTTTAGCTCATATAGATGAGCTAAAAGGCTAAAAAGTTTCTTAAGCCAGCTAACTTAGCTAAGAATAAAAAAGTTTTTTTTTTTTTTTTTTTAATGTGTTTAACCTTCAGGGATTTAATCGCAGTAAATGTGTGTAAAAATCCTCAAAATCATTTTACCATATTAGCGCGTTTCACACTGGCAAGTAATGTAGAACAATCTCATCTTTAAGTTGAATAAATTATTTAGGCAAAGAAAAACATCCTTTTTCAAGAACTACATTTTTTCAACAAAGACACTGTAATTATTGTTTTAAATATAGACATAACAAAGGGTGGTTGTAGCAACTTTTCCACAACAAAATGACACAAAAAGTACCAACAGTATTTTTTACATCTATTTTTCTTGTCATTATGTTAGAAACTATGTGCTTTTTCTACATTTTCCACACATCGGCAACTATAGAAGAATCCATCCTATTTTACCTAAAACTATGTTTTTTATTATATTAAAACCTAGAGATAGAAATATTAAGGTGGTTCTTTTGAAAAATAACAGATTTCCTATAGTAGACATTTTTAAATATATTATACGTTGTCAGTTTTCATGTCATATAACATTTACATCTCTAATCGAGTTGAATTTAGCTGGACTGAGAGCAGAAATAGCTGTTTAGTTTCTAAAGGCTGCGGACCACAGCTTCCGAGGGACAATAGATAAAGCTGCACGCTGAAACGGGTTTGTACTGTGGGGTAGTGTGTAGTACCAGACTGTAGTTCAAAGTTTCCAACGCTGCATGCAACCTCTTCTTCTCTTTCATTAAGCCGCTTTTTTGAGAGCTGCAATCACAGCACACTAAACACGTTCTCTGAAAGCCTGATTTTATTTCAGCTCAAAGCATTTTTATCGAACCAGAGTGAGATCACAGCCTTGGGAGCGCAGCGGTGAATCATGAAGAGGAAGCCAGGACTCCTGGTTCTGCTTACACTGAGTCACCCTGGAGGATTTCTGGGCAGAGCTTCGCCCGGCAGGCCTTGTGATCACACGTCCCTCGTTTCTGTGCCTGGAGTGCAGGGCTCTTCAGAGGAGGCAGAAAGCTGCTCTCATGTATTCTTGTGGTGTGCAGCATCTAGAGCGCACACAGATGCAACATGTCTTTATGAAACCCCGTCATAAATATGCATGTTAACACAACCGTGAGAGCTGAGAAGATCTGCGGTTCATCACATGTTGGGACTCCTGTGACCATCTGGATTAAATTCAACACGCATGACTTCACACACACACACACACACACACACACACACACACTGTTAGTGTTCGCTTTGCTGTGTGTTCCTGCTGTGGTCCGCTGGGCTCTCTGAGCTCGGAGGGTGTCCTCCTGTGAGCTCAGTAACAGAACATCCACTTCATTCACTTACTGCAGCTACTCCACTCATTTAATATCATTATTTAATGGAGAAATTACTTTTGACCTGATGATCTGTCAGGCGAATGAATGTGAAACGTAACCTCACCCATTATTGCTGCAGGAGATGACCGATCATCCACGAGTGTCTGATCATTTGTGAACCGTGTGTTGCAGCTAACATGGCCGTGTCCTGACTGCTTGTTTCTGCTTTCAGCGCGCCGACAGTTTGACACCCAGAGCATGCCTGAGGTCCACAGTGAGTAGACGCAGCGCTCTCGTCTGGTTAATCATGAAACAGGGCTCACATATACCAGTCTGAGTTCTTAAAGGGCCAGTATCATGTAAAATCGACTTGTTTGAGCTCTCCATCGTGCTCTAATGTTATTCCCTCATCAAAAACACACCTGCCGTGTTGCTTTGATTCTTCCATGCGTGTTTGAGGAATCCTTTAATCTCCATGGCAACCATTCAGCTGTGCAAAACGCCTGGGCGGACCGAGCTCTGCGTTTCTAAGCTTCCCAGCTTCCGCCTGACAGAGCGCCCTTCCACCGCAACTCCCCCACTCAGCTCCCCCAGACTAGTGGCAGCAATTAGCAGTTAACATATGGTGGAACTGTGCATCTGCTGAGCTCATTATACGAGATATTTCTCAATGACACGCTGGTAAAAACGTTGTTAAAGGGCAAACAGATGAGCGCTGCTATGGTGACTTCGGAGTTTCAGAAGAGCAGGATGTTTTAACGGCAATTTTAAGGCGTTAAAAAAAAATTTGATTTTGTAATTTAAGTCATTTGATATTTACAGCAGTTTTATAACAATTTAATGTAACATAGTTACTGGATTGTGCTGTAAAATGATTCTATATGGCTGGAAAATACAAAATACTGCCCCTTTAAACTGTTCTGAAACACAGCTCTGCTCGTCTTATTACAACACCGAATCAGGGCCAGAAAAAAGAGATTTTTTTTTTTCATTACAACAATAAAGTCATCATAGTTTCATAATAGCTTTCATAATATTTTCGACTTTATTTTCTTATATTACCATGATTTTTTTCTCATATTATTACGATTTTATTCTGGTAATATTATGACTTTTTTTGTCGTACGACTTTATTCTCATAATTTTAATTTGTTTTCGAAGCCTAATACTCATATGGTAAATATGTGGAAAACGTAAATATGGAGAAAGATGGAAAAAACAAAGATTTTGAAAGCTTAAATAAAGTTCAAGGCTCTTCAGAGAGTTGCTGTCGAGGCTGATGGCTGTTGGCAGGAAGGATCTCCTGTAGCAGTCTGTATTACAGCGGTCATGAGGACTCTCTGTTGATGTAAAGCAGCCTAATGAAGAGGATGCTCAGGGTTCTCCGTTGTTTTCTTGATTTTAAGAAGATCCTTCTGTGCACCATCATCTCCCGTGGTTCCAGAACCAGAACAGAACCAGAACCAGCCTTCTTTATCAGGTTGTTGAGCCTTTTTAAATCCCTGGCTGGGATGCTGCTGCCCCAACAGATGCAAACCTCGAAGGATCTGAGCTTCCTCCAGAAGTCCAGTCTGCTCTGTCCCTTCCAGTAGACACTTCACTGCTGAGTCTCCAGTCCAGTCTGGTGTCCAGATGAACACCAACATATTTATCCTCCTCAACCACCTCCACTTCTCCTCTCATGATGGAAATAGTGCTGACCTTTGACCCTGTTTGTCTTAAAATCTACAACCATTATCATTATGCCCCCTGTGCAGAACTAAAAATTTCTATTCATTTGTTATAAGTTGATTTAATACAAGAGTTGGCAGTAAAAAGGGTTTACAATAAATATTCATTCATATTAGCGGATATAAACCTGAAAACAATGTAAAGATGGTAAGGAAATTGTTGAAAAGTTATGATTTTTCATGTTGTATTAATGTTTGTGTTGTTTTATTCAAGGAAATTATGATCTGTACATCAGCAATCAGCTAGCAATCCTGTTCTGGGATCGACTGATAGTGCCTCCGTCCTCCACTAGGGGGCTTTCGAGCTCTAGAGAAGAACAGAAAATCACTCTGGTTATGCTTTCTATTTTCTAGGGTGCTAAAATAACGCTTTACTGTTTCTAAGTTCAAGTTTAGTTACTAAGTAAATCTCACCGGGTGACATTTCTGACAGCAACAGTCAGAGGCTTCTTCCGATTTGTTGCAAGACTGACTGCTACTGGAGATCCTTATCCATGGATGGATGGATGGAAGGATGTATCTTTCAACAACATGAGGAATTTTTCTCCTCAGAGTTTGGAGTTAATGTTCATTACAGTCTTAGCTCTAAGCTGTTAGCTCTAAGCTGTTAGCTGTTAGCTCTAAACTGTTAGCTCTAAGCTGTTAGCTCTAAGCTGTTAGCTGTTAGCTCTAAGCTGTTAGCTCTAAGCTGTTAGCTCTTAGCTGTTAGCTCTAAGCTGTTAGCTCTTAGCTTTTAGCTCTAAGCTGTTTGCTCTAAGCTGTTAGCTCTTAGCTGTTAGCTCTAAGCTGTTAGCTCTAAGCTGTTAGCTGTTAGCTGTTAGCTCTAAGCTGTTAGCTCTAAGCTGTTAGCTGTTAGCTCTAAGCTGTTAGCTCTAAGCTGTTTGCTGTTAGCTCTTAGCTGTTAGCTCTAAGCTGTTAGCTCTAAGCTGTTAGCTCTAAGCTGTTAGCTCTTAGCTCTAAGCTGTTAGCTCTAAGCTGTTAGCTCTAAGCTGTTAGCTCTAAGATGTTAGCTGTTAGCTCTAAGCTGTTAGCTCTAAGCTGTTAGCTCTTAGCTGTTAGCTCTAAGCTGTTAGCTCTAAGCTGTTAGCTGTTAGCTCTTAGCTGTTAGCTCTAAACTGTTAGCTCTAAGCTGTTAGCTGTTAGCTCTAAGCTGTTAGCTCTAAGCTGTTAGCTGTTAGCTCTAAGCTGTTAGCTCTAAGCTGTTTGCTGTTAGCTCTTAGCTGTTAGCTCTAAGCTGTTAGCTCTAAGCTGTTAGCTGTTAGCTCTAAGCTGTTAGCTCTAAGCTGTTAGCTGTTAGCTCTAAGCTGTTAGCTCTAAGCTGTTAGCTCTTAGCTGTTAGCTCTAAGCTGTTTGCTCTAAGCTCTAAGCTGTTAGCTCTAAGCTGTTAGCTCTAAACTGTTAGCTCTAAGCTGTTAGCTGTTAGCTCTAAGCTGTTAGCTCTAAACTGTTAGCTGTTAGCTCTAAGCTGTTTGCTCTAAGCTCTAAGCTGTTAGCTGTTAGCTCTAAGCTGTTAGCTCTAAGCTGTTAGCTGTTAGCTCTAAGCTGTTAGCTCTAAGCTGTTAGCTGTTAGCTCTTAGCTGTTAGCTCTAAGCTGTTAGCTCTAAGCTGTTTGCTGGCTCCATTTTGCTTTAACATTTTAAGAGTCAAAAAGAAGCTCAAAGAGAAACTCAAGTATTATGGAACCTGTTATAAAAACAGCTTAATTACAAGTATTGTTTGTAATTATAGTATTTTACCGTGTTAATAGTTTTCCAGAAAAAGAACATCAAATGAATGCAGTCATTAGTTTGCATGAATCTATCATGTTGATTTAAAGTTCAGCGTTGACAGGATGTTGCTTCAGTCTGGATGAATTAGATGTGGCTGCTTATCTGTGACCTGCAGAAATCATGTTTATGTTTGTTATGATGAAGTAATGGCTTCATAAATCAAGGGTTCCTCTGTGTGTCAGCAGATGGATATGAGGAGCACAGCTTGCATGCAGCAGACTCACAACACCTCCAGGGGGTAGGACTTTTTCTTTTCAGCATTTTTCCTTCATCTCGCAGAAATAATTTCAATAAACTAAACAACTAATTATTAAAAGCTGTGACTACTTGAAGTTTAACAGTATTTTTGATCCATTTGATGGATTTGATCCATTTGTAAAGTTACACAATCAAAAATCAAAAGCAATAATTTGGGTTAATTAACCTGTCACAAGAAAAACGAACAGGGGTTCATTTTTCAAAGTCATATTTTAACCGTTTTATTCATTCATTTATAAGCTTTCTACCTAAATATTTATTTAGCAAGTAAATATTTAGTTATCTCACTCTGAACTAAATACTTAGCTCAGAGCTAAATAACTAAATATTTACCAAGCTAACATTTAGCTTGCCAACTACATATTTAGCTTAACTCAATATTTAGCTTGCTAACTAAATAATTACATTTCGTGAAGAAGGAAGCTGCGCTCAGCGTCTTCAGAGGTTTTCGTGTCGTTTCCTTCGGCGGTTCTTGGTGCAGCGCCCCCACAGGCGAGGAGGGGAACAGGTTGCTGAAAGGGTTTGGCTGGTTTGACTCGGAGCAGAGAGGAAGAGAACCGCAGCAGCTGGACATGGAGGAGATGCTGCAGTTTTGGTCCCGAATCAAAGCGAGTCCAGCGGACTATCAGCTGGAAAGAACTGCCTAAAACTGAAGTGTCTGGACGTAGTGAACACTGACACACTTGGAGGAAAACTGCCGAAGCATAGGGACCCCATCCCTAGTGTGAAGTACAGGGGAGGCAGCATCATGCTGTGGGGGTTTTTCAGCTTTTATCATGAAGTGTGATTTTAACATGTAATCAGCTGTGAATCTAACCAGCTTCAAAATTGTATGTTTCATCTTTTTTTACCCTTCGAATGATGACATCGATGCTGATAGATTTAAAAGTGAATATGAGGGTAAATCTGAGTAAAAAGCTTTAGTATCAGTATTCTTCTCACGGTTTTCCGCCCTGCCACTTTCCTGACGATGTTTCTCTCTCTGAAGACAAAGAAGGCCAAACGGAGGCTGACTGTTGATCCGGTTGATTTCATCCTCGGCTGTGATTATTCCAGTCACTCCAGACCTCAGGAGGATCAGGCAGGTGTTCGACAACCAACCACAAACACCATTCTTCCCAGAACAAACTAACCTGAACCAGTTTGTCTGTTTTAGAGCAATTTTTTTTTAACTTTTGTTGAAGTCAAACTTTTCTCTTATGTCTCTTCCTTCTTCCTCTAACTGGTATGAATCCATCCTCAGGATTTTCAGATGGGCTTAAATTCATTATCTGTCCTCATCCCCCCCCCCCCAGGCCTCGGGCTTTCGGGACATGATGTACTCGGATGGAGGTCTGAGGGACTCGATGCTCAGTGAGGCCGACATGGCGGACGTTTTTCACCAGATTGTCCAAGAGCAGCACCAAAGTCTGGACCTGGAAATGACTCCTCGACACGGTAAGATCCCAGTTTGACTGAAGGAGACGGAAGTGATGCAGTCTGTATAGCATAGCAGCTCTGGAGAATACAGGCGTGTGTTAGCACAACGCCGGGCTGGACAGACAGCAGCAGTGACCTTAGAGAAGCAGCTGTTGCTGCCCATCAACCTGGGGAGGGTCAAAAGGTCTTCACTCTGTCTGGAGGACAACATTTCAGACGGCTATGGAGCGCCGTTTGTAAAGCTACGTAGTCAAAATTTTGGCTATAATTTGGGTTATTTAGCCTGTTATAATAGAGAAAAACTGTAAAAAGGTAACCAACTGCCAGTCTAATTTGAAACTGTGACATTTACAAATAAATACATAACATGGCGAAATAATAACACTAAGTTAGAAGCTTCATATTCAGCTCTAAATTAAATATTTAGCTTCAAGTTAAATGTTTAGTTTACAAATTAAATCTTTAATTTCAAGCTAAATTATGGTTTACAAAGTAAATATTTAATATGAAGCTAAATATTTAGTTAGCATGCTAAATATTTAGTTTGTGGCTAAATATTTAGCCTTAAACTAAATATTTAGCTTGTTAACTAAATATTTCGTTTGTGGCTAAATAATTAGCTTGTTGACTAAATATTTAATTTGAAGCCAAATATTTAGTTTGTAAGCTAAATATTTTGCTTCCAACTAAATATTTAGCTTGCTAACTAAATATTTATGTAGCAAAATATTTAGTTTGTAAGCTAAATATTTAGCTACAAACTGTGAAGCTCAGAGAAATGACCAGAAACCCCAAAGCTCCACCTCAGACTCCCTCTTCAGGGACAATTGGACAAATGGAAATTGTGTTTTTATTTCATCCTTTTGTTTCTTCAGATGATATCGGGTATGTGGAAAACCGGACCATCCCGTCCCGCTCCATGTCCCGGCTCAGCTACTCCTCCTGTGGCAGTGGGAGCATGGGGGCTGTCCGGGGCTGCAGCAGCTACCTGCCCAGCCTGGACGACTCCGAGGTTGAGGACGACCACTGCCATCAGTTCCCGGTCTACCATTCCCATCTGGAGCCCTGCAGCCACACGTCTCAGGAGAGCCTGAACTCAGCAAGCACAGCACCACAGGTTTGAGTTTATGTTCCATATATCATCATCTTCAAACAGCAGATGAAACTGATTAGGCGATCACTTTGGTTCACTAATAAATCCTGTTTGTGTTGTGAAATATCTCTGATCCTGCCTGGTTTGGTCTTACAGGCTTTTGTTTCATATTAGTCTGAGTTGGCAAGTTTAGCCTCTTTACACAATCACACCCCACAGACTGTCTAATATAAATCTACTTTAATGATGCATTTTGTATTTCTTAAAATATTTCGCACCCTTTGAACTTCTCCATATGTGTTCACATTTTCATCAAGAACCCAAAGAGCGTTTTCTTGGGATTTTATGTGAAACCAACACAAAGAACTGTTTACCTGTGAAACTCAACGACAATCATACAGGGTTATATTTTTTTATTTGAACAATTTGAATTCAGCAGTGGTGGGCACACTTTGGCTAATCTGCTAATATGCTAATAGCAGAGCTAATATTTTGATTAGCGCTTTAGTGTTTTTGCTAACTTTGAAAACATATAGCGCACTGAACTTCCCCTAAATAAATTTTCCAGGTAAATTCTAAATACTAAATAGCATGTTGGTACATTGCTTTAGCATTAGCTTCTACTAAATAGCATGTTGGTACATTGCTTTAGCATTAGCTTCTACTAAATAGCATGTTGGTACATTGCTTTAGCATTAGCTTCTACTAAATAGCTTGCTGGTACAGTGCTTTAGCATTAGCTTCTACTAAATAGCATGCTGGTACAGTGCTTTAGCATTAGCTTCTACTAAATAGCATGCTGGTACAGTGCTTTAGCATTAGCTTCTACTAAAAACATGAGGCTATGGTGCTATTGCTATTGTTAGCGGAACTAATGTTTATGATTAGTGCTTAAGGGCTAGCGCAGCTAGCTTTTTAGTTAGCGGTGGCCACTATTGCAAACCATGTAGGAGACACAATAACCATGCATTCGAAGGTGATCTGATCAGAGACGATCAGAACTAAACTTTTTTACCTACATGCAAAGCTTTATGTCTGGTTGAAACTTAGACCTGGTTGGGTGTTAGAGCAGCATCCAAACTGGTTCTTAAGCTTCTGAAATGTCCTCCGCAAAGCCCCAACATCCACCTCAGTGAACATCTGTGGTCTTGGTCTAAAAGGCAGCAAAACAGGAACTCTGGATAAAGTTATAAAGTTCTTCCATTTCTTGGTTTCTGTTTAATCACACAAGCTTTTAAATGACTAGAACGTTGATCAGAGTTCTGGTTCTGGGATTCAGAGTTAGGACAGCTTCATTGGTTTACAAAACATCTAAAGGTGTGCAAACTAGAGGCCTTGAAGACTTACGTCAGCAAACAGATTTCCCAGATTTCCCATATCATGTTGCAGGCCTCTGTAAACAGCACATGTTGGACCTGGAAGACACAGGCAAGACTGTCAGTCTGACGAAGGGGAGGCAGCTGCAAGATCACAGGGAGGCCACGAGCACAACATCAGCGTCTATTCATGGGTTAGCAGGCAACCTGATCCGTTGGTGCTGAGTGTTTCATGAGAAACAGATAAACAGCAGACGTTGCTCTGCAGGCCTCGTTTTGAGAGTCAAAACATCCTCACGGTTCATCCAAACATACCCAGGAATGCACACAGCGAAGTAACCATGTGAACCAAGACATGTTCTTTACACTTCTCAAAGGCTCTGGGATCAACAGCAGCCACTAAAGGTCAGCCTCTCTCTGGTGATATATTTTGACATCGCTAATTTGTCCCCCAGCTGGTCAACACGTCGGAGACGGACCTAAACAGGATGCTGGGGAAAGACATCCAGCTCAGACATGCGCCTGTCAGGCAGCAACATGTGGCTACCGAGATCTCCAGGTTTTCCTTAGACAACCCTTCAGAGGCTGCTGCTGGACAGAAACTAGTGACGTTAGCGTTCCAGTCCTGTTTGTTGAGTCATGAATCAGGAGGAGTCAACAAGGACAGAGTCAGCAGAGCTCAGGGAAACAAAGTTATGCTGTGATTACATGTGTGAGTGAGAAATCAAAGGCGAAACCTGATGAAAACCAAACAAACGAGGGCAATCCTAAACAAGAGGCGGAGGCTGATTACAGGACTCATTGAATATGGCCTGCAGACTCAGCAGACCTCAATCCACCTTAGTTAGATTCAACCAATGCGGTGAAATGTATTTCCCCAACCTGGACCACTGGACCAGGTCTGTACCTTCATGGAGGTTTTAAGGGACAGGGGTTCGACTGTCAGGTCTGAGTTTTGTGGTCTTGGAGAGGTCTGAAGATATTTTCCCACCTGATACTCCGGTAGAGTCAAGTCAAGTTTTTTTGTGTAGCACATTTCAGCAACAAGGCAGTTCAAAGTGCTTTACATCCTAAAGGACATCACACAGTCACCAAATTATGAAACAAGCAATAAACATTACATTTTGGGGGCGTCGCGTGGTGTAGTAGGTAGAGCGGGTGTCCCGTATGCGAAGGCTATAGTCCTCATTGCAGTTGTCCCAAGTTTGACTCCCGACCTCAGAACTTTTGCTGCATGTCATCTCCCCCTTCTCTACCCCTTTCCTGTCTACATACCATCAGAAAAATTTAAAAATGGCCACTAGCACCTAAAACAAATGGGAAAATAAACTAAACAAAAAAAACAAAAAAAAAAAAACATTATATTTTGTCAAATGCCATTGTCAAAATCATCAAGCAGGACTCTGAAGGAAACGACACGAAAACTTCTGAAGAAGATGCTGAGCACAACTTCCTTCTTCATGAAATGTGAACAACATGGAGCGGCGTCAGATTTTAGCGGTTGGAGGATTTCTCTTTTGTCTTTGGCTAAAGACCACGAGCCATTTCTCCTGTTAGCGTGGACACACCAGCATTTGTTTTGGTTGTATTTACCCAGAATGCTCTGCGCTGTAGTCTGCTTCCTGCTTTTGGAGCGGTCTCCGGTCCGCTTGGCGTTCACATCGGCATTCGAAACGCACCAGAGTTCACTTCAACTGAACCCAGACCGAGGTTTGTAGGCAGACCAGAGTTCGATTAAGGGTTCACACCTCCCCAACCGAACCGGATTTTCTTGGCAGATGGACTGGAGCTTGATTAAAGCGGACTAAACAGGGCTGGTGTGAATGCACCCTTAGGAACTTGCAGGCAGTTTGTCTAAGTGGATGCTGGTAATGCAACTATGGTGCAACCAGTCTTTAAATGACCAAATGACACAAATTTAAACCAATTTCCAGTTTGAGGTCAACTCCTCCACATCTGTCTCTTGTTTCTAAGCGTGTTTGAGGTGTTAATGGACAGGATCTCTTGGCACAGTCGCAGGGAGTCAGGTGTCTGGACCTCATGGTCTCAGGTTTCTGTAGGTGATGAGGTTCTGTTGGCATCTTGACACAATGGCCTTGAGGGTGAACTGGAGCATTTGCGAGACAAGTGTGATGAGAGTCACCTCCTCTAACGCTGAGGTAATGTTTGTCATCTGGAAAAAGGATGAAGAGCTTCCTCCAGGTTGGAGGTGTCAGCTTAAAATGAAAACGTTAGCTTGTGAGATGGCAGATGCAACTGGAGGTGAATCAATGGATAAGATCAGTGTTTTTTTTTTGTTCGTGGTCAAAGTCTAGGTACCAACCTTCAGCTATGGTCATGAGATATAGATCACCATAGACCGCACCAGGAGATTGGGAGCGTGTTGGGTCAGGTATGGGCTAATGTTTCTGATACTTGAAGTTGCAAAGAGGTACAGTAGATTGATGGGGACATCTTGATCTTTAAAGGTCAACTGGTCATCGATCATGGCCCCCAACTTTTGAGTTTCCTTCCATGGAGCAGAGAAAAAAAATTCAGTTTCGATCATCATCAAGTTTATTTTTGTAGCACATTTCAGAATTAAGACAATTCAAAGAGCTTTGCATGTTAAAAACACAATAAAAAATTGAAAACATCACATGACAGTGGCAAAATAAAGATGAGTAATGAAAAGTTGAAATCCAGACTATAATAATCAATGTTCCACTTACTACTGATCAAAGGCAGCTCTAAACATGTGGGTTTTTAGCTTTGATTTAAAGGATCTCAGTGTTTCAGCTGTTTTGCTGTTTTTTGGGAGTTTGTTCCAGATTAGAGGAGCATACAAACTGAAAGCTGCTTCTCCATGTTTGGTTCTGGTTCTGGAGATGCAGAGCAGACCAGAACCAGAAGACCTGAGTGGTCTGGAAGGTTGATACAATGACAACAGGTCTTTAAGCCGTTCAGTGATTTATAAACTAACAGAAGTATTTTAAAGTCTATTCTCTGAGCTCCAGGGAGCCAGTGGAAGGACTTTAGAACTGGGGTGATGTGCTCTATCCTCCTGGTCTTAGTGGGAACACCAGCAGCAGCGTTCTGGATCAGCTGCAGCTGTCTGGTTGACTCTTTAGGGAGACCTGTGAAGACACTGTTGCAGTAATCAATGCAACTAAAGATAAAGGCATGGATGAGTTTCTCTAGATCTTGCAGGGACATTAGTCCTTTAATCCTGGAAATGTTCTTCAGGTGATAGAAGGCTGACTTTGTAACTGTCTTTATGTGTCTCTGAAGGTTCAGGTCCGAGTCCATCACTGCACCCAGATTTCAGGCCTGATCATTAGTTTCTAGCTGTAACAACTGAAGCTGCGCGCTGACTCTAGATCGTTCCTCTTCAGGTCCAAAGATAATAACTTCAGTTAACGATTGGTTTGAGTAATTCAAGACAGACTGAAGGTTCACCATGGTTTCCAGGTCTGGTTCTGATAGGTCTGGTTTAGGTCCTGTAAACATCTCTTAACTGTATAAAAGCAGTGTTATGCCTCATCTTGCATAACAGTAAGTTTTCTCTGACTTTTCATAGATCAGTGACCTGAACCAGCGAATGTCGGCCATCGAGACCCTCCTGAACTGCTTGGAGCAGAAAGTGACATCAACAAACAGCAAGGTAAATTCAAGATGAATCAACATGGCGTCCGAGTACCTTGTAACCGGTTTCTGCTGCCTTGGTAACAATGACAGAAAGAACCCGGCTTCAAAAAAATACATGAGATAGAAACGTTAAGCCTTACTGTGAATAAATTATTTTTTCCTGTTTGGCTGTTAAATATATATATATATATATATATATATATATATATATATATATATATATATATATATATATATATATATATATATAGATAGATAGATAGATAGATAGATAGATAGAAAAAAGGTTAATGTGACGATGCTGCCCCTGGTGGCCTTTTAAACAAAGGCTTATCAGCGTCACTGTTTCACTGTTCAGGCCCAGAGTCTCTATAGCTTGACTCTGTGTGTCTCCATGTTCCTTCATGTTGAAGATGGTTCATGTTTGTCTGTTCTTAATTATGACACATTCTCTAAAATTGTCTCATTTAACCAGCGAAGCACAAATGATCAGAGAGCCTCAGCTGCTCTGGTTTTATTTCCTGCTCAGCTTCAAAGAACAACATTTGAAAACTCGTCTGATTTTATTCTCTGCTGTGGTGACAAGGACATCCTGAAGCATTTAACACACATTTTATCCCCTTTTGGTAGGAAAACACCTGGACCAGACACTGCATCTGGATTTGTAAAACAATTTTTTTAAATCAAATGATGCACAAAATAAAACTGAGTTTGTAAATTTGTCTCTGCATATTTTATTAAAACACATCATATCAAAACCAGTTCCTATGTTATGATACAGCGACTTGAGTCCTCTATGTAAAGTCAAGTCAAGTTTATTTGTATAGCATATTTCAGCAGCAAGGCAGTTCAAAGTGATATGATTTATGATATCATCAATCATATCATCAATCAAGTATACAGCAAGTCATCAAAATCATCAAGCAAATACACATGAAATACACATGAAAAATATTAAAATCATCAAGCAAATGATCAGTGTTCCACTTACTACTGATCAAAGGCAGGTCTAAACACCTGGGTTTTTAGCCTTGAATTAAAGGAACTCAGTATTTCGGCTGTTTTGCAGTTTTCTGGAAGATTGTTCCAGATTAGAACAGGTCTTTATTGTATTTTGGTGCTAAGCCATTCAGTGATTTATAAACTACCAGAAGTATTTTAAAGTCTATTCTGTGAGCTCCAGGGAGCCAGTGGAAAGAGTTTAGGACGCCAGCAGCAGCGTTCTGGATCAGCTGCAGCTGTCTGGTTGACTCTTTAGGCAGACCTGTTAAGACACTGTTGCAGTAATCAATAAAGATTATCTAAAGATAAAGATAAAAGTTTATCTAAAGATAAACGCATGGATGAGTTTCTCTAGATCTTGCAGGGACATTAGTCCTTTAATCCTGGAGATGTTCTTCGGGTGATAGAAGGCTGACTTTGTAACTGTCTTTATGTGTCTCTGAAGGTTCAGGTCTGAGTCCATCACTACACCCAGATTTCGGGCCTGACCACTAGTTTCTAGCTGGAATAACTGAAGCTGCGTGCTGACTCTAGATCGCTCCTCTTCAGGTCCACAGATAATAACTTCAGTTTTGTTTCTCTTCAGCTGGTGAAAGTTTTGGCACCTCCATGCATTGATTGGTTCTAAGCATCTGTTCAGTGCTTGGATGGATTCAAAGTCACCTGGTGACATCGTGATGTAGAGCTGTGTATCATCTGCGTAGTTGTAACTAATCTTATTACATGTTATAATCAGAGCTAGTGGGAGCATGTAGGTATTAAATAGGAGGGGTCTCAGGATTGAACCTTGGGGTACTCCACATGTGACTTTTGTCTGCTCCAATGAGAAGTTGCCTATTGACACAAAGAAATCCCTGTTCTTTAGGTAGGATTCGATTTGACTTGGACTTGTACCCTAAAGACTTGAATTTTGACTTGGACTTGTGGTCTGATTTTTATTTCATTTTATGTATTTAGTTTCTTTATTTACTTTTATTTTTATTTTAAAAATAAAAGTATTGAGCATATATTATTAAAAAATTATTTTATTTACAGATTTTTTTTATTTTACATTATTTCATTTTTATTTTATTTTATTCATTTAATTTAATTTCATTATTTTTTATTTTATATAATTTCATTTTTTATTTCATTTTATAAATTTTTTATTTTACATTAGTTATTTCATTTTCTATTTCATTTTATTTATTTTTTATTTTACATTAGTTATTTCATTTTCTATTTCATTTCATTTATTGAATTTAATACAATTTTATTTTATTTTATTGCTGTGTATACAGAACATAATTGTAGAATCATGATGTAAAATCCAAAAAGCTTTGACATTATATGACTGGAGCTGTGAACGGCTGCTTCCAGTGATGTCACTGAAACACATTCTGCAGACTGTTTTTATGATGATTAATTATTCAACATCTGTATTTTTATACAATTAAAATGAATTAATTCAGTTTTATGTTAAGTCTCTGAAACCAGAGTTTAATTGGGTCCATCTTTGCAGAACGTTGTCTCTGCTCTTGTCCTGCAGGACATCAGAACTCCGACCCCACAGGACTCGTCTCCTCCTCGTCCTCCTCAGTGGGAGGAGGCGGACCAGGAGGAGCAGCAGCTCAGACAGAAGCTGCACCAGTTGACGGACAACATCAGCGATCAAAGCCTAACCTCTGATGAAGATGAATGTGAGGACAGGCCGCTCTCTTCCCAAGACGTCCCAGCCTGGAGGAGTCCACAGGGGGACCGCAGGCCTTCCAGGATCCCCACCAGGCCCACGTCCAGAACCAGCATCACCAGTTCCAGGCTGGAGGAGGAGCTGCCGCTGCAGTGGGACTCTGTGAAGGTACGCACACCTGCAGCTGTGGTAAAATCTGCAGACACAACCATCCAGAGAGAACATCTGGCATCGTGCTCATTCTGCAGAAGATTCCTCCCCACCCTCCCTGGAATCCAGTAATAAACCCAGAGGTGCCGTTTCTTTTCTCTCACACTTTTCTGACAATGAAACAAAAAACATCTGAAGATAAAGCAGCAGCGAAGTGTTGTGCTGTTGCACCAGGCAGCCCAGTAGCACCAGTTCCACAGCAGCCACAAGACAAATAACGCCAAACAGTGGTTCTGAATCCTTCCTGGCTGCTGCCAGAAAGTTTGGTGGAAGGATGATCATGGCATGGGGCTGATTTTCAGGAGCTGGGCTCGGCCAGCATCAGTGTCTGACCTTACACATGCTCACCAGGAAGTATGTCATAAACACACCCTTATATCCCATAGAACGGCGTCCCAGAAGAGTCGAATAATCATCCTTTCATTGGTCACGCTGAGCAAAAGCAGAAGCAACAAACTGCATCTGAATCTGTACAGTCAGAGGAGCCTGTATGTAAATATCTGACCAACTCCTGTTGCCTCCATTTGTTTTTAAAAATCTTTGCAGATTCAAACTTTTCAGTAAAAACTGAAATTTATGCATTTTATGCCCAAAAATTGATTAAACTTCATAACTTAAAATCATGCAGAAATACAAGTAAAACAACTTTAATATTTACAATCTGAAGTGTGAGGAAACACACACTTAGCTCACGTTTCCTAATATATTCATTTTGTGACATTTCTTCTCCAGACAGACTCCCTGCCAGAGAGCCCAGAGAGGAAGGAGCGCCCCCTACAGGAGCCACCGATGACGAGCTTCAGAGGCTCCACGGCGCTACTGGTTGAGCTGGAAGACAAAGTGGCTCAGGCCGCCGCCAACGTCCAGAGCGCCCAGAGTCAGGTCAGGACGGAGCGCGGGGCTGCAGGAAGAGGGCGGGGTTTCAACCGACCGGCTGACGGGGCCGTCTCTCCGCAGGTGTCCGACATCGAGGACCGGATCGCTGCTCTGAACGCTGCTGGGGTGCCGGCAGACAGAAGGAGGAGGGTGAGGATTTATCAGTAATCTTGCATTGTTATGACTTTGTTCTGGCGTTGGGACATTTTCTCTCATAGTATTACGACTCGGTTCTGGTAGTATTACGACATTATTCTTTTATTATTACGACTTCATTCCCTTATTAATATTGAGACATGTTTCTCGTAATATTATGTCCTACTTTTCGTATTCTCACAACTTTATTCTCGTATTATTGTGACTTTATGCTTGTATTATTATTACAATATTTTCCCCATAATTTTGCATCTTTATTTTCGTATTATTCGGACTTCATTCTCGTATTGTAATGACTTTGTTCTTGTGTTATGACAGTGTTTTGCTCGCATTATTCCGACTTTGTTCTGGCGTTATTGTGACCTTATTCTTTGTTTTTGCCCAACCGGGCCCTGATAAACTAATTAAAGAAGCGGCTGTAATCAGCCGCCAGCTGACGTGGTGTCCGGGGCTGCAGCGATCTCTGCTCTCCCCTGGGCCTCCCCACGCAGCGAGCTGCCAGACGAAGCTTCTCCATGAAATCTTCTCACATTCGCTCTTCTTTGTGTTTGCAGTCAGCGATCCCGGTCCAAGCTCGGAGGCTCTCCCACAACTTTCCCACAAGTAAGCGCCGGCGCTGCTCGCTGCCCGGAGCTTTCGGGATGACTCACCATCTTAACCTTGTTAAGCTCAGAGAACATGATGATGTGGTTAGTGAGCCGGTGGACAGCGCGTCCCATTGTGTCGAGGTCTTTATTTTCCCTGCTGGGGAGAACAGACTGGGATTCTCTGATGATCAGGACATCTGGTTCCTCCACCGAGGAACTCCAGACACCCTCAGTTAGTGTAAGAACCCTACCAGCTGACGCGGAGCAGTTATGTCAGGTTGCTGGGAGGCGAGATGAAAGCGGTAGCTTCACTGGGAGAAGTCCAGCCTCCTGTTCAGGTCTCCTGAAGCCTCCAGTCTGCTTCAGACCAACTCAGCTCAGCTCTGCAGTCGCTGACGAAGGACAAGCAGCTTCCTGCTCACAAATCAGGACCCGGCAGGAAGCTGCTGCTTCTAATCCCAGTCTGGGGTCTGTCTGAAAGGAGATGGCATGTTCTCCCTGTGCAGGGTGGGCTCTTTCAGGGTACTCCGCCTTCCTGCCACAGACTGTGAGCTTCTTTAGGCTCTCTGGTATCGCAGCAGCACTGAGAACGCTTATTCTGAGGATAAAAATCCTGCGTTAAGGCGTCTGTCCTTCATCCGTCCGTCCGTCATCCATCCGTCCGTCATCCATCCGTCCGTCCTTCATCCATCCGTCCATCATCCGTCCGTCCGTCCTTCATCCATCCGTCCGTCCTTCATCCATCCGTCCATCATCCGTCCGTCCGTCTTTCATCCGTCCGTCCGTCCTTCATCCATCCATCATCCATCCGTCCGTTCGTCCTTCATCCGTCCGTCCATCATCCGTCCGTCCTTCATCCATCCGTCCGTCCTTCATCCATCCGTCCATCATCCGTCCGTCCGTCCTTCATCCATCCGTCCGTCCTTCATCCATCCGTCCATCATCCGTCCGTCCGTCCTTCATCCATCCGTCCGTCCATCATCCATCCGTCCGTCCGTCCGTCCATCATCCATCCGTCCTTCATCCATCCGTCCGTCTGTCTGTCCTTCATCCATCCGTCCTTCATCCATCCGTCCGTCCGTCCGTCCTTCATCCATCCATCCATCATCCGTCTGTCCGTCCTTCATCCATCCGTCCGTCCTTCATCCATCCATCCATCTGTCTGTCCTTCATCCATCCGTCCGTCTGTCTGTCCTTCATCCATCCGTCCTTCATCCATCCGTCCGTCCGTCCATCATCCATCCGTCCATCATCCGTCCGTCCGTCCTTCATCCATCCGTCCGTCCTTCATCCATCCGTCCATCTGTCTGTCCTTCATCCATCCGTCCGTCTGTCTGTCCTTCATCCATCCGTCCTTCATCCATCCGTCCGTCCGTCCATC
Organism: Anableps anableps; assembly: GCA_014839685.1. Lineage (NCBI taxonomy): Eukaryota > Metazoa > Chordata > Actinopteri > Cyprinodontiformes > Anablepidae > Anableps > Anableps anableps. The sequence goes on along the minus strand of CM026075.1, from coordinate 38,447,838 downwards.
ATCCATCCGTCCATCATCCGTCCGTCCGTCCTTCATCCATCCGTCCGTCCTTCATCCATCCGTCCATCTGTCTGTCCTTCATCCATCCGTCCGTCTGTCTGTCCTTCATCCATCCGTCCTTCATCCGTCCGTCCGTCCGTCCTTCATCCATCCATCCGTCCGTCCGTCCATCCATCCATCATCCATCCGTCCGTCCTTCATCCGTCCGTCCGTCCGTCCGTCCTTCATCCATCCATCCGTCCGTCCGTCCATCCATCCATCATCCATCCGTCCGTCCTTCATCCGTCCGTCCGTCCGTCCGTCCTTCATCCATCCGTCCGTCCATCATCCATCCATCCATCTGTTCATTCATCCATCCACCCACCCATCCGTCCGTCTGTCCTTCATCCATCCGTCCGTCTGTCCGTCCTTCATCCATCCGTCCGTCCGTCCTTCATCCGTCCGTCCGTCCTTCATCCATCCGTCCATCATCCATCCATCCGTCCTTCATCCATCCATCCGTCCGTCCTTCATCCATCCGTCCATCCATCCATCATCCGTCCGTCCGTCCTTCATCCATCCGTCCGTCTGTCCTTCATCCATCCGTCCGTCCGTCCATCATCCATCCATCCGTCCTTCATCCATCCGTCCGTCCGTCCGTCCATCATCCATCCATCCATCATCCAACCGTCCATCATCCATCCGTCCGTCCGTCCTCCCATCCACCCATCCATCCATCATCCATCCATCCATCCATCCACCCACCCATCCATCCGTCCATCCTCCCATCCATCCGTCCATCATCCATCCATCCGTCCTTCATCCATCCGTCCGTCCGTCCGTCCATCATCCATCCGTCCATCATCCAACCGTCCATCATCCATCCGTCCGTCCGTCCTCCCATCCATCCATCATCCATCCATCCACCCACCCATCCATCCGTCCATCCTCCCATCCATCCGTCCATCCGTCCGTCCATCCGTCCTCCTATCCATCACTAGAAGTTCTCTCCTGACTAGTTCCTTCATGAGGAAGGCATCAATGTTCTCATCCAAGTGTCAGCAGGAAAGAGTTGAATAAAGTTTGAACGAAGGAGGACGATGTTCCCCTCAGGAGTCAGGAAGTAAAGTTAGAAATGAACTCTTGAGCAGATCTGATGATTTAAGACCAATCAGGGTTCTCCTGGGGCTTGATTTTCTCTTCTACTTGATTCACTTTCACTGTTTGAGTCAAACAATCAGTGCTTTTCTCTCATTGTTAGAGATGTTTGACCACTTGGAGGGAGTCCAGGATGAAATAATGGTTCACACTGACACTCTGAGGGGAGGGTGGTGAGGAAACATCTGAACAGGCTCGGACAGACTATCAGATAGAGATTATAACTATTTATTAGCTATTTATTTATTAGCTTTTTGGGCTTTTATTTTGTAGAGAAATAGCATTATCTTGTAATAAACAAATCTGTTATCAACTATTGAATTATTATTTATTGCAGTTCATAACTAATTTAAGTTGTATGCTTTAATATATTTACAAAAAATTTGTAAATATAATATAAATAATAAATTATTTATATTATATATATATATATATATATATATATATATATATATATATATATATATATATATATATATATAATATATATATATTGTGTTTTTTTTTTTTTTAATTGTGGGAACGTGCTTCTGAAAGCTGCTGATTTCCTCCTTGCTGTCTGATAATCACGTTGGTTGTTTCCTTTCTGGAGCAGGAAGTGATGTCATCATCCGGACCTAGCGCTGGTCCTTCCTCGGCAACAGTAACCGTCCTCGTCTCTCTCTCTGCGCTACAGAAACCGGTCCTGACGCAGGGCTCATGAGGAGGAGGCTGAGCATCATGTGACCTTTGTTTCGGCCAGAGCTGCGGAGACGGAGCTGATGGAAGCAGTGAACATCCCAGCATCCCGTTGCCACAGTAACGGGATGCCATTCCAGCCTGTAACCGTGTTTTTTATTAATCTTGTTGTATTTATTTAGTTTGAGGGTTTAATCGTAACCAAGCGTGAATCAATGTGTAACCATAGCAACGCGAGATGCTTGTTTCTGATGGAGCTTTAGCCTGGAGGTGCTGGTGGTCGATTTCACAGAAACTCTTTTAAGGTGACGTTTTTATTACTTGTGAAGCTCGTCTTTTTTCCCTTCTCAGTAGAAACTGAAACTCCTGCAGGTCTGCATCACATTGTCTTGCAGAGGTTTGACTAAAATGCCACTCGCAAGATGGCGACAGCGTCGCGTATGTCCTTTGCATCACAGCTACATGAACCCAGCAGGAAACCCGAGCTCATAAAGAGCTCAGAGTGAGCAGCTGAAGGAACTAAAGTCCAGAAAGAACCCAACATCTCCATCCAGGATCAGAATTACTGGTTTGATGTGAGGACTCGGCCTGGTTGTCATTTACATGTTTTAAAAAGGAAGAACTGAACCATTAAAGAATGACTCAGATGCTTTTAACATGCAGGCTGCAGATGAATCACATCCGGATCGAGTCCTCCATCTTCTACTGCTGTTTCTCTTCTTTCTTTCTTTCCTATTAAACTCTTGAAGAGACCGAAATCAGTGCTCGACTCTCCTTTTCACTAATCAGTTCAATCAGCTGATGGCAGTTCAATCAATCAGTGCATTAAACTCAGCTGAATATTCAAACTGGTTAGAAAGCTTCTTTCTAAGGAAACCCAGCAGAGCATCGAGTCGTTGACCTGCAGCGTTCGCTCCTCCTGACCAGCAGGGGGCGGCAGTGGAGAGGAAAAACTCCCCTTTAACAGGAAGAAACCTCCATCAGAACCAGAGCCTGGCCCAGTACCAGCGGCCATCTGCCACGACCCACTGGAGGACTGAGAAGACGGAGCAGAGACAGAAGAAGAAACAGAAGACTTGAACCAAGAGTACTTTCTATGGTAATTAAAAACAAGAAGGCAGCATCATCTCAGCCAATGCCCTCCTCCAGGAAGGTACCTAGTGCTGGTAAAACACAACGCTAGACCAGGTGTACTTTCTATGGAGCGAAAAATAACTGAGCAAAAACATCAAGTTAACAGTTGAAAAAATAGCAAATAATACAAACTGGAGAGTAGTAGGAGAAGAAAGTGAGAAAAGGTGGTCAGTTTGTCCTCCAGTAGGCTAAGGTAGCGTAGCTACAGAGATAGAGCAGCATGACCTCTGATCTTAGAATGAGGCATGAGATGCAGAGCCTGCAAGATCCGTCTTTTCGGACTGTACCACAAAAACAGACAAATTATTTAATATATATTACACACACACACACACATATATATATATATATATATATATATATATATATATATATATATAAATCTCCTTTATTATGTAAATATGAAAACCAAATATGAAACCAAATTGCTCCTGTCAGTCGTTTTTCCAGATGAAAACCAGGAGTGTGAAGCTCGTTGTTGTAGATCTGGTGTTGGGGTCGAGGGTCATGTTCCAGTCGTTTATCAGCCACAGCTTCCAGTGATATGCTCTTCCACTTCTTTAGGAAAACATCCATCAATAAAATCAGAAAACTCACCTTCTCTGGACCCTTGCCCCCCTACCCCTCGTTGTGTTCCCCTCTATAAGTTACTCACTGATCAAAATGGCCGCCATACAAGGGTCCCAACGTTGGACATGGCAGCAGAACGCAGTCATACATCATCTGCCTTCGGCCCTCTAATGAGATTCTGAACCTGGGTTATTGGGACAGAAGCTGCTGAGTCACTGGTTGCTGTGGTGATTTCTGCCTCCTCTGGGGTGCAGGAGCCCACAGGACTACTCTTTTTTTTTTTTTTTTTTTTTTATCAGACAGAAGTTACCAAACATTGAGGGCTTCCAGCTGCTGCAGAGGTTTGAGTCGGTTCTGATATGACGGTGTCTGCTGCCCCCTGGTGGAACATCTCAGTGGATCAGAACCTGGTTGCTGCTGAAGCTTGAACTCGAGTTCGTGAGCTTGTGCCACACACACACACACCCACACACACATATATATGTGTGTGTGTGTGTGTGTGTGTGTGTGTATGTATACACATGTATGTGTATAATACCTAATTCAAATCAATAGCCTGCTTCTCCATGTTTGGTTCTGGTTCTGGGGATGCAGAGCAGACCAGAACCAGAAGACCTGAGTGGTCTGGAAGGTTGATACGACAACAGGAAGTATTTTAAAGTCTGTTCTCTGAGCTCCAGGGAGCCAGTGGAAGGACTTTAGAACTGGGGTGATGTGCTCTATCCTCCTGGTTTTAGTGGGAACGCCAGCAGCAGCGTTCTGGACCAGCTGCAGCTGTCTGGTCGACTCTTTAGGCAGACCTGTGGAGACACTGTTGCAGTAATCAATGCGACTGAAGATAAACGCATGGATGAGTTTCTCTGGATCTTGTTGGGACATCAGTCCTTTGATCCTGGAAATGTTCTTCAGCTGATAGAAGGCCGACCTTACTGTACATATTAGAATACTCTGATCTTCACATCAACATTTTTACACACAGAAATAGAAAATACAACCTAAATACATGCTCAACTTTTTCTGAACAGAACTTTATTTAAGGTATTTTTAGTAACATTATTAATGTATCTAAATGAAAGGTTTAATCGACAGAACCTGTCTACAACAAATGTAATAACTACATCTATGAGATACATTTAAATGTATTTATTTCTTTATTTGATTTAACCTAACAGCTCCATCTTAAACATTGTCCAGGCAGCTGGTGGGCCATAGTGGACGTAGCGGGGAAGGGTCTTCCACTGATTGCCTGCTATGTTCATACAAAACTGAAGCACTCGAAGTTTTAACTTTAGCATTTGAGGTTTAGGAGGCAAATCCACTCGTTTTGTTTGTTACCTGGATGGTTAGCCGGGGCAGGACTCTCTCTGACGGCTGAGGAAAAGAGAGAAGATGTGCTGCATGTAGCGCCTCTGAGCCAATCTGCTTTGCGCGCAGCGTGTCAAGTCCAGAGGCACGCTGTGGGGCACGTCACGTGTGTGTGCGCGTGCGTGAGTGAGGGGTGGGTCGAGAGCTCACGCCCTCCTAGAGGAGAAGCCGCCCTGTGCAGCTGCCCATGTTTCCCATATCAGAAACCGCCACACTGGGTGCCAGGCATTGATAACTTTCTGGGTATGGCAGGCCGTTTAACATAAAATCAGTTTTACCACACTTTCATTCCAGATATGTGAAATTGGTTCATAATTAAACATGTTAGACATGTTAGAAAAAAAAAAAAAGAAAGAGTCGAGCTGTATGGGATATGCAGAAAACACGAAGCTTTGTGAACTTGAAGAGTGCTTTGAAAATCTGCAAAGAATTTCCTGTTTCTTCTCTTCCGATAAACACATTACACCTAAAAACAGCTTTGAAGAGCTAAAAGAATAGAATAGAATAGAATAGAAATATCCTTTACTGTCTCACAATGAGGAAATTTCTGAAAAAGTGTTGCTGTCGATCCATTATCAAGCTGAAAATGGAGCATTTTCAAAAATCTTTTTTCATTTTTTTAAATTTTTCATTGTTTTTTTTGAAATGTCAAAATGCTTTGACATTTTGAGTAGACAGAATACTAATTCAAGATATCAGTAATGTTATTCTCACTAGTAAGTGTTAATTCAAGATATGTGAAATTGAAAAGCCATCTTATTAAAGATATCTCTAATTCATTTGGAGGTAAAAGGAATTTTGATGAGTCAAAATTACAGTTCCAGATATCTCTAATCTAGTTTTGCCAGGTTGTTATTTGATTTCAACATATCTATAATTTAGTTTGGACTTGTCGAATCTGATATATCTCCTATCTAAACATACATTTAAAATATCTTTAATTAAGATTATGACTAGTGAACAAAAAGAGAAATAACTTAAATTTAATTTTGGACAAGTGATAATTTATTTGTTGATATCTGAAATATCTGTTTCAGATGGTCAGAAATTCATTGTTGATATCTTGAATTAAAGCCTCCATACAACTTAATGATAAATCTGACGTAATTTATGCTAGTGAGAATATAACTGGCGATATCTCAGATAGGTACTTTGTCTAGTCAAAATACAATGAGAGATTTCTAAATTACAAATATATCTAATCATAAACCAGTATAAGATATCTGGAACGTTAGTGTGGTGAAACCGATTTTATGTTAAAATGGCCTGCCATAATGAGATGCCTAATGCACCTAACTGCTGTTTAACTGCATTCATCTGATACTGATAGGAAGCAGAGAGGAAGAGCCAATCAGAGGAGCAGATGATATTTTCACAGTGCCAATGCTAATAATGGTTCTGGTAAACGTTTAGATGAATGATGAGTGTTTCCTCCTCAGATGAAGGTAGAAGGTGTGTGAGCTGATGTGAGTTCAGCAGCATGGATCAGTGTGAGGACAGGGAGGACGGAGCCTCTCCCACTAAAACCAGTCTGTGTGGAGAACATGAGAACCAGAGCAAAGTTCAGAGGTGAGATCAGCATCTCCAACTGTCCAGGACTCTTGTCCATGTCAGAGCTCAGCACTCACATCACCAAACCTCCGTTATTCACAGGAAACGACCAGAACCCGAACCTGGACCTGAACCGAGCTGTGTGTCTTTAAAGAGCGACTGGTCGAAGGGTTTAGGTATAGATTTTAAATCAGACCAACCTTCAGCTGCAAACAGGTGAGCTGTTCCTGAATATTCAAACTAGTTTCAACTAATTTCATTCCAACGTATTTAATGACAACACAACTCTTTCATGTCTATGTTCACATGTGAAGCAGTGTGTGATGGATGCTAAACAATGAAAATAATCATTTGATGGAAACTAAACTGATTCTGTTTGAAATGTTTGGATTCCTCATTTTACTCATTTTTATTCCTATTTATGAAACTGTTTTTCATGAATTCAGCCTCCAGTGAGCTTAGCGTAAACATTGTTGATGTTTCTAAGTGTCTGTAGTTCACCTGTTGGTCCAGCAGGGGTCAGTGTGATTTCAGTTGAAGACATAACTCAGATGAACCATTTTAAAGAAATAATCAATGACGCAATAAATGTGTTCCCAGTTCAGGCTCTGGTGGATTGTTTTGTGCCTGAATTTGTGTTTCTGAATTTTTTCACCCTCAGTTTTAATTCATATGTTGAATCAGAAACTTTTAAAGTGAAACATTAAAGGAATGTATATAATTCAAGATAAATGACAAAATTAAAGACCAAACTGTAAATGAAACTGTAAATAAATAGAAATGCGGAAAATTTTTAAGGCAAGTTTTTTTTTTACTGGTGTTGAACATATGGAAATAAAAAATAATAATTTTACTGTGGAAATAACCGAACTTTACTTAAGTTATTTTATTTATGTATTTTTGCTTCAATCTAAAACTTGCATTTAAAATCTCAAATTAAAATTATGTTCATAGAAATTATTGTTTTTCATCTAAAGTAAGGAAATAACTTGTTGCAGCCAATGTCTTACCTCACACCAACAATATTTCTGCATATGAATCCTCCTGTTCGCTGTCTGCAGATTTTGGATGTTTATCATGAAGAGCACAGATTCATCTCAGGATGGAAACATCGAACCTTCCTTTGGACTTTGTTCTCTCTGATTAACTTGGCTTTAAAGTTCTTAAAAAGACTGTTTAATTTACAAATAGGTCATTGGCTTAATAATTGTGTTTCTAACTTCTTGTCAGTAATTGAAAGAGAGCAGCTGCAGCCTCCAATCATAGACTTGGATTAGATTCTCTGTTCCTTCAGGAAGGTTAGGTTAGGGATGGTAAAGGTTGGTAAAAAGTTGTTTTTCTAACAAACTCCAACAGGAGCCTGAGCTGTGCAGCTGAATGTAACTGAACGATTTGAAATGGATTTTAAGGACAACAGAAAAATAAGTGAATGGATGTTCCTGTTCTTCTGTGTTTTACTTTTGTCTTGTGATTATATTCATGTAACCACAGAGTGGACCAGCAGAGCTCAGAGGTTGCCAGTGGTCCGTCTGCCCAGCAGCATCAAACACAGCTGGACTCCATATTTATGGTCTGTACTTGAACAACAACTACTTTTCCATGGCTTCTGTTCACAGTCATCTCCATGCTGCACTTTGTAGACCAGAGGACCGTCAGTCTGTCCAACATGGACCTGATGTTTGGCTCCATGATCTCAGTCTGATGTGTCCTTCATCTATTATTCAGTTCCAGCTGCTGGAGGACAACATTGTCACGTTTGTGAAGAACGAGCTGAAGAAGATCCAGAAGGTTCTGAGTCCAGATGACCCAGGATGCTCAGAGAGTCAGAGAGATAATGAGGAGGAGGTGTTGGAAGGTGAGGATGAAGAGCAGAGGAGGAGCAGCAGAGAGGCAGTGATGAAGATCACCCTGAACTTCCTGAGGAGGATGAAGCAGGAGGAGCTGGCTGACCGTCTGCAGAGAGGTTGAATAATTTCTTTGAATGATTAAATTATGTATTTAAGGACATAATATGAATGTGACTTCATAAATTTAAGTCAATATTTAAATATTAATTAAAACCTTTTTTACTTTACTCTCAATTCAGAACATGTTGCATCCGTTTGTCAACATGAACTTAAATGTGGCCTGAAGAAGAAGTTCCAGTGTGTGTTTGAGGGGATTGCTAAAGCAGGAAGTCCAACCCTTCTGAACCAGATCTACACAGAGCTCTACATCACAGAGGGAGGGACTGGAGAGGTCAACGATGAACATGAGGTCAGACAGATTGAAGCAGCATCCAGGAAACCACACAGACCAGAAACAACAATGAGACAAGAAGACATCTTGAAAGTCCCACCTGGAAGAGATCAACCAATCAGAACAGTGATGACAAAGGGAGTGGCTGGCATTGGGAAAACAGTCTTAACCCAGAAGTTCACTCTGGACTGGGCTGAAAACAAAGCCCACCAGAACATCCAGTTCATATTTCCATTCACCTTCAGAGAGCTGAATGTGCTGAAAGAGGAAAAGTTCAGCTTGGTGGAGCTTGTTCATCACTTCTTCACTGAAACCAAAGAAATCTGCAGCTTTGAACACTTCCAGGTTCTGTTCATCTTTGATGGTCTGGATGAGAGCAGGCTTCCACTGGACTTCCACAACCAGGAGATCCTGACTGATGTCACAGAGTCCACCTCAGTGGATGTTCTGCTGACAAACCTCATCAGGGGGAGACTGCTTCCCTCTGCTCTCCTCTGGATAACCACACGGCCTGCAGCAGCCAATCAGATCCTTCCTGAGTGTGTTGGCATGGTGACAGAGGTCAGAGGGTTCACTGACCCCCAGAAGGAGGAGTACTTCAGGAAGAGATTCAGAGATGAGGAGCAGGCCAGCAGGATCATCTCCCACATGAAGACATCACGAAGCCTCCACATCATGTGCCACATCCCAGTCTTCTGCTGGATCACTGCTACAGTTCTGGAGGATGTGTTGGAGACCAGAGAGGGAGGAGAGCTGCCCAGCACCCTGACTGAGATGTACATTCACTTCCTGGTGGTTCAGACCAAAGTGAAGAAGGTCAAGTATGATGGAGGAGCTGAAACAGATCAACTCTGGAGTCCAGAGAGCAGGAAGATGATTGAGTCTCTGGGAAAACTGGCTTTTGATCAGCTGCAGAAAGGAAACCTGATCTTCTATGAATCAGACCTGACAGAGTGCGGCATCGATATCAGAGCAGCCTCATTGTACTCAGGAGTGTTCACACAGATCTTTAGAGAGGAGAGAGGGATGTACCAGGACAAGGTGTTCTGCTTCGTCCATCTGAGTGTTCAGGAGTTTCTGGCTGCTCTTCATGTTCATCTGACCTTCATCAACTCTAAAGTTAATCTGTTGGAGGATCAACCAAACAGTTCTCTTTGGTTATTTTTTTATTACAAACAAAATCTAACAAGTCTCCATCAGAGAGCTGTTGACCAGGCCTTACAGAGTCCAATTGGACACCTGGACTTGTTCCTCCGCTTCCTCCTGGGACTTTCACTGCAGACCAATCAGAGACTCCTACAAGGTCTGCTGACACAGACAGGAAGTAGCTCACAGACCAATCAGGAAACAGTTCAGTACATCAAGGAGAAGATCAGTGAGAATGTGTCTGCAGAGAAAAGCATCAACCTGTTCCACTGTCTGAATGAACTGAATGATCGTTCTCTGGTGGAGGAGATCCAACAGTCTCTGAGTTCAGGGCGTCTCTCCACAGATGAACTGTCTCCTGCTCAGTGGTCAGCTCTGGTCTTCATCTTACTGTCCTCAGGAGAAGATCTGGATGTGTTTGACCTGAAGAAATACTCTGCTTCAGAAGAGGCTCTTCTAAGGCTGCTGCCAGTGGTTAAAGCTTCAAACAAAGTTCTGTAAGTACTGAGAGTTTTTGGGTTTGGATCAGGACGGAGTGACTGTTATCCTGGATATTCTGAGCAGCAACTGAGGATAAACTAAGAAGAATAAATGTCAATGTTTGACTGTCAATTCTCTCAGAATGTGTTCAATGAAAACAGCGCAAACAATTGTTAGGTTGTTTCATAGCATATTTAAATTTTTTTTGTTCCACATTTATCATGGCATTTATCATTTGGCACTTTCTCATCAAGGTGTAAAAAATATAATGTGAAATCTTCTTATATGAAAATTATAATGAAAAATTTTTTGGGTCAGTTTCCATATTTAGTCAATAGAACCCTTGTTCCCCATAAAATGTATAACATCTTGCAACGTCACCAGATTTATTTCCATCCAGTGTTGCATTAATTTTTCACCAACATCTTGTAGTGATGATGGGAGAGTCTGACCACTGTGCCAAGCCTTCTCCAGAACATCCCAAATATTCTCAAGGGGGTTCATGTCCGGACTCAGTGGATGGTGATCAGTATGTGAAAATGATGTCTCCTGTTTCCTGAACCACCGGGTCACAATCTGAGCCTGGTTAATCCTGGCATCGTCATCTTGGAATATCCCCGCATCATCAGGAAAGAAACGATCCGTTGTTGGAATAAGCAGGGCTCTCATTTATTAAGGAAACAAAAAAATATGTTTTTTACATATTTGTTCTAAGTGTCACCATGTCATGACAGTATATGAGAAGGATAATCTGTGAAAAGCTCGAGCTCCTCTGCCTCCCAGTGGTCCTGCTGTCATGTTACGGCTCTAGAGTGTAACCATATTGGTCGCAAATCAAACCAGATTTCTCAATAGTGCACCAGGAAAAAAATTTGAGGTTGCACCAGTCTAACCAGTTGTTTGGAGGTTAAATAAACACTCTTCGCAACCATAATATATATCAATGTCGGCGACGCTGAAAGTCTCCTTTAGGTTCACAACAGACACACGTTATGTGCATATCGCAGTCTAATCCAATCAGTGAAAGTAAAGGGCGGGACCCCCCGCCCCCTGATTGGCTGTGGTGCAACTGTCCTGTATCCTGCAGTCAGAGGTGAGCAGGCCAGGCTAGGCTAGGCTAGCCACACATCCAGTCTTCAGTCTGTCCTTTGCACATCCATCACTGTGGGCTTTGGCTCATCCACAGGACAGGTCCAGACTGCAGCAAACAATCAGGTCTGCATAGAGGATCATCAGGGCTGACCTTCCCTCCATTCAGGACTTGTACAAGTAGTAAGAGGGCAGCTAGCTCACTGACCACAAAGATTTGCAACCCTGACAGGTTTTCCAACCTGCAACTGGAACAAACTCAACTCGGGTGTCAATTTGGAACAAGTCCCACTTTCACCTGTTCTGTTTGCTTCAGCCTCCACTACCAACTTACTTAATCGAACGCTACACTGTGCCATCAAAGACAATAGTGACAGCGCTTTAGAGGTTCATGAAGTAGCCTAGTTTGTATAAACCACTTCACATTGTGATGTTTATTTGTTTAAGGCAGTAGAAGTCTTCTTTGAAAAGAACCCTGCTCAGATGAGCTGTAATCTTCCAACAATGAGACCAATTACCATGAATGAATGCAAGATGTCCTATAAAAATTCCTATTGGTTCTGATTCATGTTGTCAAATTTTAAATGCTGGGGGAAAAAAACACTATCAAACATTTTTATAGCTAGATAGACCCATGATTGAATCATATTAAACACAAAATTTAGTAAAATAAAACCTGAACAAATTATTCATCCTTCCGGCAGATCTAGATTTAAAGTAACTCGATCAAGAGGTAGGTGGGAAATAAGACGGGTCCTGTTTTTGCTCCTGACGCAGAGAAATAAATTCTGTCAGGGAGAACTACCCTGGCACGACACTGGCAATAGTGCATTTGTGACTGGTTTGAATACATTTTGAACTGAAACACTGAAAAAGCTCAGTGCATCTATAAAACATAATCCATGGCAGCAAACAGATCATTAGCAGAGGCTGAGATGATAACATAGTTTAATGTTGCAAAAGAAAAACTTGTCTTCACTAAGTTCAAGTCAAGAATGTAATGAAATGTTTTGGTTGAGATTTTCATAACATGTTTAGCCCTTAAAATGTCTTCTGATTTAGATTATATTAATCTTGAGATGTTTAAATTTCAGCTCATAGAAGCTTTTTAAACACTTTTTCAGTGATTCTGCTTCAAGTAAAGATTTTTATGTTTACTAGATTATTTAATCATTTTCAGTTCAATATTGCCTTGATTGGCAGTGATTTAAAAAAAAAGTGACCCATACAACTGCAATGTTAAATAATTTGGGTGCACCTAACCTTTGTGCTGGTGCAGCTAAGAAGAAAAGTTAGGCCCCCCAGTGCAAACAGTTAGTCTCGATCCCTGCATGTACAGAAATACTCTGCTCCCTCATGCTGCGTTCAGAATGAACGCGTTTCGCGCATCAAAAACGCGTCCAACGCCTCAAGTTTGATGCTTGTTCACTTTGAAATCAGACGCTTGATATCGAGCGTCAAAATCGCTCTGGACGCGCGTCTGAGCCCAGTGTGGAAAGACTGGCATTGGGAGGAGCCTCTTGACTCGTGGTTGTTTTCCTCTGCTGGTCTCTTTGTCCAATGACAGATGAAACCAAGAGAGCAGCTCAGCTTTATTGACTGAAAGCAGGAGAACGTGGTGGTCGGGCGCCTCTGCGCTGAGTCTGGATCCACCAGATAATTCAGAGGCGTTCTGAGTTTAGTTTCTCCTCCGACTCCAGGAGCTGCGCTGACCAGGGTCACTTTCAGCAGAATTTTCATCTCAGGACCTGCTTGACTGGTCGTAGATTACAGGACAGGCGCAAACAGAGACCAGGAGTTTGTCCTCCATTGTCATCTTTGTGTGATGTGACTTCTGGGGCTCTTGGTCCTTCTGTCTCGTTGGAAAATGCACCACTACGTCACATAGCAGAGCCTCTCTGATTGGTTGACGCTCCGCGTCCAGCTACAAAAGTTCAAATTTCGTAGCTGTTGCGTCTGCTGCTTTGGAAGCTCGAAATCTGAAAATGTGCAGTACCAGATGCACGAAATGCTTCAGAATGTGCAGCACTTGATGCGCGAGAAACGCCGCCTCCAGATTCATGTTCACTTCGACTTTGCATGTAAACCAGACGTCCTTCGCGCTCAAATCGCATCTGGTCTGAACGCGCTATCAGAAACAACCAATCAGAGCCAGGAGGAGAGGCTTAGTGCTGTCCATCACCCTCATGTATGATCTGCTCACACTCTCCCCCTGCTCTCTACTGGTTCACCACCCAGGGAGCCTGCCATGAATGCTCAGGTTAGTTAGCATGGCCACCGATAACAGCGGATAAACGGTTTTCCTTTCATGGTAACTTGTTTCTCCACAATTAGCACACTGAGCAGTGCGCACACGAGGTTGACTGACAGCGCTAAGCCCCTCCTCCTGGCTCTGATTGGTTGTTTCTGACCGGAAGCAGTGCATTTTTGCAGAAGGCAATAGCAGCACTCGAAAAAGGAGGAGGAGCTGGATTTTTTGTTGTTTTTTTCACAAATTATCTTTCTCATACTGTGCTGTCACAACATGGTGAAAGGTTGTCAAAAAACAGATGTTAAAAAACATATTTTGTAAAAGTTACATACTCCAGCTTTAACAGTGGAAAAGAGGAAAATGCAATTTCACCGAAGCAGAAAGATACGAAAGTGAGATGGTTGAACACATAATTTTTGGTCGTCAGCTGAGCTCACAGGCTGCTACAGTCGACACTAGGCATGATGGGAGCATCACTTCATCTGCTTCTCTTCTTACCCTGAAACACCCATCACTCTGGAAGACGGTAAATCTGGACTCGTTAGACCACAAGACCTTCTTCCATCGCTCTAGAGTCCAGTCTTTATGCTGCCTTGTAAACTGGAGCCTTTTCCTCCAGTTAGCCTCACTGATCAGTGGTTGTCTTATGGCTACACAGCTGTTCAGGCCCAGTCCCTTGAGTTCCCTTCACGTTGTGTGGAAATGCTCAAACTTTCACTGCTGAACAGCCCTGAGTTCTACTAAAACTGAGTTAAGAACTTCCCTCCGTATTATTAAAAACAGGAAGGATAGTGGGGAAGCAACATCTCTCAGGAAGAGATGTAGACGGATAAAACCTTGAAGAACCGTGATCGCTGATCACTTAGAGGTTTGGTGACATTCAATCGAAGAAAAGCAACAGTAGTTTCTGCGTCTCTTTAGATGTTTCCTCTCCTTGATGCCAACGAGTTGACTCTTCTGAAACAGACTACCTCTCTCCTCTTCAGATGATCCTGAATCCAGCCCTGTCCACAGTGACCTCGGCTTTAGCACCGTTCTCACTGTTTGTACGTATTGTAAATGAAACTTCTTACCTTACGCCTGGTCTCCACAGCATGATTCTGCTTGTGGGTCAGGAAATCACCCCCCAGCATGACAGTCACATTTTGGTTTAAGGTTTTATCATGCATTGTTTTGCTTTTGAGTTTCTGAGTCCTTATGTTCATAAACAGTTTCATCTGACTTAATGCTACAGGATGTTTTGTTTGTTTTATTCCATCAGATTAGTGTTTTACTAATTTTTAATCTGTGTCTCATTAGACTGAATGACTGCAACCTCTCAGAGAGAAGCTGGGAGGTTCTGGCCTCAGTTCTCAGCTCCCAGTCCAATAATCTGAGAGAGCTGGACCTGAGTAACAACAACCTGCAGGACTCAGGACTGGAGCTGCTGTCTTCTGGACTGAAGAGTCAACACAGCAAACTGGAAACTCTCAGGTCTGAAGGAAAACCATGATGAAGCGTTTAGTTTAGAACAACATCGAGACAAGCCTGAGACCTGCTGGGACAATCCAGTGAGACATAGATTTGATTTCAACATTAAAGCTATACCTAGACCCCCTTCAGACTTGGGGCAGTAACAAAGATATTCAGTCATGATTTAGACCTGATATTTCATCTGTGTTTAGCCCAGTTAGAACTTTCTGGTCTAAAAGGGGTTTAAGCTTAGACTTAACCCCCCAGGGGTGGTTTCTTTTTTTTCAATGTTTGTTTTGGGCTCAAGTGGCCATTTCATCAATTTTTTTTGACAGTATGAAGACAGGAAGGGGCAGAGAAGGGGGAAGATGAGATGCGGCAAAGGTTCCGAGGTCGGGAGTTGAACTCGGCACAACCGTGGCGAGGACTATAGCCTCTGCATGCGGGGCGTCGGGTGGCGTAGCGGGTAGAGCGGACGCCCCGCATGCGGAGGCTATAGTTGTTTTAGGGTGTTGTTTTACTAACTTTGGCCTTTTTTTTTTAAACTTAATTTGAATTCAGAAGTTTACATACATGTGGTCAGTATCAGGGATAATTGTCTTTTAAACTGGATGACTTGGGTCAAACCTTTTGGCCACACCATCATCCACCTTTGGATGATTCTGGTTTTGATTATTGTTCTCCTGAGTTCCTTAGTTTCTTCTTTTGCTTAGATCAGCCTTGTTTCTGTTTTACTTTAGTTCAGTCCTTTCTTAGTTATTGTAGCTTAATAATGTTTATTTATTCCTTGTGTTTAGGTATTCTTTGCTACAGATAGATTATGTTCCTTGTTCTCCTGTTTACTCTTCCTCGCCCCCTGCTGCCATTCTCTCTCTCTTTCCTCAGTCTACCATTTGCTCTCTCTCCTCCCATTACTTACCCGGCTAATCCTGCTGGTCCTTCCACCTGTATTCCTTTGTTTTTGTTCAGCTCTGGCTCCCTGCGTTCCTTGTGGTTTTTTGAGTTTTTTTTAATGAAATTCTCAACTCAACTTGCCTCCTCTGCCTCTCTGCATTTTGGTTCACCGTTCACACAAATCCCGACAGCATGTCTTTTTATTTGGTGTATGTAAATATCTGGTTTCAACTGGAAAAAGAATCCCAAAACATTTTCATTTTGAAGCAAGTCCAAAGTTATGAGTTTGATTCTCATCCTCAGAACCACATTGCCTCCAGGAGGTTTGTTGCATTGCTAGTTGGTTGTTCTTAGTAGAAGAGAAAACATCAAATGAATCAGTTGAACTCCCTCCATCTGAATGAGCAGGTGGAAGGTGGTCCAGCTCACACATCTGAAACCATTCTTCCTTTGACAGTGTGACAGAAATTTATTTTCCCATTTCTCTTTGACATATTCAGTATCACATTTCTGACGAGCCACTGAGACAAAGCTTTATGTCCAAATACCGTCTGCTTGTTCTTCTTGTGACTGGTTTGGTTTTGTCTCTCAGACTCAGATCCTGTAACCTGTCCGGGAGAACTTGTGACGTTCTGTCATCAGTTCTGAGCTCCCGGTCCTGCTGTCTGGCAGAGGTTGACCTGCAGAGCAACAACCTCCGAGCTTCAGGGGAGAAGCTGCCGTCTGGTTCAGACTGCACTCTGGAGATATTCAGGTGAGGATTCATCAGAATGTTTCTCATGGCTTTAATGAGGAGCAATATTCCCTGCTTCACGAATAGAAATGGTTCAAATGGTAAGTTGATGACTTTCTGGTAAATCCTTATGAGTCATTAGTAGGGCTGGGCAATACGGCTTAAACATAAAATCTCAGATTTTTCTTTTTTTAATACCATGTCCGATTTCTGATTTTAATCACAGGGGTTTGTTTTTGTTGTTCGCTTTCTTTTCTAAAAAGAAATTACAGAAAATATTTTCAAATAGTGGCTTTTATATCAGTCATCCCTTTTGTGAGTTGTATGATGGAGTATCAGGGCCCGGCCACGAGAATTCTTGTTTAATTATGAGGATAGAGTCTTAATATTAGCAGAAAAAGGAAACAATTTTACCAGAAGAACGTGTTAAAATTACAAGAAAAAGTCGTTTTAATGAGGAATCAGCTTCTATAGCGTTATCAAGGTCTGGTGTGAGCAGCTCAGTGTGTCTGGCTCTTCCTTCGAAATAGACTGAGTAGTTTGTTCAAACGGTTCAAAGTCCTGCTGCTGATAATAGTTTGTTGCTGCTGTGTTTAAAATATGAAGTATTTCCTTATCTGTAAAACTGATAACAAACTATAACGTCACAAGGTGCTCAACATTCCTCATTTTAATTTTTCTTTTCATGTTAGCGTTCTCATAAAACTGTTTCATTCTCCTAATATTATGACTTTATTCTGGTA
Source organism: Anableps anableps (assembly GCA_014839685.1). Lineage (NCBI taxonomy): Eukaryota > Metazoa > Chordata > Actinopteri > Cyprinodontiformes > Anablepidae > Anableps > Anableps anableps. The sequence continues at coordinate 38,430,377 of CM026075.1, read as the reverse complement.
ATATTAAAACTTTATTCTTGTAGTATTTCATACATTGTTGCACGACTGAATTCTTCTTTATGATTTTATTCTTGCAGTTTAAAAAAAACAACAAAAAAATTGTAGCCTGGTCGTAATATTCCATCATAGAGTTGACCTGAATTCAAAGTCCAAATAAAATGAAGCTGTAAAACACGCTTGTCAAACAAAATGGCCGCCCTGGGCGTTCTGACATCACTCGTAACTATGGAAACCCAAGGAGAGCATTGGTGGGGAAAAAACCCCCAGATTTTCCAAAAATTGAATATTGAAATCTTCGATGGCTCGCTAACATGGATTTATCGCCCAGCTCTAGTCGATAGTTTCTCAGCTGGAACAGGCAGCAGTCAGTTCATCTGTTCCATTGTCTGATGAATCATTTGTGACCAAACGCTGCCCTGCTCGCTCTGACCAGACTCTGGCTTGATGCAGCGGCTCCTTCAGTTCAGTTTTCTAACCAAACTCTTTAGTCCAACGACGTCCAGCACACTGACTCTGTTGGACCTGATGGAACCATCGACTCACCAGTTCCTGAAAGGTTTGCAGACTCAGCAGGACAGACAGTTCAGGCTGCATCATGTTGCTGCTTGAAGCTGCTCCATCAGTTTGGTTCCTCCCACAGTGGATCAGACATCAGCAGCAGGTCACAGAGTCCAGATGATCCAGTTCTCCCAGCAGCATGTCAGAGTGGAATCTGCTCTGTTACAATGTCCATGTTTACCTCCTGAAAGAGACTGATGGTCTGACCCCCCTCCTCCTTTCAGGGCCCCTGCTGGAGTCCGATGGTTGAAACCAAGGCAGTGTAAGTGTGTCTTTCATCTGGTTCCTGACAACAAAGCAGCTCACATTCACCCATCTTCAAGCATCACTCATTCAGGAGTCAAAGTGTCAATAAATGATCAGTAACTGCAGCTGGATCGTTTGTTCTCTCCACCAGATTCCTGTCAGCTCACCATCGACACAAACACAGTGGGCAGAAACCTGCAACTGTCTGAAGACAACAGGAGGGTGACATATGTGTGGGAGCTTCAGTCACATCCTGATCATCCAGACAGATTTTATGTTCCTCAGCTGCTGTGTAGAACTGGTCTGACTGGTCGCTGTTACTGGGAGGTCGAGTGGAGAGGAGGAGTTGATATATCAGTGAGTTACAGGAGCGTCGGGAGGAAAGGAGACAGTGGAGACTGTAGGTTTGGATTAAATGATCAGTCCTGGAGGCTGAGATGCTCTGATGTTAAAGGTTACTCTGTCTGGCACAATAAGAGACGAACACGCATCTCCTCCTCCTCCTCCTCCTCGTCCTCCTCCTCCTCCTCGGTCTCCAACAGAGCAGCAGTGTATCTGGACTGTCCTGCTGGCCTCCTGTCCTTCTACAGAGTCTCCTCTGACTCACTGATCCTCCTCCACACCTTCAACAGCACATTCACTGAACCTCTCTATCCTGGATTTGGGTTCCTCTGGTTCAGGTCTGGTTCCTCAGTGTTTCTCTGCTGAGTTGAGTCTAAAGAGTTTCCTCCAGTCAGAGAAACTCTCTCCCTGTTGGACAGATAGTTCAGTCTGTCTCTTTCTCTCAGAAACATTTTCATTTTCTCTCAGTTTCTTTTTTAAAACTCTGGGAAAACATTTCTTGTGAACTTTGTTCTCTTCCAGTCCTGGAAAGATGGAAACTGGGATTATTCCAGGATCCAGAGGTTCTGTTTCCAGTCCAAGCTTCATTTAAGGTTTTCCAACAATGTGCTTCCAGTCCTCTATACCAAGGCTGCTGCTGCAGTTGGTTCTTTACTGGTTCTTTACGTCTCTCCCAGTAGGTGATTAATTCTGGCTCTTAACATCACAAGACGTTTGAACATTTCTGTCTCCAGTCCTTCCTGTCACGTTTCTTGTGTCACTAATGTTGTTGTTCTTCCTCTGACCTGAACTGTGCTGACCGTTCGTCCCAGATAAACAGGCTGCCTCCTCACTGTTAGTATCTGCTGTGTTTAATAAACCAGATCAGTTCTCAGAACTTCTGATGAGACGTTTCCTCAAAGAAGAATCATTCCTGAGTGTCTGTGGCTGAACTGCAGATGCTGGAGATGTAAATGTTGGACAATAAAAGCGTATTTACTGCCAGTTTCTGAGTGTTATTTTACAGAACATCAGATATATCTGAAAGGTAAAACCAGTGAAGGACTGGGCCCGTCCCAGTCTTCTGCTGAGACTCATTTGGCTTTTAGTCCTGTGGGGGATGTCTGTCCCAGCAGTCATTAATGGACTAAACGTTGATGAACCTGCAGGACCAGAAGGTTCTCCTCTGTTCTCCTCCAGATGTTGGGAACATCTGAGCTCCAGCAGGATCAGGGGTCTCTGAGGCTCACCTGCTGTTACACTGTCTGAGCACCGGGGGGCAGCATTCCACGACTCTCAGAACCTGACCTGCAGCAAAGTACGGAGAGAGGACTCAGCTTCCGGTTCTGGACGGACGCTCGAGTCCAGTATGTAGAAACAAAACAGCTCAAACGTTTTAGTTTGCAGAACTTCTCTGTGTGGATCAGAACCGTTCTTTTACTCACATCCTGTTGACAGAATCAGGAGCTTCCTGGAGAACCAGTCCAGACGTTATGAACCCAGTTAAAAGCCTTCAGCGGATCCAGAACGCCGCAGCAGGAGTTCTGATGGAAACTCAAAGCAGAGATCACCTCCTCCTGCCTTCATCGGCTCCCTGTTAATCCAGATTATAATCTCAGGTTCTCTCAGATAAACCCTGAATAATCAGCTCCATCCTCCACCAGAGACCTGCTGGTCCAGACGTTCCCACCAGAAACCCTGCGGTACCAGACTGCAGGGCCACTGCTGGTTCCTGGAGGTTCTGGAGGTAGACTGGGAGGCAGATCCTTTAGCTCCCAGTTCCAGTCCGTGAGGCGGACACCCCGTCTACTTTCTAGACGAGGCTTCAGACTTTCCTCTGGTGAAGCTGATGGTTAACCTGGCGGAGGTCGTCCTGAGCCTGGTTCTGGTTCTGCTGCGATGGCTTACTCCACTACTTTCTCCTACTACTCTCCAATCAGGTGCTGGTTCTGCTTTCAACTTCATGTTCTTATGTTTATGTTTCCATAGAAAGTACACCTGGTCCGGTGCTTGGTGTCTACTGCTGTGTTCTCTCCGAAACGGTTTTGGGCCCAAATATTGCAGAATTAAAGAAATTTACTCAAAAATGTCACAATTTGCACAGAAACATAAAGACAGAACCCAAAACAACCTGTTGAGACAGTTTATCAGTAAAATCAGCTGATTAGTTACTCTCTAAAGGTTCTTTAGAAAGGAGCTGCATTGAACAGAAAACTTCAGTCTCTTTCTTCCTGCTGCCTGCGTCTCTCAGTGACTCTAAAACCACATCATAAAGTCCCTCTGAAGAGACCGACCCCCACATGGTACCGGTTCTGATCCGTGTCAGAATCAGCCTCCAGCCTTCGCGTGTCTCTTTAAGAAGCTGCGGCCTGTTTTTAGAGCTCAGTGGTCATCATTAAAAATAGCACACAGGCCCGGGGGGGCTGAGCTTTCTCACTGAAACTGAGTCCCTGAACGCTTCTGGAGTCCAGCAGTTGATGCTGCGTTCAAGCGATGCTTGGGAAATCCAGCACTCAGTTGCTCTCTGAGGCAGGTGGCTGTAAAGGTAGTAATTCTGAACAAACTGGGATATTATGGAAATTAGACTCAAAATGTGTTTATCTTCATTTAGACCGGAATTCTGTTCACTTACTTGACCTGCAGAAATATTCAGACAATATTACTTTATTCACCAAATTCATATCCTCATGTGCACAAAAGTACAATGAAATTCTTCCTCTGATGCTTTGACTTTGCAGCAATCTCTCCACCTGAGCAACATGCGGTGAAGAGGAATGACTCCACTTTTGGGAGGAAGAAATCTCCAGCAGAACCAGAACCAGAACCAGTCGGAGTTTTCATCTGCCCAACCAGCTGTGGACCAGAGGACAGTTAAAATACTAGAAAATTTCTGAAGAAATTTAAAAGGGGCCTGCCAAAGTGTGCGTCAACGTACCGTCTTCACTTCTGAACACAGCAGGGACGTATCTCCAAACTGAGTGTTGAAAGGCGTTTGGAGGCGAAACCATGATGACAGTAAATCCTCAAAAACAGTGTTTTTTTCAGATGTCTCCAGGACCTCGCTCCATTGACTTTGTATGGGGTAGTTTTTCGCTAATTACGTCGCCATGGTAACTCGAAACGAAAAGTTGAGTAATAGTACACATCTCGAGAACGAGCTGGAATTTTTGATATATATATTGTGGGGCTGCAGCTACGGTTCGGGCCGCATTAACGGAGAAAGCAGTTTGGAGGTGGAGAGTAAAAGGGGCCTCCATGCGTTGCTATGGCAGTCCCCAGTTAAAAAGTGGGTTTAGATCAACTGCTTTATCTTTAGAGGGTGGATATGAAAAATTGAAGTCTTATTTTTAGATGTTAAATGACTACTACTACTACTAGTACTACTACTACTACTACTACTGGTGATACTACTTCTACTACTACTACGACCACTCCTCCTGGTGATACTACTTCTACTACTACTGCTACTACTACTGCTACTACTAATAATAATAATAATAGCGGTGTATTATTACTATTATTATTATTATTATTATTATTATTATTATTATTATTATTATTATTATTATTATATAGGTTACTGTTATTAATATTATTATATGGCCAACGAGGTAAAGCTAGATTTTAATAATAAAAATAACAATAATTATAATTCAGGTTATTATTATTATTATTATTATTATTATTATTATTATTATTATTATTAAATAGACAACTGAGATAAGTTACAATATTTTTAATAAGTATCACTTCATTAACAATGCAAGTTATCATTAGTAGTATTATCATTAATATGAATTATCAATGTTATTAATATTATGTAGCCAATGAGGAGAAATTTTAAATTTTTAATAATATTAATAATGCAGGTTATTATTATAAATTATTATTAAATGGCTAACTAAGAGAACCTATAATATTGTCATAATTATTATTATAACTTTTTATTATCATTATTCTTCTTATTATTAATAATAATTTTGTCTCTCTCAGAACTCGCTTTCACAGCTTTGTGCTCCAACAGCGTAGTGTGACGTCATAGTGACGTCACAGTGAAGCATCTGTTGTCTCCAGACCCACTGGTTGGAGTTTACCGACCCACAGTGGGCGAGATTTCGCCGTGTTACTGCGACAGCTGAAAATTCCAACGCCCCGTGAAGGCACCGTGCTCTGTTGGACAGATAGTTCAGTCTGTCTCTTTCACTCAGAAACATTTTCACTTGCTGTCCGTTTCTTTTTTTAAAACTCTTGGAAAAGATTTCTTGTAAACTTCGTTCTCTTCCAGTCCTTTAAAGATGGAAACTGGGATTATTCCAGGATCCAAAGATTCTGTTTCCAGTCAAAGCTTCATTTAAGTTTTTCCAACAATGTACTTCCAGTTCTCTATACCAAGGCTGTCTGTTGTCATCGGACTAACCTCACTAACGCAAATTAGTCTGAACCTGCTCTCCATTCAAAGGGTCCGAACTTCCTGCCTTCCCAAGCAGGGCAACAGAGAGTCTGTTTCAGCTGGTGCGGGAAGAATTCGCTCAGCCTTCTAACTACCTCCTTTCCAAACGTCAAACCCTGCTTCCTCTGAGGTACCCGCCAGACTGAGCAGCCGCAGCTAGTGAGCACCTTCAGCCACGCCCGTTAATGGCAGCTTCTTCCTTATTTTCACAACTTACGCTTGGAATACGGGCTGAATTGCTTTTAGAAATCCAGACTCGTAGACTTCAAGGATTTTGTTTTGCTAGCTAAACCTCTTTATCAGAACAACCAACCAAAAACCTCTTCAGAAATGCTGTTGAACCCAAGCAGCCAAACCTTTCACAACCAGCAAGAATCCTCTAAAGTGACAATCTCAATAAATGATTTTCCACAACGTCCAATAAACTTTTCAACTGCTCTTTAATTGCAAAGCCAGAGGGAGCAGCACACAGTGATCATCTCAGCAGGATAGAAATAATTCTGATTACAACATTTTAATCACCAATCATCAGTAAATTCTATCTTTCCCTATAAACTGAGGTGTCCCTATAAACTTTTGGATGTAAAACTTTTAGCGATGGGAGAGAGAGAGAGAGGATGTCATACTGGTAGGGCTGAAGTCTCACAGGAAAATCCCTCCTGCATGGTGGATCAGAACCAGGACTCAATCTTTAAACTGGAACCCAGCTGGAACCCAAAAAAGATCTTGTCTCCAACAAAAAGGAGGGAATCCTATCATGGATCAGGTCTTGAGAGCAGATTCCAGATTCAAAACCACAGACTTCTGGGCTTAAAGGCCGTCCCCTCACTCAGGCAAAAACCTTCAGTCAGTCTGAGGCTCTTTCTTCTCTCAAGAACCCTGCAGATAAAAATCCAACACGATCTCTGCTCCCAATCATGACTCGAAGTTTCTGCAGGTGAACTGGGCCTGAAAATTCTCCACTCCGTTCTTTTATTCTCTCCATGTAACGGCGGTATGTAACTTCCCCAGTCTGCACCTGACACGGTTTTGGGCTGTTATTTTGTAATTCCAGCCAAGTACCTGAGATGGAAAACTCCTGCACTTCTGCATGTTTGTTATCAACCAGGCATCCTGTTTCTCTCTCCCAATGCCCTTTTCAGCCCTATTTCCACTAACCCTATTAAATCTGATTTTTAATACACACAGTATCATGTCACAGTCATCCATTAAGTTGATTATTCAGTTATTAGTGGATATAAGAATCACACTGCAGCCATAAACCCCTTCTTCCTTGACCTGATCAGAATGCACCAGAGACTACAATGCTTTTCCTCTACCCCAGCATGAGATTACACGATTAAAATGTTTCTCTTAAAATTAACACTAAATCACTGAATTTCTTTTACCTTATCATTAGATTACACATGATTAAAAATGTTTCTTTGAAAATTAACACATGATTTTAAAAGTTTCTCTTAAAATTAACAACTATTCAGTCGAGAGTCGATGATTAAATTGTCACAAAATCATTAAATATAAGCCTCCTCAGATTATTGCGTTATGGAGTAAATAAAACACCTCTTTCTTTGCATTCTTTGACCTTTTCACTTTCCCTTCCTTTCTTAAAGGCGTCATTTGATGTATTTTGATGCACAGCTTGTTCAAAGGAAAGTTACAACTTGCTTCTGCAGGCCCCACAGCTCAGTCCCTCTGACCAACTCCTTCTGGGCCTGCTGGGCTGATCTCACCTCTTTTGACACGTCTTTTATGGGGTGTATGTTTTTGTGTAATTTACCTAAGTTTGTTTTTATTTTGGGATGGGGGGGGTCATACACAATATGATCCCCACCCCCCAAAAAAAACCCATTGGTCATATTCAATGTTGCTATATACCGAACTGGAAAATACCAAATGGGGGGATGTTGCTGTTGTGATCAGTCAGAAACTGATGAACATGTCCCAACATAATATGAGAAGCGCACAGAGGAACATGAATATCTCAACTCACTTTAAGTATAGAGAAAAAAATATTTATTTTAATGAATCTATAAGGAGCTATACCTGAGAAGATTTCTTTAAAGAAACAAAACAAGTCCAGGTGTCCGTATAGTCTAGGTGTGTGTGTGTGTGTGTATGTGTGTGTGTGTGTGTGTGTGTATATATATATATATATATATATATATATATATATATATATATATATATACACAGAGAGATAGAAGAGAATTATAGATATATATTCATTTCTCTCGTTTTTGCCCTTTTTTATTAACTCCTCAGTATTTTTCTTAGATGTGTCTTCTCTGTTCTGCTGTTCAACTTAACCAGAAAAATCGTTCTTTTTCATATTTTTAAGTCCTGTCTACAAATAATTTTCTTCAGTTCATGTGTTTTTTGCTCGGCCACATCCAAATTTCCCCATGGTTACTTTCACATGGTGAACTTTTTTGATGCTAACCCCTGAAAGCATTAAACAGGTCTGACTTTCCAGAGGGAACTGAGCCACAGAGGTGGGTAGCATCCAGTTACATCTGCTTGAGGAATATTTTGGAAAAACAAAATTACTATTATGAGTACTTTTACAATGCTGTACTTTTTACTCTCAATGGACTAAAATTTCTGGTTACTCTCCCCACAGCAAGTAACTTATCTGACTGGAGAAAAAACAAAAAATGCATCAGATACAGACACAGCTACACTTGAAGTTAAAATGAGACATATTGTTTATGCACAAGCTTTGTTATTTAATGCTGTTTTCTACCTGCTGAGCCTGCTGTGCCTTTTAGCACTGGAAGTGCTTTACTATGTTCTAACATGCAGTATATTCACATTACCAACTGTAAGTATTACTTTCAGTTTATTTTAAATCAAACAAAAATTTGGAAAAGTGTTTCTTCTACCTGCATCTGTTATTATGGAATCGTGCTCTTTATTTGTTTGTTGTTTTTTTGTTTTTGTTTTTTTTGTTTTTTTTTTCCGTCTTTGAAATACGAGAATTTGTACAAAACTATATTTTTTTCTGTATGACATCCTTCTTAAATATTAAATGAAATGATCTGATCAGTTAATTACTACCTAAAAGGTTACTTGAGTACACTTTTAATGAAATACTTTATTACTCTTGAGTAATTTCTTGGATGGTTACTTATTAGTTTTACTTGAGTAAAAATAAGTTGAAGTCGTGCTACTCCAACTGGAGGATGAAATTTGGGTGCTCTCCCCACCTCTGCCCATATGATAATGACAGGTTATGTTTTCTTGAGGATTAATTAGGAGGAGCTTGTTTATAACAGCAGAACATGCATGAAGTCTGCAGAAAGTTTTCACATGAATATAAATAACTATGAATTATTTAATGTAATAAAATCAAGAAGGAAGTCTTGTTTTTGACTTAAAATTTCCGTTTGAGATCATGAAGTATTTTTGAATTTGAAACTGAAGCAGGATAAGAATGAAGAAGAAGTGGCTCTCTAACGTTTTCACAGGATTACAGAGATTTCTTTTGAGGGTCTTTTCCTTACATCTGTTTTCACACTCAAGCTCAGCTCATTCAGTCTCGGCGCGGGGTCATTCGGTCTGGCGCGTGCGTCTGGACGTCCAGCTTTTGGCCTGTTTGGCTCTTCATACCAGTTCATACCAGTCCTGCGGCCGCGCCCAGCAAACCTGCCTGACTGGAGCAGAGCAGAGGCAGAGAAGGGACTTTCCACAGGTGGAAACAAAGCTCCGCCTCTCAGTCTTCACCTGGCTGAGGTGGAGCTCCCTGGTGCTGTTGAAGTTTCACTTTCGGTCTGTTGTGGCGCAGGTAGTTTTCTCCAGCTGAGCTTCATTTAAAGGTAAACTCTTTAGCTTTTTTATTCATGTTCTTGGTTAAAACAGCATTCGGCAGCCTATTTTCAGCAGATATGTTGACCCAGTTTTCATATTATCGGACCCAAAACGGTACCTGTCCAAGTTGAGGCAAAGCGAACCGAGTCCAACCTGAGCAACAAGATCAACAACTTATTTATGAAACGCTTCCGCGACTCTTTGTGAAAACATATCCCTGTTGATCATTTTAACAATCTCAGGGAACATTTATTATTTTATCATAATGTGCCTCACGCACTGGCCCAAACATGAGCCGCCAAGCTTTATGTAGTTTAGGGTTCTGACTTATTATAACTGATTCTACATAATATTGTATAAAACCAGCTGTTGTCTTATTAGTAGAATAAACAATGTCCGCTTCACAGCGTTGGTTCAATATAGTCACAGCTGGTCTGTGGGCCTAATGTACAAACACCACTACTGTACATCTTTCCACTAATACTGTTTAAATATGGTTCTTAAAATGTAATTCTATGAATATGCATTTTAAGAAACCATTTGAAGTTCTGTCTGTATCATATTTGAATCAATGTGAGACTGTATTAACATTGCATCAGAAACATTTTTGAACTATTGGATCACTTTCTCCGGAGTCAACCTGTTGTTGTGCTTTTAACTAACTTTATATGGAATATTTTCAGTTCAAATATTAGTTCATGACGTGTGTCCTCTGTTCAGTTCAGCTCAGTGGGTCCCTCTAGTGGACTGATGGTAGAAAGAGGCTGACAGCACCTCAAAGCTGTCTGGCTGCATTCATCTGACTCTGATAGGAAGCAGAGAGGAAGAGCCAATCAGAGGAGCAGATGATATTTTCACAGTGCCAATGCTAATAATGGTTCTGGTAAACGTTTAGATGAATGATGAGTGTTTCCTCCTCAGATGAAGGTAGAAGGTGTGTGAGCTGATGTGAGTTCAGCAGCATGGATCAGTGTGAGGACAGGGAGGACGGAGCCACTCCCACTAAAACCAGTCTGTGTGGAGAACATGAGAACCAGAGCAAAGTTCAGAGGTGAGATCAGCATCTCCAACTGTCCAGGACTCTTCTCCATGTCAGAGCTCAGCACTCACATCACCAAACCTCCGTTATTCACAGGAAACTACCAGAACCCAAACCTGGACCTGAACCGAGCTGTGTGTCTTTAAAGAGCGACTGGTCGAAGGATTTAGAGATAGATTTTAAATCAGACCAACCTTCAGCTGCAAACAGGTGAGCTGTTCCTGAATATTCAAACTAGTTTAAACTAATTTCATTCCAACGTATTTAATGACAACACAACTCTTTCATGTCTATGTTCACATGTGAAGCAGTGTGTGATGGATGCTAAACAATGAAAATAATCATTTGATGGAAACTAAACTGATTCTGTTTGAAATGTTTGGATTCCTCATTTTACTCATTTTTATTCCTATTTATGAAACTGTTTTTCCATGAATTCAGCCTCCAGTGAGCTTAGCGTAAACATTGTTGATGTTTCTAAGTGTCTGTAGTTCACCTGTTGGTCCAGCAGGGGTCAGTGTGATTTCAGTTGAAGACATAATTCAGATGAACCATTTTAAAGAAATAATCAATGAAACAATAAATGTGTTCCCAGTTCAGGCTCTAATGGATAATTTTGTACCTTAATTTGTGTTTCTGAATTTTTTCACCCTCAGTTTTAATTCATATGTTGAATCAGGAACTTTTAAATTGAAAAATTAACGGAATGTATATAATACAAGATAAATGACCAAACCTTTTTATCTGATCATATTTCACAAGTAGGTTTACTTGTGAAACTGTGAATAAATAGAAATACGGAAAGTTTTTAAGGCAAGTTTGTTTTTACTGGTGTTGAACATATGGAGATAAAAGAAAATGATTTGACTGTGGAAATAATTAATCTTTCCTTACTTAGGTTGTTATGTTATTTATGTATTTTTGCTTCAATCTAAAACTTGCATTTAAAATCTCAAATTAAAATTTCGTTCATAGAAATTATTGTTTTTCATAAAGTAAAGAAATAACTTGTTGCAGCCAATGTCTTACCTCACACCAACAATATTTCTGCATATGAATCCTCCTGTTAGCTGTCTGCAGATTTTGGATGTTTATCATGAAGAGCACAGATTCATCTCAGGATGGAAACATCGAACCTTCCTTTGGACTTTGTTCTCTCTGATTAACTTGGCTTTAAAGTTCTTAAAAAGACTGTTTAATTTACAAATAGGTCATTGGCTTAATAATTGTGTTTCTAACTTCTTGTCAGTAATTGAAAGAGAGCAGCTGCAGCCTCCAGTCATAGACTTATATTAGATTATCTGTTCCTTCAGGAAGGTTAGGTTAGGGATGGTAAAGGTTGGTAAAAAGTTATTTTTCTAACAAACTCCAACAGGAGCCTGAGCTGTGCAGCTGAATGTAACTGAATGATTTGAAATGGATTTTAAGGACAACAGAAAAATAAGTGAATGGATGTTCCTGTTCTTCTGTGTTTTACTTTTGTCTTGTGATTATATTCATGTAACCACAGAGTGGACCAGCAGAGCTCAGAGGTTGCCAGTGGTCCGTCTGCCCAGCAGCATCAAACACAGCTGGACTCCATATTTATGGTCTGTACTTGAACAACAACTACTTTTCCATGGCTTCTGTTCACAGTCATCTCCATGCTGCACTTTGTAGACCAGAGGACCGTCAGTCTGTCCAACATGGACCTGATGTTTGGCTCCATGATCTCAGTCTGATGTGTCCTTCATCTATTATTCAGTTCCAGCTGCTGGAGGACAACATTGTCACGTTTGTGAAGAACGAGCTGAAGAAGATCCAGAAGGTTCTGAGTCCAGATGACCCAGGATGCTCAGAGAGTCAGAGAGATGATGAGGAGGTGTTGGAAGGTGAGGATGAAGAGCAGAGGAGGAGCAGCAGAGAGGCAGTGATGAAGATCACCCTGAACTTCCTGAGGAGGATGAAGCAGGAGGAGCTGGCTGACCGTCTGCAGAGAGGTTGAATAATTTCTTTGAATGATTAAATTATGTATTTAAGGACATAATATGAATGTGACTTCATAAATTTAAGTCATATTTAAATATTAATTAAAACCTTTTTTACTTTACTCTCAATTCAGAACATGTTGCATCCGTTTGTCAACATGAACTTAAATCTGGTCTGAGCGAAGAGAAGTTCCAGTGTGTGTTTGAGGGGATTGCTAAAGCAGGAAGTCCAACCCTTCTGAACCAGATCTACACAGAGCTCTACATCACAGAGGGAGGGACTGGAGAGGTCAACGATGAACATGAGGTCAGACAGATTGAAGCAGCATCCAGGAAACCACACAGACCAGAAACAACCATCAGACAAGAAGACATCTTGAAAGTCCCTCCTGGAAGAGATCAACCAATCAGAACAGTGATGACAAAGGGAGTGGCTGGCATTGGGAAAACAGTCTTAACCCAGAAGTTCACTCTGGACTGGGCTGAAAACAAAGCCCACCAGAACATCCAGTTCATATTTCCATTCACCTTCAGAGAGCTGAATGTGCTGAAAGAGAAAAAGTTCAGCTTGGTGGAGCTTGTTCATCACTTCTTCACTGAAACCAAAGAAATCTGCAGCTTTGAACACTTCCAGGTTCTGTTCATCTTTGACGGCCTGGATGAGAGCAGGCTTCCACTGGACTTCCACAACCAGGAGATCCTGACTGATGTTACAGAGTCCACCTCAGTGGATGTTCTGCTGACAAACCTCATCAGGGGGAAACTGCTTCCCTCTGCTCTCCTCTGGATAACCACACGGCCTGCAGCAGCCAATCAGATCCTTCCTGAGTGTGTTGGCATGGTGACAGAGGTCAGAGGGTTCACTGACCCACAGAAGGAGGAGTACTTCAGGAAGAGATTCAGAGATGAGGAGCAGGCCAGCAGGATCATCTCCCACATGAAGACATCACGGAGCCTCCACATCATGTGCCACATCCCAGTCTTCTGCTGGATCACTGCTACAGTTCTGGAGGATGTGTTGGAGACCAGAGAGGGAGGAGAGCTGCCCAGCACCCTGACTGAGATGTACATCCACTTCCTGGTGGTTCAGACCAAAGTGAAGAAGGTCAAGTATGATGGAGGAGCTGAAACAGATCAACTCTGGAGTCCAGAGAGCAGGAAGATGATCAAGTCTCTGGGAAAACTGGCTTTTGATCAGCTGCAGAAAGGAAACCTGATCTTCTATGAATCAGACCTGACAGAGTGTGGCATCGATATCACAGCAGCCTCGGTGTACTCAGGAGTGTTCACACAGATCTTTAGAGAGGAGAGAGGAGGACTGTACCAGGACAAGGTGTTCTGCTTCGTCCATCTGAGTGTTCAGGAGTTTCTGGCTGCTCTTCATGTTCATCGGACCTTCATCAACTCTAAAGTTAATCTGTTGGAAGATCAACCAAACAGTTCTCTTTGGTTATTTTTTTATTACAAACAAAATCTAACAAGTCTCCATCAGAGAGCTGTTGACCAGGCCTTACAGAGTCCAATTGGACACCTGGACTTGTTCCTCCGCTTCCTCCTGGGACTTTCACTGCAGACCAATCAGAGACTCCTCCAAGGTCTGCTGACACAGACAGGAAGTAGCTCACAGACCAATCAGGAAACAGTTCAGTACATCAAAAAGAAGATCAATGAGAATGTGTCTGCAGAGAAAAGCATCAACCTGTTCCACTGTCTGAATGAACTGAATGATCGTTCTCTGGTGGAGGAGATCCAACAGTCTTTGAATTCAGGACGTCTCTCCACAGATGAACTGTCTCCTGCTCAGTGGTCAGCTCTGGTCTTCATCTTACTGTCCTCAGGAGAAGATCTGGATGTGTTTGACCTGAAGAAATACTCTGCCTCAGAGGAGGCTCTTCTAAGGCTGCTGCCAGTGGTTAAAGCTTCAAACAAAGTTCTGTAAGTACTGAGAGTTTTTGGGTTTGGATCAGGACGGAGTGACTGTTATCCTGGATATTCTGAGCAGCAACTGAGGATAAATTAGGAAGAATAAATGTTAATGTTTGACTGTCAATTCTCTCAGAATGTGTTCAATGAAAATAGAGCAAACAGTTGTCAGGTTGTTTCATAGCATATTTAATTTTGTTGTTCCCCAATACCTGACTGGCATTTATCATTTTGTGCCTTCCTATCAAGGTGTAAAAAATATAATGTGAAATCTTCTGATGTAAAAAAATATAATGAATAATTTTTTTGGTCAGTTTCCATATTTAGTCAATAGAACCCTTGTTCCCCATAAAATGTATAACATCTTGCAGTGTTTCACATAATTAAGCTTTGAAGAGTATTTTAAAATCTGGAATAGTTTTATGTGGAGACATCATTTAGTGTTCTAGTATTTGCAAACAGCTGCAGGATTTTTTGCTAAAACAACAACAGGTCATGTTTGCAGCTAAATCTGTAAAGACTGAAAAATTAGTATTGCTTCAGGCTATTTCATGGCTACAAAAGAAGTCGCCACCTAAAGCCAAAAGGTCATCAATATTTTGTTGGACCACCTTTAATTTTGATTATAGCACACATTTGCTGTGGCGTTGTTTCATTAAGCTTCTGCAACGTCACCAGATTTATTTCCATCCAGTGTTGCATTAATTTTTCACCAACATCTTGTTGTGATGATGGGAGAGTCTGACCACTGTGCCAAGCCTTCTCCAGAACATCCCAAATATTCTCAAGGGGGTTCGTGTCCGGACTCTGTGGAGGCCGATCAATATGTGAAAATGATGTCTCCTGTTTCCTGAACCACCAGGTCACAATCTGAGCCTGGTTAATCCTGGCATCGTCATCTTGGAATATCCTCGCGTCATCAGGAAAGAAACGATCCATTGTTGGAATAAGCAGGGTTCTCATTTATAAAGGATTGCATTCGATTCATACTAAAAGTGTATGTATGCCCAAAAGGCTAAAATAGCGAAAAATGAATTTGATTTATAAAATCATATGTACGCACACCAATAGGCAATTTTCCTTTATAAATCACAGCTGTACTTAAGTTTGTGCACAAGGTCCCGCCTCAGGTTCTGCTCTCTACACGCCCACATTCAACCATAAATAGTCAATGCAAAGCACCTCATGAATGACAGGGTTCATTTAAATGAGCCAGCTGGTCTTTAACAAAAAATAAAACTTTTACAAAAAAATATGTTTTTTAGATATTTGTTCTAAGTGTCACCATGTCATGACAGTATATGAGAAGGATAATCTCTGAAAAGCTCGAGCTCCTCTGCCTCCCAGTGGTCCTCCTGTCATCTTACGGCTCTAGAGTGCGACTATATTGGTCGCAAATGCAACCAGATTTCTCAATAGTGCCCCTTGAAAACATCTCAAGTTGCACCAGTCTAACCTGTTGTTTGGAGGTTAAATAAACACTCTTCGCAACCATAATATTTATCAATGTCTGAGACACTGAAAGTCTCCCTTAGGTTCACAACAGACACACGTTATGTGCATATCGCAGTCTAATCCAATCAGTGAAAGTAAAGGGCGGGACCCCCGCCCCCTGATTGGCTGTGGTGCAGCTATCCTGTATCCTGCAGTCAGAGGTGAGCAGGCCAGGCTAGGCTAGCCACACATCCAGTCTTCAGTCTGTCCTGTGCACATCCATCACTGTGGGCTTTGGCTCATCCACAGGACAGGTTCAGACTGCAGCAAACAATCAGGTCTGCATAGAGGATCATCAGGGCTGACCTTCCCTCCATTCAGGACTTGTACAAGTAGTAAGAGGGCAGCTAGCTCACTGACCACAAAGATTTGCAACCCTGACAGGTTTTCCAACCTGCAACTGGAACAAACTCAACTCGGGTGTCAATTTGGAACAAGTCCCACTTTCACCTGTTCTGTTTGCTTCAGCCTCCACTACCAACTTACTTAATCAAAGGCTACACTGTGCCATCAAAGACAATAGTGACAGCAGTTTAGAGGTTCACTAAGTTGCCTTGTTTGTGTAAATCACTTCACATTGTAGTGTTTAGTTGTTTCAGACAGCAGAAGTCTACTTTGAAAAGAACCCTGCTCGGACAAGCTATAATCTTCCAACAATGAGACCAACTAACATGAATTTACACGAAATGAAGGCACCATGTGAGTTATCTACTGCAAGTACTTTCGTAACTGCTCATAACCTTTTAACATAACCTTGCTTCAGAAATCATGTCTTTAGGAAGTGATGGTCACCATATCATCAGAGACAAGACTAGCGTTTAGTGTAACAAGGTCGACTGATTTTAAAATGCTGGTCTGAAGTAAAATGAGTTGTTGCTCAGATTGATGGGTAAACCACCTGTTTTTATGAGCTCATGCAGTAAACTTGATAATCTACGCACTAGAAAATCAATGGTTTGAACTAAAGATTTTCCTTGGGCTAAAGATGCTCCTGATAGCTGGTGAGCTAAAATGAAAAAAGAATCTAATTAACTAATTATCTATCATAGGAAAAGCCCTTTAGAGGCAAAGAGAATCAGGTGAACAGAGCGGATGCAGCGCAGCTGAGGAGAGAAACTGTAGAACAGTGAAGGTCTGGGCCATCTGAAAAATCATTCCCAATGCTCTGAGTTATCAGCCTCCCAGGTTATATCAAGCTGTGCTTCAGAACCGGTGTCAGATAACGAGCCACATATGATCGACTCCGAGCCAGAGCCACTGGAGTTAAATTACACGGGGGAAGTGTTTATGTTTCGAAGACAGCGGCTCGACCAGGAAAGTTAGGCCGCTGTCTTACTAAGATACAATAAGGCCAAAAATAAGCAGTTTCGTCTGACATAATACTACAGGATGTTTTTGTTTGTTTTATTCCATCAGATTTGTGTCTTACTAATTTTTAATCTGTGTCTCATTAGACTGAATGACTGCAACCTCTCAGAGAGAAGCTGGGAGGTTCTGGCCTCAGTTCTCAGCTCCCAGTCCAATAATCTGAGAGAGCTGGACCTGAGTAACAACAACCTGCAGGACTCAGGACTGGAGCTGCTGTCTTCTGGACTGAAGAGTCAACACAGCAAACTGGAAACTCTCAGGTCTGAAGGAAAACCATGATGAAGCGTTTAGTTTAGAACAACATCGAGACAAGCCTGAGACCTGCTGGGACAATCCAGTGAGACATAGATTTGATTTCAATATTAAAGCTTTTTTTGTGACAGTATGAAGACAGAAAGGGGCAGAGAAGGGGGGAGATGACATGCGGCAAAGGTCCCGAGGTCGAGAGTCGAACTCAGGACAACCGCGTTGAGGACTATAGCCTCCCCATGTGGGGCGCCCACTCTAGAGTGGGCGCCCCACATGGGTGTTGTTTACTAACTTTGGGCTTAAGGCAACCTTTAAATACCTCCTATAAATTCACCATCCAGATAACAAACAAAATGAATACATTTGCCTCGTAACCCTCAGACCCAAAAGTTCAAACTTCCCTTGCCTCAGTTTTTTCTCAACATAGCAGCCAATCAGCGGCAGACCCTTCCCCGCTACGTCTTTTAAAGCCGCCACCAGCTGCCAGGAAAATGTTTAAAATGTAGCTTTAGATTATATAAAATATAGATATTCAAATGTATCTCAGATGTAGTTATTACATTTGCTATAATTGTCTCTGAAGACTTCTGTTTTTCTCATGTCTTTTTTTTATTACAAATACCGTAAAACAGGTTCTTTCTATTAATCATTTCATTTAGATACATGAATCAGACTAAATGAGTTGGGTAACATCACAAGTCATACGCTTCTAAAATACGTTTAATATACACTGCTCACAAAATTAAGGGCAACACTAAAATCACATCCTCCATCTCAATTCATTAAATATTCTCATTGAATATTTATTTTTAACAAGTTGGAATTCATTGAGAAGAAAATAACACAAAAATGATTAATCAAACTTATTACGCCACAGAGATCTGGATTTGAATTCATACTCAATATCAAAGTTTCATGATGTGTGGTAGGTTGTGTTGGACCAAAATGCAGAAAGGCAGAGTCAGCGAGTAGTGTGGAAGATTTAAAGAATACCAAAGCAGCTTACACAAACACTGGAGAACGCAGGAAGCCAGAGCAAGAACAAAAACATGAATCCATAGAGCCCAACGAGGAGAAACAGGGTGGCAAAACAGGAAGATCACAAGCAGAGAAACAGGAGGTGATAACGAGAAGAATGACATGTAGCTAATGGAAGGAACCAGCAAGTAGAAGGAGAGGAGCTTAAATAGTGGGGAAGTGAATGCTGGAACGAAGGCTGATGACTGAGTGATAGCAGGTGAAGGGAATTAACTCGAGAGGAGACTGAGGAAAGAGAGAATGGCAGGGGGGGGCGAGGGAGAGCAACAGGGACGCAAGGAAAAGAATCGACATATAACTGAGGATAACTGGACACAGGGGAATAACTGAAGACTGCACTAGAGTTAACCGAAACATGGCTGATCTAATATATATAAGAAACACAGGATGACAAGATACAAGGAAATAACTGGAACAAGAAAAGGCTTAACTAAAGTATCAACAAAAACAAGACTGATCTCATCAATCCGCAGGACAATAAACATAATCTAAAATAAACTGAAATACTCAACCTAAGAACTGAACAGAGAAACAAACCCAAAACGTTCAGATCCTTACAGAAAGTGGGAAAATAGCATGCTAGGCTGATTCAACGTCGGTGAATATTCCTCAAGTCTAAATGAGGGTCAGCAATGTGTGTGGCCTGCATGTGCCTGTATAATCTCCTGATAACACCTGGGCATGCTCCTAATGAGACGGCGGATGTTCTCCTGAGGGATCTCTTCCCAGACCTGGATTAGAGCATCAGTTAGCTCCTGAACAGTCTGTGGTGCGACGTGGCGTTGGTGGATTGACCGAAACATGATGTCCCAGATGTGCTCAGCTGGATTCAGGTCTGGGGATACGGTCAGGTCAGTCCATAACATCAATGCCCTCATCATGCAGGAACTGCTGAAACACTTCAGCCACATGAGGCCTTGCATTGTCCTGCATAAGAAGGAACCCAGGGCCCACTGCACCAGCATATGGTCTCGCAATGGGTCTGAGGATCTCATCCCGGTACCTTATGGCAGTCAGGGCACCTCTGGCTAGCACATGGGGGGCTGTGCGGCCATCCATAGAAATGCCTCCCCACACCATGACTGACCCACCACCAAACCGGTCATGCTGGCAGATGTTGCAGGCAGCATAATCCACGGTGTCTCCAGACTCTGTCACGTCTGTCACATGTGCTCAGCGTGAACCTGCCTTCATCCATGAAGAGCACAGGGCACCGATGGCGAATCTCCCAATTCTGGTGTTCCCTAGAAAATGCCAATTGTCCTGCATGGTGTTGGGCTGTAAGCACAGGCCCTATATGTGGACGTCGGGTCCTCACACCACCCTCCTCATGGAGTCTGTTTCTGACAATTTGAGTAGAAACATGCACATCAGTGGCCTGCTGGAGATCATTTTGTAGGGCCCTGGCAGTGGACCTCCTGTTCCTCCTTGCACAAAGGACGAGGTAGCGGTCCTGCTGCTGGGTTGTAGCCCTCCTATGGCCCCCTCCATGTCTCCTGGTGTACTGGCCTATCTCCTGGTACCTATTCCATGCTCTGGACACTGTGCTGAGAGACACAGCAAATCTTCTTACCACCACTCGCATTGATGTTTTGTCTTGGATTAGCTGCACTACTTTAGCAACTTCAGTGGGCTGTAAAACACGCCTCATGATGCCTCTATGCGTGACAGCACTGACAAAATGAAAAAGTGACTAAAAGTTCAACCAGAAAGAACGAGAGCAGAGAAATGATCTGTGGTCACCACCTGCAAAATCACTCTTTTATAGGGGTTGTCTTGCTAATTGCCTCTCATTTCCACCTGTTGTATGTCCATTTGCACAGAAGCAGGTGAAACTGATTCACAATAAGTGTTACTACCTAACTGGTGACACTGATTCCACAAAGTGTGACTGATTTGGAGTTACAATTGGAGTTCAGGTGTTCTCTTTATTTTTGTTTTGAGCAGTGTACTTCTGTCATTAAAGTGGGGCATGTAGATTAAGTTGTATTTTTCTATCTCTTTGTGTAAAACATTTTTTAGAAGTGATGATCAGAGTATTTTACTATGTAAATAAATCAGCAGATATCGTGTTATCAGTTTCTCAGGGCTTGTAATGAATCTCGTTAATTCTGAACTCTCAGAATAATTTCTGTCATACATCACACTAGCTACATGCAGAAGTATAGATGATTTTCTTGTAGCTTTATGCTGTGCTGTTGCTCTGATTACTTTTCTGTTGTTTCCTTTTTGATTGTTAGAGCAACCCAACCTGTAGAGGGTGAACGTTATCAAATATCTGCATCAGACAGAACATGGCTGTTGATTTTGAAGAAAAGTATAAATACTGGTTTCAAAGCTGTGCCTGTAATAAATCCCACATTACTAAGGCTTCCAGTAATTCCATGAGCCTGCACAAGGTGCCATTTTTTCAGTTTTAGCACTCCCAGTCTCTCTATCTCAGTTGCTGACACTTGTAGCTCTTCAGCATTGTCAGGGTAACCTGGTGTCCTCTCTCACTAGTCGCCTTCTTGCACGGTTACTCACCACCTGTGTTGCCATTTCCCCCCATGTTCCCAAAACAAGCGTATATGGTAAGCAGGTTCAGAGGTCATGTGAGGGACCGGACATTTTCACGTCAAGTTTGTGTTTTATAAATCAGAACCTTTGCATGGAAAGTGGCATAGGCAAGGTTCAAGCCCCGTGTTGTGCATACGCCAGGTTTATAAATGAAACCCGGGTCATTTAGTGTATTCAGGTAGTCAGCTGACCTCATCATGCTGCTGAACTTTGACCTGACCAACTGCAGCAGCCCCAGATCGTAGCGCTGCCCCCCAGGCTGCTACAGTAGACACTAGGCATGATGAGAGCATCACTTCATCTGCTTCTCTTCCTACCCTGAAACGCCCATCACTCTGGAAGACGGTAAATCTGGACTCGTTAGACCACATGACCTTCTTCCATCGCTCTAGAGTCCAGTCTTTATGCTGCCTTGTGAACTGGAGCCTTTTCCTCCAGTTAGCCTCACTGATCAGTGGTTGTCTTATGGCTACACAGCTGTTCAGGTCCAGTCCCTTGAGTTCCCTTCATGTTGTGTGGAAATGCTCTAACTTTTCACTGCTGAACCAGCCCTGAGTTCTACTAAAACTGAGTTAAGAAACTTCCCTCCGTATTATTAAAAACAGGAAGGATAGTGGGGAAGCAACATCTCTCAGGAAGAGATGTAGATGGATAAAACCTTGAAGAACCGTGATCGCTGATCACTAGAGGTTTGGTGGACATTCAATCGAAGAAAGAAGCAAACAGTAGTTTCTGCGTCTCTTTAGATGTTTCCTCTCCTTGATGCCAACGAGTTGACTCTTCTGAAACAGACTACCTCTCTCCTCTTCAGATGATCCTGAATTCCAGCCCTGTCCACAGTGACCTCGGCTTTAGCAACCGTTCTCACTGTTTGTACGTATTGTAAATGAAACTTCTTACCTTACGCCTGGTCTCCACAGCATGATTCTGCTTGTGGGTCAGGAAATTACCCCCCAGCATGACAGTCCACATTTTGGTTTAAGGTTTTATCATGCATTGTTTTGCTTTTGAGTTTCTGAGTCCTTATGTTCATAAACAGTTTCATCTGACTTAATGCTACAGGATGTTTTGTTTGTTTTATTCCATCAGATTTGTGTCTTACTAATTTTTAATCTGTGTCTCATTAGACTGAATGACTGCAACCTCTCAGAGAGAAGCTGGGAGGTGTTCTGGGCTCAGTTCTCAGCTCCCAGTCCAATAATCTGAGAGAGCTGGACCTTGAGTAACAACAACCTGCAGGACTCAGGACTGGAGCTTGCTGTCTTCTGGACTGAAGAGTCAACACAGCAAACTGGAAATTCTCAGGTCTGAAGGATAAACATGATGAAGCGTTTAGTTTAGAACAACATCGAGACAAGCCTGAGACCTGCTGGGACAATCCAGTGAGACATAGATTTGATTTCCACATTAAAGCTATACCTAAGACCCCCTTCAGACTTGGGGGCAGTAACAAAGATATTCAGTCCATGATTTAGACCTGATATTTCATCTGTGTTTAGCCCAGTTAGAACTTTTCTGGTCTAAAAGGGGTTTAAGCTTAGACTTCGCCCCCCAGGGATGGTTTCTTTTTTTTCAGTGTTTGTTTTGGGCTCTTGTTGCCAATTTACCAATTTTTTTGTGACCATATGAAGACAGGAAGGGGCAGAGAAGGGGGGGAGATGAGATGCGGCAAGGTTCCAGAGGTCGGGAGTTGAACTCGGCACAACCGTGGCGAGGACTATAGCCTCCGCATGTGGGGCGTCCAGTCTACCTGCTACGCCACCCGACGCCCCACCAGGGGTGTTTTACTAACTTTGGCCTTCTTTTTTTAAACTTAATTTGAATTCAGAAGTTTACATACATGTGGTCAGTATCAGGGATATTGTCTTTTAAACTGAGATGACTTGGGTCAAACCTTTTGGCCACACCATCATCCACCTTTGGATGATTTGGTTTTGATTATTGTTCTCCTGAGTTCCTTAGTTTCTTCTTTTGCTTAGATCAGCCTGGTTTCTGTTTTACTTTAGTCCCAGCCCTTTCTTAGTTATTGTAGCTTAATAATGTTTATTTATTCCTTGTGTTTAGGTATTCTTGCTACAGATAGATTATTTCCTTGTCTCCTGTTACTCTTCCTCGCCCCCTGCTGCCATTCTCTCTCTCTTTCCTCAGTCTACCATTTGCTCTCTCCCCTCACATCTGCAACCCTTTCTAATCAGCCAGCTGTTCCTCGTTCAGTAATCAAGCGCCCCAGTATTTATACAACCCTTTCTCAATCACTATTTGCTGGTTCCTCCTGTATCTTCCCATTAATTCCCCGGCTAATCCTGCTGGTCCTTGCACTTGGATTCCTTTGTTTTGTTCAGCTCTGGCTCCCTGCGTCCTGTGGTTTTTTGAGTTTTTTATGAAATTCTCAACTCAACTTGCCTCCTCTGCCTCTCTGCATTTTGGTTCACACCGTTCACACAAACCTGACAGCATGTCTTTTATTTGGTGTATGTAAATATCTGGTTTCAACTGGAAAAAGAATCCCAAAACATTTCATTTTGAAAGCAAGTCCAAAGTTATGAGTTTGATTCTCATCCTCAGAACCACATTGCCTCCAGGAGGTTTGTTGCATTGCTAGTTGGTTGTTCTTAGTAGAAGAGAAAACATCAAATGAATCAGTTGAACTCCCTCCATCTTAATGAGCAGGTGGAAGGTGGTCCAGCTCACACATCTGAAACCATTCTTCCTTTGACAGTGTGACAGAAATTTATTTTCCCATTTCTCTTTGACATATTCAGTATCACATTTCTGACGAGCCACTGAGACAAAGCTTTATGTCCAAATACCGTCTGCTTGTTCTTCTTGTGACTGGTTTGGTTTTGTCTCTCAGACTCAGATCCTGTAACCTGTCTGGGAGAACTTGTGACGTTCTGTCATCAGTTCTGAGCTCCCGGTCCTGCTGTCTGGCAGAGGTTGACCTGCAGAACAACAACCTCCGAGCTTCAGGGGAGAAGCTGCTGTCTGGTTCAAACTGCACTCTGGAGATATTCAGGTGAGGATTTCATCAGAATGTTTCTCATGGCTTTATGAGGAGCAATATTCCCTGCTTCACGAATAGAAATGGTTTAAAATGGTAAGTTGATGATTTCCTGGTAAATCCTTATGAGTTATTAGTAGGGCTGTGGTAATACGGCTTAAAAATAAAATCTATTTTTTGTTTATTTGTTTTTTCTTTTCTAAAAAGAAATTACAGAAATTATTTTCAAAAAGCAGCCTTTATATCAGTCATCCCTTTTGTGAGTTGTATGACGGAGTATCAGGGCCCGGCCACGAGAATTCTTTTAAAAAAGTTTTTATTTTTGATGTCGGAGTTCTCATAACATTACTATTATCGCCCAGCTCTAGTCGATAGTTTCTCAGCTGGAACAGGGCAGCAGTCAGTTCATCTGTTCCATTGTCTGATGAATCATTTGTGACCAAACGCTGCCCTGCTCGCTCTGACCAGACTCTGGCTTGATGCAGCGGCTCCTTCAGTTCAGTTTTCTAACCAAACTCTTTAGTCCAACGACGTCCAGCACACTGACTCTGTTGGACCTGATGGAACCATCGACTCACCAGTTCCTGAAAGGTTTGCAGGACTCAGCAGGACAGGACAGTTCAGGCTGCATCATGTTGCTGCTTGAAGCTGCTCCATCAGTTTGGTTTCCTCCCACAGTGGATCAGACATCAGCAGCAGGTCACAGCAGCCCAGATGATCCAGTTTCTCCCAGCAGCATGTCAGAGTGGAATCTGCTCTGTTACAATGTCCATGTTTACCTCCTGAAAGAGACTGATGGTCTGACCCCCCTCCTCCTTTCAGGGCCCCTGCTGGAGTCCGATGGTTGAAACCAAGGCAGTGTAAGTGTGTCTTTCATCTGGTTCCTGACAACAAAGCAGCTCACATTCACCCATCTTCAAGCATCACTCATTCAGGAGTCAAAGTGTCAATAAATGATCAGTAACTGCAGCTGGATCGTTTGTTCTCTCCACCAGATTCCTGTCAGCTCACCATCGACACAAACACAGTGGGCAGAAACCTGCAACTGTCTGAAGACAACAGGAGGGTGACATATGTGTGGGAGCTTCAGTCATATCCTGATCATCCAGACAGATTTGATCGTCCTCAGCTGCTGTGTAGCACTGGTCTGACTGGTCGCTGTTACTGGGAGGTCGAGTGGAGAGGAGACATTTATATATCAGTGAGTTACAGGAGCGTCAGGAGGAAAGGAGACAGTGGAGACTGTTGGTTTGGATGGAATGATCAGTCCTGGAGTCTGAGATGCTCTGGTGGTGGTTACTCTGTCTGGCACAATGAGAGACGAACACGCATCTCCTCCTCCTCCTCCTCCTCGTCCTCCTCCTCCTCCTCGGTCTCCAACAGAGCAGCAGTGTATCTGGACTGTCCTGCTGGCATCCTGTCCTTCTACAGAGTCTCCTCTGACTCACTGATCCTCCTCCACACCTTCAACAGCACATTCACTGAACCTCTCTATCCTGGATTTGGGTTCCTCTGGTTCAGTTCTGGTTCCTCAGTGTTTCTCTGCTGAGTTGAGTCTAAAGAGTTTCCTCCAGTCAGAGAAACTCTCTCCCTGTTGGACAGATAGTTCAGTCTGTCTCTTTCTCTCAGAAACATTTTCATTTTCTCTCAGTTTCTTTTTTAAAACTCTGGGAAAACATTTCTTGTGAACTTCGTTCTCTTCCAGTCCTGGAAAGATGGAAACTGGGGATTATTCCAGATCCAGAGGTTCTGTTTCCAGTCCAAGCTTCATTTAAGGTTTTCCAACAATGTGCTTCCAGTCCTCTATACCAAGGCTGCTGCTGCAGTTGGTTCTTTACTGGTTCTTTACGTCTCTCCCAGTAGATGATTAATTCTGGCTCTTAACATCACAAGACGTTTGAACATTTCTGTCTCCAGTCCTTCCTGTCACGTTTCTTGTGTCACTAATGTTGTTGTTCTTCCTCTGACCTGAACTGTGCTGACCGTTCGTCCCAGATAAACAGGCTGCCTCCTCACTGTTAGTATCTGCTGTGTTTAATAAACCAGACCAGTTCTCAGAACTTCTGATGAGACGTTTCCTCAAAGAAGAATCAATCCTGAGTGTCTGTGGCTGAACTGCAGATGCTGGAGATGTAAATATTGGACAATAAAAGCGTATTTACTGCCAGTTTCTGAGTGTTATTTTACAGAACATCAGATATATCTGAAAGGTAAAACCAGTGAAGGACTGGGCCCGTCCCAGTCTTCTGCTGAGATTCATTTGGCTTTTAGTCCTGTGGGGGATGTCTGTCCCAGCAGTCATTAATGGACTAAACGTTGAGGAACCTGCAGGACCAGAAGGTTCTCCTCTGTTCTCCTCCAGATGTTGGGAACATCTGAGCTCCAGCAGGATCAGGGGTCTCTGAGGCTCACCTGCTGTTACACTGTCTGAGCACCGGGGGGCAGCATTCCACGACTCTCAGAACCTGACCTGCAGCAAAGTACGGAGAGAGGACTCAGCTTCCAGTTCTGGACGGACGCTCGAGTCCAGTATGTAGAAACAAAACAGCTCAAATGTTTTAGTTTGCAGAACTTCTCCGTGTGGATCAGAACCGTTCTTTTACTCACATCCTGTTGACAGAATCAGGAGCTTCCTGGAGAACCAGTCCAGACGTTATGAACCCAGTTAAAAGCCTTCAGCGGATCCAAAACGCCGCAGCAGGAGTTCTGATGGAAACTCAAAGCAGAGATCACCTCCTCCTGCCTTCATCGGCTCCCTGTTAATCCAGATTATAATCTCAGGTTCTCTCAGATAAACCCTGAATAATCAGCTCCATCCTCCACCAGAGACCTGCTGGTCCAGACGTTCCCACCAGAACCCTGCGGTACCAGACTGCAGAGCCACTGCTGGTTCCTGGAGGTTCTGGAGGTAGACTGGGAGGCAGATCCTTTAGCTCCCAGTTCCAGTCCGTGAGGCGGACACCCCGTCTACTTTCTAGACGAGGCTTCAGACTTTCCTCTGGTGAAGCTGATGGTTCGCCTGGCGGAGGTCGTCCTGAGCCTGGTTCTGGTTCTGCTGCGATGGCTTACTCCACTACTTTCTCCTACTACTCTCCAATCAGGTGCTGGTTCTGCTTTCAACTTCATGTTCTTATGTTTATGTTTCCATAGAAAGTACACCTGGTCCGGTGCTTGGTGTCTACTGCTGTGTTCTCTCCGAAACGGTTTTGGGCCAAATATTGCAGAATTAAAGAAATTTACTCAAAAATGTCACAATTTGCACAGAAACATAAAGACAGAACCCAAAACAACCTGTTGAGACAGTTTATCAGTAAAATCAGCTGATTAGTTACTCTCTAAAGGTTCTTTAGAAAGGAGCTGCATTGAACAGAAAACTTCAGTCTCTTTCTTCCTGCTGCCTGCGTCTCTCAGTGACTCTAAAACCACATCATAAAGTCCCTCTGAAGAGACCGACCCCCACATGGTACCGGTTCTGATCCGTGTCAGAATCAGCCTCCAGCCTTCGCGTGTCTCTTTAAGAAGCTGCGGCCTGTTTTTAGAGCTCAGTGGTCATCATTAAAAATAGCACACAGGCCCGGGGGGGCTGAGCTTTCTCACTGAAACTGAGTCCCTGAACGCTTCTGGAGTCCAGCAGTTGATGCTGCGTTCAAGCGATGCTTGGGAAATCCAGCACTCAGTTGCTCTCTGAGGCAGGTGGCTGTAAAGGTAGTAATTCTGAACACTGAGGCACAAACTGGGATATTATGGAAATTAGACTCAAAATGTGTTTATCTTCATTTAGACCGGAATTCTGTTCACTTGCTTGACCTGCAGAAATATTCAGACAATATTACTTTATTCACCAAATTCATATCCTCATGTGCACAAAAGTACAATGAAATTCTTCCTCTGATGCTTTGACTTTGCAGCAATCTCTCCACCTGAGCAACATGCGGTGAAGAGGAATGACTCCACTTTTGGGAGGAAGAAATCTCCAGCAGAACCAGAACCAGAACCAGTCGGAGTTTTCATCTGCCCAACCAGCTGTGGACCAGAGGACAGTTAAAATACTAGAAAATTTCTGAAGAAATTTAAAAGGGGCCTGCCAAAGTGTGCGTCAACGTACCGTCTTCACTTCTGAACACAGCAGGGACGTATCTCCAAACTGAGTGTTGAAAGGCGTTTGGAGGCGAAACCATGATGACAGTAAATCCTCAAAAACAGTGTTTTTTAGGATGTCTTCAGGACCTCGCTCCATTGACTTTGTATGGGGTAGTTTTTCGCTAATTACGTCGCCATGGTAACTCGAAACGAAAAGTTGAGTAAAAGTACACATCTCGAGAACGAACTGGAATTTTTGATATATATATTGTGGGGCTGCAGCTACGGTTCGGGCCGCATTAACGGAGAAAGCAGTTTGGAGGTGGAGAGTAAAAGGGGCCTCCATGCGTTGCTATGGCAGTCCCCAGTTAAAAAGTGGGTTTAGATCAACTGCTTTATCTTTAGAGGGTGGATATGAAAAATTGAAGTCTTATTTTTAGATGTTAAATGACTACTACTACTAGTACTACTACTACTAATAATAATAATAATAATAATAATAATAATAATAGCAGTGCATAATAATAATTCAGGTTATTATTTATATTATTCTTATTATTAAACAGACAACTAAGATAAGTTACAATATTTTTAATAATTATCACTTCATTAACAATGCAAGTTATCATTAGTAGTATTATCATTAATATGAATTATTAATGTTATTAATTTGTGTAGCCAATGAGGAGAAGTTTTAAATTTTTAATAATATTAATAATGCAGGTTATTATTATAAATTATTATTAAATGGCCAACTAAGAGAACCTATAATATTTTTAATAATTATTATAACTTTTTATTATTATCATTATTCTTATTATTAATAATAATTTTGTCTCTCTCAGAACTCGCTTTCACAGCTTTGTGCTCCAACAGCGTAGTGTGATGTCATAGTGACGTCACAGTGACGCATCTGTTGTCTCCAGACCCACTGGTTGGAGTTTACCGACCCACAGTGGGCGAGATTTAGCGGCCTTACTGCAGCAGCTGAAAATTCCAACACCCCGTGAAGACACCGTGCTCTGAAGTTTTGAGTGCGTCACGTTTCCAGGCGTCTGAGATCAGAGACTGATGAGGTTGTCGAAGCCGCAGGCAGCGAGAACCCTCAGCCACACCCGTTAATGGCAGCTTCTTTCCTGTTAAATGACTTTTGCTTGCAATAGGGCTGAATTAGTTTTCGAAGTCTGCACTTGTAGACTTCAAGGATTTTGTTTTTCTATCTAAACCTCTTTATCAGAACAACTGATCAAAAGCCTCTTCAGAAATTCTGTTGAACCCAAGCAGCCAAATTTTTTACAACCAGTAAAGATCCTTAAAAGTGACACTCTTAATAAATTATTTTCCACAACATTCAGTAGAACTTTGATTGCTTTAATTTGCAGAGCTTAGCAGGTACAGCACACAGTTCGAATCCAGTAACTCGGGAAACGTTGATAACTTGCAAAAATCATCAAATTATGTTTAATACTTTTTACCTATAACTGTGGCTGAGTGAACTTCTTGGATGTAATAAATTTGAAGGAGACAGAGAGGGTTCATACCACTTGAGCTGTCCTGTCCTGGGTTGAGCCATTTGTGCTTTGTGTGGAAAACTCAAAGCATCCTTGAACCTGTTCTTGACAGAGCCCATGAAAGTTCTTGGAGCTAACAAACAGAAAAAACCCAGCGTGAAGCTGCAGTCTTGAGAGTAAATCCAGATTCTGAAACCTCAACCTTTGGCTCGTGGGTTGACCTCGACATGGCTGCAGCTCTCCGGTCCGGTTGAGGATCAGTTCTACTCTCAAAACCCCGATGGTTTGTCCTTCACAATCTCTTCTCCTGATGTGAACACGAAGACTGTCCCCGAAGCACGACCACTGAATGATAGCAAGTGCTTCTAATTTATTCTTTCTGGGCTCGATGCCTACGTGACTTTTTGCGCGAACCATTAAAATCACCCTTCTTTACTGGAAAATTCCCCTTTCCACTCTCTCAGGGTCAACTTCTCCTTTTCACTCACGCCACACCCGAGTCATCTTCTGTCCCTTATAACTGATTAATACAGCTTATAAATTTTCAATCAAAACATCATTTCAATTACAAAGACTAACTTTGTACATCACACTTCCCAATAACTGATATCATTTGTTCAACATCATTCATTGTTGATATTTGTAACATTCAATTCCCCACAGTTATCAGAAATCATATTTTAATTTACTTGCTGTTATGATTCATGTTTGGTCCTGCCCATGCTGTAATTAGTTTTCATTCTACTCACCTGTGTCACCTGATTGCTGATCTGTGCCACCTGGGCCCTGCTCTACTTAACTCCTCTCAGCCCCTGCCTCCCTGCCAGATTATCGACAGCCACGAGCCAGTAGAAATCCAGCGTTTCATGCCTTGCCTTCTTGTGTTTCTTCGACCCATTTCCGTCCACGGATCTTCCCCTCCTGCCAAGCCCGTTACGGATTCCTTTGGTTCTGGATTTCTGGACCCTGACTCAAGCTCCGCTTCACGACCACCGAGTATTGCCTGACCCTCAAGTTAAGTTTGCTCTCTCTGCCTCTCCGTGTATAACCTCTGCCTGATTATCGTCTAGCCCCTGGTGCTGCGTTGGATTCCCTTGTGGAGACCTTCATTGATTCTTCCTGAGCTGCTACCAGTTCCCGATACTAAATAAACTTGTTTTTCCTTTACGTACTTCTGTGAGTGGTTGAATTTCCGGGTCCTCCCAGTGAGTCCTTACAGAATAATCTGGCCACTATGGACCCGTCACCCACACAGGATTGGCGTTCAAGTGCTGAAGACGCTATTACCCGCCTGGAGTCAAACATGCAACAAATGATGAGCATGCTTGATAGGATGTCCTCCCTTCCCTCCCCTAAAGGAGCCCCTTCTCCCAGCCTCAAAGCCGCTACGTCTGGTTTCCAGGTCTCGCCCATTTTTGAGCCCCGCCTGTCTCCTCCGGAGGTGTTTAAAGGTGAGCAGAGTCAGTGTCGTCCCTTCATTACTCAGTGTGAAATAATCTTTGAACTTCAGCCGTCATCTTTTCCCTCTGAACGCGCTAAAGTAGCCTATGCTATTTCCCTCCTTTCGGGAAAAGCCAAATTATGGGGAACTGCAGAATGGCGGAGAGACTCCCTCATTTGTTATCGGTTCCAGGACTTTTCCAAGGAGCTAATCAGGGTCTTCGATCCTGTTCTGCCTCAGAGGGAGGCTGCACGTGGGTTGCTCAGACTCAAACAAGGCAGGAAGCGAGTAACTGAGTACATTATCGATTTTCATGCTCTATCCTCAGGAAGTGACTGGAACGATGAGGCACTATGTGATGCGTTCTATTAGGGTCTCAGTGAGGAGATAAAGGATGAGCTGTCTACCCGGGATGCTCCCAAGGACCTGGAGGAACTGGAGACCCTGGCCGCCAGAATTGATGCTAGGCTCCATGAGAGAAGGTTGGAGAGGAGTTCCCTCAGTCATACTTACCATGTTGAATCTGTTCCCAGATCACAGCCACCAGTCACGGCTCCACCTTTGAGTTCTTCACCCACCTCTCCGGGAGAGGAGCCTATGCAGATTGGTCGAACTCGCCTGTCCCCACAAGAGAGAGAGCGGAGATTTAAGAGAGGCCTTTGTTTCTATTGTGGTGGAGAGGGTCACCTACTTAGTCGGTGTCCTGTAAAAGGCCAGGCTCAGCAGGAGGTAAGAGGCTCCTGCTGAGCCAAAAGCGATGGCAGTCCTCTTCGTTCTCTGTTCAGGCCACTCTCCAAGCTGATTGTCAAACCAAGCGTCTCCCAGTCTTTATAGATTCAGGAGCAGATACTGAGTTCATGGACCGTGGTCTTGCCGAATCTCTGGGCATCCAACTCTTACCTACCTCTAAGTGTCTTGAAGTTTTGGCAATTGATGGCCATGTACTTCACCAGATCACCCATGAAACGGGTCCCATTAAGTTCAGTATTTCTGGGAATCACCATGAACTTATCTCCTTCCTGATAATAGAGTCCCCTGGTCTCCCTGTCATTTTGGGGGCTTCTTGGCTAAGAAAACACAACCCCCACATTGACTGGGTGAAGGG
Source organism: Anableps anableps (assembly GCA_014839685.1). Classification (NCBI taxonomy): domain Eukaryota; kingdom Metazoa; phylum Chordata; class Actinopteri; order Cyprinodontiformes; family Anablepidae; genus Anableps; species Anableps anableps. The sequence continues at coordinate 38,398,220 of CM026075.1, read as the reverse complement.
CGAGGTGTTGGGTTGGTCACCATCTTGCCATTCCACTTGCCTCTTAGCAGCTTCGGTCCCTTTTTCTGTCCCTATCTCGGGACAGGAGACCTATCCCGACCTATCCAAGGTACCGGCTGTTTACCATGACCTTCGGGAAGACTTTAATAAGCATTGCGCCACTTCCCTTCCACCCCATCGGCCCTATGATTGTGCAATTGATTTGCTTCCTGGAACCTTTCCTCCCAAAGGCCGTCTATACTCCCTCTCCGGCCCGGAGGATAAGGCCATGAGGGATTATATCGGTGACGCACTCAAGGCAGGCATTATCCGTCCTTCATCCTCTCCAGCTGGTGCAGGTTTTTTCTTTGTGGGCAAGAAGGATGGTTCTTTGAGACCCTGTATTGACTACAGGGGATTGAATGACATCACATTCAAGAATCGTTACCCACTTCCCCTAATGAACACTGCTTTCGACCTGATTCAGGGATCCACAGTTTTTACCAAGCTCGATCTCAGAAATGCCTACCATCTAGTCCGTATCAAGGAGGGGGATGAGTGGAAGACGGCTTTTAACACTCCAACCGGCCATTATGAATACCTGGTAATGCCCTTTGGCCTATCCAACGCTCCCGCAGTGTTCCAAGCTCTAGTCAATGATGTCCTCAGGGACATGGTCAGTCGTTTTGTTTATGTTTATCTGGATGACATCTTAATTTTCTCTAAGGATCTCACTACCCATCAGACTCATGTCCGTTCTGTTATTCTCCGCTTGCTGCAGAATAACCTGTTTGTCAAGGCAGAAAAGTGCGAGTTTCACAAATCGTCCACTTCATTCTTGGGTTTCGTCATCTCTCCTAACAGGATTTCCATGGACCCCAGCAAGACGGACGCCATCAAGAATTGGCCCTGCCCACAAGACCGTAGACAACTTCAGAGGTTTCTGGGGTTTGCTAATTTCTATCGACGGTTCATCCGCAATTTCAGTTCTGTTGCTTCTCCACTTCATTCTCTTACTTCATCCAAGTGCAAGTTCGTTTGGAGTAAGAGTGCTGCAGAGTCCTTCGACCACCTTAAAAAGGCCTTCACCTCCACTCCTGTCCTCCGCGCACCGGACCCTTCTCGCCAATTCATTGTAGAAGTGGATGCTTCTAACTCTGGGGTGGGAGCCTTACTCAGCCAGAGAAACACTGATGACAAGATTCACCCATGTGCCTTCTTTTCTAGAAAACTGTCTTCTGCAGAGACCAACTATGATGTCGGTGACCGGGAACTGCTGGCAGTCAAACTGGCCCTCGAGGAGTGGAGGCACTGGCTCAAGGGAGCTAAGGAACCCTTCGTGGTCTGGACTGATCATAAGAATCTGCAGTACCTCAAGTCTGCTAGGAGACTTAACCCCAGGCAAGCCAGGTGGGCTCTATTCTTCAGTCGCTTTAATTTTTCACTATCTTACAGACCTGGGAGTAAGAACACTAAGCCAGACGCACTCTCCAGGCTGCATGAGACTATGGAGGAGAGTCAAGAGGCTAAGCAGGTGGACTATGTGCTCCCCTCATCTGCGCGGCTAGCAGTTTCCAGGCTAGAGCTAGAGCAGAGAATCAGAGAGGCCCATCTGCAAAGCCCCATCCCTGAGAGCTGTCCTAAGAATCGACTATTTGTCCCTGAGCAACTAATACCTGAGGTACTATCCTTTTGTCATGCCTCTAAATTTTTCTGTCATCCGGGAGTCACTAAGACCCTAGCTGTGATCAGGAGGTGTTTCTGGTGGGAGACTATGCTGCAAGATGTAAAGGAGTTTATCAAGGCTTGCAGAGTGTGCTGTCAGGCTAAACCATCCCGTCGACCACCCTCTGGGCTTCTGCGGCCCCTCCCGGTTCCTCACCGCCCATGGTCCCACATATCCATGGATTTTGTTACTGGTTTACCCACTTCCAATAACCATTCTGTCCTCCTCACAGTTGTGGATCAATTTTCTAAGATGTCCCACCTGATACCACTTCGCAAACTGCCTTCGTCTAAGGAGCTGGGAGCGGTTCTGGCCCGTGAGGTGTTCCGTTTGCATGGTCTACCTACTGACATTGTGTCTGATCGAGGACCCCAGTTCATTTCTAAATTCTGGAAAGAATTTTGTGGTCTCCTGGGCATCACAGTAAGTCTCTCGTCAGGATTCCACCCTCAGTCTGACGGGCAAACAGAGAGGGTCAACCAGGAGGTGGAGACCAAGCTGCGCATGCTCTGTGAACATGATCCCTCTTCCTGGTCACAGAACCTTCCATGGGTGGAGTATGCCCTCAACTCACTCCCTTCTAGTTCCACAGCTCTGTCTCCCTTTTACACAGTTTATGGCTACCAGCCTCCAGTCTTGTCCCTTCAAGAGAAGCCCACTAGAGTTCCCTCTGCTCATGCCTCTGCTTTAAAGTGCCAGCGGGTATGGCGCCAGGCCCGCAGGGCCCTTCTAAGGTCCTCTGCTTTATGTTCTAGATCTGCAAATCGTCGCAGAGTTCCGGCACCCACTTACACCGAAGGTCAAAAGGTCTGGCTGTCCACCAAGGACCTTCCCTTGAGGGTTGAAAACCGGAAGTTAGCCCCTCGTTTCATTGGACCCTTCCCGATGTCCAAGGTTATCAACCCAGTGGCTGTCCGGCTCCGCCTCCCCAGGACTCTCAGAGTTTGTCCCACCTTTCATGTGTCACATGTTAAACCTGTCTCCTCTTCACGGTTGGTTCCCTCCTCCAGGCCCCCTCCTCCCGCCCGGATCATTGATGGGGGTCCCGCTCACACGGTGCGCCGCCTCCTTCGCTCCAGACGTTGGGGTCGGTCCATCCATTACTTGGTGGATTGGGAGGGATATGGGCCTAAAGAGCGCTCCTGGGTGCCGGCCCGACACATTTTAGACAAATCCCTTATCAGGGAGTTTCATCGGTCCAATCCTGACCAGCCAGGTGGTCCTTCTGGAGCCGGACCTTGAGGAGGGGGTACTGTTATGATTCATGTTTGGTCCTGCCCATGCTGTAATTAGTTTTCATTCTACTCACCTGTGTCACCTGATTGCTGATCTGTGCCACCTGGGCCCTGCTCTACTTAACTCCTCTCAGCCCCTGCCTCCCTGCCAGATTATCGACAGCCACGAGCCAGTAGAAATCCAGTGTTTCATGCCTTGCCTTCTTGTGTTTCTTCGACCCATTTCCGTCCACGGATCTTCCCCTCCTGCCAAGCCCGTTACGGATTCCTTTGGTTCTGGATTTCTGGACCCTGACTCAAGCTCCGCTTCACGACCACCGAGTGTTGCCTGACCCTCAAGTTAAGTTTGCTCTCTCTGCCTCTCCGTGTATAACCTCTGCCTGATTATCGTCTAGCCCCTGGTGCTGCGTTGGATTCCCTTGTGGAGACCTTCATTGATTCTTCCTGAGCTGCTACCAGTTCCCGATACTAAATAAACTTGTTTTTCCTTTACGTACTTCTGTGTGTGGTTGAATTTCCGGGTCCTCCCAGTGAGTCCTTACACTTGCTGACAATTGTTTTACTTTTTCACTTGCTGACAATTTTGACTGGTCAGTTATATAGTCCATACATCTTAGATCAACTTTCCATCATTATAGCTTTTCCATGATTATTACTTCTTGCTTAGATACAGAAAAAAAAGATTAAAGCAAAGTTCAGAAGACAGAACAGCTGTGTATCTTCATTACTTGTACTAAAGTCTGATCCTGTTGGTTTGTTTTAATATTATATTATTGTTAATTTATACTTTGACTTATAAAAGCCTAATCATGGACTGGTTCTGCAAACTAGTCCTTACCTAAATATCCCTAGAAATAAGATAACTGTTCCTTTAAATTTGACATAGGCTTATATCTTATGACTGGAAATCAGTTTAGATGACTAACTTTACTCTTCCCTTGTTAAACTTGAATCTCCAGCATAGAATACATGAGAAGAGTATTTATTTAATACCAATAAAAATCGTGAAACCCAAACGTTATATTAAAACGATCTAATTATCAAATCTGGCTTTATTTCTTACACATGTCCCCACCCTGGGGTTGCAGAATTTTATATCCCTTTAACGCTGAAATAAACAATCACAGTTCTTCTCTGTATCCTCATAATACACTAATCAAATTTAAGAAAGATTCTCAATAACTGTTCAAAGGATTATATTCTACATAATTCTGGAAAGAATAAAACTTCCTAATTACCGTATTTTACGGTCTATAAGGCGCACCTAAAAGTCTTCCATTTTCACAAGAAACGGCAGTGCGCCTTATAATCCGGGTGCGCCTTATGTGTGCACTGAATTCCAAAATCTGTCCGACACAGGGACGTAATGTGTACGGTACCGGTACGTACGGTGGCAGCGATAAACCAATCAGAGAACATTTGTTTTTCTCAGGACCCCCCGAAATGGCGCCAGTGAAGAGATATGTTTACGAGGCACAATTCAAACTACAAGCTATCAGTTACGCGGTTGTTCATGGGAATAGAGCAGCTGCGGAAGAATTCAACATCAATGAATCTATGGAACGGAAGTGGGAGGAAGCAGAAGAAGATGAACTGCGCAAAGTTAAAAAGGCCAAACAAGAGTTTTCCGTGGGAAACAAAGCGAGGTGGCCACAGTAAGAAGACCAACTTTGAACAATGGATTATTGAACAAAGAACAGCCGGGAGAAGACGTCTCGACAGTCACCATTCGACTGAAAGGCAACAACGAAAGCACAAGACATGAAGAACTTTCAAGGAGGTCCGTCTTGGTGCTTTCGTTTATGAAAAGGCATCACCTCTCCATCCGCGCACGGACATTGGCGTAAACAGGGCGTTCAAAGTGAAGTTGCGAGCGGCGTGGGAGCGATGGATGGCAGACGGTGAACACACATTTTACTCAGACAGGGGAGGCAGCGCCGGGTGAGTTTACGCCATCATATGCGAATGGACTGTGGATGCCTGGGCAAGGTATCTTACTTTAACTTTGTCCGAGCTTTGCGAAAGCCGGCATCATTGGCTGAACAGACCACCTGGCAACGAGACTGACTCCGACAACGATGAGAGGGAATCCGGCATGTTTGATGGCGAAATTGCCCAGCTGTTTAATTCACACACTGAAAATGAGGACTTTGATAGATTGATGGAAGAAGAATGTTTAAAAAATAATGTGAGTGTATTGTTACATTGTAGAATAAAGTTCAACCAAACTCGCTGTTTTGCTTCCGTGACCTATTTTTGTAGACCGTATGTTTTAGCATGTGCCTTATGTATGGGTTAAGTACAGAAATGGGCATCATAATTGAGACTGCGTTTTATAATCCGGTGCGCCTTATGGTGCAGAAAATACATTCATTATCAAGGATAAGTAAATAGTATTCAAAACGTAAAACATGAATGAGAATGTTTTATCTTAGAGAACACACACCAATACATACTTTCCCAAATACTCTGCCTCAGGAAGCTCTAACTTTCTCAATGCCCCATCACCATGGAGACTCACTGGTCTGAGGCACATGAAGTTACCCTTTTTGTGATTTTAACAATCTCCTGTTCATCTTCACTCGTGATTCACACCAACAAAACAGCTGATACCTACTCATGAACTGCATTGAAACCACCATCATCACCGTCAGTTTCTTTTAGTTCAAGGGGAGGGGGGGGTATTTCAACACGCCCTGCTTGAAATTTTGACATACCCGGGTCGGAGTCTCAGGTGTGTTAAGACATAACCTTGGCAAAGTCTCCTTTGAGAAGAAACAAACTTATGTGTCACCCAACCCAGGGCAAAGTCATGCTCAGTCAATCCTCATGTCGACTGTTGACAGACTTGCAGAGGATAGTATTTTGGAGAGATAGATTCCATTGAGCAATCCAGATTTGTTCATCTTTGCTTCTTGAGACCCTTTTCAGCAGTGGCCTCAACCTACTGACTTGATTGTGGTGTTTTTTCCTCCCATGCATAATATTACTTGTTTGGTTTTGTGCAGGAAGGCTGCTGTTCCACGGCAAAAAGAGAGAAAAAAGGATGAAAAGAAAAAGAAAAAACCCCACAATAGCTACTGTTGGCTTGATCCTTAGCATTATTGCAGCAATAAAAAAAGGCAAAAATATGAAGCAACCGTCTTCAAACAAGACAACATTCCTACCTCCAATGACAGGGATTCCTTTTTGGCTAATTCCAATTTCTTCAGAGCTCTTCCTGCCCAGAGCATTGAGGTTGTTCTTTGCATGGCAACCAGCCCATAGACAGTGGCCAGTCTGACGTAGGGATAAGGTTGCTTGGGTCACTTGGGTCAGTTTGGTTGATTGGGCTCTGGTTCTCTGGTTAGTCCTGACTAGGAAATGGTTTGAGCTGTTCCACTTCCTGAATCCCTTTCTCCTCAAGTAAAACTGCTTCCTGCCTAATTGAGTGCTTGAGTTGATTCCCAGTCAGCTGCAGACTCCTCTACTAAGCGCACAGGCAGAGTCCTCTATGCTGCATACCCCTCTATGGGGTGCTCAAGGAAGAGTCCATGCTGCCGCACGCTACATCCTTGAGCGTTCGGGTAAAGGTTTCCCTGCTGCACACTCCTCTCTTGAGCACTCAGGCAAGGTTTCTTTTGCTGCACACTCTCTCTAGAGCTCAGTTTTCACTTTGAAACCCACCCAGGGACGCCATGACTGTTGTCGCCAGACTAACCTCACTAACGCAAGTAATCTGAACCAGCTATCCGTTCAAAGGATCCGAACCTCCTGAGCCTTTCCCAAGCAAGGACAACAGAAAGTCTGTTTCAGCTGGTGCGGGAAGAATTCGCTCAGCCTTCTAACTACCTCCTTTCCAAACGTCAAACCCTGCTTCCTCTGAGGTACCCGCCCGACTGAGCAGCCGCAGCCAGTGAGCACCTTCAGCCACTCCCGTTAATGGCAGCTTCTTCCTTATTTTCACAACTTACGCTTGGAATACGGGCTGAATTGCTTTTAGGAATCCAGACTCGTAGACTTCAAGGATTTTGTTTTGCTAGCTAAACCTCTTTATCAGAACCAATCAAAAACCTCTTCAGAAATGCTGTTGAACCGAAGCAGCCAAACCTTTCACAACCAGCAAGAATCCTCTAAAGTGACAATCTCAATAAATGATTTTCCACAACATCCAATAAACTTTTCAACTGCTCTTTAATTGCAAAGCCAGAGGGAGCAGCACACAGTGATCATCTCAGCTGCATGGAAAAAAGTCTGATGACAACATTTTAATCACCAATCATCAGTAAATTCTATCTTTCCCTATAAACTGAGGTGTCCCTATAAACTTTTGGATGTAAAACTTTTAGCGATGGGAGAGAGAGAGAGAGGATGTCATACTGGTAGGGCTGAAGTCTCACAGGAAAATCCCTCCTGCATGGTGGATCAGAACCAGGACTCAATCTTTAAACTGGAACTCAGCTGGAACCCAAAAAAGATCTTGTCACCAACAAAAAGGAGGGAATCCTATCGTGGATCAGGTCTTGAGAGCAGATTCCAGATTCAAAACCACAGACTTCTGGGCTGAAAGGCCGTCCCCTCACTCAGGCAAAAATCTTCAGTCAGTCTGAGGCTCTTTCTTCTCTCAAGAACCCTGCAGATAAAAATCCAACACGATCTTTGCTCCCAATCGTGACTCGAAGTTTCTGCAGGTTAACTGGGCCTGAAAATTCTCCACTCCGTTCTTTTATTCTCTCCATGTAACGGCGGTATGTAACTTCTCCAGTCTGCACCTGACACGGTTTTGGGCCGTTATTTGTAATTCCAGCCAAGTACCTGAGATGGAAAAGTCCTGCACTTCTGCATGTTTGTTATCAACCAGGCATCCTGTTTCTCTCTCCCAATGCCCTTTTTCAGCCCTATTTCCACCAACCCTATTAAATCTGATTTTTAATACACACAGTATCATGTCACAGTCATCCATTAAGTTGATTATTCAGTTATTAGTGGATATAAGAATCACACTGCAGCCATAAACCCCTTCTTCCTTGACCTGATCAGAATGCACCAGAGACTACAATGCTTTTCCTCTACCCCAGCATGAGATTACACGATTAAAATGTTTCTCTTAAAATTAACACTAAATCACTAAATTTTTTTTACCTTATCATTAGATTACACATGATTAAAAATGTTTCTTTGAAAATTAACACATGATTTTAAAAGTTTCTCTTAAAATTAACAACTGTTCAGTCGAGAGTCGATGATTAAATTGTCACAAAATCATTAAATATAAGACTCCTCAGATTATTGCGTTATAGAGAAAATAAAACATCCTCTTTCTTGGATTCTTTGACCTTTTCACTTTCCCTTCCTTTCTTAAAGGCGTCATTTGATGTATTTTAAATATTTCACATCAGTTTAAGTATAGACAAAAAACACTTAGTTTAATGAATCTATAAGGAGCTATTCCTGAGAAGTATCTGGGTTCATGTATTTAGATTTCTTTAAAGAAACAAAACACAGGGTTATTTACCTGTGTTTAATTATTTATCTATGTTCAAATAATTTTCTTCAGTTCATGTGTTTTTTGCTCGGCCACATCCAAATTTCCCCATGGTTACTTTCACATGGTGAACTTTTTTGATGCTAACCCCTGAAAGCATTAAACAGGTCTGACTTTCAAGAGGGAACTGAGCCACAGAGGTGGGTAGCATCCAGTTACATTTGCTTGAGGAACATTTTGGAAAAACAAAATTACTATTATGAGTACTTTTACAATGTTGTACTTTTTACTCTCAATGGACTAAAATTTCTGGTTACTCTCCCCACAGCAAGTAACTTATCTGACTGGAGAAAAAACAAAAAATGCATCAGATACAGACACAGCTACACTTGAAGTTAAAATGAGACATATTGTTTATGCACAAGCTTTGTTATTTAATGCTGTTTTCTACCTGCTGAGCCTGCTGTGCCTTTTAGCACTGGAAGTGCTTTACTATGTTCTAACATGCAGTATATTCACATTACCAACTGTAAGTATTACTTTCAGTTTATTTTAAATCAAACAAAAATTTGGAAAAGTGTTTCTGCTACCTGCATCTGTTATTATGAAATCATGCTCTTTGTTTGTATACATGTTTTTTATTTCAGTCTTTCAAATACTAGAATTTGTACAAAACTATATTTTTTTCTGTATGACATCCTTCTTAAATATTAAATGAAATGATCTGATCAGTTAATTACTACCTAAAAGGCTACTTGAGTACACTTTTAATGAAATACTTTATTACTCTTGAGTAATTTCTTGGATGGTTACTTATTAGTTTTACTTGAGTAAAAATAAGTTGAAGTCGTGCTACTCCAACTGGAGGATGAAATTTGGGTGCTCTCCCCACCTCTGCCCATATGATAATGACAGGTTATGTTTTCTTGAGGATTAATTAGGAGGAGCTTGTTTATAACAGCAGAACATGCATGAAGTCTGCAGAAAGTTTTCACATGAATATAAATAACTATGAATTATTTAATGTAATAAAATCAAGAAGGAAGTCTTGTTTTTGACTTAAAATTTCCGTTTGAGATCATGAAGTATTTTTGAATTTGAAACTGAAGCAGGATAAGAATGAAGAAGAAGTGGCTCTCTAACGTTTTCACATGGATTACAGAGATTTCTTTTGAGGGTCTTTTCCTTAAATCTGTTTCACACTCAAGCTCAGCTCATTCAGTCTCGCGCGGGTCATTCGGTCTGGCGCGTGCGTCTGGACGTCCAGCTTTTGGCCTGTTTGGCTCTTCATACCAGTTTATACCAGTCTGCGGCCGCGCCCAGCAAACCTGCCTGACTGGAGCAGAGCAGAGGCAGAGAAGGGACTTTCCACAGGTGGAACACAAAGCTCCGCCTCTCAGTCTTCACCTGGCTGAGGTGGAGCTCCCTGGTTGCTGTTGAAGTTTCACTTTCGTCTGTTGTGGCGCAGGTAGTTTTCTCCAGCTGAGCTTCATTTAAAGGTAAACTCTTTAGCTTTTATTCATGTTCTTGGTAAAACAGCATTCGGCAGCCTATTTTCAGCAGATATGTTGACCCAGTTTTCATATTATCGGACCCAAAACGGTACCTGTCCAAGTTGAGGCAAAGCGAACCGAGTCCAACCTGAGCAACAAGATCAACAACTTATTTATGAAACGCTTCCGCGACTCTTTGTGAAAACATATCCCTGTTGATCATTTTAACAATCTCAGGGAACATTTATTATTTTATCATAATGTGCCTCACGCACTGGCCCAAACATGAGCCGCCAAGCTTTATGTAGTTTAGGGTTCTGACTTATTATAACTGATTCTACATAATATTGTATAAAACCAGCTGTTGTCTTATTAGTAGAATAAACAATGTCCGCTTCAGAGCGTTAGTTCAATATAGTCACAGCTGGTCTGTGGGCCTAATGTACAAACACCACTACTGTACATCTTTCCACTAATACTGTTTAAATATGGTTCTTAAAATGTAATTCTATGAATATGCATTTTAAGAAACCATTTGAAGTTCTGTCTGTATCATATTTGAATCAATGTGAGACTGTATTAACATTGCATCAGAAACATTTTTGAACTATTGGATCACTTTCTCCGGAGTCAACCTGTTTGTTGTGCTTTTAACTAACTTTATATGGAATATTTTCAGTTCAAATATTAGTTCATGACGTGTGTCCTCTGTTCAGTTCAGCTCAGTGGGTCCCTCTAGTGGACTGATGGTAGAAAGAGGCTGACAGCACCTCAAAGCTGTCTGGCTGCATTCATCTGACTCTGATAGGAAGCAGAGAGGAAGAGCCAATCAGAGGAGCAGATGATATTTTCACAGTGCCAATGCTAATAATGGTTCTGGTAAACGTTTAGATGAATGATGAGTGTTTCCTCCTCAGATGAAGGTAGAAGGTGTGTGAGCTGATGTGAGTTCAGCAGCATGGATCAGTGTGAGGACAGGGAGGACGGAGCCACTCCCACTAAAACCAGTCTGTGTGGAGAACATGAGAACCAGAGCAAAGTTCAGAGGTGAGATCAGCATCTCCAACTGTCCAGGACTCTTCTCCATGTCAGAGCTCAGCACTCACATCACCAAACCTCCGTTATTCACAGGAAACGACCAGAACCCAAACCTGGACCTGAACCGAGCTGTGTGTCTTTAAAGAGCGACTGGTCGAAGGATTTAGATGTAGAGTTTAAATCAGACCAACCTTCAGCTGCAAACAGGTGAGCTGTTCCTGAATATTCAAACTAGTTTAAACTAATTTCATTCCAACGTATTTAATGACAACACAACTCTTTCATGTCTATGTTCACATGTGAAGCAGTGTGTGATGGATGCTAAACAATGAAAATAATCATTTGATGGAAACTAAACTGATTCTGTTTGAAATGTTTGGATTCCTCATTTTACTCATTTTTATTCCTATTTAAGAAACTGTTTTTCCATGAATTCAGCCTCCAGTGAGCTTAGCGTAAACATTGTTGATGTTTCTAAGTGTCTGTAGTTCACCTGTTGGTCCAGCAGGGGTCAGTCCCATTGATTATTTTAAAGAAATAATAAATGAAACAATAAATGTGTTCCCAGTTCAGGCTCTGGTGGATTGTTTTGTGCCTGAATTTGTGTTTCTGATGTTTTTCACCCTCAGTTTTAATTCATATGTTGAATCAGAAACTTTTAAAGTGAAACATTAAAGGAGTGCATATAATACAAGACAAATGACAAAATTAATGACCAAACTGTAAATGAAACTGTTAATAAATAGAAATGTGGAAAATTTTTAAGGGAAGTTTCTTTTTACTGGTGTTGAACATATGGAAAAAACAAAATAATTAATTTTTCCTTACTTAGGTTGTTGTTTTATTTATGTATTTTTGCTTCAATCTAAAACTTGCATTTAAAATCTCAAATTAAAATTATGTTCATAGAAATTATTGTTTTTCATCTAAAGTAAGGAAATAACTTGTTGCAGCCAATGTCTTACCTCACACCAACAATATTTCTGCATATGAATCCTCCTGTTCGCTGTCTGCAGATTTTGGATGTTTATCATGAAGAGCACAGATTCATCTCAGGATGGAAACATCAAACCTTCCTTTGGACTTTGTTCTCTCTGATTAACTTGGCTTTAAAGTTCTTAAAAAGACTGTTACACTGGAGTATTTGAATTTACAAATAAGTCATTGGCTTAATAATTGTGCCTCTGACTTCTTGTCAGTAATTGAAAGAGAGCAGCTGCAGCCTCCAATCATAGACTTGTATTAGATTCTCTGTTCCTTCAGGAAGGTTAGGTTAGGGATGGTAAAGGTTGGTAAAAAGTTGTTTTTCTAACAAACTCCAACAGGAGCCTGAGCTGTGCAGCTGAATGTAACTGAATGATTTGAAATGGATTTTAAGGACAACAGAAAAATAAGTGAATGGATGTTCCTGTTCTTCTGTGTTTTACTTTTGTCTTGTGATTATATTCATGTAACCACAGAGTGGACCAGCAGAGCTCAGAGGTTGCCAGTGGTCCGTCTGCCCAGCAGCATCAAACACAGCTGGACTCCATATTTATGGTCTGTACTTGAACAACAACTACTTTTCCATGGCTTCTGTTCACAGTCATCTCCATGCTGCACTTTGTAGACCAGAGGACCGTCAGTCTGTCCAACATGGACCTGATGTTTGGCTCCATGATCTCAGTCTGATGTGTCCTTCATCTATTATTCAGTTCCAGCTGCTGGAGGACAACATTGTCACGTTTGTGAAGAACGAGCTGAAGAAGATCCAGAAGGTTCTGAGTCCAGATGACCCAGGATGCTCAGAGAGTCAGAGAGATGATGAGGAGGTGTTGGAAGGTGAGGATGAAGAGCAGAGGAGGAGCAGCAGAGAGGCAGTGATGAAGATCACCCTGAACTTCCTGAGGAGGATGAAGCAGGAGGAGCTGGCTGACCGTCTGCAGAGAGGTTGAATAATTTCTTTGAATGATTAAATTATGTATTTAAGGACATAATATGAATGTGACTTCATAAATTTAAGTCAATATTTAAATATTAATTAAAACCTTTTTTACTTTACTCTCAATTCAGAACATGTTGCATCCGTTTGTCAACATGAACTTAAATCTGGTCTGAAGCAGAAGTTCCAGTGTGTGTTTGAGGGGATTGCTAAAGCAGGAAGTCCAACCCTTCTGAACCAGATCTACACAGAGCTCTACATCACAGAGGGAGGGACTGGAGAGGTCAATGATGAACATGAGGTCAGACAGATTGAAGCAGCATCCAGGAAACCACACAGACCAGAAACAACCATCAGACAAGAAGACATCTTGAAAGTCCCTCCTGGAAGAGACCAACCAATCAGAACAGTGATGACAAAGGGAGTGGCTGGCATTGGGAAAACAGTCTTAACCCAGAAGTTCACTCTGGACTGGGCTGAAGACAAAGCCCACCAGAACATCCAGTTCATATTTCCATTCACTTTCAGAGAGCTGAATGTGCTGAAAGAGAAAAAGTTCAGCTTGGTGGAGCTTGTTCATCACTTCTTCACTGAAACCAAAGAAATCTGCAGCTTTGAACACTTCCAGGTTCTGTTCATCTTTGATGGCCTGGATGAGAGCAGGCTTCCACTGGACTTCCACAACCAGGAGATCCTGACTGATGTTACAGAGTCCACCTCAGTGGATGTTCTGCTGACAAACCTCATCAGGGGGAAACTGCTTCCCTCTGCTCTCCTCTGGATAACCACACGACCTGCAGCAGCCAATCAGATCCCTCCTGAGTGTGTTGGCATGGTGACAGAGGTCAGGGGCTTCACTGACCCACAGAAGGAGCAGTACTTCAAGAAGAGATTCAGAGATGAGGAGCAGGCCAGCAGGATCATCTCCCACATGAAGACATCACGAAGCCTCCACATCATGTGCCACATCCCAGTCTTCTGCTGGATCACTGCTACAGTTCTGGAGGATGTGTTGGAGACCAGAGAGGGAGGAGAGCTGCCCAGCACCCTGACTGAGATGTACATTCACTTCCTGGTGGTTCAGACCAAAGTGAAGAAGGTCAAGTATGATGGAGGAGCTGAAACAGATCAACTCTGGAGTCCAGAGAGCAAGAAGATGATTGAGTCTCTGGGAAAACTGGCTTTTGATCAGCTGCAGAAAGGAAACCTGATCTTCTATGAATCAGACCTGACAGAGTGTGGCATCGATATCAGAGCAGCCTCATTGTACTCAGGAGTGTTCACACAGATCTTTAAAGAGGAGAGAGGGATGTACCAGGACAAGGTGTTCTGCTTCGTCCATCTGAGTGTTCAGGAGTTTCTGGCTGCTCTTCATGTTCATCTGACCTTCATCAACTCTAAAGTTAATCTGTTGGAGGATCAACCAAACATTTTTCTTTGGTTATTTTTTTATTACAAACAAAATCTAACAAGTCTCCATCAGAGAGCTGTTGACCAGGCCTTACAAAGTCCAAATGGACACCTGGACTTGTTCCTCTGCTTCCTCCTGGGACTTTCACTGCAGACCAATCAGAGACTCCTACAAGGTCTGCTGACACAGACAGGAAGTAGCTCACAGACCAATCAGGAAACAGTTCAGTACATCAAGGAGAAGATCAATGAGAATGTGTCTGCAGAGAAAAGCATCAACCTGTTCCACTGTCTGAATGAACTGAATGATCGTTCTCTGGTGGAGGAGATCCAACAGTCTCTGAGTTCAGGGCGTCTCTCCACAGATGAACTGTCTCCTGCTCAGTGGTCAGCTCTGGTCTTCATCTTACTGTCCTCAGGAGAAGATCTGGATGTGTTTGACCTGAAGAAATACTCTGCTTCAGAAGAGGCTCTTCTAAGGCTGCTGCCAGTGGTTAAAGCTTCAAACAAAGTTCTGTAAGTACTGAGAGTTTTGGGTTTGGATCAGGACGGAGTGACTGTTATCCTGGATATTCTGAGCAGCAACTGAGGATAAACTAAGAAGAATAAATGTCAATGTTTGACTGTCAATTCTCTCAGAATGTGTTCAATGAAAACAGCGCAAACAATTGTTAGGTTGTTTCATAGCATATTTAAATTTTTTTTGTTCCACATTTATCATGGCATTTATCATTTGGCACTTTCTCATCAAGGTGTAAAAAATATAATGTGAAATCTTCTTATATGAAAATTATAATGAAAAATTTTTTGGGTCAGTTTCCATATTTAGTCAATAGAACCCTTGTTCCCCATAAAATGTATAACATCTTGCAACGTCACCAGATTTATTTCCATCCAGTGTTGCATTAATTTTTCACCAACATCTTGTAGTGATGATGGGAGAGTCTGACCACTGTGCCAAGCCTTCTCCAGAACATCCCAAATATTCTCAAGGGGGTTCATGTCCGGACTCAGTGGATGGTGATCAGTATGTGAAAATGATGTCTCCTGTTTCCTGAACCACCGGGTCGCAATCTGAGCCTGGTTAATCCTGGCATCGTCATCTTGGAATATCCCCGCATCATCAGGAAAGAAACGATCCGTTGTTGGAATAAGCAGGGCTCTCATTTATTAAGGAAACAAAAAAATATGTTTTTTACATATTTGTTCTAAGTGTCACCGTGTCATGACAGTATATGAGAAGGATAATCTGTGAAAAGCTCGAGCTCCTCTGCCTCCCAGTGGTCCTGCTGTCATGTTACGGCTCTAGAGTGTAACCATATTGGTCGCAAATCAAACCAGATTTCTCAATAGTGCACCAGGAAAAAAATTTGAGGTTGCACCAGTCTAACCAGTTGTTTGGAGGTTAAATAAACACTCTTCGCAACCATAATATATATCAATGTCGGCGACGCTGAAAGTCTCCTTTAGGTTCACAACAGACACACGTTATGTGCATATCGCAGTCTAATCCAATCAGTGAAAGTAAAGGGCGGGACCCCCAGTCCCCTGACTGGCTGTGGTGCAGCTATCCTGTATCCTGCAGTCAGAGGTGAGCAGGCCAGGCTAGGCTAGGCTAGCCACACATCCAGTCTTCAGTCTGTCCTTTGCACATCCATCACTGTGTGCTTTGGCTCATCCACAGGACAGGTCCAGACTGCAGCGAACAATCAGGTCTGCATAGAGGATCATCAGGGCTGACCTTCCCTCCATTCAGGACTTGTACAAGTAGTAAGAGGGCAGCTAGCTCACTGACCACAAAGATTTGCAACCCTGACAGGTTTTCCAACCTGCAACTGGAACAAACTCAACTCGGGTGTCAATTTGGAACAAGTCCACTTTCACCTGTTCTGTTTGCTTCAGCCTCCACTACCAACTTACTTAATCAAAGGCTACACTGTGCCATCAAAGACAATAGTGACAGCGCTTTAGAGGTTCATGAAGTAGCCTCGTTTGTATAAACCACTTCACATTGTGATGTTTATTTGTTTAAGGCAGTAGAAGTCTTCTTTGAAAAGAACCCTGCTCAGATGAGCTGTAATCTTCCAACAATGAGACCAATTACCATGAATGAATGCAAGATGTCCTATAAAAATTCCTATTGGTTCTGATTCATGTTGTCAAATTTTAAATGCTGGGGGAAAAAAACACTATCAAACATTTTTATAGCTAGATAGACCCATGATTGAATCATATTAAACACAAAATTTAGTAAAATAAAACCTGAACAAATTATTCATCCTTCCGGCAGATCTAGATTTAAAGTAACTCGATCAAGAGGTAGGTGGGAAATAAGACGGGTCCTGTTTTTGCTCCTGACGCAGAGAAATAAATTCTGTCAGGGAGAACTACCCTGGCACGACACTGGCAATAGTGCATTTGTGACTGGTTTGAATACATTTTGAACTGAAACACTGAAAAAGCACAGTGCATCTATAAAACATAATCCATGGCAGCAAACAGATCATTAGCAGAGGCTGAGATGATAACATAGTTTAATGTTGCAAAAGAAAAACTTGTCTTCACTAAGTTCAAGTCAAGAATGTAATGAAATGTTTTGGTTGAGATTTTCATAACATGTTTAGCCCTTAAAATGTCTTCTGATTCAGATTTTATTTAATTAATCTTGAGATGTTTAAATTTCAGCTCATAGAAGCTTTTTAAACACTTTTTCAGTGATTCTGCTTCAACTAAAGATCTTTATGTTTACTACATTAATCATTTACAGGTCAATATTGCCTTGATTGGCAGTGTTTAAAAAAAAGTGACCCATACAACTGCGATGTTAAATAATGCGACATGGTCGAACATTTGGGTGCACCTAACCTTTGTGCTGGTGCAGCTAAGAAGAAAAGTTAGGCCCCCCAGTGCAAACAGTTAGTCTCGATCCCTGCATGTACAGAAATACTCTGCTCCCTCATGCTGCGTTCAGAATGAACGCGTTTCGCGCATCAAAAACGCGTCCAACGCCTCAAGTTTGATGCTTGTTCACTTTGAAATCAGACGCTTGATATCGAGCGTCAAAATCGCTCTGGACGCGCGTCTGAGCCCAGTGTGGAAAGACTGGCGTTGGGAGGAGCCTCTTGACTCGTGGTTGTTTTCCTCTGCTGGTCTCTTTGTCCAATGACAGATGAAACCAAGAGAGCAGCTCAGCTTTATTGACTGAAAGCAGGAGAACGTGGTGGTCGGGCGCCTCTGTGCCGTTTCTGGATCCACCAGATAATTCAGAGGCGTTCTGAGTTTAGTTTCTCCACCGACTCCAGGAGCTGCGCTGACCAGGGTCACTTTCAGCAGAATTTTCATCTCAGGACCTGCTTGACTGGTCGTAGATTACAGGACAGGCGCAAACAGAGACCAGGAGTTTGTCCTCCATTGTCATCTTTGTGTGATGTGACTTCTGGGGCTCTTGGTCCTTCTGTCTCGTCGGAAAATGCACCACTACGTCACATAGCAGAGCCTCTCTGATTGGTTGACGCTCCGCGTCCAGCTACAAAAGTTCAAATTTTGTAGCTGTTGCGTCTGCTGCTTTGGAAGCTCGAAATCTGAAAATGTGCAGTACCAGATGCACGAAACGCTTCAGAATGTGCAGCACTTGATGCGCGAGAAACGCCGCCTCCAGATTCATGTTCACACAGACTTTGCATGTAAACCAGACGTCCTTCGCGCTCAAATCGCATCTGGTCTGAACGCGCTATCAGAAACAACCAATCAGAGCCAGGAGGAGAGGCTTAGTGCTGTCCATCACCCTCATGTATGATCTGCTCACACTCTCCCCCTGCTCTCTGCTGGTTCACCACCCAGGGAGCCTGCCATGAATGCTCAGGTTAGTTAGCATGGCCACCGATAACAGCGGATAAACGGTTTTCCTTTCATGGTAACTTGTTTCTCCACAATTAGCACACTGAGCAGTGCGCACACGAGGTTGACTGACAGCGCTAAGCCCCTCCTCCTGGCTCTGATTGGTTGTTTTTGACCGGAAGCAGTGCATTTTTGCAGACGGCAATAGCAGCATTCGAAAAAGGAGGAGGAGCTGGATTTTTTGTTGTTTTTTTCACAAATTATCTTTCTCATACTGTGCTGTCACAACATGGTGAAAGGTTGTCAAAAAACAGATGTTAAAAAACATATTTTGTAAAAGTTACATACTCCAGCTTTAACAGTGGAAAAGAGGAAAATGCAATTTCACCGAAGCAGAAAGATACGAAAGTGAGATGGTTGAACACATAATTTTTGGTCGTCAGCTGAGCTCACAGGCTGCTACAGTCGACACTAGGCATGATGGGAGCATCACTTCATCTGCTTCTCTTCTTACCCTGAAACACCCATCACTCTGGAAGACGGTAAATCTGGACTCGTTAGACCACAAGACCTTCTTCCATCGCTCTAGAGTCCAGTCTTTATGCTGCCTTGTAAACTGGAGCCTTTTCCTCCAGTTAGCCTCACTGATCAGTGGTTGTCTTATGGCTACACAGCTGTTCAGGCCCAGTCCCTTGAGTTCCCTTCATGTTGTGTGGAAATGCTCTAACTTTCACTGCTGAACAGCCCTGAGTTCTACTAAAACTGAGTTAAGAACTTCCCTCCGTATTATTAAAAACAGGAAGGATAGTGGGGAAGCAACATCTCTCAGGAAGAGATGTAGACGGATAAAACCTTGAAGAACCGTGATCGCTGATCACTTAGAGGTTTGGTGACATTAAATCGAAGAAAAGCAACAGTAGTTTCTGCGTCTCTTCAGATGTTTCCTCTCCTTGATGCCAACGAGTTGACCCTTCTGAAACAGACTACCTCTCTCCTCTTCAGATGATCCTGAATCCAGCCCTGTCCACAGTGACCTCGGCTTTAGCACCGTTCTCACTGTTTGTACGTATTGTAAATGAAACTTCTTACCTTACGCCTGGTCTCCACAGCATGATTCTGCTTGTGGGTCAGGAAATCACCCCCCAGCATGACAGTCACATTTTGGTTTAAGGTTTTATCATGCATTGTTTTGCTTTTGAGTTTCTGAGTCCTTATGTTCATAAGCAGTTTCATCTGACTTAATACTACAAGATGTTTTTGTTTGTTTTATTCCATCAGATTTGTGTCTTACTAATTTTTAATCTGTGTCTCATTAGACTGAATGACTGCAACCTCTCAGAGAGAAGCTGGGAGGTTCTGGCCTCAGTTCTCAGCTCCCAGTCCAATAATCTGAGAGAGCTGGACCTGAGTAACAACAACCTGCAGGACTCAGGACTGGAGCTGCTGTCTTCTGGACTGAAGAGTCAACACAGCAAACTGGAAACTCTCAGGTCTGAAGGAAAACCATGATGAAGCGTAATAAATGTGCCTGTAATAAATCCCACATTACTAAGGCTTCTGGTAATTCCATGTGCTGCACAAGGTGCCATTTTTTCCAACTTTAGCACCTCCCAGTCTCTCTATCTCAGTTGCTGACGCTTGTAGCTCCTTCAGCATTGTCATGGTAACCTGGTGTCCTCTCTCACTAGTCTCCTTCTTGCACGGTTACTCACCACCTGTGTTGCCATTTCCCCCCATGTTCCCAAAACAAGCGTATATGGTAAGCAGGTTCAGAGGTCATGTGAGGGACCACACATTTTCACGTCAAGTTTGTGTTTTATAAATCAGAACCTTTGCATGGAAAGTGGGATAGGCAAGGTTCAAGCCCCGTGTTGTGCATACGCCAGGTTTATAAATGAAACCCGGGTCATTTAGTGTATTCAGGTAGTCAGCTGACCTCATAATGTTGCTGAACTTTGACCTGACCAACTGCAGCAGCCCCAGATCATAGCGCTGCCCCCCCCAGGCTGCTACAGTAGACACTAGGCATGATGAGAGCATCACTTCATCTGCTTCTCTTCTTACCCTGAAACGCCCATCACTCTGGAAGACGGTAAATCTGGACTCGTTAGACCACATGACCTTCTTCCATCGCTCTAGAGTCCAGTCTTTATGCTGCCTTGTGAACTGGAGCCTTTTCCTCCAGTTAGCCTCACTGATCAGTGGTTGTCTTATGGCTACACAGCTGTTCAGGCCCAGTCCCTTGAGTTCCCTTCACGTTGGGTGGAAATGCTCTAACTTTCACTGCTGAACAGCCCTGAGTTCTACTAAAACTGAGTTAAGAACTTCCCTCCGTATTATTAAAAACAGGAAGGATAGTGGGGAAGCAACATCTCTCAGGAAGAAATGCAGACAGAAAAAACCTTGAAGAACCGTGATCGCTGATCACTTAGAGGTTTGGTGACATGAAATCGAAGAAAAGCAACAGTAGTTTCTGCGTCTCTTTAGATGTTTCCTCTCCTTGATGCCAACGAGTTGACTCTTCTGAAACAGACTACCTCTCTCCTCTTCAGATGATCCTGAATCCAGCCCTGTCCACAGTGACCTCGGCTTTAGCACCGTTCTCACTGTTTGTACGTATTGTAAATGAAACTTCTTACCTTACGCCTGGTCTCCACAGCATGATTCTGCTTGTGGGTCAGGAAATTACCCCCCAGCATGACAGTCACATTTTGGTTTAAGGTTTTATCATGCATTGTTTTGCTTTTGAGTTTCTGAGTCCTTATGTTCATAAGCAGTTTCATCTGACTTAATACTACAGGATGTTTTTGTTTGTTTTATTCCATCAGATTTGTGTTTTACTAATTTTTAATCTGTGTCTCATTAGACTGAATGACTGCAACCTCTCAGAGAGAAGCTGGGAGGTTCTGGCCTCAGTTCTCAGCTCCCAGTCCAATAATCTGAGAGAGCTGGACCTGAGTAACAACAACCTGCAGGACTCAGGACTGGAGCTGCTGTCTTCTGGACTGAAGAGTCAACACAGCAAACTGGAAACTCTCAGGTCTGAAGGAAAACCATGATGAAGCGTTTAGTTTAGAACAACATCGAGACAAGCCTGAGACCTGCTGGGACAATCCAGTGAGACATAGATTTGATTTCCACATTAAAGCTATACCTAGACCCCCTTCAGACTTGGGGCAGTAACAAAGATATTCAGTCATGATTTAGACCTGATATTTCATCTGTGTTTAGCCCAGTTAGAACTTTCTGGTCTAAAAGGGGTTTAAGCTTAGACTTAACCCCCCAGGGGTGGTTTCTTTTTTTTCAATGTTTGTTTTGGGCTCAAGTGGCCATTTCATCAATTTTTTGTGACAGTATGAAGACAGGAAGGGGCAGAGAAGGGGGGAGATGACATGTGGCAAAGGTTCCGAGGTCGGGAGTTGAACTCGGCACAACCGTGGCGAGGACTATAGCCTCTGCATGCGGGGCGTCGGGTGGCGTAGCGGGTAGAGCGGACGCCCCGCATGCGGAGGCTATAGTTGTTTTAGGGTGTTGTTTTACTAACTTTGGCCTTTTTTTTTTAAACTTAATTTGAATTCAGAAGTTTACATACATGTGGTCAGTATCAGGGATAATTGTCTTTTAAACTGGATGACTTGGGTCAAACCTTTTGGCCACACCATCATCCACCTTTGGATGATTCTGGTTTTGATTATTGTTCTCCTGAGTTCCTTAGTTTCTTCTTTTGCTTAGATCAGCCTTGTTTCTGTTTTACTTTAGTTCAGTCCTTTCTTAGTTATTGTAGCTTAATAATGTTTATTTATTCCTTGTGTTTAGGTATTCTTTGCTACAGATAGATTATGTTCCTTGTTCTCCTGTTTACTCTTCCTCGCCCCCTGCTGCCATTCTCTCTCTCTTTCCTCAGTCTACCATTTGCTCTCTCTCCTCCCATTACTTACCCGGCTAATCCTGCTGGTCCTTCCACCTGTATTCCTTTGTTTTTGTTCAGCTCTGGCTCCCTGCGTTCCTTGTGGTTTTTTGAGTTTTTTTTATGAAATTCTCAAATCAACTTGCCTCCTCTTCCTCTCTGCATTTTGGTTCACCGTTCACACAAATCCCGACAGCATGTCTTTTTATTTGGTGTATGTGAGTATCTGGTTTCAACTGGAAAAAGAATCCCAAAACATTTTCATTTTGAAGCAAGTCCAAAGTTATGAGTTTGATTCTCATCCTCAGAACCACATTGCCTCCAGGAGGTTTGTTGCATTGCTAGTTGGTTGTTCTTAGTAGAAGAGAAAAACATCAAATGAATCAGTTGAACTCCCTCCATCTTAATGAGCAGGTGGAAGGTGGTCCAGCTCACACATCTGAAACCATTCTTCCTTTGATAGTGTGACAGAAATTTATTTTCCCATTTCTCTTTGACATATTCAGTATCACATTTCTGACGAGCCACTGAGACAAAGCTTTATGTCCAAATACCGTCTGCTTGTTCTTCTTGTGACTGGTTTGGTTTTGTCTCCCAGACTCAGATCCTGTAACCTGTCTGGGAGAACTTGTGACGTTCTGTCATCAGTTCTGAGCTCCCGGTCCTGCTGTCTGGCAGAGGTTGACCTGCAGAACAACAACCTCCGAGCTTCAGGGGAGAAGCTGCCGTCTGGTTCAGACTGCACTCTGGAGATATTCAGGTGAGGATTCATCAGAATGTTTCTCATGGCTTTAATGAGGAGCAATATTCCCTGCTTCACGAATAGAAATGGTTCAAATGGTAAGTTGATGATTTCCTGGTAAATCCTTATGAGTCATTAGTAGGGCTGGGTAATATGGCTTAAAAATAAAATCTATTTTTTGTTTGTTTGTTTTTTTCTTTTCTAAAAAGAAATTACAGAAATTATTTTCAAAAAGCAGCTTTTATATCAGTCATCCCTTTTGTGAGTTGTATGATGGAGTATCAGGCCAGGCTATGAGAATTCTTGTTTAATTATGAGGATAGAGTCTTAATATTAGCAGAAAAAAGAAATAATTTTACCAGAGGAACGTCTTAAAATTTCAAGAAAAAAGTTGTTTTAACGAGGAAAAAACCTTGAATAGATTTATCAAGATCTGGCGTGAGCAGCTCAGTCTGTCTGGTTCTTTCTTCTAAAGAGATTCAGTTGTTGTTCAATCGTTTCAAGTCTTGCTGCTTGTAATGGTTTGATGCTGATGTGTTAAAATATGAAATATTTCCTTATCTGTAAAACTGATACCAAAGTATAACTTCACAAAATGCTCAATGTTCCTCATTTTAAGTTTTTATTTTTCATGTCGGAGTTCTCATAACATTACTATTATCGCCCAGCTCTAGTCGATAGTTTCTCAGCTGGAACAGGCAGCAGTCAGTTCATCTGTTCCATTGTCTGATGAATCATTTGTGACCAAACGCTGCCCTGCTCGCTCTGACCAGACTCTGGCTTGATGCAGCGGCTCCTTCAGTTCAGTTTTCTAACCAAACTCTTTAGTCCAACGACGTCCAGCACACTGACTCTGTTGGACCTGATGGAACCATCGACTCACCAGTTCCTGAAAGGTTTGCAGACTCAGCAGGACAGACAGTTCAGGCTGCATCATGTTGCTGCTTGAAGCTGCTCCATCAGTTTGGTTCCTCCCACAGTGGATCAGACATCAGCAGCAGGTCACAGAGTCCAGATGATCCAGTTCTCCCAGCAGCATGTCAGAGTGGAATCTGCTCTGTTACAATGTCCATGTTTACCTCCTGAAAGAGACTGATGGTCTGACCCCCCTCCTCCTTTCAGGGCCCCTGCTGGAGTCCGATGGTTGAAACCAAGGCAGTGTAAGTGTGTCTTTCATCTGGTTCCTGACAACAAAGCAGCTCACATTCACCCATCTTCAAGCATCACTCATTCAGGAGTCAAAGTGTCAATAAATGATCAGTAACTGCAGCTGGATCGTTTGTTCTCTCCACCAGATTCCTGTCAGCTCACCATCGACACAAACACAGTGGGCAGAAACCTGCAACTGTCTGAAGACAACAGGAGGGTGACATATGTGTGGGAGCTTCAGTCATATCCTGATCATCCAGACAGATTTGATCGTCCTCAGCTGCTGTGTAGCACTGGTCTGACTGGTCGCTGTTACTGGGAGGTCGAGTGGAGAGGAGGAGTTGACATATCAGTGAGTTACAGGAGAGGCAGGAGGAAAGGAGGTGGGAGAAACTGTTGGTTTGGATGGAATGATCAGTCCTGGAGGCTGAGATGCTCTGATGTTAAAGGTTACTCTGTCTGGCACAATGAGAGACGAACACGCATCTCCTCCTCCTCCTCCTCCTCGTCCTCCTCCTCCTCCTCGGTCTCCAACAGAGCAGCAGTGTATGTGGACTGTCCTGCTGGCCTCCTGTCCTTCTACAGAGTCTCCTCTGACTCACTGATCCTCCTCCACACCTTCAACAGCACATTCACTGAACCTCTCTATCCTGGATTTGGGCTCTGGTTCAGTTCTGGTTCCTCAGTGTTTCTCTGCTGAGTTGAGTCTAAAGAGTTTCCTCCTGTCAGAGAAACTCTCTCCCTGTTGGACAGATAGTTCAGTCTGTCTCTTTCTCTCAGAAACATTTTCACTTTCTCTCAGTTTCTTTTTTAAAACTCTGGGAAAACATTTCTTGTGAACTTCGTTCTCTTCCAGTCCTGGAAAGATGGAAACTGGGATTATTCCAGGATCCAGAGGTTCTGTTTCCAGTCAAAGCTTCATTTAAGGTTTTCCAACAATGTGCTTCCAGTCCTCTATACCAAGGCTGCTGCTGCAGTTGGTTCTTTACTGGTTCTTTACGTCTCTCCCAGTAGATGATTAATTCTGGCTCTTAACATCACAAGACGTTTGAACATTTCTGTCTCCAGTCCTTCCTGTCACGTTTCTTGTGTCACTAATGTTGTTGTTCTTCCTCTGACCTGAACTGTGCTGACCGTTCGTCCCAGATAAACAGGCTGCCTCCTCACTGTTAGTATCTGCTGTGTTTAATAAACCAGACCAGTTCTCAGACCTTCTGATGAGACGTTTCCTCAAAGAAGAATCATTCCTGAGTGTCTGTGGCTGAACTGCAGATGCTGGAGATGTAAATGTTGGACAATAAAAGCGTATTTACTGCCAGTTTCTGAGTGTTATTTTACAGAACATCAGATATATCTGAAAGGTAAAACCAGTGAAGGACTGGGCCCGTCCCAGTCTTCTGCTGAGACTCATTTGGCTTTTAGTCCTGTGGGGGATGTCTGTCCCAGCAGTCATTAATGGACTAAACGTTGATGAACCTGCAGGACCAGAAGGTTCTCCTCTGTTCTCCTCCAGATGTTGGGAACATCTGAGCTCCAGCAGGATCAGGGGTCTCTGAGGCTCACCTGCTGTTACACTGTCTGAGCACCGGGGGGCAGCATTCCACGACTCTCAGAACCTGACCTGCAGCAAAGTACGGAGAGAGGACTCAGCTTCCGGTTCTGGACGGACGCTCGAGTCCAGTATGTAGAAACAAAACAGCTCAAACGTTTTAGTTTGCAGAACTTCTCCGTGTGGATCAGAACCGTTCTTTTACTCACATCCTGTTGACAGAATCAGGAGCTTCCTGGAGAACCAGTCCAGACGTTATGAACCCAGTTAAAAGCCTTCAGCGGATCCAAAACGCCGCAGCAGGAGTTCTGATGGAAACTCAAAGCAGAGATCACCTCCTCCTGCCTTCATCGGCTCCCTGTTAATCCAGATTATAATCTCAGGTTCTCTCAGATAAACCCTGAATAATCAGCTCCATCCTCCACCAGAGACCTGCTGGTCCAGACGTTCCCACCAGAACCCTGCGGTACCAGACTGCAGGGCCACTGCTGGTTCCTGGAGGTTCTGGAGGTAGACTGGGAGGCAGATCCTTTAGCTCCCAGTTCCAGTCCGTGAGGCGGACACCCCGTCTACTTTCTAGACGAGGCTTCAGACTTTCCTCTGGTGAAGCTGATGGTTAACCTGGCGGAGGTCGTCCTGAGCCTGGTTCTGGTTCTGCTGCGATGGCTTACTCCACTACTTTCTCCTACTACTCTCCAATCAGGTGCTGGTTCTGCTTTCAACTTCATGTTCTTATGTTTATGTTTCCATAGAAAGTACACCTGGTCCGGTGCTTGGTGTCTACTGCTGTGTTCTCTCCGAAACGGTTTTGGGCCAAATATTGCAGAATTAAAGAAATTTACTCAAAAATGTCACAATTTGCACAGAAACATAAAGACAGAACCCAAAACAACCTGTTGAGACAGTTTATCAGTAAAATCAGCTGATTAGTTACTCTCTAAAGGTTCTTTAGAAAGGAGCTGCATTGAACAGAAAACTTCAGTCTCTTTCTTCCTGCTGCCTGCGTCTCTCAGTGACTCTAAAACCACATCATAAAGTCCCTCTGAAGAGACCGACCCCCACATGGTACCGGTTCTGATCCGTGTCAGAATCAGCCTCCAGCCTTCGCGTGTCTCTTTAAGAAGCTGCGGCCTGTTTTTAGAGCTCAGTGGTCATCATTAAAAATAGCACACAGGCCCGGGGGGGCTGAGCTTTCTCACTGAAACTGAGTCCCTGAACGCTTCTGGAGTCCAGCAGTTGATGCTGCGTTCAAGCGATGCTTGGGAAATCCAGCACTCAGTTGCTCTCTGAGGCAGGTGGCTGTAAAGGTAGTAATTCTGAACAAACTGGGATATTATGGAAATTAGACTCAAAATGTGTTTATCTTCATTTAGACCGGAATTCTGTTCACTTACTTGACCTGCAGAAATATTCAGACAATATTACTTTATTCACCAAATTCATATCCTCATGTGCACAAAAGTACAATGAAATTCTTCCTCTGATGCTTTGACTTTGCAGCAATCTCTCCACCTGAGCAACATGCGGTGAAGAGGAATGACTCCACTTTTGGGAGGAAGAAATCTCCAGCAGAACCAGAACCAGAACCAGTCGGAGTTTTCATCTGCCCAACCAGCTGTGGACCAGAGGACAGTTAAAATACTAGAAAATTTCTGAAGAAATTTAAAAGGGGCCTGCCAAAGTGTGCGTCAACGTACCGTCTTCACTTCTGAACACAGCACGGACGTACCTATTCGCTAATTACGTCGCCATGGTAACTCGAAACGAAAAGTTGAGTAAAAGTACACATCTCGAGAACGAGCCGGAATTTTTGATATATATATTGTGGGGCTGCAGCTGCGGTTCGGGCCGCATTAACGGAGAAAGCAGTTTGGAGGTGGAGAGTAAAAGGGGCCTCCATGCGTTGCTATGGCAGGGCCCAGTTAAAAAGTGGGTTTAGATCAACTGCTTTATCTTTAGAGGGTGGATATGAAAAATTGAAGTCTTATTTTTAGATGTTAAACGACTACTACTACTACTAGTACTACTACTACGACCACTACTACTGGTGATACTACTTCTACTAATAATAATAGCGGTGCATTATTATTATTATTATTATTATTATTATTATTATTATTATATAGATTATTGTTATTAATATTATTATATCGCCAACGAGGTAAAGCTAAATTTTAATAATAAAAATAACAATAATTATAATTCAGGTTATTATTATTATTATTATTATTATTATTATTATTATTATTATTATTATTATTATTATTAAATAGACAATTAAAATAAGTTACAATATTTTTAATAAGTATCACTTCATTAACAATGCAAGTTATTATTAGTAGTATTATCATTAATATGAATTATCTATGTTATTAATATTATGTAGCCAATGAGAAGTTTTAAATTTTTAATAATATTAATAATGCAGGTTATTGTTATAAATTATTATTAAATGGCCAACTAAGAGAACCTATAATACTTTTAATAATTATTATAACTTTTTATTATCATTATTCTTCTTATTATTAATAATAATTTTGTCTCTCTCAGAACTTGCTTTCACAGCTTTGTGCTTCAACAGCGTAGTGTGACGTCACAGTGAACCATCTGTTGTCTCCAGACCCACTGGTTGGAGTTTACCGACCCACAGTGGGCGAGATTTAGCGGCGTTACTGCGGGAGGTGAAAATTCCGACGCCCCGTGAAGGCACCGTGCTCTGAAGGTTTGAGTGCGGCAGGTTCGAGTCTTCCGCTGCGAGTGCGTCACGTTTCCAGGCGTCTGCGACCAGAGACTGATGAGAGTTTAGCTCAGCTTTTAGGAGAAGTTCTGGTTCCGCTTTAATTTTCTCCCAGTCACGGACCGGGCCGGGTCGGGCCGGGTTCACCTGGACCGTGAAGTTCGTCTCGGAGCGTCTGAACCAGACTGAGCAGAACTTCGCTGCGGTTCAGAAACACAGGAAGGAGCGTCTGAAAGAACGGATGTGTGACAATGAGCCGAGCCGCCTCGGTTCGTCTCTCCGGCTCCTCTGACTCGACATTTTAGAGACACATGAGAGGCTCCAGCTGTTCTGACCCGCCAGGTTCGGATTATTAGCGACCCGTCCGCCGCTGCTGGAGCCCGGACCGAACCGAGCTGAGCTTCTGAAGACACAACAATAAGACGGAGGGACACATGGGGACTCAGGGGACAGGACGGAAGAGGTCCACCAACAAGGAGAGGTCGACTGCTGAGGACGATGCCCTGAACCTGATCGCCAGAGAGGTGAGTGGGAGTGGGCTTTAACTGAGCCACGAACTGATTACAGCACCACGTGTTCCAGGTCCAAACCCGCCAAAGATGGAACCAGTTACCAGAGGCGGTTCTTACATGGCTGGGGGCTGAGGCTGGAGCCCTTCTTGCTGCCCCCCGGTTTTGATCTTCTGCCAGTCTGAGGAGCTGAAAATGTTCCTCACAGACAGAACATCTGAGGCCGTGTAGAACATTAAATCCACATCGGACCTGCTCGGCTATTTTAGGTTCTGAACTGGAAAAAAAAACATTATTTCCTGTGAAACGGGTCAGAAACCCTGGTTTAGCGGGTTCCTCATCCGGTTCGGTTGGAGTAACTCTGGGCCTCGATGAGACAGAGGCAACGTTTCTGAACGTGTTGCTGGTTTCCTGAAGGCGAGTAGTAGGAGAGCAGCGTAGTAGAACAACCTGGGATGTCATCAGCTGTAAAACCTCAGAGAACTGCAGCCTGATGACCTTTGACCCTTTTATGTCTAAATGTTGTTTACAAAATTATTTTAAAAAGTATAAAAGTTCTAAGTTCTGGCTGACATGTTCTGATGGCCCAAAACATCTTCATGCTTTACACTGCTTCTCTGAATGGAGAAACGTCCCTCTAACTTTAGCTCTGAGACAGACCGTAGCCATGGTAACCTGTGGCTAATTCTGTGTGCAACAGACAGGGGGCGCCGTATCCCTCACAAATAAACATACAAATAAAAATGTTTGCGTTTCAACTAATTCATGACTCTCATCTTATTTCTTGTTCTGGCCACCCCCTGATGTAATGCCGCCCTGAGTGGTGAGCCACAGGTACCCTCTAAAGTGTCTGTTTTTCAAATATTTTCCACAATCTGACGCCATGAAGCTGTTTTCAGAGCCATGACGGCGTCGTTTTAACAGGTGGGATGGTTTTGTTGAACCGTTTGTCCTCCCAGGATGGAGATCTGTGGTTCTTGGCACTGAAGGGTTCTGCTGGGACCAGAAATGAAACATTTGGTCACATTTTATCTGTTTAGCTTCATATCAGGGTGAAATCCCGCCTCGGCGCTGCCAGACACGGTGGGTTCTGCTGGAACTGGGTCGGCTTTCCTTCCATCCAGCCCAGATCTCCTAAACATCACCTGCAGCTATTTAAAAGCAGTTGTTGCAGCTCAGGAGAAGTTCTGACTCGTTTGAGCAGCTGGGTCCGGGTCGTGTTCCGACAGGCTCAGGCTGTTGGGAAGTCCTGATCCGTTTCGCTAGTCTGGGATGAGCTGATGTTTGCTGGTGGTTCTGATTGTTCTTCACCGTTAGTCCTTTTTCTTCAGAACCTTCTGGTGGACGTTTGGTTTCCTGTCCTCAGTGGAGATCGGACGCGCTTAACGGATCCTGGTTTTAGCAGAACCGTTCAGAACCGGGTTTATTGAGAGGATTACAGTGGATTACGCTGGTTCTGCCGGGCAGCAGGGAGGACGTTTGGGTCTGATCGGGCCTGAACCCGGATGCCATGCTGCCGGCATCAGGTTGGTCCTGCTGCTCCATAGAGACGTTTTCTCTCTTTTTTTAGATAAAAACCCAGAATACTTCACTTCAGAACCCGGGAAGAACCGGAGTTCTGAGTCGGATTGAGGTTAAAACGAGTCAGAACAGAACCGGTCTGTCAGAAATGCTTCACATTTAGATGCTCACCTGAGGTTCTGGTGCGGTTGCCCTGCTCTGTGGACCAGCTGCTGTTCATGATTCCTGGTTCTCCAACAAGGAGAACAAGCCCACAGCATCATACATCCTCCACCATACTTAAGAGTAGGAATGTTTCACAGCTGGGCCACCTGCAGAGTTCTACTAGAAGCTCACAGGTCCAGTTAAAGTCCTGGGAGAGTTTATGTTTGCAGGATTATGGGATGTTTAACTGCAGCAGAGAAGCGATGTGTTTGTTTTTACTCGGTGTCGACAGTTTAGGGGAATATATATGATCCAAACGATATCGGTAAGTGTTGGGAAATACTCCCATAACAGCAGTACTAACATCGGATATTGTCTTCGGCCCAGTTTGTCCTATCAGTGCATCCCTACTAAAATAAAAAAGTGTTTTTTGGTCTTTCCCATTTTGAAGAGTGGCTAAAAGAGTTGCGCCTCCTATTTCTGCCCCAGCCAAACAGGAAGTCATGGATGTAATCACTAATTAAAGGTTCATAGCAGAGGTGAGTACACTGCTGCCAAACCACTAATAGTGGAGCTAAATTTCTGTTTCGCAATTTAGCATTTGTGCTAACTTTAGTAACAATTAACACACGTAGCTAACTGTTAGCTTACTTAGCTTCCCCTTAATTAATTTTTCTGGATAAGTTCTAAAGTGCTACTTTACTTGGCTGTTTTGTAAACTTTCTGTTAACATAAATACAACATCTAGGGAAATATATAACATGGAATTTATGTTAAAATTAAATTGGTTCTTGAGAGTTGTAGTCTTTCAAGGGCAGAAATATTAAAATAAATATAATAATTCAGTTTCCCTTTGGGATCAATATTTTTAAATTTGAATTGAAACAATTTGTTTTGAAGTTAGCACTTTAGCATTAGTTTCCACTAAAAACCATGTTGGTTTAGTGCTTTAGCAGAACTAGTGTTTATGATTAGTGCTTTCGGGCTAGTGCAGCTAACTTTTAGCTAGCAGTGCTCACCAATGGTTCCTGGACACTTTTATAAACTTATAAAAGGAAAGAAAAAACAGTAAAATAGTTTAGTTTCATTCATTCTATCTGAGCTGTTACCAATAACTGTAGGAGTGGGGATTTGGTCATTATCTCTAGAACTGTTCTCCATGTTTCAGTGGTTCTGCTGCTGCAGTAGCAGAGGTTAAATGGCTTTTTGTCTTATCTGGACCAATAAACATGAGGTGATGTTGAGAAGTTCTGGGAGGAGAGATGTTCTGCTGACTGACGCTGCACCTTCCTGCAGGAAGGACCGGGTTCTGCAGGTAGCTCATGTGTAGCTGCAGGCCTGGTTCCCTGCTGAGAGCTTCATGAAGCTAATCCCTGAAACCTGAACATAATCCGACAGATTAACCCCCGTCTGTCTGGAGGAAGACGGAACTGGGAGAACTGGTTCCCTCAGAGGGATCTGGAAGCAGCAGGCGGGTAGAGAGGGTCTCTGACGGGTCGGAATGTCGGCGCTGATGACTCGGCCCGTTCTGCTGAAGAGGTTTAAAAATAGACGGTCCTGAAAGATCAGCTGCTGCTGCACCCGCATTCAGGCCTGGGGGGTGAACAGGTGGTCGTCCAGCCAGCAGGCGAACCTGCAAGGTTTGAGATCTGAGTAAAGATGTTTGCTCCAGCCTCCTGGTGTCCGTCCTGGTTCCTCCAGAGGAGTGTCAGCCTGTCGTTGATGCTTTTCCTGCTGCTTTGCTGACCTTCTTATCGTCTGCTGCCATGCTGAACACGCTCTGCGCTGGCGGCAACATAACCCAGTAGAGACAGATGGTCCTACAGCAGCTTGGAAGTCCTGAAACTTCTTGCCTGCAGCTTGAAGTTTTTGATGACTCCTTTATTTTCTATAACTTATGAAGATTAAGTGTTTTATTATTATTAAAAATGATAAATGATGTAATGAAGAAACATTTCTTCCTGGTTCTCACGCAGAACCTTGGACAGATCAGACGGTGTCGGTGGGGGGTGGTCTGAATTGCTTCCTTGGAAAAGTTGTGTGTATTCTGCCCGGCAACAGCAGGAAGTGTCCCGTAAACCCAGCCGACACACTGTCCGGAGGCCCATGATCACCTGTCTGGTTCCTGAAAATATCGTCCAAGCCGGACGTTATTCCACTTTCCTTCGTCTATATAAAAGCATCTTAGTGGTTTTAGTTTCAATAGTCATCATTTTTATTGAACTTAAAGGATCTGAAGGTTTCAGCCAAATGTAGGAATCATTTTCCTGCCTCCGGATCAGTCATAATCTCATCTGTAATGACTCTGTTTGCTGTAATTAGTGTCCCGGCAGACAACCGGGACCAGCTGAGGGAAACCAGGATTTATTAAATCCCTGCTTTGCTGCATCTAGATGCCAGCCTGCTTTGATGAGGTTGATGCTACAGCTACACTGATTTTAGTTGGAGTTTGGTTGCTGCCAGGAAGCAACGGTTCAGTTTGGGTCATGAAGAAATGAGCAGAAGTTCTGCAGGAGATGGAGGAAACTTTGTTTGGTGTCAAACTTCTTTCAGAACCTTCAAATTTCCCTTCAGCTTTTCCTGCTAAAACCAAGATGTCAGCAGGTTAGCAAAGCCACATCTGGATGAAGGATGATGTCCTCTGGACAGGTGAGTGTCCTGCAGCCTCGGCCCGGTCCAGTTAATCTTTAATGCTCAGGACTGAACAAACAGCAGTGCTGCTAATTTTTAACCAGTCCAGTCATTCCCAGCAAACTTCCATGAA
This sequence comes from Anableps anableps, assembly GCA_014839685.1. Classification (NCBI taxonomy): domain Eukaryota; kingdom Metazoa; phylum Chordata; class Actinopteri; order Cyprinodontiformes; family Anablepidae; genus Anableps; species Anableps anableps. Next base: position 38,365,095 of record CM026075.1, on the reverse strand, counting down.
CCGCTTTGACTCATGACTGACAGAAGCGCCTGTGTACTTCCTGACCCGCGTGCACGCGCAGAGTTCTGGCTGCAGCTCGGCTCCGGCTCCTTAAAAGGAAGCGGAGCCTCTGACTGTTTCCTCTGGGTGACATCACCTCAGGCTCAGGCCGTGCAGATTGCTATCGCTAACTACTTCCTGTTTGTTGAACATGGAGGAGTTTTCCCCTGAAGCTTGGGGGACGAAGCAGGGCGGGGCTTCCTGAGGCCACAGATGGACCAGCAGGGAAGGTTTAGGAATGTAGTTGGACTCAGGTGGTTCTGATATCAGCTCTAACTGCTAACAGGGTCTGCTGCAGTGGAACAATGATGATCCCATGTCAGCAGGCTGCAGCGCCCCCTGGAGGCTGAATGGGGTTGATGTTTGAGCTGATGAGACCTGACCTGAACCCAGGAGGAGCACCAGTTTGTTTGATGGTCTAGAACTGGTCATATCGGTCTTGTCTTCAGATTCCAGCACCACACCATCCTGCAGAGTGAACCTCACTGATGAAGATGCTCACTGGAGATTTTCCCTCCTTTAGATTCTCTGTAATCCTAAGAGATGTTCAAAATTGACTGACATCAGTCGATCCAGTGTTAATGCAGATAAAATATCATTCATCTCTAGCTGGAACCAAATGATGTTGGACCTGTGGTCCAAATCTCACTCAGAACCCGTGGTCAGGTTTCTAAACGCAGGTGGAGAAACAGAAGCCAACAACCTGGGATCAGGAGACCAGAACAGGTCGCTACCACCTCCAGTTAGCTGGAAAAAGCTTTTAATTTATAGTTTCAAGTTGAAAATATTAGATAAAATTACTGAATGTGAGACATAATAATACCCTTATGACATTTGTTTTCAACAAATACTTTTAAACTTTGCCTTTCTGGCTAAGTAGCTAGGTAGCTTGCTGGCTAGCTAAGTAGCTAGATAGTAATACTGTTTTTTCTGACTGTTGATATATGAAAATAAAATCTGGGTTACAAATGCAGTAAATGTATACATGTATAATATTAAAATCAAACAAAAGTGCAATAATATGAAAATATGATTTAAAGCAGATAAGTATTAATAATCAGTGTCAGGGAGAGGGCAGCCTCTGGAAAAAATGTCTATTAGAGGCTTCTGTTGAAGTTTTATGCATCAATCAGTGAACCGAGCGAAAGTTTAACTTTGAGTCCACTCATGATCGCAGCAGAATCCCAGTTGGTTTGGAAATCACTCATTTCTCTTTGTGTAAGCTGTCAGCACTGGTCCATTTTGGTCGGCCAGCGTGGGAATTCGGGTCAGTGGGGGCGATCAAACCACTGTGGCATTTAGTCTCGATGATGTTCCCAGAACAACAAATCCAAATAAACCCTCTTTAACTACATGTTTGTGTTGTTTTAGGAGCAGCTCTGTGCCATACGTTGACTCTCCTGGCTGAAGACAACATGGGCCGACAGCTGGGGGGTTTATTTGCATGCTGTATGCCAGACACATCTTTCCATCTAACATAATCTGATTTTTATCAGTGAACTGGCTGGTTTTCTCTCTGGAGGGCAGCCACCCTGCTGAAACGGTGCTAAATGAGAGCGGTTCTGATTGAACCCGGTGTGATGTAGGTCGGTATAAATAGCTGTGAAGGAGGCAGGAGAAAGGGTGAGTCCATGTCTTCTGGCCTACTTAGCTGCATCTTTCTGATTAGAAACAGGTAAAATAAGATTCCTGGTTCAGGATGAGAGAAGCTGGACGATCCAGTCTGACGACATGTTGAGGTCCAGTAACTTCCTGGTTCTGGTTTATGAGAAATGTCCATCCATACGTCCCCACCTATCCATACAGACTATTGGACCTTTGTCTCGTGTCCTCTCGCTGTCTCTCTCTGGATGCTGTGAATGGAGGCTGTCAGCGACACAAGTAATCTAATGAAACACAACGTCTTCATCCACCTGTCTTTTTACACCTGCTGTTGTTGATGCTCTCAATTCAACACCATGGAGATCATGGATCTGATATAGCAAATATAACAGAAAGGAAACATTTTTGGCTAGCTGTTGCTTTTAAGTCAAAATTGTTTAATTTTTATCTTTTTGTTGTTTTTTTATCCATATTGAAATAATATTGTCATAAAAAATCAGTATGAATTGAGATGAGCATATTTGGACACGGTCCATTTGGATTATAGGAAATATTGGACAGTGTCTTTCCCGTCTGGCGTCTCGTTTTCTGGGTGTGATGAAACCAAAACTACAAAAAGAGAAATTTGGACTGAACTGGATTCTGTATAATTGGATATGAATTTGACCTGTTTTTCTGGTTTAGTGTGTTGTCATGACAGCTGTTGTGAATCGGCGCTATATAAACTAAAATAAAAGCAAAAAAAACCCAAAGCAGCCTCTTATGTTTCTGCTCTTATCAATAAATGTCCAAAGTTGAATGGGAGAAAAATGAATATTAAACCATAAATTCATACTTTTGTGCATTTATTTAAACTCATAAACCTCATTTTAAACCGAAAGGCTAATCTTCTCCTAGCTACACACCAGAAATTAGCAACAAACAAGTTATTCTTACTAGCTTGTTTAGGCAAGTTCATTTAATTTTTTTTATTTTACCTAAATATTTTATGAATAATGTTTTCTCCCAACAATATTATGTTATTCATGGTTTAAGCATAAGTCTCTAATCCCTGCTACATTATCCGAATAGCTAGTTAACTTCCTTGATGAGCTATAGGGCTCGGCAGCGCTTGCTAGCTGGAAAATACTTTGCCTTTTTACTTTAGGGTTTCATGGGCAGCAGTGAAATAAAATATGAAGGAAGATATATTTGACAAAAATACTAAATGGGAGGCATAATAATACCCTCATGACTTTTGCTTTAACCAAATACTTTAGAAACTTGCCTTTCTAGCTATGTAGCTAGCTCGCTTTATAGTTAGCCACACAGGCTAACAATCAGGCTATTTTTGGTATTGGTAAATGTCATGTTAATATTTCATACATTCCCTGCAAACCTTTCTTTCAATTTGAAATTTTAATTTATATTTTATTTTACATTTTAACTAAACTTGATCCCTTAGTATATTTCCCAGCATTCAAACATATAATTTAAATTAATCTTGAAAAAATTAAAAATGTAAATGAAAACATTTAAAGTATTTTTGAATTTGAATGGAAACATCACCCCAAACGTAGGGATTAAAACCTGTTTCCTTGTGAAAAATTATTAATTAAAAGTAAACAAAGTTGAACAGTGATGATGCAAATACAGATATTGGTAGTTTGGTAAACATCGTCAGAACCGCTGCCCAGTTTTTAATCCTTCACATTTTGTCTTTTCAAACCTCCAGTCGATCGTGGCAGATGGCTGCTGGTACTGAGCCTGGTTCTGGTTCTGCTGGAGGTTTCTTCCTGTTAAAGGGGAGCATTTCCTCTCCACTGTCGCCCTCTGCTGGTCAGGAGGAGCAAACGCTGCAGGTCAACGACTTGATGCTCTGCTGGGCTTCCTTTGATAGAAACTTTTTAAACTAGTTTGAATAATAAACTGAACTTGATGCAGTTTGATAATTAGGATTTATTGAAATGGATGGATGGTTGAACTGAAATTACATTTTTGTAAAGTGTTTTGAGATGATGTGTTGTGAATTAGAGCCATGGATATAAACTGAATTAAATTTTCTTACTTGACAAACAATGAGAGGAAAACTTTAACATCAGTCCTGAAACATTTCAAGCATCTGCTTTTCAGTTCAACTTCTGCTAAGAGGAAGGTAGTTGCCTAAGTTTTTTTTTTTATCGTTTATTAAAAAAGAGGAACTTAAACATGAGTCAATAAACTGAATGTGTAAATTTCCTTTCTGCGGTGTTTAAGTGGGTGGGGTTTTTTTAAACTTTGTAATTGGAAAGGGTGATCTTGACGGCCACTTTGCCACATCTATAACATGCTTTTAACCAGCTGGATTTCACAGGTTACTGAAACATTTTCCCTTGTCTGCTGCATCGTCTAAGTTTAAATGAGCCTCGTTTCCAGCTAACTGTCCAGATCAGATCCTCAGGCTGATCCTCCTGCTTTATCCAGATTATCCAGAGACTTTAATGCAACATTAATTGATTTGTTTGTTCATTCATGAGTCTGTCACTGTAGCTTTAATGCTCACTTTTCCACCTAATTAACATCTTTTAGTTTGGATCTGTTAAGACTGTGAAACACAGCTGCTGGCGTCCAGCCAGACCTAAATATCATTAGACTTTCTACGTGTCGCTGCAGGTTTTAGTCTGAGTCATCTACAGATTCCCCAGCTTGTTTGTTAGTTTATACCGAGTGAAAGTAGAGTTCAAACTGACGATGGTGATGACGGCGGCATGTTTACTGCATTGTTCCTGCTGCTCCGATACGCCACTTAAGAAAATATTTGCAGAACGTTTGCTCCCCATTCCAACAGCTGCAATCTGTCTCAAGTTTCTATTTTTACTCCTGCGTGTGACTTTAAAGAGGTCGCCGGTCGGCCTTTATCTCAGGCTGCAGTGAAAGCTCTCCAACGTGGACGGTTATTAAAGGCAGCCACTAATTACCTGCCCTGCTCGGGGCAGAGCTCGGCTGGTGTGTTATTGTGCAAAGTAAGAGGCTCGGATGCTTTAATAAACCGAAAAACTAGTACAAGGATTCATCTATAAAAGCTGCAATCCAAAGCTTCACAAAGCAGCGAGAACTTATGTTTGTTATGTATTATGAACACGTTTTATTGGGAATTTAGACGTTAATTGAGCTCTAACCTCAGGTTTAGGTGACTATTATTAATGCGGAGGTGTGAGATCACCTGGGCGTGCTGTGCTCCTGCTACCTGTGAAAACATGGCAGGGCTCCACCACTGGATGTTCTCCAGCAACAGTCTCCTTCTGTGGTTCCTAAGAAGTTGAAACTTGCTTCAAGGGATCTGTGACTCGTCGAACATGTTGGCCTAAATATGTTTTAATTTTCAAATTAACCTAAATGTTGTTTGTGACATAAAAACTCGTAATTACTTGAAAAATTGTACATTTTTATTATATTTTTCACCAACAGAGGTTGCCATTTTTCCACTTGCGCAATGCATGCTGGGCCGACGATGCGGGTAGCTTCTAGTGAACTTGAGCCAAAACCAGAACTCTAGAAGTCGAGGTGGTGGAGACTGACGAGGGCAGCCTGCAAAATATCTGCGTTGAGACAAAACGTCTCAAAGTTTTCATGAGCCGTGATACACGAAATATCTGCTGAAACAAGCTAACATGATTAGCTAGTGAGCTACTGGTAACTATATTAGCTAGAGCTAACACCATTAGCTAGACCTGACACCATTAGCTAGAAATAAAACCATTAGCAGGAGCTAACATCATTAGCTAGAAATAAAACCATTAGCTAGAACTAACTGTTAATTCAATGAAATTCGGTTTATTTCTATAGCACCAACTGACAACAAATGTCGTCTCAAGGCACTTTACCAAAACAATCTTTTCAATCTAATCACATGTTCACTCCAGTTAGATCCTAGTCATCAATCAGTTTATTCAGTTTATTATTCAAGTTAGTTAAAAAGTTTCTATCTAAGGAAGCCCAGCAGAGCAGAGCATCGAGTCGTTGACCTGCAGCGTTCGCTCCTCCTGACCAGCAGGGGGCGACAGTGGAGAGGAAAAAACTCTCCTTTAACAGGAAGAAACCGCCAGCAGAACCAGAACCGCGATTAGTTGATGACAGCTTTATCTCAGCTGAAGGCCTCCTCCAGGAAGGCATCACAGCCAAGCAGAACCCAGACCAGGTGCACCTTCTATGGAGAGAAAACATAACATGAACAGTCGAAATATCAGCAAATAACTGGAGAGTAGTAGAAGAAGAAACTGAGAAAAAGTGGTTTTGAACTGATGCCAGATAAAGTGAATCCAACTGAACTGAAACTCGAGAATAATGTAAGACTGGCTCACTGGTTGCTATGGCGATTCCCAGTTTTTCATTTCATCAGAGATGGCCTCAAACCCTCCAGAACCTTCTGGGTTTAAAGAACATTCAAAGGTTTAAATCTACAGGTAGTGAATGAGAGGGCGTGTGTCTCTGGGCTCTGATTGGACAGAAAACAGGAAGTCCTGTAGAAGTGGGAGGGGACAGGAAGCCGTCCGTCAGGATGGGCGAACTGGACGCGGTGCATCATCACGGCACATGAACTTTCTACGAAAACGTCTTCTAGGAACGATGCCGTTTCCATCTGATCCTCTGCAGAACTTCCTGCCCTGCAGAGGTTCTGTAGCGGCGCATTAAGGAGAGCATGTGAGCCTACATGCGTGTGACTGAGAACACGCCTCGTCTGACTCTGCTGGGGGGTGGCATTACAGCCAACCGCACCCAGAGCCCGGCGGGCTGCAACCACCTACCACAGAGTTAGAGGAAGGAAATGCTTACACACACACACACACACACACACACTCTGAGACGTCCTTTTAAGGGAAAAAGTCTCTTCTGGGTCTGGGTGCTGCTGAGTGGCGCAAACAGAAACACGTTTAAAGCATCTGCAGCCGGGTGATGGTTTCATGTCGGCTGGAGCTGCAGCCATGAATCAAATTATTGAAACAATCGTCAACTACTTTAGGAACTGATGAATCGTTAACTGGACTATAGAGACTCTAAAAGACCATTTGCTGAAAGAACAACCCAGGCGGAGCAGCAATGAAGCCAAAACTGAAGAATAAAGATCAACATTTCTGATAAAAACCTTCTCCGTCTGTAAATGTGCTGCACCAGAACTCCTCCAAAGGCAGCTTCAGCTTCACCTGCTGCACATCCACTGATAGAATGCAATTACATTATATTATTATTGCATTTCAGGCAATTAAATGTTTATTTTCCCATTTAAAAAAGGAAATTATTTGTTTATTTTAATCTTTTAATGTATTTCTAATATTGTATAAAAAGCCAAAGAGGTTAAATTAAAAATCAGAATGTTCCAATGTTTTTATCCAATTAATTAATCATCAGAATAATTTATTACTAACAGAATGGTTATTTTCAGCCCTGATGTTGGAGCTCAGATCTTTGTCCCACGTCCTGCAGTGGTCCTGTCCCAGTTGGTCCCAGCGGGGCCCAGTTGACCTCCTGCTGTTCCCGTCCTCTCACCCGTTTTTCTTTCTTTCTTCTCGCTCCGGTTTCAGGCCGAGGCCAGGCTGGCGGCCAAGCGGGCGGCCAGGGCGGAGGCCCGGGAGATCCGGATGAAGGAGCTGGAGCGGCAGCAGAAAGAGGTAAAGCCGTCTCAAAGCAGCACCGTGTGTCGCTGGAAACGTTTGGCTGCAACACGTTTCTTACAGGAAAACCTGAATAAAACCAGCCGTGCTACGTATTAATGTCGCTGCTCTGTCTGATTTCTTACCAAATAAGATGTTTTATGAGGATTTAATGCGACAGAACAACAGAAAGTAGCTCCGAACTATGAAGTGGATGGTTTTAGTTTACAAATACAAATCTGAAAAGTGTGGCGTGCTTTTATATTCATCCCTCTGAGTCAGAATCTGTAGAACCTCCTCAGGTCTACTGGGTTCACCTCCACCAGCTCTGTCAGGATGGATGCAGAACATCAGTTTTCAAGTCCTGCACAGATTCTCAGCTGGATTCAGGTCTAGACTTTGACTAGGCCATTCTAACCCATGAATCAGCTTTGATCTAAACCATCCCATAATATCTGTGGCTGGATGTTCAGGCTGGTCGTCCTGCTGGAAGCTGAACCTCCACCCCAGTCTCAGCTCTTCTGCAGCCTCTAACAGGTTCTCCTCCAGGATTGACCTCTTTTAGCTCCCTCCATCTTCCCACAGCATGATGCTGCCACCACCATGTTTCACCATAGGGAAGTTGGATGTTGATTTCTTCTGATCTGAGTGTCTTCTTCCATGTTTGCTGTGTCTCCTACATGTCTTCTGATAAACTGCAAACAGGCTTGTCCTGTAGACAGATCGTCCCACCTGAGCCGGGGATCTCTGCAGCTCCTCCAGAGTCACCATGGCAACTGCTTCTCAAGGATCGCACTCGAAAAGGTTGATGGAAACCGTAAAACTCAAAATAACTTCCGTTTCGCAGAAACGTTTTTATTCTCGCTTGGGGTGGGTTTTTCCCCTGAAAGATGAAATGCGCTAAACGGAGGGAGACAGAAACACCTCAGGTTCTGACACGGCGAACATTTCAGCCATGAGCAGCGCCACCCTTCAGACCAGGGGATGGAAACACGCATCATTTGCATTTTCTTTTATTTTTTTCGCTACATTTTAAAAGTTCGTTCAAAATTCGCATGTCAGTTGGATGGAAACACAGCTTGACAGACCCGCCCACCAGATCACGGTTAACCGTAGTCGCCCCACTGTTTTATCTGGAAAGCGACTTCAGATAAAAAATTCGGTATCGGCCCAAATCAGCATCGGCAGGTCAGGCTATTTCCAGATCGGTGACCGGCCAGAAAGCTGCAATCGGTGCGGCCCTAGTGCTGACCCACGCTGGTGTTTACCTGAGGTTATCACCAGGTGTGCACCGATAAATCGGCCGATATTTACACGAGCCACTGTTCCCTTCTTGCTGCCGTGAGAGACTGGCTGAAACCGTGCTTCCATCAACGCGTTTTAAAGCATCGCATTAGAAACAGCAAAATTCAAAATAACTTCCTGAAGTTCGCAAAAAAGTTTGCTCAGAATTGACGATTGGACGGAAGCGGCTTCAGTCCAGGTGGACGTCCCCGTCCTGGTCGGTCTGCAGGTGCTCCATCCTCTGTCCAGATGGAGCAGGTCTTAGCGGTGTGAATACTGTTTGCAAGGCACTGGAACCATCCAGTATCCTCTGGGAACACTGAGGATCCCTTCGTCCTCAGGGCGGTTCTGTTTGAGGTCACCATGGCAACCCAGGCTGGACCTGCTGAGCCCCAGTGGGAACCCAGCTTCAGTCCCGCCCCGAGCGTTCATGCTCCCCTGGGTCGCCGCCGCCATCTGGTTGTGTGTTTGGGATTACGACGGGCGAAGATTAGCGAGCTCAGAAAAGCACCCCCCCACCCCCCTCACCGAGGAAGACGACGCTCAGGCTGCAGGATGAAGGTCGGCAGACTCTCCCTGAGGTCCAGCAGTCACTTCTCTACGTCAGAGGAACCCCCAGGACTCTTCATCGCTGCTGTGATGAAGAGCAGCCCTGATTTCTAACGTTTTACAGAAACTAACAGAAAGAGCAGCAACGAAGCCAGAACTGAACAACAAACATCAACATTTCTGATAAAAACCCAGAGGCAGCTTCACCTGCTGCACATTCTGGAGATAAACCTGCTATTAATCCCCTTTTCCTGCCCAGTTATTAACCAGTTAATCTACCAGTAACCAGCGGAGCCGTCCTCCACCGGTGCCCAGTTATTAACCAGTTAATCTACCAGTAACCAGCGGAGCCGTCCTCCACTGGTGCCCAGTTATTAACCAGTTAATCTACCAGTAACCAGCGGAGCCGTCCTCCACTGGTGCCCAGTCCAGCAGGAAGAGCTGAGCTGTTCTCAGGCTAGAAGGATCCATTCAGCTGCAGATGATCAGTCCATCACTGGAGGAACGATGCTGCTGCTTCCAGCCCAGAGAAGGCTGATGTTCTGATGCAGAAGGAATCACTGATTAGTTTTAATGTATTTATGATGTTGTATAAAATACGCTTCAGTGGTTTAATGAACAACCTGCAGGACGAGATGATTTTTTTAAAACGGTTTAATCATCAGAATAATGGATGACTAAAGTAGCGGTTAGCGGTTAGCGGCCGCCCTGATCTGGACGCCGTCGCTGTGGACGGATGAGACCGCAGATCGGCGGCTCGGTTCATTCACTGTGTCACAGGGTGAAGCCTGCTCTGCTCGGCGCCAGGTTCGATTCCCTGGATTACTGCTAAGCCGGGTCTGGCCGGGGCGCATGTGTGACCCGTAAACCTTTTAGCCGAGTTTTAAATCAGATTAGCGCCAGCGCTGCCGGCTTTAGCCTGGCGGTTATTGTTGTTGCCGTGGCGATGACTCCAGGAGCGGGCTGCAGAGCTCCCAGCAGCCTCCTGGATGTCTGCTCCGCGGGTTGAGGCGGGATTCAGGACGGGAGCGTAGCGGCGAGCCGGAACGCCGAGATCTGTCCGTCGTAGCGGCGCGTTCTGGCCGGCGGGTCCCGCCCCGCCGACCCCTGGAGGATGCCGTCTCTCCTGGTTCCCTGACGGCGGCAGGACGGCCGGGCGGCGGCTGACGGGACGGGGGCTGAGGGCGGCCCTCAGCGGGCGCCCCAGAGTCCCTCTGTTCAGGAAGGGAACCCCGGTGAGTTGAGGAAAACCTTCCGCTCAGAACCGGCTCGGTTTCAGAGAGGTTAGGCTGCAGAAAGGTGTCAAGAAGTCAGAAGTGGTGAACATTCTGGTGTTTAGTCAGAGGAAGCTGTGCGGACACTTCCTCATTTCTGGAAGCGCTTCAGCCGTGACGCCGGGCTGCGTTTTCACACCGATGACATCAGCAACAGACCCAACCCCGCTGCCTCGAACTGGACCGCAGGTTGTGCACTGGATGGGTCCAGACAGTCCTTCCAGCGGGCCGCCGTTGCAGGAGGAGGGAGGCCGTAAATCTGGATTAGAGTTGAGGAATGCTGGGATGGAAAAAGCTGCAGGGCGGGGCGTGTTTTCAGAGCCTGCTGGGTTGGGTCAGGAGGTTCTGAGAGGCGGCGGCCCAGTTTCTGGGTTGAGCTGCAAATCTTTGGTCTGAGTGGAGGAAGAAGTTCACAGATGAGGAGCTGATCTTCGTCAGCAGAGGCTGGGCTGCTTCGGAGCAAATTCAGGCGGCGCCAGGGTGGGAAGAGATCAGCAGTGATCTCAAGGCTGAGTTTCCATCCAGTCGTCATGCCAACTGAGCGAACCTCTGAAATGTCACCGGTTTGAATCAACCAGGCTGCGCAGAGCGTGACTTCGTCACATGAGACAGGATTCATGTGTAAATATCGGCAAAAATTAAGGAAATCGGGCCGATTTATCGGTGCACACCTGGTGATAACCTCAGGTAAACACCAGGGCGGGGCAACAGTAGGCCGCACCGATTGCAGCTTTCTGCCAGTCACCGACCGATCTGTAGAAAGCCTGACCTGCTGATTTTTTTGTTTTTTGTTTTTCTGTCTGAAAAGTCGCTAAATGTTGCGACAAAGTTGCTGAGTTGGCAACGGTGGGACGTCGATGGTTAACCGTGACCAGGTGGGCGTGTCTGTCGAGCTGTTTCCGTCCAACAGACATGCGAATTTTGAACAAACTTTTAAAATGTAGCGGAAAAAAGCCAGTTAGTGGTGTTTCCTCCTCCTGGTTTGGAGGAATCACCCAGGCGACGCAGAGCGTGATTTCGTCAGATGTTGACGCCACGCAGGAAGTAGCGGTCGCTAACGAGCCTGGAGCTCACAGCGTTTTCAGGAATGTGTTTCTGTCGGACGAGCTGTAATGTTCTGGGTCAGCTGGCGATGTTGCACGCTTCCGCTCCTGGGTGACGGGAGATCCGGGAAGACACGGCAGCGGAAACAGCTGGTCAGTCACGTGACGTAAACACCGCTACGTCTGAACTTACTCGGCTGATCCACTAAAATGAAGGAAATCAGGGCAGAAAGTTTTCAAATTCTTTTAGGCTCGATTGAACAAATTTATTCTCCGTATTAAACCAGGATTTGGATCACACTCTTTCAAAGCGTTTGTTATATTTAGCCGAGTTTAATAAATTAAATCAAAGCTTTTCAGTAAAAGTCTCTGGACAGACGAGGGCCGACTAATTATACAGGCTTGGTTATAAAATATGAATACTTTGTGTCGCACTCAACATTTTCCACTGTAAGAAAACTTTGCCAATAATAATTTTACCCTGATTAAAAATATGAAATTTAATAAACTTGTATTATTGAACTGCAGTTGGGGGCCACAAAAAAATCAGTCCAGGTGCCACAAATGGCCCCTGGGCCACACTGTGGACACCCCTGATCTAGATGAAGGACAAGACTTCTGGGACAGTGTCCTCTTGACGGAGGAGACCAGAGTGGAGACGTTGGGCCGCGACGGAGGAAACCAGACCAACTGTGAAGCACGGTGGTGGAGGGGTGGTGATCGGGGCTGGTTCTGCAGCTGCTGGAGTCAAACATGACTCCAGCAGCTGCAGCTTGGTCCAGACTGGGTCACCAACAGAACCTCGACCCAAACACAGCAGCAGCACCACAGCAGAATGGCCTAGTCAAAGTCCAGAAACCTAAACAAACTGATGCAGCAGGGTACAGGATGTAAACTCACCAGCTCTGGTTCTGTGAAGGTTGGACCCAAACCTGCAGAACCCTGGGAACCGTCAGTCTGACGGCGTGTTCTCGGGTCGCTCCTCGTTGCGCCTTCGGTGCCTCCCATGTTTTCCTCCTGCTCCAGGGGCGCCTCCAGAATATTTTCATGGGGGGCGGTGCCCCTCCCTGGCCCCCCTTGGTGGCGCCCTGCTAGCTGCACCATGTTCTGACTCTCTTCCTGTTCTCTCCTTCCTGTCTGACTCTCTGCCGCTGCCGGGCTGTAGATCTTTCAGGTGCAGAAGGTAGGACCACTGTGCCGCTGTTCCCTGCAGATATCTCCCCATGTTGCCCTGGAAACCACGCAGCTCGTTAACCTTTGCCCTCGCTTCCTGTCTCTGTGCAGAAATATTACGGTCTGAACACCAGATCGGACGAGCGGCCGGACAGTAAATGGGGAGACATTGAACAGTGGATGGTAGAGTCTGTGCTGTGACGATAAACACTAAAACACAAGCTTGTGCATCCTGTTAACAGCAGTGTGTGTGTGTGTGTGTGTGTGTGTGTGTGTGTGTGTGTGTGTGTGCGCACACGCGTAGCGAGCGACAGATAATCCCCCGTTAAACCCTTAAATGGAAATTATGGGATTATAATGAATCAAAGTCGGCGCATGGATGCTAATCCACTTATTTGAAGGAGCAGGAGGTCTGGCTGGATCAGAACCAGGACGACCATCTGCTCTGCTGCTGCATGGAATCAGCTCGGCCACTCGTCGTGCGTGCGGTTCGCCTGCTGGTGCATGCTGGGATTGAATCACAAGGCTTTATCCTGCAGTGCTTTTATAAGTTCACAAGTATCAGTTAACAATGCATCAAGTTCAGGTCCTTGTTCTGAGTGGTTAAAAAGTTTCCATCTAAGGAAACCCAGCTCAGAACTCGTCACTCCTCCTGAGCATGCTCGCAGCGACAGTGGAGAGGAAAAACTCCCCTTTAACGGAAGCAGGGATGCTTGACATGTCGGCTGATTTTAGTCTTACATATTGTTATGGATACCAGTAATTAAAACTGGGCTGGTGTTTTTCATCGGGTTGCTGTGTGTTTTTCAGGAAGGGGAGGGGCTGGTCATGTGACAGTGGGTCTAACTGAAGCAGTGCTAGCAGTGTGGTCGAGTTTTCACTGTCTGACGGTATTACAGCAGTGGTGGGTGCACTTCCGCTGATCTGGAGCTAAGTTTTTCTTTAGCCCTTTTGCTAACTTTGAAAACATTTAGCGCACTTAGCTTCCTCTAAATTCATTTTCTGGATAAATTCTTAGAAAGTTCGACATTTGTGTTGAAGTTTTGGTCCTCTGTTAAGAATTCTTCAAGTAGTTTGATGTTTATATTCATGCTCTTATTTTGAAGTGTCTTTACACAGCAGTTCCCTTTCCTCTGCTCGTGTTCTCCACCCATAATGCAGTGCAGCAGATGATGTTTATTCTGTACCCAGAATGCATTGCTGTAGAACTTCCAGGCAAAACTTAGGCAAAATCGACAGCAGAGTTAGCAAAACTCAACTGAAACCATGGGTGGAAGGTCTGTTCCAAGGAGTCACCATACATGTAGGTGTGTAATGACAGATTACATCCTGTAGAGGGTGATATACTATGTTGTAACACATGTTGAATTACTGACACATGGTAGATATCAACATGGTTAAAATTAGCACTTTAGCATTAGCTTTTGGCTAAATACCATGTTGATATAGCATTTTAGCGTTAGCAGAACTGATGTTTATGATTAGTTCTTTAGGGTTAGTGCAGCTAACTTTTTAATTAGCTGTGCCCACCACTGAATATCAGATATTGATACTGGCCAACATTTACCAAATCGGTGCATCCATAACGAGAAGAAACCTCCAGCAGAACCAGAGCAAGGCTCAGTGTGACAGAGCATTCACTCAGAAGGACTGATCCAGGAGTACTTTCTATGTTGAAGAGCAGTAAAACGTTGGTGGCAGCAGAAGCTCCTTTAGTGTCTTCGTCTAGTAGAGAAACACAACTAAACCGTTAGTCGTGATGATGATGTTAGTCAGTGGGATCAGCATGAAGTCTGGAGCATGTTGGTGTGTTTGATCTGTGTGGAAGTGAACCTGTTGAACTGCTCTAAATGAATCAGTGCTTCTCTGTGGGGTGTCCAGTATTAATATTGCAATGGACTGTTGGGAAGACGTGAGTTATTCCCAGTCAGACATTCAGCCAGTAGGGGGAGCTCTTAGAGAAGCAGAAAGTAGCAGGAACACCATGAACACGTGGAGATCTTCACCAGCATGAGGGAGGACCTGAAGAAGATGTCTGGTTTCAGCTGCTGGTTCTGGTTCAGGGTCTCCGTGACGGCCCGGTCCGGTTGGCACCGGTCCCGGCTCCAGGAGTCCCACTGCCTGCTGTGGGAAGCAGATTAATGGGCTTAACACTTAACCAGTTTGAGGTGTTGCTTGTGAAAAAGGGTGTGAATACTTTTACAGGCATGCATGGTTCGTCTTATGAACTGGGTGTTGCAGACCTGACTGATCTGTGGTCTGACATCTCTCCTCGTCTTCCACGCTCTTCTTCTCTGATCTCCATGCTCCTCTTCTTCCTCATCCAGGAGGACAGTGAGAAGTTCTCACGTTCTTCACGGATCCACACGGTTTGTTTCCTTTTCCTCTCTGTTTTGTTCTCCTGAACTGTTTTAAACTGAACAAAACACCCGAATTGTTCCTGCTGTGTGTGGTTGTTGCGGGTCGGGAGGGTTTATGAACCACAGAACCGGTCTGTGGACTCTGACCGTGACCCATCTCTGAACGCTAACCCTCGTTTCACTCTCCACACAGCTGTCGGATGACGATGAGCGGATGTCGGTGGGAAGCCGCGGCAGCGTCCGGGTCAGTATCGCTCAAACTCTGCATGCAGCTCTCTCTCTTTGATTTCTCACCTGGTTCTGACTTCCAGAACCAGATGGACCTTCTGTCTGCTCGTCTCCGTTCTTCTGCCTCTTCCTCACACTTGTTTTTGTCTTCTTCAGTCGGATCTGGACTCTGTGGGGGCTTATGGTGGAGGGGTGAGACCCCTGTTGAAGTTAAACCTCGAGCAGATTGTGACTAATGAAGCATGTTTGAGTCCGATTTGACTTGAATGCACCGTGACTGACTTCAGCAGCTAGATTTACTGGTGATGCTATAAGTTACATTTTTATGCAGTGCTGTTAGGTTGTTTCAAACATGGATGCACAAGAATATGGGCCAGTGAACATTCTGGTACCGGCCGGTCCATTTCTCTCTAAATGCAGACGCTTTCAGCAGAAAAGGCTTCATGAGCTCATGTTTGCATCGTCTGCAGCTGTAGAAAAATATCTGCAGAAGGAAAACAAGATATACAAGTAATTTAAAATTATGTAATGTTTGCAGTTTAACACAGATGCCTGTTCTCCATCTCACTGAGCGAGACGGAGAACAGGCACAAGGGGAGGGACACAGCAGAGCACATGTGTGGTGCTTATTTAGTATGAAAACATCACATAATATCATCTGAGTTGTCCAACCTGGCTGAAAAAGGGTGTGTCTAAGGGGGACAGCAGGGGGCGCTGCATCTGAAGTGAGTAAAAACAAAATGAGGCAAAAAAACAGAAAAAAGAGTTTCCTCAGGCCGGCTTCTTAACAACCAATACATGAAAACACAACCCAGATGATCCTGCTGCCTTCAAAGAGAACATCTGTGTTGGCACTGAAGCATTCTGGGAGAAAGTCTGGCACATCTTCAGGTGGAGCGTTTCAACCTTGTGCTTCCTTTGCTCAGACCTGAGTGTTAGAGCCGGACTAAAAGATTTTTGTTTTAAATTATGAGAAATAAGTCAGAATATTAGCAGAATAAAGCCCTAATATAATTATTATGACTTATATTATGATTTTATTCTTGTATTATCACAACTTTTTTCTTGTAATCCTTTTTTTTTTTTTGCCTGACCCTAATACTGGAGACTGATCTGCTCCTGATTATACAGCATTATAATCTTTATGTTTCAGCCATTTTCTCTTCATTTATGGTTTTATTCGATTTAACAAAGCGAGGTACTCACTTGATTAAGGTTATTTTTAAACCCCGAAAATGAGTAGTTATGAAACCATAATATAATGTGAGGAAGGCTCAACAGTGTCCCTGAAACCAGCTGGCAGGTGTAGAGCAAAAACACCTGCCACCAGGGGGCAGCAGTGGTCTTCATGAGCGGAGTGAGAGTCAGTCACATGTGGATGTGAGCACAGGTCAGAAGTGTTTGCCTCTGCATGGTTTCACTCTGTGGATGATGAATGAATGAAGGTTCTTCTGCTGTCGAAGAAGCTTTGACTAACGTATTAAAACTGAGGGAAGGAAGGATGAATGTGGGCTCAGCTCAGTCAGGCGGTTCTGTTGGAGAAAACCTGACGACACTAAACCCAGATGAACTGGATCTGAGCAGAAACGAGCCCAGGTTCTGTCCTGGTCTGCACCATCCAGGCTCCCCGGCAGCATGCGGAGGAATGCGGCTGCTTCCTGCATGCATGGATGCCGTGTGACGCTGAGATGATGCAGCTTGCTCTTCTTCTCCTCTCAGGGCTCCTCTTTGCACAAGAAGTCAAAGAAAAAGAAGAAGCATAAGCACAAAGACAGAGATGTATGTGAGGAGTCTGGAGACCCAAAGTGAGCAGGAGGTACCAGCAGTGAGCTCAGCTCGTCTCATCAGGTGTTTGTTGTTCACAGAGAAACGGCTGCCATGACGACTGCAGCGCGCTCTCCAGCAGGGTCAGTAGCTGCGTGACCAACTAACGCATGATGGTTGTTCCGGAGAAAAACCCCACCCTAACAGCACGGAGAAACCCAGGCCTGCGCCACTGTTTGTGGGAGTTTTTACAGCCAATATTTTTATGGTGCTACTTTAGAAATATTCGCGAGGAATTTTGCGATATTTTTTCTTCCAAAATCTACATGTAGAAGAAAAAAGATGAGAAACTAACAAGCAGACAGGTTGGACACAAACACTTTATTCTTTAAAGAACCTAAACAGCTTGATGTTTGTTCCGCGCCACATCGATTACAGACGATAACTGGACATCAGGTCAGGCTGAGACAGCAGAGTAGTAGAAGAAGAAATACTGCCATCTGCAGGTGGGAGTTGGCATCACTTAAACTCTGTTTTTCACCATTTTTGTGGAAAATTTGCAATAAACTCAAAATTATGCATAAGTGTGAAAAAATGCAGGGATCTGTTGGTTCTTGGTGAATCGCGACAGACTGGAGGGACTGACTTGTCCTTCACTCAGATGCAGCAGCTTTCTCCTTTAACCAGCAGCCATACTGGTCCAGTGTCCTGACCTTTAACCTTTAACCTGCTAACTGAGGCCTTTAGAGGCAGAGATGGAGCTCAGAGGTAATATAACAGCATAGTTTTCTCCCTCCTCTGCTTCAGAGTTTTGGTTCAGTAATTAACGCCTCAGTCTAACATTCACGTGTTTTGGGTCGTCTATCGGTGGTTCTGATGTTGTGGCTGATCCGTGTGGAGCTCCTTGTTGCAGACACACCTGTCCAATGTGTTGGTTCAGCAGGTAAAATGAGACCATGATGGTCTGAGCTCAAGATCAACGTAACCTCTATTGTCTCCAAGAAAAGGACAAAGACATCCATGATGCAATCAGCGAGGATAGCTTTAGCCTTCCTTGTGACTCTGGTTCTGCAGGGCTGATTAATGCTGTTTAGCCTGAGCTTTTTTCTCAGGGTAAGATACTCAATCCAACAAATAAAACACTAAAATAATAAAAACAAGTTGAACATTTTCATAAACATGGTGTCAACATTAAAACTTTTCCATTTCCTATAAAATGTAGCTATTTTGGTGAACCTTAGCACAGACTGGAGCTGTATGCACTGAAGAGGTCAGGTGATCGTTGATAATTGTACGTCCAGGCATAAAAACAGTTAGTTGCTCTAATATCACTGACTATTTCTTGGTTGTTTGAGATGCTAATCTTTAATAAAGAGCCAATAAAGCCCTTAACCACAGAGCCATGATTAGAGATAAATCACAGAGTCATCAGCAAACGGTGTGACGTGCCCGCCCTTACTGGTGCATAAAACGAATAAAAATGGAGGAAGGGGAGGAGATGTGAACCACATATGAAAATTGGGTTGTATATATGAATCATTTTCACTTTTCAGAAGCATTTTACAACAAGAAATCAGGGTTTTAATGACTTTATTCTCTATATCTGCTCTAATCTTTCACACCCTGCCCATATCACCATGACTTTCACTCAGGCTTTATCTGCATTAGTTTCACTTTTAAACTAGATTATAGGATCAAAAATTGTAAAGTCTATAAATCAGACTTACACGTTACCCTGAGCTCCTAATTTCTGTCTGACCGTTGATTATATTATTGCTGAGGTTGTGCAGAGTCTGGCAGCCCCGCCCTTTCTGGGTAGCTGGGTGGTTTGGGAGCCCGCAGCATCACTATTTTCATCAGACAAGAATTTAGACCTCAAACAAACTGGTGCTGTAAGGAGACGGGTTGAAAGTGGGGAAACTGCTGCATCCTGGAGGACAGTATAGGATCCTGTCCCCCGTCTGTCCCCCGTCCAGCTGCATGTCTCTGTTCGTCCCAAACCTTCTCATGGAACGAGAGATGAAATAGTTACTGGGTGTGCAGCTGATCTCAGAGCTGTTCCTGTTGTCGCCTCAGAGCTCCAGGCTGAGCGATGAAAGCCGGATGTCTCGGTCGTCCCGACTGGACCTGCAGCCGGTGGGTGGTTCTGTTCTGGTGTCGTGTTTTCATCCCTAACGTCACCGTTTGGAGCTGATGACTGCGGCACAGCCCACATTTAACCTGAACCGGTCTAACAAGCATGCAGGTTGCTGCTGATGCTGAATGAATCGTGGGAAATATTAGAGGAAATATTTGTCGTCTCATGCATGGGTTTTGGTTCTGGTCCAGATCTTCTGCTGTGATCTGAACTTCTCCTGTTGAATCTGCAGAAAATGCTGAACCCGGGTTGTTTTGCTTCCTCCCCCCAGTCGTCCTATGCTTCCTCTGACTTGTTTGATGTCAACGGTCTGTCCTCGTCCAGAAACCCCGGCTTGTCTTTCAATGGTTATCAGGTCTGTATGCAGACGCATGCTCAAACACACTGACCGGTTCTGGTTGGACCCGGCTCCGTCCTGCTTCAGTCAGCAGTTCCGGCTCGGTTCCTTTCATTTTCCACCTCCCTTTAGCTCTGTTAGCTGTTAGCCAGGGTGGGAGGAGCTAGCAAACCCTCAGCACTGATAACTTCCTGTATGTGTGGTTCTGAATCCAACTGTCCCACCGCAGAGCTCTCTATATGACGACGGTCTGAGTCTGTGCAGCGGCTCCCGCAGAGTCTCCGGCTCCAGCTCACACGTAAGACGCAGAAAGGTCCAGTCTAACATCTGGGAGGATAATGCAGACAGACTGAGTGACAGAACTGTATCTCATGTCTTCTTCCAGCAGCCTGTAGAGTACAGTAGCTACCGCAGCTCCAGAGCTTCCAGCAGGGCCAGTTCGGCCCGCACCAGCCCAGTGGTGAGAGCGGCCAAACCTGTGCTTCTCTAATCAATAGTGCTTTGTGATCTGATACCGTTTGAGTTCATGCATGGGTCGGTCCGCTGCTGTGCATGAAGTAGTTTGGGCACCGCTAACTGAAAAGTTAGCTGCGCTAACCCTCCAGCACGAATCAGAAACATGAGTTCCGCTAAAGCGCTACACCAATGTAAAAGTAGTGGAAGCTAACGCTAAAGCGCTACACCAATGTAGGAAGTAGTGGAAGCTAACGCTAGAGCGCTACACCAATGTAGGAAGTAGTGGAAGCTAACGCTAAAGCGCTACACCAATGTAGGAAGTAGTGGAAGCTAACGCTAAAGCGCTACACCAATGTAGGAAGTAGTGGAAGCTAACGCTAGAGCGCTACACCAATGTAGGAAGTAGTGGAAGCTAACGCTAAAGCGCTACACCAATGTAGGAAGTAGTGGAAGCTAACGCTAGAGCGCTACACCACCATGGTATTTAGTGGAAGCTAACACTAAAGCCCTATACCAACTTTTTATAGCACTTTGACCATATTTAGTTTCATGGTATTGAAGCTAAATATTTAGCTCACTAACTGAATATTTAGTTTGGAGCTAAATATTCAGCTTCAAGCTAAATATTTTGTTAGCTTGCTCAATATTTAGTTTCAAACTGTGACATTAATGAATAACTTTGTGAAAATATGACTGAAAAATTAATCCCCATGTTTTTCTCTTATAACAGGCTAAATAACCCAAATTACTGCTGTTACTTTTTGACTGGGTAACTTATCAGTGTCACCCTGTAGATTCCTGCTGCCTTTAGATATCTCCACTCCAAATAACTGGGTTGATAGCAGGACTCTGTAGCACTGGACTGGAGTTTTAGCCCCGCCCCCTTAAGACGTGTCTGCAGGAGGACTGAAAGTCTTCGTGCCTCGATGACTTTTAGTTTGTTAGCGTTTAGTGAATTAAGTGTTTTCATGTGTGTTTCAGTCTGTGATGCAGGTAAAGATGGTTAATAAGCTGATAAATATCAAACATCTGGAGATTGTTGTAAAATAAAAGTGAATAAATTCAGGAAGCAGCTTCCTCTGCACTGAGGGGCCCAGCATGGAAAGGCTGCCCCCTGCTGGCGATGCACTCACACTGCTGGCAGCTTTCAGCAAATTCTTCAGTGAAGGATAAATATTTAATTTTTACTTTCAGTTCAGATCAGACTGGTCTGTCCTGGTGAACCAGTATAGCACGGTGGGTGTGTGTGTGTGTGTGTGGGTGTGTGAAGCTCTTTGTTCCCTGCATGCAACACATTGTTTTGTTTTTCACTCTGAGAATGGAAGACACCCCTGCGAAGCATGTTTTTTAACGTCCCTCTCCGTGATGACGTCCTGTTGGGCTTTTCGTTGTGTGTCGCCCCCTGGTGGGCGTTGCAGGACAACTGCGGCTCTGTTGCCAGCTTTCTGAGGAGTGCGGCGAGCAGCAGCGCCCTCTCCAGGGACCTGGACGACGTCACGATTCCTGACTTCCCTGAAGTGAGTTTCCAGGCTCCTGCAGGAGGCCGGAGCCTGGCTGTGAGCAGAGTTTGGTGCTTTGTGTGGATTTTGGAGCACGTCACCCTGACACCGTGTTCAGACTTGTTGGAGGGTTTGTGATCTGGTGCTGACTGGGCGCTTTAAAGGTGTTTTCTTTAGGAACTAACTGGAATGCTCTGAGTTTCTGGGTAAATTTGCTGCTGTGACGGCTCGCCTCCTTCGCCCTGAAGCCTCTTCATCTTCCTGTCCTGACTGTTTGTCCTTTGTCTCCGCAGGTGGAGGACAGAGATTTCGAAAAGGTGAGACAACCTCTTTATTCAGCTCATTTCTTGTCATTTTCCTTTCAGGCAACCAGATGATCTTGGAATCTTTGAAATGATCTTGAACAACAGATTTTCAGTCTTTCTGAAGGTTTTTCCAGGGTTTTTCTTGGGATTTTGCTGTTTTTCCACTCAGTTTGTACCGGAACATGGCTGTAATAACGTGCATCATCCTTCCTTGCTCAAATAGACAGAGGAAGTGGTTTCATCTTTCTAACACCTACTCTGCAGCCGTGATTACGGAACATCTGGCTGCTTGGAAGGAAAATCTAAAAACAGGTTCTTCATCTCTAACCTGAGCGTTTCTCCTTCCAGGGACCTCGAGCAGCTTCCGCCCTCACAGCAGCAACCCTCACCTCTTTAGGCGGGACGTCCTCCCGGAGAGGAAGCGGAGAGACGGCTTTAACCGTGGACGCTGAGAGCTCCATACGAGAAATCAAGGTAAAGTCCTTCTGGGTTGGAGATGATTGTTAAACCCTCAAGGAGAAATTCGCTTCATGTTTTAGTCCCAGAAGTTCAGTGACGTCATCTGTGGTGCGTTTCGACAGCAGAAACTTGTTTCAGGAACCAGGATGTGATCCGATTTCTCCCAGAAATCTGCCCGGATGCCGATGTTACTCAAACCTTCAGGGTTTCTGATTGGTTAACGGTTGCAGGCTTTGTGTTCGGGTTTAATCTCCATTAGAACAGGAATAACTGTAAACACAGGATCCAAACCTGGTTACAATCCCATAGTTTTACTGTTTTCTTCTAGATCAGAAATGTCGGTCCAAATTCAGTAGGAATAATTCATTCCTGGCCTCCTCTGGTGTCTACGTATTTAGCTGAAGCTAACGCTTAAACATTAGCTAAACTAATTTTAATTGAAATTAAGTTTAGCTAAACAACACAGGATGGTGGGAAGGCCGTCAGCAAGCAGCCGGGGTAAGGTGGAGGGTTCTGGGTCGAAACGCACCAGAAGGCTCGGTTCTGTGCCACAGACAGATGGACTCTGGAGGTTCATGCTCTGACCATTCTCTCTCCACATCACATCTCCTCCTGCTGTTCTCACCGACCTCCCTGCTTCACCTTCATCGCTGCTCTTCCTCTCTGCTCACCACCTCTGCTGCTGCTGCTCTGTCCACCAGGAGATCCATGAACTGAAAGATCAGATTCAGGATGTGGAAACAAAGTACCTGCAGAACCTGAAAGAAGTCAAGGTATCAGCCTGAAAACCATCAGTCGCTAACCTAAAACAGCTTCGTATCTGCAGCTTTACAGCACAAATGCTGCTTCTGTAAAACCTCCTCAGGTTTGAGTAAAACCTGCTGATCTACCTGTTGAAGCTGCGTCTGCTCAGGTCTAACTCCTGCTGAGGTAACGCCTCGGTTTCAGGCTCCATGTCACTTCCTGTTCCTTGCTCCTCCATCAGGATGCGTTGGCGGAAGTGGAGGAGAAGTACCGTAAGGCCATGGTGTCCAACGCCCAGCTGGACAACGAGAAGAACAACCTGATGTACCAGGTGGACACGCTGAAGGACTCGCTGATGGAGCTGGAGGAGCTGCTGTCCGAGTCGCGCCGCGAATACGAGGAGAAGCTCAAGGTGAATGAATTCAGTCAGCTCAGGATATGTTTCACGCTCACCATGAAGAGGAATAAATTCATTTTAATCCCTTTCTCCTGTTCGACGACAGAAACACGTCCATAAGACTGAAAATCCAACATTAATGCTTAAAACTAACAGATTTTACCGTCTCTGTCTCTAGTTTCACATCATTCTGCAGAGGACCAGGGCTGTTTCTAGCTATAGGCAAATGCTTAGGGCCCCCCAGCCACCAGGGGGCCCCAAAGATGCATGTTCAGCCTCATCTCAGGAAAATTAAAATATCCCCTCTTTATCTGTAATCTCATATTTATTACATCTTGCTTATGCATAAAAAATACATATAAGAAAGATATAAATAAAAAAACTGCAAAGATTAACTTTGGCTGGTGTTTCTTGACAGTATTAGCTCATATTCGTTGGAGCGCACCGTCACACACGAGTGGCGTCGCCACGGGAATTATTAACAGCTAGCTATCATTCCCGTTAGCCTGAAAAATAAACCAGACGAAATGGCATCAAGAGAAGTTTGGTGGCCCAGAAAAAACAGAGGAAGAAAAACAATCCAAGTTAAAGGTGACGCATTTGTTGGCGATGTGGGCTGAGTAAGAGGAGGAATCTCTTCATTGTTGTTTGATAAACTAGGGGCCCCCAAACAGCATCTTGCTTATGGCCCCCACAAAGCTAGAAACGGCCCTGCATAGGCTGAAATATTGGCTCAGTTTGGTCAGCTTATGATTCACAGGAAGTAACAGGAAGACATGCAGGAAATGTTGGAAATGTTGATTAAGATATAACACAAAAGTAACAATGCTGCTTTCCTAACAGAACAAATACATTAAATTAGGAAAGTATAATTCTCCTCATAAAAACACTGAATGCAAAAGGATTTATTAGCGTAGAAAACATTCTATGTCAAGTTAAGCTAATATATGAGGCGACACATGATGATAAATTAGAAGCCAATTGGGAGCAGGCTCTTGTTTCCGGGAGAGAACCCATGCATGAACGGGGAGAACATCAAACGTCTTGCTGCAAGGCACCAGTGCTCCCAACTGGCAGCCAGGGTTTCAGTGCAGCTGGGAATGTTTGGAAAAACACGGTTCCACCCAGTCTGTTGGTGGTGAGCACCGCTAACTAAGAAGTTAGCTGCGCTAAGGAGAGTGAATCTGGACACATCTCCATATCCAGTTCAGTTCCTGCATCCGATCGTGTCGTCATCAGGCTGCACCTGAAATCTGGAGAACTCAGTTCAGATGCTTCCGGTTCACTTCCGCCATATGATCCCAGCCAGGCGATCACCTGGGTCAGGACGGAGTGACTTCTGACTGTACCGGATGCAAACCGAGGCTTCCTCTCACCAGGTGTGTTGTTCCCTGCAGGAGTTTGAGCGACAGAAGCACGCCCACAGTGTGCTTCAGTTCCAGTTCAACGAGATGAAGGAGACCTTGAAGCAAAGTGAAGAGCTGCTGAACGTGAGTACTGCTCCTCATGGGTCCACATGGACGGGGTGCCCTTTGCAAAGCTGCACATGAAGAAGTTTTAAATTAAAGGGCTTTAATTTTGAAGTTCCACATCAGTTACAAGTGGGAGAGGAGAGGAAGACACTCGATGGTAAAAACACGTCACTTGGGCAACGGCGGGAGTGGTTCAGTCCCGCCAGCAGCAGGAGTCTATACAGAGGTCCGCAGGACCCTGCTTTTAGTCGGACAGTCCTTTCTGATTGTTGGCTGGCAAATTTTCATATTAGCTAAACATTTAGCTAGCAACCTAAATATTAAGCTAGCAACCTAAATATTTAGTGAAATATTTTGCTAGCACTTAAATATTTAGTTAGCAAGCTAAGTATTATCAGATAGCCTGCTAACTAAATATTTAGCTAGCAAGTAGCCTGTTAAACTGAAAATTAAGTTTTGTAAACGACATATTTAACTTGTTAATTAAATATTTAATTGGAACTGTGACTTTTATAAATGTAAGAATAATATGGTGAAAACATGACTTTAAAATGAACCCTCATTTTTTTCTTTTAACAGGCTAAATAACCCAAAATATTGCTGTTAATTTTACTGTGTAACTTTACAAACAGCAGCCCGTGCACAGGCAGGTTTCACAGAAATCCAAGCGGTCGGTCCTCGGGTCTACGAAGGCTGCATGTTCGGCTGCACTCACACTTCCTCCTTCACGCTCACACAGCTTTCCTTCTTCCTGTCACCTCCTCCATCTTCCTGCCGTTTAGGAGATCCGTCAGCTGCGGATGAAACAAGACGGTTACGTTAGAGAAATATCCGACCTCCAGGAGACGGTGGAGTGGAAGGACAAAAAGATCGGGGTACGAACCCTGATCCTGTTCCTTCTTTGCATGAAATGTTTCCGTTCTCCATCTTCTCACTGCTGTGTTCGCTCTCCTCTGCTCCCTGCTTCTGGCCCGGCTCCGCTCAGGCGTTAGAGCGACAGAAAGAATACACAGACGCGATCCGAATCGAGCGAGATGAGCTCAGGGAAGAGGTGGTGAAGCTGAAAGATATTCTGAAGGTACTCTGAGTGAAATCCACTCCTCGTTTTCTCTGGGGTCCTCTCTGGCGCTAACATCCGGCCCGTTCTGTGCAGAAACACGGAATAATC
This sequence comes from Anableps anableps, assembly GCA_014839685.1. Lineage (NCBI taxonomy): Eukaryota > Metazoa > Chordata > Actinopteri > Cyprinodontiformes > Anablepidae > Anableps > Anableps anableps. Next base: position 38,339,199 of record CM026075.1, on the reverse strand, counting down.
CTGGGACCCGACCTGAACATCAACGGGGATGTTGGAGAGTCGGAAGCGGACGGGTCTCCTGGAGCGGAGCCGGTTCCCCAGCCGGCTCAGGACTCCCAGACGTCTCCAGCAGAAGGGAACAGCGTTCTCGGTAAAACCTCCTCTTCCTGTCTTCTGCTGCATGGCTCGGTGTGCTGAAGAGACCAGGCGCAATGCATGCACGTCTTCCTGCACCGTCAGATCTCTGCTTTCTGTTGCTGAATGTCATTTCAACCCTGATTTAGCTGTTTTATTTCATTCTTTTCAGTTCAATAAGTTTGGTGATCCTCTGTGTTTTTCTGTCTATTTTTATCATTAGTGATGCGTCGATCGGAGTGTTCTATGTGTAACTATGAAAGGAGATGTAATAATTCATACAAACTACATTTATTAGTAAAATCTTAGTGTAATACTGACTGTGATTATTTGAAAAACAGAAGAAAAATATAGAGAATCACCAGCTCTACTTCTTAAAGGGATAGTTTGTGAAGGTAGGTTTCAGTGGGGAGGTTATAAGCAGTCAGTAACTTACCTGTAAATACATATAGTATTCACACCCCTAGAAATCCCAGAATGTAATGGCCCAGGTAGAGCATCTATCTATCTATCTATCTATCTATCTATCTATCTATCTATCTATCTATCATTTCCCTCTCTCTCTCGCCCTTTCTTTTGGTCTTTTCTTTCCTCCATTTTTCCTTCCTTCCTCCTCTGTTGTTTTCATGCTTAATTCTATGACTGAAATTGAGAGATATGTAATAAAATAAAAATCATGAATTCAAAAGCATAAGTTGGCCGGATGATGCCAAAGAGCTTTTGCGTCTCAAAAGCCAAACTGAGTCACAGTGTCCACCCAAAACAAAAAGGAGCAAAAGCAAAGTCTGCAGCCTGAATGTGAGTTCATCAAGTGTCCAATCAGGAGGAGGAATTCAGGAGAACTGTTATCAGAGAGCTTGGAGACATAACAAACTGGCACCCTCCCCAGGGATTTAAAAGCGATCTGTGACTAGGCCTGTCTACCTGTAACTCAACATTTGTTAGACGTTGCAGTTTAGGCTCCAACTCTGACCAGCATTTTTCCTCTGATGCCTCATTTATCAAACTGATGTGTCACCAGGATAGCCTATGTTATATTAGCAAACTTTGTAGTGACTGTGCATGTCTCATTTTTTTCCACATAAGTAGTCTTTTTAAAGGTATATGTTCTCTCATCCATTACTGTCTTTACAAGAGTCCAAACTGAGTTATCTACTCTAGGTAGGATAGTGACTGCTTAAAGCCCTACTTCAGAAAAACAGAACTGTTCCTTTAAGTAGGAGACATGCATCTGACATCTTGCTGTTCTTTAGAAACTGTCTCATCTGCAGACCACTCCTTCTTTCTCCTTCATCCAAGTTATTTCTTGCTGTGGCTTTAATGGGGCGTCTCCTGCTCTGATGGGAGTTGGTTCATGAACGCTGGCAGGGCTGAAGAGGTGTTTAGAGGCTGCCTCCTGGTGTGCTCCACGCAGTTTTACCTTGATTGTCGTCTAAATCCAACTCAAGGCTTCCTTCTTGTCCTACCCAGCTGGTGGAGAATAAAGGTGTTCCTCTTGGCTTCTTTTCTTCTTCTGCTTCTGTCGGACATCTTGGCTCTGAGCTTCACAGAATCAGTCCGTTGTTCTACCTGTCTCTTAACTGCTGCTGACGCTCCTCCTGATGAACTTTGCAATGCAGAAAGCTCTTTTTGTTGGCCTTCTATCACCGTTTGCTCTCCATGATCTCCCAGGCAGCACAGAGGAAGCAGAGTTGAGGGCTTGCAGAGAGGAAGACGTGGATCCAGAGCAGCAAGAAGAAACGCTCAAGGAGGACAAACCAAATCACTTGAGCTGTGATGAGCAGCCTCCAGAGGAACTCCAGACCTCCTTACCCTCTGAGGAAAGTCGCCTTGACGGTCAGATAACCGTAGATCCGATTGATTGTCCAGCTTCTAAGGCTAAAGCCGTAATCGTCATCGGCCGAGACCTTCAGCAGATCCAGACTTCTGAAGAAAATGTTCCACAGATGGGAACATCTGAGAAGGATGATTCCAACAGTCTTCCACGTTTAACAGAAACCCAAAGTAGCAGCACTGAAGCACCTGACCACCTTTCAGGAGGTCAAGAAAGCAAACAGGAAGTTGCTGTTACAACAGAAGCTTTAGCCGAAGACGCTGTTCCAGTTGGACCAAACTCTGAACCTCAACAAGAGCCTGAGGAGGCAGAAAATGATGAGGCTGAGGAAACGCCAAGTAAGTCCCAGGCTCAGGTCTCTACTGCTTCAGGGAAGAAGAAGAAAAGGAAGAAGAAGGGCAAGAAGAAAGGAGGAGCTCATGAAAACAAAGACCAACAAAGAACCGGAACCGAGAAGGAAAACGGAAAGACAGGAAAAGATTCAGTCGTACAGAATAACGGGCTCACAGCAGAACCTGAAACCAGTGGGTCCACCGCCAAACCTCAAGACAATCAAGAACCTGACAAAGTAGAAGGTGACGAACCTTCTGAAAAAGTTTCTCTCAAGGAAAATCTGCAAGAGCCAAACACGGATCCTGGTTCAGATAGTCCTGACAAAGAGAAAACTACAAACACCACGATGTTAGAAGAAGCTGATGATGTGGAATCAACCAAGATGCCTTGTCTTGGAGTGGAGCTCATTGAGGACACACAAAGCAAGGAATGTGAAGAGCCAGAAAAACCAACTAAAAGTTCTTCTGATGTTGAATCCCTCAAGGAATCTGAAATAACTAGTTCTGATCAAGAAGGCAATCTTCTCACCTCTAAGAGCAAGGAGGATCCTGATTCAAGTGAAGATACCCCTACAAGAGAAGACACCTCAGGTGTCCAACAGTCAACCACAGATCATGTTTCGGGAGATGAAGGGACAGCTAAGGTCACGGAGATGTTGGAACAAAATGATGCTGTGGAATCTTCTGAAACATCTTGTCACATTGGAACGAGAGCGGAGCTTTCTGAGGACGAACAGAGTGAGGAAAAAGCTCCAAAAGCAGCAGAAGCTGCAGAACTCCCCGAAGGATTCGTCCAAGATGAACCACTGAAGGAATCTGCTCCAGAGTCCAAGATGGTTGAAGATAATGGTAGAGAACCAAATTTGCTCTCATCCGAGGGTGAAGAAGGTCCTAACAAACCGTTTCCATCATGTGACGATACCGGTACCATCCCACCCTTCCAGGAACCCAACAAAGATCATGTTTCAGGAGACCAGAACACTGAGATGCTAGAAGAAGCCGATGCTGTGGGATCGCCTAAAACTCCCGATGAGGAGTTTGTTGAGGTTCTACAGAACCAGGAAGAAACTTCTAAACCAGAGAAACCTGAATCAGCACTGCAAACCACAGAAAGCTCTCAAGTTGAAACAATCAAGGGTCCCAATGAGTCCGAAATGGCTGAAGAAGATTCAGAAGCATCTTCAGATGTTAAAGAGATAGAATCTGCTACTGGTTCTGAACTAGAAGCAAACCTCCTGACATCTGGCAAGAGTGAAGATTCGGAAGAAGAGCTTACTCCAGACAACTCTTCACCAGGAGACATCTCTGGTGACCAGAACGTCCACATCGAGTCAGAAGCCGTGGATGGAACTAAGATGACTAACAACCCTGAAAGCACTGTTGAGTTGGCTGGTGTAGAAGCAGGTCAAGTTCCTGAGTCCAAAGCCGGTTCTGAGATTAATGAGGAAGCATCTGCATCATCAGTAAACGATGACGTCAAAGATCAGCCTATAAACTCGTCAACCTCAAGCAGCACCAACCTCTCCATGAAGGAATTGGAGGAGGAGGCAGCTGAGCCAGATGATGGAGAACCAACGGTTGAGATCTCTGAAGGAGGCTGTCCAGATGATGACGAGTTGAATGAAGAAGAAGAAGAACCTGAAGATCCACCTTTACACATAAAAGATGAGGTAGGAAGAGCAGATCTAACCAAAGCAGAAACCAGAGAGACTGGTTTTCCTCCCAAAGAGGAGCAGAATGAAGCATCTGCTGAACACCCAGAGCCTGAAAATGCTCCAAACACTGAGGAAATCAACTCTTCTCAAGGTCCTCTGGCTGAGCAGATGAATGAATCCAACATCCAGGAACCTGAGGGTGATTATTCACCTCCACACCTTCAGCTGGACAGCGATGAGGACGACAGAGAAGAAGACGAAGGACAGTCTTTTGATTTTGATGACTCGGACATGGAGGCAGCTATCGAATCTGCTCTGTCCAATAAACCCGAACAGCAAGATGTTGATGAGGGAGCTGAAGTCAACAGGAAGAGTCCAGAGCTTTGCCAAAGTAATGCGGAGACAAAGACAGAAGATGGCAAGGAGAAGGTTTCTGAGGATGATGTTAGCAAGCTTGATCAGCTTCCTCATCAAAACTCTCCGCCTCATGGAGATGACACACTTGAGGAGGTGGAAAATGTTCCAGAGAACATTGAGCAGAAGACTTCTTCAGCAGTTGAGGAAGGGTTAGAGACCATCGAGGTGCCTTCAGATCCACAAAAGACTCCAGAACAAACAGATGGTGCCAAAGAGGTACCACAGGCAGGAAAGGATCCAAAGAAGAAGAAGGGTAAAGGTAAAAGTAAAGAGGACTGTAAGATGGCTTAGTTGGTTGAGGACGACAGGGTCCGACACTCAGCAAGACGGGTCTAAAATGGTCCACATGCACACCAGTGATGGGTTTGGTTTGCAAGGAGCTGGAACATCAAGAACTTCATCAGTGGTGGATTCCAAAGCAACCGACAGGCAGCATTACCAGCACTTCATGGAGTTTGATGGGGGTTTGCTGTCTCACTGACTCGATGGTGGAACCAGAGAATCCACACTTGTTGTTTCATTGGTACCGCGTTGTAGAACTAGGGAAATCTGTGCATCTACACGAGGTGGCAAAAAGGAAAAACAATGTTCTCTCCATTCAAGATGTTTTGTACGTCTCAAGAAACACAAGAACAAACTCCTGCTGTAGTAGCCATGCCCACTTTAGATTTTGGGCCAATCACAGCACTGAAAGAAATTATTAGGTGTGAAGAAGACACTGCAAGAAGTCTTATAACAGGTCTGCAAGGAAACACCTTTGGAGACGGAACAAATGTTCCAGTTGTGGTGGAGTATTTCCAGGCCTTTGTTCTCTTCACTATGGTGGCCAACCGGTTCAAATGAGCAGCAAACGGGGAAATGCGCTGTGAAACTCCAAAACACGAAAAAAACCAGAGACAACAGAAAAACACTGCAACCACAGGAAATGGAAGCAAAAGGGAAAATGCTGCAAGAAAACAAAAGCAAGTATAAAACGCTGCAAACTCACCCCACAAAACGGAAGTCCTCCAGACCACTAGGGGGAGTCTGGAGTAGCTAATATTACAGACGTTAATATGCTGCTGTCCTATAATACTGTAAAAGACGTGAAGTATAATGCACCTTTTCTTTCTTCTTCCAACTTTCTTCTGGACATCCCATCTTTTCTGAGGGTGTGGTCCCGTTAATTAAGTAGCCGACTCCCCCTAGTGGTCTGGAGGACTTCAGTTTAGTGGAACAAGTTTGCAGCGTTTTATACTCGCTGTTGTTTTTGCTGTTTACAGCATTTTTCCTTTTGCTTCTGTGTTTTGAAGTTTGCATCATTCATGTGTTTGCAGCTCGTTTGCACTATCGAACCTCTTGCAAACCCTCAGTGGGACCCCAATCAAACTCCATGAAGTGCTGCTAAAGCTCTGGTTTCCATTCCAGACCAACCAGCTGCTCGGTTCATCCATCTCTGGTCTGCATGTGGCCTAAATCCAACCAGAATCGGATCAGAACTTCTGCTGTTCTCAGAAAACCTGTTACACAGAGGTGTGGCGTAAAGCACCCTCTACTGGAGAGTTTAGCTCTCTTCAAGGTGTCAAAATATTTAAAGCCCCCTCAGCACTTTGATTTATTCCCCTTTGAACTGAATGTAAGAGATGCTGAGTGACTGGAGCACAAGTGCTCATCTCTGGTTTATTGTACTGATATCATGTTTCTTAATCATCATTCATCGTCTTCATGCCGTTCCAGGGACTTCATGGTGGAAATGTAACACAAACATTCAGGCTTCAGCCAAAGCAGCTTCTACATGTTTTTCTCTGTTTACTTGGAAATTACCTTGTTGCACTAAAACCGTTCAATCATGCTGTTAACGTTGCTCTAAATAAACATCTGCTGAAACTTTTTGACGAGGTGACTGTGTATTATTTACTGTGTGTGCATACTAACACCCCCCACCAGCACCACCCACCCATCCTCTCCATCCTTCCCTCCTCCTGGATGCTGCTGCGTTGCATGCCTTGGTTCTTCCTTCCCAACCACCTCCCTGGCTGCTCCCCCACTCTCTGGTATGTTCTCCCAGTCTTCCCTTTAAACATAAACCATTGCTGTTTTTATTGATGTCAGTTTGATCTGCCATGTGCTGCATGAAAGTCTCGATTCATCTCCTTGGAAACTTTGAAGGCGATCTTCATCAGTGGATTTTTCACTCTTATTTTTACATGTTTTTACATTAAATCATTCAAAAAACAAATGTTGGGGAATTCCTGCTAATACTTGGATCAGCTAGAGAGGTCATAGGTCATTGTTCTTTAGATCGGCGCTCGCTAACTACATTTCTTCCAGCCATTACCTTTGGATAGGCTCGTTTGTAGCATTGGATAGGCTAGCATTAACATTGGATAGGCTAGTGTTAGTTTTGGACAGGCAAATGTTAGCATTGAATAGGCTAACATTAGCTTTGGATAGGCTACTGTTAGCATTGGATAAGCTTGCATTAACATTAGATATGCTAGCATTAGCTTTAGATAGGCTACATTAGCATTGGATAGGCTAACAACTAGCATGGGTAGGCTGGTCACCCATGACTCGTATTTTTTTCTTTAAAGAAAACTTTATCAAGAAAAATGGTTGGCATACAATATCTGTAAGTGACACATTGACATGTTCTTTTGACAGCGTTTACTGTAAACCAACATGACACCAAGCAGTGTAAACATACTGTATAATACGGAGCTGAAGTTGGCTTCTGATTGGCCAAATTGCTAAAGGAGGATTTGACCTAATTTTTCACTACCTTGAGCATCTTTAATTTGCTCTAGTTTAAAAACTTCAGTACTTAGACTCTTCAAACATGAATTAGATTATTCTACACTAAAAGCAGAATATTTAAAACCTGATTTGTGATTCGTGAAACCTTTGATTAATGAAAGGTCATTGTTAGTGCGTTCCCAGGAACGGCTTTTCCCCCAAACAGCTGGGAAACAGTGTGATGGTTGTCATGGAGACTCTTTGGCTATCCTCCTCTCAGCTCCAGATGGTTTAAACTGGATGCATGTGACAGCTCTGAGTTAGGAAGACATCTGCCATACTTAAACAGCATGTTTTCCTATGCTTCCAGTTTTGAAGAGCAGCTCTTGTTTTACACTCTGATCAGCTTAAACAAGCAAAAAATGCTTCTGGTACATTTATTTTCTAGGAAACGTTAAAGATGCCTAGAAGTGTGGTGGTAATGATTTTCTAACACGTTCACTGAATAAATGAGCTCATTTATCAAGAACGTGAAGAACTACTGATGAAGAGCACTTTAACAGATAACAGGAAGGTCTGAAAATAAAAAGAACTGATAAATTACATAAAACGATGATTTATTTGAGTCACAGATATGTGTTTTGCCCTTTTTTTTTTTTTTTTTTTTTTTTTTAGAGATTCGTTTGAGGAAACTAGTGGATGAGCGTGAAAAAATGATTGAGCAGGTGAGTTTTTAAACAAGTGGAGGAAATGCTGGTGAGGTGTGTCATAAAGCAGGCGGTGTAACACCAGGAGATGTTTGTCCACCTGCAGATAAAGAAACTAAAAGCCCAGCTGGAGCAGAAGAACGGCACAGACAGCGGCTCCAGTCCAGACGGGGAAATTACTGAAAACGGGAACGACCCGAACATCGTGGAGTTACAGAGTAGGTGGACCGGGTCGGGGACAGAACCTTGTGGGCTTTCTCTTCAGCGTCTCAATCGAGTGTTTTCCTGTGGTTCTTCTCCAGGAGACTCCAGCAGGCAAATAAACGACCTGAAGTTCAAACTGGTGAAGGCCGAACAGGAAGTGACGGCTTTAGAGCAAAACGTGAGCAAAAGATAGTCCGTCTGCTTGCTAGATAGAATTTTACAAAAGTATTCACACCTCAACTTTTCTTTTTTTATATTTAGTCATGTTTCAACCTTAAACTTGAACATTTCTTACTGGGTGGAGCTTCAGAAATCACATAACGAGTAAATGAAGTCCACCTGTGTGCCTACGTGCAAAATGCCACCCTGAACACAACATCCCAACAAACAACATGGTGGTGGCCTGAGGTGTTTTACGAAGAACGGGCAACATCTGGTGGAGACAAACCCCAAAGCACACAAGCACACCACACTTTTCAGATAGAACATTGTAAAAGAATCATTTCCCTTCAGCTTGAGTTCCTTAAAAAAGGTTTGTGGTTTGAACGTGTCCAAATGTGAAAAACTTCAACAGGTGTGAATACTTTTGCAAGGTTCTGTCCATCACATCTGTGTTCTGAGTTGTTTCTTTGGTCTGCAGGTGAGCAGACTCGAGGGCCACGTGACGCGTTACAAATCTGCAGCGGAGAACGCGGAGAAGGTGGAGGACGAGCTGAAGGCGGAGAAACGCAAACTGCAGAGAGAGGCACGGTGTTCCTGAAAACTACGGCTTGGTTCTGGAAAAACGTTCGGACTAACTGTGATTTTCCTGTCTGATCCAACAGCTGCGGACTGCGCTGGACAAGATCGAGGAGCTGGAGTCGAACAACAGCCACCTGAATAAAAGACTGGAGAAGATGAAGTCCAGCCGGGGCATGGCTCAGACGCCCTAACAGAACCCTTCAGCGTCAGGATCACACGGAAACCGCTCATCCTTCCGGAACAATCCAGCCCGGTGTTCACAGCGTACCCAACAAGCAATGTGCCATTTTCTGTCTGCTTCCCCGTGAAAAGGAATTCTGCTCAGCGTTGTGCACAGATCATAAACCCAAACGGTTCAGTGTGAACAACCTTCCAGCAGGACTCTTCTGTTTCCTGCTGCTTCACTTCCAGATACCTACAGGTGGAATTCAGGCAGAGGGCTTGGCGCGCTGTATTCCCTCTGACCGTTCCTTCATTTCCTCCCAAACTGTTTTCAAGTATCTTGGAGAAACATGAACTCAACACCTTTTATAGGATAAATAACTTTCTATCTCTTCTACCTTTCACTTTTGGTTCATTAACGTAGCAGTTTTACTGGATGTCAACGCAGCCACATCTCCGAGCTTCTTCCTGCTTCATGTAGTCGGTCACTGGTTGGCTCTTGTGCACGCTCGTAAAAATGCTGAGACTTGCTAAGGGAATAACAGGGACTTTAAGGAGGTGTTAGCAGGAGATACCAAACACACTGGGGAGATGCTGTTCACTGTTTACAAAGCTTTAAAATGTTTGTAAGGACACATGAAGAACTGTAATCTTTGTGCAATAAAATATCAAAGTGATTCACTTCCTTTTTCTACTTTGTATTGTTAGACTTACCTGGAGCAGGTCTTGCAGCGGATGCACCGCCTCATGACAGCTTCTTCATGTTGCAGCTTGGACATAATTGAATGCTGTGTGAGTATGGGGTAAGCTTATTGTCAATTAAAATGTATGCATAGGAGTCTCCATTTGTCAATTAACCTGCATAAATTTAGTATTTGTATTTGTTCTGTGTTTTTCAACTCAAATATGTGAAATCAGAGGTTTTATCTGTGAGATTACAAGTTGAGAAGTAACGAATACAAGTTTTGCATCGTAACTTCTCAACTTGTATTCTCACGTATAAAACCTGATTTCATATTTATGTATGAGCTGAAAAACACGGATCAAATATAAATCTGAAATTTATGCACGTTTGACAAATTTACAGATTTAGACTCCTACACATACATTTTTTACAGATGGTAACCTTTCCCTGTATGTGAATGCTGAATATGGAGCTCTGCTGAAAGAGCTGAACCGAAGCAGAAACACTGCTTGATCTGCACAAATAACTTAAAATATTACAAGAGAAGAAATCTGCTGAAGTGGGATTCAAACATACTGAATGGCAGAAGCTATCATGAGTGCTCAGGTTTACTGCTGTACAAATAAGTTGAAAATGTAATTTCACTGAATCCATTGAAAAGCTAATATTAGCTAATACAATAGCAATAGTTAATATCTCAGCATTAGTATGTTAGTTGAGATTAACTAACACTTGCTGTTTAAAACAATGGGATGTAATGGTAGTAGCATTAGCCAAAATGTCAACGTTTGCTAGTATTAGCATGTAATGATATTCTCTAACAACAGCAAAAATTAGCCAACAGTAGGTGTTATATTCAAATTATTGAATATAGCATTAACCGTGATTTTTATAAAAATTGTTAACACAAAAGTGGCACTGGAAATATCCCGATATCTTGTGACCCATTTAAAATCTGAATTGTTTCCATCAGAATACGGTAAGTCATTCCCCTTCATGTAAGGTATTTTGATTTGAAAGATCTGTTTATTTGAGGGAAATAATGTTTAGAAAAAGTTAAGTATTTAAAAAATATATCATAACATTAGCATGTTGGCTGAGATTAGCTAACACTAGCTGTGATGATGTAATATTAAGGTAGCAACATCAGCCAAAATATCACCCTTAGCTAACATGTTAGCATTAGCATATAATTATATTCTCAATTAATTGCAAAAATTGGCTAGCGTGTCAACAGTAGGAATTATATTCAAATTTGTGAATATAAACATGATTTTTATAAAAAATGGTATGTTAACACTAAAGTTACATTGAATTACATAGGAAATATCCCGATATCTTGTAAGCCATTTAAATCTGAATTACGTTCCCATCAGAGTAAATGGTTCCCCTTCATTTAAGGTGATTTGATTTCAAAGATCTGAAGGATCTCTCAGTTCATTTATATAAGAATAATAATAAGAAAAAGCTGAATATTTTAAAAAGTATAAAAGTTTAAGAAACAATTCTTAGTGCAAGAAAAGCTAGCGGTTAATGCTAATATGCTAGCATGATGTCTGTTGCTCTTTAGTGACACTGTAATGCAATGAATGAGTCTGTAATATAAAATCTGCTGAAATTTGGTAGTTATTTCCTTTTGTAGTCAGCAGACGGTCCTGACCCGGCTGTAGATGGCGCCAGAGTTTCTGGTAAGAACAAAAACCAGATTCACTTTGTTTTACTGGGAAAAATCCTGAAAAATATGATGTTTTTCATTAATAGTTCATGATTTTCAGTGGGTCTTTTAATGTTAGATGTTAATCATTAGTTTTTTATTGCTTACATGTCAATAAGGATTGTAAACTACTGATATGTTAATTAGACTTAGCATTGTAAGGAGTGATGTCGCATGTCTAGCCATCCGAAAAATACTTGAAAGTAAAACATGATAAAAAAAAATTATATCTAACTGTGGTGAAAATGTGTTTCAATTCTCTAGTCCAGTCAAATCATTCACACCAACAGCTAAACTTTAAAAGACACCATTAAGTGTTATTTAGTCAAATTTCACAGAAGAGACAGAAGGAAAATGGACTCGTTTCTTTAATTCTCAATAAATTAAACCAAGAAGAGAAACATCAACATTTACACAAAGAAATGAATGTTCTTTGTTGCCGTTGTTTCATAGATCTTTGCACGCTCATCCAGGTTTGTTGGACAGACTTCTGGGTATTGTAGTTTCTGCATCCGGATTATCACAGTAGGTCCGGTTCTGGATGCGCTGGACCATCCGCCGGCCGTAGAAGTCCCTGTAGTCCGCCGGAAGCTCGTCCAGAGCATGCAGAGCCCTCTCCAGAGTCTGCAGAGCTCGAGCAGCGGCCACCGGGTCTTTGTTGCCGTAGGGGTCCTTCCTGTCGTAGGCGGCGGCCGGCAGGTGGCGCCAGAAGACGTTGACACCGACCCCAAAGTGCAGAGCGAGGGTGTTATGGAACCACAGCGCTGAGGAAGACGGGACAGTGTGGGACTGGTTTGAGTTAAACTGGCGTTTCTGGGATGTGAAGCCAGGATTTTCCTACCGGGGATGAAGAGCAGATCTCCAGGCTCCAGGACACAGTCGTATCGCTTCGCTTTCACAAACTCAGGAAACCGTTTCAAATCAGGAGCATCGATATCCAGGACTTCTGACTTATCACCTGATGGGTTCGACCAACGAAACGACACTTTAACGCCACGCCGCCCCGTTTACCTCAGAGTTCAAACATGGCTGCACAGTTTCAGCTTTTCATTGGAGCTCACCGTTTAGGTAGAGGTGAGGCGCATCCTGGGGCCTGTAGAGGACCACCCTCTTCCTTCCTGTGACCTGGGCCAGCAGGTTGTCCATCACCTGCAAGAACAGAGGAGTCTCCTCAGAGGAGCACGCTGAAGCCTCTAAAAACACCAGACACCAGAACTCACGTCGTAGTGGGTCCACAGCTGCAGACCGCAGGAGCTGATGCGGAAAACGCTGGAGAAGAACTGATCCGGCCCAAAGAACCGTGGGATGTGAAAATCCCCAGCCAGGTCCGGGAACTGTTTGCTCAGGTCGGCGGGTTCCTGTGGAGAGAGAACCGGACCTCCGGACCATCAAAGTCTGGAACTTCACATCTGAGACCCAGAGCTCGCTCCTCTGAACGGGACCTGAAGGAGGGGTCTGCTTGATGTTCCTTTAGCAGGCCAAACTCAGAAATTCCAACTTCCTGTTCAGAAAGATCAACTGGAACGCCCTCTTAGACCAGACTTCCCAGTCGGAAAGTCTGATAAATTTGCTGCGTTGCGAACTCCGAGCTGGGTTTGACGTCACAACAGCGTTCCAGTTAACGCAGTGGGGGAAGTCAGGATTTCAAGATGGCGGCTCCTGTCGCTACTGTTCGTACGAAGTCTTACGAACATGGTTTTAAGCTTTCCATCAGCAAACGACTAACGAACCCTGGAATCCCTTACCTTCCGGACGTCCTCTCCCAGCGATCGCAGGTAGTAGCTCTCATCCTGAAATCAGAGCCAGGAGTTTACTCCAGTGAAGGAAAGCGATCCCAGCTGAACTGATCCCTACCTCAGCTAGGAAGAAGTCCGAGTGTTTGGTCTCAGCTGCTCTTCTGACGAATTCGTTAAACGGCAGCGTCCTGCAGATAAAACGCAGCCAGAGGTGAGAAGTCTGCTCCTTCACTCATTCACAGCTGAAGGTCTGCAGCCTGGACGTCGGAGCTTCACCTGTACACAAAGTTCTTGTGAAGGAAGTCCATCTGAGGTACGGAGGAGACGTGGATCTTCACCTCCCTCCCACCACCTTTCATCCCGAGGTATTCAAGCGTCCACCTTTCCACACAGGGGCCCAGATCCACGCCCCTCAGGACGGCCGGCCTGCGCTGGAGGACAGGGAGGAGACGTCCGAGCAATCAGAGCCGACGGGACAAAACACCGGAGCAGCGGTGGGCCACCAAGGCTCCATACCAGTGGAATTTATGGATTTATTGATAAAAAGCACAAATTAATTTTGTGTTCGCCTTTTTCCTTCTTTTTCTTTTTTTCAAACAATTTCTTTTTATTTATTTTAGAAAGCACAAATTAATTTACTCCAAATGAATTTGGGTTCATCTTTATTTTATTTTTAATCAGGTTTTAAAATTTATTTTATTTATTCATAGGAGTTGAATTTATTTATTTAAGTTTGTCTTTGTAATATTTTTAATACATTTTTTATATTTATTTATTCTCTTTTTTTCACAAATTCATTTCTTCCAAACAGGATTTGTGCTCACATTTTTTATTTTATTTTTGATCAGTTTTAAAGGAGAGCCCTCACGGACTCTTCTTTGATGGCACGAGTCACGAGTACCTACCCTACCTACCTACCTTTACTCAGTTACATTGACTTGACTTTTGGAGGGGAAAAGTACTTTTCGGAGTAGTACTCTTTACTTTTACTCAAGTAATATAATGAAGTATCACTACTCTTACATGAGTAGAATTTCTGGATCCTCTGCTCACTGTGAGTAACTTCACTGAATGAAGAACAAATACGGTTTAATCAAAATGCACCAGACCAACAGTTTATGTCAAAGTGAGACCTCTTGTTTCTACACCAGCTTTGTTTGTTCTAATGTTGGAGGTCCAGTAAATATACGATAAACACTATATATTGTCACTTGACGTACTTGAACCTGTTCTAACATATTTTTACATTACCTAGTGTATATGAGAAGTCGGGGAAAAATTATTTGGAGAAGTGTTTCCTCTGTCTGACTCGGTTACTTTGTCATTGTTATTTTTTAAATAATTATTTTAAGTCTTTAAATTACCAGATTTTGCGCATAACTTATATTTTTGTCTGTTTCATGTAATTATTTTTAAATACTCAAGTAGAAGGTTCTGGATTCTGCTGTGACAAGTAAAACCCAGACTCGGGTGTAGCGCTGAAAACGGTCCTCGGGTTATTTGGAGCGCCTGAAAGGAGCCGTTCCTTCTTACCGCGGGATAAATCTCCTTCAGAAACACGTCCCGGTCCACTTCAGTGAAAATCGGAACCGCTATTCTTTCCTGGAGCTCCATTTAACGTCATTTAGGAGTCTGTTTTTCTCTTCACGGAAGTTAAGGGCTCAGAGCTTCCGCTGGTGTTACCTTGTCAGTGTTCCCCACATGGAGAAAGAATCGCCGGAAAGATAAAAAAGATTACACGTTTTTTTGATTAATTGTGAAAATGTTGTATTAGTGAAATGTGAATCTGGGTCACAGATGTTGTTTCTGCGGGGATTTGCTGTCTGCACAACTTGTTTCGGACCGGAACCAGCAGTAAAGCGGACAGTAAAGATGGTGTCCCTCCTGTTCAGGTGTTATTCTCGGCTGCCCTCAGCCTCGGCCCTCACTCTGGCTCGGTTCGTTTTAAACCAGAATCTGGTTCGGAATCACCGGTGCTGTCTAGCCCGGGCGGGTAACCTCACGACCGGACGGTCCTACAGCTCGGAGCGGGATCAGGACCACCCGAAGCAGAAGGTGGTGGTGGTCGGCATCCCGAACCCGTTCATCTGGTTCCGGACCCGGATCTACTACTTCCTGATCAGAACTTACTTTGACAAAGAGTTCAGCATCGAGGAGTTCACGGAGGGAGCGAAGCAGGTTCGGTAGAAACCCGGAGATCAGACCCGGAGTCTGGGTTCTGTTTGGTTCACACAGCTGGTTCTGTTCATCCATCCGTCCATTAATCCATCCATCTCCTCTTCCTCACTCAGTAACAGAACTTCTTGTTTCTTTCAGACTAAATTCCTGGGTTCTAGTTTCCTGCTGAGCAGTCAGCGTCTCTGTCCTGGTTCTGTCCTCCATCCTGGTTCTGTCCTCCTGCAGCGTCTCTGTCCTGGTTCTGTCCTCCATCCTGGTTCTGTCCTCCTGCAGCGTCTCTGTCCTGGTTCTGTCCTCCATCCTGGTTCTGTCCTCCTGCAGCGTCTCTGTCCTGGTTCTGTCCTCCATCCTGGTTCTGTCCTCCTGCAGCGTCTCTGTCCTGGTTCTGTCCTCCTGCAGCGTCTCTGTCCTGGTTCTGTCCTCCTGCAGCGTCTCTTTCCTGGTTCTGTCCTCCATCCTGGTTCTGTCCTCCTGCAGCGTCTCTGTCCTGGTTCTGTCCTCCATCCTGGTTCTGTCCTCCTGCAGCGTCTCTTTCCTGGTTCTGTCCTCCATCCTGGTTCTGTCCTCCTGCAGCGTCTCTGTCCTGGTTCTGTCCTCCATCCTGGTTCTGTCCTCCTGCAGCGTCTCTGTCCTGGTTCTGTCCTCCATCCTGGTTCTGTCCCGTCAGTGATTTGGATTCTGTCCCGTCCCGCAGGCCTTCTCCCACGTGTCCAGACTTCTGTCTCGGTGTCAGTTCGAGGCTCTGGACGGGCTCGTCGCTAAGGACGTGAGTATGATGCTGATGAAGCAGGAGGTCCAATCAGCAGCTGGGTCCCTGATGATGTCACACGGCTCAGTGGGTGTGCAGCAGAACCAGAACCTCCACAGAGCAGCTCATAAAGTTCTGTTCAGGGACGAGCGAGCGCCGTCCTCCTCACGTCTCCGTGTCCGTCCTGCTCCCTGCAGCTGATCGGGAAGCTGGAGGAGAAGTGCGCCTCGCTGCCGGCCAGCTGCCGGAGCGCCCTGTCCGCAGAGCCCGAGGACATCATGTACACGACGCCGGGGGACGTGGGGATCTTCTACGACGACAGCGGTGAGCGCCGCCAGGAAACGCGTCGTTTGTTCCACACGGGCTGGGCTCCTCGAGTTCATTTGACCTTTCTCATCCATTTTTAGAGATTTACTCGTTTTTAAAACGCACACATGAATTTATTCCAAACAGGATTAGCTTTTGTCTTTTTTATTTTTTTATAATTTTTTTGATTTTATTAATTTCTTTTTAAAAAAGCACAAATTAATTTCTTCCAAACAGGGTATGTCTTTGTCATTATTTTTTCTTTTTAAAAATTTTTTATTTATTTTAAAAAAACAGGAACTAATTTATTTCAGACAGGATTTGCCTTTGCCTTTTTTTTTTTTATTGTTTTTTATTTTTATTTATCTATTTCTAAAAAGGACAAATTAATTTCTTCCAAACAGGATTTGTCTTTTTCTGTTTCTTATTTTTTTTTATTTTTATTTGTTTAATTTTTAAAAAGCACAAATAAATTTCTTCATAATTTATTTGTCTAAACCAGAGTCCACCAACCACCTCTGCCCCCCGCTGCTACAAAATAAAATCTGTCCAGAACGGCCAAAGAAGACTTTATAAACCTGTGCTAAATTATTGTTTGGTTTTGAAAGGAAATGAAATTAAGCTAAAATTTATTTCTATTTTCAGGATTTAGAACAAAATGATTCCAATAAGTTTTCCAAGCTGAGTGAGCCGTCTCCAGAAATATGAAATAAAGGAAGATGGGGAGCTCTGAAAAACATGAAGCGCTCTGATTCCGCTTCCTCCGGGTTTGGTTGCAGGGAGGAAGTTCGTCAGCATCCTGATGCGGTTCTGGTACCTGACGAGCGTCCGGCTTCCTGACGACAGCGTGGAGGGAACCCGGATCTTCACGGTGTCCATCGGAGACGGACAGACGGAGAACAAGCGGCTCCTCACCGCCATATACGAGTCGGTACCAGAACCGCAGCAGGAACTGCTCCTCACGCTGAACGGTCCCACCGCTAAGGTTCTGTTTGTGTTCTGGTTCAGGTTCCAGAGGGAGTTCACCAAAGGAGTCGCTCCGGACTGGACCATCACCCGGATAGAGCACTCCAAGCTGCTGGACTAAGGCTGGGTTCGGATCAGCACCGAGGACGGCTCCGTTTCAGAGGGAGGAGCCACGGGGAAGCTGGACCTCCTCCCTGCAGAGACGACACCAGAACTATCTGGACTGGATCTGGGCTTGGTCTCCAGAGAGATGACATCATCACCTGCTGCCTGGATCGGAACCATAACACTGAAGGTTGATCACTGAGTTCTGACCCAGATCTGCTGCTGAGTCTGGTTCTGATTCTACGACCCGGTTCTGCTGGAACCAGGGGAGCAGCTTCATGTTGTTTCCACATTAAAAATCTTCCACGTCTCTTTTATTCACTGTTTTATTTTCCAGAAATGTTGAGCAACAGATTTCTGTTCCACTTCCTGTCAGACGTTTTCAGCCAATCAGAGGAATGGAACCGCAGAAACGGACCAATAGGAGAGCAGCTACTCACTGAGCAACTTCTATTCAGTTTATGAAATGATTATTTCTGCATCCAAACAGCGTTCACACGGGACTCCATTTCATTCGAAGCAACAACGCAGAAAAGATCGGATTTCAGCAAAAAAATTGGAACTGAGCATCGAGTCCTGCTGTTGCAACGGAGTATCAGAGCCAGACAGAGATGTTTCTGAAACTGCGAGAAAAAAGTCATAATATTATGACAATGAAGTCATAAAGACACAAAAACACCAGAAAAACATCGTAAAATTATTAGAAAAAGTCGTTTTAATGAGAGCAAAGCTTGGAGTGACGTGCCCAGCTCAGTTCGAGTGGTTCTTTCTTCCAAAGCAGGGGTGTCCAAAGTGTGGCCAGGGGGCCATTTGTGGCCCTTCAAATGGTTTTGATCGGCCCCCAACCGCAGGTCCAGAATGGTAGACATGTGGCCAACAAAACCAAAAATAACTGGAAATGTTCTGTTTTTCCTTTAATAAGGCCACACTCTGAAGCCTTTTTAGGGTTTTGGATCCTGAAGTTTTTATAGATTTCATAACAATGTTTATTATCAAGCAGGTAAAACTAATAAAAGACAAAAAAAAAAATCACAAACTCATTTTTGGATTCTTAATTTTATGAATTTTGTGGCCTGAGTAAATTTGCCAGTTTTGGCCCCAGTAGCAAAAAGTTTGGACACCCCTGTTCTAAACAGGCTCAGGTGTTTCAAAGTCCTGCTACTGATGATAATTTGATTCTTATATATGGTATTTTTAAAACTGAGCTGTTGGGCTGAACATGAATGAGTTCACTTTGAACCAGGAAGTGATTTAGGCGACATGCTCCAGCTTTTAACTCCTTGGTCAAGTTAAACTGGGAAGGTAAAAAACTGAACTGGTCCAAGGGAACAAGTAGTTCCAGCTTCTGTCCCAGAACATAAAGTGATTTAGTACTCTGTAAAACCAGTTCAGCAGGTAAACTGGGCCCTGCTGAACTGGTTTTATTCCAGTTCATTCAGTGGTTCCATTAGTTAGAACAGGAGGAGCTAAAATTATCCATTTTCCTCCCATTAAAGGTGTTTTTACTCAATAAATAATTATTTCAGTTGTAAATTATTGAATAAAACGGCTCCACTGATCGCTTCACGGTAGCTGCTCCCCTATTGGTCTATTTTCACACGTTCCAGTCCTCTGATTGGTCCAACAACCAGCCAATGACTCCCACCAGCTAGACTGGGAGCATCCCTAACAGTCAGCCGGCGGACGATGAGGCGGTGTGGGAGGAGTTGTCCAGGTAGCCACTCAGACAAAAGCCTTATATTCTGACTAAAAGAGAGCAGAACCGACCTATCAGAGCGATAGGCGTTAACGACGTCATTTAACGCCGACAACGTCAAGAAGCAGCGTTAGCAGCTACTAGATCCCCTCGTGGTTCAAACACATCACATTCTACAGATTTAATGGTTGTATTACTTTTAAGGCAACAGTTTTATCTCCAAACAACCGTGTTTACGTCAGGTCACATGGGCATCAGCCGGGTGCAAACCACGCCCACCCTGCGGACCGGATGCTTCGCCGGCTGACTGTAAAGGAGCGCACCCTGTGTGGCTGAGTTGTGAACAGGTTCGACTGGACTGGCGGTGACACCCTCACCGAGCAGACCGACAGATGAGCACCGGAACCCGGAGATGAGGCCGCTGTAGGTTCGGAGAGTCCGGTTCCGACGGAAACCATGAAGCCCGCCGCAGTGGCGTTTTACGGGGCGGCTCTGGGGCTCCTGGTGGTCGGCCTGCGGGAGCTGCTGACTGGCTTCGAGGAGAACAGATGCAGCATGACCTACATGTTCGAATACCCGGAGTACCGGGTGAGTCCTCCATGGAGCCGCTGGGGCTCTGCTGGGGTCCGGGAAACTGCTCACGCTTCCTGACAGCTGTGCTCACGTGACCTGCTCGAGCTGCAAGCTTTCAGGTAAAACCCTGAGCTCACCTGTCAGGATCAGATGAGCTGGGCTCCCTGGAGCTCCTCAGCAGGTCGGAGGGAGAACATGGCTGCTGGCTCCGTGCAGCTCTTCAGCTCTCCCTCTGCTGCTCTTTAATCCCATCACAACCAGCTGCTGCAGCCTGGAGCTGATGGCGGTTTTCTGGCCGGTCACCGAAAGCCTGACCTGCTGATTCCGATTTAGGTCGATACCGATTTTTTTTTTTTTTTTTTTTTTTTTTTTGTCTGAAAAGTCGCTAAATATTGCGACAAAGATGCTGAGTTGACCAGGCGGGCAGGTCTGTCATAAACATAAGCATTTTGAGCGAACTTTGAAGATGTAGCAAGAAATAAAAAGCCAGTTAGTGGTGTTTCCTCCTCCTGGTTTGGAGGAATCACCCAGGCGACGCAGAGCGTGATTTCGTCAGATGTTGACGCCACGCAGGAAGTAGCGGTCGCTAACGAGCCTGGAGCTCACAGCGTTTTCAGGAACGTGTTTCTGTCGGACGAGCTGTAATGTTCTGGGTCAGCTGGCGATGTTGCACGCTTCCGCTCCTGGGTGACGGGAGATCCGGGAAGACACGGCAGCGGAAACAGCTGGTCAGTCACGTGACGTAAACACCGCTACGTCTGAACTTACTCCGCAAATGAGCTTCCATCTCCCATTTTCCACCTCAACCAAGCGCAAACTTCTTTTTGCGAATTTTAGGAAGTTACTATGAATTTTGCAGTTTCTGATGCGACACTTGTACATTTGCGTGAAACGCGCTGACGGCACCGCGGTTCGGCGGGTCCTCTCCCGGCAGCCAGAAGGGAGCAGCGGCTCGGGAAGGTGCGAGCGGTTCTTGTGTTCACGCTCTGTGTCGGTTTTATCCGCAGCGAGTGTCTCTGCCCAGGCGCGTGGCCAGACTCTACCCGGCGTACGGACTCTACCTCTACGGGGAGGGGCTCTACGCTCAGGAGACCCGGGCGCTCAAACTCACCGGCACGCCCGTGCTCTTCCTGCCCGGGAACGCCGGAAGTTACAAGCAAGGTGAGGAAAACGGGAGTCAGTTGTTTGACGAAAGGGTTTTAAAACGAAGCAGTTTGCAGTTTGTTCCTTTCTTCACTTCTAAGCGAGTCTTCAACCATTCCTGACGTGTTGAAAAACGAAGTGACACATTAAAGAGTCATACTGAGACGGGATGGCTTCCTGCTCTCTGATTGGTTCTCCCACCCCACGTGACCTGTCCCGTCCTCCTGCAGCTCGCTCTCTGGGCTCGGTGGCCTTGAGGAAGGCGGAGAGCATGGAGGGAGGGGTCCATCTCAACGTCTTCACCGTGGACTTCAACGAGGAGCTGGTGGCGCTTTACGGCGGCAGCCTGCTCAGGCAGACCCACTTCCTGCACGAGAGCATCAAGGCCATCCTGCGGCTGTACAAGGTCAGAACCCCGGTTCCGATTCATGGCCCGGTCCAGCACACCTCTAATAAAACCTCAGGGGGGTTTATTAGCACTTCATGTGGCAGAGCAGACCACATCAGACCTGAATCTAATTGAGTCTGTGGCGAGATGTTCTCCATCCAGTCTGAGTGAAGCAGAGATGTTTCAGACGTTCAAAGATGGTGGAGATGAACCCCAGAAGACCTGCTGCCACAGGAAGTCTGATTCAGGGTGATGGGCTGAATCTTAATGCACACCACACTTTTCAGAATTATTAAATTTATTTAATTTTTAATTTAATTTTTAATTTAATTTCAAAATTATTAAAACTAAAATCAAAATAGATAAATTAAAAACTAAATTATTAAAAATAAAATATATATTTTAATTTACATAAACAAATAAAACATTAACAATGAAATTAAAATGAATTAAAGAAATTATAAAAAATAAGAAATCTATCCAAAAAAATTAAAAAAATAATAATTTAATAAAAATATATATTTTTTATTTGTGATAAATGTTGAAAACCATGAATGGTTTTCCTCAGTTCCGGTCAGCAGCGTGTTCGTCACATAAAGTCCCAGTGAAACACCTGTATGTTTTGGTTCCGACCTGTGAAACATGAGCTCAAGATCCGGTGTGTCGTCCCCCCCCCCGCAGCACCTGAAGACCCCCCCTCAGAGCGTGGCGCTGGTCGGCCACTCCATGGGGGGGGTGGTGGCCCGGGCGCTCTTCACTCTTCCTCGCTTCAGCCCCCATCTGGTCCGCCTCATCATCACCCAAGCCTCCCCACACATGGCCCCGGTTCTGGCCCTGGACCCGTACCTGCTGGGTGAGCCGAGCCCGCCGCCGGTCCGGAACGTCGGAGCGTGATGACTGCGGTCGCTATGGTAACTGTGTTTTGGTTTGTTTGACCCTTCCTAGATTTCTACGCCGCGGTGAGAGAGAAGTGGGTGAATCAGGCGAGCAAGCTCGGGAACGTCACCGTTCTGTCGGTGGGAGGCGGTTACCGTGACTACCAGGTCCGCTCCGGACTGACGTCCCTGCCGTGTCCCCCCGGAGACCCCAACAAGCTGTCCCTGGTGGTACGACGGGTTTGTAACGTTCTGAGTTTCCCCTGCGTGGCTCCGCCTTCCCCTGCTGAGCGCTGTGTTCTGTGTCAGGTGACGGCGGTTCCCCGGACCTGGGTCTCCACCGACCACCTCTCCATCGTCTGGTAACGTCAGGAGCTCACCTGGAACTCACCTGGACTGAGGGCTGGGCGATACATCGATTCCATCTATCAATCGTGTTTTTGGTTTTTTTCAAAAATCTGGATCCTCCCCCCACCCCCATTATTGCTCTCCTTGGATTTCCATAGAGACGAGTGATGTCAGCGCGCCCAGGGCGGCCATCTTGGTTTACAGCTTCTATTTATGTAGACTTTGAGTTCAGCTCAGCTCTACAGAGTACTAGAGCCAGGCTACCATGTTTTTTCAACGAAAGTAAAGTCACGATGTTACAAGAATACCAGAGTAAAGTCTTAATATTTGGAAAATGAAAATTAATTTTAAGAGAATTTCAACATGAAAAAGAAAACTTAATTAACATTACGAGAAAAAAGTCGCTTTGAGAACAAAGCTTGGCTAAGACTTTTTCTGATAAAATGGCGTCCTTTTTTCAGCTAATATTATGACTATATTGTCGTAATGAAACAAAAATCCTCGTAGCCTGGCCCTGATACTCCGTCGTCTAACTCGCAGGAAGGACGATTGAAATAAAAGCTACTTTTTGAAAATACTTTGTCATTTGTCGCTTTTATTTTTAGAAAAGAAAAAAAGAATAAAATCGGAGGTTTTGTTTTTAAGCCGCATCGCCCAGCCCTCCCTGGAACTCACCCGGAGCGCCTGAAACACCGTCTTCTTCTTCTGCTCCAGGTGCAAGGAGCTGGTCCTCGCCACGGTCCGGGCGTTCTTCGACCTCATCGATGCGGAAACCAGACAGGTCTGAACGCGTCAGCTCCTTGTTGTCATGGAGATCTGTATCGTCACAGTGTCCTCACAGCTGACCCTGTCCAACAGTTCACGGATGACCCGGAGAGGAAGCGGACCGTCCTGAATCACCACTTCATCAGACACCCCGTCAGGATGCTGAGAGACGCTCAGGACTCCTCGCCGGTCTCCATCCTAGGTGAGAGCCTGCATCTTTAAACGGCGGGTGGCGCCATCTAGAGGGGAGGCGGAGCGTTACACCAGCCCATAATAATCTGCGTAGAAGATGGAGGATTGATCCGAAACATCCTCAACCTCCCCGTTCCTCCAGTGGTTTATAAACGGACCAATCAGATCAAGCCCCGCCCCTTTCATCTTTGGTGGCCCCGCCCACAGTGTGTGACGCGGATCAACAACATCTGGTTCTGATAGAAACACGGGATGAGGTCCGGCCCTGCTGGCCTGGAGCGCCTGATGTCCCGTAGTGTGTCTCTGGTGGGGTCCATCTCCTTCCTTCCTACCTTCTTAAACTACCTTCCTTCCTAAACTACCTACCTACCTTCCTTACTTCCTACTTTTCTTCCTTACTTTCTTCCTACCTTCCTTACTTCATACTTTTCTTTCTTTCCTTTCTTCCTTCCTACCTTTCTTCCTTCCTTCTTTCACTCCCTCCTTTTTGTCTTCCTACCTTTCTTCCTACCTACGTTTCTTCCTTCCTTCCTTCCTAAATGTGGCTGTTAATTGGATCCAATCAGAGCTCTGCTCCTCCTGGTCGTCATGGTGATGTTCCTCCTCCTCCAAGCGGGTCCTGAAGGCCTCGCTGTGTCCAGGTTCACACGGTGCCTCCTGCCGGTTCTGATGGGTCGGGGGGCTCGTTCCTCTGCATCGCCGGGACGCAGAGGACATCTGGACGCTGTCCTGGAGGTTCTGACCCGTACCGTGTAGAGGAGGCCTCGGGCCGGGTCCAGCACCGGTTGGAGATGGTCCCAGATTTGACTGGGTTCTGGTTCTGAGCGTGTGGACTTGTTGATGTTCTGTTCTGAGTTCTGCTCCGTTGTTCTCCAGACGTTCCTGAAGCCTGGAGTGAAGTGAACACGCTACGTCTGTCCTACAGCGCCCCGAAGGTACCAGCAGAACCTCCTCCACGCAGACAGAAGGTCCACCAGGCGGTTCTGAAGTAACTCTCTGCTCTGTCTGACAGGAAGGACAACTAAAGTACTTCCTGTTTGCTCTGGCGAGTCGGCGGAAAGGCTACAGTCACTTCTACTGCCGGAGCAGCAACCTGGTGGGTTCTGCTCAGAACCTCATCTGTGTATGACCAGCAGAGGGAAGTTTCCACCCTCCTGGACCCGACCCGATCCGACCGGCGCCCCACAGTCCACTGATCACAGGTTCCCACCCGGTCCTGATCTGGGCAGCCTCCCGACCAGTTTCACCAGTATGGCGCTAAACTGGGGCCACAAAAAACAAAAGAAACCGGAAAAAAGTTTACTTCTCGATTCAAGCCTTCTGTTTGGGGGCGGGGCCGCAGGTGACGTGGGCGGGGGCTCGTCTGGGGGGGGGGGGGGTTCATGACTGACAGCTCAGCACAGCGGAAATATTCCCAGCTGCTCCAGTCAGGAACCATTTCCACTTCCCACCGTTCATAAATGTGTTTTGGTTTTTTTTTTTCTTGTAATTTATCTTATTTTTAGTTTCATAACAAATATTTCCAAGTTTTAAATCTTTTAGTTTTTTCAGTTTTGTGTTTTTGAGTTTGAATCCTTTTTCCTTCTTTACATTTTTTTTTTTCACATTTTTTTTTGTTTCAATGTTTTTCAGTTCCAAAACTTTTTGTTCAGTTTTA
The DNA here is from genome assembly GCA_014839685.1 of Anableps anableps. Taxonomy (NCBI): domain Eukaryota; kingdom Metazoa; phylum Chordata; class Actinopteri; order Cyprinodontiformes; family Anablepidae; genus Anableps; species Anableps anableps. The sequence continues at coordinate 38,314,243 of CM026075.1, read as the reverse complement.
AATCTTTTATTTAGTTTCAAAAATTTAGTTTGAAAATTTTCAAAATTTCTTATTTCAAAATGTTTTTCAAATAAAAAAAAAAGGTTTTTAGTTTTAAATCTATTTTTAGTTTAAAAATTTTCCTAATTTTTTTGCAGTTTCAAATTGTTTCAGATTTACATTTTTTTTTCTGATTCTAAAATGTTTTTTTTCTGTTATTTTTCAGTTTCACTTTTTTTTTTTTACCTTTTTTTTTGTTTGTTTGTTTGTTTGAAACTTTAGTTTCAATTTTTTTTTTCTGGTTGTCAACACAGCCTAATCATTAATTATGCGATTATTATTTTTTCTGATTTTAATATTTCTTTTCTTAAACAGAAACTACAGAAACTTGCTTTTCTTTCAGTTGAAATCACTCCTAGCTTTAAAACAAGATGGCCGCTGAGGCCGCACTGACATCACTGAGCTACGGAAGCCCAAGGACGGCAGGCGTGAAAAAAAAATCCAGATTTTCCAAAAATTCGATTCTCCATAAACGGTAAATTGTAGTAATGGCTGTTTGCCCCGCCCTGCCCGACCGTAGAGACGGTGCTGGAGCTGCTTCTTGCGGCTCAGCGTCTCGTCTTGATGAAGGCGTGAGCGGCTTCTCCTCTGCTGGTCATAAAACCGTCCTGACATGAATTCATCTCACCTCTTGGTTCCGATCCTGAGGAGCGTCTCTGCTTTGCTCAGTAACCTGAAAGCCAGGTGAGCCTGTCGCCGTTCCAGAGTCTGTCCCGTTAAGTCTGACGCTGTGTGGTTGTCGTCCAACAGGAGACGAGCAGCTGGGTGTTCGGCTGTCTCCACGGCAACGCTTCCTCATGGTAAAACCCTTCATCTTGAATTGTGGGGCGTGTTCTGGGGTTGTGGTGTTTCCGTGGTGACAGCAGCTTGTCTCTGTCCTCAGTGGACGAGCCGTGGACCTGTCTCTGGGAACAGAGCTGCTGCCGCCCTATAAGGTGACGACGCTGACAGAAACGGTCCGGTCCGCTTTGGTTCCGCTCAGCTTGTAACCAGAACCCGTCTCCTCCCTCAGGTTCTGCTTCTGAGTCTCGCCGACTTGGCCTCCTTCACTCATCTGGTCGTTTCTGCCTCCAACCTCAACAGCAAGCAGGTGCGTTGGTTCTTCTCCCTCACGGATCAGTGATCGGGTCTCTGGGCGGTTCTGACCCGTCCCGAGGACCAAAACCGAATCCATTATTTTAATAACGACGTTTGTTTTCATCCTCAGTTCACAGTGGAGTGTGAGTGGCAGAGAGAAGAATCTCAGACTCGGTCCGTCTCCGTGCCTCATGTTCTGTCCTTCGGTGAGTCAGAACCTCAGCATCCCAGCAGAACCTCAGCCTGCCAGGGGAACTGGACAGTTTTCCCGTATTATAAGTCAAGCCTCTTGTCCCACTGGCAGACTATCCCACTCCTGGCTCGAACCTTTTCATGAACACTAAGGGGTTGTTAGAGAAACCGGCTCCGAGACCTGCTGAACAGTTGCCTGTTAGTTTGGTCGTATTTCGAGTGGAGTCCAGTTGCTCCAAACTGGGCCAGATGCTTGGGAGGATGTGGCGCTGGTGCAGCTGGACCGCCTCAGGTATTAAAGCTGCTTCATCATGAAGTTCTGACGGTTCTGCTTCTGCAGGTTTTCCATCCAGTGACGTCACGGTGAACTCGTCTGGACTTCTTCACAACATCCAACTGCTCCACTTTCACCAGGTAGACGTCTTCACTGCAGCGTCCTCCTCTCCCACGCTGCCCCCAGAGCCTAAACGCATCTCTGTGTCCAGGTCTACCAGGCCTTCAGGATCAGTGTGGTCAGTCAGTGCAGAGGAGCCAGAGGTACGCTGCTTCCTGTGGCGAGTGGCTCTACTTCCTGCGGCGTGGAGCAATGACCCGACTGTGTGTGTGTGTGTGTGTGTGTGTGTGTGTGTGTGTGTGTGCGCAGACAGGCTTCCCAGTGTGTACCGGATGCGGGTTCCCTGGTTCCGAGAGGACTCCTTCACCACAGCCAGGTGACCCTTCCTCCCTCCAGCCTGTTTTCAGTGTCCTGCTGTTGGTTCTGACCCGGTTTGATCCGTCTGCCAGCGTGCCGTCGGCCGCCGAGATCTCGGGGATGCTTCACACCAGCCGCCCCGACAACGCCTCAAGTGTCCTGCTGCAGCTCCACACTGCCCCCAACTGCCAGTATAAGGTACAGCCCCGAGCCTGCTCCCAAAACCCAGACTGCTAACACCAGATGAGCTCCTCGCAGTCCTGGACTGGGTTGCAGGAGATCTTTCTGGAGGAGCAAACCACACATCAGACTGCATGCACTGTGCAACTTCGCTCTCCGAGCTTTCAAACTGGTGTCAGTGGTTTGAACATGCGGGTCCATCTGGGTAAATTAGAACGTCGACAATAAGGACATTTATTTCCCGCTCTGGGAGGAGCGCAGAGATAACGGTGCGTCGCTGGCATTAAGGTTTTAGCCGTCTGAATGGCTGGTTCTGGTCTCGTCCCCTCCACAGCATCCCACTGGTTCTCTGTGGGGTGCAGGCCAGCTCGCTGGTGTTGCCATGGTGATTACTGCAATGTTAAAACTAATTTTAAGAGCAGGCTGGTCAGAGACCAGATCACTTTTGGCCCCAGACTGATTGCGTAACAGCCCCTGGTCCCAAACCCAGACTGCTAATCCCAAATTAGCCGCCTTACTGTTTTATAAAAGATCTTTGAGGGAGAAATCACACAGAGTGCATGCAAAACGCAACGTTTCCCCTGTACTGACAGGAATTACAGCATGTATGTAGTGGCAGAAGGTCCTCCCTGTCCCAAATGGGGGACCAGTTTATAATCTAGCAGCAAATCACAAACCGTTGTCTCGAAAAATTCAGCACAGCATCACGAGTCGCTTTCTACCACCAAACGATGAGTGTCTGCAGCGCAGCGAACAACGTTCTCCAGGACCTTTGGCGCTGTGGGTCGGTGCCAAGTGCTGCTGGGTAATGAAACCAACATCTCCATGACGCTAGGAGGAAGCTAGAAGACATCCAGAACGTCCCAGTAGACGGCTGTACGGACTTCGGACATAGTGGACCAGAACCAGCAGATGACATGGCTCTCTCTAAACATCGCAAACTGTAGAAACTTTACACTGGACCTCCAGCTGGGGTTCTTTCATGTCTGCCACACTTTTTCCTTCCACTCAACTTTCCAGTGATATGCTTTGATGCAGCAGTCTGTGAACAAGCAGCTTCTGGAGCGACAGTCAGCAGGCTCGAATGTGTTCAAACCGTAGTGTTGTTGAACTTTTCCGGGTTTTTTCCGATAATCATCAAGATTTCCTGAAATAAACGCCTCAAACGTGACTGGTCTGACTGGGATCTGGTGTTTCCTCCTGCTCCAGGTGTCGGTCAGAACCTCCTTCCCCAAGGTGCTGGGACAGGTAAGCCGAGCTTTGGTTCCTCCAATGGGAAGCTGCTGGTTGAGCGTTGCTAGGCAACAGTTCTGCTGTGTTGCAGGTGCTGAGGTTCTGCGGACCCCTGGTTCCGGTCTACACGGCTGTAACGCTGCTCCTGGCCTGCGGGGGGCAGCTGTCCTCCATCCTGAGGTCGGGCAGAGCCGCAGACATGAGCCAGACGGTGGGCAGCGCGCTGCAGCTGCACAAGATCAACCTTCCCGTTTACCTGCTGCACATCCTGCTCAGGTGAGCCCAAGCCCCGCCCCTCACCTCCTCCCTGAGGATGCTGCCTCGCGTCACGGTTCTGTGGGTTCTCTCCTCCGTCCCCAGCCTCCCCCCAGAGGACAGCCTCCCCCCCACCTTCCCTGACGGGGCGTTTCGCGAGTGGGCGGGGTCACGGGAGGAGTGGCCCCGCCTCCTGTCGCCGCTGCTGTACGTGCTGGGAGCGGCCGTGGCGTTCTGGGGCGGCGCTCTGCTCCGCCTCCTGGTCCGCCTGGTGTCTCTGATGCTGGCGCCGCTGCACAGGTGAGCCGGACGGGTCGGGCCGGGACCCGGTTCTGTCTGAGCGCTGGCTCTGGCTGATGAGGGGCTGTTTCTCCGCAGACCGTCGGTCTCCAGGGGCGGCGGGACGCTGCGGCTCCGGACGCAGCTGCTCCTGGGTGCCTGCCTGACGGCTGCAGGCTGGACGTCCTGCGGCGCTCTGGCCGTCTCCGCCGCCTCCCTGCTCCACCTCTACCGGGTGAATCCATCCACACGTCCTCACTGACGCTGAAAAGAAAGTACACCCTGCTCCAGCTCCAGGGGCTGTGGGTCGGAGCGGAAGAAAGCAGTTAAATCTGCGCAACAAGGCGCACAAGGCGTTGGGGTGTCGATGTTAATATGACCCCCCCCCATCCATTCTGCAGCAGCAGCGGTTCATCGGTCGCTCTGAGTTCTGGAGGAGTTCTGGCCCACTCTTCTTTCTACTCTTTAAAAACATTAGATTTCATTTAATTCTTTTTTTAATTTTATTTATTTCCACTCTTCTCTCTTTTAATTATTTCATATTTTTACTCTTCTTTTTTATTCAATTTTATTTGTTTTTATTATTTTTTTTACTGATTTTATTTTCCACTCTCCTTCCTTTTTGAATTTTTTCTTACAGATTTTTCCCACTCTTTGTTTTTTAATTTATTCATTGCGTGTACCCCCCCCCCCCACTCGTGTTTCCGCCGTCGCTCCAGCTCATCGGGCTCCAGCTCGGCTCTCTGCAGATCCAAACGCAGCGTTTCAGACGCGACTAGCTTGTGAAGCTGCTGCTGACTTCAGTTCCTGAACTGAGCGGGGTGTACTTTCTTTTACTCTGCCTGCGATGCTGTCCAGACTGACCCTGGTCTGCGTTGCCTTCAGGTCCTCAGGCTGCAGATGACGGAGCGATCTCTGAGTCACATGTTGAACCTGGTAAGGTCCACTCGAACCCTCCTCACGGTTCTGCTCGGCGTGAAACCAGAACCAGGCCCAGATGAAACCTGCTCTCCATCCCTCCAGGCGCCACGGAAGCAGAAGCCAGCGGCCAACGGTGCGCTGGAGGCGCAGCCTGAGCGCAGTGGCGCCCCCCTGCTGTCAGAGAGCGCCCTGCAGGAGGTGAGCGGCGACCTGCAGCTGCACCTCGGCCTGGCGGCGCTCCTCATGCTTCCGGTCATGATCGGCGCGCCGTCGCTCGTCCACTGGATCCGCAACCTGAGGTAGGGCCGAGCTCGGCAGCGGCAGCAGGGCAGATCCCCTCAGACCTTGGTGTGTCTCATGGACGTGCTGGTGGTTCCGAACAGGTTCTCCACCCGGCTGGACCCGGACCCGTGTCGGCTTCACTCCGTGCCTCTGATCTTCGTGTACCTGCTGCTCATCAACTGCGACACGTTGAAGCTCAGCAACAGGTAGGACCGGGGTGGGGGGGGGGTCTGCTCAGGTCTCAGGAAGCAGCTCAGAGGAAGAACCTGAAGGTTCTACCTCAGATTCGGAGAGCGGTCGGCCTGCTTGGCTGGGCGCTGCCAGTGCGGCGAAACGCGCTGCAAACCAATGAATGACGCAAAGCCTGAAACGCAACGACGCAACGGCGACAGCAAAGCAGCAGCAAGAAGAAAACGCTGCGAACTCGCGCCAAGAAACCGAAGTCCTCCAGGCCTCTAGGGGGAGTCGACCCCCAGCCCCCACGGGACCAGACCCTGAGCAAAGACGGGATGTGCAGAAGAAAGTTGGAGGATGGAGGAAAGGCGTCACTTACTATCTTTAATACCATTACAGAGCAGCAGCGTATTTACCTAGCTGATATTACCTGCTCTGGACTCCCCCTAGTGGTCTGGAGGACTTCGGTTTTGTGGAGCGAGCAGCGTTTTATTCTTGCTGTTTTTGCTGCAGTTTCCGTTGTGCTGCGACTCCCTGCGGTTGCAGCGGTTCTTTCCTGTGTGCGTTTTGGGCTTTGCAGCTGAGGCCACAACACTCAGGGGTTCGTCTTACGGAGGGCTGCAGCTGACGGCGACTTTAGTCATCGATTATTCTGACGATGCATCGGTCCAGTTCAGTGACCCAGTGGAGCTCCAGCTCCTTACTGGTTTTAAACCTCTCCCCTCCTCTCTTGCAGCCGACTGCTGCCTGTCGTCTCCTGCCTCCCGCTCCCATTGGCCATCACCATGGCGACCTTCTCCTCTCTCCACCCCTACAGAATTGCCTACTTCCTGTCGGCGGCGCTGGTCCCCCTGGCCCTCTGCTGCGTCCTGTGATCTCGGGGAACCGAGCGGCCCGGCGTCAGGTTCGGGACCGCTGGAAGTCCCGACACCACGTTTGCCTTATCGCTCTGCTTTCAGGGAGCAGCCGAGCCGTCTGTGGCCGCGGACGCCGTCCTCTGGTACCGCCTGCAGCCGGGTCAGGGCTCATATCACCGTTTACATTCGTAGTTCTGGGTTCTGGGCCGGGTCAGCGGTGCTGCTGGAGCATTCGCTTGGCTTTTTAAAGAAGAGGAGCCAAAAATTCAAAGAAATCCTCCCAAAAACGTGGTTCCACCTGCTGACCCACTCCAGACCTCAACCCTGCAGAAAGCCCACCAGTTGATCCAGTAAGAGCGGTCCGGTATCCGCCAGAACCTTGTTGATGGGTCCGGGTGCAGCTCGCTCACCAGATATCAGAGGGTGTATGAATATATCTGAGCCTGTGTGGAATGAAGATGGGTTCAGGATGTTGACCCTTCACAATAAAAGCAGGTTTACCAGCAGCCGGCGCCGTTTCTATCCCGTCTTCATGCTTCAGTCCCTGGATTCTGGATCCTGATCATGTTCTGATGGTTTTCCTCTCAGACCCACTCGGTGTTCCGGGTCTGCGTGAACGCCATCAGAACCGCCCCCGAGGGTCCAACTCTGCTGCCTTATTACTGCCTAAACCATCAGCAACTCCAAATAAACGGACCAAGCAGATTTTTATTGGTAATCAAAGTGAAGTTCTGGACCAGAACCCGGTCCGGTTCGGGTTCTGCTGAATGTAACGTCTGCGTCTCTGATCTCCTGCAACAAATGTAGTCAAATCTGAAATGAGGTCGAGTTTTCCCCAGAACAAGCAGAGAGACAGAAGATGACGCTTCGCTTTCTACTTATGTCTGATTCATGCTTTTATTGTGAAGAACTTCCTGTATGTTAACGTGAAAACAGGAAGTTGATGCTTGGTGGGGGGTTTTGTGCATCTCAACATCGTTTTCTGGCTTTTGTTTTTGTTGCCAAAGGTGATTATTATTTCCAGGTTGATAAAACAGAGAATCTCACATCATAAAATTCATGTTTAACATTTTAAAATGTTAATTTGCAGACATTAGAAATGTTGACGTTTGAATTAAAGGCAGAAATTTGAAATGAAAACATTGACATTTTTAAAACACCTGAAATTTTAGAAAAGTACCCATTTTGTGAAGTTTTAAGCTTTTAAATTTATGTATTTAAAATCTAAAATGAGATTTTTGATACTTCAGGATGGAAAATTGACATTTTTAAAATTAGATATTTGTACATTTTTAAAAATGTAAACTTTTTGAAAATGTAAATTAAAAAAATTGGAAGTGATATTTGAACATTTTAAAACAGAAATGTCACATATTTAAAATGTGGAAATCTAACGTTTGAAAATATAGAAATTTGAAATTAGATGTTTGGACTTTTTAAAAATATTTTCATCTTTTTAGAAATTTGATATTTTGAAAATTTGGAAAATATATTTGAACACTTTAACAAAGAAATTTGACATTTTGGAAACGGGGTATTTGAAAATGTTAATAAATTTAAAATGTTTAATAAATTTAAAATTTTAAAATTTTTAAAATATAGAAATTTGACATTTTGACAAATTTGAAAATTTTCCAAAAATTTAAACATTGAAATGTATAAATTAGACATTTGGTTTTGACTATTTTGAAAGCGATATTTAAACATTTTAATACTGAAATGTGACATTTTAAAAATTGAGAAATATATTTTAAAAATTAGATATTTGAAAACGGAAATAACATTTTTAAAGTGAGGGAAATCTGACATTTGAAAATGTAGAAGTTTGACATTTTGAAATATATAAAATTGAGAACTTGAACGTGAAATTTCGACATTTTAATTTTAAAAAGCCATTTTTCCTCCATGGTTGGATGTTGGGCCTGCGGGCCGCCGCCGTCTCTGCCGTGCCTTCCTCCTTCGCTCCTGCCTGTCAGCGGAAAGCTAAACCGCTCCCTGCGTCAGCAGTGGACTTTACTGGTGCCTCACCAGTGTTTCCATCTTTAAATGTCGGCTCCCGGCGGGAATAGTTGATGATTTGACTAGGACCAGCGAGCGCTGCCATGCCCCGCAGACACACAGCTGTGGGCTCGTGATTGTTTTTGCGCTGAACGTGTGAAAACTCGTGATTTCAGCTTTTCTCGTGCAGTTTTCGTGCGTTCGGATTGTCGGCCTCGTCGTAAACGTGAACCAACCTCGTAGAAGAGATTAGTAAAAGCAGAATTGTGTTTTAGAGACTCGTGACTTGTACCCGTGTTCACTGTGACCTCGTCCTTCCAGGTGTTCAGATCAACGCAGACGAATCTGAAGAGAACCGGAAGATTGTTCTGCTTCAGTTTGATGTTTTTGGATATTTTGAGCTTAAATCTACAGACGTTTTACATATAACAGGTGGGGGGGCTGTTTTCTAATCATAAAGCAGCTGTTTGTGGGGAAAGTGTTCTGACTGTAATAACCAGAGATTAAAGGGACAGTTTGTAATATTTTGACAGGTTTTCAAGGGGAACTTGAACCGTTTGCTGCATCATTTGCTCCTAAAACAAACTGTTTCTGTTGATCTGAGCAGAAATCAGAGGTTTAAACACCAGAACAAAGCAACAAACTCCTGGCTGGCCAGCACCGTGTTTGGACTGCAGCATCATTTACGGCTGAATGACCTGCGAATTTAGCTCCTCGTCAGCCACAGACTGAGGGACACTTTCTACGGTGTTTATCTGAAAGGAAGGTTTCAGGAGCTTCACAGTTTGGCTCTTTATCTCCTGCCTGAAAGACGTGTCCAGAACCATTGTTTCCATGGATACGGGTCAGAATCTGAGCTGGATTTAAGGTTCAACAAGAAGTGATTGCAGAGCCTACGACAGCATGCAGCCTCTCTGTCAGCGTTTCTGGATGTGAAGGAATCCTACAAAACTGAGATTTCCAGTTTTCCCTTGGTGACGAATTTCAAAACAGTGAATTCCCAAACAAACCCTCACGGAGGGAGACTTCAGTCTGGGCAGCACAGTTGGAAAATGGACTGTTGCCGCAGTAACAGCTTCATCACCTCTTGCGTTCACCCTGCCGTTCCGATGAGGTGCTCGAATATCCCAATGTTTCCCACACCAGACCCAACCTTTCCCATGATCCCATCAGGGAGTCTGGTTTCCAGTCTGGATTGAACACTTGCCTTCTGTTTCGAACAACAGTGGTGGGCGCACTTCTACTAATGCGCTAATAGCGGAGTTAATTTTCCGTTTAGCCCTATTGCTAACTTTGAAAAACATTTAGCATTTCCCCTAAATAAATTTTTCTGGACAAATTCCAAAGCGCTAATTTACTTTGCTGTTTTAAAAACTTTCAGTTAAAATATATATATATATATATATATATATATATATATATATATATATATATATATATATATATATATATATATCAACATGGTTCAGTTTAATGCTTTAGCGTTAGCTTCAGCTAAATATCATGTTGGTATAGTACTGTAGCACTAGCTTCCTCTAAACACCATGTGGGAATAGTTCTTTAGCACTAGCTTCCGCTAAACACTATGTTGGAATAGAGCTTTAAGATTAGCTTCATCTGATAACCACACTGGAACAGCTCTTTATCATTAGCTTCTGCTAAATACCATGTTGATATAGAGCTTTAGCATTAGCTTCCATGGAGAAGGTCTAAGCACTGGTGGATTTGGAGGCAACCACCCACCATGGTTGCCATGGTAACTCTGGTCTGTGACCGAGGTGTTGGCGAAGCGCTGCTGCCGTGGGCTCTTCAGTCTCATATTGAAGCCAGAATCCAGCTTCATTCATCCTAAATGTGCAGATGTGCCACGTTGCTGAATGAAGAGGTCCAGATGTTCTGGTTTAGGCCTCTGAATGTTCTCTGAACGGTCTTTAATCCTCAGGTTTGTGTGAAAACTGCTTGGTGTTTTTATATTTCTCATATTTTTAGCTGATTTAACTGTAAATGGGACTTTTTGGCACAAATGTTTGATTAAAACTGAGAAAATAATTCCTGTTTCTGTTTTTTTCTTTATTAAAAAGTTCTTGAAGTTTACGTTTAATGCAAGGATTCATGATTTTTTACTGATTCAATTTAGTTTAATACAGGACCAGTTAATAACGAAACACATAGATGTATAATTAATAAAATCATTTTATAGTATTCAAATATTTTTGACAGTAATTGGATTAAAGAGTTAAATCACAATATTTACAAAACGAGATTTTGGGCTTTGAATTCTATTCGAGATGCAGTACCTAATTGCAACCTATTGGGGGCAGTATTTCCCTGCAGCATGTAAACTGCCAGCATTGGGACCTAGAAGGCTGCAGATGTGTCCTATTGGCGGCAGTGGGAGACACACTGGCTGAAAAGCGACAATAACACTCCTTTTCATGTGGAGAAAAAGTGGGTTTAATTAAAAACAAATATTTCAGGTTCTGACATCAAAATGAGGGAAAAAAAAAAGTAAAATCAATCCCAGGAAGAAACTTGAAAACCCAACAAACTTCTAAAATACTTTTCTAACACAACTGACACTACACTCTTATTCTGAATTATTTAACTTTACAGAAGCTAAATTATTTACAAGTAAATCCAAGCACATAACAGGGGTTAACGTGTTGTTAGCGTTAGCATTGTTATCATAGACTAATTACTTCAAATAGCACAACTCTCCCAGGCAGAAACAAGGCGGCAGCCATTTAAAGCTTCTTTGGATCCTAAACAGTTGAACCAACCTGAAACAGAATAACTGTAGGATTCGAGGCTTTTGAAAGCTTTCATCTGGCTTGCTGTATGATACGAGGCCTGCAGCACCACATGATTGTCAGTCGCCTCCACAACGGGTAAATCCTCCAGATTATATGACGACTTTTTTTTTTTATTAAAGGGATCCACGATTAGTTGCAATAAGACTTTATTTGAGAAACATTTATTAAAATGTATTTCAAATAATACAGTAAAAATACGGTTGGCTGTTAAGTTTTTATAAAATTAAATAAAATAGTCACATGGACGTCGCCATGTTGTTTACGCTGCAATGCATTCTGGGTAGATGACATATGCCAGGACATACAGCGCCCCTCCGTCCAGCCGGAACGGTGATTACTGAGCAGGAAGTAACATTTAGTCCTTTAAACTTGAACCGGAGCGTTGAAGCAGAACGGATGGAGAAATGATGAGAGAAGATGAAGATGAGGAGGCCCAAATGGAGGAAGAGGAGAGATTCGGCTGAAAACCTGCTGTTTCTGCTGCTGCTTGGAAATGTCAGTCCGACAGTTTGCTGCAAAGATCTCCACCTTCGAACTCAAGCTGTGTACGGTTAGCATCGGGATCAAAACATGTTCTCAAATATATCAGAGTGTTGTTACGAAGACTTGAAAATGCTTCATTGTCACTTTAAACATCTATTCATTATCTTCCGATTGGTTTTGATTTCCTGTTAGCTCAAGCTAGCGGTGATAGCTCTAGCTAACAGTGTTAGCTCTAGCTAATATAGTGAACAGCAGATTACAAGCCGATCACACCTGTTAGGTTCAACAAATATCTCGTGTTTAACGGTAAATGAAAACTCTGAGGCAGTTTGCCTCCATCCAGAGGTTTTGTGGGCTGCCCAGTCAGCCTCCACCACCTGGACTTCCTGTGTTTTGTTTACGGACTCGACTCCACCAGAACCTACCAGCATCATAGGCCTGACATCCATTGCGTAGGTGAAAAAATGGCGACCTTTGTAGATGAAAAATACAATTAAGAAATACGATTTTTGAAGTAACTATGAGTTTTTAGGTGTCACAACGTTTAGGTTAATGGGAAAATTACAACCTATTTAGGCCAACAAGTTTGAGTAGTCATGGATGCCTTTAAGACTATATGGGTCATATCCTAAATCTACATGTATTTTCTCGCTATATATCGTCTGTGCCAGCCCGTTTAAGGCATTAGCGTACTCTGTCATCCATTTTGCTGTGTTTTGAACCAGAGGGAATCACTTCCTGCACTCCATCTGAATTTCCCGCTTCATCCGAGTCATGTGACTGCAACCCGGTAATAACGGAGCTAATTTTTATGTTTAGCATTTTTGGTAACTTTGAAAACATTTAGCACACTTTGCTTCCCCTAAATTAATTTTTCCAGATGAATTCTAAAGCGCTAATTTTCTTGGCTGTTTTATAAACTTTCAGTTGAATATAGTTCGACATCTCTGCTGAAGTTTTGCTTCTCAACTGTTAAGAATCCTACAAGTAGTTAGACATTTCATGCTCTTATTTTGAAGTTTGTTTACGCAGCAGCTCGGTTTCCTCTCCTCATGCTATCTTTTTTTCCCCCAATAACTTTATTTCAAACAAGGAACATACAGTAACGAATTAAACATGGAGAGTAGAGAAGATATAAACATAAACGCTACATCTATGGGCGTTATTGAATGTAAATTATATTAAAATTAAATTGGTGCTTGAGAGTTGTAGTCTTTCAAGGGCAGATATAATTTGAATTGAAGTTAGCATTTTAACCTTAGCTTCTGCTAAATACTGTTGTAGCACTTTAGCATTAGCAGAACTAATGTTTATGCTTAGTGCTTTAGGGTTAGTGCAGCTAAATTTTTAGTCAGCGCTGTCCGCCACTGTGGCAGAGACATGACAGCTTCAGGAGAACTTCCTGTAGACTCTGATAGTATTTATAATTGCAGTGAATGAGAGGATGAGTGGACACTTTCTACATTCTGGGTCAAGTTTAGAGAAAACTGTTAACCCTGTACCTGCAGGAGACGCAGCGAGTGAAAGAGGACAGAAATCTCTTGGTGTTGATGTGTAGACAGGAAAGTTTTGGATATGAAAGGAGTTTAAATAAAAAAAAAAAACACGTTTCTCAGGCTGTGACATCATCGCTAACAAGAGCATTCAGTGAAACTGAAAGGAAGCATATCATCATTTCAGTCAGGTCCAACTTTCTGTGACTCATTTCATCTTTGAACCGTTCTGTCACCTCCAGGGTAGACTGGGAGGCAGATCCTTTAGCTCCCAGTTCCAGTCCGTGAGGCAGACACCCCGTCTACTTTCTAGGCGACGCTTCAGACTTTCGATCAGCTGAGACGATTCTACCAGGTCTCCTTCCTATAGATGGTACACTTGACCCAGTGAGCTATTAACACTCTTTCTTTAACATAGAGAGTACTCCTGGTTCAGTGCTTCTGTTTTATTTGTGTATCTGCTCTGTCTTCTCAGACGGCCAGGCTCTGGTTCTGCTGGAGCTTTCTTCCTGTTAAAGGGGAGTTTTCCTCCCCGCTGTCGCCACATGCATGCTCAGTAGGAGTGAATGCTGCCCAGTCAACGACTCGATGCTCTGCTCGGTTTCCTTGGATAGAAAACTTGCTACTGTTTGTGATGGCGACCTGAACTTGACTGCATTAATGACTGGGTCCTAACAATCTGCAGGACTGATTATATTTTAACATGAAAACGGGATCTGTTGAGATATTTGCTGTGAATCATTGCAGGGTTGGTCCAGCGAGCTCCAGGAGGCTTTGGGTTCAGACTTTACCTTTCTAATCAGAGATTTAAAGCTGTAGTCATGGTCATGAAAAATATGTTTTCTACATATGTTAAAATTATCATCATGTCGTGACACAGTATCAGACAGATAATCTGTGAAAAAAATCATCTGCCTTTTCCCAGTGCTCCCAGTACTAACTGAAGAAATCCACCAGTCAGAAACAACCAATCAGAGCCAGGAGGAGGGGCTTAGCGCTGCCAATCACCCTCATGTGCGCGCCACTCCCCCTTCCTCCCCCCTCTTCTGCACAACAGCTGGTTCACCACAGCATAGTCTGCTGCTAATGCTAATGCTAGTTAGCATGGCCACCGATGGCGGCGGATAAACAGTTTTCCTGGAACAGTGAGTTGTTCCTCCACCATCAGCACATTTAGCAGCGCGTACATGAGGGTGATTGGCAGCGCTAAGCCCCTCCCCCTGGCTCTGATTGGTTGTTTCAGGTCGGGAGCGGCGCAGGAGCTCCATCTGTTCACTGATTCTGTCTCAGACCAGACTGTCACCACGTGGAGACAGTTTGAATAAATATGCAAACAAACAAACCAACACTTTTTTGAGTGAAAGTGACTGCAGCTTTAACTGGAGGCCATGAAAACCCAGACACAGCAGAAGAAACGCCTCAGGGATGATCTGTGTGGACCCAGCGGCCACGCAGCTGTTCCTCTCCCAGCACCACGCAGGGACCAGGGTCGGGACGCAGCTGGACTCAGGATGGCGCCATCCTCCGGTGAGCTGCTGGTCTCTGCAGGAGATGCATCCGTCCGTCCATCCATCCATATATCCGTCCGTCCGTCCGTCCGTCCTCGCTCTGCTCAGCCGGGCTGTGCAGCTGCGCTGACTGCAGCTCTTCACGGTGCAGAGAGAGAGAGGGGGGGGGAGGGAGGTGGGGGGACGAGCCGCAGAAACAGCAGCCTCCGGTGCAGATAGAGAGTGGGAGGAGAGGGAAGGTGGAGGCTGAGCTTTCTGTCCGCTCCGGACCCGCAGGAGGGGATCCTTCCTGCGTCCCGCAGCTCTGCGTCAAAGGTAAGCTGTGCGGGGTGGCTGGTGCCCCGCAGCCTGCGGGGACAGAGGTGGCGGCGGTGATGCATCTGTCACCAAAACAGCCGCAGCGCTTCTCCGCACCGATGCGGGATGACTTCCAGCTTCATGCGTGCGTGATGTTCCAGAGCCGCGTGCTGCATGTGGAGAAAATGACGTAGGGAGTTCCCACGGTAACCCGATAGCCCGCACAGCCCCGCATGTCCCGCACAGATGGAGCAGCTTGGAGACGCGCTGTTATGTAAGGCGGTTTCTGCTGACACGGTTCGGCCATGGGGGGGGGGGGCTCCTCCGAGTCCCGGAGCGGGCCTGAGATTGGCCGCCAGTCAGCCCCGTTGACCCGCAGGCAGACCCGTTTGCGGTGACAGACGCGGGCTTCAGCTGAGAATGGTGAGGATGGCGCCTTCCGCCGCTGGTCGTCCTCCTTTTTAAAACCCTGTGATCGAAGTTGAGGGAAAGCTGCAGCCGCAGCGTGTCCAGATGTGGCTCCAACCAGGAGTCCCTGCCTCCGCCTCACATCTGGCCGAGCGGAGCAGGAATCCGCGTTCTGCTCCCCCAGCGGAGCCTCTCAGCGGCGACTTAAAAATAGCCGCTGTGGGCCAGAGGAGCGCTGCGTGGGCCCGTTTCCGCCCTGCAGGGCCGTGAACACCGACAGAGATGGTTCTGGATCAGGGTGCCCAAACTGTGGCTCAGGGGCCATGTGCGGCCCTCAGAAGGGCTTCAGCCCCCCCCCCCCCCCGAGCCGGCCGTTCAGAAACATACCGGACATGGAAAACGTGGCGCAACACCAAGTGTTCGCCCAGGGTGGGATTGACAGTCATTGGTTTCATCAGCGAGCGGCCGCTGGACAAGACGCTGAGAAATGGAGGGCAGGGTTGCCGGGTCCGCCTGGCAGACCCGGAACGAGCTTCTTGTTCGCTCTCCGCAGGGAGCTTCATAGATGTGGGAAGTTTTGGCAAATTTTCAAACGAATGACAACAAATGTATGAATAACTGGGTTATTCCAGGAACACAGGAAAAACTTGCATCTGCTGTGATTGCAGCTGGGGGCCTGGGGGCCGCAGGCATGGGGGCCCCTCCTTCTCTCTGTGAAACTCTGACTGCTGAGCTCTCTGGTTCTGGTTCTGGTTCTGAGCTGCTTGGAGCGCTCGTCGAGCACCAGCTCTGCATGTTTCTGCTGCAGAAAGTTGCAGAAGTGCTGCTGGAGCTGGGAGAACTGGGGGAGATGGAGGCGTCTCTGGTTGAGCTCTGGAGCTGCTTCAGTCGCATCGAGGAGTTAAAGAGCTTGATCCCAGGTTTCTGGTGACGTTGAGGATCTTCTTCTCTCTGGAGCTGAAAGCTCAGAAGTCTGGAGCAAAAACCGGCAGCAGGACCTTCTACTGGTCTTTAACAGGCGCTCAGGTTGAGTAAAGTGGGGATTCTGCAGTACCGTTATGAGCAGTTAGTATCTTACTGTCAGAATTCCCACGTCAATAAATACAAATTAAATGACTTCATGAAGATAAATTCAAATAGAAACTAAACTATGAAATATATTCAAACAAAATTCAATTCAATTCAGTTTTATTTCTACAGCAGGAATTCACAACAAATATCGCCTGGAGGCACTTTACTAAAAAATCATCTCTATCCGATCAACTAATCCCAGTCATCAACCAGTTCAGTTAATTATTCAAACTGGTTTAAAAGTTTCCACCTGAGGAGCCCAGCGGAGCATCGAGCTGTTGACCTGCAGCGTTCGCTCCTCCTGGCCAGCAGGGGGCAACAGTGGAGAGGAAAACTCCCCTTTAACAGGAAGAAACCTCCAGCAGAACCAGGCTCAGGACGACCTCCGCCAGGCGAACCATCAGCTTCACCAGAGGAACGTCTGAAGCCTCGTCTAGAAAGTAGACGGGGTGTCCGCCTCACGGACTGGAACTGGGAGCTAAAGGATCTGCCTCCCAGTCTACCTCCAGAACCTCCAGGAACCAGCAGTGGCCCTGCAGTCTGGTACCGCAGGGTTCTGGTGGGAACGTCTGGACCAGCAGGTCTCTGGTGGAGGATGGAGCTGATTATTCAGGGTTTATCTGAGAGAACCTGAGATTATAATCTGGATTAACAGGGAGCCGATGAAGGCAGGAGGAGGTGATCTCTGCTTTGAGTTTCCATCAGAAGATGGAAGTTTGAGTGTAAATCAGTTAAATAAAGTGAGTGAATGGTTGATCCATGTTTTTGCTGCTGGTTTTGATGATTTTCATGTGGATTTGCTGGATCATTTTGCTGATTTTGCTCAATGATTTCGATGTTTTGCTGATTCTGCTGTACTTGATTGATGTTTCATGATGTGAAGCACTTTGAACTGCCTTGCTGCTGAAACGTGCTGCACAGATCAACTGACTGGACTGTGAACCTCCCAGGTTGCCTTTCTGAGGTCATTGCTGTTCTCCTTCCACCCTGGCACTGTGCTGGCGCACACCTGGACGCTCCGAGCAGCGAGCTGGCCCCAGTCCTGCTTGTTTCACTCAGTCTCACCGAGTGTTCCTGCTCCAGCTTCTGCTGCAGATGTCTTCAATCCACTGAAATAAGACAAACCTAACTTCCAGGAGCTTTCCAGCAGATACAGGAGCTGGTTTTCCGTCAGTAATTCCTTCATGTTGCTGGAAAGGTAACCGGGTTATAAGTGGAGTAATCTGCCGGTGGAACGAGACTCGCTCGCTGGCAGGTTACTCCAGTTATCACCCGGTCAGCAGAGCTCCTCGGCTGCTTCCTGGACCAGAGGAAGTTTCACTTCCTTCCCATCAGTGATGGGGGGGCTGTCTCAGCTCTGCTGGGTGACGGTGGTGGTGCTTTACAGCATCATGACGACGCGCTTCCAGCACATACGGTGCGCCTCAGCGCGCCTCTGTGACCTGCCGGGACTCGGCCCCGAGGGCGTCACAGACCCGTCACCGGAAACAGCTGACTGGACAGCTTCCTGCTTCCTGCAAGCCAGGGGCTGAAACCGTCTTCAGGACGGGCCCCATCGGCCCCACAGACGTTCAGGCAGAGTTAAACACTGAGCATGTTCTCGCACCGACCCGGCCCTCCAGGATTTAGCCACTGTTTTAGTGATTTCTTTCTTTTGCAATAAAGTCACTGATTCGTGGAGCTAATTTAGAAATATTTGCAAGGAATTTTGCGATATTTGCGCTGATGTTTGCTGTAAAATGTGACCTTTTGCTGCTCGCCACATCGATCACAGGCGATAATGTGACCTCAAGCCAGGCTGAGGCAGCAGAGCAGAAGGAAGAAACACCACCACCTGCAGGTGGGAGGGAGCATCGCTTAAACCCGATGTTTTCGACCGGTGTTGGAGAAAATCTGCAATAAACTCACAACTATGCATTAGCATGAAAATGTGCAGGGATCCGTTGATTTTGAGTGAATTTCTGTGAGAAACTAGAGGAACTGATTGGCGTAATTTAGCAGAATACAGATCAAAACTGCTTCGATTTGACTGATAAAATGATATTTAAGCACAACTGTTAGCTTGCGCCCCTCTGGAGTCTAGAGGGCCGCATAAAAAGGCTTTGGCGGGCCAGATTTGGCCCCCGAGCCTTGAGTTTGACACGTGTGATCATATAAATCTTTAACATCAGGCAGAGAGAGGCTGGAGTCGGCTTGCTTGCTTCCTGGAAGCAGCCAGTAATCCGGTCAAACTGCAGAGCAGGTGGGAGGAAAGCTCGGGCTCCCACCCAGGCCGCTGGACTCCTTCACCTGAGGAGCTGTTTTTACTGTTTGCTCGGCTCGGCTATTTCTGGCCCCCGCCGCCCCCTGCACATCTGTTAGACGCTGGAGGACGAACCTAAGGCCGGGGTGGGGGGGGGGGCGTTACATAACCACCGAGTTGTCCGCCACCTTTCGGCTCCTGTCGGAGTGAGACCTCACCCTGCGCCAGGCCCGCCGCGTCGGCTGGATTTACGTTTCCCTGCATCTGTGATGAAGCTTTTATTCTCTCGTAAATCCCTGAGGTTCGTGTGTGTGTGTGTGTGTGTGATGACGCCACGCTCCAGTAATCCCGTTGAGTCAGGGACGTCCAGGCTTTCCTTGACTTTGATGCATCAGATCTCGTTTCAGCTTCATTCCTGGTGGAAACATAGAGCTGCAGAGGCCAGCCGGGCCGGGCCGGGCCGGTGGTTCTGCTGTTCAGCTGCTTCAAGCCACATTGATTCCAGATAAAACCGCTTTTAATTTGAAAGGTTTTATGTATCATATGAGAGAGGATAAGTAAAATGCTTTGGTTGTTGCCAGATAATAAAATGAGGACAACAACCTCGGATAAACACGATGAGACGTTTGGATCGAGGTTCTGTTGACGACCCGGTTTGGACCAGACTGCAGCTGTTGGACAGAAGGACTCACATTAGACTGGAAGAGCTCAGTGCTCGGAGGAGATGCTGGTCCAGTCAGAGCCTGCAGAACGAGTCACATTTATGAGCAAAGCACATTTCAGCAACAAGGCGGTTCAAAGTGTTTGCATGAGAACAGTGCATTTATATGGAAGCCCATTTCTGCCATGAAAGACAGAATAAAAGCCCAACAGGAAGTCATAATTTTAACTTTCAAAGTCATAATTTCATCGTTAAGTCATAATTTTGCTGTTTCTCTGAAGAGGTTTGCTCCTATGGAAGCCCATGTCACATCATCATGAGTTTGAAAGTCAGAATTATGACTTTTATTCTTGTAAGTTTGACTTCCTGTTGGGCTTTTATTTTTTCTTTCATGGCAGAAATGGCCTTCCATACATTCCACTGTCAAAATAAAGAGAAGTAATAAAAAGATGTAATCCAGACTATAATAATCAATGTTCCTCTTCCTACTGATCAAAGGCAGCTCTGAACAGGTGGGTTTTACCCTTGATTCAAAGGAACTCAGTGTTTCGGCTGTTTTGCAGTTTTCTGGAAGTTTGTTCCAGATTAGTGGAGCATAGAAGCTGAAAGCTGCTTCTGCATGTTTGGTTCTGGTTCTGGGGATGCAGAGCAGACCAGAACCAGAAGACCTGAGTGGTCTGGAAGGTTGATATGACAACAACAAGTCTTTAAGCCGTTCAGTGATTTATAAACTAGCAGAAGTATTTTAAAGTCTATTCTCTGAGCTCCAGGGAGCCAGTGGAAGGACTTTAGAACTGGGGTGATGTGCTCTGTCTTCCTGGTCTTAGTGGGAACACCAGCAGCAGCGTTCTGGATCAGCTGCAGCTGTCTGGTTGACTCTTTAGGCAGACCTGTGAAGACACTGTTGCAGTAATCAATGCGACTAAAGATAAACGCATGGATGAGTTTCTCTAGGTCTTGTTGAGACATCAGTCCTTTCATCCTGGAAATGTTCTTCAGGTGACAGAAGGCTGACTTTGTAACTGTCTTTATGTGTCTCTGAAGGTTCAGGTCTGAGTCCATCACTACACCCAGACTTCAGATTTATTTTGATAGTCCACTTCCAGTTATCGACAAGTTTATTTACATAATTCCTAAATATTTAAGGCTGAGCTAAATGTTTAGCTTCAAACTAAATACTTAGCTAAATTTTAGTTTAAAACTAACTGAATATTTAGTTTGAAGCTAAATATTTGTAGCACCAGCATAGTATTTAGCACTGAGCTAAATATTTAGCTTCAAACTAAAATTTAGTGAACTGAATATGTAGTTTGAAGTTAAATATTTGGCTTGCTAACTATATATACTAATATTTAGTTAGCAAGCTAAATATTTAGCTCAGTGCCAAATATTTAGCTTCAAGCTAGTATTTAGCTTCCTAACTAAATATTAGTTTGAGACTCAATATTTAGTCATTAGCTAAATATTTAGTTTGCTAACTAAATATTAGAAATATTTAGTTAGCAAGCGACATTTTTAGCAAAGTGCTAAATATTTAGTTGACAAGCTAAATATTTAGGTCGGTGACTACTAGCTAATAGAAACTGACATTTATAAATGAATGAATAACATGGTGAAAACATGACTTTTTTCTCTCATAACAGGCTAAATAACCCAAATTATTGCTGTTAGTTCTTGACTGGGAAACTTTACGAAGGGCCCCCCATAGGGTGCCCGGGCCCAGTCCTCCAGAGCTGCTATTCTGCAGCTTTTAGACGCACCCCTGCTCTGAAGAGCTGAAGGACTGGGTGCTCATGAGGGCGTTCAGGTGAGTCGCAGCAGTGGTGCATCTACAAGCTGCAGGATGGTGTCTCTTCAGGGCTGAGTTGTCCCCCCCTGCTGTAGCGACTTGTTTCTTCTCTGCTCCTTTCAGGTTCCTAAACTGTCCTGGGACCAGGCCTGTGACGATGACCGCCCATGAAAACCTTCAGTTTGGGTCAAATACTCGCCGGGAGCCAGATCAGCCCCTCGGAGCTCAGCAGGCAGCAGCGTTGTTTTAAGGATCGGCTCTTCTTCTCCTCTGGTAGCTGACTGAGCAGCTGTCCAGAATGCGTCCTTCCCTCGCCACAGCAGTCCTCCCAGCCAGGACCCGCTCCCACAATCCCCCCAACTTGTCGGTGGGGGGCCGCGAACACCTGTCCGCCCCCCGCCGGCGCAGCCCTCACCTGCGCCACACCCTCAGCCCGGAAAACCTGCGGACGCTGGCGGAGAGGGGCGGGGCAGCCGTCGACGCCGCCTCCGTCATCGGCGGGCCCATCGGGCTCACCCGGGCCAACAGCGACACCGACCTGGTGACCTCCCAGAGCCGGTCCTCGCTCACGGCGTCCACCCTGGAGTACACGCTGAACCGGGGGCAGAACCTCGTCATATCCTGGGACATCAAGGAGGAAGTGGACGCCACCGACTGGATCGGACTGTACCATATCGGTGAGTCGGAGTCCTGAGCAGGGCCGGCCCAAGGTGGTCCAGGGCCTCTAGCAAATATGATTCAGTTGGCCCCCTTCCTGTTAAGATCACCACCAGTAAGAGCGTTTCACTACAGGTGTAGTGGGATCTGGGAGAGGGGGCGGAGCTTAGAAGCAGTCACTGATATGAAGCTAAATATTTGTTTGCTGAGGTGTATTTGAGAACAAACTGAGCTCAAACTCAGAGATTAAACTCATAGCATCAGACTGTAGCTATGGTAACAACAGTCAAACTAGGAAGATGATTCTTTGCACTTTTACAAAGTAAACTTGCTATTAAATCTTACATTTAAAGATTAAACAATTTAAAATCTCTTATCTCTGCAGATAAATTTTAAAGCGCTAATTTACTTGGCTGTTTTTTTTTTGTTTTGTTTTTTTAACATGTCCTGTCCCGCAGTGGAGAACAACAGCTTGTAATTCTACAGTAAACGGTTTAAAATCTACTGATGTCCTGCGTGCAATTAGGCTAAATTAGCAACAAAGTTAGCAAACTTTAACAACTATAAAACTAAAACCATGAGCAAAAGGTCTGTTCCAAAGAATCACTTCCTGAAGAGAAAGCTGACAAAGTTGATCCTCTGGAGGGTGGTGTACTCTGTTGTAGCGCATTGATTGCTAGCCGGGCCAGTCATTGATACATGGTGGGCATCAAAATGGTTGAATTTAGTGCTTTAGCATTAGCTTCCACTAAATACCATGTTAGTGTAGTGGTTTAGCATTAAATACCATGTTAGTATAGTGGTTTAACATTAGCAAAGCCAGCGTTTATGGTTGGTGCTTTAGGGTTAGCACAACTTAATCAGTTTTGTTGTAACCTCAACCAGCAGTGGTCCAAGTGATGGACTGTGAATCATTAACTGAACCGTTTGGGTTCTCCTGATGTAAATCTCAAGCTGGGGACGAGCAGGACCGCAGGGAACAAACTGAAGGTCCTCATCTGTTTGGACCTTTTCCTGGAAGCTCGTTGGCTCTAAACCTCAGGGATGATTTGACCCACCTCGTCCTCGAGGCTTTCAGCTGATCCAGGTGTTTTATTCTAGGAACGCTGAGCGTATCCAGGTGAAGCCTTCCGCTGCAGAGTCAATGCTGAAACATTAGCTGCTGAGGCGTTACACGGCCCAGGAGGCTGAGTCAACACGCCTCAGTTTACCATGACACACGCACGGCCGCGGTCTCTCCGATAATGTGTGCTAATCCTGCTTAGAGACGGGAATTTGACAGGGGGAAACACACCGATCCGAGAGCTGAAGGAGGCGATTGGACTCGGCCTGACGGGCGGTTCTGTCCATGCTGCTGAAACCCGATCCAGCCGCAGGGATCAGCACCAGAACAGGAACCAGCTGTGAGGTCTTCTCGCATCATGAGGAGCTGCGTCCGGATGTCCCCTCGGAGGCAGCCTCATGAACATTTTACGATCTAAACCTCGTGGTTGTGTCTCTGCAGTCAGCACAAACATCTTCAGCTGCAAAAGTATTCACACCCTTTAAGCTTCATATCACCGTACGTCACAGACCTCAGTGCATTCTGACGTAACAGACCCGTGTTTCTCTACCCTGGTCCTCAAGCCTCGCTGCAAGCTTTAGATGTTTCCTTGCTTTAACACAACAATCTTTTTCATATTTTCAAGACAATAAATTTGCTGAGAGAAACTTAACTTATTGAAACACAGGAGTCTGCCTGCTGGGTGCCCTGTGGGTTCAGTCTGCAGAATAAGAGTAATTTCACAGCTGCTACGATTAGAACGGATCATAATAATGGTTTTGCTGATGTTTATGTTGTTGGTTTCACTGGTAGTGTATTAACTTATACCTGTAATAACCCTCTTTGCTTAAGTTTTAACAAAACCATTGAAATGATGTAAAGTTTTCCTGTTGTTTTATGCCGAGTCACAAACTGCAGCATACCTGGTCAGTGTCCAACAGAACACCACGACTATGTTCACACAGCAGGACCTGATGCTCAATTCTGATTTTTTTCCTGAAATCCGATCATTTCTACGTGATTGTTTATGCAACTGATTAAATGTGACAGCAATCAGTCTTCTGTGTGAACAATTATTAGCATTAGCCTGCTGCTGAGTACCGTGTTAGTGTAGCGCTTTAGAATTAGCCTCCGCCATAAACCGTATTGGTGTAGTGCTTTAGCATTAGCTTCCGCTAAATATCATGTTAGTGTAGTGCTTTAGCATTAGCTTAACTAATGTTTATTAGTGCTTCAGGGTTAGCGCAGCTAACCTTTTAGTTAGCGCTGTGGAGGAGATGACAGTTTCAGGAGAACTTCCTGTAGAACCCTGATCGCCTTTATTATGGCAGTGAATGAGACTGTCGTGAACAAGTGGGTCGCATTCACCTGCTGTGTGAACGTAGCCTATGACTTCCTCATCACTGATACCTACTATTTACTGATATCTGTGCTCCTCTTAGGTTTGGTTCTTAGTTTATTTTTGTGTCTCGTTGTGTTTTTCCTTAGATTTCGGTGTTTGTTTCTGTGCCGTCAGCCTTCTTTAACCCGTCCTCCATTGTCCAGTCTCACTCTAGCCAGTTAAAGTCTGGTTCGGTTCGGTTCTAGCCAAGTTGGGTGTGTTTCCATTGGCAGTCAGTTCCTAGCTTTGGGCGGGAGGTGAGCATGCAGGAGCTGTGGTCGACGGTCCGATGATGTCATATGGTGAGCTTACGGTAGGGCAGCCAGTTTCTCAGAAACCTCTCGGTATATTTGTTCGTTGCCCCGCCCACACTGATTGATCTCCACCCTTCTGGTGTTTTTGATCCTGGAGTTTTCAGTGAATGATTCAGTCAGTTGTGTGGATGTCATGGTTATTGGGTCTCTTAAGGCGCGTTCCCAGCAGCCCTGTTCAGTCCGCTTTAATCAAGCTCCAGTCCGTTTGCCTTGAAAGTTCGGTTTGTTTGAGGCGTAAACTCTGGTCCAGGTTCAAACCTCGGTCTCGGTTCGGTTGAAGTGAACTCTGGTTCGGTTCGGATGCAGATGTGAATGCCAAGCGGACCGGAGACCGCTCCAGAAGCAGGAAGTGGACTACAGCGCAGGGCATTCTGGGTAAATGCAACCAAAACAAACACTAGCTAGCCTACCGCTAGTGGGAGAAATGGCTCGTGGTGTTTTGCCAAAGACAAACCGTTAAAACCTGACACCGCTCCGTTGTTGTTGACGTTTCATGAAGAAGGAAGCTGCGCTCAGCGTCTTCAGAGGTTTTCGTGTCGTTTCCTTCAGTGGTTCTTGGTGCAGCGCCCCCACAGGCGAGGAGGGGAACAGGTTGCTGAAAGGGTTTGGTTGGTTTGACTCGGAGCAGAGAGGAAGAACCGCAGCAGCTGGAAATGGAGGAAACGTTGCAGTTTCTGGTCCCGATCGAAGCGAGTCTAGCGGACTATGGCGGGGGGACAGTCTAAGTTTTGCCTCTGCTTCACCTGTTAGAAATATAATTTTCCACCAAAAAAAACCATGTTTGATCTGGTTTAAGATGCTGCTCTGGTGCTATTTTCAACTGAACTCTACTGTTTCTTGTTTCGCAAAATGTTTGTAGTTTAAATCGAAACGAAGTAGGAAGGTCGTTGTTTGGATGCTAATTTTGGCCTTTTCATTGTTCTGTGAAGCAGGAAATGAACCGGAGAAGAAGAGCTTGTGCTGTGGGTGCCAGACGGGTCGCTAGGTGACTTCATACTGATTGGGAGAATGCCAGGTCTTAATTACCTGCGGCAGGGTCTTATAGCTGCCTCTTTCCTTGACTAAGCAGACATTCAATAACGAGCAGGTCCACACACACCTTCCTGGCTTCGGCTCCTCATTAATCTGTGCAGAAAAGTGCTACGTACAGCGGAATCCCCCATCCATGTTTATCACTCCCAGGAAGTTCGTCCTTCTGCTTGGAGGTCGCAGGGAGGCTATTTCTGGAACAAATTTCACTGATTAAAGGTAAAACTGTGGTTCGGATTGCAGACTCTGCAGACTAAACATGCTGAAGGCTGCAGCCATGCACACTTACTGCAGTTTTGCACAATCTGGAGCTGGGAAACAGATGTCTGAGATGTAAAAATAACCTCATCTTCTGGAGCTAACTGTGCTTCTGCTGGTTTTTCAGATGAAACCAGTCCATCCAACGTGTGGGACTGTAAGAACAGAGGTGTTAACGGCACCCAGAAGGGCCAGATTGTTTGGAGACTGGAGCCCGGGCCTTACTTCATGGAGCGTAAGTTCACGCTGAGCTCGAGTGCAGGGAGCCTAAACATCAGCGGCGTCTCCGTGCAGATGATGATGACTGTTGTCCTTCTCCTCCACAGCGGAGACCAGGATCTGCTTTAAGTACTACCACGGAGTGAGTGGAGCTCTGAGAGCCACGACCCCCTGCATCACCGTGAAGAACCCAGCAGTCCTGGTGTGTTTTTCACGGATCTCCGCTGAGTCTCTTTAAGGCTGAAGCACAAACCCTCCGACTGCAGCTGAGAACGAGCCTCAGACTGAAAGTTGCATCAGGGCTTTAATCAGCGTCGATTGTTGTTGTTGCTGGAAGTCTGCACCAGCTGCGTGTTTCTGAAGTTTAAAATCATGTTACACAAACATGCAAACATATTGATTTCATTTTTATATATAACAACTTCAAGAAGAGTTGGAAAAACTACATAGTTTATTGAGTTAAAAGAAAGAGAAAATGACCTGAAACCAAGTATGATTCACACCGTTTGAACGCCAGGGCAGGAAGAGATCAGTAATGATCTTAGAGACGCAACTCCTGCTGCCCATCAACCTGGGAAGGGTCAAAGGTCATCTCTAAACCATCTAGAGTCCGTCATTCTCCAGAGAAAAAGATTATTCCCAGGATAATAAAAAAATACTGTAAAAAAAAAAAAAAAGTAAAATATTTTTTAAAAAATTTAGTAATGAAAAAATCAAGTAATAAATAAGAAAATAAAAAAGTAATTTAAAAAATTTAAATTTTTGAAAATAAATTAAAAAGTAAAATAATTTAAGAATTTCAAATAAAAATGAATGAAAATAATTTAAAAAAAAAGATAGATAAGAAAATTAGAGATGATAAAAAAATAACAGTAAAATAAACTAAAAGTAAAACTTTACATTTTCAAAAATAATAAAGAAATAACAAAATTATATTGCAGTAAAAGTGAACAAGCAAAATTCCAAAATTTTGAAAATAATACATTTATAAAAGTTACAAATGAAAAAAATGAATAAATAAAATTAAAACAAACAACAAAAAAGGATTATTCCCAAGAGGAAATCATCTCGGCCATCCCAGCAGGTTCAGCCCAAGGTCAAAGGTAACGGCATGAAGCTCAGAGAAATGACCAGAAACCCCAGAGCTCCACCTCAGGCTCTACAGGCCTCAGTTAGCAGGTTAAAGGTGAAAGGTGATGACCCTCAGCCAGTGTGGCTCCTTGGAAGGGTTGAAGGAGGAAGTGTCTCTCCCTAGAAACAAGATGGCCGCCCGTCTGAGGTTAGCAGAGCTGCCTCTGGATGAAGGACCAGACTTCTGGGACGACGTCCTCTGGACGGATGAGACCAGAGTGGAGACGTTGGACCAGGATGGAGGAGACCAGACGCATCAGATCAGGAGGAACGACTCCTACCAACTGTTAGGCACGTAGGTGGAGGGCTGATGAGCTGGGCTTGGTTTGCAGCCACAGGATCTGGCTACCTTGGGGTCACTAGTCGCTCATTTCCACTGAGTGGCACGGTTCGGTACGCTAGTTTGTCTGTTTCCATTGTAAAATCGGTTCATACGACCGACCGGCACCGTTCCTGGACCCCTTCAGTTGGAGGTCCGTCGGTCGAGCCCCCACTCCATCCGTTTCATTTCATTTATTTATGTTATTTAAATTAGGACGATCCACATTAATCAGCATGTCAGCAGTAAGCATCAATGTAAATATGCCAGAGTTAGCACAACAGCTAATTTTCATCTGATGAGCGCCACCATTTAGCCAAACTTAGTCCTGCGCCGCTGAACATCTCTGGTTAATGCTCATGTTTAATGTATTACTTGTTTTTTGCTTATAAAATACATTAAAGGGGGAGGAGCAAATCCATTTAAAACTTTAAAAATAAGGTAAGCATCCAAAAAAATATGATAATTATCAAAATCCAAACTGTTGTCCATACTTACAATGTAACAACAACAATACTGTATAGGCTTTTTATCAAGAATTTTCAGTGTTTAAAAAGAGACTTTAGGGGCTCTAAAATGGCCTCTGAGGTGTGAGACCATGTAGTCTAACAGCAGGCTAGCATATAGCATAGCATGCATATAAGCCTTTGCTGATTTGTCATCAAATAATGTTGTATATTTTTGAAGTTTGACAGATTAAGTTTAATTATGAGTGAAATTCTCTTTAGATCAGAATCAAAAACTACTCCAAGGTATTTAAATTGTTGAACCACATCTATTGTCTCTCCATGGATGAACACAGATGGCTGCTCGCTATCTGCTGGCAGCCGGCAGAAAAACAGACTGGTTTTTTTATGTTCATTTGTAGACAAGAGTCCTGGAGCCAGTGAGACACTGGTATCACAGTACCAGAAAGTACTGCTACAGCTTCATTTTTTTTATTTTTGCGTGAACATACAATACAGTATTGTCCGCATATAGTTGAATTTTACAGTTTTGTAGACATTGGGTACGTTATTAACATATAAGCTAAATAAGATTGGTCCTAGTATTTAGCCTTGTGGGACTCCAGCTGAGCAGGGAAGAAAGGTAGATTGTGAGTTTTCTCTTTGTACTGCTTGTTTTCTGCCAGACAAATATGATTTCATCCAGTAGAGGACACCGTCTGTCGTTGTGTCCTTGGGCAAGATACTTCCCCCACCTTGCCTGCCGGAGGGGGTCAGAGGGCCGACGGCCCCGGTATGCGTCGGCCTGGCTTCTCTCAGACCTCCCCAGGGCAGCTGTGGCTACCATCCAGCAGCTTACCACCGTCAGCGTGTGAACGGGAATGACTGACTTCATTGTAAAGGACCTTTGAGTGTCCAGAAAAGTGCTGTATAAGTCTGACGTCATTTCATACGAGTGCATCACGCTAGAATGACGCAATGTTTGGGTTTAACCAATCCAACCGTCCTGAATTAGCCGGACCATAAAATAGCGTACCAGACCACTCTGACGCGTGGCGTGCTGCTCAGTGGAAATGAGGCATAAGTGGTCGAGGATCTCCTCTGTAGACCAACGTATTCGAGAGTCAATGTGTGTCCATCTGTCCGGCAGCTGAAGCCGGTCCAGTCTGGGTGGTCAGCAGAACCATGATCCAAACACAGCAGCTGATCTACAACAGAACCACTGAAAAAGAAAGAATCAAGATGCTGCAATGGCCTAGTCAAAGTCCAGACCTCAACCAGATTAGAATGCTGTGGTGGGAGCTTCAGAGAGCAGAAGCTGAAACAAGAGAGAATTCTTGCTGCTTCAGGCGGTTCTACAAACGGTGAACGGCAGTCAAACTGACCAGCCAGGGCGCTGCACCCAGAGTCAGTCATACACTGAGACGCAGCATCGGTAGGTCGGGAGGGGTTAAGTGCCTTGCTCAGGGGCACATTGACATGTGGTGAGAGGAGGCTGGAATCGAACTCACAGCTTTTTACGCACCGATTCTAGATTTTGGTTCAGCTGTGTTGTGTGTTGACTGTGTGACTACTCGAGGGCTGAGCTCCGCCGAACCCTCTTCAGTTCCTCTGACTGTCAGCAGCTTTTCCTCGGCCGGAGCGTTGAGCAGTCCCTGTGAGGATGTCCTCTCTGCCGTTGCAGGTTGAGGGCCTGGCAGAGCAGGTGGGCGTTGAACATCCGCGGAAACTGATCAGCTTCACGTTAACCGGTGAGATCAGACGTTTGAAGTCTGTTACATTCGCTTGATTTAATATTTATGGGCTGTCATTTCTGAAGTTGCCCAGTCAAAAGTTAACAGCAATAATTTGGGTTATTTAACCTGAAATAAGAGGGAAAAAATGAGGGGTTCATTTTTCAAAGTCATATTTTCACCATGTTATTCATCCATTTATACATGTTACAATTTCAAACTAAATATTAAGTTAGCAAGCTAAATATTTAGTTTGAAGCTAAATATTTAGCTTGCTAACTAAATATTTACTTTTTGAACTAAATATTTAGCTAGCTCAAAACTCAAAGCTAAATATTTAGTTTGGAGCTAAATAGTTAGCTTACTCATTAACTAGTTATGAAGCTAAATATATAGTTTCAAACTAAATATTTAGCTTGCTAACGAAATACTTCAGTTTAAAGCTAAATACTTAGCTTGGTAACTTAATATTTAGTTAGAAGCTAAATACTTGGCTTGCTAACTTAATAGTTAGTTTATAACTGTGACATTTACACATTTACAAAGGAATGACTAACTTGGTGAAAATATGACTGAAAAGTGAACCCCCGTTTTTCCCTCTAACAGGCTAAATAACCCAAATTATTGCTGTTAACTTCTGTCTGGGTAACTTTCCAAACGACAGCCCCTTGAGCTCTTTTATTTATCTGTGTCTTCCTTCAACCAGCTACCGTCCAGACAGTTCAGGGCTTTACAGGAAATGTTTTTCCAGATGTATCCTCCTCCAGGTCAGCGTTTCTAGAAAACAGACTGGCTTTCCAAGTCTAAGACTTCCGTTTGGGTCGCTGTGTTGCAGATCTGCGCTCCACCGGCTTGAAGAAAGGCATGTTTTTCAATCCCGACCCCTACCTGAAGATGTCCATCCATCCTGGGAAGAGAAACATCTTCCCGGTCTTCAGCCATCATGGACAGGAACGCCGATCGGCCATTATCGCCAACACGACCAACCCCGTCTGGCATGGAGAGGTGATCCTCGTCTTGTCTCTGCAGCATCTCTCTCTGAAGCCCTCTCACACCTGGCCTGCTTTCTGTCCTGCTGTCTAACAGAAATACACATTTGTGGCGCTGATGACTGACATCCTCTACATCGAGGTGAAAGACAAGTTTGCTAAAAGTCGTC
Organism: Anableps anableps; assembly: GCA_014839685.1. Taxonomy (NCBI): domain Eukaryota; kingdom Metazoa; phylum Chordata; class Actinopteri; order Cyprinodontiformes; family Anablepidae; genus Anableps; species Anableps anableps. The sequence continues at coordinate 38,283,612 of CM026075.1, read as the reverse complement.
CAATCATCAAGCGTTTCCTCGGCCAGCTGGCGATCCCCGTGCAGCGGCTTATCGAAAAGATTCCGGGGTAGGAGGCGGAGACATCTGGGGCAGATGTCTGAACGTCACATTGGTCTTACAGGCTCAAATATATACATACATTCAGCCAAGGCCTTGTCCGCACGGAGCCGGGTCTTTGTAAAAATTAATATTTCCCCCACATCGTTTAAAACATAACATCGTACACATGGGATCACTTTCAGAAAAGTTTTCATCCACATGAACCCGCGCTAATCCACCTGAGTGTTGTTTTAAGCACCCATAGGGGGCAGTGTAGCACGAAGCGGAAACCGATGTCAGCCAGTCAGCATCCTTCAAAACAACCTCAGCTTCCTGTTAGGAATTAAACATGGCGCCAGCAGGTTCATTTGTGTATCGGCGCATTATGTGTCGCAGACTGTAATGCGCGGGACTCTAAATACTCGTTTTCCCACAAACACGCAGACACAAATATGGCGTTTTCTCAAATCTCCGCTTTGGTCGAAGTTTTTGTCAATAATCACTTTTTTTGTGATATTAAACAGAGTTTTCGTGTTAATGAAAGGCCAAAAACGCATATCAATGTATTCCCAGATATCTGGTTGCATGTGGACTAGTCCTAAACATTTAAATATTTAGCTTGCTAGCAAGATATTTAGTTCAAACAAAATATTTAGTTAGCAAGCTAACTATTTAGCTTCACACCAAATATTTAGTAAGCAAGTTAACTATTTAGCATCCTTCCATTCATCTATTTGTCCATCTACCCAGAAGGTTGTTGGTGGACCAGGTTCTGCTCGATAGGAGGTAGATCTGAGTGGGGGTGTATGTATATTTCTGAGCCTGTGTGGATGTCATTGGAGGTCAGTATGACCACAGTGATTGGCTGGAAACGTCTGTCTCCTGTTTTCTCCATGCAGAGTCCAGCCTGTGAGCTTCCCGCTGTGTCGCCGCCTACCCACCGAACACGTCAGCGGGCAGCTTCAGTTCAAAGTGGAGCTGACCTCGACGGGGCCTGATGGTAAATCTCTGGATTTTTATTCCTGTAACTCAGCGATGCCTTTTCTCCGTCTTCATCAGCTTGCAACCCCCTCTGCCCGCTGCAGGAGCCTCTCCGGACTCCATCATCGGCATCTCGTCGCTGAACGGCGCTCCAGGGACTCCCTCCGATGACGAGGACTTGCCTCACCCTCTTCCAGGTGTGGTCTCTGCTGGCCCCTCTCCAACTGGCTCCCAGGGATCCCAAAGCCTGTGGGAAGGCGGAGCCGCAGCCTTACCGGAAAAAGACCTGCCTGTTGTCAGATCGCCCAGATTTGTAGAATCCGTGGTTGTTTCTGAGCAGTCCATCCTTCAGAGGTCGCTCAGTGAGGGTCTGGATGCCATCGAGGCCCCTAAAGGTCCCGGAGAGAGGCCCCTGGGTGCTGCCTCACCTAAGCTGTGCTCCAGCTTCCCGACACACAACAGACTGAGTGATATTTTACACATCGACTCGGACGAGGACGAGGACAGGTCTGGGATGAACGACCTGCCACCGATGCCTTTATCGCCGCTGCTGATGAACGGAGAACCTCCTGACGTTAGCGGTCCGGACGAGGACGACCTGTTCCTGGAGCCCCGGCGGGAGGAACCGGAGCCTCCGGCGCAGGAGGAGGAGTCCGCCGCCGACGGGTTGGAGGAAGGGCCTCCGGACGCCCCGGGTGTAGAGCCAGATCTGGACCTGGACGACGTTTTAGAGCCGGACGTTTTCCTCGAGGTGGAGGAGGAGGTTCTTCTCACTGAGACTATTACCCATGATGCTTTGCAAGAGGGCGGAGAGGCTCCTGAACAAGAAGGGGCCCCAGGTGAAGAGCCCACATCGGAGATTGACTCCTGCTCCATGGCAACGGCTCCTCAGACCGTTTTCTCGTCATCAGAGAGCGGTCCGATAACGATGGCCACGGCTGTGGTGAGTTTATCTCGAGAGACGGGATTTAAGGTTCTTTACGTCCGTCGCCGCCATGTTTTTAATGGCTTGAACAGACTTACTGAACTGTGATTTTAATAGCCTTTCTTATTTAATGGAAATACCACAATCATGAAATAGTGATTTTTCAACATTAGCAAAATATTGAAAAAGTTTTGCGCACAATTGTAAAGGAAACGCGTTCGCTCCTCCTGGCCAGCAGGGGGCAACAGTGGAGAGGAAAAACTCCCCTTTAACAGGAAGAAACCTCCAGCAGAACCAGAACCAGGCTCAGTACCAGCGGCCATCTGCCACGCCTGACTGGGGGTTGGAGAAGACAGAACAGATGAACTGAACCAGGAGTACTTTCTATGTTAGAGAAAAGTAGAAAGTTAATAGCAGGAGAAGGAGAACGATTAGCTGATGGCAGCTCCAGGAAGGTATCACAGCCAAACAGAACGCCAGACCAGGTGCACCTTCTATGGAGAGAAAACAAGAAGTTAACACCTGAAATATCAGCAGTTAATGCAGATTGGAGAGTAGCAGGAGAAGAAAGAGAGAAGTGGTGAGTTTGTCCTCCAGCAGCCTGTAGCAGCAGAACCAGAACCAGGCTCAGGACGACCTCCACCAGGCGAACCATCAGCTTCACCAGAGAGGAAAGTCTGAAGCCTCGTCTAGAAAGTAGACGGGGTGTCCGCCTCACGGGCTGAAACTGGGAGCTAAAGGATCTGCCTCCCAGTCTACTTTTACAAAAAAAAAAAAACTGAAATAATTGTTCAGGGTCTCATCTGTAAACATCATAAGAACTTGAGTTTTTAACAGAGATCCAAACTAGGAACCGAGACGCATCGGGTCGAACCAGAACGTTGTGGGATTCTGCTGTCGTGTTGCTGGTTATTAGGACGACACAGAATCTGGGTGACAAACTGGGTCAGACTGGTCCAAGTGTGAGCAGTGTGGTTCTGATCCGAGCTGTGGTTGGAGTAGATGTTCATGTGGTTCAACGTGTGTGGTGCAGGAAGCAGAGGAAGGAGCAGCGGCAGCCATCGATCCGGGGGGAGGCGTGGAGTCAGGCCCCTCTCCGACCACCCAAACCGGGCATGAGGAGGAGGAGGAGGCCGGAGGAGGAGCTGGAGCCACCGAGGCTGAAGGAGAACCTCCGGCCGCCGGCGAGCAGCAGGAGGAGGAGGTCAGTGTGAGGAGGCTGAGCCTGCAGGCCACGGGCGGCGATGAAGAACAGCAAGGGGAGGAGATGAAGACGCGAGAGGAGGTGGGGGCTGTGGATACGGAGCATGTTACCACGGAAACAGACGGGGAGGAAGGTATTGTGCTTCCAGCTCTTCTCAGACTGTAATATCTCCCAGAATGCATCCACTAAATCAGTCCCTGCTTTCCTGTAGAAGCTCACGTTAACGGCCACCCGGTCCGTTCGCTCCCCTCGGTGCGTCATGACATCCATCGGTACCAGCGGGTGGACGAGCCGCTGCCTCCCAGTGAGTGTGTGTGTCTGCATGCGGCATGCTGCGGCTGGTGGTGTGTGTTGTGCTGACAGAGCAGACTCATTTTAGGTGTTAGGCAAAGTTTAAAGATAAAATGAAAATTGTAACACTTCCTTAGGGATTTTCTGTGTTTTATATCCCTGGGATATAAAAAATGAGTAGCTATTCATCAAAATGGGAAAGAGAAGAAAACATTTCATTGTAGCAAGAGAGATGTGTTGATTTTTATTGCAAGAAAGGAAAATATTTACAAATTTGTAATTAAAATAATCAATGTTGGGCACCACTAACTAATGCTAAAGCGCTAACCATAAACATTAGTTTTGCTAATGCTAAAGCACTCCACCAACATAGTAACCAGTGGTAGCTAATGCTACACCGCTAATCATCAACATTATTTCTGCTAGTGCTAAACGCTACACCAGCATTCTAATTAGTGGAAGCTAATGCTAACGCGCTGATTTAACCATGCTGATACCCACCATGTGTCAATGACACAACATGCTATATCGCACTCAACAGGGTCAAACTTGTCAGTACACACCTACCTGTATGCGCTTCAGGAAGTGATTCCAAAAGTCTTTCAAAACAATAAATGTATGTGTATTTTTGCATGTAGTTGTTTTATTAACAGGCCTGGTTGTTCACGTTAGTTTTGTAAAGTTTCCTTAAAAAAAAAGAGAACATGACGAGAGGAAGAACTGCTGCGGAAACAGACTTCAACCACTTCAAAATAAGAGCATGAATATAAACATCTAAGTATTTGAAGGATTCTTAACATGGTGCCAGGACATTAGCACATTAGCGGAAGTGTGCCCACCACTGATAATAACAAACTGAGACAAACACGCTGCTCACCAAGTTTCCATGGCAACCATTAGACTCTATCTACATGCTAACTGGTTGTTTTGGGGAAACGCCGTTTCCTGTCCTACCATCACAAACATAAACTCTGCCGGAACTTTAACTGGATCTGTAAGTTTTAGTCAAATTGGACTCAGTTTTTGAAATTTTCAGCTACAGGTGGGCCTGCTTCCTGAATGTTTTACATCAATCAGTGTACTGATTTGGTGACAGTATTCTGTCTGAACCACGCTGTGTTCACACCTCTTATGATACGGACATTTGATCACCGCACGAGCTGTCTCTGGCTCGGCTCCTGCTTTTTCATGCTCTAATTTCAAGTAATCGTTTGAATCTGTTGTATTCAGCTGAAAATTAAAGCATAACAAATTTATTCTTCAAAATGAATCAAATGGAGAAGATCAGAAAGCAGGAAGATGTTTTCCTCCATGGCTTCATCCTCTGTCAGATTCAGCCTTTTGTTTTCACAGTCAGGAGCCATTAAACACCTACTTCTCATTCATTATTCACCGCCTCTCAGACTGGGAGGCTCGGATCGACAGCCACGGGAGGATCTTCTTTGTGGACCACGTGAACAGGACCACCACGTGGCAGCGTCCCACCGGACCCCCCGCCCCGCAGGGCCTGACCCGCTCCAACTCCATTCAGCAGATGGAGCAGCTCAACCGCAGGTGGGCTTTGAAAACGCAAAGCGTCGTCCGCGTCTGGACTTGTTGGATAATTAAGGACAAGAAGCCAAAACGAAACTTGGTTCTTGCAGTTAATTTTTTTGTTTTTCTGTTTTTAGCGATTTTTGTTTGTTTTTAAAGTGATAAATCTGTTAAAACTCTGAGCAGTAAAGTGTTTTGTTCGTCTTTCTTTGCTTGAAACAACCCGGCTTTAATCTTTCTTCACATTTTTTAACGACCTAAACAGAAATATAAACCCAGTCTGTTATTCCACTCCTGGTGGCAGATATCAGAGCATCAGGAGAACCATAACCAACAGTGATCGATCAGAGGAAAGCTCCACTGACCTCCCTGAGCCAGAGGGTGAGCTGATGCCTCACTCCATCTCTGGTCAGTTTCATTTAAAAACACGTGGTGTCCAGCTGTGCAGCTTTAAGGTGTGTTGGTCCCATTATTTGAGCTGTTTGTTGAATCTGTTGCAGAGTACCGTCGAGAAAGCGCCGTCGCTCACTCCGGCGGCCGCTCACGCCTCTCCCTGCTGCTGCAGTCGCCCAGCGCCAAGTTCCTGTGCAGCCCTGACTTCTTCACCGTGCTGCATTCAAACCCTGTCAGTCCTGTAAACCAGCACATTTTAAACTCAGCGGCCAGCTATGAGCTGCTTTTTCCAGTTTAACCAGTTTATTAGTCTTTTATTGTCAGATCTTATCAAAATGATCTCCTAACAAATATTAAAGTATCTTAAGATGAAACTCTGTTTTGGATTTTTGCCCTCACCAGTGTGAAACAGTCCCAGTCGCCACTGAAATATACTCCAGCCAATCAGAAGCCTCCAAACACAGATATCGACCAATAAGCACTTCAAACGAAAAACATCTGGATAAGAACCCTCTACACAGATCCCTTAAAATGTAGTAATTAAGAAATAAACCTCAACCAGTCACACAGGCCAAAATAAGACACGTGCAATAATCTTATCTGCTGTATACCATGTCAGACAGTCTGCAAAACGAGCTGCAAACACATGAATGATGCAAACTCCAAAATGAAAAAAAAAAACAAGTGCAACAGAAAAGCGGTGCAAACAAAAAATGCTGCAGTCACAGAAAGTAGGAACAAGGGGGAATATGTTACAAATAACAAAAACAACAGCAAGTATAACACGCTGAAAACTCGCGCCACAAAAAGGAGTCCTCCAGACCACTAGGGCGAGTCGATCAACAAATTGTATGGGACCAGACCCTCAGTAAAGACGGGATTTCCAGAAGAAAATTGGAGGAAGAAAGAAAAGGTGCGTCATACTTCATGTCTTTTTCATATACGCAGTCTTTTATGATGTAATAGCACAGCAACATAACGTAGGTAATATTACCGACTCCAGACTCCCCCTAGTGGTCTGGAGGACTTCCGTTTTGTGGAACGAGTTTGCAGCATTTCATATTTGCAGCTTTTGCTATTTGTGGCATTTTCCGGTTTTCTTCTATTTCCTTTGGTTTTGTTTGTTTGCAGCGTTTTTCTGTTGCTTTTGTGTATCTGTGTTTTGGAGTTTGCATCATTCATGTGTTTGCAGCACATTTCACCGTTTGCTGTGTGTTTGCACCTGTCGGCCACTGTAGTTGGATGATGGGTCTGTTCAACACAGGGTTCTGGTGACATCGGCTCTATAGTATTTGGCACCCAGAATCAAATACTGAAACACGTCAATTAATTAAGCGTTTTTGGGGGAACTTTTCATAAAGTCAGTTGTAACACAAAGTGCTTTTTCAGTGAGTAGAAACCAAAGGTCAGACGTAAAACCACAAGAGACGCATGTTAAAAATGTCTGGAGATGAATAAAACAAATAATATTGACAATAATGCGATAGAGCCACATGTTAAATAGCATTAAGTCGCAAGACATTTAATATATACATCTGTCAAAGAATCATTTAATGTATGCTATATGCTAACCGCTCCTCCAGGATGGAGCTGGTGGACTTTTGTATTTGTGTTTAATTTAAAACATTTTTCAGTAAAAATATTTAAAGAAAAAGACGTGGTCATAAAATTAAGACAAGTATTTACAAGAAGCAGTTTATTTGTGTTTTGTATTTATTTTACCGTTTTGATTTTGAATATAGACCAAAAAAGGGACAAAAGTGTATTAAAACAAGCTAATAACAAAGTTAGCAAAGTGCTGTACAGTGAACATAAAAATGATCAAACTAGCTAAACAGACGAAACAAATGATAATATTGACAATAAGATGATAAAGTTAAATGTTAAATAATATAAAATCATAAGTAATTTATGATATAGTTAAGTTTGGCAAGGAAAAATTTAATCTATGCTAACTTCTCCTCAGGGTTGAAGCTGGTGGGATTTTGTTTTTGGTTAATTTAAAATATTTTTCACTTAAAATATTTCCAAAAAAAATAACGAGAGGTCATAAAAATCAAACAGAAGCTGCGTATCTGTGCTATGTATTTATTTTACTGTTTTGATTTAGAATTTAGAGCACAATGGGGATAACGTTGTTAGCACTAAAACAAGCTAACAAGCAAAATTAGTTAAGCAGAATTAGGCAACAATCAGCTGTATCTGTTGGTTTTTTGTTAAAGTTGTTTTACTCTGGGTTTTTATGGGTCATACAAACAGGTGGTCAGAGTTATCTCAGTCTGGAGAACCAGGACGAAACAGTGATGGCTGAGTTAAGCTAACAGTTTCTTAGAACTGGGTCAGTTCTAGAATAAGTTTCCATCACCTTCAGTAACTCAGGCTAAAAACGTTCCTATCTATCGTTTGGGTATGAACTTTTGAGTGAGTCAGCTGTTAATGTGGTCACTATTTTTACAAGGTATTAATTGTTTGTGTTGCTATGCTAACTGTGCTTCATGGCTGCTTGACAGCTGGTCAGTTTGAGCTGCCTAGCTAAAACATTAAAACTAACTGTAAAAAGGAGTTTTTCAGTGAAGACATTTCTGAACCAGACTGTTCAGTGTAATAATGATTAGTTAGCAAGAAAAACTTTAGCAACCACATGGAAAAAACAATTCAGAAAATAAAAATGCCCCATGCAGTATTTGCCTGATCTGCTGGCATTTAGTAACTTTAGATAGTTTCCCTTTTAAATCATCTCTGAGTTGCTTTTAGCTTCACTGTTTTGCTTTTAGTTTCTGACTTGCCTGTTGTTGTTTTAAATTCTTGCTGAATTTCAAATGTTAGCTGATGATCACCACCATGATGTGGGCCACATGGATATTTAGAGGTGTGACCTCCTTGGATTATAGAAAGTCTCAGACATTTACAATAAGCCCATAGCTGAGGTTTCTGCTCATTTTGCCTGTTTTGTCCAGAGTGCCTATCGCATGTTTACGAGCAACACCTGCCTGAAGCACATGATCAGTAAGGTGCGCCGAGATGCTCATTACTTTGAGCGCTACCAGCACAACCGCGACCTCGTCACCTTCCTCAACATGTTCGCCAACAAGCAGCTGGAGCTCCCCCGGGGCTGGGAGATGAAGCACGACCACACTGGGAAGGTGGGTTAGAGCTTCCTCACTCTGATTAGTACACCTGGGCTGTGTTCCGGTAGCTTTACTGCTGCTTCTGAGGTTTACACAAGAGTTTTCTGGCTTTGATCCCCAGCCTTTCTTTGTGGATCACAACTGTCGATCAACCACCTTCATTGACCCTCGGCTGCCCCTCCAGAGCTCTCGTTCCACTGGGCTGCTGGCCCATCGCCAACATCTGAGCCGCCAGCGAAGCCACAGCGCAGGAGAGGTAAGAAACCGGCTGTAGAAAGACTCAGGCCACACCTCCACCAAGCACAAGGTCCTGTAGACCCCTCAAAGATCACGTCAGACCTGAGAATGAAAGACAGTTGCATGAGAAAAGGCCTGTTGGCTTCTGGTATCACAGCACCAGATTTCAGCCAGGGGCCGTTAAGTTAAAGGCCAAAACCTTCAGATCTGAAGTCAAATGGATCAACCATTAATGTATCAATACGCGCTAATTCATTGTACATAAACAGATCCAGTGTGATTTTCCTGGAGTTCAGTCATAGTCGCCAACATAAACGTTCACGCAGTCTTTAAAGTTGGCTTTAATCAAACTTTCTGAAGGTCTTTCTTTGTTTTTCTTTAGACTTTGGCTGTTTTTACTCCGTTTCTGACCATTTTTAGAGGAAATTAATTCAAAATCAGTTGATACACAATGAGACAAACTTGTGTCTGATTCATACGACACGATTTTAAATTTGTCGACCGATTTTCAAACCCTGAGAGACCACACACATGACGACATGCAGGAGCAACACACCAACCGATTTCATAAGTGAAATCTCGCAAAACCTCTCAAGACCGTTAGCAAACACTCCAGCCACTGGGAGCTGGTCACAAGGACACATTGGTTCTCATTTCAAGGGGATTCCCAAAGAGCTGTTAGCTGAAAACCTGATGGCTTTCTCTAAAGTACCTCAGATACTGTGAATGTGCTGGAGATAGTTGCTCAACCTTTGTCTTTCACTTGTCTAGTTTGATTTCTAGCAAACTGAGCTGGACTGAAAAAGCAGGAACAACCGAATACATCTTCATTCAGATGACCAAACCAAGCAGAGGATCCAGACAGAGAGAGACCAGTTGGTGGGTCGGTTTCAGAACTAGGATGCGACCTGAACTGTAGTGCCTCTTTTTGTCGCAGGTGGTGGATGACTCCCGGCAGAGCAGCCTGCCCGCCATGCCCCGTCCCTCCAGCACCTTCAGCGGCTCCAGCCGTAGCCCCTACCACGACGTGGTGCCTGTGGGTGAGTCCACCGGGACGAGGAGGGGTCATAAACACACAGAAAACACACATGGACACTCCTCTGACTCTCTCATCCCTCTGCCTCCAGCCTATAACGACAAGATAGTTGCGTTTCTACGGCAACCCAACATCTTTGAGATCTTGCAGGAGCGGCAGCCCGAGTTAGCCAGGAACCACTCCCTAAAGTAACCTGCAGCACCTCGTCCATCATCAGTTAACCTGAGCACAGCATTTGACCTTTAACCCTGACGGATTCCCATCTGTTTAACCCTGACACCTGTGTGTGTTTGCAGGGAGAAGGTCCAGTTCATTCGCAGTGAGGGGGTCAACGGACTCGCTCGTCTCTCAAGCGACGCTGACCTCGTCATGCTGCTCAGGTGAGCCCTACGGTTTGTAGGACGTTCTGCACGACGGCCAGTTCTGAAAGCCTCATCTACAGGCTGTCCGCGTATCCTTAAAGACTTAAATTCATGTACCTAAAATTAAGGTCTTAAAAAGTTTTAAATTCATAAGTTGGCCTTAAATACATTAATTACAGGTTCTAAGTTTTGTCATGATGGGACGATTTAATCTCGTATATGTCGTCTTTTCTTCTCGTGGGACTTCTCTGTCAGGCATAAGTTTGAGTCGTGCGCCGACATCTTCAAGCTACCGCTAACTAAGCTGCTAATACACCCTTGCTAGCTAGCTTGCTAGCGTTTTGTGTCTATCATGGGTGATGGACTCAACACATGGGGAGCAACGAACGACGGCGTCAGGTGGAAGTCATTGGCATTCGGGTGAAACCGATCACACGGGACGCAACAGCAACAACAGTTGAACATTTTTCAACACTCTTGTGTCGCGTCGCAAATCTACGTGTGCACGTCTGCTTTTACGAGCGCAAAATTTCAGATGTATGAATGTCATCGGTCGCTTGGCTGGAGGAGGGCAACGACTGTCGCCTCATCGTACAAGTTCAGGAAACGAATGGAGAAGGAGCGACGTCGCCTTCCCTATGGCGAGCCCTTTAACCACAAATTTATCACCTTTTGGCCGGACGACGTTTGTTTTCACCACCGGCTCATTTCTGTTGCCAAGCCATACGAGGCAAGGTGCGTTCGATGCCAAAAAACCTTTTAAGCTTGGCTCTGTGACGGTTAAGACTGTAGAGAGCCATATGCAGTCGGAGGAGCACAAAGCTGCTGTCAAGACTCACAAAAAGACCCCAGAAATTTCGCAATTTTTGCTATGCCTGATTGTAATGCAGCAGGGTCCCCAACCCCTATATTTATAGTGTTTGGCCTTAAATTTCATTCAAGGTGGCACGAAAAAGGTCTTAAATTTGACTTGCTGAAACCTAAAGATACCCTGATCTAGGTGTGACAGCGAGCACGTGACGGCTTGCTAGCTAAATGTTTAGCTCAGATTTAAATGTTTAGTTTGGAACTGTGACACTTTGGTGAAAATATGATTTTGAAAAATAAACCCTATTTTTCCCTTATGACAGGCTAAATAACCTCAGTTATTGCTGTACATTTTTGACTGTGTAACACGATGCCCCATAACTTTGAAGGTGGTTTCCAGATCTCACTGACTGGGAAGCCTGGACGGGACTTTGCATTTGAAACCCCCTCCCCCTCCCCTCGTGCAACACACATGTGCTCAGTCCTCCATGTTTTCCTCATGGTGACTGGATACGGGTCAAATCTGCCCCAGTTTGGCCCCAATAAAGAGACGTAGTCACTTAATTTCTGGCCCTGTTTAATCTGCTTTGCTCTTATGTCCACATCTCTCCTGTCTTCAGCCTGTTTGAGGAGGAAGTGATGTCATACGTACCACCGCTGCTCCACCCAGGCTACAGCCTCTCTTCTCCTCAGAGCTCTCCTGGTAAATCTGTCTCTGTTTGCTCACATTTTATTACATTCCAACCTTTTATTAAACAAAAGCAATAAAAGTTTTGATTATTTCAAAATAAACTTGTGTTGTTTGTTCAGAAAGTAATATAAAAGTAGACTTCGTGTATCTATGGTGCAAACATCCTCATCCTGGTCAGTCGATCTTCAGGCTCTCTGAAAGTCTCTCAAAGTTCTTCATCTGCTTTCTTCGCCTATTTAAAGTGAAACTGGTCCCTCTGTGGAGGAATAACCTCGCCCCCAGACAAGTTTAGAAAATGTCAACAAAGATATGCAGAGGGGCGTGGCCTTGTGTGGAGTGAGAGGAGGGGTTCAGCAGGGCTGTCGCCAGGACGAGAGAAGCTCTGGTACCAACTTTTCCACTCTGTCGCTAAATTTAGCAACTTTTCAGACGCTCTAGTGACATTTTTCCAAAAAGCGACTAGCAACACATCTAGCGACTTTTTTTCAAAAAACGACAAGCGACAAATCGAGCAACTTGCTAACTACATTTTTAGCTCACTAACTAAATATTTAGCTTGCTAACTTCTTAGTTTGCAAGGTTCAAAAAAGCTACTAACAACAAATCTAGCGACTTTTTAAAAAAAAAAAAAAAAAAAAAAAAAAAAAGTGACTCGCAACAAATCGAGCAACTTGCTAACTCAATATTGAGCTTTCTAACTAGTTAGTTAGCAAGCTAATTAGTTAGTTTTAAACTGTGTCAGTTATAAATTAATGAATAACATGGTGAAAATATGACTGAAAAATGAACCCCCGGTCTCTTATGACAGGTTGAATAACCCGGATTGTTGCTGTTAATTTTTGAGTGTGTAACTTTACAAACTGGATCACATTGAAATTGATTGTCTACATTTTATAGCCTTATGGGTTTAGTGTTGATTTAGTCAAACTCAACTCTGCAGAAATAGTTAAGAAATAGGAAAATGCATGAATTTTACCAGGAACAGGTTTATCTTCTAAATAAACATTGCAAATAAAAATCTTTTACAATCTGCATTTCAGCAGGAAGTCCCACAAACACCATCCAACAAGATGAAGTCTGGCATACTCAGATTAAACTTTGTGAAACAAACAAGTCATTTCAGATTGTTTCAGTTCGAATGGTTTGTTGAGTGTTTGCAGATCTGATGTTAAACTGGAGAGAATCTGATGAAGGTCTGAAATTCAAAACCAATCCAGGATTAACCTGCATTCAATACTTCTGATTACACACCCACTCAGTCATCCAAACGTGATTTGGTTTTAATCTCCTGATCATCTGCCTGTCTTTGTCCTACCTGCTACTGGACATTTATTCTGCGTTCTTCTCCCCTGGATCCTCCGTCTGCTCCCTCTATTTTTCAGGCACGCCTCGGGCAAACGCTCGAGCTCCTGCTCCTTATAAGAGAGACTTTGAAGCTAAACTGAGGAACTTCTACCGGAAGCTGGAGACAAAGGGTTATGGGCAGGGACCAGGGAAAGTCAAGTACGTTAGAAAACTACATGTCTTATTAATTGTTAAAAAAGCACTTATTAATTGTTGAAAAAACAACCACACCTCTGTGTTTAAGCTAGCTTTTTCACAGACAGGATGCATTTAATCTTTAAATTCATATTGCTCGTAGTATGCTTAAAACTTTTTACTGTGCCCTAAGAACATTGCCTATAATTACTGTCATTTTCTTGTCTTGACAATATAGCTATTGCATTTAAAGCTAGTTTTATTACACTATAAAAACCAGTAAAACTGGTTCCATAGTATTTACATTTGCTTTGTAGCTTACAGCTAGTGTGTTTAATGCTAGCTTTAAACCACCAAAACACTTAAAACAATGAAACTGTGTTAAGTTAGCTTCCAGTACATAGCTAGCATATCAAAAGCTAGCCTTGGTAAACAGAAAACAATGATAAATACCATTGATACACTAAAAAAAACTGTAAAAATGGTGACCCTGTATGTAAAGTTAGCTTCAATGATGTTAAATTTATGGTGTGTGTATTTAAAGCTAGCTTTATTACACTAAAAACCAGCAAAACTGGTACGGTGGTATATACATTTGCTTTTATCATACAGCTAGCTTTAAAACAGCAAAAACACTAAAAACAATGAAACTGTATTTAAGTTAGCTTCAGGTATATAGCTAGCATATCAAAAGCTAGCCTCACTAAAAAAACAACAATAAATACCACTGATACGCTAAAAAAACTGTAAAAATGGTGGCCCTGTATGTAAAGTTAGCATTAATGCTTTAAAATTAATGGCGTGTGTGTTTAAAGCTACCTTTGAACAATAAAAGCAAGAGTACCACTGTGTTTAATCTAACTTTTTCACACGCAAGAAGCATTTAAAGCTAGCTTTGAACCGTAAAGAAACAGCACCATCATGTTTAAGCTAGCTTTTTCACACAGGAAGCATTTAATACTACCTTTGATACAGTTAGATAATAGTAAAAAAAAAAAAAAAAATTCCAACAATGTATTTAACATTTTTAGCACTCAGATAGCATTTTTAAAGGTGGCTTTATACAATAAAAGCATAATTTAACATTAACTTTAAATAGACCACAGTTGTAATGTCACAATATTAGCTGTTTCTGCCAAACCTACAAATTTTATGTTGGTTCATTTGACAGTGAAGGTCCTGCACCAACTTTGAGTCAAATGGGAAAAAGTCAGTGTATATTTCTTTTCTTCTGTTTTTAGCAATGCTAGAACTACAAACTGAAATATGATTTAAGTAAAGATTACACCAGCAGAACCAGTTTTCATTGATCATTCTTGTGCTTGACTTCATCTGTATATGTCCTCAGGCTCATCATCCGCAGAGACCACCTGCTGGAGGATGCCTTCAACCAGATCATGTGCTACTCCCGTAAAGACCTGCAGAGGAGTAAACTCTACGTTAGCTTCGTTGGCGAGGACGGGTGAGGAAGATCTTGGACTCGTTATAGGTTTTATTATTAGAAATGGGTCTTTTTTTTGACATTGATACAAGAAGAAATGTTGAATGACACAGTGGGCCGAGCAACGAGCCTTGGGGAACATGAGATTACATCTTTTTTTAGGCTTTTTGAAAGCTATAAGAATGAAACAGTTCTGTAATTGTTCAGGATGCTGGATGTATTGTAATTATTATGTGTCTTACAGGCTGGACTACAGTGGACCCTCGAGAGAGTTTTTCTTCCTAGTGTCCAGAGAACTTTTCAACCCGTACTATGGCTTATTTGAGTACTCGGCCAACGACACATACACGGTCCAGATCAGCCCCATGTCTGCCTTCGTGGATAACCATCATGAATGGTGACTTTCAGTCGACGTTTGCTGTTATTTCCTCTCTGCTCCGACTGCTGATCACCACATTAAAGCAAACTGATTCATGCTGGGTAGAAATTTGAAACAGCAGTCTTCATTTCAGTAGTCAATAAACCATCAGTGGCGGTGACTGAATAGATGGAACAAGTGATGGACAAATCATCTCCTGCTGGGCTGCTTGAAGGGGAAAACCAGATGTGGATTGTCAGGCTTTATTAGCTGAAAGAAAAACCCAAAACGCAATAAATAAGCTGAATCAGAGGTGGTGTTAGAAATGTACCTGAAGCTTGGTAAAATCAGGCTGGAACTGAGAAAACTCTGGTTTTCCTACATCATTCAGTCAGAATAAACGTAACGTTAATCAGCCCCTGTTCTGAGAACCGACGTGAATCCTTGTGTGTTTTCTGGTTCCCGTCTGGATCCAGGTTTCGGTTCAGCGGGCGGATACTGGGGCTGGCCCTCGTTCATCAGTACCTGCTGGACGCATTCTTCACTCGTCCATTTTACAAGGGTCTTCTTCGCATGTAAGTGTCTCATTCTGCACCGTCTGAGACCTGAGAAGGTTTCAGTTATCCTCTGGTGGCTTCGCCAAGTCATGATGTGTGCCACCAGTCCCGTGCACATGGACCATTATCACACGATATGTCCGGAATGCTGCGCAAGTGTAGGAAAATGTGTGGAAAAATTTGTTATAAACAGATTTTTAATTGTGCTGTGGACTGACGAAAATGTCACACGTTTTTGGGGTAAAACGTCTGGGAATCTTTTAAATTTTTTTATCCAGAATATGAGGAAGATGAAAGAAAATGTAGAGTAGAAGAGGTAGATCAGGAAGTAGCTAAGATTAGCAACGATGAAGAGGGGAAAGGCAGTTGGTCCTGATGACATACCCGTGGAGGTATGGAAGTGTCTAGGAGCGGTGGCAGTAGAGTTTCTGACTAGGCTGTTCAACAAGGTCTTGAAGAGTGAGAAGATGCCTGAGGAATGGAGGAAACGTGTTCTGGGGCTGATTTTGTGATCTGCAGTGAGAGCAGGGCGCAGGAAGAGGAGGAGCGAGAGAGGTGGAGGTATGCACTGGAAACAAAAGGAATGAAGATTAGTCGCAGCAAGACCGAATACATGTGTTTAAATAAGAAGGAGCACAAGTGGAACGGCGACGTAGAGGACTTGAAGTCCTTAGGGTCAACGATCCATTGCTCTGGATCATCCTTACAGTCCTCTGCCTTCTTTAAGTCTTTAGGGTCAATGATCCATTGCTCTGTTGCCCTGGACTGTTGATCTTAAGTCCTCAAAGAAAGTAAGGACTTTAAGGACTTAGGGTCAACGGTCCTCAGCAATGGAGAGTCTGGAAAAGAGGTGAAGAACTGTGTGCAAGCAAGTTGGAGTGGGTGGAGAGAAGTGTCAAGTTTGCTAAAAGGGTTTCAGCAAGAATGAAATGGAAGGTGTAGAAGACAGTAATGAGACCAGCAATGTTTGGTTTAGAGATGGTGCCAATGGGGAAAAGACAGGAGGCAGAACTGGAGGTTGCAGAACTGAAGATGTTGAGGTTCTCTTTGGAAGTAATGAGGATGGATCGGATCAGGAACGAGGACATCAGAGGGACAGCTCATGTTAGATGTTTGATGTTTGGGAAGTAAACTCAGAGGCCAGACTGAGATGGTTTGGACATGTTCAGAGGAGAGACGAGGATTGTAGCGGTAGAAGGGTGCTGAGGTTGGAGCCGCAGGGCAGGAGGATGTGGTAAAAGAGGACATGAAGGTAGCTGGTGTTTGTATTTTCCTTTAAAGGGAAAAAATACACACCTTGGTGCACAAAGACAGAGAAAAACAGAAATGCCTTTTATAACAATTAATTTGAATCGGATATTTCTGCTGCAGTAACCAGCATCTCAGTCCATAAGTCTGTCTGCAAGAGTTTTCACGGAGTTTATCATAATTTGAACAGACCTGATATTCTTTAATGATGTTTTTATGCCGTTCTCCTCATCTTAATGTGAGCCGGGGTTTCAGAAGCTCACCAGTCATAACAACTGGTTGTGTTTCTGAAGCCCGTGTGACTTAAGTGACCTGGAGTTCCTCGATGAGGAGTTCCACCAGAGCCTGCAGTGGATGAAGGACAACGACATCGAGGACATGCTGGACCTCACCTTCACCGTCAATGAGGAGGTCTTTGGACAGGTGTGTGTCCGTCTCCTAAATACGTCCATCAAAAAGCAAGTCTCTGTCCGGATAACGTTCCCATCCGGTGTGGCTGTCCTGCAGATCACGGAGAGAGAGCTGAAGCCAGGCGGGGCTGGCATCCCCGTGTCCGAGAAGAACAAGAAGGAGTACATTGAGCGGATGGTGAAGTGGCGTATTGAGCGAGGCGTCGCCCAGCAGACAGAGAGCC
Organism: Anableps anableps; assembly: GCA_014839685.1. Taxonomy (NCBI): domain Eukaryota; kingdom Metazoa; phylum Chordata; class Actinopteri; order Cyprinodontiformes; family Anablepidae; genus Anableps; species Anableps anableps. The sequence goes on along the minus strand of CM026075.1, from coordinate 38,266,268 downwards.
TGGTCCGAGGCTTCTATGAGGTACGTCGCCGTCATATTTGGTGGTTTTACTGGCTACTGTCATTTTCTATCTTCACGCTGACACCCACTTATGTCTGTCGGTAATAACGTCACGTTCGCCTTCCAAAACCATAATGGAAGAGAAATATGCTAAAATTTTGGGAAAAAAGCATTTTCTTTAACAATTTTTTTTACACAATTTTCACTCTTTAAATAAATCTGCAACATGCTGTACTTCCATAAAAATACACCATCATTAGAGTACCAAGGCCTCTTATATCATGTGCCTTCACAATCGACCCAGATAGTTTAACAGTAGTCTTAGAGCAGTGTTATATGTGATGGTGTTTGCAAAGTTACACAGCCAAAAACTAACAGCAATAATTTGTTTTAATTATCTTGTCATAAGAAAAAAATAAGGGTTAATTTTTCAAAGTCATATTTTCACCATGTTATTCGTTCATTTTTAAATGTCACAGTTTCAAACTAAACTTTTAGATAGCAAGCTAAATATTTAGCTGGTAAACTAAATATTTAGTTAGTAAACTAAATATTAAGCTTCAAGCAAGATTTTTACTAAGCAAGCCAACTATTTAGCTCCAAACAAAATATTTAGCTCCGAGCTAGCTAAAAATGTTGTATTTAGCTAGGTCAGAGCTAAATATTTACCTTATATGCAAATTCCCTTGCAGATTAGCAGAAGTAGACTATCAAAATAAATGTTGGGTCTTGTGAACCTCTATATAAACAAAAATATATAATATAAATATGTAATACACAAAGTAGCTTTGTATATGATGAAGTTAGCTTTAAGTACTTTAGTTATCTTTTGAGTGTGCTACCTAGCTAGCTTAAGTAGCACTAGCTAGCCTGAAGGGCTACGTTTGATTCATGATTTTATTTCCTTTTGTTTCTTCAGTTTTGTAAAATTTCCCCTTGAAGACAAACTTCCTGAGTCTTTATGTTTGCCTTCATGTAAAGCTTCCTTAAGTTTAATAACAGAGATCTTCTCCATGAAGACAGACTGTTTGACGGGTCAGAACCTGCCACGATGTTGTCTTGGGTCTCGTGTTTGTCAGGTGGTGGATGTGCGGCTGGTGTCGGTGTTTGATGCCCGGGAGCTGGAGCTGGTCATCGCAGGAACAGCAGAGATCGACCTGGCAGACTGGAGGAACAACACCGAGTACAGGGGAGGTACGTGGCGGCAGCCTGGTGCTTTCCACACCTTTCTGGTGAGCAGTGCAGTCACTTCCTCCTAACCGATGAGATCACTTCCCATGCAGAGTAAGGGGCGAAGTCCAGAGCTACTCAGCTCTAAACACAAGAAGGACCAGAGAAGAGGAGAGCTGTTGGGTCAGCTGTGGTGCAGAGTCAGAAGGTTTTTATTTTCAAACAACGATGATAGATAATTATCTGGTCCTTTTCAGACCTTAAAATGTGGTAACATTTTCCTTCAGTGTTCGTCGTGACTTAATGAATCTACGCCTAAAACCAGAATGAGTCTGTTTAAGATGGAGTCCAGTCTGCAGCTGACAACATTTCCCTTTCGCTGTCAGTCGTCGCTCCCCGTGTCGAGCCCTTTCGCTGTATCTGACGCCTTGAAACTGGGCCTCTGTCGCTTTAAGAACCTCCAGCTTTTTCCGACACTCTGCCTTCAGCATGTCATCACAACAGTGCTCCTCCATAATGCGATTTACAACCGTTCTTAGGAGGCTGAGAAGTAGTTTGAGTGATGAGCTCAGCAGATGCGCAGTTCCATCAAAACATCATCCATCATCAGGTGTTTGCTAATTGCTGCTGCCGCTAGTCTGGAGGAGCTGAGTGGGGGAGGCAGCACTGAAGAGGAGCTTTGTGGAAATAGGCAGCACTTTATGAGGCGTTTCGGCCCCCCCGAATGGCTGCAAGGGGAGATTAAAGAATTCCTTAAACATGCAAGAAAGAAACAAGGCAGCACTCCAGGTATGTTTTTGATGAGGGAATAACGTTAGAACATGATATAAAGCTCCATTTTACATAAAACCCCCCAACCCCCGTTAACCTTTAACCTTTAACCTGCTGACTGAGCCCTGTGGAGCCTGAGATGGAGCTCCTGGGTGTCTGGTCATCCCTCTGGACTTCAGGCTCTGACGTCGGGCTGAATCTGCTGGGACGTCTGAGATGTTTTCCTCTTGGGAGTAATCCTCTTTTTTCTATGTTCAATTTTTAAATTCAATTTTTTAGATTTTTATATTTTTTTTTATTATTTTAATTTTTTTAATTAATTATTTAAAAAAAAAAAAAAAAAAAAAAAATATATATATATATAAATATATATATATATATATATATATATATATATATATATATATATAATTTTTTTTTTTTTTTTTTTCTTGTATTATAATTTAAAAATTGTCTTTCCTTTAATTTCAATTCTTTTTTTAATTTATTTTTAATAAATTTTTACATTTTAATTTTTTTTCATTTTCTTATTTGTAATTTTTTACATTTTTAAATTGTATTTTTAAAAATGTCTTTAATTATAATTAGATTTTTTTTCTTTTATTTCCATTTCATTTTTTTTTATTTGTAATGTAATTTTGTATTTTATTTTTCATCAATTTCAATTTGACATTTTTTAAATTGGGACTCCTCTCCCTCTCTGCAGAGTGATTGATTCCAGACGGTTTGGAGCTGACTGATGATTTTCATGTGGATTTGCTGGATAATTTTGATGATTTTGCTCAATGATTTTCATGTTTTGATGATTCTGCTGTACTTGATTGATGTTTTTATGATGTGAAGCACTTGAACTGCCTTGCTGCTGAAACATGCTGTACAGATAAACTGACTTGACCTCTGACCCTCTCCAGGTTGAGCATAGCTGATGCTTTCTGTCTTGAGGCTCCGGCTGCAGCTTGCATGGATGAGCTCCTGCTGACAGAATGATGCATCTGGTGAAACCAGTTAATATGTGTGGAAGAAGTTTTTCTCTCACACGCTTTAAGATGCGGTTTTGTTCAGAGTTGCAGCGGAGAGCCAGGTGGACCCCAGGCCTGCAGGCCCCGTCTGTAACAGAGCTCAGGTGTTTTCATCCTGTATGGCGTTGTGTTAGACTGTCATCCCTCCATCATGAGCTCAGGTCTTTTGTAGCGACCGCCATGCAGAGGCCAAAGCATTTAGCAGCGATCACTTTAAAATCCATTATCAGGGTTCTGGCCGGTACGTCTGAGGAGCATCCAGCCTCTGGGAGTCGGCGGGGTGACGGGGGGGGGGGGGGGGGGGACCGGCGGCCGGCCATGCCTCGGTGTCAGGCTCTTTAATAGAGGAATCGACTGAGACAAACGGCTCGGTTCATGAAACATTCAGCAGCAGAGCCCGGTCGGAGTCGCTGCAGAGGGAGCAGGACGGAGGCCTGTTCATCTGAGTCATGCGCCATCATCATCATCGTCTCTCTGCCCTCAGGTTACCATGACAACCACATTGTGATTCGCTGGTTCTGGGCGGCTGTGGAGAGATTCAACAACGAGCAGAGGCTGCGGCTGCTGCAGGTAGGAGACGCTGCCCTCTAGTGGAGGCGACCTGCAGGGGCCTGGTTGCTGCGTTGCATAAGAGACAAATGATGGGATCATGAAAGAAAGCAAATCTGGACTTTACTGCAGCTCCTGTGGCTTTTCTGACAGCTTCACTAAAGATAAACAGATCGGCTTTTTAAGATGGAGCCTGGTCCTTTTCCAGTTTCCACCATTAATTTCCAGCTGGATTAAGATGGAGCGTTTTAGTCCCTGAACTGGGTCGGGAGTTGCTCTCCACATCATGTTCAATAAATCAAAACCCCTGCAGATCGACTGGGGAGCACTGGCTTCCTCTTCCAAGGCTTCTGTCTGTCTAAAGCCTGCAATATGTGCAGAAGTCGAAGGGTTTCCTGCTTTTCTGTGTGTTGCAGTTTGTGACGGGCACCTCCAGCATTCCCTACGAAGGGTTCGCGTCCTTACGAGGAAGCAACGGACCCCGCAGGTTCTGCGTGGAAAAGTGGGGGAAGATCACGTCCTTACCCCGGTGAGAGATGAGCAACGACAAGAGGACGCCTCTATGTGCACAATTATTGGGCAGCTGAATGAAAACCACGTTTTCACACCTCGCCGCTTTATTTTCATCTGTTTAAGTGAGAATTATAAACAAACATCTCCAATAAACATTTCTGACGTTTAAAAACACGACCTCAGCCTCCCGGAGTTGGACTGGTTTCCTTCACTGGAAACCAGTCCAAATCCTTCCTTCTCGCTGGGTTCAGGTCAGGTGAGGAAGAGGCGACCCTGTCGTCAGCTTCATCGGCTGCGTGGGTGGGTGTGATGGAGGATTGTCCTGCGTAAAGATCGTCGTCTCTCTGAAAGGTGCAGACCACCTCCCGAACCGCTGCTGGAGCAGAGGGTCTCCAGAAACCTGAAAAGGTCCAGCCAGCTCATCTTTAATAATGCCAGCCCGTCCCACTACCCCACCTCCACCTTGCTGGAGTCGGCTCAAGCCGGAGCTCTGTGCACGGTACTGATGCACCCACGGGACCGCTCATCTGGGCCGTCTCATTTCATCCATAAAACCTTTGAAGAATCTGTCTTCAGGTACTTCAGGGTCCAGTTTGGACGCTTCAGCTTCCTGTTCGGCGGCGGCCGGGTTTCCTGACCTCGGAACGTCTCGCTCTTCTGGGAGAGAACTGCTTCCTGCTCTGCAAAAACTCACAATCTGAGTTTGGTCTAGTTTCTAGTGGAAATATCTGAAATACTCTTGAAATAAGACAAAACTAACTTACAAGTATATGTTCAGCAATTTGTAGAAGCTTGTTTTAAGTCAATAATTCCTTAATATTGATGGGAAACCGCTGGTTCCACTGGCAGATTAGTTCACTTACAGCGTGGGGAAAATCTCCTATTATAATAGCAATAATCTGCTCATGGATCCAGTAGTTTTTCATCAGTGTTAAGGAGTTATCGGCCTGAAACCAGCTCCTATATCTGCTGAAAAGCTACTTGTAAGTTAGTTTTGTATATTTCAAGTGAACTAGGATATTTGCAGTAGAAACCAGAGAGAAATCTTGGTGGTATTTAGTGTTTCTGCGGCGTTTCAGCTTCACGCTTCATTCTTCTCCGAGCCTCAGCAGTGCTGTTGCGTCGTTATTTCCTCAGCGCGTTTCTTTTGACCCTGTTGATTATTTGCAACAAACCGTTGCAGCAGTTCCAGAGCGCTGCTTCCCTCTGAGACACCTCTGGTCATTCTTCACCTTTCAGAGTTGAACTTAATCTCTTGTTTTTGGCTCGTTTTGCCTCGTCATTGCGCACACCTTGCTATGCACAGATAACCATGATCTGCTCTGATTCAAGCCGTCGTGACGTCTGGCTGTTCCTCCACAGGGCTCACACGTGCTTCAACCGGCTGGACCTCCCGCCTTACCCGTCCTTCTCCATGCTCTACGAGAAGCTGGTGACCGCCGTGGAGGAAACCAGCACCTTCGGCTTGGAGTAACGTCCGCTCCGCAGACAGAAGCACCCGGAGATCTCGTTTTCTCAATGAAGAGAAGCAGAGAAGAAACAAGGATCCTCACCAGACAGCTGTCCTCCTGTGGACAGCCCCGCTGCTTTCTTTTTTCCAGCTTCTTCATCGCTCAGCGCTCTGATTCTCAGCCTTCCTCACATTTTGATGAGACTTAGAGGAGAGCGGACAGAGGATCGGAGCCTTTGAGAGGTTGTAAAGTTTCTTGTTTTCATGTGAACCTGTTGTCACTGAGCCACATGTGTGCTTTATCTCATCCAGCCTGCACCTCACCGACGGCTGCTCCCTTTCCCTTCCTGGACCTTCAGACTGTGTTCGTGCTGCACCGGAGCCACACAGGTGTTACCTGCACTCACCTGTCTGCACAAACTGGATTTGTTTTTTATCAGGATGGGAAGAAGGAGGTTGGCTTTAGCCCTGGATTTAGCTGAACCAGAACTGCAGCAGGCTGGTACTTTCCACACCGTTCTGATCAGCAATACTTTCACTTCCTCTCAAGTCTGAAACACCACTTCCTCCTAATAGCTGAGCCCACTTCCCACGCAGAGGAAGTGGCGAATGTACCAAAACTGTGGCTGAATGTAAGAGTCTGGACTGAGGCGCACAGCCTGAGGTAGATGGACCAAAGGAGAGCTGTGGAAATGTATAATAAATATTTATTTGGTCCTTTTCTGGCCTTAAGATGAGGCCAAAGTGTCTCAGCTTCCCAACGCTGGTTCTGGTCAGATCAGCTGCTGTGTTGGGATCCAGGTTCTGTTCATGACCCAGTTTGGACCAAGCTGCAGCTGTCGGAACCATTGACGGGCAGTGGTGGGCACATTTCTGGTAACGCGCTATTAGCAGAACTAGTTTTTCGTTTAGCGTGTTAGCATTTTTTGCTAACTTTGAAAACATTGAGCGCACTTAGCCTCCCCTGAGTTGATTTTCCAGATAAATTCTAAAGCGCTAATTTTCTTGGCTGTTTCATAAACTTTCAGCTGAATAAAGTTCAGCATCTGTGTTGAAGTTTTGGTTCCCAGCTGTTAAGAATCCTTCAAGTAGTTTATAATCATGCTGTTATTTTGAAGGCTGTTCTTCGTTTCCTCTTTTTTTACGATCAGCGCTTTAGCATTAGCTTCTGCTAGCGCTTTAGCATTAGCAGAACTGTCACTGCACGGTCTGTTCTGGAAACACGATCCGTACCGTTGGCTCATTTGCGCATACGCTGAGGAAATACTTACGGATTATTCTTAAAATCACCAAAGTGTAACACATTTATTTATATAAATTAAAATACTGCTTGTTATAAGAGGACCTATTTTCCTGGACAATGTTATAATTCTCTTAATTAATATTAATTGTCATACTTTAGTTAAAAGGATGTAATTCAGCAGAAAGTTGTGTACTGGACTCATGAGACTGTAAGGTATTTATGCCATCGGTGCGCCCTCTGGTGGCTCATCACTCACAACAAAAGACCTCTATTTTTATAATAATCACATCTTTTATGAGATTTACTGAAGGTGAAGGACTGTACAAGACTATCCCATGTGTTCATGAGAAACACTGACTTAGTACTTTATCTTTCCTCACGTTTGATTATTGCACACGGGCACATTTACTAATTTGGGTTTTTTTCAGAAGCAGTCTGGTAAAATGTGGTTAAACCATTTTTATCTTTATTTCTTGTGATTCTCTTTAAGTCGTATTCAATTTTTCGATCACAATGAAATACAAAAAGAAAACGGAAATAAAAATACCCTCTCTGGAAGTATATCTTTTAGCACATGCGCAAATTAGCTGATGGTACGGATTGTGCTTCTGGATCAGAGCATGTGTGACAAGAACTACTGTTTATGATAGTACTTTACCGTTAGCGGAGCTAATGTTTGTGATTAGCGCTTTAGCATTAGCTTCTCTAAAATACCATGTTTTTTCTTTTTAAAAGTCTTTTTTTGGCTTTAGTGGCCTTATTGAGTGTAATCTCACAAGCTAGCAGGTTGTGAGAGAGAGGGGGAAGACCTGCGACAAAGCTCAACGGTCTGGGACTCGAACCCGCGACAGCCGTGTCGAGGACTGAGGCCTCTGTACTCGCGCCATCGCTGCCACCCTCCTAAATACCATGTTGGTACAGCGCTTTAGCGTTAGCAGATCGAGTGTTTAGTTGACTATTTAGTTGTCGGTGCCCACCACTGAACACACCTGGTGCTCCAGAGCAGCAGCTTCTCGCTCTGATGACGATCAGACTGATGCGTCTGATCTGCAGAGATGAGAGTTTTTGGTTTTAAGCTCTGGTTCTGAATTTTGGGTCAGTTTTTGAAAGATTCTCAGTGTGATGTGCTTTCTGTCAAGACCTGATGAGGACCCAAAGCTGTTCTTCTGAACCTCGTCCTGGTCTGGGTGACCACAGGGTGTACTTAGTTTTTGAATGTGCAAGGGGGTGGTTGTTGTCCCAGTGCCTCCGAGGGTTCCTTGTCTCTTACTGGGACACATGAACGTTTTCGTGTGGAATAGCAGAAGTCGGAACAACGTTGTTCTTTGTCCAAACTGTAAGATAAGCCAGTCGTCTCACCTCCCACTGGGGACGCGGACCTTTTGTTTTACCTCAAACACAGATGTGCTCATCCCCCCCGGGGTGCATGTTCGATCCCACCGTCTGTACAGAAGCCTGTTGGAGTCGGGCCACTGGAGCTGAGGTGGTCTCAGGATGCAGACGCATTTTCACCCCAGTCCTCCCAGTCCTCCCAGCCCAATAATGCATGCAGGATCTGTCCGGTCACTGGCTCCGTGAGCGCCGCCTGGCAGAGCCCACTAGGTGGCGTTGTGTTATAGCTCGATATTGCATGCTGAAATAGTGCAACATGCTGTCCTTACTCGCTTCTGTGCATGAGGATACCTGCTATTCATTCAGAGGTCTGGGTGGGGAGCTGGTGACCAGTGGGCTGCTGTGGGAGCGTCACTGTGGGGCAGCATGTTTCTGAAGCCGTCTATCTTAGTAATGAGCTGACTGGTTCCTGCTCGTCATCGTCGGGGCTCGCAGAACCTTGTACAGAACCATGAGTGCAGTCCTGGTCGTCTCTCTGTGTGTAGATGTCTGTCCGTCCTGTTGTGTGTGAAAAACCAAAGGTTTGGGTCTGGAGGCAGGTTCTGGTCGGGTCCAACTCATCTCACCTCCGGTTCGCGTCTGTGCATGAGAAGCTTCTCGTTCCGGTTGTTTGGTCGCCGCACCGCTCGTCTCTTCTGGAACGTTTCGAACTGGACCCGGATCCACTTTTCAGAACTTCACTCTATGCAAGGCTCCTGGATGTTTGTCTCCATTTCACCTCGATGATTGTAATAAAAGACAAGCAGTGGAAACACTTTGATACGTGACACGTGGCTCTTCTTCTGCTGCTGACGCCTCCATTAAGACCCAGCACAGCTTCTGGGACCAGCACAACATCCCAGTTAGCACCAAAAACTGGTTTCAAGTCACCATTTCCTTCCTTCCTTTGTTTTTCTTTTTTCTTTCTTTCGTTCTTTTTCTTTTCTACTTTTGTTTCATTTTTGCTTTTCTTTTTCTTTCTTTCTTTCCTTCTTCCCTTCCTTCCTCCCTTCCTCCCTCCCTTCCTCTCAAACAATTTAAAATTTCAGCAAAACAAATACAGATTGAAAAAATAAGGAAGAACATAACATTTCCAACAAGTCTTCTGTAAAACAAAGTGTTGAAAAGGGCAGCAGGAAGGAGAGGCTCACCAGCGCTGTCCCTCCGTCTGCGTACAGAAGTATCCATAAATACGCAGACGTGCACATATAGATGTAAACCCAACACACATCAGCGTAGCTGCACAGATCAGAGCTTAATAAACATACACTCAGAAATTAACAGTTGAAATAATGTTTTATCATGTTTCCTGCATGAACGGTTCAAGTCAGGCCACAGCATCTCAGCTGAATAAGTCTGGACTTTGACTAGGCTACCCAGGTCCTTCATTTTGTTTCTTTGAGCCAGTCAGCTTTGGATCATTCTTCTGCAGCAGAACCAAACTGAACTGATGGTTGGACCTTCTCCTTCTGGACTTTCTGCTAGAGGGCAGAATTCATGCGTCCATCAGGCCCAGGCCATCACTCTGCCACCACCCTGCTTGACTGTCGGGGGTTTTCACCAGATGTAACGAGTCTCAGTCCTTCTAGAAAGGTCCACAGAAGATTTTCCCAGAAGTCTTGAGGATCATCAGGATGTTTTCTGATAAATGTGAGACGGCTCTTTCTGCTGTTTTTCACCGTGGAATGGCTCAAGAAAACAAGTGGTCTAGTCAAAGTCAGGACTTAAATTTGAATAATATACTTTAAAAAATGCCGGTCCAGCTGGAAAAGCTTCCAGTGTGACTGAATTAAAGCAATTCTGGAGAGAAGAATTGGTCCAAATTTCTCCACAGTGATGTTAAAGGCTCATTTTTTTATGTACTCGAGTTATGTTTCTCTTGTATGAAACATTTTTGATGCTCTGAAACATTTAAAGTTGACAGAAAAGCATCAAGAATAGACCACCGCTGTATTTTATAATCCTTCCTTATCAGCTTAAAAACTAACGAGCTAAAAGCTAAAACTCTCGCTTCGACTGCAGCCGCTGCAAGACGGCTTCCTTCCAACCAACTTCCTCCTAGCTTGGTGGAAAAATACAGGAAACAACCTGTTAGGTAACTACAACAGACTGAAAGAGTGCTGAGTCACTGGTTGCTAGGGTAACGGCCCACAGCACCACTCCTCAAACAGTCCCTGTGTGTCAACCTACAGCATGCAACACCTTTTCTTGTCAGTCAGATTACATAAAGTACTTTTATACTTGATAAGCAGGAACCAAACGCCTTCTACCCAGCAGCTGCCCACTCGAGAACCCACTGGGGGCTTTTGATATGGGCCACAGGGGCAGCTGCCCAGGGTGGCATCAGAAAGGGTCGGGACACCCAAGAACTAGAAAATAAAATCGATCTTATCTGTCTGTTATCTGCTTTCTGCTGGGGGAAAAATACTAAATACTACTACTAATACTCAGATAAAATACTAATTCTGTTTTTCCAAATTTGTCTTTATTCTTCATGTTTTATCTGAGAGCTTCAGATGGAGACTGGCTTCAGGGTCGTTTCGGGCCCTCAGGCCATGTTTGGTCCAAGCCACAGAGTGGGAAATTAAAAGTTAGTACATTCACAGTGCTGTGAAAACTGTTTGACCCCTTACAAACTTCTTCTGTGTTCTGTTGGACTTTAAATAGGCCGTTCATGCCTCCAGTGTGTCTAGAACAATTCAGCAAAGTAGAATGGGTAGAAATCCCTCCACAGTGGTGTAAAAAACCTGTTACCAGCTGTTGCTACCAAGGGTGTAAATACTTTTGTCACACAGGGTCAGGTTGGTTTGGATAGTGAGTCATAATTACAGCTGATTAAACAGAGATTAGAACTTCTTTTCACAAAAACGTGAAGAAAGGACTAAAATCCTGAACAAAAATCCTGCTGAGATTTTCAGTGAAGATGAAATTAAAACGTCCTTCCATTAAATTTGGACTTTTAGATGAAGATTATGTATAAAAACCCGTTTAGGAAGCAAAATCAAAACCATGATGTAAACTTACAAATGATCATAGCTTAATTTATATTAAACAAGATACAAAGATATTTATTTTTTTCATGTTAATGACTTTTTACAAAGCTACTTATAATTCTATTGGAGTAACATATAGGATCAATAGTCTTCTGCTTAACATTGCTTATTTAGTGATTATTTATTTTTATATTTCTTTTCTTTTAATCTTTAAAATACCAGAATTTGTACATAACTACATATATTTTTGACTGTCTGATTACATCATTTTTCAATATCAAACCAGATGTCATGATCAGTTACTTAATAATTAAGTAGCCTTTATACCAAATACTTTTTTACTCTTGTAATTTCTTGGGTGGCTACTTTTTACTTTTACTTAAGTAAAAATATGTTGAAGTAGTACTACTATTACGTGAGTTATATTTTTGGGTACTCCAGCTAGCTCTGTGCGAAGGTCAGAAGAAATGAAAAGAAAAATTCGGCTCTTTTTGCCTGAGATGAGCCAAATGATTCGGATCCTGAGAAAGAGACGGAATTCCCATGGCTGTTCGAACGAAAACTGTTGGAACTTTTTTCCAAACACGCCAGTGCGCATGCGCAGCAGTGCAGTGACGTGTCTGAACGGTGTCAAAACGGGATGTAAAAATGATCGAAAAGGCTCCCGATAAACCCACGAACCAGGTTTACAGGAGCCAGAACCAGCCGTCCGGACCGCTTCACAGCCAGGTGGGTTCGACCAGGTGAAGCAGAAAGAAACCGAACCGGTCCCACTCACTTTTGGACCGTATGCTTTAATAGTCGTCGAGCTAAGTTGGCGACAGTTTGGCTAACCGGAGGTAAAGTGTAGCATGATGAGCTGCCATAACTAGCCGTGCGGCTCGGTTCTCCTCCCCGTCAGGGCTGAACTCGCCGCTGAGCCCAGAAAGGAGGACACGGGGACCGGAGGATGTCTCGGAGGAGGCTGGACAGCCGCAGCGGGCTCCCCGCCGGGCTGCTCGGAGAGAACCAGACCCCGATCAGCTCCGAGCCGCTGGAGATCGCCTTTGAGGTGACCGGAGAACTGGGCAGGTGAGTGGATCGGTTCTGATCCGAACAGGTCCCGCTGATTCACCCAGGTGAACCTGAACTGGACCCCTGGCCGTCAGTAAAGGGCTGTTTCACAGTTTTTAATGAGTCTGGCGCTCCTGATCTGCTCTAAAAGTGAGAAAATGGTTCAAAATGTAAACTTTTCTGACAGATCAGAGCAAGAATGAATTATTAAACACTTATACAGAAGTAAGAAGTTATTGTCTGTTATGGAAAACTCAAAAACAGCATTTAATCCACATTATAGCTTAAGGACAGCAGTATTTACTCATTTTATATACATACATGAGTTTGTGATTTATGAAATTAGTTAAAACCGTATGTTGCTATTATTTCTGGCTGTAACCCGCTTTGGACGGGCTCTCGGCTGGTCCCAAAGGGCTCAGGTTTTCTGGTAGGTTCTGCTGTGTTTGAGTGAACGATTCTTCCTCTGGTTCTGGTGGAAGCGGTCGGTTGGGTCTGAGCAGGCTGGTTCTAACCCGTCTAGATATCATGAATGTTCAGATGTTTTCAATGTTTCCACCAACCCCAGTCTTTGTTTGGAGGGACCTGCTGCCTGTGCAGGATGAGCCACTCCAGGCTCTACTGGTTTTTCAAACTGGGACCGTGTGCAGAAGGTCAGCGAGCAGAGAGCCTTTACTGTGGTGGTGGTGGTTTGAGCTGCGGCTGCAGAGCAGCAGGGCGAGGCGGATGCGCCTGAGCCTCAGCGCCAGGGAGAAACCGCCTGTTGACTTATGGCGGCCGTGGTGGACTCTGGACTGTAACCTGTCAACACGGCGCTCGGCGAGCCGTCATGTGACCGCAGCTGACGGCGCCCTGGCCTCGCGGAGGTGTGATGCGTCACGCTGATCAGGAAACGGCGGTCAGAAAGCAGAACTGGAGTCCACATGTTGATGTGAAAACAGGAAGTGGAGGCGCTGATCTGCGTTCAGGTTGGGTGAGTTGTGACGCAGCTCAGGCTGAGAGGGTTGAAGGTTGAACGCCGGCTGCATGGCGTCGACCCTCCAGCAGCTCTTCCTCAGGTGCTTCAGAGGGAACCTTTGAACTTTAACCCCAGCTGGTGGCCTCCTCTTCTCTGTTTGAGATGGCTGGAGAGCAGCGACGGCTCTGATTGGTCCGGCTCTGACGGCGCGTCTCTGCTCTGCTCTGCTCCCCAGCATCAGCTGGCGCAGTTCTACGTCTGGTACTGGGAGCTCGACTGGTCCACAGCGACTCCCAGGACGACGATCAGAACGATGACCCAGACCGAGGAGGTTCTGATGAAAGGTTCTGATCCGGCTCACCGTCCCGCCTCCGGACCTGAGCTGGATCAGTAGAACCCAGAGCCGTCTGGAGGCCTGCTGCCGCTGGCTGCTAGCAGCAGCAGCAGCGTTGTTGTTGTTGTTGTTGTTGTTGTTGTCGTTGTTCTCAACAACGGCAACAACAATCTGTTGTGATCAGCTGCTGCTGCTGCCGTTGTGTTTTCGCCGTCGTCCCACCGTCAGGCGCGTTCTGGTCTGCCAGAGTGTTCAGATTACACATGTAGAGGTTTTGGGTTCTGTTCAGTCCTCTGACCAGAACCAGAACCACCTGCTGGACAGACAGAAGAAAGCCTGGCTAGTTTAAAACTTTTGCACGGACCTATAGCCGACGACCAGAACCGTCAGACAGACGTGAGGTTGTGAGGAAGCGGCTCGTGTTCCCTGACCCGGTCCGCTTGCTGCTCCAGGGGGAAGTTCGCGGTGGTGAAGCGCTGCGTGGAGAAGAGCTCGGGGAAGGTGTTCGCCGCCAAGTTCCTGAGGAAGAGGAGGAGAGGCCGCGACTGCCGGGCCGAAGTCATCCACGAGATGGCGGTTCTGGAGCTGGCCCGGAACAGCCCCCGGGTCGTCAACCTGTACGGCGCCCACGAGACGGATCACGACGTGGTTCTGCTGCTGGAATAGTGAGTTCTGTGACGGAGGTCGGGTCCGGTTCCGGTCTTCTGCGTAAAGGTTCTGACCCGTTTCAGATCCACTAAGCCCCCCCCGGTTCTGTCTGCAGCGCCGCAGGCGGAGAGATCTTTGACCTGTGCGTGTCGGAGGAGCCGCTGCCCGAGGCCCAGATCACCCGGCTGATCCGACAGACCCTGGAGGGGGTCCACCACCTGCACCAGAACCAGCTGGTCCACCTGGACCTGAAGGTCTCACACACACACCTGCACCAGAACCAGAACCAAAGGCGAGGAGGAGAAACAGGCAGCTGTTCAGCTGGCAGTGAATCAGTCCCTCAGCATGCCTCTGCCTCCTCCATGCATACCATTTTCCCCAGTGCTCTGACTGGTGCTGATCCAGCAGCTTCCAGCTCATCCATGTGTTTCGGGTGTCTGTGCCGTAATCGGACCTAATTTCTTCAGGCTGCTGTTTTCATGAGATTTGAGCTTCGAAAGAAATGAAAATAAAAGTTCATCATTTCCAGCCTGAAGTTCGAGGTTTTGGTTTCAAAAGTTCCCAACGGAAGCAGAGACTGGCTTTTATTTTGGGCTGGGAACACAGGGACATCGCTGGACTGGCTCTCCCTGCAGAGCAGAAGCGCTTCCTCGAGTCCGGCCAATAGAAACGCTCGCTGTTGGCCCACACCGGCCAATAGAAACGCTCGCTGTTGGCCCACATCGGCCAATAGAAACGCTCGCTGTTGCCCCACACCGGCCAATAGAAACGCTCGCTGTTGCCCCACACCGGCCAATAGAAACGCTCGCTGTTGCCCCACACCGGCCAATAGAAACGCTCGCTGTTGCCCCACACCGGCCAATAGAAACGCTCGCTGTTGCCCCACACCGGCCAATAGAAACGCTCGCTGTTGCCCCACACTGACCAATAGAAACGCTCGCTGTTGCCCCACACCGGCCAATAGAAACGCTCGCTGTTGCCCCACACTGACCAATAGAAACGCTCGCTGTTGCCTCACACTGACCAATAGAAACGCTCGCTGTTGTCCCACACCGGCCAATAGAAACGCTCGCTGTTGCCCCACACCGGCCAATAGAAACGCTCGCTGTTGCCCCACACTGACCAATAGAAACGCTCGCTGTTGCCCCACACCGGCCAATAGAAACGCTCGCTGTTGCCCCACACCGGCCAATAGAAACGCTCGCTGTTGCCCCACACTGACCAATAGAAACGCTCGCTGTTGCCCCACACCGGCCAATAGAAACGCTCGCTGTTGCCCCACACCGACCAATAGAAACGCTCGCTGTTGCCTCACACTGACCAATAGAAACGCTCGCTGTTGCCCCACACCGGCCAATAGAAACGCTCGCTGTTGCCCCACACTGGCCAATAGAAACGCTCGCTGTTGCCCCACACTGGCCAATAGAAACGCTCGCTGTTGCCCCACACTGGCCAATAGAAACGCTCGCTGTTGCCTCACACTGGCCAATAGAAACGCTCGCTGTTGCCCCACACCGGCCAATAGAAACGCTCGCTGTTGCCCCACACTGGCCAATAGAAACGCTCGCTGTTGCCCCACACTGGCCAATAGAAACGCTCGCTGTTGCCCCACACTGGCCAATAGAAACGCTCGCTGTTGCCCCACACCGGCCAATAGAAACGCTGTTCCTAACGTCCACTCAGACAACGGCTTCCCCCGGAGGAAGCCCCGCCCCCAGGACTGTGTAAACAGAACTAAAATCTGAAAATAATTTGAAAAAAGAAAAATCTGGAAACTAAAACCTGAAAAAAGATTAGAAAAATTATTTTGAAAAACTAAAGTCTGAAAAACAGCGAACTGCATAAAAGTAGGTTCAGCATTTGCTGACACTAAATTCCTCTAAACGTTTTTATTTCTTTTGTAAATGCGTTTCTTCTCAAACTTGGGCTTAGAGCTGGAGGACTGATCAGAACCGGCTCCGTCGGGCCGAGGCGTCGGCGTTCCCTGAAAGCAGCGTGAGCGTTAGTCAGAGAGGGAGGCTCACATGTCTCAGCTTGAAGGCTAATGATTGCTAGGAAAACAATCAGGAGTGCTGTGTCGTCATGGCGACTACAGAGTAAATATGTTCATCCAGTTTCACCGACGTTGACACCCTGTCCCCTGCGTGTCCCCCCCAGCCCCAGAACATTCTCCTGACCAGCCTGTCGCCTCCAGGAGACATAAAGATCGTGGACTTCGGCCTGGCGCGGCGCCTGGGCGCGGCCGGAGAGCTCCGGGAGATCCTGGGAACGCCCGAGTATGTAGGTAAGGCCGCCGCTCGGCTCCCCCGCCTCAAATCCAGGTCTCTTCATGACAGAGCAGAGCGGCGCCGAGTCTTTTCACAGGCAGGAATCTGAAAAGTGTGGCGTGCATCTGTATTCAGCCCTCCTGAGTCAGAGCTCTGGAGAACCTCCTCTGGATGCTGGTCTTCTGGGTTTTTCTCCACCAGTTCAGTTAGTTTTCAGGTTAGAGTCAGGTCTGGACTTTGACTAGGCCATTCTAACCCATGAATCTGCTCTGGTCTAATCCATCCCATAATACCTCTGGCTGCATGTGGAGGCTGGTCGTCCTGCTGGGAGGTGAACCTCCACCCCAGCCTCAGGCCTTCTGCTGCCTCTAACAGGTTCTTCTCCAAGATTTTCCTGATTTAGCTCCACCTTCCCACAGCATGATGCTGCCACCACCGTGACTTCGGGTGCTCACCACACTTTTCAGATTTTTATCTGCAGAAATGTTTCCCTCGTGTTGATCTGACATGAAATCCAGTAAAGTTGGTCATGTGACCTACAAGGTTCTGCAGTTATCGGGTTTTGGTTCGGTCCAGTTATAAACGGTACTGTCGCTTTAACTCCTGTTGACGAACACAGGAAACAGGAAGTGATGAAATGATTTGGCATGACATCAGAGTTCCTGTGTGTTTCAGCTCCGGAGGTCCTCAACTACGAGCCGATTACGACAGCGACGGACCTGTGGTGAGTTCTGATGCTCGGGTAACCCACGGCAACCGTCTCCAGGTGTCCTCTGGTCGCGGTTTGGACTTGATCCTGAGGTTCTAGAGTCCGGCTCTGACCCAAAAGGCTCCGGTTCTGAGCCCTCCGGGCCTCTAGAACGCTGATGTTCCTGTTTTATTCGCTGCTTCATTTCCACAGCTGGCTGAAAGTAACTGTTAGGAAGCTTGAAACGCCACGAAAAAGTATTCACACCCTCAGATTTTTGCTGTTTTCCGTACTTAAATGTTTCTGATCAGAGAAAAATGTTTTCCAGTCTCATTTATGAGGAGATAAATTTCTCCAAACCATCCTGTTAAAAAGTATTCACGCCCAAAACTTAACTGGTACCGAGTCTCTCGCCACAAATCGAGCTGGTTTTGTGTTTTAAAAGCCGCTGGCGACAAATTCAGACTTTTTTTAAAATCAAAAATCGATCAGCGATCTTGGTTCTGACCGTGATTCGCTGGAGACCCAGAACCTTAGAGATGGTTCTGATTGAGGTCGGAGACTTTGATGAAGTTGTGTGGATGACTCAGCCTACTTCATGCAGCCAGACAGGTTCTCTCTGAGGTGTGTTGATGCTGCCAGTGGTCAGGCTGGGTCTGGGCAGAAGCTGGTTCATCATAGTGAGCTCAGGGTTTACACAGAACCAGGCTGGTTTGGGTTTTTATTTCCTGATAACTGAAATCATGGTTTTCTGAACTGGCGCTGAAGCTCCAGAGCTGTCATGGCAGAGCCCGCCCGTCAGCTCAGTCTGAAATATGGGCGCTTTTATCGTCTTTAAAGAGTGTAAATGCAGCCGGTGTGTGGTTCTGATCCAGGAGCGTCGGCGTCATCGCCTACATGCTGGTGACCGGCGAGTCTCCGTTCGTCGGAGACGACAAGCAGGAGACGTACCTGAACGTGTCCCAGGTCAACGTGGACTACAGCAGGGACGCCTTGTCCAGGGTGTCCGAGCTGGCGGTGGACTTCATCAGGAAGCTGCTGGTCAAAGCGCCTGAGTGAGTACAGAACCAGAACCGGACCGGGCCGGTTAGACGAGAGGCATGAGGTCGTGTCCACAGCTGGGCAACGAATCGGTTCGTCCCTCAACTGAACTTCCTGTTCATGGAGATTTCACTTCCGGGTTGTTCTTCCACCGGCTGGCTTGGCCCGTAGCTCAGCGTGACGTCAGCCGCCGGGCCGCCATCTTGTTTTCAGCTGAGTCCAGGTCGACTTCCAGGGGTGAAAACGTTTCCTGTTCATGAGCCCCGACCCCTCATGTGGCTCGCAAACGTGGGCGGGGCCAGAACGGCGGATGGGCGTGGCCAGGCGTGGGGGTGAGTGGAGGGGTTAAAGGGCGCTGCGGTCAGGACGAAAACACAGTTGCCAACTGAGCGACTTTATCGCCACATTTAGCGACTTTCTTTCAAAAAAGCGACGAGCGATAAATCGAAAGAAGCCCCTCCCAGTCCCTCCCAGCAGAACCAGCGGCGTTTCCTTAAAAAGCAACAATAACAGCAAGTTATTGGAGACTTTCATGGCGACCACGCTCTGCAGCTCCTGCGGGACGCCCCCCCGGCTCTGACCCGGCCCACTCCGTTTCTACGTTGCTAATAAATCACGAGCAAAGCTGGGAAACGCTACGGATCGATGCGCGCCACCTCCTGACCGCCACCAGGGGGCGAGACGGAGTCGGCTGGTTTTACATCTGAACCGCTCCAGGTGATATGAAGCTGGACTGCTGGAACCAACTGCAGTGCCGCCCTGTAACCCATAGAGGGCGGCACTGAGACGCTTTTAGGCAAAATATTGCAGAATTAAACAAATTTACACAAAAACGTCAGAATTTGCACAGAAACGTAAAGATGGAGGCTTGAGGGACCGACTGGGACACGATCAGAAAGTTGGTTTGGGGTTTAGCTCCACTTCAGGAGAAGACAGCGAGCCACAAGACGTGACTAAGCGGGCCAGCCCTGCTGTCTGGCTGTGCACGTTAGCAGGTTAAAGGTCGCGACAGGACCGCGGTTCCATCCTGGCGGCGGCGGAGGAACGACGATCTGGGCTGGAGCGCGTGGTCGCGCTTGCTTCTCGCGGTGGGAAACGGTGGGTCCAGATCTGGATCGGCAGCAGCCCGACCCGTGTCCTCCGGGGAGTCCTTGAAGTCCAGGGACCGCCTGGTTCTGACGGACCGTGTGTTCTGCCCGCAGGGACCGGCCCAGCGCCGCAGAGTGCCTCGGCCACCCTTGGCTGTGGCAGCAGCAGCCGTGTCTGAGCCCGGAGCCCGTCCCCGTCCGCTGCGCCCGGGAGAGGAGCTGCGGCGCCAAGTGGGCCGCGCCGCTGGAGGACAAGGAGAACTTCCTGGACTCGCCGCACTCTCATGCCAAGAGGTTCCGCCTGGAGGAGGACACGGCCGCCGCTGGAGACGGCGACTTCTGAAGACGTTTGAGGAGGACCGGTTCAGCTGCGACGGCTTCTTCTTCTTCTCTTTTAAATAGTTTTAAGCTTCCAGAAGCTCTAATCTGCTCCACTGATCAGATCTTCCACCCCAACCAAAGATAACCAGCTTGATGTTTACGGACAGCGCCGCCGCGCGTCCGAGTCCTGGGCGGGTCCTCCTGCTCCGATGAAGGCCACGCTGCAGGTCTATGTAGGGAAATCTATGCAGTTTGAATCTATGCCTTAAAGTCGGAAGAGCCTCCTGCTGACGGCACCAGCAGAAACATTCCTGAAGCCGGCCTCTCCCCGGCGGGAACGCTGCACCCAAACGTAGCTCAGGGTTTAGTTCTCGAGCAGCTCAGCCGATTCACACGGCACGCCTCGCACCGTTTCCTGTCGGGTCGGAACGGTGGGCGACAGCTGCAGACGCGCAGCAAGCGGCGAAACGTGCTGCAAACACACGAAGGACATACGCAACAGACCAAACGCTGCAGACTGGCTCCAGAAGTCCTCCAGACCACTAGGGGGAGTCCAGAGCAGGTTATTTACCAACGTAAATACTGTTCTGTAAATTGAAAAAGGCATAAAATATTTCTTCCTTCCTCCGATTTTCTTCTGGACATCCCGTCTTTACAGGGGACGTAGTCCCAGATGATTTGGTGGTATACTGCCCCTAGTGGTCTGGAGGATCTGCGGTTGGAGCGTGTTTTGTTTGTGTGTGTTTCAGTCGTTCACGCGCGGCCGCTTGCTGCACGTTTTCGCCTGTCGGCCGTCGTGTCGGGTCCTCTGTAGCACTTACGCCACCTGCAGGAACAGAGGGGGCGTGTCTAAAGCCATTCCTGTTAAATCATCTCAGGGCGTGCAGCTTGCTCTCTGCTCCCTTTGTTCTCTGTCCCCGCAGGCCTGCTATTATTATTATTATTATTATTATTATTGTTATTAATATTATTGTTGTTATTTATGTGCTGGACTTATTCCTTCTATTTTATTGAAACGATGAGCTCGTGTCTTAAATGTTCGCTGATCATGGAGGGAAGCAGCTGGTTCTGGATGACCGAGGGTCGGGTTTACGGCGAAGGGAAGGAAAACGTGAGGCGGCTGAAGGAAGTAGAAACGTGTTGAAGGAAGCTCTGAAAGAAGAGTCTGACTCTTCGGGCGGCTGGCGGTGAGAAACGAGGGCGAAGAGAAAGTTGGAGAGAAATCCCTGGAAGGTCTGAGGAGCGAAGCAGCGCCCGACCCTCCTCTCCACGTCGAGGTGCCAAACCAAACAGGAGCGCTCTGTGTTGCTGTTGACGTCAGCGCGGGGCACAATGGGCTCTGTGAGGGCCGCCCGGCGTCTCCAGCCACGCTCGGCGCCGTCGTCCTCTGGGGCTGGAACGCTGCAGGATCCTGTTACTGTAAGAGAAGCTTGACTCTGGTCTGCAGAACATCCACGGTGTCTGCTCTGCAGACCAGCTGCTTCCTCACTTGATCTCCGTGTTTGTTCTGCTGATTCGTCGTCATCCTCAGCTGATGTCGCCCAACGTTCCTGTTCAAACTGGAGTCAGACCAGCCAAAAGCACAAGAGATGAACGCTTGAAAGGATGTATCTTTATTTTGCATTTTTATTTGTGTGTTTTTTAATGTTTGAGCATCATAATTACATGTTCAGAAAGAAGAAATAATCTGTAATCTGATCAACTGCTGGCTAATATGTAGGCATCACACAGCAAACTGGAGAGAAGCTCATTAAAGGTTGTAGAAAACAGCATCAAAGTGTGGCGTGTCTGTCCCACCGCTGCCCCCTGCTGGCCACCAGCAGGCGGTAAACGCGAAGGAATGCATCAGAAGTTACATTCAGCTCAGGGAGCAGCTGCTGCAGGGCCGCCGCGGGAGCTTTCCTTCCAGCCTCGTCGCCGCCGTCAAACTGGTTTCTGACCAGTTACGTCTCAAACATCCAAACAGAGAGAGAAGCTGCAGAGGAGGAGGTGAGTGATGAAGAGGACGATGATACTTCAGGGGAGGAGCTTCCATCCATCAGGAAGATGAAGGTAGAACAGTCGGAGCTTCTATTGAGTGTCTGGAACCGTTCTGTTTCCAGGGTGGAAAAAGTCATCACCCAGATGCTGAAACAGGAACTGGACGGATGGATGGACGGTTGGATGGATGAACGGTTGGATGGATGGATAGATGAATGGTTGGATGGATGAACGATTGGATGGAAGGATAGATGAATGGTTGGATGGATGAACGGTTGGATGGAAGGATAGATGAATGGTTGGATGGATGGATGGATGAACGATTGGATGGACGGATGGATGGATGAATGGTTGGATGGACGGATGGATGAATGGTTGGATGGATGGATAGATGAATGGTTGGATGGATGACCGGTTGGATGGATAGATGAATGGTTGGATGGATGAATGGTTGGATGGATGAATGGTTGGATGGACGGATGGATGAATGGTTGGATGGATGAACGGTTGGATGGATGGATAGATGAATGGTTGGATGGATGACCGGTTGGATGGACGGATGGATGGACAAATGGTTGGATGGATGAAAGGTTGGATGGATGAACGGTGGGATGGATGGATGGACGGATGGATGGATGGTTGGATGGATGAATGGTTGGATGGACGGATGAATGGTTGGATGGATGAATGGTTGGATGGACGGATGGATGAATGGTTGGATGGATGAACGGTTGGATGGATGGATAGATGAATGGTTGGACGGATGAACGGTTGGATGAATGGATGAACGGTTGGATGAATGGATGGATGACAACGATCCAAACTGGGTCCGGGCCTCTCTCCAACTAGTCCAGATGAACTCCAGCGCTCCTGCTGAGCAGAACCGGCCCGACGTCAGCCGGAATGACGCCAGAATCTTGTTGCTGGATATTCGTGGAGGTGTATGAATACATCTGAGCCCGTTTGGATCAGAACTTCGCAGCCAGTTCTTGTTTCCTCCCTGGAAGCGGAACGGTTCCGATGAATCACTCAAGGCCCAAAACGGACCTTCATCCTCCTGCTGAGCGGACCGGACTATCAATGTTCTCCGGGTCGGATCCAAACCGGTCTCCAAACTCCAGGTGAATGGGACCGATGGTTCTGAGGCTCTGGGTTCTACCAGGACGGGACCCGTTCTGGGGCTCCGCATCGGAACCAGAACCAGCATAAAAACAGAACCTCCATCTTTTGGGGTTTTTATTAGAGGAAGAGAAGCCTGGTGGGCAAAATAAACCCTGGGTTCAGACTGAAGGAATGACAAGGAAATGAGGCTTTTTACCTCTGATATGGAGGGCCAGAAGGGACGAAATTAAATAAATATTGAATCATCAATTAAATGTACCATTAAAAAATTATTTAATAAACTATTTATTAAATATGTTCATAAATTGTTAAAATGCAAACTTATAATAGCTGATGCAGATTAATTCATGGGTCCAACATCAAGGGACGTGGCTCTATTAAAATGATTTATTTAATAAGCAATTTATTTAAGATGAAATTAAATCATTTAAACGCAAACTTATAATAGTGGATGCATATAGTTAATTAAACATGTAATTAATTAACGGTTCCTGTTTTTCTAGCGTTAAATTTGCCCATCAACACTGAGCGGCGTGGCTAACACAGAAACAGGAACCATGAAATAAATATTTCAAGAATTTATTTAATAGATAATTTATTAAATATGAAATTCAATCATTTAAATGCAAACTTATTGTATCGGATGCAGATTAATGAAATGTCTAAGCGATTAATTCAGGATTCCTGTTTTTGCAGCATCAGACCCGCCCCTCAGCGTTGAGGGGCGGGTCCAACAGAAACAGGAACCACAAAATAATTCAGTCGGTTTGAATTTTAATGATTTAATGACACATTTAATTGATCATCTATTAAATATATTATTTAAACATTTATTTCCTTGTACATTTAATAATTTAGTGATGTGTTTAATAATTTTGTGCCTTCTGGCCCTCTATACTCTGAATGCTACATCACAGATTTAATTAGGTTAAATATAAAACAAACTGACATGAATTCATCATCATCAAGTGTAAATAGCTAAGGGACGGTGGAGGGGGGGGGCCCTCTCACCTCGGCGTGCTTCAAGCAGCAGGTAAATCGTCCAAAGTGCTCGTCAGACGACGTCGAGCAGGGTTCTGGGTTTTCCCTCCCGGCCAGAACTCAGAACTCCAGGATGACCCTGAAGTGGTTCTCGATGGACGGCGGCTCGTCCTCGAAGTGCAGCTTCCTGCTGGGACACGCCCCCAGCTCCTCCAGGGTCTGGATGAAGAGTCCGTACTCGCGCCCCACCCAGGCCCGCATGGGGTCGCGCACCTCGTAGGGGGTCACGTGGGCGTGGATGGACACCCCGCTGGCGGCCAGCTCCTTCAGCGCCTCCCTGTCCGTCACCCAGGTCTCGCCGCCCCCCGGGTGTCCCCCGTCCAGCCAGAAGATGTCAGAGATCCGCCGGACGAAGGCGGACATGCCGGGGTCGGCGCGCGCCCCCGGCAGCTCGTACACCAGCTGGTTGAGAACCACGCAGCCTTTACTGAAGCCCACCAGGGTGAGGGAGAACCCGGGGGGGATGCTGTCGGCGCCCCCCGCAGGCGGCGGCGGGTGTGGCAGCTTGGCGCGCTCCATGGCGTTGCTCAGCAGGGTTCTGGGGACAGGAGCAGAGTTTCGTCGTCAGCGTCCGGAAGGGTTTCTTTTCACTCAGTTCAAGCAGAAATATTATATTTACACCCAAGAAGGTTTAAATTAGAGAATCAGGATTTTAGCTCATAACTTCATTCAATTTTCAACAAGTTTTCTGTCCATTTCTAGACTTTATGCTGACGCGATAAAAATGTGACGGCAACAGAGACGGACGGAGAGGAAACGAATCATTTCAGCCTCTGACATGAACGCCGTCATCAGTTCAAGATAAGACGAGCTGCAATATCGCTGAACCCTGATTCAGTTCATCCGTCCATCCATCAGAACCAGGATGGATGGATGAACGGATGGATGGATTATGTGGACAAACGGACAGAAGAAGAAATCTTTAAGGCCGAATTTGTTCCCTGGGTCTGTTCTGCGTTCATTTTCTCGCCTGGACAACGTTCCAGGTCCAAACCTCTCCGGACTCCCCAGCACCTGGACCGGCTGGTAACCGAGGTTCTGAAGAAGGGCCCCAACCTGAGCTGGTGAAAAGCTCCGCCGTCGGCAGTGTAGGCAGCGTGCTCCGGCGCCCCGAACATGTTGCTCTCCACGAAGTTCTGGTAGCAGCTGAACTTGTTCAGGTACATGCGGGAGGCCTTCACCACCCAGATGTTCCTGTTGGGGAACCGCTGGCCCAGGACCAGCGCCACCTGCTCCAGGCTCCAGGAGAGCCACTGCGCTGCCTCAGGCTGCACAGACATCTCCTCCTTGAAGTTCTGCCAACAGAAAAAAGGCTTTTAGTCAAAGATCCAGAGTGCAACCTCACAAGACAACCACTAGGTGTCACACTGGAGCATCAGACCGATCCCCCCCACCCTGATCTGCTCCACAGAGACCAGGAACCCAGACCTCAGTCACTCCTCTCCATGATCTCCCACTGGGACAAACCCCAAGCAGTTTGAGGAAACCTCTCAGAAGATCTCTTGACCAGATCTGACTCATGTCGGTGAGAAGAAGCATCTCCTTCACCTTCACCAGGAGACACCACCATCTTCTCTGGTTCTGTCCCTACAGGCGGACGAACCTCTGAGATGCCTAAAGTCCTCCACTCATCAGTAACTCATTCCCCAACGATCTCAGGTGGTGGTCTCAAAATGCATTCCTCGAGGGCCAGAGTCCTGCAACTCTTAGATATCTCTCTGCTTCAGCAGCTCACCTGGCTCCAGTACTGGCTCATCAGCAGAGCTCCGTGGAGCTGGACTGGATGCTGGTGAGGCAGCTCCACCAGTGTGAAGGACAAGGGACACATCTTAAAGTTGCAGGACTCTGGCCCTCGAGGACTGCAGTTTGAGACCTCTGATCTAAGGTTTCCACCCACATCCTTCTGGTTGGGGACCACAGACATGGAGATGCTGATCTTCATACCAACCACCTTCCGAGAGCCTGCTGAAGGCCCCTGCTTGATGAGAACCTCCTCTGAGGTTGAGTCACAGTCAGACACATGGAGGCTCCTTTTTGTCCCAGAGGCTTTCAGATGTCCTCCTCCTGCCTCACACCTTTAACCGTGATAATCTGGTGAGGAGCAAGGGTAAACTATGACCTAATATCGGACGCAGTTAAACCCCCGCATGGTCAGTACCTCAGGTTTTCTGTAGAGCTTGGGTCACTTCCTGTCCGAGAGGTAGCCTTGGTCCCCGGTGTCAATGTAAGCCTGATAAAATCCTTCAGAACCGCTAAAACCTCCTATCTTATGGTTTCTTCAAGTCCACAGATGTCCTGGCTCATTTTTCCGACTTAATGTAGCGCCGCCCCTCCCCCACCCATTGCTAAACCTTGGTGGTTAGCTAGCTCTAAGGCTACGTTCATACAGCAGGCCTTGATGCTCAAATCCGATTTTTTGCTGAAATACGATTTTTTTGCGTGGTCGTTCATGCTACTAGTTAAACGCGACTGCAATCAAACTTCTGTGTGAACGGTTTTGATCCTAAAGCGAAGAACGGTGATGTCACACAGCGGCGCACTCTTTACCAAAGTAATAATGGACACAGCAAGCCTGGCCATCGCCTTCCTACGCAATTCCACTCGATTCTCATCTCCCCTCAGTGCTCCGTCGGAGATTTCTCCCATTGAGCTGGATTTATCTGGTAGCCACTCAGCGAACAGGAGGAGTTGGGAACGACGATGTCGAGTTTCTGTTTTAGAGTTGTAGTCTGCCTTTGTAGGGTTGTTGTTTGGAAACGGTAGTGGAGGAAGTGAACGAAGACATTCAGTCTGCGCTGGCCATGCTTCCAAATATCGAGCAGTTAAAGTTGGAGCAAGAAGAATGTTTAAGACATTTCATTCCTGGCAAAGATGCCGTGGTCCTACACCCCACGGGGTTGTTTACAGCACACGCAATTTCCGGTAAGCTTCATCGAGCTGGTGCATTACATACGTCATGGCCAAACGCTCGCGATTCGGTAAAATCGGATCCAGTCGTTTTGACTTCAACAGAGTCCACGCCTCCAGGAAGCAACTGTTTCTCTGCAGCCGAGGGTCCAGACCCTCTGGACGAAGAGAAGCGTAGAACAAGAAGCGTAGACCAATGGGAGCTGACTGTATCGTCACAAGATCGTAATACGAAGCAAGCTAAGGAAAAGAAGCACAGCTAATAGCAACAGCCTTTCGTGGATCATGGCTGCAGCTTCATATGACACCTCTCACGTCAATGATGTAAAAGTCAGAAAAAACGCAACATGACCGTTCAGATTGCGAACACTTTGGAAACAGTCAGATACGTATCAGATTTAGTTCCACATATGGAAGTGGCTCAGACCGGATTTTTGAAAGTCAGATGTGGGTTGGCTGCTGTGTGAACGTAGCCTTAAGGCCCCCAGATACTCAGGCGTACTTCGTTCTGCAGGGTCTGCGCGTACTCAAAGTGGACGTCCGCCAGACACACCCGCACAAAGATCAGTTTTTATGGCCGTGTACTCGTGGTCGCACAGTAAACTGCTCGGCAGGAAACGGTGTTCCCATCGAACTGTTTTGTATGTGACACGGAACTGATGAGGTTGAGAGTCGGAGGAACCGATCACAAGGACGCGCAGCAGCTCGACTGCCACTCTGTCCCGCACTGACAGTTGTCCGGTGGCTAGGCGCCCAGCTAGATAGCAAACTTGCTAGTACCCATTCAGATTGTGGGAAATGAAAGAATTCGTCACTAGAAATGCCAGCAATCAGTACACTTGACTATGAAATCGCAATCGTCAGCGGGCAGTGTGTGCGGTTCACAGAATACACACGTTACGCCCGAGTACGTGGGGGCCTTAAAAAGGTTACGAGATCTATTGCTCGCTTACTGGAGAGAGAAATGTGACTTTCTGCTCATAAAGCCATCCATCACGCTACGCTACAGCGGTTTTAAAGCT
This sequence comes from Anableps anableps, assembly GCA_014839685.1. Classification (NCBI taxonomy): domain Eukaryota; kingdom Metazoa; phylum Chordata; class Actinopteri; order Cyprinodontiformes; family Anablepidae; genus Anableps; species Anableps anableps. Next base: position 38,238,720 of record CM026075.1, on the reverse strand, counting down.
ACAGCTGGTACGAGACGAGCAGCATCGCTGTTCAGCAGCAGGCTGCAGGCTAGCTAATTAACCAGCTAATATCAGCTTGTCAGACGACAGAGCAGGATGTCTAAAAACTACTACATTTTATGTTTAGCTTCAAATATTAGACAGCGTGTTTTTAACTGTAAACAGCAAGAAAATAAATAAAAACGGTTCGATCCTGTTGTGTGAGTGAAGTAAAGTTTTCCCACTCTTGCGTTGTTCCTACTGAGCAGCAGTGTGAGTCCGAACAACAGAACCTACAGCGGGGGTTTTGAATCACGGTGCTGATCGATCCAGAAACACCTGATCAGGACTCACCTGAGCTGAAGCTAAATGCTTCCTTCCAGTCACTGCTGAGGGTGAACTTTAACCCAAGCGAAGAGCTGATTTCACTGAGGGAGCAACAGGATCGTTTCTGGCCTCTAAACGGTGGAAACGAGGCGGACTGAGTGTTCTAGCGAGCATCATATCCGCCAACAAAATACAGCAAACTACAGCCGACACAATCTCATGATTCAGACATCAGAACACAAAGGTTCTAACGGGTCAGACATCTGAGTTCAGATCCATCCATTAAAACCATGTGTGAGAGCCCAACGACCCGGAGACCTTTGACCCGCTTCGTCCCGAGCATCTCCTCAGAACCGTGTCCGACTGAACACGGCGACCTCATTCGGGTTATTTACATGCTAACGTCACCGTCAGAGCATCCCAGAGCACAAAGGTCTCCTGGGAAAACCAGGACACTGTGGGAATGTTGGCGCTCGCCTAATGAGCTGCGGCGGAGGACAATGGATGAATGGCTGGAAGTTGGGAAAACTGCTGCAGCGCTGGGGAGATGGGAGAGCAACGAGACTCAGAAGGAAACCGGTTTGACGCAATAACAGCGGCGTTCAGCCGGCGCTGACGGTGTCAAAGTATGCATGAAATCTGGTCTGAAGGCCAGCTGAGTTAGAAATCTGGGATTTCCTGCAGACTGTTGACGCGAAACTAATCGGACTGCGAACATAATCATCACCCTCGTTTACATAAGAAACACATTGTGAACTAAAACCCAAAAACCTCTTTCGGATATGAACACTCAGATGCAACAGCGTCCGATGTGTGCAGGAAAGGAGAAAGCCGGGCAGTTTGGGTAATGGTCCTCCAGGACAGTGTTTTTCAAAGTGGGGGCACCAGGGGGCGCTAGGGGGGGCCTCTGGAACTTGGAGGGAAGACCAGAAAAAAATGCAAAAGAAAATCTACTTAAATTTTTAACTTCTTTTCTTTAATATGTTTTCCGATCATTATTATAAAATACAGGTAAAAGTAACTTATTGAAATGTTATCTGCCGTGCTCCTCTTCCTGCCAAGCTGCGTTGCTCGTCAAACGCTGAGGAGAAGGAACCGTCCAGCAGCCCTGCTGTGGAGGACGCTGCTGCAGGAGAACCCTCAGAACCGCTGGCCGACTGCAATCAGGAGGTATGAGCCTGAATTTATGCTAAATTAGTCTAATAATGATTGAATAGTGAATAAAAGTGAGAAAAAAAACCTTCTAAAAGTCAAAGTTTCCTTATGTATTTAGTATTATTGTCTGGGGGTTTGAACAGGGTGTCCCCGGCCAGAGGCTAATGCGGTTCCGGGGGGTCATGGTATGGAAAAGTTTGGGATCCCCTGCTGTAGGGTCTCCCAACTCTGCGCAGAAACCGATGTGTGCTAATGATGCTAGCTGCACTCCTGATACAGGTGCCAAGGGTAAAATGTCAGTTCTGTCATAATTTTGTCTTTGATTTATTCATGACCTATTTGTGAAATCCTGCTTAACTGCAGAGTATCTGTGCATCACTGACTCCTTTCTCACACAGTGTGACGTCGCCTCTGGTCCTAACTAAAAGCAATGATCCATCTTGTAGAGGATCTATGCTGCTGACAGTCTGGATCTCACTTCCAGCTACATTATGACAGAATGATATCCTCGCCAGTCATGGTCATACCTGAAAAAGGAATAATATCTGTCTTTTCCATCAGTTCCCCTTTGTGTTCTGATTTGTGCATCAATCAGCACCGCAGCGCTTCCCCTTCCTGTTCCTGATCTCCTGTTCGTTTGATTCTGGTACGAATCGACACAAATCCGACAGACACTGCAGGTGCAACTCAATCATTACATTACTTAATCCCCTGCAACACTATGCAAACACTCTGTCTCCGCTGGTGAAGATTCACTCACCTCAGGATGCAGGAACTGAAAGTTAAACTGATCACCTCCGAACTTCCTGATTAATTATATGACCACTAGGGGGCACTTATAGAACATCAAAGTTATATTTCATAATGAAAAAGACATCGCTATATATTACTAGATGGGACGGCGTCTATTAGCCGCTATAGCTAGTGACGCGCACCTGCAGGGCCATTAATACGCACTGAGTCATGTCCACAAAACCAGACTGTTCCGATGTGGGATGAGCATGAATCTGTCACAAAAATGTTCGTAGTGCCCTTATTTCCTATCTGATTTCTATAAAATATGGCTTAAATTAAAGCTGTGAAACTGACGATGTTTCGATACGTAAAACACATATTCTACATGGATATAAATCTGTAAACAGTTTGGTTTCTGTTAGTTCTGTCAAAATGCAAGAGAGGACTAAGTGAACTTGTGTTTTATATTGAACAATTAACTTAATTTTACATTATTGCCGCTGTAGGAGACATCAGTTAGACATATAGTTTGTTATATACTTCATGAAATATTTTCTCCTATTTGATGATTGTTATGAATATCGCGACATTCTACGAACAAACGAGGCAATTAGTCCACTTTTTGTGGTTTATTGAACTTTCAGAAATTACAGCAACAGCACAAAGGGAAAATAATGCCAAAATGAAGTCTCAGAATGCATCAGCTGCATTTCCATTAACCCTGAAACTGCGCAAATTGAAATTATGAAAATAAATGTTCTTAATGGAAAAACGCCATTTTTGAAAAAAATCCTCCTTTTTTGAAGGAAAAAGTTTTGGCGCTAGGATGAAGTGGTTTATCGGCCATATCGAAATTGGTTAATTTCGCAAAACTGGAATGGAAACACATTTTTTGCATCACACGAGTCTCATGATCAACAACCAGATGTTGCCACTGGCGTAAACCACGAAGAAGAGGACAACAGGAAGTAGCGTTGGCATGTTTTTAATGACTTACCGTGTGAACAAGCTTGATTTTAATATCATTTATTTAATGGAAACACCGAATTGCGAAACTGTTATTTTTGACATTAGCAGAAAATCGACAAAGATTTGTGCGCCTTTGTAATTGAAATGCAACCAGTGAGACACATTTTGATCAATTTAGATGAGCAACTTTTTTTCTTGCCCTTTGTAGTGTCACTAATGTTTGAGATCATTACATCATTACTGGCGAGTAAAAATGAATTTTCCTCACACTTTGATTTATTTGCTGGGCACAGCCCCCATAGTTGCGGCGCTGAGCAACGCCCCTGGTGGACCTGCAGAAGCGGGGAGAAGGGAAACCTCCCCTGGATTAATACCCTGCGAGTCTGACCTGGATGTCTCCATGGAAGAAGACAACGTGTTTGTTGTTGCTTCTCTCCTTGGTTCCGGAACAGCCCTCTCCATCTGACTCGGGCCGCAGCAGCAGCAGGTCGTTGACCCGGTTCGGACCGCAGCCGGAGACTCCGATCAGCCGCTGCAGCCTCCTCCCGTGCGGGCTGCCGGAGCCCTGCGGCCCCCGGAGCTCACAGTGAGCGGTTCCCGCCACAGAGCTCATGTGTTCGGCCACAGTGAAGAGAGTGAAGCCCGCTGCTACGGCTGCTGCTCTGGAGGCCAACATGGACTCCGAACCAGCAGCAGCAGCATGAGTTGACAGTTTTCTGCTCCTCTGCGCAGTCAGTCAACACTGACGCTGGCTGGCGATACCACGACGCCCTCCTGGAACTAAACACTGAAATAAATACCCTGTCAGCTCGCAAAACTGGCCCGCCTCACACGGTGACACATTTTAAAAAGAAATAAATGACAAATAGTGACAGTTGGAGACCGTTTAAGGCCACAGAGAGGCGCTGTTTATCAACGCAGCCTGCAGCTGCAGCGCTTCCTGGAACAGCAAAGAGACAACGCAACAAGATGAGTCACCCCGACCTGCTTCCGGTCGCGATGCTGCTCAACCAGAGAGCGCGCTGGTGATGTTCTTCTGCGAACAGGGGCCAAACAAATACTGTAAACATATACAGACACACACAAAGAGAGAGAGCGCAGCAGGTAGAGTATCAACAAATTTTACTCAAAGGTAGTGATAATTCATATTTAATCTTACTCAAGTAGAAGTTAAAGTATAGTGTAGTACAGCTACTCGTAAAAGTACATTTTTTTCCAAAATGTTACTCAAGTAAATGTAACTGAGTAAATGTTACTAGTTACTACCCACCTGTGGAGATAGAAACATAAAAAGTAAATGAAAACTAACAGGACATAGATAGATAGATAGAATAGGAGGCAGATCCTTTAGTTATCAGGCTCCTCTCCTGTGGGACCAGCTCCCGGTTTTAGTCCACGAGGCAGACACCTTGCCTACTTTTAACACCCGCTGCAGTTATGCTGCTGTGGGCTTATTCTGCTGGAGGACATACCGGCCACCTTTTGTCTCTGCTACTTTCTCCTACCACTCTCCGATTGTGCATTGTCTTCTCAGACAGATGAGAAGACAATGTCTTGTCTTGTCTTGTCTTGGTTGCGGCAGATGGCCGCTCAAGTCGAGCCAGGTTCTGGTTCTGCTGAAGGTTTCTTCCTGTTTCTTTCCACTTTTGCCACATGTTTGCTCAGGAGGAGTAATTGCTGTAAAATCGGTGACTTGATGGACTCAGCTGGGCCTCTCTGGATAGAAAATAATAATTTTTATTTATTCATTTTAATAAGAGCTATCTCTGTATCTATTCTCTCCTATCATTTCTCCTCCTTGTAGAGACAGATGACCATATTTTATTTCAGTTAAATTAATTCAGTTCAAAAATACTTTATTTATCCCAAAGAGAAATGCTGACATAACTCATTTATTTAAGGAGTTATTATAGGTGGTGATGGCTGTGGGCAGGAAAGATCTCCTGTAGTGGAGATATTGTCTTACGTTAGTTTAGCCTCTTATATTTAGCTATCTTAAATTAGTTAAATTGAGCCTTGCTAATTTCAGCAAAACATAATTTACCTGAAATTAGCTTAGTTTGATATATCTATAACTTAATTTAACTTAGCCATTTTCAGCTGAAGTTAACTTTGCTGAAATTAGTTTAGTTTAACTTATCTTAAGTTAGCTTAATTTAACCTAGCTAATTTAGGCTAAATTTAACTTAACTACTAGGATCAAGCTGGAAGGTAAAGTAAATGTTCTGTGTTTGAAGTACTTTAACTGTGGAACAAACTGATTCTGGCTTGACTGGAGATGTAGGAATCAAAGTCTCCCAGAAGATGGCAGCAGAGACCCTAGAAGGTTTCGCTTGTTAAAACCCAAGCAGGAAGCGATAGACAGTGAACTATCTCGCTGTTTAAACTCCAGCTGAACATGTTGTCATGTGTTGAAGCTCTGCACATGGAGCTGCGCCAAACTGACTGCACATGACTCTTGCACATATTACTGAACTGCTTCTGCTGCTGTTTTTTATGCTCATGCACAGATAAACCAGCCCAGTTTGCTCCAGGCTGGACTTTGGACCTGTTTTGTAACTGCAGGTTCTGCTCAGACAGGCTGGGAGCAGAGATACTCTCCAGCAGGCTGCTCAGGACGTTTCTAGAGGGGATCCAGTTCTTCTGTTGAAAGGTAACCTGGATTCTTCACAGACAGCATGAACCCATTTAACTGGAGATCATCTGAAAATGACCATATTACACAGCCAACACCAGTTACACAGTGTTGCTCCATAAAGTCCGGACTGCATTTACACTCTAGGTTCATAGTTAATTGTAAAGTTTAACCTCGGCTCCTTACAAGGTAAAAACGTTTTATGTGCAATAGAAATGAATCAGTGTTTAAAAGTTCAACAGTAATAACATCTGTGTCATGTTGGGTTGGTTTTCTTGTTGCAGGAGCATGGCCTCCAGGAGACGCCTGGTTGCTTGTCTTCTGAACGTCTCAGAGGCTCGCAGGAAGGACCTGGTGGAGAACGTGGCCAGGGCAGCTTTGTACGACGCCGAGGGTCAGCTTTCAGTTGGATTTTCTCACCTATACCTTCCTACATTTTAAAGTGGACATGTTCCATGCTTCTCTGCAGATTTGATGCTTTTTAAGCTGGTTTTCATGTTAAGCCCCCATGAATAAGTCAGTCATATAAAGTCTGATAAACCAAACTAAAAAGACAAATATCTCAGCGTGAATAAGAGCTATCTTTTTATCTACTAGAGCTGGTTTAACAACCTATTCCTTATTGTAGAGATAGATCATCTTATATTGCCTGACTTTAGTTTAGCTTCTTATATTTGATCTTAACATAGCTTTAATTAGCTAAATTTAACTTGGCTAATTTTGACTCAATTTAATTGAACTAATTGATGCTTAATTTAATTTAGCTAATTTAAGCTAAATTTAACTTAGCTCATTAAAAATAAATTGATCTTAAATTAACTTAGCTCAAATTAGCTAAATATAGCTTAACTAATTTAAGCTAAGATAAATTTAGCTTAGTTTAACTTAACTAAATTTATTTAGTTTAAGCTCAATTTAACATAGCTAATTTCAATTAAATGTATCTTAAATTAGGTTAGGCAAACTTAGCTCAAATTAGCTAAATGTAACTTTAAGCTAAAGTTAACTAAGGAAATTTAAGGTAAACCTATCTTAAATTAGCTTAATTTAACATATATTAAATTAGCTAAATTAAAATGAACAAATTTAAGATAAAATTAACAGCTAATTTAAGACAAATCTAACTGAGCTGATTAAATCTAAGTTTAACTTGGCCTAATTACAACAAGATCTCTGTTTTTGTGTTAGATCAGCCATATGTACTTTAAATGGTGCTGATTCACAAGACTTTATATGCAGGCAGTGTTCATCGGACATTTCCGACGTATTTTAATATTGGCCGACAAAACAATTTAAAATCGTCGGACATGTTGATCAGCCTGCTTCTCCTTGCTAATATATCGCCATTAAAAACATTCTTGAAAACCACAAACTTCAAGCTGTCCGTTGACAATGTTCACGGACATTTTTCTCAGTGAGGCATAAGAGATCGCCACTGATTGGCTGGCTGCCGCGACGCATTCTTTCGAGTATTTTGATTGGTCTCGGCACCGGAAGCAATAGGGACGCTGTTGCAAATACGTGGCAAGCTGATTTCTTCATATTTTGGAATATTTTCAAATGTGTTCTGGTGTTTTATAATAATTTCTAATATTTATATTATGAGTCTTCATAATTTTATGGTAATTTCTGATCTAATTTTTCGGTTTCTTATATTTTTCTGAGCAAAGTGACTCCAAATCTCATGGTGGAAAATGTTTAGCATTTGCAAAAAATCATATTGATGTTTTTTTTTCCAAATTATTCCAACAGATCAGTGCAGCAATACTTTGAATAAGGATCCAAGTGTGGCCTAAAGCCACCTTTACTGGCACTGAACGCGAGCTCGCAGCTGGAACTGCTGGAGCTGGAGATCTGAACGTTGTGCTTCTTGTTCAGGCGGTAAACGGGAGGAGACCGCAGTGCTGAACATCTTCAGTGATCATGACTACAACCGCTCCGTCATCACCATCGTGGCGTCCGTCGACTCCATCAGTGAGTGACTCATGGAGGGCGAACGTCTTCAGCCTCCTCGGAGACAGCGATAGGGATCTGCTGCAGGAACTGCCTGCGGCCCTCTGATGAGCCGTTCCTCAGACTCAGCCCAGGAATATGAGATGCGATTATTTCTTCCAGTTATTATCTTCCAGCCTGTCTCTAAATGATGTGCTTTTCCCTCCAGGAGACGCGGTCCTGTCTGCTTGCCAGAAGGCGTGCGCGCTCATAGACATGCGCTCCCACACGGGCGTCCACCCCTGCATGGGGGCCGTGGACCTCGTCCCCATCTACCCGCTGGGGGAGGAAGTGGGGGTGGAGGAGTGCGTCCAGCAGGCTCTGGGTGAGGACTGCCTCTGAACCAAACACTGTTCTGTGAAACTTTCTGAGTGTTGTGCTGCAGCTCGTCAGCAACATGGCTGCTGGCGCCACAGCCGTTCTTCCTCCCGTGTGTTGATTAGTCTGGCGCCTCTCCGGCTGACGGCGCGGCGCTAACGAGCAGCACCTCAGCATGTGCTGCTCGCCTCTTAGTGTGATTACAGATCAGAATTAGAACGGGCCCAGCATGCATACGGTTGACCGTGACACGTCTCTGGTGGTTTCCCGGCTCAGCTGTGGCTCGCGGACTCACGGAGACGGTGCGCGGCACCAGCGCCTTCCTGTTCGGCTGGGCGGACTCGCCCCAGCAGCGAGGCCTGGCCCAGAGGAGGAAGGAGATGGGCTGGTTCAGCAAGACGCCGGACCTGCAGGCCCTCAGACCTGATGTTGGGCCACCGCCCCAGAAACGATACGGACTGACAGGTGACCGCAGTGCAACTGGTTCAACTGGTGCTAAAAGGATCCAGCAGATGAGAAACCAGTTAGACTGAACATTTCTGGCCTCATTGTTTGTTTCTGCTGCAGCTGTGGAGCCAAACTGCTTCTGCAGTTTAGTTTGATTTTTAGTGATTAAATAATGACTAACATACATGCCACTGTTCAGTCTTAAGCACACTTAAGCTAATGCGCTAAGAATGGCTCTAATTTTTAGCTTAGCACTTTTGCTAACTTTGAACGTTTAGCGCACTTAGTTCCCCTCAATTAATTTTTCCAGATAAAATCTAAAGCGCTAAATTACTCGGCTGTTTTTAAACTTTCAGTTGAATAAAGTTCGATGTCTGTGTTGAAGTTTTGGTTACCAAAAGTGGTGCGCACACTTCCGCTAATTCGCTAGTAGCAGAGTTCATTTTTAGCTTAGCCCTGTAGCGTTTTTGCTAACTTTAAACATTTAGCGCACTTAGCTTCCCCTAAATTAATTTTTCCAGATAAAATCTAAAGCGCTAAATTACTCGGCTGTTTTTAAACTTTCAGTTGAATAAAGTTCGATGTCTGTGTTGAAGTTTTGGTTCTCGGCTGTTAAGAAGGGGTCAGCGCTTTAGAATTTATCCCGAAAAATTCATTTAGGGGAAGCTCAGTGCACTAAACGTTTTCAAACTTAGCAAAAACGCTAAAGCGCTAAGCTAAAAATTAGCTCTGCTATTAGCGCATTAGCGGAAGTGTGCCTAACACTTCCAAAGACAAACAGAGAAGCTGCATCTTTGACCTCTGACCTTCCTGCAGGTCAGTAACTGAATCAGCTAATGAGCTGAAACAGAACCAGGACTTTACTAAAGAGGAGCATCATGGTGACTTAACTTCATTATGAGCCAAAATATGTGAAGACAACTTTATAGCCGTTGATCACAACAAAATGATCGATGAGTGAAAACTTTTATCAAACACAACTTCAGCTTTTGGTTTTGGTCATTTTCCTCTTTATTAATCTACAATAGTAGTTTATTTGGCAAAAATAAAAAACCCTCCCTCCCATCTGCCCTGTCGTCATGGTAACAAGATGGTAAATGAGGCCTTGTCTGGTAAAACTGTTATTTTTCTGTTCTGTGGATCAAACTCATAAATGTGACTGAGATCAGCTGCTCTAAAATCTAGTTTATATGAATAAAGAAAGGAGAGAATAAAACGGATGAATCCAGATCCAGACGGATCAGTTCAGGATGTTCAGCTGGTGAACTATGAACATGAACCAGTTCACTTCAACCTGACTGAACTGAGCTCAGAACCAGTTCTTCAGGATGAACTGGATCCGATGCATAAACCAGTTCTGATGGCCCCTGCAGGTGTCGGAGCCAGCCCCTACGTCATGAACTGCAACGTCACCATCGACACCCAGGCCATCGCCATCGGCCACAGCGTCGCCGCCGCCATCAGGGGGTCCGCGCCAGGCGGGCTTCCTGGGGTCCAGGTGCTGGCTCTGCCACACGAGGGCGCCGTGGAGATCGCGTGCAACGTGGAGAGCGTGGAGGGCGCGCCGCCCGGCCACCCGGCGGGCCGGCCCTGGCCGTCCTTCGTCCTCGACGGGCGGCCGTACTGCCACGCCCCGGCGGAGCTCATCACGGCCAGGGTGGCTGAGCTGGCGGCGCGGCGGGGCGTCGGGTTGAAGGGCACCGCCCTGGTGGGGTTTACCCCCCAGGAGTGCAGGGGCCTCGCCGAGCAGGCTCTGTCTGAAGGGATCGGGGAGTTCTGGAAGGAGCAGCGGAGGATCCGGATGTGAAAGCCCGTCGGAGGACGCCATCTCAGCGCTTCTCCAGCCAGACGGGCCTCCTCCCATCCGGGCATCCTGAGCCCCCCCAGACGCTGCATGTCTCCGGATGCTGTTTCACGCATTTCCTGGGACGCGTGAAGCAAATGTAACATCCTGCAGCGGCCGGAGCTTTGAAGAAAACTGAAACCGATGACGTCCGGAGTTTCCGGAAACGTTGGTCGTCACAGAGAGGTTTCCGGTTCCAACTCTGGAGTTAAACTCTCATTAAAATGATTCAGAAACATTCTGGGTGCAGTGCTGTCTCTCTCTCACAAGACGGAACAGAATAGAAATGTCCTTCATTGTCCCACGGTGGGGAAATTTCTGCGCAACAGCAGCAAAGTGGCAAACAGACTCACAAAGATGGAATCTAAATGTAGAAAAACTGAATAAAAAATACTGCACAGTAAGTTAGTTCATATTCCTACCCATAAAAAGCACCGTCTGGGCCCCATAAGGAGCAGCCGGTCCTCCCGAAGTAGTATTTGTTGGAAAAACGGGCCTCGCAAGCTGAGAAATGCTAAAACACGACGTGAAAACCTCCAACTTCCTTCTTCACCAAATGTCAACATCACGGAGCGGCGTCAGGTTTCAGCGGCTGGAGGATTTCTCTTCTGTCTTCGGCGAAAGACCTCGAGCCGTTTCTCCCGCTAGCGCTAGGCTAGCTAGCGTTTGTTTTGGTTGTGTTTACCCAGAATGCCCTGCGCTGTAGTCCGCTTCCTGCTTCTGGACCGCTTGGCGTTCACATCTGCATCCGAACCGCTCCAGAGTTCACTTCAGCCGAACCGAGACCGAGGCTTGAACCCGGACCAGAGTTCAGGTCAGAGGTCGATCACACGTTCACCCCCCCCCCCCCCCACTTGCTGTTTGAAGCAGCCAATCAGACGTCAAGGTCTCCACTAACCCCGCCCACTGGGTTTGATGGTGAAGTTTAAATTAATTCATGATGCGCTTCAACATAAGACCATGAAATGATTAAATCATAAAATAATTATATGAAGTTTTTAAAATGAAAATTTATTTGAGGTACACAAAAAAAAATTATTTAATAAACTATTTCTGTCTATTTCCAGTTTAAAAAAATAATGACACATTAAAATGTTTAATTTCAAGTAATTTATTGTAATTTGGCACTCCTCACTCTCCGTACAGTTGTCATTAATGTTTCTTCTACTCAGTTTTCTTTGGGCTTGAATCTCGTCACCATTATTTGGGATAAATCTTGTCACCGCTGAGCGATTTGGTGATTGTCATCATCAACCTGCTGGATGTTTTCAGTCTTCTTTGGCAGCTAAACGTTGAATGTTTTCCATCGTTTTCATGAGTTTTGACTCTTGTCCACACAACGCTTGGAACGGCGCTTCATGTCCTGCTGAGCTGATGACGTTTCCTGAGGAGATTTTTCCCATCGTCCGCCTCTCTGTCGGAGAGCCGCCATCTGTTTTTATCAGGACCTCAGAGGGACGTCAGCGGCTCGGAGATAAGCAGTGACTCCCACACTAACAGACACACCAGGAGGTGGAAAAGGGCTTTGACTAGGCCATTGGAGCTCCTTGATTCTGCTGTCGATCTGCTGCTGTGTTTGGATCAGCACTCTAGAATCCGCTGGCCTGCAGAGGGGATCCTGCCCACATCATCATCCCTCCACCACTGTGCTTTGCAGTCGGTTTCCAGGCAGATTGCTGATGTCGTTCCGCTCTGGCGACTCCCAGCTCAGACCTGTTTGCTCCAGAGCAGCACAGTTACACTTCATGGGTTTAAAACCGCAACGAAGCTGGATAAAATGGAGGAAGATGGAAATAAATCAGTACAAAAGCAGGATATGATGATTATTATTTAGGTTATTTTCAAAATATGGGCTGCAACCCTGGAGATTAATGAGACATTTTGTATATTTCTTACATAAATTCAAAGTTATGTCTTTAAATAAGAATTTACATGACTCCAATATGTAACAAACTGATAAAATGAGGCATAAAGTTATGTATTTCAGTCAGAAATGAACACAGAAGTGAGCAAAAATCTGTTCATTACATTAGAAGTTCAGCATTTTATGCAAAGTAACAGCTTCATCATGGCGGTGGCAGTATCAGGCTGCGGCTTTAGCATTCAAACTTATGCTTAAAATAATAACTGGAACTAAAGAAGCTGTTTATGTGTTGAATCACAGTAATAAGGAAAGTTTTATGCAGCATAAACCAGGTTTATTGGACTCAGTAATATATTGTTCATATCATTAAAAAAAGTGTGTGTGTGTGTATATATATATATATATATATATATATATATATATATATATATATATATATATATATATATATATATATATATATGTTTATATTTAAAACATAGGAAATATATTGTTAGTTAATTGGTGGCCTCAGGCTGCAAAACGTTGGATGGATTTTCAAAATAAAAGCAGGATCAAACGTGGGCAAATTTCGGTTAAAACTGGGATTAGAGTTAAGATCAGGGGAAGACTGCAATAAATCCAGAAGCAAAGCAGCAGGAAACCAGAACACTGACATGGAAACCAGATTAAGCTGATGTGATGTGTTGAATGTTTGGGTCCAGATGTTTCTCCTCTGGTTATGTAACCTCGTTATGGGATGATTCCAGTTTTAGGCCATGCGGAGATTTTTTGGAGATATTTTAATCTCCTGCTGCTGCTAATCTGCTGCTAATCTGCTGATCCTTTCTCACAAGCTGAGGTGGAATCAAAGCGCTGTGTGAAAGCGATGCTGCCGCATCAGCAGCTGAATTAACGCGGCTCCCAGTCTGGGCTCGGATTTGACGTTATCTGAGTTTTCAGAATGAGGTGGAAACTGTGTGTGTGTGTGTGTGTGTGTGTGTGTGAGGCTGTTTTAGCTCGGCTTCCTGCTTTCTGCACGCATCCCTCCTCTTCTGCAGCCATCCACTCCACAGTTGGCACTCAGCCTGCCAGGCTGGAGAGCATCGAGGCCTAATCTGGGTCACAGCATTCGCCCGCAGGCCTCCCGTTCTCCACGCGTGAACAGACTTGTACACGCGTGCTTTTTACATTCGCGTTAGGAGTCACATGTTTAGCATGTAAGATTAAATCTGACTGAAATTTCCCAGCGTGCATCAAGCACAGACGCCAGATTTGGAAGAAATGCAAGAAAATCGTTTATTTCCTGATTATTAGCAGCGTGCAGTGTTTTCGCGTGGGTGTGATTTTCTCCATTAAGTTCATATTTCAGATAAAAATCGTTGTTGAAGCAAACGGCAGCAGGGATTGAGGTTGCATTGCTGCACAGTGAATTAGCCCCATGTCATAACAGCAGCTCGTTCCTTCTCCTCAGCCTTCTATAAATACTCCACATCTCCCCCCTCCCCCCAGTGTTTGTCTGTTTTCCCTACAAACACCCCCACATCTTCCTGCTGCTGTCCTGCCATGTGCAGAAACGCGCAGAGATGTGCAGAGATGCGCAGAAACGCGCAGAGACGCGCAGCTCGCCTGACTGCGGTGCCTGAAACCGGAGCCGCTCCTGCAGATTGCTTCGGAGCGGAGGGGCTGGTTTCTCCTGTTGCTGCGTCCCTGCAGGGCTGCAGAGGCAACACGCTGGCCTTTAACACCGCTCATTCACAAAATGCGCGTTTCTGGTTTATTTACTAAAATATGTGCTCATGCAGCTGATTTCAGAAGTAAAAAAAAATCAAATAAAAATCAGATCTTTGAAAGCAGCGCAGGGTGCCCGCTGACCTATCGGCGTGAGGAGCAAGCGTGCCACCTATGAAGTCAGCAGCCCCCAACCCCCACCCTCAACACATGTTCACCGTCCTCTGGGCAAAGACTGAGCCCAGCTGGGAGCAGCGGAGAGGGAGCATGGCTGAGCATCAGGAAAGACAGAAATAGAGCGATAAAGGAGCGAATCTGCGGCGGGGGGGGGGAGGCAGGGTGTCGCTGCTGCTGCTGCAGACTGGCACAGGAGAAGCCCGGATCGGAAGCTCTGGATCGGCGCATCCGTCTCGCTGGAGTCCATCCCGTCCGGATCCCTGAACGAGCCGCGGCCGCAGGTCGAGGGATGCGGCTGGAGGCGGGAGGCGGTGGAGTCGCGGCTCTTCGGGACGATGAACCTCTGCAGAAGCCTCTCCGCCCGCTGACGCTGCTGCCATCTGTCTCCGTGGAAACGCGCAGGTAAGGATGCCCACATGGGCCCCTTTTCTGTCCGTCCAGCTGAAATCCCAGATTCCCTGCTTCTCTGGGCCGGGATGCGGGAACGAGATGCCATATTGTATGCGAGCCTCATGCAGCTCTGGCATCCATATGCATGATGCAGGAGCAGGGAAATATCAAGTCCAGCAACAAGTAACCGGGCTCCCTCCACAGTACCTGGAAAGTAGGTTAAGATGGCACAGACAGAGGGGAGCAGGGTGAATCATTTAAGCTTCCTGAAAGCGTTTACGTTCAGAACAGCTGCGATGGTTTCAAACTGAAGGCATCAACCGGGTCAGCATCCTTGAACTTTATGAATCCCTTCATCCTCCATCGTCTTTAAAGCTGCTCCAGAAAGACTGACCTTTCATGTTCTGTTGTTGAGTGTTTATTTCAGCCAACGACCCGAGACAGTCACGTTTACCTCCTGAATTTATCCTTTGATCGCAATCAGATGTTGATTTATTTAAGAATAAAACTCAAAACCTTCGAAGCGTCGCTGAAATCTATTAATGATGGTTTATATCAGTCTAGAGATGCGCTAAAAGCAGGGCAGATGTGAAAACCGGGTCAGAAACTTACGGGATGGTTCAGGCTTCGAGTTTTCCTGAATTTAAATACTGATGTCTGATTCCTAAACATCTAGAGTTGGTTTTGTTCAAGCTAATCTGAAGCAGGTGCTCGGTCAGCTACACTGCTCCATTTGGTGCCCAAATCTTCAGTTGGGTGAACATTTACAAGATTTATAATTACATCAGCCTCAGAACGATGGTAGCATTACGTGACAGAGCTGCTAAATCTGTATGAGCAGTGGTGGGCACCTCTAGCTAAAAAGTTAGCTGCGCTAATCCTAAAGCACTAATCATAAACATTAGTCCTGCTAATGCTAAAACACTATACCAACACAGTATTTAGCAGAAGCTAATGCTAGAGAGCAACATCGACATGGCATTTAGTGGAAGCTAACGCTAAAGCGCTAACTTCAATTCAAATAATATCTGCCCTCCAAAGACTACAACCCTCGAGCACCAATTTAATCAATTATAATTTACATGTTCTATAAGGTCCTTAGATATTGTATTTATATCTTGTTCTCTCCTTCAACTCAGATGTTGAACTTTATTCAGCTGAAAGTTTACAAAACAGCCAAGTAAATTAGCGCTTTAGAATTTATCCGGAAAAATGAATTTCGGGGCAGTTCAGAGCATTAAACGGCTTCATTTTCCAAAAGTTCAATAAACAACAAAAACTGGACTAATTGCCTTGTTTCTTCTTAGAACGTCACAATATTCATACTTCCATATAAAATATTTCATAAAGTATTTAACAAACTACAGCGGCAGTTATGTAAAATTAAATTGTTCAAAATAAAAGACAAATTTGTTGTCCTCTCTTGCATCTTCACAGAACTAACAAAAACCAAACTTTATAGATTTATATCTAGGTAGAATATGTATTTTATGTATCAAACGTCGTCAGTTTTCTCAGCTTTAATTTCAGCCATAATTTATAGAAATCGGATAAGAAATAAGGATGCTCAGAACATTTTTGACAGATTCATGCTCATCCCACATTTACAGTCTGGTTCTGTAGACATGACTCAGGGCATAGTAATGGCGCCTGCAGGTTCAAGTTCACTTACTCCTCTCTTGCATCTTGACAGAACTGACAGAAGCCAAACTGTTTATAAATTTATATCTATGTAGAATATGTATATATACATCGTCAGTTTTCAGAGCTTTAATTTAAGCCATATTTTATAGAAATCAGATAGGAAATAAGGGCGCTACGAACATTTTTGTGACAGATTCATGCTCATCCCACATCGGAACAGTCTGGTTTTGTGGACATGACTCAGTGCGTATTAATGGCGCCTGCAGGTGCGCGTCACTAGCTATAGCGGCTAATAGACGCCGTCCCATCTAGTAATATATAGCGATGTTCCCTCCAGCCCTGTTGAGTCCTTTTTAATAGAAATCCAGTTTGTTTGTCTAGAAAGTCCGGTTCATTTGGGGAGGTGTGAACGTGTAATCGAACTCTGGTCCTCCTACAAGACAGTAACGCTTCTCTGGCCAAACTTGTGCACACAAACAAGAAGTCGGCTCCAATTCAGCTGTGCTGTCAGTGCACATTCATTTTAAACACAAATATATAAAACTGATGAGAAATAAAAAGTATTTTTCTTGTAAATCTTTATTCATACGATGTTTTTACAAAAGAGGAAGACAAGACTGATTCAGAGCAAATGTGCCTGGCATGGATCGGGACAATCTGGCTGTTCAGTGTTCATCAGAGAGACAGCCTCGGGGAAGAAAGGCTGAACAGTTCATGTCCAGCATGTGTGGGGTCTGCAGAGATGTTCGCTGCCCGTTTCCTGACCCTTGAACTGTACAAGTCCTGGATGGAAGGAAGGTCAGCCCTGATGATGGTTCCCTGCAGTCTGGGCCGGTCCGGTTCTGTGGATGATCCAAACCAGAAGTCCAGTCTATGCTGGCCAGTGTGAAGAAACTAAGTACACCCTGGTCTCTCACATTGTCGAGGAGGAATCTTGGTCCAGTCCAAGCAACGTGCTCTTGTGTTTGGTTTTGTACAGCTCTGTTTAGCTCCCACCACAACATTTCAACCCAACTGAGATCAGGACTTTGACTAGGCCATTGTAGCAGTTAGCTGGTCTGTCACCTATAACGCCAGTACATGCAGTCTTACCAGAGGAGCTCACATTTAGGATGGTCAGTTATTTAAAGGGCACATATCAGATAAAATCCACTTTTTTAGCCCCTAACTACATTTTTAATGTACTTGGAGTTTCTAGGAGAGCAGAGAAGTTGAATCGAGTCTCTCTGTGTTGCGTCGATATATTTATATTTAGTTTGGGTCGTATTTTTCAGTCCGTTCAGATTTCTCCATTTCCTGTTACGGTTTTTGAACTATTACATCACAGTATTTGCTGCAGTTCTGCTAAACAAGGTCATGGACTCCCAGCTAACCAGTTTCATGAATCCACCATTTTTTTAATTTCATGCAGAGATTTTGTAGTCCAAGTTCAAGGATGCTGAAGCTACAAGTGGATCAGTCTAAATGTTGGGTTGTTGGGTGTTTCAACCCACACAGTTCATTCCACTGTCCTCCAGCATCAGAAACTCTACGAAGTACCTGGTTAAAGTTGATTTTTTTTTAGGAAATGTTCCCTCATCGGTGGGAAAAGTCCTCTTTGTGTGTGCGAAGCGCTACAAGGATGAGGGCTTCACCAACCTGCGGTAGTATCAAAACTTGGTCTGATTGAGGCGACACTTCCTTCTGTCTGTGGAAACGACGACAAAGCAAAGCAGGACGCTGCTAATAATATTAACATGTCAACAAACTTTAATTTAGACATGAATTTATCATGTGTTGATGCAACATCCTGGTTGCTGTTTGCTAGCAGTAGCATCGTGCCCTCTGCTAATGTTAGCGCTGCGTGCTAGCTGTTAGCTCCTTGCGGACAGAACCGTACTGCGTGTTTTGAATATTATTACATGAACAGTTTCCCGTTGTTTTTGCTGTTTTTGTCTTGGGGAAGACGTGATCTGCATACATTCAGTGACGTTCTTGGTGCTAGCGTTAGCTACCTCGCTAACTGTGTTGAGGCCCCGTTTACCAGACGTGTTCGTTCATGTTGTGGCTCCAACACGTCAGGCTGGCTGGACCGTTGTTGACATCTTCAATCAGTTTCTGCGCTGCTAGCTGATCGTAGCTCTGCTATCAAGCTACAAAAATGGCCGAAGGGGGTGGAGTGGAACGCTCTGCTTGCTGGAGGGGGCGGGGTCTGAAGCGCCTCATTTGCATTTAAAGAGACAGCACCAAGACGAGCTACAATACCCAGGAATTCAGACCAAAGCATCGTAGTTCAGCTTTATATAGACCAGAACCAGACCAGAATGTGAAAAGGAAGGATTCAAAAACATGATACGTCCACTTGTTGCATCTTTCCTTCTTAAATCCCGTGGAAGCAGCCAGGGTGTACTTAGTTTATCACAGCCAACTTCTTTCTTTGTGACTTTGTGAGATTGTGGAACCTCTTCTGTGTTTTTCTTCCCTTAAGATTTCATTTTAGAAACTGTTCAAGAGAAAATTATCTTTATTATGTTCTGGTGCAAAAATCCATAACTGAGAAAATGTTTCCTTCCTGTTTTCTGACGCCTGGAGCAGGAACTCAGCCCCACTGTGTGCGATTTTAATAAAACCAGCTCATGCAGTCGTTTCGTCTTCCAGAGAGAACAAGGAGGATTGGACTGGACCAGAGATCCGGTCCTTAGAATGTTCTACAATTAAAGCTAAATAAATGAATGAGGCTGAGTTACATCTGAAAATGTTTTCATGCACTATGGAGACGGACCTGGCTTCCTTCAGCCTGGCAGGATGAATGGACCATCCCTGGGGGGCCCCATACAAGACGCCCAGTTTGACCCAAAGCTAACTAAGTAACCATCCAACCTGTGCCTTGCTGAGTTAGGAGTCGACTGGTCATTAGGTTTTGTTTTTAGTTATTGTGGAGTTCATTATCCTGTGATAATAACTAGAAACTCAGCTTGAACCTTCAGATTGTTGCTTTTATTACTCGATGACAGGATCAATAAATGCTGCGTTTGCTTTTCTGAGCCTGATTGGAAACAATTATTCGTTTATTTTTTACATTATCAGAATGTCCGCGCATCCTTAAAAAGTCTCAAAGGGCCAGTATCATGTATTTTCCAGCCACATAGAATCATTTTATAGCTCAATCCAGTAACTATGTTCTCTTCAGTTGTTATAAAAATGCTGTTTATATCAAATATGACTTAAAAGAAATTTAACTTCGTAATTTAACGCCTTGAAATTGGGCCTCTGTCTCTTTAAAAACTCCTGCTCTTTCTGAAACTCCACCTTCATTCTCGTATTACTATGACTGTATTCTTGTAACATTATGACTTTATGACTGTAAAATATATGCCTCTAGTACTCCGTCGTAGAGTTGACCTGAATTCAATGTCTAAATAAATCGAAGCTGTAAAACACTTGTCAAACAAGATGGCCGCCCTGACATCACTCTGGAAACACAAGGAGTCCATCAGTGGGAAAAAACCCAGATTTTCCTAAAATGAAATCTTCAAAACCAAAAATTTGGTTAATTGATAAAATCGTTTTGTCGGCCAGCCCTAATTTCTGGAACAACGTCCTCTGGACAGAGGAGGCACGGTGATGGAGGGGTGATGATACGGGCTTTCTTTCGTGGTTTTTAGCTGCGTTTGTGTCTTCTGTTCAGATGCAAATTGAGTTTTTATTGAGGAACTAAGACCTTCAGAAACTCATTTTGTGTGTTCATGGTACCAGAAGGACACCGCCATCTCTGTGCTCACAAACCCGGCTCTGTTCTGATCCTGCTGCATGGAAAGCTGAAGAGGTGCAGCCGGTCCTTCCAGTACATGCTCTCCTTTCTCTGGCCTTTTATCACTGGGGGGAAACACTGCAGCAGGGTATTATTGTGAGTTTTTCCTGCAAGGCAACATGCAGTTTGAAAGGATTTCCATATTAGAAGCAGATGAGATTTATTTGCTCATGGAAGCAGCGACTGGCCTCCTCTGGTGAGTCTGACTGTCCAGTGAAGCAGATCTGCTGCGCTGAATCATCCTCCACAGAAATAAAAAACACAGTCTGTAATAAATAGCTCTGCATCAAAGCTTGGAGCTGCCTGATTGGTGGGAACGTCACAGAGTTAGAACCTTTGCAACATCAGCCATGCATAAAAAGCAGCTTTGAGCCAGAAATATCTCTGCTGAGGACTATTTATGGAATGAAAGAGGAGATGGAGGCATAAAATCTCCATGTTTACACGATTAATTCAAATCCTCCCAGATAGCACTGTCTCAGATTTATCAGATGATTCTGAGTTTCAGCTCAAATCTCACTCAGCGTCTGTCTCAGTTCAATTGATTCTACGTTTAAGAATTAATTTCTCAGTTTAGAAAGTATGTCATCCTTTGATTTTGACATATGACGGAATGGAGAAGCTAAAATCTCATGGGTGGAGGCTTGTATGGGGGCGCGTTTGTAAAGTTAGACAGTCAAAAATTAACAGCAATAATTTGGATTATTTTGCCTGTAATAGGAGAAAAAAATGGGGGTTCATTTTCAGTCATATTTTCACCATGTTATTCACTCATTAATAAATATCACAGTTTCAAAGTAAATGTTTAATTACCAAGCTAACTATTTAGCTTGCATATTAAATATTAAGCTCTGAGCTAGCTAAATATTTGGCTTGCTAACTAAATATTTATTTTTAAGCTAAATATATAGTTAGCAAACTAACTGTAGTTCCAAACTAAATATTTAGTGTACAAGCTAAATCTTTAGCTAGCTCAGAGTTAAATGTTTAGCTAACATGAAAATTCATTTGCCGATAAGTGGAAGAATCAAAATAAAAGCTGGATCTGGAGAACTTTCATTGAAACTCCTGCTGGTGACATTGAATCCTTCAACACTGGTGCATCTCTGTTGCTGCAGATCCATTGCTAAACATCTGTACTGCCGTTAAAATGGCTCATCCTTTGTTTTAAGCTGAAATGTCCAAGACAAGAGGAAAAGAAACGATCATAAAGAGGCAACATGAAGCGATTCTCCATCAGGAGTTTATAAAGAGGTTTGGAAGACCAAGCTTTTATTTTGGTAGTTCTCTTGAGGTTGAATATTTCCTAAATATTTAGGTCTAAGCTAAATATGTTGCTTTAAACTAAATATTTAGTTTGGAGCTAAATAATTAGCTTACTAACTAAATATTTTGTTAGGAGCTAGATATTTACTTTGCTAACTAAAGATCTTGTTTGGAGCTAAAGATTTAGCTTGCTAACTAAATGTTTAGTTTGGAACTAAAGAGTTAGGATGCTAACTAAATATTTTGTTTGGCGCTAAATATTTAGCTCGCTAACTAGATATTCTGTTTAGAGCTCAATATTTAGTTTGGTGCTAAATACTTAGTTCGCTTGAAACTGTGACCTTTATAAATGAATAAGCAACATGGTAAAAATAGACTGGCAAATTAACACCTATTTTTTTGTCTTATAACATGTTAAATAACCCAAATTATTGCTAATAATTTTAATGTCTGTGTAACTTTACAAACTATGGGGTGCCTGTACACTGGTGCTCCAGGTCATGGTGGCTCTTCCCATCAGAACCAGCTTTGATTCGTCTGAGGAAGCCATTTTGGGTCAGATTGTTGAAACCTGGACACAGCTAGTGTTTCTAAGATCCCTGTTGATAAAATTATGAACAGTGTTTAAAAGCTGAATCTATGAATGCAATCCGACCAGTTTAAATGAACTCAACCAGTTCTGCCAAGCAGAGCGACTTGCTAATATTTTCACCAAATATTAGTGGGGGTGTATGTATATATCTGAGCCTTCATGTAAAAGTTTGGACCTGAATTAAAGTAGATCCACCATAAACTAGAAAATCACCACAGTAATCATTTCATTCATGGAGAAATGTCTGTGTTGAGTGAAATATCTGGAAGAAACGTCCTGATTGGAGCTGCTGGCGGGGCTATCAGCAGGATGTGATCTGAGGCACAAATATGTGGGTTAAACACCCCGAGGGAGGGGCCCTCTCTCAGGTTCTGCTCTCACTCACTCCAACATCAGCGCCATTGGCTAAACCACTGCCTTGATTACAGTTAATTAGCCCCCCTACCCACCCATCCATCCACCCACCCACCCATCCATCCATCCAAAGGAAGACGTGTAATTACTCTATTTACACTGCAGAGCGTTCCTCAAAGTAAACACGCTGCATGTTTTCCCTTCATATGCCCGTTGTTTTGACTGAAAACAAATTAAATGTGAAACAGCTGAGAGCAAACGCTCATTCACATGAATCAGGCCTCGTCCACACGTAGCATCGTTAAGGAATATCATCGCGCACACGGGATCGGTCTCAGAAAAGTTTTCATCCACATGAACCCGCACTAATCCGCCCCTGAGCGTTGTTTTAAACATGCCAGACCCACAGGGGGCGGTATAGCGCTAAGCTAAAACCTGTCAGCCAATCAGAATCCTTCAAAACAACCACGACTTCCTGGTAGGAGTTAAACATGGTGCCAGGAGGTTCCTCTGTGTGGACAGATGTAGAGGCTGACTACTTTTAAACAGCATATTAGAATATAAAGTTAATAAAACTCAAGACGATGTCGACTGGGAATCACGTCAAAGCAAATATGTGGCGATATCGGCGCATTATTTGTTGCAGACTGGAATGCATGGGACCCTAAATCAGATATCTTTAAAAAAAAACAATACATTTTTATGCATTTTTACTTTTCATCAACATGAAAACTCTGTTTAATATCACTAAAAATGATTATTTATAAAAACACCTTCCAATAATCATGTTTGTGTTTGTACAAGTGAGATTTAGGGTCCCAGGCATTACAGCCTGCGAAAAATAATGCACCAATAAAACTCAAAATGGCGGGTTCATGTTTCCGTGTGGCCATGCTAGCTGCATCTTTTTTAAAATTGTGACGTCATATCTCCAGCTTTCTATCCCGCACGCGTCTCTCAAATAAACATGGCGCCGTTCGGTGTTTTCTGCGTCCTTCTGTGGCAGTGCTACAGCGCCACCGACTGTCCCGCAGACCTACTACATCGTCTGTGGTGCTGCTTGCTGTCATGTGGACGCACGATTTTTTCTTTATCATTTAGACTGAGGCTGTTTCCCCCCATAGTCCGCTAGACTCGCTTCGATTGGGACCAGAGCTGCACCATATCCCCCATGTCCAGCTGCTGCGGTTCTTCCTCTCTGCTCCGAGTCAAACCAACCAAACTCTTTCAGCAACCTGTTCCCCTCCTCGCCTGTGGGGGCGCTGCACCAAGAACCACTGAAGGAAACGACATGAAAACCTCTGAAGACGCTGAGCGCAGCTTCCTTCTTCACCAAACGTCAACAACAACGGAGCGGCGTCAGGTTTTAGCGGCTGGAGGATTTCTCTTCAGTCTCTGGCTGAAGACCACGAGGCATTTCTCCCGCTAGCGCTAGGCTAGCTAGCGTTTGTTTTGGTTGTATTTACCCAGAATGCCCTGCGCTGTAGTCCACTTCCTGCTTCTGGAGCGGTCTGCGGTCCGCTTGGCGTTCACATCTGCAATCGAACCGAACCAGAGTTCGCTTCAACCGGACCCGGACCGAGGTTTGGAGGCGGACCAGAGTTCGGGTCAGAGTTCGCTTCATTCACACCTCCCCAACCGGACCGGACTTTCTCCGCAGACGGACTGGAGTTGGACTAAAGCGGACTGAACGGGGCTGCTGGGAACGATGCAGCCTCAGCGCATAAAAGCAGAACTACTGAGATAGAAATCCATAAACTTTCCCTACAGAACAGGAAAAATCGTCCAAAATGAGATTAGTTATCATTTTATAATTAAATGAGTAGAAACGAAGCAACTTTGAGCAGAATCACAACCAGCAGGTTGAATTTAGAGAACCTCCCGCTGAGGTGCTGGAGAGATGCCAGATGCTGAATATTGTAAGTTCTTCTCTGAAATGAGTTTTCCCGGTCTGCTCGGATATGCTTCGTGGAGACGGGCGGCGCTCAGAGCGGTGATATTCAGTAATATGAGGATGAATTAGGCCCTGGTTCGGTTCTGGGAGTTCTCCGGGTCAACGTGATGTGTGCTGCAGGCTCGAAGCAGCTGCGGGTCACTGCGAGCACGACGCTGCGTTCACCGCAAACAGCCTGTCATAATAATTATTGTTTACTGTCACACTGTATTCACGGGGAAGCTGTTTGCTTCTGTTGTTTAGTGAAACATAAACTTGTTCTTCTATCATTTATTTATATTCATCACCACAATAAAGGGGCATTTATCGAGCTTCCTGCTGACACTGGATTCACTGCGCAGTGAGCACAGGATCATAACTGTACTGTTTCACTTCTAAAATAACAAAACAGTGTAAGAAATAATTTAATTTTTTGTGAAGTATAAAAAAACAAATCAAAAAAGTGTGAAAATATATTTGAAGAGCTGCAGAAGATTTAAATATATATTATTCAAATTTTTATTGCCACAACTTTTAAATAGTATTAATTTTATTAATACTATTAATATTTATTAATAGTATTTAATTTTATAAATGAGATAAATTAAAAATATAAACAAAATAATGATAAAAATATTATAATTTAATTGTGCCATCCAATTTTAAATAATTTAAATACAGTAGAAATAATCTTAATGTAATGAGGAATAGAAACTTAAAAAAATATACTAAAAACTTACAAAAATAATTTATTTTAAAATTATAATAATAATTATCTCTCTCTCTCTCTCTCTCTCTCTCTATATATATATATATATATATATATATATATATATATATATATATATATATATATAGTTTAGTGAAACAAACTTTTATTATTATTTATTTATATTCATCACCACAATAAAGGAGCATTTATTGAGCGTCCTACTGACACTGGACTCTGTACAGTGAGCACAGGATCATAACTGTACTATTTCATTTCAAAAATAGAATTAAAAAATAATAATAAACTATAAAATAACTGTAATACAAACAAATTAATTAGAAAACTTTCAAATACTCAGTAACACTGAAGCATTATTGTAGCATTTAAGTTTATAAAGGAAATAACATGAAAAATGTAAACAAATTAAAGATAATAAAGATATGATTTAATTGTAGCATCCGATTTTGAATTATTTAAATAAAAAATAAATCATCTTAATATAATGAAAAATAAAAAATATTTAAAAAAAGTATTTTAAAAACTATTTAAAAAACAGTTGCATAGAAAGATTTATGACATGATTTTATCTATTTTTTAGAAAGTAAATAATTATAGTAACTTTGTTGCAGTAACAAAACTTTTACAGTGGTGTGAAAAAGTATTCCCTCCCTTCCTGATTTCCTATGCTTGTGCATGTTTGCCTCACTTCAGTATTTCAGATCAAACCGACTGAAATATCCGTCAAAGACGGCAAGATTACAGTTATTAAGAGAAAAACCCAAACCTTCATGGTCCTGTGGGGAAAAAGCGATTTCCCATCGAGACATCGAGACACCTTTAAGCAGGACCTGGAGGTCTGCCGGTCTGCAGCGGGTGGAAGCCGGTTCTCAGTCTTTGGGACTTGAGCGAACCACAGCGGAGCAGCCGGCCGACCAAACGACCCCAGGAGCTCAGCGATGAGTCGTCGTCGACAACATCCGAAGAACCTCTAACCGAGGTTCAGGTCAGAGGTCATGCCTCCGCTACCAGAAAGAGAGACTGGGGACAAAACTGGCCGAAAACCTCTGCAGAGCAGAAAGAACATTCGGGCTCGTACCAGTTTTTCCAGAAAACATTCTGAGAACAAAAGATGAAGGCGTGTGTCCCCTCACGTCTGGAGTGAAAGTAACGCCGCATTTCAGAAAAAGAACATCAGCCCCACAGTAAAGCACGGTGGCGGCAGTGTGGTGGTCTGGGGCTGTTCTGCTGCTTCAGGACCCGGGGGACTTGCTGTGATAAACGGATCCATGAGTTCTGCTGAAGGGGAACGTCCGGCCGTCTGTTGGTGACCTGAGTTCTGCAGCAGGACGATGATCCAGAACGCTCCAGCAGCAAGTCCACCTCTGGATGAGTGGCCTAGTCAAAGTCCGGGCCTGTGGCGCGACCTCAGAGAGGCCGTTGATGCTGGGAAACAATTCTGCAGAGATGAGTGGAGCAACATTCCTCCCGTCGCCGCATTGTGTTTCTACTGGCGTCGTCTTCGACTCATATTCAGACTGGTTTGATCTGAAACACTGGAGTCAGACAAACATGCAAAAACCAGGAGTCTGTGAGCGCTTGTTGCTCCGCACGCCATCATAAAACATTTAATAAATGTATCAATATATTTAAAATTTTTAATTAAAAATATTCCACATGAAGGAACATGTAAATAAAAACATGCTGCAGTTTTACTGTCGCTCGGTTGTTAACTTGTCTCTTTCTTCATCGTTTATGTTGAAGGTGGAAAATCTGTGATTTCTAGAAACCAGTGAAGCGACCAGGTTGAAGGCGACAGCTCAAACATGAGTGGAGAGCGCCATCTACTGGCCAGCTGTTCAGAAACACCTTTAGGTTTATTTATTTATGTCATGCAGTTTTAAACCTGAACACTTTGTCTTGATTAAATTAATAAAGATATTTGTCTCTGATGATGCAGGTTTGGATTTAGTTTTGGTGCAGACTGGATTGTGTTTTCCTTGGTTTTTTTCTCTTTTTTTGGTTTCTTATTGTTTTTAATTGTTTGTTTTTCTTGTTTTTTTTAAATAGTTTTTTGTTGGGTTTTTAAAAAAATAGTTTTTCTTGTGTTCTCATTGTTTTTTATTGGGTTTTTTTTTTTTATAGTTCCTGAAACTCTGAAGGATGAGCTTTGCTCCAACCTGATGCTGGAAGAACCTGAAGAACAGACTAAAACTAGAAACATCTCTGCTGCTCAGCTCAGATGCTGTTGATTCAATCATTTAGCAGCAAAAAAGGGTTTTGAACTGAAAATCTTACTTGAATTTTGCTGTTTTTACAGTTTGGTACAAGTGTCCCCGGTTTTTTGGCCATTACGTCCAAACAGTTCAGTCTCATCCTCACCAGACCAGGACGTGTCTCCAGAGGACATTTGCAACCTGTAATCTGGCTTTTCATGCTGCTTTTAGAGCACTGGCTTCTTCCTGTCTGAGCGGCCTCTCGGCCCATGGTGGTCCAGGACTCGTTTGTCTCTGATCAGCTTCAGCAGCTTCTTCAGCCTCGGTTCTGGGGTCGATTCACACACGTCAGACCAGAACCCGTCTCCTTCCTGACCCGTATGGTGGCTGGACGTTCTTATGATGCTGCATATAATTGTTAGAACAGGCGAACATGGGACCTGAGGTACCTGCTGAAGGTCTGGTGGAGGTTCTGGTTCTGATTTCTGTTGATTTGTAGCACCAGGAAGCAGAAATCCGGTGATCTGTGCAGGTAAACTGTCTCCTACTCTCTGATCCTCGACAGAAACTCACAATATCTGCAGATCTGCTCATAATCTGTAGCAGAACCTCAGTGAATTATCCTTTCATTTATTAAAACATAGTTTTTAAAACTGAAACAGCGGAAGATAAAAATAAATCGATTGTGATGCATAATTTGGAGCTGAATTATTATTTCTTTATAATCTCCACCTTTTAAATACATTTTTAATAATAAAACCTTAAATAACTTTTCATTGTATGTTGATACTAAAAGAATATGAACATAACTTTGTCTAATTTCTTTCTTACTTACTTTTACCTTTCAGTCAAAAATCCTCTGACACTGTTCTGATGTTGTGAAGATTTAGTAAAGAAACAAAAAAGTTTTAAAACTAATAAATAAAGTTTGTTTATGAACAGCTAAACTAGATTATTGTGAAGATTTGCCTTTAGATGAAAGTCTGAACATGAACTGATTAAACTGCTTCTCCAGGCTGCTTAAAGAGTGACGATCTGCAAACAGCAGGGGGCAGTGTTGCTCCATCAGGAGAAGGTTGGATTCCCTCTCAAAAGGTCTGAAAAGCTGAGACTCAAACGTTTAAATCCAATTTAGTTAAAAATCTAAATAAGAACAATTTTTATTTATATTAAATATGCCATCAGTCTATTTCTAGCTGATGTTTATCATCAGAAGAAAGCAGGAACAGGTTTCTTTCTTTAGGTTTTCCTTCCTTTGAATCGTTTAGTGTTGCATCGACAACAACCTCATAAAGAACAAATTTTGATTTTAATCCCTTTGCTCTTTATTTGCAGCAGCCTGTCACAAAAATCTATGAATTAGTACTAAAAGAAACACAGCTTGCCAGACAGAAAATATGATTTTATCTTCAGCAAGGTGAGTCCCAGTCAGCTGAAAACTCACAAAAATTTAAATAACTGATGTTTAAAAAATTAGTTGTTTTTTTTTTTTTTTTTTATCTGTTAGACAATTTTCAATCATTTATTTTTATGAGCAAGACAGAAGAAGGGAAGAAAATAAAACCTGTACGTCCTCATTGTATCCTCACTTATCTTAGTTAATTTGATCTTGTTTAACTTGGCTGAGTTTATTTTATCTTAATTAATCTGATTATATCTTTTTTTATTTTGACTAAGCTTATCTTATTTTAGCTGTTTTAGCTCTTTAACCCAGTTTAACTTGTCTTAGATTAGCTTCCTTTAGCCAATATTAGCTTAGCTCAGTTTATTTTCTAAGCTTAGTTTAACTTAGCTTATGAATCTTTCCAAGTTTATATTAGCTTAGCTTACTTTAGTTCCTCATATTTTAGCTTCATTTGGTTTGGCTTGGTTTAGTTTATTTGATCTATCCTAGCTTATCTTATCGCATCTTTGGTTAGCTTGGCTTAGTTTATGTTGCCATGTTTATTTTATCTTATTGCATATTATCTTATTTTAGCTTATCCTGTCTTATGTTGTCTTATTTTGGCTGGGCTCAGCTGAGTTTAGCTTATTTTATTTTGTCTTAGCTTATTTTAGCAAATCCTAGTTTATCTTATTTCAGCTTGGCTTGGCTAAGCTAATTTCTGCTTTACATAGCTAAACTGAATTTAGCTTAGCCGAGTTTATCTTCGCATAAAACCAGTAAACAGTGAATTAAAGAAAGACAAAAAACTAAGACTATTTTTCTAATTTATGTAAATTTATGAAAACCACAGAAGGGTTTTAGCTCAACTGCTCTGTTAGCTAAAACTTTAGCAGACAATCAGATGAGGGATGATCCATCTCTTTGGTACTATGTCATGTTTTTTATGTTTTTTTTTCCTCCAGTTTTAACTTGAGATATTTTTTATGAAACTTGATACATTAAATTAAATATCACAAGGAAGATTTCCTGGACTGAGATGTTCACATAAAGTTATTGTTTTCACATGCATTCCCTCCAGAACAGTGAACAGATGCACAGCATCTATGAAATCTTCCCTGGGATTTTGTTTTGCAAGATTAACAGCAAACTGTTTACTTCTCTGCCCTTCAGCGACGCCATCCAGTCTGACCGGGAATAGTAATCCGCAGCTGCTGGGAGAAGGGAGAGGGCGCCGTCTGAGCAGGGCGAACAGCAGATGGTGACGCTGCAGCAGCACTTCTCCAGGTGCACACCAGCAAACCAAAGAACACACCGTTAATCCAGGATTTAATCTGCATTCATGTGCAAATGTATGAAGCCAGCCAGCATTTGATTTTACCTTCCAAAAGCCATACTTTCTGTTTTACAATTACAGAAAAAAAGTAAGTGCACCCCATTTAAACTCTGGGGTTTTATGCTTTCAACATTAGCGAAGTGGCCTTTCCATCTGAACGGTTAAAAAGTGTAAAATAGATCAAAATTATTATCATATTTTAGAGATAATCTCTTTCTTTGGTGAATAAAAGGTGATAACACAAAACTCAATTATTAATTGAATAATAATTGAACTCTCCCCTGTTTATTAAGGATATCCTACTGGTTTCGTTTCCACCGAAGTAGGGAAATGGGTCACAGCGCTGCTTCAGGGGGCACTGGGCCTTTCATTCATACATTGCTGCACATGATGAGTGTGACTCAGGCTGTGGAAAGCGTTGCCCGAAGCAAAATGTCACGAAGCTGCAACAATGCTCTCAGAGAAAAGAAATTAGGACTCTGATTTGCAACAGCGATCTTAAAAAGAGTGACAGGTGGCGCTCTTCTTGCCCCCAGGCCATCAGTGCGTGTTGTGTTACTTCCAAACACTTCTTTGCCCTTTACACACAGCTGAGTGGCAGCTTGTAGCAACGGGTGGGGGAGGGGCAGCATTCCTTTACACTTCAGACAAGTGGAAAAAAGCAGTTCACAAGTTTTAGAATCTAAACGAATTTAAACTGCGGAAACAGAGATTAGCGGTTTCAAAACAAAAATTTTGAAATGCAAATGTTCCTATATGAGAATAATTTGGCCCTTGTATAATTTTAGCAGTGGTAGGCACACTTCCGCTAACGTGCTAATCCGCTAAGAGAGGCGCTAATTTTTGTTGAGATCTTAGCGTTTTGGCTCATTTTGAAAAAGCTTAGCGCACTTAGCTTCCTGGAAGCTAAATTCTAAAGCGCTAATTTTCTTGGCTGTTTTGTAAGCTCTCAGTTGAACAAAGTTCAACATCTGTGGTGAAGTTCTGGTTCTTGACTGTTAAGGATCCTTCAGGTAGTTAAATGTTTATATTTTGAAATGGGTGAAAATTGTTTTCGGAGCAGTTCCATTTCCTCACATTCTCTCTCTTCTTTTCTCCCCAATAACTTTATTTCAAACAAGAACCATACAGGAACAAAATAAAACACAGACAGCAGAGAAACTCAATATCTAAAGGCGTTATAGAACAAGTGATATTGTAAAAATTAAATTGGTTCTCGAGGGTTGTAGTCTTTCATGGGCAGATATAATTTGAATTGAAGTTAGAGCTTTAGCAGTAGCTTCTGCTAAATACCGTGTTGTTATAGCACTTTAGCGTTAGTGGCACTAATGTTTATGATTAGTGCTTTAGGGTTAGTGCAGCTAACTTTTTAGTTAGCGGCATCCACCACTGAATTTTAGCATAATCCTTCTGCAGTTATTCACATGTGAGCACTTCTTTATTGTTTCTATTCCTAAAAACAAAAGGGGGAGAAAAGTACAAACATGTTTGTCTTTCAGAAAGAATCTATGAAACAGTTTTCTGGACGTCTTTTGGTTGGACACATTGCATGCTGTGGCTCCAAGTGGGAATCAAACCTTGGGCTCCTTGCTGGATCTGACCTTTGAGCAACTCATGGCAGCCTCGACTGCAGCTCTCCAGCTTGAACGGAGATCAGTATTTTCATCTTCCACCATCCGACCCGCTGTTTCCATGTCGATGAGGTTTGTTTCCGGTCAGCGGCGCCAAGTGGGCGCCAGAACACCGGCGGTGCACTCACAGTCAGAGGCCAGTTTTAATTGCTGCGCCACACGCATCAAAAAGTGGGAAAAGGCTGCTTTAAAGTGCCAGAATGAAATGTCACTGGCCATGACATTAAGAGGAAAATGGTCATCGCTGATCACGCAAGCTGAAAACCAGCTGCCCCTATATGTGCACGGCTGCAGAAGGAGTCAAGCTATAGCCTGTATTACACAGTGGCTGAGTCACAGTGAAGCTGAAACGCTGCTTCAGAAATAAATGCTAAAGTTAGGGGGCCATCCAGGGTAGTTTGAAGCAGCACGGCTTAGCTTACTGCAGAAATGTGGATTTTCATTAAAAGCTAGCGTCAGGTTTTATCCGTTCATGAGTGAAATGACAATAAGAAGCGTTGACTCAGTCACTGATTTTCAGATTTTCAATAAAGGTCTAAAATAAACGGTGTTTCAGTTGGTCTTTGGTAAATCATTGAAAGCAAACATTAAGACATGGGTCAGTTTGTGATTTAAGGTCGTTTTACTGTTTCTAAGCCACTGACAGCAGTTCAGACTTATTATGAAGAAAAACCTTAATCTGTCTACAAACTGCTCTCTCTGTCTGCGTATGGGTATCTATAAATACATGTACCAGGCTGTTTAATTATAGCCTTGCTGATGTTCTGGATGTCAGGATGAGCTCATGAGGTGTGAAGATGTTCTGTTAAACGCGATCAGCTCTCTATTCCCTCTGTTCTCCACCTTTGCTTCCAATTATCCAACAGTATTTCTGCATCCAGTGGGCTGGAAAAATTACACTGGTCTTCAGAGGGTGGTGCCTTCTCTCCTTAATGCCTGCTTTCTCATAAACCGTCACATTAATGGAAATGTTATTCAGTGAACCAACTGCGAGCAAAGGTGGAGCACTATCATCCCAGTTACCAACCAGGAGACGAGTCAGATATCATTCCTAAATTACTTCTGAGCCTAACGGAGAGCGAAGAGCATCCAGCGGAGCTCGGCTGCAGCAGCTCCTCCGCATGTGCTCAGAAAACAGACCGTTTGGGGACCGGCTCTGAACTCAGTGAATAAATAACGAGTTATAACCTTATTTAGGATCTTTATGGATCCACTCAGGGGGACAACAAATAATTAGACACAAAATCAACGATCTCACTCTGAAACAGACTCTGTTTGAGTTTCCAAACGTCTGATTTCGTTTTTGTTTGGTCCTGGAGCTGTAAGGTGACAAACCCTTAGCATCTGTAGCTTCTTCAGGATCTTCAGTTAGATTTTAGTTTGGCTAACCTATCTGTAGGTTTCTGTTTTTGCATTTCCGTCTAACAAAAAAGAAAAGTACATGAATCATACTCAGACAGTTGAGAACAAAAAAAGTTAAAAATTGATAAAGCTGATTTTTCACTGCAGAAACATTTAGTGCTCTTGAAGTATTTTCAGGTCGAGTACCTGTGGTGTTTAAAATGTCAGTTACAGTAAAGCCAGCGATGCTTGATGTCCACCTTAATGAATTTCCTCCCAATGCAAAGTCAAGTCCTATTGTTATTATTTTTACCTGTAATAGTTTCAGCTATAGAGGGACTGCTGAGCTCTGGATTTGTGTCTCACCACCATGTTGGACATTTCTGGTGGACTTCCACTGGTTGGCCAGTAGGAGGCAGCGGATTGAGCACTAGAGTCCAATGAGGCGTCTCAGTGCGTCCAAGTGTCATCATAGCTGCCCTCTGACTGTAGGGTGACAGAAATAATTCATAATGATGATCTTTCTAAGCAATGCAATGAATCCACTTCAACCAGTGTGTCCTGTTTCCACAGCATGGAGGAGACGGTGCAATCACTTCTACAGAACCAGGACTCACTGGAAGGACCCAAAGTGGACCCGCTGGACTTAATGAAGGCATACAAGGTACAGCTGAAACCTTTGATTGTCTGTTTAATGACAGGTTTTATGCTGGAAGCATTATAATTATAACGACCGCAGAGAGATAAAAGCTGAGCAGGTCGACGCACCCAACCTGTTAAGCTTCGATGTTGCTCATTAGCTATGTGGGCGGGGTTAATGTGTGCATTTCTTTAAAACTAATGAAACATCAACCCTGCAAATGAGCCTGATCTTCAGTGGTTCTGAGGTGTGTTTCCCTCACGTCTAATGGTTTATGTAAAACTGCAGAGACTGATTGTTAAACGTTCAACGTGAGGCAGCTGGTCATTAGAAGGCCTGAAGAACAGCACAAACTGTCTTCAAAGGGGGCACAACTGGGGATGTGCTGGGTAGCTACGAGCAGTCAGTAGCTGCGTTTCCATTACAAAGCTGCGCAAATCTGATAACCTAAAAAAAACACTATTTCCTAAATGCTGTGTTTCCTTTAAATAAGAAATGATATTCAAGTCATTAAAACCATGCCGCGCCAAGATCCTCCAACTACTTCCTGTTGTCGTCTTCTTCGTGGTTTGCGCCAGCGGCAACATCTGGTTGTTGATCGTGTGACTTGTGCGATGTGTAAAAAAGTGTTTCCATTCCAGTTTTGTGAAATAAACTAATTTCAATACGGCCGAAAAACCACCTCATCCTAGCGCCAAAACTCTTTCTTGAAAAAGGAGAATTTTTTCGAAAATGGCGCGTTTCTATTGAACTAATTTATTTTCGTTATTTCAATTTGTGCAATTTCAAGGAAGAAAGTGTCGCTAAAGATGCACCAACCAGTAAAATCTGACCTGCTGATACCAAATTAAAATGATTTCACTTTCAGAGCTACAGATGCCAATAAAACAATGGCGCCCCTCAAGGGGGGCCGGGGGGGGTTATGGCCCCCTCTTGAAAAATGTTGGCCACCCCACTGGCCTCCCAAAATAAATGTAATATATATATATATATATATATATATATATATATATATATATATATATATATATATATATAAGCTGTGGCCCCTAAGATTTTTTTACCAGCCCGGTCTGGCCACCCCTGTGACAGTTCTCTTAAACTGCTTCCAGCATCTTATATTAGCATTTAGCATAATTAGCATCACTAACTGTTAACATCAGTCTCTGTGTGTGTTTCCTGTTGAGTTAGTGGCTCTTTGGATTTCTCCAAGAGGCTGGGCGTGTTTCCTCATCCTGCATGGATTAAGCTGGGCCCTTCAGAAGGATGGAAGAGATCAGCTTTGCTGTGAAAACCTCCTGTTATTTACTGAAGTTTCACTTCCTGTTCAGAAGCAGCAGCCTGGATGTAGGAAGTACAGTTTCCTTCGTTGAATCTTCTTGAAGTACGAACTAAACGTGATGTGAAAGCGTAGCCCCGCCCTCAGATAAGTGTAGAAACGTTCCACCAAAGTGGGTGGAGCCAAGAAACAATGAGGGGCGTGGCCTGGTGTGGGGTCAGCAGGGGGGCTCAGCGGGGCTGCGGTGAGGACGAGGGGAAGCTCTGTTGCCAACTTAGTGACTTCGCGCTATATTTAGCGACTTTTCAGACCCTCCAGAGACTTTTTCCCAACCAAGCGACGAGCATCTTCTTCCCTCTGTCGCAGCTCTGACTCTGAGCAGGGCTGTGGTGCCGCTCCTGTGTCTGACGCGTTCACTGATCAGGACAAAAGTCTGGATTTTCAGTTTCCGGCCAGTCACAGCAGACCAGGCGTAACATCAGCATCGATTTGCTACAACATGGGTGGGAGTGTTGGCGTCTGTCCCGTCTCTGCGTTGTGAGTAGGGTTTTCTGTAAGGCGGCCATCTTTGCTTGTGTTTCAGGATAAACTCCTGGAGGAGATGTGGAAGCAGCAGGACAGTCTGGAGGGTCCCGCAGCGCCAGAGACGCCATCTTCCCCGGAGGCCGGCGGCGGCTCCGACGAGAGCAATCCTCTGCTTGAGCGGCTTCGAGCTCTGGAGGTAAACTGGGCTTTCTTCCTCCAGCTGCTCCCTGTTCTCCATCACTTTGCTGGTTCTGACCTTCGTCTTCATCAAACCGATCGACATGTTGAGGTCGGAGCAGTTAAAGAAAGTGAAGGAAACGGTTTTAATGCTTTTAACACTTCTAGACTCACAGTTTAGCTCCATAATGAAAGAGCCCTCCACACTGGTTCACGGTCATGACCTTTAACCTTTAACCTGCTGGCTGTGCAGTCTGAGATGGCGCTCCCGGGTTTCTGGTCGTTTCTCTGAGCTTCAGGCTCTGACGTCGGCCCGGCCTGCTGGGACATTACACACGTTTTCCTTTAATAATCCTCTTTTGTTGTTTCTTTATTTAATTAATTGTTTATCTTTTTTAATCTTTTTCAACTTTTTTTTATTGTATTTTTGTTACATTTTTAAATATTTTTAATTTAAATTTTTTTTTTATTTATCACCTTTTAATTTTCTTTTTTTCATTAATTTAAATTTTTCTTTTTTTTTAATTCTTACAGTTTTTTATTATTATTTTGGGAATAATTTTCCTCTTTGTATAGTGATTGACTGGTGTTTCTTTTAAATTTATTATTAACTTTTTTACATTAAATTTTTAAATGTAATTTTTTTTACTATTATTTTTATTATTATTTATAGATTTATGTAGACCAGATGCTTCTTCTAAACAGTGAAACTGATAGAGGGTGTATTTTGTTTTTATCATGGCAATAAGACAGAATTAAGACATGAATAATGGAGCAAAGAAGAGCGCTTTGGATCGGATGATGATCGGATCTCTCCAGCCTCGTCGGATCCGACAGCAGGGTTATGAATCTGAATGTATCGGGCTGTTCAAGCCTGGCAGAATAAACTGGTTCAGAAGAGTCCGCGGCTCCACGTTCACCCGATGAATCATTCTGGAGAGAAGTCGCCCCGAGACTCTGAGAACCGCGTCTGCCCCCAGTCGGGCAAATTTTCACCTTCTGCGGCTGATCGTCACAGTTTGGACATTTCTGCAGAAACGAGTCCAGGAGCGCCTCTCCATTATGTCCAGCAGGTCGGCGTCGCATGCGATGCGGCTGCGGTGTGTTCGCGGTCTGCTGGTTCTGGTGTCTGAACGACGCTGATGTGTCTCTGCAGGCGGAGAACTGCGCCCTGTCCGTGGAGAATGACAACCAGAGGAAGCAGTACGAGCGCTGCTTGGATGAGGTCAGTGCTTCACTTCATCTCAGCTGAGATTAGACACGCAGGGGTCAGGGGTCACTAAACGGGTCTCAGAGAAAAACATGAAAACTGGGACAAAAATGACCATCTTCATGGTTTTCATGCTGATTGACATCAAATCGCAGTTCTGAGGAGAAACCTGGAGGCTGAGTGTCGCATTTAAAGGCTTCAGCTGCAGCTGGTTCAGTCTGTCCGCTTAAAACTCTTCCTGGTTACTTTCCTGAAACTCCGGCTACTTTCCTCCGACTTGCAGGTGATTTCAGAAGTTGCTAATTAGCCTCCTGAAGCTGAAAGCTCCTCTCTGGGGCTTTCAAGGAATCTACTGCTCACTTTCCCCAGAACCAGCAGAGTAAAGGATGGCAAGTCAGACAGTTCAGGAACATCTAAGACCCCTTTAGGTTTGGAGAAGCTACGGCGTGATATTCTGGAAAGAATCCTGCAAGCTCCAAACCCTTGAAGTTTTGGGAATAGTACTCCAGATGTTCCTGGAACGACGCTCCTCTTCATTTTACAAGAATGTTCTCTGAAGGAGTTTAGAGAACGAAGCTGCAGGACATGGGAAACTCTCCTGTAAGCTCCAGGAAAGTACTGGCTAAACTGGCTTTTATCTTCAAAAAGCTATTCTGTAAGAACAAAAAAGTACCTATAAGGCTGCATCGTTCCCTCCAGCCCAGTTCAGTCCAACTCCAGTCCGTTTTCCAGGAAGGTCCAGTCCGGTTGGGGAGGTGTGAACACGGAATCGAACTCTGACCCGAACTCTGGTCCACCTCCAAACCTCGGTCCGGGTTCGGTTGAAGTGAACTCTGGTTCGGTTCGGATGCAGATGTGAACGCCAAGCGGACCAGAGACCGCTCCAGAAGCAGGAAGTGGACTGCAGCGCAGGGCATTCTGGGTAAATACAGAAATGGCTCGTGGTCTTTAGCCAAAGACTGAAGAGAAATCCTCCAGCCACTAAAACCTGACGTCGCTCCATCTTTGTTTCCATTTGGTGAAGAAGGAAGCTGCGCTCAGCGTCTTCAGAGGTTTTCATGTCGTTTCCTTCAGTGGTTCTTGGTGCAGCGCCCCCACAGGCGAGGAGGGGAACAGGTTGCTGAAAGGGTTTGGTTGGTTTGACTCGGAGCAGAGAGGAAGAACCGCAGCAGCTGGACATGGAGGAGATGCTGCAGCTCTGGTCCCGATCGAAGTGAGTCTAGCGGACTATGGGGGGAAACAGCCTAAGTTTCAGGAAAGTATCCTGTTGGTTCAAGGAAAGTATCTCATACATTTAAGGAAAATCCAATGTTGGTTCCAAGAACGCAGTGTTATTTTTGAAGTATTCTGGGATTTACAGGAAACTCCCTCAAGGTTCTGATAATGATGGTGAAACATCTATCAAACATCTACAGATCAGAATATTTTATGGTGTTGTGATCGATCAGCCCTGCTGCTTTAGAAACGCTGCACGTGTGAGATAACTCCTCGTTTCTGTGCCTGGAGAAGAATCTGAAGCAGCAGACATGAGAGGAAACCCTGCTGGATCAGATATTCTCATTGCTTTCGCTGCACAAACACAAATAAACTGGCTTTCTTCTAATTAGATCAAGAAGAAAACAATGCAGGGTTCAAAGAAACGTTCTCATTAATCCATTCACAGAGGGGTTTCTGTCGAGCCATTGTACTGAGGATAAAGCTTGGACAGCAGTCACTGGAGGCAGCCGCTGTGTTGTTCACCTCCAGGTTGATGCTGTGATGCAACATCCTGTCACTTTGGGCTCATCGTTTCTGTCAGATTCTCATTACTGCTGCTTGAGTCGGGTCTGTGTTTTCAAATGAAGCTGAGGCTCAGATCTGCTTCTAACCTCTCTGTGCTCCTCCTAGGTGGCCAACCAGGTGGTGCAGGCCCTCCTCACACAAAAGGTTTGTTCCTGCAGCGTAGAAACGAGGGTTCTGATGACTGGTTGTGAGTTTTAACGTCAATGACGATGCTGAGGGATTGCTAAAAGGAAAACCCCAAATCAGAAGGCTGAAACTGATGGTAGAGACTCAGAAACCTCCATGAAGAGAGGCAGCGGAGCTTAGCTGAAGGGCTCTTACAGATGAAACAAGAAGAAAAGAGTGATGAACTTGTAACATGGCCTCTCAGTTATTGCTGCATTTGTTGTTCTCTCCAGGACTTGAAGGAGGAGTGTGTGAAGCTGCGGACCCGCGTGTTTGACCTGGAGCAGCAGAACCGAATACTGAGCGTCCTGTTTCAGCAGCGGGTCAAAACGTCCGCCGCTCCCGTCTCCCAGGTAGGAACCACTTCAGCAGCTCTCTGCTTCTTCAGCAACCATGCAGCTAGAGAACCTGCTCACAGCTGTAGGTTTTAGGTTTGGCTTCTTTCTCGTCTTAAGAAGAAGAAGTTATGCTCACATTTGTTCAGTTTTTGTTAAAATACAATTTTCAACTAGAAACATTTGCATTTCCTGCGAAAATGCGGTGTGAATGCAGTAAGCTGAGTCTTTTTGCTGAAATTTGCTGAAGTATTTGAAGTCACTTGCAGAAAACTTTCAGAAATGTAATAAATAAGCTGAACCAGCAGAAAAAAGCAAAACATTCTGAAAATCTTCATACAAAGCAAAACTTTCTGCTTGAAGCTATAAGGTTCTACTGTAATTCTACTGTTAAAGAATCTGAACAGAAAGAACAAGGATTTTTAGCTCATCCTGTGCAATGAGTGCAGCTTGTATGCTACTGTTAGCTAATGTGTTTGTTTCTTAATGTGTTTAGCGGTTTAGCGTTAGCTTCCACTATGTTTTTAATGTGCTTAGTGGATTTGCATTACCTTCCGCTAATTTTTTAAACGTGTTTAGCGGTTTAGCGTTAGCAGAGCTAAGATTTTTGTTTAGCGAGGTAGCGTTTAGTGAAGCTGATTTTTTGGTCAGCTGTGCCCACCACTGGCAATACCTGCTGCTGATTTTAGTGCAAACACATATTCTCCATTGCAGCCATGGCGGCCATTTTGAAAACTGTCCACCAGAAAAAGGAAACACAGGATCAAGAAAATATAAATGATTTCTATGGTTGTAAACATGTAGGCTGTGATTTGACACCAAACACATTCACCTAACCAGTGATTTTAGAGCAAAACTTAATTTTCCATGGCAACCATAGCAGCCATCTTGAATTTTTTAGAGGCTAACAGTCTTTTTCAAGAAATCAAGCCCCTGGGAACATCTGTGCCGAGTCAGGTTCTTGTATCCTCATGAGAAAGATGTTGCTGAAATATTCCATCTTCTGCTGTGCTATGTGAACCACACCTGCAGCTTCACTCTGCAGATCTCTGTCATCCCGGTTGTGTTTTAGTCCAGCAGAGAGAGAATCTGCATCTTTGCTCGCCTACAACAACCTCTGCTCTCCTCTCCTGCCTCCATGTTGGATCACGGATTCAGCCTCGTTAGAATTCAGCAGATAACGCTGAGAGAGTTATGGATAAACTACTGAGATGGAAAATGTGTTTCTGACTGCGAGATACACTTGTTAGGTTTCCTAATCACTCTGACAGCACACCTGTTCCCATAAGGCTGAGTGATTCCGAGGGAGATCGGAGCATCTCACCTCCGGGACGCAGGGAACGACACCAGAGCTCCTCGTTTTGTTTAGCTTGCTTGTTTGCCGTCTTTGGCTTTTGTTTAAAGATTGTGTAGAGAAGTTGGAGCCAAGTGAGCCCAGAGTCTGCATGAACAAACACAGCTGCTCTGTCTGAGGAACAGCTTTACTCTGGTTTCTCTTATTTTTATGCCTCCAAGCAGAAAGGAATCAACAGAAATATTGTTTTATAAACCATAAATGCTGGGTCGGGCAGTTTCTGATGTGTATGCATTGGAGCAGGGCTGCCACTGGAGCAGACCTCAACAACCTCAGCTTATCATTTCATACCCAGGCTGCTGTTATCTCTGTTGTTCTTGCACATTTTTTTCAACTAGACTTTTTCCTTCCACTAAACCTTCCAATTGGTAATCTTCTCTAGCAATGATCTTGTGCAGGCTGACTTCTGCTGGACAACAGTCAGGTCAGCAGTCCTCCCCAAGGTGGTGTAGATCATGGGGTTCCCAAAGTGAGGGTCAGGGACCCCCAGGGGGTCAGGGACCCACCAATTGGAGGGTTGCAAAATGATTCTCAGAATCATAGTGATGTTACCCCTGAAGTGTATTTTTTCAAAAAAATACATCAATAAATATACATATGAAATAAATAAACCTATAAATAGACAGTAATATACCTTTTAATCATTTTAATATAATAAATTCAATTAAAAATATGTTTGATTATTTTTATTAATTATTTTTACTTCACTATAATTTTAAATAAGTGGAGAGAAATAATTCTATGTATTTTCAGGGGGTCGTCAGACTGGCACTGTTATTTTGGGGATCACAGCCTGAAAACAGAGCATTTCTCTATCAAAATATATATTTCCATTGATCTTATGTAATATTCTAATTTTCCAAGAAACTGATTTTTTTTTTTTATTAACTGTAAGCCAAAATCATTCAAATTAACAGAAATAAACACTTCACAGTTTCATTTTTTAACTGATTTCCTCAGATATCTTCATGATGCAGTTATGCTCTGTGTTGTTTTCAGATCTGCATGTTTTTGATTTGCAAGCACCTGAGCTTTCAGCCCAGGCTGCAGAGTTTAGGTTGTGCAACTAATTACTTCCAGATTTGATCTTCCTTCTTGGCGCTGAGGTTTTTTTGGCCTTCGTTGTATTTTAGCTTCTCCAAAAATGCAAACTAAAATTATTTTTTGCCTTTTTTTCCTTGGGGATCCTTCAGATACTCTGCTGGTTTCTGGGTCGTTTGCTGAGATTGTCTGTTTAGCTTGGAATGTTTCACCAGAGAGATGAAGCTGATCTGAACCAGAGAGATGAAGCTAAGCTGAACCAGAGAGATGAAGTTGCTGCAGTTACTGGAGGCCTGAAGGGAAGCTGGTGAATGGTTGATGGTTGGAGAGCAGGGACGACTCAGGCAACGCAGAGGGAAAACTCTCTCTGGAGAACAAAAACATGAACTTTCATCAAACTCTGGAATTTAAAATGAACTTTGAACTCCCTTTAAGAGATAAAATGTTAGCAGGATAAAGACACAATCTTACCAGAAGAAAACCGTAAAATGATCAGATGAAAGTGGTGTTGATGAGAGCAAAGCTTTGGTGGCGAGCGGCTCGTCAAGTCGGACGTTCTTCCTCTGCAGCCGTCGTCTCTCAGTCCTGCTGCTGAGAGTAGTTTGATGCTGGTGTGTCAAACATGAATTATTTCCTTACTTGTAAAACCGACACTAAAGTAGAACAAGATGCTCAAAATTACTCGTTTTTATTTTTTATTATTTTTTTGTTTCAGAGTTCTCATAAAATTACGACTTCATTCTCCTCTATTTCTGCTTTGTTCTGGTAATACGACTTGTTGTCGTATGTAAAATGTCTCAAAGCTTCATAATTTTCAAATACTTGAGTACTGTTTATATTCATAAAAATCCAAAAATATTACAACTCACCTGATGTGGGCCTATGAGTTTTATATAAAGTACAATGTTTGCAAAACATGCATTGACTGAAAAGAAGAACCGTAGTTCCTCTAAGGAACCTGAAATCAGCAGCAGTCAGCAGCCATCCTATTTATTAAGCTTAATCCCAGGTTCGCTGTTGCTCCACTTAAAACATGCCTGCTGCAGGATCAGGTGTGTTTAAATCTGCACTTAATGCACTGCTTAATGCTGTCTGAGTCATTTCAACATTTAAAGAAAAACAACAGAGCCCCTCCTGGGGGAATATCTGAAAAGCTTTTACTTAAAACTGCGTGTTGAAGTGCAACCTTAAATAGAGATTCATTAGAAGCAGAATAAAACCCCGCGGTAAGAACAGCCTCATGTTCACTGCTTCTAAAAAATAGTCATCTATGCAGCAAAAAGGCTGAAAATCTGAACGCAGACAGTAAAAAGGCTCAACTGCCTGACGTGTCCTTGACTTTCAGCTCCGTCCCGCTCCGACTGAAGGTTTCCTTAAACTGTTTGGCTTTTGTCAAATCTCCGATAGCTCTCAACGTGCTGACTGTAATTAGTTCCCAGATTAATCTGCAGCGCCGCGGCCGCTTCCCGCAGCATAAAGCCAAGTAGTCAAATAATAGGTGAATATCAGCGAAAGGACCAAATCTCTGCAGTCCCCAGCTCCCCCAAGCAATTATTTTCTATTCACATTAATTATTGCTAACAGATGACTCTAATGACTTTGAGAGGAAGCTGACCACGACAGCTTTCCAAACGATCAATGCTGCTTTAAATGGGGTCACAACACTTGACTCTGTTGGCTCTCTGACTGGAAACGCTGCATATTTAACAGGTCTGTGAATAAGGTGCCAGAAAATAAGACACTTAGCTTCCTGCTGTACACAAATACATGGGTCTAAAAACCAAGTAGTGGATTTTAATCGATAAAAGTTGTTATGCTTAATAATTCCGCCTAATTCATGCATCTTTTTATTTACCTTCACCAACGTCAAACATCTCTGAACAGTAATGGTTCGCTGAGTCTGAAAAGCTCACTCTGATTTGAATCGTTGTATCTATCAGGTTTAAGTGGCTGATTTTGGTAAACAATGGCAGGACAAGGAGAGGGACACGGACAGGGTTGGACTTGGAGAAGAATGGCTTACCAAGTCACCTCAGAACATCAGTACCAACCAGTGGTGGGCACATGTCTGCTAGCGTGTTAATAGTGGAACTAATTTTCTGTTTAGCGCTTTTGCTAACTTTGAAAATGTTTGGCGCGCTTCGCTTCCTTGGATGAATGCTAAAGCGCTAATTTACTTGGCTGTTATGTAATCTTTCAGTTAAACAAATTGTAACATCTGTATTGAAGTTTTGGTTATTATCCGTTAGGAATCTTCAAGTAGTTAGACGTTTATATCCGTCCTCTTATTTTGAGGTGGGTGAAGACTGCCTACTCAGCAGTTCTGTTTCCTTCCTCAGGTTCTTTCTTTTTGTCCCAATAACTGTATTCCAAACAAGAAACAAACAGGAAAAAAATAAAACACAACAGTAGAGAACAAGATATAAACATAAACTCAAAGTCTAAAGGTGTTATAGAACATGTAAATTTTATTGTCAAAATCAAATTGGTGCTTAAGATTTGTAGTCTTTCAAGGACAGATATAATTTAAATTGAAGTTAGCACATTAGCATTAGCTTCTGCTAAATACCTTGTTGTTATAGCACCTTAGCATTAGCTTCTGCTAAATATCATGTTGGTTTAGCACTTTAGCATTAGCTTTTGCTAAATATTGTGTTGGTGTAACGGTTTAGCATTAACTTAGGATAAATACCGCGTTGGTGTAGCACATTAGTGAAACTAATGTTTATTATTAGTGCTTTAGGGTTAGTGCAGCTAACTTTTTAATTAGCGGTGTCCACCACAATTTGAATCACTGTATTTAAGTAGCTGATTTTGGTAACCAATGGCAAGCAATGGAGAGGGTGATAGAAAGGGCTGGACTTGGAAAATATGGTTTACTAAGTTGCCTCCAACATCAACACCAACCATCAAACTCTTGAGGAGAGAGAACAGCTTGGTGGTTCTGGCTGATTTTGTTGTTTTGGACTAATGCAAGAATCTTCATATTATGATGTTATGCAGAAATCATCAGCTGCAGACTCAGTTCAGTTAATGGCAGCTTTTCATGGCACAGATGAATCAATTTTTATGAAATTTCTCTCTAATGAGCTTCCAGAGTGATTTGTCAGTAAATCAAATGTGCATTTTACTGTGAATGGAACATCAGTTATAATCTTGAGCAATAACTTGTGTTTTGCTCTCTCCCCGTTTTTAGTTTGGTTTGTTTATTTGGATAATCAAAGGTTGTGACTCTCTTTCCTGTGATTCCCAGCAGTTGATCACTTACAAACTCTTTTCCAGGAGGTCCAAAGAAATGGAAAAGCAAGAAGCATTCCTGCAGGAAGATGGCCCAGCCTGTTGAGCCTGACATGCCCACGAAGCAGTGGAAGCGGCAGCGGCAGTGAGCTATCACTGTCCAGTGCTTGCAGTGAATACTCCAGTGGGTCTCATACTTGGGCAGATGGACGTGGTTTCTCCAAGCAGGTGCGTTTCTTG
This sequence comes from Anableps anableps, assembly GCA_014839685.1. Lineage (NCBI taxonomy): Eukaryota > Metazoa > Chordata > Actinopteri > Cyprinodontiformes > Anablepidae > Anableps > Anableps anableps. The sequence continues at coordinate 38,193,998 of CM026075.1, read as the reverse complement.
TTTTGCTTTTTGGCTGTTCTTATTTTTTATCATTAACCTAAAGTGTAAAGATCAATAAAATGATTGTTAATCTCTCCACAGTGTGCCTCTAGCCGCGACAAACGTATGAGTACAGGCTCAGTATCCAGCAATCATTCAGTATTCATTGAGCCAACTGACTTGGGATGGAAGGAGGGCCATATTCTTAAAGGCCTAAAGCATCTTCAAATGAACAAGTTCAAAGAGGCAACCTCAGCTGCAGCTGTACCACACTGCAAAGACTGTATGACCTCAAATGAGGGTATATATTCTTCTGGTGTCAAGTCGTGCCAACAAGGGTCTCCTGCTAAGAAAAGTCCAACAAGAAAACCTTTGACAGCAGAAGCACGGGCTTCCATCCTGGACTCTGATGATCCAGATGAGGAATCCCCTAAATCGCCTGAGAGACAATCTGGCAAACAAGCAACAAAACATCTTCATTTGATAACACTGGAGGTTTCTGGGGATGATGACAAAGCTTCTCACCAAGACTCGATTCATCCAGCTACTTCTGGTCTCTTCCCTTCACCCGACTCTGACAACTTCCTATTTTTAGAGGGCCCCACAGTTAAACCTGGTGTGAGCCCAACAGATAGCCTTACAAAGTCTGACGGAATCAACAAGAACTCATTAGATAAACCCATATCATCAGGCGTGAAGATCAGCGATAGGAATAATAACCAAGAACAGTCCACTGACCGTAAATCCAGGCTTGACTGTAGCAAAAGACAACAAGGCAGACTTCCCATCAAGCAAACAGAAGCGGAGGCAAATGATGTGAGCTCATTAGTTCAGCGTTCTGCAACAAGAGCTCTAAGCTGCATGAATGAAGCCAGACAGCGAAGCGCATCAATGGAAGTTCCTCATTGCCGAGACCAGGCAAATGAAGTCGGTCGGGGAAGCAGAGATTGGACCAGCTCAGAATCTCCGCAGAGGAAACCAAAACCTCAGTTTTGTGACTCGGCGAGAAAGGCTTTTATTCTGAGAAGCAAGAGTGCAGATGGAGGCCAAGAACAACTTAAGCATACCCATTCTCCTCTACATCAAAAGCTTATCAAAGGTCAAAGGCCCAAAGGACAGTCAAACCCAAATTCTCCAGGGCACAGTGTTCCTAGCAAAAGGGCCAACCCTCAGGGTTCCAGCAAGTGTACATTACCTAAAACTGAAAAAGATCAAGATGTTTCAGTAGGTTCCAAGTCTCTTGAGAGTATGCAGCAGCTGTCTCCGCTTGCATCTCCTGTAAAACAGTCAAAGATTCTTAAGTCACCAGGCATCAAGGACAGCCTAAAGGGTCCAACCAAACCATCAGCTGGAGTTGCAAGCAATGACTATGTTGAAGAGAGCATCTATGACAACCTGCCTTGTTCACCAAGGAAACAGAGACGCCAGGAACATCACAGTGATGCATTCAGATCAGAGCGAAGGTCCCCATCGCCACCACTACCACCAGGTCGAACTACTTCTCTTCTCCTTAGAACCAGCTCTGAGAGCGCAACTAAAGACAAAAAACTGGCAAGTCACACTCAAAGTTTAACCACTGGCAAGCCATCATCAGCTATGGCCAAGACAAATGCTGAGTTTAATTCTGTTTTAGACACTCAACAGCCCAACGTAATAAAAGATAATCAACACACTGACCTGCAAATGAAAGATATCCCAATCAAAACCTACCTTACCGATGTGTCAAAGATTCCTCATGTTCCCGTTCAAGAATCAGAATCCACAGATTCAGTTCAGCTGGATAGAATCACCACATGTTGCAATGAGAATGGAGTTCTGAGTATATCAAGTCAGAACATCCTACAAAGATCCCAGCAGAGTATTAGTGAACCAAAACTTTCTGAAGTCTTGCCTATCGCATTCTCTAATGTTTACTTCCACGGGATTCCCAGTAATCCCCAGACCTCCACCTCAAATGCTGTAAAAAGGACACTTCCTGTGAATGCTAAATCTCACGAAGCAATCTCTGGACAGAACACCAGTACCTTCTTGATTTTTGGAAGACAGAGTAATGAGGACACAAAGAGTCTTCAGACTTTTCAAACTTTCACATGTGATCCTCAAGTGATGCACGAATGTGGTGCGCGGGAGAAATCTTGCCGGAAGATTGAGACCCGCTGTAACTCCCTGGACTCTGAGCCTCTTCAGCCTGTGTCATCTGACACCAGTGGGATGTTAGATTGGGGATTTGATGAGCAAGGCTGGCTGTTTAAACGGTCTGTGTCTGTGTCGACCAGACCTCTCCTTAAACCAGTAATGGGCATGAATGGAGCTAAGGCTCGTAGTCAGAGCTTCGGTGCACGCTACATGGACAGACCAAGCTTCAACAGATCTGGAAAGGTCCGAACCCAGATCAAAACCCATTCAGGGAGCTCACTGAATTCTCTTGGGGATGTCCTTCCAGGTAGTATGAGCTGCTCCAGTAGCTACCACTGTCCAGTGAATAGATCCCTATTGAACAACTTTTTGATTGAAGAAGGATTGACAGTTCCCTCACATTTAGGGTCCTCCAGTGAAAGACTTCAAAGTCTTAAACTCCAGAGAGAGCAGGCTCGGCGCCTTCAGATCGAGCAACAGTTTTCAAGCGCCTTTGGCGAGCCTGTCTCTGAGGAACCCGAGAGACAGAGCACCATAACCACCATCGAAGAGAAAGTGATGCTTGGAATTGAGGAGAACTTGCACAAGTCTCAGGAACATGAGAAAACGAACGAAGTAAAGCAAAAGTCTGGTTCAAGCATTGCAAGTTGGTTTGGTTTTCGTAAGAGTAAGCTTCCTGCTCCAAGCAACAAAAAGACGGATCCACCAAAAGTGAAGGAAGAAAAGCGTGAACAAAAGATTACGTCTCTGCTGGGAGGAAGGAGTACAAAGTCGGACAAGAAGAAAGACAGACGAAAAAGTGATGGAAAAGAGTGGTAAGACACACCGAAAATCAGTAAGACGTTCTCTTACATGATACATCCTTTAACATGTCCGGAAATGTTTCTTAGAGCATCACAGACAGACTGTAAAGTTGCATAATTCATCTGCTGATTCAGCCTTGGCTTCTTGAGTCAATATCACAGGAAAATGTTGAAGAATCGTTTTTCTTTCAGCTCTGTGGGAATAAGAGAGTCCCATGATGCAGTACGGGCTTGCATCTCAATGCCGTGCCCAGGAATGTCCCTCAGTGAGATCCAAGGCCATGCTAACATCATAGGAGACCCTCAGGTAAAGACTTTCAATGGTCCAACTGGGCTCTTTTACGTTTTAAATGAAAATATCACAAGCTGAACCACTAAGACACCTTTCAAGTCAAATAATGAAAGAGGAAACAGCCAAATTATGAACCGCTGATTCCAAATCATTGGAGTAACCTGGAATCATAATAATGTGCTGCTTCTGTGGCAACTGCAGCCCCATTCTGAATGTCCAGAGCAACTGATTCAAAGCAGGTTTCATGATCTGATATTTCTAATTTTGGAGTAGCTGAATGAGACGAGATGCTCTGCGTGTTCTGACCCACAACTTGCTGTCAGCAGAAAAACGGAGGATCAGATCCGATTCCAGTCCAATCAGTAGCTGCAGCAGCAACGTTAGCGACACTGAAGGCCTCATTTTACCATGATGCCCAGCTACAGTGGCTCATGATGCTCAAAAAGACGTACATTTCCTGTAGTTGGTTCGGATCAAGCCTGGTCTGTATTCATACCAGAAACAAACCGCACCAGAGTTCGTCTGGAAGCGGCCCGAGATCACCTCAAAAAGTGGGTCTGGGTCCGGTTGTTTGGTCCGCACCAGTGTTCACTTGAGTGTTTTCACACCTGCACAAAAGGTCCAACCTAATGGGGGAAACTGACTTTTGTCCGTTTAAAGTGGACCAGAAGGGTCAGGTGTGAACACACTCTAAAGGCCCAACATACTCGGGCATGCTGTGAGCGGACTCCACGCACACTGTCCATGGACGGTTGAGATTTCATAGTCAAGTGTATCAATTGCCTCCATTCCTTCATTTCTCACAATCCGAATGAATGCTAGCAAGCTTGATGAGCTAGTTGGGCACCTAGCCCCGTTTCTGCTGCACAAGGGCGGCCACCGCTCACCTGTCGAGCTGCTGTGCGTCCTTGCGACTGTTTGCGCCGACTCTCAACCTTATCAGCTCGGTGTCGCGTACAAAACAGTTTGATGTGAACATTGCTGAGCAGTTTACTGTGACACCGAGTACACTGTGGTAGAAATGTACCTTGGCATGGACGTCCGTTTTGAGTATGCGCGTACCTCTGCGGAGGGAAGTACGCCTGAGTATGTTGGAGGCCTTAAGACTATCCGAAATGTCACAAATGTTCATTCAGATATCATTTACAAGGAAGGTTGAAGACAGCAGTGAACGTAAGATAAGAGAAAAAGAATCTCATTTTACAAACATTGAAGAACGTTTTGGTAACCAGTCCTTTCGATTTCTACAAAAATTGCAGATGATGAGCCGAAGAGCTGATGGTGAAAATGGATCCACTGTGAAGAGCCCCGGCCAGGAAGCAGTGATAGGTCAGATTCTCTGTTCTCTGCTGTGTCGGGTTCTGTGTTTAGTCCTAGACAGCACCTAACTGTCCTGATACCTTTAGAAAGCATGATAATGAGTCAGCTTGTGATCAATGGTTGAGCATCCAGGCATTAAGGTTTTGTCTGTGCTTGCCATTTTACAGTTTGCAGACAGAAGTGAAGACCAAATATGACAGACGTGTGTAAGTCATGAAACATGATGAATACACTAAAATCAGTCAAACAAACTGCAAAATGCTGAGTTCTGTCAGTTTGTGCTTCTTCTCCATTACATCCATGTGTTTATTTGAAGAACCCATCTCACCTCAAGCCTCCATCATTCAGATTCTGCTCCAACAAGAACATTTTCCACCGGGTTTAACCTCCATCTCCACACATCCACGCGCTAACCTTCGCATATAAAGGCAATCTCACTCGTCTGGAGAACCATGATGGACTTGATGGTTGTTTTAAAACCACAAATCTGACGTTTTGTTGGGGTTTTATGTTGCAGACCAACACAAAGTAGCTCAAACCATGCAGGACTCTGGTGTCAATACTTTGTAGAACAATCAGAGCTGAAAAACTGTTGAGTATTTCTTCATTAGCCTTGAACATGGAGTACGTAAACATCAGTTTAACCCAGTTAGATTCAGGTCTGGACTTTGACTAAGCCACTCTAACCTGTGAATCGCGCTAACGAGGGGAGATGGAAACACATTTGCTGAATAAGTTGTGATGTAGCGAACGCTCCCGTCCACTGGCAGGTCTGTGCCTTGCAGAGCCACGAAACTTGGAAAAATGTAATGTCCAAACCTCCAGCATGGAGGGGAGGACTCTCTCCAAGCTAGCTAGCAACCGCTACTTCCTGTTTATTCCAGCCGTGCGTAGCGTCAACCTCTGATGACATCACGCTCTGCGTCGCCTGGTTGGTTCGCTCCAATCCAGGAGATGGAAACACGACTGATTTGAATTTTTCTTTTTCGCGACATTTTAAAAGTTTGCTCAAAATTTGCATGACGATTGGAGGGAAACGGCTTCAGTCCAGGTGGACGCCCACGTCCCGGTAGGTCTGCAGGTGCTCCATCCTCTGTTCAAACGTCTCCAGAACGTTCTCCGGACCTGCTGCTGGGCTCCTCCATGATGCTGGATGTTCTCTGGAGAACCTCTGGGGCCAGAACCCGGACAGCTGCGGTTAGACTCTGGGTTCTGATCAGGGCTGCAGCTAATGATTATTTTAGTCATTGACTGTTCAGATCAGAAAATGGCCACATTCTGCAGGTTGTTCATTGAACCACTGGAGCCTTTCTTATACATTAGAAATACACTAAGAGATGCAGATAAGTAATTTAATCCTTCTGCATCAGAACATCAGCCTTCTCTGGGCTGGAAGCAGCAGCATCGTTCCTCCAGTGATGGACTGATCATCTGCAGCTGAATGGATCCTTCTAGCCTGAGAACAGCTCAGCTCTTCCTGCTGGACTGGGCACCAGTGGAGGACGGCTCCGCTGGTTACTGGTAGATTAACTGGTTAATAACTGGGCACCGGCGGAGGACGGCTCCGCTGGTTACTGGTAGATTAACTGGTTAATAACTGGGCACCGGCGGAGGACGGCTCCGCTGGTTACTGGTAGATCAACTGGTTAATAACCGGGCACCGGCGGAGGACGGCTCCGCTGGTTACTGGTAGATCAACTGGTTAATAACTGGGCACCGGCGGAGGACGGCTCCGCTGGTTACTGGTAGATCAACTGGTTAATAACTGGGCAGGAAAAGGGGATTAATAGCAGGTTTATCTCCAGAATGTGCAGCAGGTGAAGCTGAAGCTGCCTCTGGAGGAGTTCTGGGTTTTTATCAGAAATGTTGATGTTTGCTGTTCAGTTCTGGCTCCGCCTGCTGCTCTTTATAATCCAGGTAACGATTAATAACTTGCTGAATGAGTTGATGAGTATTTGAACAATGGATTCATCGTTTGGGCCCTCGTCCTGACTTGGTGGCTTCTGCACTGGATGCAGAGTAAATGGGCCTGAATAACTGAACAAATGAAACGGAGTCATTTCCTTTGTCTTCTCAGTTCTGCCCTCCTCTGTGCTGGTCTGTCACATCAAATCCCATCAAACAAACGGGAGTTTGAAGCTGGAACGAGATCAACTGGGAAGCAGTTTGAGAGGTCTAACTTTACAGCTGCTCCTTCCTGGTATATAAAATGTTATCCTTTGATGATGCTGTTAGATGGAAGGCTTTTTTAAAAATGAATAAAACGTTTGCTCTGCTGCACGACAACACTGGAGCTCCCTGTTATTTACGCAGATGGTCCAGACCTGATATCTCAGTTAACCAGTCCTGCGTGCTTGTGATGGAGGCCGTAAAACGTTATTAGTTCTGGTTTTAATGACGGCTTCGTGCCGAAGTAAAAACAGCAGCTTGTTAAAGTTTTCAGGTGGAGCAGGTGGAGCTGCGACCTCATTGGCTGGCGGAGTAAAATTCAGACGTCTGATTCCCACAGACGCCCCGCCTCCAGGGTTAATCACCTCATTAAAACTTCAGCTCGGCTGAATCATCCGAGTCGCGACTGAGAGAATTAACTTCCAGCTCGGAGATGATTTTACCTCCCAGACGTGACGAAAACATCATCTGCATTTCTGTTCAGTAAACTGAGTCACCTCGAAGCCCGTTTCTCCCGTTTTAATACGACCCTTTTACTGACTGGTTTATCCTGCTTCCTCCCCAGGACGGAACCATAATCAGGCCAAAATTATACATACAGGTTCAGAAATATACATACACCCCCACTGTTATCTGGTTAAACGTGTCTTAGCAAGTTGCCCTCTCTGTTACTACAGCTGGAACCAGATGTTTACATACAGCCGATAAAAACATGCGTCCACATTTTTTTCTCAGTGTCTGAAGTTGAATCAAACCAAACGTCTCTGGTTTCCGGTCAGAGACACCAGAATTATTATTACTGCTAAAAGACAGAAAACTTTTTTTAGCGTTTTTGTTTCGTAACTTTCATCGAATTCGGAAGTTTTTGGAGCTTGGTTTGGGACTAGCAAGTTTTCCTTCCAGCTTCTAAGATTCTTCAGACTGAACCTGCATGAACAACAACAGAGAACCGTTTCCACTCTTTCATTATTTAGTCAACAAAGATGGCACCAAAACAGAAAAGCCAAGTACGTCCCATGAACCAGCAGCTTGTGAAAAACTTTGACTCAGCCATTTTTCTTAGTTTGTTTTAGTTTTTTATCACATTCTTCCTCTCTAGAGAATGATGGACTTTAGATGGTTTGGCGATGAGCTTTGACCCTTCCCAGATCAATAGACAGCAACAGTTGCTTCTCTGAGGCCATTGCTGAGGTCTTTCCTTGGCGTTGGTCAGTTTTTCGTTGGCTTCATCTTTGTGCAATAAATGATGGGGTGTTAAATCTGTTGAGTTTAGATAAACAAAATTAGATAAAATGAGCTTTGAAATCTCACGTTTGCTTGTCCAGTTCGTTTGCCTTGAAAGTTCAGTTTGTTTGGGGAGGCGTGTACTCTGGTCCGGGTTCAAACCTCGGTCTCGGTTCGGTTGAAGTGAACTCTGGTTCGGTTCGGATGCAGATGTGAACGCCAAGCGGACCAGAGACTCCCCCAAAAGCAGGAAGTGGACTGCAGCGCAGGGCATTCTGGGTAAATACAACCAAAACAAACGCTAGCTAGCCTAGCGCTAGCGGGAGAAATGGCTCGTGGTCTTTAGCCAAAGACTGAAGAGAAATCCTCCAGCCACTAAAACCTGACGCCGCTCCATCTTTGTTTCCATTTGGTGAAGAAGGAAGCTGCGCTCAGCGTCTTCAGAGGTTTTCGTGTCGTTTCCTTCAGCGGTTCTTGCTGCAGCGCCCCCACAGGCGAGGAGGGGAACAGGTTGCTGAAAGGGTTTGGTTGGTTTGACTCGGAGCAGAGAGGAAGAACCGCAGCAGCTGGACATGGAGGAGATGCTGCAGCTTTGGTCCCAATCGAAGTGAGTCTAGCGGACTATCAGGGGTGGAAACAGCCTAAGTTTCAGGAAAGTATCCTGTTGGTTCAAGGAAAGTATCTCATACATTTAAGGAAAATCCAATGTTGGTTCCAAGAACGCAGTGTTGTTTTTGAGAAATGGCTCGTGGTCTTTAGCCAAAGACTAAAGAGAAATCCTCCAACCGCTAAAACCTGACGCTGCTCCGTTGTTGTTGATATTTGGTGAAGAAGGAAGTTTCTCTCAGCGTCTTCAGAGGTTTTTGTGTCGTGTCCTTCAGTGGTTCTTGGTGCAGCGCCCCCACAGGCGAGGAGCGGAACAGGTTGCTGAAAGGGTTTGGCTGGTTTGACACAGAGCAGAGAGGAAGAACCGCAGCAGCTGGACATGTTGTGATTTTGGTTCCCAGTCGAAGCGAGTCTAGCGGACTATCGGGGTGGAAAACAGCCAGAATGAGTAAAAAGCAGCAGTGCCTGGGATCTAGTGTGGCTGCCTAAAGGTTTCCACCTCCAGGATGCAGAAGAAAACACAAAACAGCCTCTGGAAATCTCTTCATGCTGCAGCCTGGATGGATGCTAGCTTGTTTTTCTGGGTTCCTGCCATGTGCTTAATTATTTGTTTTGTTGGAAAACATCAGAATGAAGTCGTGTTTTCAACACTTGGTTGAAACATGACTGTTGAAAAATCTCGATCCAGCCCTCAGCTCTTCATATTTTCCAGACTGAATTTCATGTGGCCTTTAAAATAAAATAATCCAGATCAATGATTGTTTAAAGCAAATAAATATTAAAATACACTCAGTAGTGTACTCAGACTTCACACCATGTTCTGTACCATCATGTGCATTTCATTCTGGGTTTGCAGTCAGTGCACAATAATACTCATCTAACATCTTTCAAAGAAGCGGTGGTTCAAGTGGGCTCGATCCGTGTTGCTTTCTGAGTTCATGTTTGGATTTTATTGTCATTTTGTGACTTTAGCTGCTGCAGATCAGCTCAAACCTCCAACAAACAGAAAAACAGGCTGAAGGAAATAAGCATTTGACCCTGCATGAAGCTTTCTTATTCATCATGAAGAATTTGAACAGTTGTTTCTTGAACTCAGTCACTGCCTCGTTGCCATTTCTACCACAGAATCAATCAGATTTAATTTGCAAAGTGATTGTATTGATTTTCCTCTCAGACACAGAGTTAGGAGCAGTAGATAAAAAACGTCTTCTAATGGACCAGTTAATTACCTCGTTCATAAGCCGTTTAAACGGTGGTGCAGCTCCACTTCAGCCATGGTTACTCTGGTTTCACTCCTGCTGTGCTCCCTGTCTTCCCCACCCCGAGCCACTTCAGCTGTCCTCCTTGTGCCGCAGGCTCGGGCTGCAAGATGCGGACGTTGGACAGCGGAATCGGGACTATTCCCCTCCCAGAATCCTGCTCCTTCTTCTCCTCCATCCTCAACTTCCTACCCAAATCCTCGTCAACCCCCGAACAGTCCCTCAGCCCTCCCAGTGTTCCCGGTTCCTCCAGTGAAGATGTGTCCCCTTCCCCATTACCTCGATGGAGAATCCCTTCCAGCTTCAAGAACAGCAGCCATGCAGGAGTTCCCAGCTCCCTGTCCGACTCCTCCATGATCCATATCCCATCAGTGCCTTTCCCCACTGTGGCCTTCCTCCAGCCCTCGTCTGCACCCGTTGTGACCCCAGCCAGTGTGAGTGATACCCAGAGCAGGCTGCCCAGGCCACCCAGAGGTAAAGCAACTACACCTTGTGACGCAGCAGCTGGTGGTTCCTTTACTGAATCAGGCTCAGCCCTGAGTCCAACTAGGGAACATTAGGCTGCAGTTCACACCTCATATATACTATGGTCTCTGTTGACTGACACTCTTTGGATGTTGTTAGCTTAAGCTAAATCCTGAAGCAAAATAATTACGCTAATATTTCCTGAGACTAAGTTATTAAGCTAATATTTCAGCTAGTAATATCTCATGCTAAATTAATAAGCTAAAGCTATTTAAGTAATTGTTGCCACATGACAAACCAGAAGCTAAAGTATGCCTTGCTGATGCAGCCTGAAGCTAAAGTATTAGACAAAATGTTAGGTTAAGCTAAACCCTTAAGCTAAATAATTAAGCTAAAATTTCAGCTGGTGTTATTTCATGCTAAATTATTAAGGTAAAGTTATCTGAGTAAATGTTGCCAAATTACAGCAGAAAGATAAAGTATGCTTCGCTAATGCAACTTGAAGCTAAATGTTAGGTTAAGGTAAATCCTTAACAGTTCAAATAATGTTAACTCATTTTAAACAGTTCAGCGAAAGGTTTGAAATTATAACAGCTTTAGCACAATTATGACGTTAAAGGTTTTAATGTTCTCTTCATTTAAATGATTAGGCAACATCTTTTAGTTAATATCTTAAGCTTAAGGGCCAAGTTGAAAATTTAACTAATTTTAGCCTAAACTACAATGCTAAGCAAAACGTCTAGTTCAATGCTGTCTTAAACTAAACAAGGAAGCTCAGTTTTTGATCTAGTTTTAGCTTGAGCTAAATGTTAGCAATACCTTTATCTTCAGATCAATTATTAAGCTAAATTTTCAGCTGGTTTTACCGTTAAGATAAATGATTTGACTAAATATTAGAGATAATTTTAGATTAAGCTTTACAATTAAGTGTCGTATTTTATCTATAACTTAGGCTAAAGAAAATTTTATGACTAAACTTAATATTGACTTAAATTGGTAGGCTAAATGTTTCAGCTAATATTTTGTTAACCAAAATATTTACGCTAATATTAACTTATGTTAAATGATTAATAATATGTGTGAGATAATTTAACTTAAACTAAATTATTAAGTAAAACACTTTAGATGCTAATGATTCTGATAAAATGTTAAGTCAATATTTCAAGCTAAATGGTTACATTGAATATTTGAACAAACATTAGATTAAGCTAAATGTGTCCGCTAATGCTAGCTTACAAAAAAATAATAAAGCTTGGTTTATGCTTGCATGTATATTCCATGTGGAAATGGGATGGACTGAATTAGACCAGTACAACTTTTGCAACATTTATACTCTGTGTGGCTTGTCCCAGCTGTAGCCGATATCCTCCTAGACTCTAGGGGGCAGTGTAGGGCACCTACAGCAAGCGTACAACACTATACAACATATTAGCAGTAAAAAACATAGTTGTTAGTGGCAACATGGCAACACCCTTGAACTTAGATGAAGAGGAAGGACTTTTGGGTTGTTTACTTCTGCTTGGATAAAGAAGGTAAAGGAGATTGTCCAGTTGTCCATTATCTTTACTGGCCGAGTCATGAAAATGTCTGTATTTGCGATGCATCAGACCTCACAGATGCGTCAAGCATAAACCAAGCTTAAGCTAAATGCCTGAGCTAATCTTACCTTAATACCTTGATACACTATTGCCATTTAAAATGGTCTAGTCTTAACACAGCCAAGAAGCCTGTTGATGCATATTCTACACAGACCAAGGACGATATTAGAAGTACTTTTCCACCATCTAGTGGTCAGAATGTGTATGACATTGAAATTTTACTGTGTTAAACTGTCTTTGAAAGATTATTAAGATGAGCCAGAAAAGATTGTAATGAAACTCATGTTGCAGTTTAATCTCAAAGCCCTGTTTGCTGATAGCATCATTATCATTATTATTATTACAGATAACATCCCAGAGACTGGAAAATTTATTTCATTACTATAATGCATAATATGAATCATCCCTACTTTTAAATTTGACTGTACTATATTCAAATTAATAATCTCAATTTAAATGGGGAAAAATAATAAATAAATAAATTATGATTGCGGTTTTAGTCAAGATTGATAATATTTTTTACAATAAAGTTTAAAGGTAAAACATAAGTAATCTATGGATGATAAATATAGTAGATGGAGTAAGAAATATGAACTCCTTTCTTTATTTTCTTTAGTTTAAGCAGCCTAAACTAAATTATATTCTATTTTATTACTGATTTTATTACTTTTATTTTGAGTATTTAGCCTTAGATTGATGGCAGAAGTAGAAGTGTTGGCTCCTGTTTTTAATTATTGTAACACAGACTATAAAGTATACAGAGCTACTATTGGGGGTTATTTGCAAATGAATGACTGATTTTTCACAGCTCTGTCTCTCTAAGTGTTTGGAAACGTGACAACTAAATTATATTATTTTCTGTAAATGAAAAAGTTTGGAAAAGCAGCGACTTGGTGAAAAGCTCTGAATTTAGCTTCACTTTGTGCTTTTTCCAGGAGGGACGGAACCAAAGAAGCCGACTCATATCAAACCCAAAACACGAGCCACCACAAAGCAACCGAAAGAACAGACCAGACTGCAGCTTGCTAACTGTAAGACGCTGTGGAGCTCGTCCTGCTTTTTCCCGTTGCTTCTCAGAGTTTTGAACAACGGAGAGCAGCATTGACCTGGAGCTCCTCAGTCCTTGGGATGAATGTGCAATCTGTCTCCAGGAGCCCAGTCAGATTCCCTCTGCAGCTGCAAACCTTTAGCTGATGGCAATAATAAACTTTTTTCCTCTAAAAAAAACTCTGAAAACTAAACTGTGCTTAAAAAAAGCGTCCCCATTAAATTTCCATCTCCAGCGAGCGGAGGCAGGCTTAATGGCCGCAGGCAGCTGAACACTTGACTAACACCAGCCTCCCAAACATCACTCGTGTCTGACTGCAGCACATCAGCGCTGCCATTTGTGCTGTGTCTCTGAGTGTGTGTCAGTACGGCAGGTCGTTTTAACACAAAATCAGCTTCACTTTCATTCCAGATAAATTAAATATGTTTATGACCAGACATATTAGTTAATTAAGATATCTCTAATTATATTCTGAGCAAAACAGATGACGTCAGATTTACCATTAAATTATTCGGAGGCTTCAAGATATCTACAATAAATTTCTGACAATCTGAAACATATATTTCAGATATCAACCATTAAATTACGACTAGTCATAAAGTAAATTTAAAATATCTCACTTTTGGTTCTGACGAGTCATATTTCTAATTAAAGATATCTTAAATGTGTTTTTAGATGTATAAGATGCGACTGGTGCAAATGAAATTCCAGATATCTTGAAAGCAAATAATGATTCAGCAAAACTAATTTAGAGATGTCTGGAACATTTTTAATCCAGACGGCTTTTCTGCTTCAGATATCTTGAATTAACATTCTAACCAGTCAGAATGACATCATTGATATCCTGAATAATTATTCAGTCAAAATGTCCCAGATTTTTCAACCTGCTCCATTTTCAGCTTGTTAATGGGTCGACAGCAGCACCTTTCGCTCTTCAAAGCCGTTTTTAAGTGCGATGTTTGTGTCCTGGCAGAGAATAAACAGGGAATTCTTTGCAGATTTCTTTTTGTGCAGGAAACCCAAAATTCTGCAGGCAACTGTTCGGACCGCTCAGTGGCGGCATCAGGGGGCCTATGTACAGTTTCTAAATATCTAAAAATGTGATTTTGACTCGTCATAATTACGTTCGAGATATCTTGAACTGTAATTAATTATGTGTGAGCCTTCAGATGACGAGTCGGAGATAGCTTGAAAGGAATTTAGAGATCTTAAATTATCATTTGGGATAATCAACATGTTGTGTCCAGTCAAAACTCATTTTTAGAAATCTGGAATGTAATTAAGGATAGTCAGAGGATGGTGATTTTATGTTAAAAGGGCTTGCCGTAGAGTTAGGAGTATTAAGTCCTTAGAAAAGACGCTGCAGTGCAGAGGTAGCTCCAGGTCATCCTCAGGTGCTTCTCTGAGGGTTTAACTCTTCTACAAAGTCGGTTTATAAACCAACTTGTCAGGGTTTCTGTCTCTTTAAGAGGACTCTGTTCTTTCCAGAACAGTCTGTTTACGGTTGCCATCTCTGTGTTTTCACCCTGGGTTGACACACTACATTTGACAAATTTGGACAATATTTTCTTTGCATATTTCCTGGTAAGACGGGCTTGAAAATGATGCAACTTCTTTTCAACGCAAAGCAAAACACGATGATGTAATTTCGAGGTGATGCAATAAAAAATCACAAACTATTCTCATATTCAAATTTAATCCATCATTTCTGGAACTGAACTGGTCCAAGTATTTTAGGAACATTGAGATATTTTCATTGTTCAGTCCAGCCTGTAAGATGATTCATCTCAGAAGCTGCGTTTTTAACAGGTGGAGCTCCTCACTCTGTTCTCCATCTTTTACTCCAGAGGTCCTGAAGCTGAACGTGTCCACCTGAACCAGTCTGCTGGAATCATCTCCTCACCTCACACAGACGACCTCCGCAGGAATCCAACACTCAGCGTATCAGGATGAAGCTCCCAGATCAGGACCAACTTTGGCTTCCTCCAGCTGTTCGCAGTGAAGTTCTGCCGCCATTTTGGAGGTCTGCAGCTCCTTGGATTTGGCTGTGAAGCTAAACGCTAAAACTCTTCTCCAAACGTTCTCTCATTCGCCCACTCGTCATATCGTGTTCATCATACTGAGGACGAAGTACCAGATAGAGGCAGCCAGGTGTTCTTGTACACCAGGTATGACTGTATGATGTCACATCCTGTAAATAAAGAGCAGCAGGATCCCCCCAGGGAACAATCTAAAATCTAAAAGGCGTCATTCAAGCTGCAGTTCCCGTTGTACGTCGTCATATCACTTTAAATCAGCTCCCCGGCTAAAACAAAATCCCAGTTAGGAAACAAAGCAAACACCTGTTTAAGATGCAGCCTGCTTTCCGTTCGCCTGTGAGGTAGGAACTCACGTTTACGTCAAACCCAAATGAATGTGTTCCAGTTGCCTGTCCTAAAACCAGTAGCATTTTTACTGGTTGTTCCCAGTATTCAGGCTAACTATCATTAACAATACAAGCTAGTAACAGAAACTCCTCACAACTTTAGACATTCAAGAACAAAAGAAGCGTGTTTTGTAAGAGATGTTACCTGATTTATTGTGATGCAACTTGTCAGAAGTGCAGATAAACCGTTTCTGACTACAGTTATTATTGGAATGATTAAAACTTATTTCTTATGTTGTCTCCAAACAATAATCTCTTAAATCCTGCAAAACAGGCCGATAAAACGACAAACAGCTGAAATTTTGGGGCAATTATTCTGCTAATGCATTTTCAAAAAGTATCAAAGTTACCATTAGCATGTTAATATTAGCATTAGTGAATTTTCCTATTCTGTGCATATTATGTTTTCTGTTTAATATTTAATTGCAGATCATTTTTTGGACTATTTAAACTTATTGCATGAGTTGAACATGAAGCACATTGATCAGCTTTATTTGCTGTTAAATATGAAAAAGAAATTGTTTTGAGATTAGCATGCTAACATTAGCATTAGCACATACTCATTTATTTTGATAAAGATTTTAGACGCAAATGTTCAAACTAGTCAAACAATAAAATCTGTAAGTTATTTATCTTGTATACAAGCTAATAACAGCAAACTTATCACTGTTTTAGACATTAAAGAACAAAAGGAGCATTATTTTTAACCAATGTCACCACTACTGTCAGTAGTGCAGAGAAACCGTTTCTGACTACGGTTATTATTGGAATGATTAAAACTTATTTCTTATGTCGTCTGTGAACAATAATCTCTTAAATCCTGCAAAACAGGCTGATAAAAAGACAAACAACTGAAATTTCTGGGGAATTACTCTGTTAATGCATTTTCAAAAAGTTTCTGAATTAACATTAGCATGCTAATGTTAGCATGTTAATGTTAATGTTAGCGTTGGTTAATTTTCTTTTTCTGTTCTTATATTTCCTGTTTAATATTTGATTGCATATCATTTTCTGTACTATTTGAACTTATTGCATGGTTTGACCATGAAGCACACTGATCAGCTTTATTTGCTGTTAAATATAAAAGAAATAGTAGCTTGAAATTAGCATGCTAACATTAGCATTAGGTCATACTCATTTATTTTAATAAAAATTTTAGATGCAAATGTTGAAACTAGTCAAACAACAAAATCAATAGATTATTTATCTTGCATAAATTTAAATTAAGTGCCGTCACCTCGGCAGGAAAAAAAAAATCAACTTTAATATTTTGTGAATGTTTACAAAAGATTTATATTTGCATAAAAAGCTACAGAAAGGTCCAGCCAACAATAACAATCTAAATTCAAACAGGGTTTTTATTAAATAAGAACTGATATATATTTTTAAAATGAGAGTTTTAAAAGCATAAATTATATATGAATCCTCTTCCACGTCCGCACTAATGCTTTGTGTTCTCTGTAAACCACAGAAAGTGGTTCTGGTACCAGTTGACACCATCGCATGAAAAGGGAAACTACTTTTCTCAGAGTCTTCCTTCATTCCTTGTTCTTGTTGAGCTCCAGGTTATGACTAACCTAACTAACCTAACCTAACATGTTTCATCCTATAATCCTGCGGATTTATAGGATGAAACATGTTCCTATAAGTTGTGGAGACTCAAACAAAGCAGCCGGTTGAAGCGCTCCACACGCTGCAGAGGTTCATGTTGCATAAAACAGTAGAAA
This sequence comes from Anableps anableps, assembly GCA_014839685.1. Lineage (NCBI taxonomy): Eukaryota > Metazoa > Chordata > Actinopteri > Cyprinodontiformes > Anablepidae > Anableps > Anableps anableps. The sequence goes on along the minus strand of CM026075.1, from coordinate 38,176,947 downwards.
TGAATTTGAGGGGATTGTTGAAGTAGTGTTCTGCTGAGAGCTTATGAGTCGTCAGTATCGTACACTTGTTCTGCCATCTTAAAATAACTTCAGTCTTAAAGCTGTTGTGGTTCATGCAAATATTGTTTAATAAACCATTTCACTTTTTCCAGTTCACCAATAACTTACATTAAAATTTAATGACACAATTCTGCTTTTATTTTTCAAAATCAGCTGAAAATGGTTTCCTGGGATAGATCCGGACCCTGGTGCTCTGGGTTAGCGCCGAGTCCTGGAACCTGCAATCGAGTTTCACATAAACCGCTTCGACCTGTTTGAAGCCAGAGTTGTTTTAAGATGGCAGACGTCGACTGTAGAGCCGAAGTCGACGCGCAGCGCCGGGTTCACACGGCAAGACTTTCAAAACCTGAGAGACCTCACGCACAACGCTCAAAAACCTGAGGCAGAGCAGGTGTAGACGCTCCACAGACGAACCGATTTCACCCGCCAACATTCTGACGTCAGACGGGAAATCTCGCAAAATCTCCCGAGATCCAACATGAGTTCAGAGTAACAAACATGGCCGACTGGGAAGAAGTGAAGGCGACGGTTTGGGGAGTATACAGAACGAACCGGACTTCCTGGAGCGCCACGGCTGTTTTCTTCCGTCTCTTGGATTCCCCTCCATGTTTCCGTTGCCTCGCTTTCTGATTGGCTGCAGACCCAACCAGGACAATCCGACATGCTGAACGTCTCTGATTCGAGGTCGGCGCAGCCCCGACGACGTTCCGAGCGGACCGGATCGCTCTGAACACTCGGCAGGAATATCTGTCTTCAAATAAATCGGGACAGAACTCGGCATAAAAACCTTGCCGTGTGAACCAGACGTGAGATCAGGGGTGTCCAAAGTGAGGCCCGGGTGCCAGTTGCGGTCCCTGGACTGATTTTGTGCGGCCCCTAAATGATACAGATCCCACCAGCGCAGGTGGTTGATGCAGATGGAGACTTTTTTTCCCAGTTAGGATAAAACTATGACCCACAAATTAAAATCATCTGACAAAAACAATAGATACAATACAAAGTATTCATCTTTTAATAATCAAACTTTCTGCTTTCCCTTTAATTTCGTGGTCGGTCAGAGCGCACCTATCCATTGACTCATACACCCAGACTTTGGTGTACCCAAATCTGCTTTGAATTCCATTATTAAAACATCAGATAAAGCGTGTCCTAAATCATGTTTTTTTGCTGGGAGTCGACTAAATCTCTTGTAGTTTTCTTCAATCGAGCGCAAAATAAATTAGTGAAGTGGTTTCCTGTCTTCCAGTAAGGTAAACATGCAAAACCCTTTTGAAATGTTGGTTCCACAATGATTGACATATTCCTTTGCTACAGAAAAATCAAACGATTTTCTTTGTTTAATTAAAATATTTCATGCTTAGTTTATTGTTGAGAAGTAAAAAAAAATTCTTGAAAAATGTTTGTGATTTTAGTTTTAAAAAATGTCTATTTTTTTGGCCCACGAGGACTCTTGACGTGATGATTTTGGCCCATGTTACAAAAAGTTTGGACACCCCTGCATTAGATACTGCCTCCGTACACCTGCCCCACAGAAGCCCTTTTTGAGAAAGCAGGCCTTCATGGTGGCGCCAGCTCGGCGACGCAGTCACGACCATTTCCTCTTCCTATTAACGTTCAAAGATGTGAATCTAATTTATTGATGCAAATCAACTTTCTACGCTCACATCGAAGGAGTTTCAGGACGAGTTTGGATTTCCTTCCTAGATATGTAACCACTGGATGATGTGAATATTTTAGTGTTTAAAAACTTTGTTTTGCCACAGTGTTGATATCTACTTGCATGCGTTCACCTTTGTGTTTACTCCAACATATGACTCTGATATCCATCACATGAAGACTTGAATCTTTCTGCCACTGAATCTGCCGGAGAACCGCGTTTCCGCCCGGCGTCCACGGTGATGACGTCAGGAGGACGGGTTCGTTAGGAAGCACAGCGCAGCAGCGAAGTCTCACTAGCTCAGGGAAATGAACCTCTTACTGTCCCCGATAGATGCTGTGGACTCGTTCAGAGGCTGGAACCATCTCAGCTCAGATCCAGGATCTTCCCTTCCCTCCTTATAGTCCCGTTTCTGGAATAATGAACAGTTTGGGTGTTTCCTCCGTCTGTTTCCTGCTTTTCATGTCTGGATACTCAGCTCATATCAGACTATAGCCATATCCTGCTGGACTCCAGTAGCTGACACTGAAACACATGGAGCGCTGTCATGTTGCACGGTTTCATGGGTTCGCTCGTGGTTCTGCTTCTCCTTGTAGCTCCAGTCGCTCACTTGCTGCATGTATGTGTGTTTAAGGTGGTTTTTCAAAATACTTGCAGACTACAGCACGAAAAGTCCCGATCCACTTCCCCATCTCTTTATGTTTTCACTCCCAGACTCTCGGTCGAACTGGAAGCTTTTCCTGCAACTTTGGATGCTTTTTAAAAATAATTTTCTTTTAAGTCCAACATCAGAATCATTGGGACATGAAAAACCCAAAGGATGAATTTGTGTTGTGGTGAAAAATAACAGACAACTTAGCAAAGAACCAGCTTTAAATCGGATCTTTAGGCAACAACTGCAGACGTTCACATAGGTGAAGCCACCACTAATTACTTTTTTAAATTATTTATCAATTCATTTTCATTCTTGATTGTTTTACAATAAATTTCAAAATTTACTGCACCTAAAAATAAAAAATGCAACGATTTGCATCTTAAAGTTTCACCTTTAGACAAAATACATCCAATAAAGTCCTTAATATTTAAAAGTAGTAGAAGTATAAGCAGATAAAGAAGGATGAGTATTCAGATGTCAAATATACGGTGGCCGATAGGTGCAAACGCGCAAAAAACAGCGAAACGAGCTGCAAACACATGAACGATGCAAACTCAAAAAAAGAAAAATGCAGCAGAAAAATTCTGCATCCACCGGTAATACAAGCAAAACAGAAAATACCATAAACAGCAAAAATAAAACGCTGCTAACTAGCTCCACAAAACAAAAGTCCTCCAGACCACTAGGGGGCGTCTAGAGGAGGTAATATTACTGACGTAAATGTGCTGCTGTTCTATAATATTATAAAAGACATGAAGTATAACGCACCTTTTCTTCCTTCCTCCAACTTTCTTCTGGACATCCCGTCTTTCCCGAGGGTCTGGTCCCATGTGAGTTATTGATTGACTCCCCCTAGTGGCCTGGAAGACTTCGGTTTAGTGGCGCGAGTTTGCGGCGTTTTTTCTTTTGCTTCTATTTCCTTTAGCTGCAACACTTTTCTGTTGCTTTTGTTTTCTGTGTTTAGATCATTTATGTGTTTGCTGCACGTTTGCACCTGTTGGCCACTGAACAAGCATGTATTAATAAATTCATAAACTTATAAACAAATTGTAATTATTAAATGTATAAGTTTATCTGTTTGAAATTTGATTTATTTAGACATTAACATCATCTGTAGTGTTATGTGATTAAAATGAGATGCAGAGAATCAGATTTAGTCGCTGCTCACATTCTGAACATTAGCAACCGCAGACACAGAATCAGACATTAAAACATGGATCTGAATGTGAAACATTAATGTTACAGAGAGAAAACCTGTCTGACATCATGGAGACCAGTCTGCAGCTCTAACAAACCGTGCTCTCAGCTTTACTGTCAGCTCATCAGCAGCTCATTACGGTTGATGCTGCCGCAGTGTCCAACTACTTTAGACCACTTTTCCCTTTGACAAGTCTGAATTTTGATTTTAAAGCAGAGGCTTTGTCTGCCATTTTGCAGACTGACAGGGTGTCCAGACCCAGACATCCACACGTACTGCTGCAGACTGCCACCAGGGGGCGCTCCTCAAACGCTGCAATTTGGAGGAAAACGGCATAAACCTTTGTTAAAAAATCAGAATAAATAAAAGCATAAAAGTAAAGTGTTGATCAAAAATTATGTTGAGGGATTATCAGTGACGTAAACAAATACACCAACCAGCAACCACACCTTTGGTGTCGGGTCTGAAAAATAAAATCTCTAGCAGAGAAACAGCATCTGAACGTAATAGTTTTAAGATATAATAAAAAAAGAGATGCCTCGGGCTTCAGTTTACCTTACAGCTGATGGTTTAGTTAAAGGGTTCTTAAAGTGAAAGGTCTGTTTCAAAGAATCACTTTCTGAAGCGCAAACCGTACCGTGAGCTGACAAAATTAGCCCTGTAGCGGGTGATATGCTATGTTGTAGCACACGTTTTGTTATTGTCATGGTTAGAGTTAGTGCTTTAGCATTAGCTTTCACCAAATAATATGTTGGTGTTGCGCTGTAGCATTAGCTTCCACCAAATAATACGTTGGTGGAGCGCTTTTGTGTTAGCTTCCACCAAATACTATGTTGGTGTACCACGGTAGCATTACCTTCCACTAAATAATGTGTTGGTGTAGCGCTTTAGCGTTAGCTTCCACTAAGTGATGTGTTTGTGTAGTGCTTTAGCGTTAGCTTCCACTAAATGATGTTTGTTTTGGGTTTTTTTTTTTTTACTAAATAATGTGTTGGTGAAGGGCTTTAGCATGAGCTTACACTCAATCATGTGTTTGTGTAGCTCTTTACCGTTAGCTTCCACTGAACAATATGTTGTTGTACCGCTTTAGCGTTAGCTTCCACTAAATAATGTGTTGGTGTTGCGCGTTTGCAGAACCAATGTTTATGATTAGTGGGTTATGGTTAACGCAGGTAACATTTTAGCTGGCGGTGCCCACCACTGCATCTCAGCATTATTTACAACCATGTTTGATTTAAAATTGGGAATAAAGCATTTTTCAGTTGAATTTTCTCTGCTTTAAAATCTAAAATCTAAAAATCCTGGAGATCCGATTTACAATCAGTTCTTTGTGAGCCTCCCTGTCAGGCACCACAGCTGGACTGAAAATGACTAATAACTACTGATCCAGAACAGTTAAATTAAGGCTGTTCTTTATTTGGAAAATATAAAGAAACCAGGATCGGATCAGGACTTTTTAAAAGTAAATTAAGGTTTATGTCGAACCTGTAGCATAGATGTCAGACGGGGAGGATCAGGGCGCTGGTTCTGATCCGGGTGGATGGAGCATGATGAAAACAGCTCTCGTATTTTTCTAACATTTACTCAAATGTCTTTGTAACTCAGCACTGAAGAGTGTTTGAACATTTATTGCACATATTGTCTCTCACTGTTGCAGTGTTGTTTTTTTTCTGAATCCAGTAATTATAGTAACGTTCTCGTGTGACGGTCACCGTAGCAAACTCTTGTTTCTGACTGGTAATCTTTGTTTTATGTCCAAAAAAAGAGAAATAAACTATTTCAGTACTTCTGCCTGACTGTGGTGAGATTGTTTTGATGTATGATGAAGCTGAAGGGTGCAGCCAGGAGGTCCACCGGCAGATGAACCAACTTCCTCCTCTGGTCGTGGACCAGCCTGTCATCAAAGATATGAGGTTTGTAAACTGGTTTTCATGCATTTTGAATTCAAAGACACCTAATCGTGTCTCTTTTGTCTCAGCTGGAGAACAAAAACACTCTTTTTACAACTCCTAGATGGAAATCGGGAATCACTGCTTCTGCAGATTCTGGTTTTGTAAAACATACTGAACCCCAAGAGGGAAGGTTAAATGACATCTTTTTACTGATCATGGAATCCGCCATTAATTTGAATTTCTGATACCTTCACGAGTGCAGCAGAAACAGCCTGCAGACCTGAACGAGCTGCTGGGAGAGTTATGCAGTCAGTCAGTGTTGAGGAAGAAATGATCCGATACTTTGTTGAAGCTCTTCGGACTTTTCTTGAGGACCTGAACCTCAAGGACTGGGGTTTGTGCAGGATGGAGACCAGTTTCTACCATAAACTTCCAGACTGGGATCTGGACCGCTTGTTGGGTCGATCGGCCTTCGATCTTCTGGTTGACGAACAGATGCATCAGAAGTCTGGGATTCAGTACCTCAGCTGCGCTGACACCAAACACAGAATCAAGCTGATCACAGGCTGCAGATGAGAGAGTCATTCTATGTGTTGCAGTCTATGTGGACCCTTCTGACTTCCTGGTTTGGTTCCACCTGGTTTGGTTCCACCTGGTGAGAAACTCGTCTCTGAAGAGTCTCACTGAAGTCTACAACTTTTTTATTTCAATTATTTATTTATTTAATGTATTTAGTTTATTTCAATTTTTCGTTTACTTATTTTTCATTTTACTTGTATTTATTTATTTTATTTTTTAAGTATATTCTTTGTTTGTCATTGTGTGTTTTTATTTATTATTATTGTGAACATTCTTCTAATTTCATTTATTTATATTTATTTTTATTTATTTATTTATTTTATTTATTATTTTTATTCATTTATTGTTTATTTTATTTTAATTTAGATTTATTTATTTGTTTTTATTCTTTTATTATTATCATTATTATTTATGTTTGTGTCATTGTGAAGAACTTTGTGATGTTAATGTGTGTGATAGGTGCTATATGAATACATTTTACTGATGTAAGTTGCAAAAATCAAAGAGTTTACACTCGACTTGTCCTCTAAAGACTTGAGACTTGACTTGGGCTTATGACCTGAGACTCCTGAATCCCAGAATATGAAGGTCAAGGTGCTTCATGTGTTCTGGTCTTAGATAATCAACTCAAAGCATCCTGGTTTATAGACATGTTCTCCTGATGGGATTCAAAGAAAAAGTCAAAAGAAAACCCTTTAGAGAAGACAGGAAGGCAGTTGGATTAACGGTCTGGGCTGTGCTGCCGTAGTTATACATATAATTATGCCATAAAATGCACTAATAACTGAATTATTTGTTCACTTACAGAAATTTGATGCATGTTTTTGCACAAAAACAGTTTAAAATATCACAAAATCAGATTTGTGGAGTTTCTGTCCCTGCTGTTTGAGTGAAAAGATGAGCTTCTCCACTTCCTGGTAGATTAATGTTCCCACCATCGTCTGTGGTCATTAGATGTGTTTTCTGGACGTGTCCCATTTCAGGGAAACCCTGGGGCAGACCCAGAACTTGCTAGAGGGACAATATGTCCCTTCTGGCCCAGGGATGCTGTCAGATTCTCAGTGGGAGGGTGCTGCTGGGAGAGCGAGCTCTGGGTTCTCCTGCTGGACCTTCATTAGGCACAAGATGGAAAAATGGGTTTAAGAGGTTGGTGGTCGGTGTCAGATCTGTCTGGCTCATTAACTAACAGCGGTGTGTAAAACTGAGCAGAACATCAGATGAAACAGAACTTCTTTCCAGTGGAACAAAAACCTTCTCAGTCAAATTCAGTTGTTTAAAGCTGAGGAAACACGACAAGCTTTTCTGCCCGATTTTATCTCCAATTCCCAGTCAGTGGAAGTCTGCGAGTAGACTGGGTCAGTCTGCGAGTAGTTTGGGTCAGTCTGCAAGTAGACTGAGTCAGTCTGCGAGTAGTTTCAGAATTAGAATGCCTTTATTAGTCCCCCAAGGGGGAAATTACATTTCAGTACAGCCCATCCAAACAAAAAACAATAAACAACATAAGACATGGGTAGACAGGTGTTTGAGGCTGCAGTTGTCACAGAGAGGTGCTGCCCTTTCATTAGATGAGAAAAATATACCACATTAGGTATGTTGAGGGGGAAAAAAAATATTTCACACTTTATCCTTGGTAGGATACAGTTTGAGATTGCAAAAAATGTCAGCACAAAAAAGCAGCATACAGACAACAGACATAACATGTGGAGTGGGTAAGGGTGGATGGGGTTGCGGGGGGAGGTCCCAGCATAGGCTGCCCAAGTGAGCAACGCAGCTACCTGGTTTTCCTTACTGGGGGACAGTATGAGAGGAGCAAGAAGAGGTACTGAGTTTTGGGGGGTTATATCTATGACCATGTGTGTGTGTGTTAGCAAGTAAGTCTGTGAAACACTGTCCCAGAAGCCATTGTCCTTGATAGTGATGGAGCGTTTATCAACTGGCCTCGTTCTAGTTCTGAGTCAGGTCCACAGATGCCATGGAGGAAGGGAGAAGCAGAGGAAGCAGAGCATCTTGTTCACATAACATCCAGGAGAAATTGAGATAGCCAGCCTTCCAAGGCCGACACAAAGGAACCAGATTCAGATAACAATTGTTTTGGGTTAGGCTGTTAATTTTCCCTCTGCCTTTAAAGTCTCACTGTTACATCACAATGGTGAGACCAAACAGCTAAATTTGTAGTCGATTTGACCAAATCCGAGCTTGCAACTTCTCCAAGATTTATCCCCTTTCACTTATTAGTCCAGGAACCGCAACCAGCCAGCGATCCTGTGCAAGGACCACATCCAGTTTCTGATTCTGCTCATGCAGCATCACAGTCTGAGTGTTGATCGCTCTGCAGATTTCATCACACATGCTGGGTAGCTTCACAATTCCCATAACAGCTTCAGACATTTTTTGAATTTCTCGATATGCCTTGTAATTGCCAACTCCAAAAAACAGAAATCCTGTTATCAAAAATCCAATTGTGTACACATCTTCAACATCCTTGGCTGACAATATCTACAGACACACTGTTTGGGTCAGCCTGGAAGTAGATTGGGTAAGTCTACATTTTATATATATATATGTATATATATATATATATATATATATATATATATATATATATATATATATTATATTTGAGTTACCATAGTATTTTACCTATGTCAATGATTTTTATCCTCACTGTTTTATATTTTACTCACCACAAGTGGACTTCCATATATATATATATATATATATATATATATATATATATATATATATATATATATATATATATATATATATATATATATAACATGGATGTGTCGACAGAATGTAGAAGGAATGTTACCAAGTTATCTTCCATGCTCATAATCAGCTGCTTTGGGGAGAAAATACAAATTTCCTGCCAAAGCTTCTTTAAAATGAAGGAAACCTAACACAACTTGTCCCCCTTAAAAAAAACCCTTTTCAATCATGTGAGAGCTTCAGCCGCTGCCTATCACACCTTTCATTCCAACATCTGCAGGGTTTTAGTTTCCTTCCCTCCCCTGCAGATCTAATTTCAGCTGTTGTAAATCTGCTCATTGATTAAAACATAAATGCTGATTTAGACTTCGACCAAAGCGGGCGACCTATATTGTTTAATTGTGTCTTAATGTGTAATTATCCAAGTTCCAATTAAGCCGATTAGCACTGTAAATCACTAACAGCTTCTTCTGGAGCCCTTTGATGCATCACGGACCTTCTGCTCCTTCTGCTAATTAAAAGAAGTCAAGTCTGGAGGAAAACTGCAGCAGGACCAGCAGGTTCCTCTTATCTCTGAAATCCTTCATCATCAAACTGTTCCTGGATTGTTGGAAGAAGATGTTCTTGGAGGATGTTCTGGGCCCACTCCACATGGCAGAGGAAGTTCACTGTTTTGAAGGAGAAGCAACCCCACACATGGCCCCCAGCTTTTCTTTTTTAGATGTCTGAAACAGTCAGAAAGTGGCTCAGTCTGGCTGATTCTCTTCATCTCAGTGGTGCTGAAAGACATTCACTCACCACACTGTGCAGAGGATTTATTCACCTCAGAATGCTGCAGACGTAAAACTGAAAATATTCACATTATGTTACTTTACTGTGCTATTATAACTAGAAACTAGTGATCAGGCCTGAAATCTGGGTGTAGTGAAGGATTCAGACCTGAACCTTCAGAGACACATAAAGACAGTTACAAAGTCAGCCTTCTATCGCCTGAAGAACATTTCCAGGATTAAAGGACTGATGTCCCAACAAGTTCTAGAGAAACTCATCCATGTGTTTATCTTTAGTTGCATTGATTACTGCAACAGTGTCTTCACAGGTCTGCCTGAAAATATCAATCAGACAAGAGAAGTAATGAAAGTTTTTCCAGTTATTATGGGCCAAAAGCAGCTCTGAACAGGTGGGTTTTAGCCTTGATTCAAAGGAACTCAGTGTTTCGGATGTTTTGCAGTTTTCTGGAAGAAAAAAAGGAAATGTTAAAAAGTTTGTTCCAGATTAGAGGAGCATAAAAAATGAAAGCTGCTTCTCCATGTTTGGTTCTGGTTCTGGGGATGCAGAGCAGACAAGAATCAGAAGACCTGAGTGGTCTGGAAGGTTGATACAATGACAACAGGTCTTTAAGCCGTTCAGTGATTTATAAACTAACAGAAGTATTTTAAAGTCTATTCTCTGAGCTCCAGGGAGCCAGTGGAAGGACTTTAGAACTGGGGTGATGTGATCTATCTTCCTGGTCTTATTGGGAATGCCAGCAGCAGCGTTCTGGATCAGCTGCAGCTGTCTGGTTGACTCTTTAGGCAGACCTGTGAAGACATTGTTGCAGTAATCAATGCGACTAAAACTAAATTCCACTCCACTGGACCCAGTTTACATCCACTATTCAGAACAGGAGTCCATCAGAAGAGACACACATACTTCAAAGAAGTGATGGGACTTGATGCTTCACAAAATATCATTTATTTCCTGATGTTTAGACCCACCTAACATGTTTTTCAATATGTAACAGCTGATTTAGCATTTACTAAGGTGGTACTTGTTGTAAACCATACAGAATGACTCCTTAAAGAAACTTGTAGTTTGAATTACTGCAACCTCTAAATTGCCTTGTGATTATTGCAGTAATTTTTAATTAAGGGGTCGTGCCTGTCAGCCTCCCTGGGAAAACTAGCTCTATGGGCTAAATAAGGAAGTTCTGACTGATTGTTGAATCGGTCAGAACATTCAAGGATCAATAGACCATCAGGATGGATGCATTAATGAGTGGATGGACGGATGGATGGATGGAACTGAACTGAAAAACATGGAACAACTTGTTGTTGCTCAGCACTGATGCCGCCCCCTCTGGGTGATGCAGCCCTGGTGAGGAGCCATACTGTAAATCCAACATAGTGATTACCGGTGGATGCAGTAGAACGACTGAATGACCTGTCTTTTAATCATTGTTCAGATTTCTAAATAACATTTTACAAGCTTGGTCATTTCTTTGGACAGTTTTTATTCAAAAAGCAAAAAATTAAGATCAAATTTTTTTTTTTTTTTTTTCTTGGTTCTTTTTTTTTCAGGCCTGAATTTAAATGTAATTTTTGTGTTTTGAGTTCTGTTTTTGATTTTTCTTCACAGAATTACTAAAATGAATAATGAGCAAAAAGATAAACGCATAAAAAATGTTAACTAGTTAGTTAAGGGAGGTAACGACCATGATGGGGTTGATTGGATCACGTGACACAGGAGGCAGGTGCACGCGCATGCTCGTGCACCTGCAGCGGGAATCAGAGCGGCTGCAGGAGGAGAGGGACGGAGGAGCGCAGCATCTCTCCGCGTCTCCGGCTGCAAGGATGCGGCTCTGGACCTTCTCAGCTCTGCTGCTGTCCCTCTTCGGCTCAGGTACGGAACCACAGCCTTCATTCCCAACACATCCCGGAATCCCCAAACTTCCCAACCCGCCAGAAGCCGCAGTCTGGATTTTGGTTTTCTCCAGCAGATCAAAACTGGAGATGGAAGCTGAGTTTGGAGGAATCATCTGTGAACAGATGTATTTTTGCGGAGAGGGATCTTTCATGTTTAGATCCGGTCTGGTTGAAGTGGTTCTTGTCGAACCTTTACTGGTGGTTCTGGTTCTGAATGTCTGAGTGTCTGTGGCGCTGCGCTCTGTGCGCAACAACCAGGTGAGTTTAATCGGGCTGAAAATCTGCTGCAAATTACGCTTTTTCATTTCCACTCATAAACTATAACAGGAGAACAAAAATAAGTGAACAATTTAAAACTAATAATAATAATAATAATAATAATAATAATAATAATAATAATAATAATAACTCGGGGTCAAAGTACTGAGTGATTGTTAAAGGTGCTATTTTAAATCCTCGCAATGGTTTCGATTCACAGCAGAGTAAAGGAAGTTCTCTGGTGTTTCAGTGATGGAGAGTCTGACACCTCATGAGGGTCATGGACAGAGCAGCTTCTCTCGTGTTTTAATAACCCCTCTGGCGTGGAAGGAACCAACCCATGAGGAGTTGAGCTTCGTCCCAACTGTAGTCCAGCAGCGGTACCCTCCTCTTCCTCAAGCCTTTGGATGAGGCTGGGAGCTTCCTTTCCACCAAACATCTGGAGAACTGCTGCAGAGATCCCCGCTCCATGTGGCTCCCCCCGCGGCTGCTGAGGTCATGACTGTCCAGCTCAGGCTGCTCCCTGAAACTCCTCCAGGTTCTCTGAGGAGCTTCACGCTGAGGAAGCTTCCGCTCCGCCTCCGTGGAGCCGCTTGGTTTAATCAGTCGGTTATTTTTCCGTCACGTCTGTCGTCAAACTGAAGATCCTCTGGACATCTTTGCTCCTCAGAGACTCAGCCTGCCACGGACGCTAAAAGGTTAAAATCATCTGCGTCTTTGTTATTGATTTATTGTCAGACCTGATTGAATAGACTCGCATGTAAGGTCAGGAGGTCTGAAAATGCAGGAAAAGACTGGAGTTAATAAAATAAAACAAAGATGATTACATGAAGCCATATATGATCCTTAGCCTCCTTTTTCTGGTTTAACTGGTTACATAATAATAAGAATAACAATAATAATAATAATCATAATAAAAATAATAATTATGGAAATGATAAGAATAGTGACCATAGTAACAGCAATAATAATAGTAATAATAACAGTAACAATAGTAATAATAATAGTAATAATAACAGTAATAATAGTAATAATGGTAATAACAGTAATAATAGTAATAATAATAGTAATAATAACAGTAATAATAGTAATAATGGTAATAACAGTAATAATAGTAATAATAATGGTAATAATAACAGTAATAATAGTAATAATAATAATAATAGTAATAATAACAGTAATAATAGTAATAATGGTAATAACAGTAATAATAGTAATAATAATGGTAATAATAACAGTAATAATAGTAATAATGGTAATAACAGTAATAATAGTAATAATAATGGTAATAATAACAGTAATAATAGTAATAATAATAATAGTAATAATAACAGTAATAATAGTAATAATAATGGTAATAATAACAGTAGTATTAGGCTCTTTGTATTTTTAGAGAAAATTTCAAATTGCTTCAAAAGCACAGAAACAGCAGCACAAAAGCACAAATAAACTGGTAATTTTAAGACGTTTTGCTAAAGTTGTTCTAAGATTATAGAGGACTAATCCTGCCAAAATTGACAATAAATAAATTCATAAATGAGGAAATAATAAACACATCTATCTATCTATCTATGTATGTATGTATGTATGTATGTGTGTGTGTGTGTGTGTGTGTGTGTACTTTATTATTTCCATTAGAGAAATATATATATATATATATATATATATATATATATATATATATATATATATATATATATATATATATAAAAGGTTAAAATCATCTGCGTCTTTGTTATTGATTTATTGTCAGACCTGATTGAATAGACTATAGAGTTTTGGAGTTCTGACTATATATATATATATATATATATATATATATATATATATATATATATATATATATATATACACTAACAATAAATAAGTAGATATATACATACATACATAATTATTGATTTTTTTTTCCCCCAAATATGTTTATTTAAAATTTTATTTCCTCATATATTAAATTATTTTGGCACGGCAATTCAATTTGTATAGCGCATTTTCACCAACAAAGTAATTTAAAGTGCTTTAAGGCAGGTGTGCAGCAGCAGGGAAACACCTAAAACATGTAGCAGAGTTGGTCCTGTAGACCAGGGTTGGGGACCTCTGCTTTGCACGATTAAAAAGAAGACAACAACCAAGCAAAAATCATTATATTGCAATGGCAAAGAAAGGGAAAACAATGACAGTTTATGATGTTCCAGTTATTACTCATCAAAGGCAGCTCTGAACAGGTGGGTTTTTAGCCTTGATTTAAAGGATCTCAGCGTTTTGGCTGTTTTGCAGTTTTCTGGAAGTTTGTTCCAGATTATAGTCGCATAGAAGCTGAAAGCTGCTTCTCCATGTTTGGTTCTGGTTCTGGGGATGCAAAGCAGACCAGAACCAGAAGACCTGAGTGGTCTGGAAGGCTGATACAATGACAACAGGTCTTTAATGTATTTTGGTGCTAAGCCGTTCAGTGATTTATAAACTAACAGAAGTATTTTAAAGTCTATTCTCTGAGCTCCAGGGAGCCAGTGGAAGGACTTTAGAACTGGGGTGATGTGCTCTATATTCCTGGTCTTAGTGGGAACGCCAGCAGCAGCTTTCTGGATCAGCTGCAGCTGTCTGGTTGACTCTTTAGGCAGACCTGTGAAGACATTGTTGCAGTAATCAATGCGACTAAAGATAAACGCATGGATGAGTTTCTCTAGATCTTGTTGAGACATTAGTCCTTTGATCCTGGAAATGTTCTTCAGGTGATAGAAGGCTGACTTTGTAACTGTCTTTATGTGTCTCTGAAGGTTCAGGTCTGAATCCTTCACTACTTCACCCAGATTTCGAGCTTGATCACTAGTTTCTGGCTGCAATAACTGAAACTGCACGGTGACTCTAGATTAATCCTCTTTAGGTCCAAAGATAATAACTTCCTTGTTGGTATAGAACTTTAGCATTAGCATCTGTCATATACCATGCTAGTTTAATGCTTAATATTAGCTTCTGCCAAATACCATGTTGGTATAGAGCTGTGATGTGATGTTTCATTAAAAATAATAATAATAATAAAAATATATATATATTTTATAACAGATCCAAGTTTTCACCTCTCGCCCAATTCCGTCTTGTTCCAGTAACCCATTTTTCGTGAAGGTGCCCTGGTTCCCCAGCACCTGACACAGACCTTGTTTGGCCGGGCGACGTCTGAGCCGGCATGGCGTGTATTCCTTTGTCACTCATCATGAGGTAGGCAGTAGCGCGAAGGATCTTGCCTAAGGACCCACACTGGATATCTCAACCAAGCGACCCGGCCTGGATTCGAACCCCGGTCTCCCGGGTGAAGGTCAGGTGACTTACCCATTGAGCTACCCAGCCGCTATATCCAAAATGGAGCAGTGGCTAAAACAGATCCCAGGAACAACGTCAGACATCTCAGTCCAGAAATGTGCAGTTCTCGGCACAGCCAAGATACTACGCAGAACCCTCAAGCTCCCAGGCCTCTGGTAGAGGACCCGAGCTCAGAGGTTGAGAAAGACCACCCGTGGAGGGTGAGAAGGGAATTTATTTATATATAACGAAAAATGATTTAACGAATAATGAAGGTTGTAAAACTTCCTGGTGGTTCTGGTCTCGGTTCTTTTTCTTCCCTGCTGTTTACTGGGTTCTCCTTTTGTTATTTTTCCTAGTTAGTTTTTTAGCCTCTTGCTGCTCGGTCAGCTCAAGCTTGTTAGTGATCAGAGATCTCTGTCCCTCTCCTGTCCTGCTGTTTTCTGGTCTTATCTGCTGTCCTCACAGCAAGTTTTGGAGTTCTGGTTTGAGTTAAATGTTTCTGTTGTTCCACTCCTGCTTCCTCACGGCGGTTGGGTCCTAATTTCAGCACCGAAACATGATATCCTGGTCTAAAAGGGA
Organism: Anableps anableps; assembly: GCA_014839685.1. Taxonomy (NCBI): domain Eukaryota; kingdom Metazoa; phylum Chordata; class Actinopteri; order Cyprinodontiformes; family Anablepidae; genus Anableps; species Anableps anableps. Next base: position 38,161,379 of record CM026075.1, on the reverse strand, counting down.
CTATAGAGTGTATTGTTGTGTGTGTGCTGCAGGACTGGCCCTTCAGATTCAGTGTTACCAGTGTGAGATGACAGACGACTGCGCCACGCCCGAGTTCATCGTCAACTGCACCGTAAACGTGCAGGACACATGCCAGAAGGAGGTGCTGGTGAAGGACGACGGTAAGCTAAAGAGTTCCATCATTTAGGAAAGGTTTGTTTGCAGGTTTTGGAGCAAAATTATGATAAACAGAATTTTTATAAGTGTATTGCTGATTCATCGAAAATATTGCAGCACTTGATTGTGTCTGAGGAAATAAGGTAGTGTTGAGACTGACACCTGACAGGCTGAGAGACCACAGGTGTAAAATTGTGCAACATAACTGAAGCAGAAGCCTATCTTAGCGCCGTTAGAGGCTACCGGTTAGCCAGTCGCTGTTGGTACTTAAGGCGCCATGCGAGTGGTCGCCCACTACAGCAGCTCCGGCTTGATTGAGAGTATTTTTCTTTAAAATCTTATCTAGAGGTGCTGTATATTCTTTTTCTGTTTCTCTCTTTTTTTCATATTGTTTTTGTGGACAACTTTGTTTTTAAGTTCGTTTTTTAAGTCTTTCGTGTCCGGAGAAGGCCGTTCGGTGATCAGCCATGAGATCTTTGTTTACACCAGGGTTCAGCTGCGAGCTCTCCGTAGCTCAGCTGTCCTGCTTCCAACTGAGCGGCCTGACATTCCCTGCTTGCTGAGAAGGAAGAGCCGTGGGACGTGTGCAGAAAACATTTGTTCCAACCGAGGAAGAAGGTAAAGAGTCGTCATCCCGTCCATCATCATGGGAAACGTGAGATCTCTTCCCAACAAAGTGGACAAGATAGCGGCTCTAGCGCGCCATCAGAGGAGCTACTGGAAGGCCAGCCTCATCTGTCTGACTGAGACATGGCTAACCGCTCTAACTCCGGACTCTCATATAAACATGGATGGCTTTCATTTACTCCGTGCCGACAGAACGAAGGAGAGCAGTAAGAAGAGAGGAGGGGGTCTGGCCATGTTTGTGAATGATAGATGGTGTAACTCTGGACATTTAACCATCAAAGAAACACTCTGCAGTAAGGACGTTGAACTGCTAGCTGTTAGCATGAGGCTGCACTATCTTCCTCGGGAGTTATCAGATGTTATTGTAATAACTGTGTATGTCCCGCCCTCTGTTAACGCTGCAGTAGCCTGCGATGTCCTTCATACTACCACCAGCAGACTTCAAAGACAGTACCCACAGGCCCACTTTCTGATCTCCAGAGACTTTAATCATCTCTCCCTGTCCTCCACTCTACCTACCTTCACCCAATATGTCACCTGCCACACTGGAGATAACAAAATCCTGGCTCTACTTTATGCCAGCACCAAGGAGGCATACAGTTAATCACCTCTTCCTCACCTGAGGGGCTCTGATCACAACCTGGTTTATCTCCAGCCTGTGTATAAACCCCAGCTGTGACACCCACCGTGATGAAATGGACTGAGGAGACTGAAGAAGCTGTGAGGAACTTTTTCAGCTCCACTGTGTGGGAAGAGCTCTGTGCTCCTCATGGGGAGGACATCAAAAGCATCAAGGACTTTATCAGCTTCTGCGTCAACAACACTGTGCCCACCATGATGGTACGGTGTTTCTCCAATAACAAGCCCTGGATCAACCCTGAAATAAAGCCTCTCCTGAAGGAGGAGAAAGCATTTAAATCAGGAAACAATGAGGAGCTGAGAGCTGTGCAGAAGGAGCTCAGAAGGAAAATTAGGGATGGAAAAAACATCTACAGGGAGAAGATGGAGGATCAGCTGCAGCAGAGCAACATCAGTGGGGTCTGGAGAAGTCTGAAGTCAATTTCAGGCCACAAACCAAACCCTCAGGTTGTAGGAGACTTAGAGTGGGTGAACGACTTGAACCAGTTCTTTAACAGGTTTGACCAGTCACCCCTCCTCCCCGAGCCCAGTCCCCCATGCTGGTGAGGGGGTCACCTGTAACGACTGCCAGCTCTTCTTCTCAGGACTTCACACCTCTCAGTTCTCAGCCATCATCCATCCCATTCACTTCAGAGGACTCCATCCCACAGCCCCCCTCCCACACCTCCATCTTTTCACTTTCATCACTTCAGGTGAGGAACGAGCTGCGAAAGATCAAGGTGCGAAAGGCTGTAGGTTCTAAATATTTAGTTTGAAGCCAAATATTTTTGGCTCTAGGCAACATTTATTTAGGAGGATTGAGGAAAAATGTCTCCTTGGATTGTAGCCTAAACCTTTTTGGCCATTTTGCGGAATGAATGTTGCATTGGTTAGTGATTAAACTCATGTCTTTCCGTTCCGGCTTGTTATAACCCAGACACCAAAGGACACTTGTCCTGCAGAAAGCCTCGTCCAGTAAATCGTGGAGTGCTTCTTTCAATTCCTCCTTGATGAGCAAAATCAAAACGGTCCTGTCTGTGTGAAGCTCCCCACGACAGCCTCCACAGCTCCTTAATAAGAAAATTTCTGCCTGAACGCCCATGAACACCTCGAGCTTTCATCATGGCTCCCCCTCTGCATGAAGACGAGGACGGGGAAGCTCCTCTGACTCGAGGAAACACCAGCGGACACGTTCATCATACCTCCTCGGAGCAGTGTGCTGAAGTGGCATAAACAGAAATCAGTCAAGCGCCGTGATTCTCACCAAGAACACTTACCTTAAGATTTCTCCCACAAGCCTGGAGGTTTGCATGCAGCCCATAAGATGAAGAGGTTTCAGGAGTGCATCCTTAACCCAGCCAGCTTCAGTTGTCAGATCAAAGATTAGTTCTCCTCTCGACAAGATGTCATGAAATTTATACAAACTCATATCTACCTTTCCTTAGGAGCAAACGCTTAAAGCAGAACTTTAGTTGTGTCATAAACAACGGTTGAGGATCCAAGCAGCCTCAGCAGAAACCAGCTCCAAATGAAAGCTGCACATCTCTGGTTGAAAGCAGCACTTGGAGAAAATATGCCTTAATTATAAAACTCCTCCTTCTGAGGGACGGATGAAGACGTTAACGACGGCAGATGGGAGCAAAACTAGCAAAGATGTCATCTTTATTTTCAAAAGGTTGCACACTGGTTATTAAAATGAAAACAAAGGTGCCGTTTTGATATGTTTTCACTCTGGACCTCTATGGAAGGCCAAAAGGGACACAATTAAATAAACTAAATATGTTTCATTAAATAAAATAAAATAAAAAAGTTCAAATAATTAATTGAGTTTCAAACGAAATATTTAATTAGCAGGCTAAATATTTCGCTTCAAACTAAATATTTAGCCTGCTAACAAAAGATTTAGTTTGAAGCTAAATATTTAGCTTGCTAATTAAATGCTTTGAGCTAAATATTTAGATCAGTTTCAAACTAAATATTTATCCCACTAACTAACTACTGCTAACTAAATATTTAGCTTACTAATTAGATCTTTGGAACTAAATATGTAGTTTCAAACTACGTATTTAGCCCAATAACTAAGTATTTAGTTTGAAGCTAAATATTTCGCTTGCTAGCTAAATATTTAGTTTAGAACTAACATTTATAAATGAATGAATAACATGGTGAAAATATGACTTTAAAAAACGACCCCCATATTTATAACAGGCTAAAGAACTCAAATTACTGCTGTTCATTTCTGACTGGGTAACTGTACGAACGGCGCCCCGCAGCCTGGAGGTGAGACTTTTGACTGCACTATGTCAGGTTTTTGTTCATTTTTAAACTTGATGACGTTACTGTGTCCACCAATCAGGCATAACATTATGACCAGCGCTTCTCCACTAAGCGATGCTCACCCACTCAGCCAACAGTGAAAGAAAACCAGCTTGGTTAGACCAGCCCACTCTCCTCCATCGCTTCCTCATGCTGTCCATCGTTCCTGCTTCTGACAGGTCAGCTCATGGGGTCATAATGTTATGCCTGGCTGCTGCTGGCTCACAATAGTTTCAGCTCGTTTCTCCAGCTGTTTCTGACTGAAAGACAAATCCATCAGGAGCAGCTGCTGATTTAAAAAGCGGAAGAAATCCTGTCTCCTTTCAAGTTTAGATGAAAGAATAGATGCCGTTTATCCTCAATTCATGCATCAGCCATCTGCTCGCTGTGCAGCAGTAACACCCTGTAATCACCTCATTACTCCTCTGTCTCTGTCCTCATCTCAGGGATCCACTACCGCAAGTCCTGCGCCTCCTCCGCCGCCTGTCTCATCGCCTCCTCCGGCTACCAGCAGTTCTGCACCGGGAAGCTCAACTCGGTGTGCATCGCCTGCTGCAACACGCCGCTGTGCAACGGCCCCCGGCAGAAGAAACGGGCCCCGCAGTCCTCGGCCGGGCCCTCCGTCAGGCTGCGGCCGCCCCTGGTCCCCGCCTGTGTCCTCCTCCTGCTGCTGGGCGCCGTCCTCTGCTGACAGAAGCTAAATCTGGAGATGATTTCATGTTGAGCTTTGTGATTTTAGTGCGTTTCTGTGATCGAGCTTCAGCGTTGCTCATTTCCTGGCGCCGCCTGGGAGGAGCCGGCTGGGCTGGGGCTCAGGAAAAACGGGAAAAAACATCAAATCACCTTAATCCGAGGAAAGATCCATCATTTCTGCTGTAAGGACAGAATCAGCATGTTCAGAAAACAGCTCGCTAATAAACGGGGGAGTATTAATAAATGAGTTATTACAGATTCAGTTACATGATACTTAAACAACATGAAATATGGTTTCACCGGGTTCAAGTTTACACCAATTAAAGGTACATTTCATATATTATTGAATGCCTCTTTTCCTGATGTTATCCCTCAGCATTGGTTGCTTCACCAGAGATCCCAGTGGGAACTGGTCGGAACATTCCAGACTGGGATGCAGATCCTTGTCAGCGAGCCGACACAATGTAGGGATGGTTTCTGGATTTAATAGAGGATATGTTTCTGTACGATTTCACTTCCACCCAGTGGCGCCTCCAAGGGGGGTCCAGGGGGGACCATGGCCCTCCTGGCTCCCCTGTGGAACAATGCTGCCTGCCCAAACCCCCCCCAAGAGAATCGTGTCCATTTCATACAGAGGCAGACAGTCGTTTTCTTCAGTCAAGACATAAATGTAAATCCAACAAATTTATGTTGGAAAAAAAAAAAAAAAAAAAAAAAAAAAAAAAAAAAAAATATATATATATATATATATATATATATATATATATATATATATATATATATATATATATATATATATATATATATATATATTCTGCATTACAAAACTCACCCATATGACAATTTTCCTGGGGGCGCTTCTGCTCAGCGGATAATATTGCACGATTCTGCGTTTGTTACTGAAATTTTATTTGAAAAAGCTCAAGTTTATGATATCAAACTACATTGAAATACATCAAAATGGCTTCCGTAGCTTTGTTTAAGATTTGGTCCTAAAAAAAATCCCATTAGTTGGTTTTTAGATCATCAAACAAATTTTAATATCAGACAAAAATAAGAATGAACACAAAAATCAGTTTTCAAATGAGGATTTCATTTATTCACTGAACATCTAAAGCTCTCCAGGCCTCAGTGCTTCAGTTAAGGTCAGAGGTCATGATTCAGCAATAAGAAGGAGTCAAAATGGCTTCCATGGCAGAGATCCAAGACCAGATCCACTGGTTGCCATGGAGATTCTTCCCTATACTGGTGAACACGAGAAAACAAGTTGGATCAAAACAATCGAGAACATTCTGGTGGTTTTTTTTATTTTTTACGTCTACGACATTTCTTGCAGGCGATGTTCACTCGATTTGGTGGAAAACGGGAAGTTTTGTTAGCAGTGAGATGAAAAACTGACAGAGAGAACAAAACTACTGATGTATCCATGCAGTAAACCGTTGCTGAATATTTTCCAGGGTCAAATCCTGGTGTTATGATGTCATAACACTCTAATCTGAACATAAATTATGAAAACTGGGATTTAATAATAATCTGAGAGGTATCCAGATACCAGCTCATCCAGACAACGTCCAGATTTTCATCGGCAGTTTTAACTTTAAATCATGTTTCTGTGAAGCTCCTGCTGGGTTTTCTCAGCTCCTTCAGTAAAAACTAGGGGGTGGGACTTTAACACGTTGATTTCAATTTATTAATTACATAGATTACGCATTAAAAATTTTAACGCAGTTTTTTGCATTTTTTTTTCACATACAAAGTTTTTGAGCGGAACCTTTGTATTTGCGTGTTTCTGGTACACCCGTAAATCTGACGCACAAGTAACATCCGCTAACAGCAGCAATGGAGGACAAAGCAGCTCCTCTGGGCCCACTGGGGGTTAATTTCTGCTTCCAGAGCCGATCTGATGCTGGAAAAGACTCCAGTTGTGTTCAAGTTGAGCTAAAAGCAGTCGGCCTATCAGAGAAGCTATGCTAGCTTAGAATAGCATCTCAATGCTAACCATGTAGCAGCAGCGCTAACGTCAGCGTCCACAGTCCACGTTTCTAAAGAAGCTCCATGAATGATCAGGGTTCCTGAAGCTCTGGAGAGATGAGCTTTGCTCCAACCTGATGCTGGAAGAACAGATTAAAAACTAGAAACATCTTTGCTGTTCAGCTCAGATGCTGTTGATTCAATCATTTAGCAGCTAAAAGGGATTTTGAATTTTGTCGATGTATAGTTTTCAATTAAAATGTGATTAACTGTGATAACTTCATTACAGACCCTGCAGTTAACTGGTTAAACATTCTAATCGGGTCTCACCTCCAGTAAAAACTCATCATCATCGGCAGAGACATTAAATTTTACTTGGTTTTTCAAATTTTGTTGCGAATTTAACAGCAAACTGTGCCGTATTTGTTGGGTTTTTGGGAATAAAAACAAAACTTCTTTGTTTTGGGGAGATAAATGATCCGTTTCCTGGAGTCCAGACAGGAATCCATCGGATCCGCCGCCGGCAGAGAGAAGCTCAGGCTCCTTTCGGTGTTTTCAGTCCGACTCAGCCTCGTGTTTCTGAACCGTAAGTTATCCTTTAAACACCAATAAATCCTGCAAACAGCTGAATGTGCTGCTCTTGTTCTCCGACTCACTGAAATCACTGCAGTTTGAGTTTACAATCAACCAACCCTGCTGGGTCGGGCCGGGCCGGGCCGGGTCGGCTCCAGAGGGTCTCCGGGAACATCCTGAACACTGGTGGATAACTCTCGGACTGATCTGGAGAATCCGGCGTGGCTCTGCAGCAGCTGCCTGCTGGCTCCATCTCTGGTCCAGCGGGACGGAGACGAGGCGGTGGCGCGGCGGCTCTGGCCCGCCTCCGCCCAGCGGAGCTCACGCTGCATCCGGTTGGTGTCCCAAGCCGGGTCGTCTCCTCCATCACCACCAGAGCTGTTCTGGTTTCAGGGACTTTCTGCTGCCAAAAGTGACGCAGCAGGAAAATCACCCAATAGGCGAAACATTATGACCACTAGCATGGTGCTGATGGAAAGATGCTACTTTGCAGACCCAAGTCATGCTGGCTGCTGCTGTTTCTCAGTTCAGCTCTTCATGTTGCAGAAAAGTTGGATTCTTTCAGATACAGCTTTAACTTTTCAAGTGTTAAACTTATTTTTAGCTGCATTGATTACTGCAACAGTGTCTCCACAGCTCTGCCTAAAGAGTCAACCAGACAGCTGCAGCTGATCCAGAACGCTGCTGCTGGCATTCCCAGTAAGACCAGGAAGACAGAGCGCATCAGCCCAGTTCTAAAGTCCTTCCACTGGCTCCCTGGAGCTCAGAGAAGAGACTTTAAAATCCTTCTGGTAGTTTATAAATCACTGAACGGCCTAAAGACCTGTTGTCGTCATAGCAACCTTCCAGACCACTCAGGTCTTCTGGTTCTGGTTCTGGTCTGCTCTGCATCCCCAGAACCAGAACCAAACATCAAGAAGCAGCTTTCAGTTTTTATGCTCCACAAATCTGGAACAAACTTCCAGAAAACTGCAAAACAGCCGAAACTCTGAGTTCCTTTAAATCAAGGCTAAAACCCACCTGCTCAGAGCTGCCTTTGATCAGCAGGAAGTAGAACATTAATCAGTAGTTGCTTGATGATCCTCATGATTTTGATGCATTGATATTTGCTCGATGATTTTGACAATTGTTGTGTGTATTTGCTTGATGTTTTTGATGATTTGCTGCATACCTGACTGATGTTTTTATGATGTGAAGCTCTTTGAACTGCCTTGCTGCTTAAATGTTCTATACTAATAAACTTGACTTGTCAACAAACACTTCTCTCTGCTGGTCAGCTTTCTCTCATTCCAGAACAGCGCCGCTCCTGGCGGCAGGATGTAGGTGCAGCTCTGTGACCTTCGTTCTGATTCGTTCTTCGAGACTTTTGTTCATTTTTCTGGCTGAGATGTTGAACGTTTGGGCAATTATTCCCTCTGGTACTGGATGCTGCGCAGCCGGAAGGATTCGTTCTCCTACGTTTGAACATCTGGGAGCAGCTGATTAGCATCTCAAAAGCTCAACTAATACCTGAACTTTGACCCCAAATCCCAGAGGAGATGAAACAGAGGCTTCATGGCTGCAGAGAGGAGTGGAAGCTCAAACCAGGATCATATCCCCTACTCTAACATCTCTCTGCCCAGCAGAAAAGAGGAGCAGCAAAAGCAAAGGAGGTGGATTAGCAGAGCTCGCTAAGACCTGATGATGTCATCCAGGACGCGTTAGCGTGGAAAATCGTCTCTGCTGCCTGGATGTTGAGCTGTTAGCATCTCATGATGGCCGTGGGTCATACAGCAACAGTCTTCAGTCAGAGGCCTCTCCTGATTCGCTTAGGGCAAACACACATATTCTCCATGGCAACCACCTTGAAAAAAAATGTCCACCAGAGAAAGAAAACGCAAGATCAAGAAAATAGATATGATTTCAGGCGCTGCGGTGGCGCAGGGGGAGAGCATGTGACATACGGAGGCCTCTGTCCTCCACGCGGCCGTCACGGGTTCAGATCCCCCACAGGACCAGGACCAGGAACCCGATCAGGATCATGAACAGGACCAGGACCTGGATCGGGATCAGGACCTGGATCAGGTGCTCCCGTCTGTTTCTGGATTCGGATCAGGAAGCTGTGATCGCTGCTCCTCCTGCAGCTTGCTCTTCATCAAACCATCCGTTACCAATGACAACACCAAGGACTTTTCCTTCACACGCCTTTAGAAAGCCGTCAGATGAAACCCATTTAAGAGCCACTTAAGGAAGCTTTTACTTCAGGCTTCACTCTGCATCGGCTCCATGTCACCTCGTAACATCAGATTCTGAAGAGAAGAAGCATCAAAGCCTTGAGGATAAATTCTCAGCAGATCTTTCAGTTTTTATCTAAAACATGCAGAAAACAAGCAGAGCTTGGAGGACTGATGGTGACAGGAACCCACCTCTGAGCTGACCTTTCACCTGCGAGCGTGCTCAGCAGCATCTCTCAGATGTGGCTGAAATCAACTTTCGCTCCCTCCTTAGTGAGTTTTTAAAACTTTTTAGCTCTTTGTCATTTCAATCCTTTTAGTTTAGGTTGTTTGTTTTGGATGCAAGTAATCGACTGATATCAACAGGAGCAGGATTAAAGCAGCAGCTCAGAAAATCAGAATCATGCGTAAAAGTGCAATATTTCCTGCCGGTGGACTCCTTCACAAGGAGGGTAAGCCACAAATGTCATTGCTTTTCTTTATCCAACCACAAAACTAAGTGGAAGGAAGAAGTGTGGTAGGGAAAGTTGCGCCAGCAGCGGGGAGAACCGCAGCCTTGAGAGGACTGTCAGGTGCAATCCGGCCGCACACAGACGAACACCAGACATGGGCTCCAGGTGTTGGGTTCGCCGCGCCGCTCCTGAACCAGCGACGACATCAGAGACGAGGAGAAACGGGCCTGGGCTGTTGCCTGGTCCAGAGTCCTGTTCTCAGATGAACGCAAACTCTGCATTTCATCTGGAAATCCCTGGGGAGGACCGGAAGTCCAGAGTGAAGTTTCCAGTCAGTGATGGCTGGGGTTCCAGTTCATCTGCTGGTTCTGGTCCACTGGGTTTCCTGACGTCCCATCAACGCAGCGCCTGGCAGGAGGTTCTGGAGCTCCTCGTGCCTCCCTCTGCTGAGCAGCTGGATGGAGATGCTGGTTTCATGCTCCAGCGGGACCTGGGACCGGCCCAGCTGCCAGCGGAACCAGAAGCTGCTTCTGAGTGAAACCACTCGGCTTTAATCAGACTTTGGACCATGACGTGTCGGTTGATCCTTGTTGTTCATCAGTGTTGCATATTAGTTGATTATGACTAAAACAGGTTTTTTTCAGTGCTTGAAATAATTTTCTTATTTTTAGTTGTGGATTAATTTTAACATTACAGAAGAATCTCCAATAAAATGTAAGAGCTGGGGATGAAATGATGGATTGTGCTCTAAATGGATCCATACTCTTATTAATAATGCATCTTAGCAGCAGCCAGACTTGGCTGGTGCACAGACTCCAGGTGCTGCGGCCTTTAACAGCGCCGCATCTTCAGCAGCCACCTGAGCGGCTCCGCGGTGAGTCAACACAGCACCGGCGTGGGGCCCGAGGCTGACGAGGCTGCAGCCTAATCGCTGTAGGGAAAGATCAACCTCAGAGCATGCGGTTGCCTAGCAGAGCCACTCAGCTCATCACTGCAGCGCTGCTTCTTGGCTCAATGACTTTTACACAAAGCAAACAAGGAGAGCTGAAGAAAACAGCAAGAAAAAACAGCTTCAGGGTTGTCGGCTGCAGTTTGACAAACGCAGGAGAGATCCTGGAGCTGTGCGACGCTAACGTAGCAACACGTTAGTCGGGGGTTCAATTACAGCTTCCTTCACACTTATTGGCCCCCAGGTAAACGTGAGGAGAAAACATTGAAATACAGCAGCATCATTATTTCACACAAAACAACCGCCTTTGATTTGAAAATATTGATTCAAAGGCTGAAACATTTGTTTTCACCAAAACCACAGTTGTCCTTGCTCCTCTAATGATCTCTCCACTAATCTCCGCTAACAGCACAGCTACATTTTAGCTTCAGCATTTTTTGCTAGCTTTGAAAACATTTAGCGCACTTAGCTTCCCCTAAATTCATTTTTCTACATTAATTCTAAAGCGCTAATTTTCTTGGCTGTTTTGTAAATTTTCAGCTGAATGAAGTTCGACGTCTGCGTTGAAGTTTTTATCATCGACTGTTAAAAATCCTTCAGGTAGTTAGACATTTATATTCATGCTCTTATTTTGAAGGGGGTGAAGACAGTTAACATAGCAGGACTGTTTCCTTTCCTCATGTCCTCCACCCCCATAACTTTATTTAAAACAAGAAACATACAGGAACAAAATAAAACACAGACAGTAGGAACAAGATATAAACATAAATACAATATTTAAGGGTTGTAGTCTTTCAAGGGCAGATATAATTTGAATTGAACTTAATGCTTTAGCATTAGCTTCCACTAAATATTGTGTTGGTGTAGTGCTTTAGCGTTAGCTTTTGCTAAATACCATGCTGGTGTAGCACTTTAGCATTAGCAGAACTAATATTTATCATTAGTGTTTTAGGGTTAGGACAGCTAGCCTTTTAGCTAGCGGTGCCCACCATTGATTATTAGTAATTTTATTATCTTGTTTTCCGTCATGCTTATAGTGGTAGGACCCGAAAGCAACGAGGCAAGAAGACGATAGCAATATATCTTACAGAACCGAGGACAAGCTGCTGAAGCCAGCTGGACCAGCATGAAGAAAAGAGACAGTTGTAAAAATGATACCTTGTTGTCCTGGTTTTGCATCATAACTGGCCGAAAATTAAAACAGTAACAGCATAAATCCTTCCAGCTGCACAGCGTCTAGAACCAGACAGAATAATTGCCCAAACTTGCAATGATTCCACCAGAAAAATGACGAAGAAACAAACAAATCAGAACCGACAGAGCAGAGCTGCTCCGACTCGCTGCCACCCTGAGCGGCGCCGCTCTAGAACGTTGAGGTGGTTAAATAATGATAAACAAACTTAAGTTAAAGACTGGATTTTTCTCAGTTTGGCTGAGGTTTTGCTGATGCCCACAGTTCATTCCACCATCCTCCAGCATCAGGTTGCTGAAGCGCTCGTCCTTGAAGTTCATCACGCAAACAGAGGTTTTTGAAGATGCTCTCCGCTAGCATCTAAGAGGATTTGCTGAAAGACTTCGTCTGCTGTGTCGTCATTTCCACCAACAGAAGAAACCGACGAAGTGCTAAGCTGCAAAATGTCAACAAACTTTATTTTAGACATGAATTTATCATGTGTTGATGCGACATCCTGGATGCTGTTTGCTAGCAGTAGCATCGTGCCCTCTGCTAATGTTAGCGCTGCGTGCTAGCTGTTAGCTCCTTGCGGACAGAACCGTACTGCGTGTTTTGAATATTATTACATGAACAGTTTCCCGTTGTTTTTGCTGTTTTTGTCTTGGGGAAGACGTGATCTGCATACATTCAGTGACGTTCTTGGTGCTAGCGTTAGCTACCTCGCTAACTGTGTTGAGGCCCCGTTTACCAGACGTGTTCGTTCATGTTGTGGCTCCAACACGTCAGGCTGGCTGGACCGTTGTTGACATCTTCAATCAGTTTCTGCGCTGCTAGCTGATCGTAGCTCTGCTATCAAGCTACAAAAATGGCCGAAGGGGGTGGAGCGGAACGCTCTGCTTGCTGGAGGGGGCGGGGTCTGAAGCGCCTCATTTGCATTTAAAGAGACAGCACCAAGACGAGCTACAATACCCAGGAATTCAGACCAAAGCATCGTAGTTCAGCTTTATATAGACCAGAACCAGACCAGAATGTGAAAAGGAAGGATTCAAAAACATGATACGTCCACTTTACAGTTTATTACATAGTTTATCTGAGGAGCCAACAGATGTGGAGGAAACCTGAGTTAATAATAATGAATCACTGGTTGAGCATTTGAAATCAAACCAGATGTTTTAAAAAGTTTTAACACCTCTGCATGTGTTCATTGACCAACATAGGGCTGCAGGCAGCTGTTTCCATCCTCTTCATCCTGCCATCCCCCTGAGTGAAGCTATTATATCTGAATCAGTGACTCCTGGTGGAATTATGCCTTAAATCCATTTTTCTGGGGTTTAAAAGCTTGCCGTTTCGAAAAGCGTTGCTTAAAGGAGCACAGCGTGTTGTCGCCGCAGGCCAACATGGCTGCCTTTATTATCAGCGGTGATAATAATGATGGCAGCGTCCTCCTTCCAGATGACTCTTTTCTCTGCTTCTTCCTGTCACTGTGGCTCACTGATCCCAGTCGGAGCGCTGGGCTGGAAAATTGCCACTGAGTCAGCACAGATCCGGCCGTCCCTGCAGAGGAGCCTGCACGCAGCGCCGGCTGGGACGCTGCTCCGTGCATCTTCGACGGCTCACATGTTGCTAATAAATCCATATTATTAATCTCAGTTCAGCACCGTCGTCATGCCAACAGGAGCCAAACAGAACCGCTGTTCCGCTGCAAGAAGAAAACAACAAGATCGACTAATTAGACGAGAGTTGAAGCTGATTATTGGAACGACTAATCATCCGTCTTTGGAGTAACTTTAGTTTTTAAATCGAGCTTCTCTGCAGGAGGAAACAGATGCAGCTGAAGCTTCAAATGGAAAAAAAAAACTTGTGTCAAGAAAATAATTCATTATTTTAGGTGGGAATATTCAGAGATTTCCACAACTTTTAATAGTTTTTAGTTAGTTTAGGGCGTAATTACTTCACAGGCAGCTTGGTCTGGATAGTTTTGACTTCGTCACTGAATGAAACTATTATTTGAAAACTGCTTTTTCTGTTCACTCAGGTTCTCTTGTTCAGGCCGCCGTTCATAAACGTACCCAGTCAGAAATGAACAGCAGCAATTTATTTAGCCTGTTAGAAGATTTAACAAAAATGGGGGTTCATTTTTCAAAGGCATAATTTTACCATGTTTGTCATTTATTTATAAATGTCAAAGCTTCAAACTAAATGTTTTGTTAGCAAGCTCAATATTTTTGTTCGGAGCTAAATAGTTTGCGAGCTAAATATTTTGTTAGCAAGCTGTATATTTAGTTAACAAGCTATATACTTAGTTACCAAGCTAAATATTTAGTTACCAAGCTAAATATTTGTTTGGAGCTAAATGTTTATTTTACCAACTAAATATTTAGCTCTCAGTAAGCCTAATATTTAAGTTAGCTCTGAGCTAACTAAATATTTAGCTAAACTAAACATTTAGCTAGCTCAGAGCTAGATATCTAGCTAATATGCAAATTCACTTGCAGATAAGTAGAAGAATCCAAATAAAAGCTGGTGTTGAGAGCTTCGATATAAACTGCTGGAGGTGAGAGTGAATTCTTCAACGCTGATGCGTCGCTGCTGCTGGAGATCCAGTGGTGAACGACAGGATCACCTTTAAAACGGCTCCTCCTGTGGTTTCAGCTGAAATGTTGGGCAAGAAAACAGGAAGAGGAACAATGATAAAGAGGTGATGAGATCTGATAGCAGGAGTTTATAAAGAGGTTCGGAAGACCCAGCTTTTATTTTGGTAGTCCACTTCCGGTTATCAGCAAGGGAATTTGCATACTGCCTAAATATTTAGGTCTGAACTAATTATTTAGCTTTGCTGACTAAATATGTAGCTTGAAACTATGACATTTATAAATGAGTGACTAACATGGTGAAAATATGACTTTGTAAAATTAACCCTCATTTTTTTCTCTTATTTCAGGCCAAATAACTCAAATTATTGCTGCTAATTTTTGACTGTGTAACTTTACTAACAGTGCCTATAATCTTTGTCTGGTATTAACTGTGGTTTGATCTGAAACATTTAGTTGGATAAAAAAGCAAAAACAGAAGCAATCTGTAAGGGGGTAAATACTTTCTAACAGCAGTGTACTTATTTATGTTTAAGCTCTCAAAAATAAGATTAAAAGTGTGTCCGTGAGTGCTGGACAGGAAATAGAAGTGAAGCAGAAAATCGATGTGCCTCCCGACACCCAGCTGAGTAAATAATCCAGCAGCCACGGCATCGATCCGACGGGATGAAGCTGAACTCCGAGGCCGTCCGGCGGATCACAGGATGGAGATGGGCCTCATCAGAGCCGAGCACTGATGATTTACACCCACAGAGAGCTTAAAACAGCGTTTCTACGTCCCCAGCTCAGAACATTAGCTGAATGGTAATCAGTTGTGTCTGCAGGTGATGGGGTTTAACCACAAGCCTCATTTAGATAACACCAGGTAGACGTTAAGCAATTTATGAAAGGATAAAAAAGCCAAATGACTTTAGGATATCGGATTATTTTCCAGATTCAAGTGTAAATTGGTAAAATACTCAACAGAAGGTTGATTAAACACTGGAACATCCTCACTGAATTAATGAAATCCTGTCCATGTGAAGCCATTTATGAAGATGACGGAAGGATTTCTCATCTAAGCTATTAAATCATCATCATATCTTCTGCAAATCCCAGACAAATATTATTCATAGTGAAAATAATCCAATTGCCTCACAGGAGATTTTCTGACTGACAGATCTGGGTGCTGATGGAGCATCCTGCAGCGGAGGAAACGTGAAGGAGCCAAACCTCCTGTCAGCCTTCAACAGCCTTCCGACCAAATATTTAACTCCAAACTAAATACTTAGAGAGCAAGCTAAATATTTGGTGAGCAAGCCAGAGCCATTGGTTAGCATCTGTATTGCCTTTAAAACGGCTCTTCCTTTCTTTTAAGTGGAAATGTTCAAGAAAAGAGGAAAAGGAACGACGATAAAGAGGCTATTTGAAATCAGGAGTTTATAAAGAGTTTCGGAAAACCCAGCTTTTATTTTGGTAGTCCACTCCTGGTTACTGGCAAGTGAATTTTCATAGTACCCGGTGCTAAATATTTAGCTTTGTTTGAAGCTAAATATTTAGTTAGCAAGCTAAAAATGTAGCTTGAGGCTAAATAGCTTGCTAACTACTACTAGCTAAATATGTAGTTAGCAAACTGTAAATTAATTAATAACATGGTGAAAATATAACTTTCAAAAATGAACCTCAATTTCTTTCTCTTATAACAGGCTACATAACCCGAATTACTGCTGATTATGTTTGACTGGTGTAGCTTTCCAAACGGCGGCCGTCGTCTGGTGCGCTCTGCAAGTCTCCAGGAGCAGCAAACAGTAAATACTTCCGAGTCTCCTGTCTAATGCTCCATGTGTTACGATTGAGTTTAGAAAAGATTCAGCGGCGGCCATGATGGATGATGGAACACAAAGGAAGAGTCACGGTTGCTATAGAGATTCCCGCCTATTTTGGGTAGAGGGCGGAAACTGCAACCAGCAGAATCTCTTTTTAAGCTTTCACTGTGTAACAACTATAAGTTGTATGAACACACAGAAGCTTCTCGTTATGAACCAAACATGCATGTTTTATGTGTGACGCCTCACTTCTGAAATCTGCTGGGAGTGATTAAATCCAAAAAAATCATTTGAAAAACTGTGACGAATTCAGCTCAGTGCGGTAAAGTCCAACCTTCTCCTGTGGACCTCCACGGAGGAGGAAGGTTCTCGCTCCTTTCAACAAAAACTGGCTCTTTTTTGTTTTAAGGGGAAAAGATTTCGTAGATTTTAGGAAATGATGTGAACACCGAACGAAGCGTCAGAACCAAAACAGGCAGAACATCGTGACGGATCGCACCGAGAAAAAGTATCGTCTGACCCGTGAGCTTCTGAGAAGTGACTGTCATTATTAAACAATGATCTCTAAAGGCAAACATCCAGCCTGCAGACGTGTTTATTGAGGTTTTATGGCAGAAATCAGCCAGAGCTCAGCTCTGATTGCTTCTCTGAGTTCCTGGGGCTGAAGGACTCCTGTTATCTGTGTTTATTTTGGCATCACAGGTAGAAATAATCCACCACGTGATTATCAACCGAGGTCACATTCTTCCTCCTGCTGTGTGTTTATGGCGGGTTAGAAAATAATTCATTAATTGAGCCGCAGGTTGCAGCTCAACGCAGTCATGGCTTCGTTTGAACAGACAGAGGACACCGGCGGCGGGCGCGGATTTCAATGTTGTGTTCCATTTGAGCAGGGTTCCCATCAATCCATGAAACGCTTTTATTTTTACTGCTGGTGGGAAAATAGCCAAGAAATCCAGTGAATTAGGACCGTGGTGACTCTGGAGGAGCTGCAGAGGCCTGAGACTGAGGTGGAGTTCTCCTTCCGCACCGAACACCCAGCCAGAGATATTATGGGATGTTTAGGAGGGTTATGGTGCGTTCAGACCCAATGTGATTTGAGCATCAGGGAAGTCTGGTTGACAAAGTCTATGTGGACGCATGTCTGGGGGGCGTCGAAAAGTCTCGCTGTGCGTCTTCAAGCGTCTCATGCGTCAAGCGCTGCGTTTCGAATCATTTCGTGCGTTTAGCGCTGAAACTTACCAAACTCTTTCCTCTTTCAGCCGTTCTGTTGTAGATCAGCTGCTGCGTTTGGACCAAGCTGCAGCTGCTGGACAGACAGACTCACATTTAGAGGAGATCCTGGTCCATTTGGTGACTGTGAGGTAAGCCCTGTTCATTACCCCTCCACCACCATGCTTGACAGCTGATGTGAGGTTTCCGTGGCGATTACGTCCAAACGTGCAGAAGTTTTGTGATTTGTTTGGATGCATCTCTGCCGACCTGTTTAAGCTTGCCAGATGCAGTAAGTTAAGAGTTTAATGTTCACACACAGCCAGGCAACGCACATCTATAGGCCCGTCATAATTTAACCCAAAAACTATAATATAAATTATTTTGAATTTAATTAATGTAATTTAAGCCGCCAAGGAAGCAGAATTAGCAATTTAAGGGGGATTCGTTGTCGCAAGAGGAGAGGTCCATGCAATGAAAATGTTTTGGGATGGATGTCAAAATATGAACAATAATAGGGAATTAAAATGTAAGAAAACATAAGAAAAAGAAGAACCTCAATATAGTTAGAAAGCAGAATTAATTCAACTTAAAAATGATTAGCGACATCTACATTTAGTGATATCTGGGTAAATTGTAGCCTAAATGCTCAACATATGCAATTATTACAAGACTTGTTTTATTCAGCCAGACTTAAAACATGCATAATAATCTTAACCTGTAGAGGTTTGTGTGATTTGTGTAGAAAACTACAGTTTTATGCACAAACTGTGTGAGAGAGAGAAAGAACTGCCTTTATAGCCTTCGTTTTTGTTTAATGGTGTCCAGCTTAGTGTTATTTTAGCCATAAAGTTCCAGTCTGCAGGCGATGCAGCGTACAGTTATTATCATGTAAGTGTATTTCATGTATTTCAGTGAAGCGTTGCTTTGCTGAAATGGATGATTTATCATTAGTAACCAGAGAAATTCTCTCTGTTTTCATACTTTAGGGAGCCACTTTGATGAGGAGCTCCTTATTTTACAGGGATAAATGGTCTCAGTAGCGGCGTCGCTGTGTATTTAGGTAAACACTGATAACACCTCTAGCAGAGTTTCTTTGAGATCCACTTTCAAGTTGTGACACAGTGATCATCAGAAAGAGCATTTTACCACAGTTACTCTCCTCCTTGTTGGCTGCTGCACTTTATTTTAACTTTTGAAACAACACAACGTGCACATATAGCCTCTGGTATGCCACGTACCTTTGCATATCGTATAAATAGTCATGGTGGGCTGTTTTTTTTTTTTTTTTTTTTTTGGTCCCAGTCCAAAAACTTTCATTGAAACATATAATCCTGTCACCATTACAGTAGAGGTATAACACTTTGCACCTTCAACTTCCGCTCTGGGATGAAGCAGTTTGTCCTTAAATTTCTGTCTCTGACGTTGCATCAGTCCTTGTTTCCTGACTTGGTTCCTCAGTCAGAGTGACAGTCATTTGTGAGCTGGAAGCCCCCCCAGAGTCGGTCTGAAACGTTGTGAAGGTGGGTGGAGGTCTCTGCTGGACGGTGGCTCTGCTCGCCCTGCTGTAACGCAGCGACCTCATCAGCGGCCGCAGGGAGCGGGCAGAGGAGGCGTGGGACGGCTGTACGTTGCGCCGGTTGACGTGTTCGATGGTGAGGCGGCAGCGCAGCACCTGGAGAAACACCTCCCTAAACTGTTTGGAGGACAGGTTGTAGAGGAAAGGGTTGAGGACGGAGCTCAGGTAGAAGAAGGTGTCGGCCACCAGGTGGAGGGTGGCGTAGCTCCAGAAGTAGGAAAGGGTCCAGTCGGACTTTGGGATGGCGGCCGTCATGAGGCGACGGATCTGGTTGGGAAGCCAGCAGAGCATCAAGGATCCGACAATGAGACCTGAAAGATGTCAAAAAACAGGACGTTAGAGACTATTGACTACTTCTCTGAGGTTATTGATGTCTTTCCACCCTGGCGTTGTTCTAACATCAACCCACTAGGCCGGCATTAATCTTACAACAACCAGAGATAAGGGCCACCAAGTCCCCGAATGAATGACACCACCAGAGGCCTCACTGTCATTTCCAGATTAACGGGAAATGTTACTATGAATGGAGGTGTGTTAGCCTGATAAAAACCAGCCCCATGTTCTACACCTTGCAGAGGGTCTGGACCTTTGGGTATTGAGAAATGATTGCTTGCCTTCCTACACAATTCCACTCGATTGTTTTAGAACTGTAGTCTGCCTGTAGTTTCCGGCAGCAGAGGAAGCGAACGAAGCCATTCAGTCTGTGTTGGCTTCGCTTCCAGATACTGAGGAGTTAAAGTCGGAGGAAGAGGAATGCTGAAGACATGTTTTTAGGACGGTTGTTTGCAGCGCACGCAATTTTCTGTTTTCCCCCCTTATAGTCCAGTAGTCCGGGGGGAACCAAAACTGCAGCATTTCCTTCATTTCCAGCTGCTGCAGTTCTCTTTCTCTCTGCTCTGAGTCAAACCAACCAAACCCTTTCAGCAACCTGTTCCCCTCCTCGCCTGTGGGGGCGCTGCACCAAGAACCACTGAAAGAAACGACATGAAAACCTCTGAAGAAGACACTGGGCTCAACTTCCTTCTTCACGAAGCATAAACAAAAATGGAGCGGCATCAGATTTTAGCGGTTGGAGTATTTCTCTTCTGTCTTTGGCTAAAGACCACGAGCCATTTCTCCTGTTAGTGCTAGCCTCGCGAGCGTTTGTTTTAGTTGTATTTACCCAGAATGCCCTGCCCTGTGTTCCGCTTCCTGCTTTGGTCCGCTTGGCGTTCACATGTGCATTCGAATCGCACCAGAGTTCACCTCAACCGAACCGAGACCGAGGTTTGTAGGCGGACCAGAGTTCACAGCAGAGTTCGATTACACACTCGCACCTCCCCAACCGAACCAGACTTTCAAGGCAAACGGACTGGAATTGGATTAAAGCGGACTGAACAGGGTTCAAATTATAAAAAGTAATAAGATTAGCTACCACAACTACCCAGATGATACACAGCTCTATATCACGATGTCACCAGGTTACTCTGAACCCATCCAATCACTGAACAGATGCTTAGAACAAATCAGTGCACAGAGGTGCCAAAACTTTCTCCAGCTGTACAAAAACAAAACTGAAGTTATAATCTTTGGACCTAAAGAGGAGCGATCTAGAGTCAGAACACAGCTTCAGTTATTCCAGCTAGAAACTAGTGATCAGGCCCGAAATCTGGGTGTAGTGATGGACTCAGAACTGAACCTTCAGAGACACATAAAGACAGTTACAAAGTCAGCCTTCTATCACCTGAAGAACATTTCCAGGATCAAAGGACTAATGTCCCTGCAAGATCTAGAGAAACTCATCCATGAGTTTATCTTTAGTCACATTAATTACTGCAACAGTGTCTTCACAGGTCTACCTAAAAAACAAAACAAAAAAATCAGACAGCTGCTCAGAGAATAGACTTTAAAATACTTCTGATAGTTTATAAATCACTGAACGGCTTAGCACCACAATGCATTAAAGACCTGTTGTCGTATCAACCTTCCAGACCACTCAGGTCTTCTGGTTCTGGTCTGCTCTGCATCACCAGAACCAGACCCAAACATGGAGAAACAGGTTTCAGCTTCTATGCTCCTCTAATCTGGAACAAACTTCCAGAGAACTGCAAAACACTGAGTTTCTTTAAATCATGGCTAAAATCCACCTGTTCAGAACTGCCTTTGGCCCATAATAACTGGAAAAACTTTCATTACTTCTCTTTATTTTGCTCCTTTGAACTGTCTTGTTGCTGAATGTTCTAATAAATTTGACTTGATCTGTGGAATTTCTCTGCCTTTAATTTCTCCAGAGTCCAATCAAGACTAACTGTTATTTCAAGGTAAAGTTCCTGAGAACCCAGTGAGACGCAGCCGGTTCGACTGTCAACTCTGCAGGCTGCACCACGACCCTCAAAGTAATATCAGCCAGCTGTAATATTTTGTTATTACTGAAGGCATCCAGGCAGTTCACAGGTTATGATGAGTTATTCTGTGTTAGAGAGGAGCTCACATATGCTGATTAGGATAAAAAAAAAAGTCATGAGTTGTATTTCCGCCATAAGAAACACACAATATCTGCCTTCATCAATATTTATGCATGCATCAATATTCTAGCGTGTTGGTTATTAGTGTTGCTCTGGACGACACACATGAATCCCTCAAAGATCAGCAAGCAGAGACCCGGCGGCTTGTTGGTTAGAAATCAGCCAACATTGTCCAGAACTTTCTCCACAACAGGAACCAGAACTCCTCACAGGTGGTGTTAGCTGCTAAATTAGCATCGCTGGAGGGTGAAGGTTTCCAATAAAGCAGAGCTGAAAACAGTAATAAAGTCTGAATCAAAGCAGAAGTCTGATGGATGCAGATTTTTATTTCGAATAAACAGAACGGATCTGATGCTGCAGTGATGTCTCAGTGGTTCTGAATAGGAAATGCAAAGCAGGAACAGCTGAGAGGAAGGATTTTCCAGGTTCTTCCTTGTTCTTTACTTTCTGTTGTATTCAAGCAGATCTGATCAGTTTTCATTTCACTTTAAAAACTGGACTCCTCTCTGTCTGTGGTGACCTTTCTCTAATACCTCCATAAATAAATCAGCATGAGAGCAGAGGTGCCCAAGGTGTGTGGCCCTTGAACTGATTTTAGCAGTGATTCCTAACTCTGTTGCTGATTGACCACAGTAGGGCTTCGGTCAGAAAACACGCTGGACATCAGTAGATTTTAAACTGAGGAGAAGAAACAGAACTGCTGTGTAAACAGGCTTTCTCCACTTCAAAATAAGAGCATGAATATAAACGTCTGACTATCAGAAGAATTCTTAAGTCAATAAACAAAACTTCAGCACAGATGTTGAACTTTATTCAATTAAAAGTTTACAAGACAGCCAAGTAAATTAGTGCTTTAGAATTTAACCAGAAAAATTAATTTAGGGGAAGCTAAGTGCGCTAAACATTTTTCAAAGTTAGCAAAAGCACTAAAATTAGCTCCGCTATTATTAGAGGAGCTAATTTGTAGCTTAGCGCGTTAGAATTCATCCAGAAAAATTAATTTAGGGGAAGCTAAGTGCGCTAAACATTTTCAAAGTTAGCAAAAATGCTAAAATTAGCTCCATTATTATCAGAGGAGCTAATTTGTAGCTTAGCACTTTAGAATTTATCTGGAAAAATTTATTTAGGGGAAGCTAAGTGTCCTAATGGAGTTTAAAGTTAGCAAAAATGCTAACTTAAGTGGAAAATTAATTACGCTATTAGTGGATTGGCGAATGTGTGCTTCCACTGTTAGGATTAAACAAATTATTTTCTCCAGCACTGAAGACTAACTGATTGTAACCCAACGTTGTTTACAATTGTTTATAAATTAATATACATAACTGATGTTGCTATAAATCTTAGGAGATTAACGTAATTAATGCTTTTGCTGAGGAATAATGATGATTATTTCGTAACTCCAGGATTATTACCTAATATTACAGCTTTCAGATTAACCCCACTGTTTATTCCTAAAGTATAATTTTAGATGCTACTAGTTTACAGATCCAGTTTTCATGTTTTACGCAGGTTTAGCTCACTGAGTGTTGGTATTTATTCATGTTTTTATTGTTTCAATGAGCTCAGTGCCTGTGAAACCAGACGGCCGTACGACTTGGCCACATGCGATCCCTGAATGCTCTGCCTTGTTTCGTATCAGAGCATGCCGACATCAGCTTACATCTCCGACTCTGTCTCCTCTGTGATCCTGGCTGATGCCCAGCCGACCAAGACAAAGCTCCTGCTCACAGGAGTCCTTTTCCTCGTCCACATCGCTGCTCACAGCCTCTTTATCCTGCAGATTCTCTTATTAATATTTTATCAGACTTGGCAAACTTTTTGAAGTCTCTGAACACCTGACTGCCTCTGAAAAATATTCCATCTTTGTTGGATCGTTTATCTTTCTTTTTAATCCTCAGAAGGTTTCATAGTTTAGTTTAAAACTTTGTTGTGTTGCTTTTGGACTTCACATTCTGACAGTATCTGACCTAAACCCACTGGTAAAAACACCAGAACAACTGGAGTGATTTGGGCGTAACTCGGTCCACACAGACCAGCGATGAGGACGCAAATGATTGGATTTGCGATCAGGTGGCACATCTACAACGGGCATCAGAGGGTAGAAGGGGAGACATCTGGCATCTCAAAAACACCGAGTGAAGCTCCACAGACCCAGAGGATGCTTCTTAGATGCATTAAACGGTTTTTAAGGCATTTCATGGGGGTTACTTTGTTGGTTATCATGCAACTTTCTATCCTATGGTGAGTACAGATGTTAAAGTGTCCTGTTGTTGGAACTAGGGGGTACATAAGAGCCCCCCCAACACATACATGCCCATGGTTGTAGTTTGGAAATGGCAGGGGAGGAAGTGAACGAAGCTATTCAGTTCGTGTTGGCCACGCTTCTAAATATTGAGCAATTAGACATTCCTCTTGCTCCAACTTCAAGACGTTTTATTGCTGGCAAAGATGTCGAGGTGCTACTCCCCACGAGGTTCAGCAAAAATCTAATTGTGAAAAGCGAAGGAGGTAGCTAGGCTAAACGCAAGAGAAGCACGCAATTTCCGGCAAGCTTCATCGAGTTGGCGCATTTCATGCGTCACAGCCAAACATTAGGAATTGGGTAAAATCAAATCCAATCATTTAAAACTTGAACAGAGTCCAGCAAGCAATCGTTTCTCAACAGTTGAGTGACCAGACCCGTTGGACGAAGCAAAGCTTAGAACAAGGGTCTGGTTTTTACCAGACAACACCAATGGAGGAGGATCATGTTGTTCTCCAAACACTACGAAACTGCAAGACATGCATCCAACCATGAAAACAATCATCGGACTCTTAGGGGGCATTCACAGCAGCCCTGTTCAGTCCGCTTAAATCAAATACCTGTTTATTTGCCTTGAAAGTCCAGCTCATTTTGGGAGGTGTGAACGCTAACTCAGGTCCGCCTACAAACCTCGGTCTCGGTTTGGTTGAAGTGAACTCTGGTGCGATTCGAATGCAGATGTGAACGCCAAGCGGACCGGAAGCCGCTCCAGAAGCAGGAAGTGGACTACAGTGCAGGGCATTCTGGGTAAATACAACCCCAAACAAACGCTCGCGAGGCTAGCGCTAGCAGGAGAAATGGTTCGTGGTCTGTAGCGAAAGACAAAAGAGAAATCCTCCAGACGCTAAAACCTAAGGTCACTCCATTTTTCTTTCCATTTGGTGAAGAAGGAAGCTGCGCTCAGCGTCTTCAGAGGGTTTTGTGTCGTTTCCTTCAGCGGTTCTTGGTGAAAGGGTTTGGCTGGTTTGACTCAGAGCAGAGAGGAAGCGAACCGCAGCAGCTGGAGATGGAGGAAATGCTGCAGTTCTGGTTCCTAATCGAAGTGAGTCTAGTGGACTATCAGGGGGGAAACGGCCTAAGCGACACCCCGATTCTTTCTCTACTCAACAACAGGTATCAGCCAGACTACAGGTTCTCTTTCCCATGTGTAGGACGCTACCACCAGACCAGAACTTAATCACTTAAATATGAGTTACATCTTGGGTTTGCATGAGGGGGTTTTGTGGCATTGCATGGCATATGGAGCTATTAGTGACCCTAACACCAATAAAACACTAACGACATTTCTGAACTCACTTTAATCACTTCTCCTCATGGCAGAAAGTGGACTTCCCACTTCTGAAGTTAACAGGTTAGGAAACCATAATACCTTAATAACTCAGGCGACTAACATTGGGGATAATCTGGATCTTAAATCAATAACTTACCAAGAAAAATTATTGTTTGCTTCCGTGCCGCCTTCACAATTTCACTTTCGTGCTTGGTGGGCCTTTCAGTTCCGTTGATGCCCTTATCCATGGATCCCAACGGTTTCTTCAGCACCAAGATCATCGCCCGACACATGAAGGCAACAGAGATCAGCACAATCATGTAAAGGATGAAAGCCCCGAAGATGCTTGCTCTGTACATCACCCAGTGCTCCCTCAGATTGGTGCAGAAATTCAGATCCTGGACCGGTGTGTGGTCTCGGTTCGGTATGTGTCCCTGGGTTCCCGTGGCAATCAACAACGGTAGGGCAACAAGAAAGGACACCACCCAGGCAAAGGTAATCAGAATAGAGGTCCGTTTTCCACCCAGAGCTTTGTAGCGAAAAGGGTGGCAGATGGCGATGTAGCGCTCAAAACTGAGCGTGGCCACATTGAGGATGGTGGCGTAGCTGCAAGCCTCGAACAGGAAGTTGTAGATCTTACAGGACGTGTTCCCGGATGCAGATCCGAAGGGGAACCAGATGGCGCTGTAGAGTTCGACCGGCATCCCGATAAGGAGCACCAGCAGGTCGGAGGTGGCCAGGCTGACCATGTGGTCGGTGACGTTCTTCTGCAGGTAGCCGTTGCGTTTCAGCACCTGCGTTACCCTGATGGTCACTGAATTACCCACGATACCGGTAAACAGCATGAAGGTGTAGAGGACCGTCATGAAAACCTTGACTGAATATGTGGGTTCCAGTTTACTCCAGTCTATTTTCCTGTCTGTATTATTACCCTCACTCATGATAGCAGAGTGGTGAGCCAAGATTTTTTCAAGGTATTGATTACCTTATCAGCTCTGCCGGGCACAGTCCTTCTGAATGGAGCCAGCAGATCAAAACGGCGACTGAAACTGAAGGCGTGTCTTTCTTTAAAATGTTCCTGACTGACCAAAAATTTGAGCAGAGTGGGTTTTAAACACAGATCCCAATAGCAGCTGAGGTTTAAAAAAATGAAGCGGCACTTTCTGTTGTGTTCTTCAAACTGAATGAACTAAAAACTGAACTACTCCAGGGTTCTGGCTCGGAGCCTGGTCCGCCTGGCTCCGTCTGGATGAATGAGTAAGATGTCCCAAATTCCTCTTAAATCCGTGCACACATTCTGCTTGGTTTCAGCTCGGTGTGAGCCAAGTGTGAACTACATTTACCTCACACACGGTTCCTCCTCCCTCTCAGGAGGGCTGGGCGGTTAAACATTAAACAGCACCACAGGCAGCAGTTTCACGTCTTATCAGCATTAATGTGCCTTATGTTTAATATCAGGTTTTATCTGACATCCCAAATAGGAGGAAAGACTTGTTTTGAGATGTCTAATTTGGTATTTTTCAGGAAGAGGTTTACGTTCCCTAAAACTATGAATAAGGTACATTTATCCCATTTAAACCCTGTTTATTAGCAGTATAGCCAACATAATTTTGGCTCTGTGTTTTGAGTTTCATTCATCACAATTTTATTTGTCACTTTCTGGGACGTTAATCTTATTCTGTAGACTCTGCTTCAGGTTGCTTATAAACACAGACAGTTAAGTAATCATCCAATTTACAAAGGAAGTCAGAACCAGAGCCAGAAATGATGTCCCACCCAGCAGAACTGCGGTCCAGTCGCAATTTGGAAAACTTGTGGGACTTGCTATTTGTTGCAGACAGTGAACGTGCTAACTGTTAGTAGTAGTTCTAGCAGATAGCCTAATTTATTTATCTGCATCTTATACATTCAAACACTCAAAGGACATCCTCTCAAATTGATATTGTACAGAATTTCAGCTTTAAGGAAGATTCAAGTTAAGTTTTTCTGAAGTAGGGACTCAGAAGTATTGATTTCAGAATGAAAATGAATCATGGAATCATAAACTAAATATTTAGTTTGAAACTGTAACATCTACATACTGGCTAACTATTTAGCATGCCAACTTAATATTTAGTTTGAAGCTAAATATTTTAGCTTGCTAACTAAATATTTAACTTGGAGCTAAATATTTAGCTTGCTAACTAAATATTTAGGTTGCTACCTAAATGTTTAGTTTGGACTTAAGTATTTAGTTTGTAAATTAACTATTTAGTTTGAAACTGATATTGACCTGCTAGGTAAAGGTTTAGCATGCTAACTAAATATTTAGTTTAGAGCTAAATAGTTTAGTTTGGTAACTAAATATTTAATCTAGATGTAATATTTAGCTTGCTTACTAAATATTTAGCTTGCCAACTAAATGTTTAGTTTGAAGTTAAATATTTAGTTTTTAAACATTTACATTTGACATTTATATGCTAGCTAACTATTTATCATGCTAACTAAACATTTAGTAAGCAAACTAAATGTTTAATTTTCTAACTAAATATTTTTACTAGCAAGGCCAGACTGGCAACTTCACCATTCTAACCAGATGGGTCAGCTGGGTGGTTTTATGTATTTTGTTTGCATCTCAAGTTTTTGGGGTGCACTTAGTTTCTCAGTAACTGTTATATTTAGCTTCATCTTTGACGTAGTGGGATCTGTGGTGTGTGATCGGACTCCCACATAATTCGAAGGTAAAAACAGAATTAGCTAGCTAAAACTTGACACTGTGTTGCTAGCGATCCTAAGCGGATAAATTACAGTTAAGAATAGGAGACTGGTTCTGACAACCAGTGGGTACATTTTAAATCTAAGTTTATTCAGCACCAATAAAAATGTAAAAGCATGAAGACTCCAAGACCAAGAATTAAGTTAGCCATCATGATTAAAGTTCCTGTTATTTTAGCATTTATAAGTTACCAGGACATCTTTCAAGTGCTAATTCATAAGCTTTCTTCTGTTTGAAACAGTTTATTTTTCACTTCAGTCGAGTTGAGCTGCAGTTTAATTTTAAAGTTTGTTGAAACTGAAACATGCCATAACTGTGGCGCTACAGTTAGCACAGCTCTGTGCATGAAACCTAGCTTAAAGTTCTGTATATACAGCCATGTTTTATAACTTAGATTACTGAAAAGTTGACTTTTTCCAGTAATTCTATCAGGAAGTGAAACAAAAAGATTTATTTCACTCAGACTGATGTTTTCAAGCCTTTATTTATTTCAGTTAATTATGATGAGTTTCTGTTTACAGCCAATGAAAACATGAATAGTTGATAGCTGCTCCGCTAAATACAACAATGCAGGTTCTTCTGCTCTCCAATCAATGTTTTGTATGAATGCTTTGAAACGAATGTGCTCCTGAGTGGGTTTATATTTTCTGTAAACTTTAAATTTAATTAAACTGTATAAAAAACTTGATCTTAGCTCAAACTGTGTTTTTGTTGGAGTGAAGAGCTGCTGAGAACTGAGACGTTTGAGACAAACATTAGCTCCTTTATGCAGAAGAGAGACATTCCCTCCAGGAAAGGATCTGATTCTCTGATGTTTATGTACACCCTGGTCCGGTTGTTACACACTTTTTTTTTTTTTTTTTTTGCATCATACATATAAACATATCCAAATGAACAGCAGAAACAGAAATGTAAATGAATAAAGCAGCTTCATCTATGTTCTGCCCTGTGAGCACAGAGAACAGAGGAGAGTTAAGCTGGCGTGGATAAGCTGACCGAGACCAGATTGTAGGTCTACTTGATGACACGACATGCTCATTTATACATAGTGAATCTCTGAATATTTGGGTGGCGAACCACAATGTATGTTCAGGTCTTGAAGATCCTGCTCTCAGACGCTGTGGTGTGAAGTTTGTTGATGCCCGTCGCAGCAACAGTTCGGAAACCGGTCGCTGGCTGTCGATCCTAAAGGCTACCCCATACTTCAGCTTAAGCCGAACAGTCGTCAGGCAGCCACGTGGTTGCAGGGCGGTCGTATTCACACACGGCGCAGACCACCTGGGGGACACCCCTCCTGCTTCAGCATACATCACGCTCCAAGGTAACCAAACGGTCACGGAGAGAGCGCCACTCCTCTCAGACAGTGTCCTTCCAATTTCCATCCAGAAGTTTTTAGCCATTTGACAGTCTTTGAAGGTATTTTATGAAGAACCGTACAAATGTCACTGCATCTGATGAACGCTCCTAAAAGTAGTCATGTCGCCTGCGGATACAAAAACCGCCTCCCTGCGAAAAAGATAACAGTTTTTGTCACGCAACTACGTCAATGGCAGCAGATTTCGAAAGTTAAAAATGGGGATTCGAGCCTGGCCATTGCCTTCCTACGCATTTCAGCTCAATTCTTATCTCCGTCTGGAGTTTGTCTCATTGAGCTCGATTTCTCAGGATTCATTTCATCCGGGCCAATCAGCAAACAGAAGGAGAAGTTGCAAACGATGACGTTGAGTTTCCATTTTTGAATTGCAGTCTACCTGCAGTTTAGTAATGGCAGCAGAGGAAGTGAACGAAGTCGTTCAGTCCTTATTGACCATGCTTCCAAATATTGAGCAATAAAACTCAGAGCAAGAGGAATGCTTCAGACATTTTACTGCTGGCCCTACTCCCCACGGGGTTTGGCAAAGGTCTTCACAGTGGTGGACAGTAAGCTTCATAGCATAGAAACCTTCATGGTCGAGGTGCTGCATTACATACGTCATTGCCAAACGTTAGCAACTGGATAAAATAAGACCCAGTCGTTTAAAACTTCAACAGAGTCCACGCCTCCAGCAAGCAATTGTTTCTCAATAGCCAAAAGGCCAGACCTTCTGTATGAAGCAAAGCGCAGAACAAGGGGCCGGTTTTTATCAGGCTAGAGGACTTCAGAGATTGGCTGTTTCTGAGGACTCCTCAGGCATCTGCTGATGAGCGGACAGAAGAACTGCTGTGGTTTGAGAAGCAAATGCTTCCCTGTGGAAGGAATTCAAGGAGGCCAAGAGGAATGACCGTTGGTTGATCTCATGGAAAAAAGGAAAGTGGGGCCAATCCCAGGTTGGATCAGCACTGTGAGGATCTTCTCAACCAGGTCACCAAGTCCACCATTGAGGAAGCAGCGCCTGAGATACCAGGACACCAGGAACTGACACGATTCACAGGTCGACGTTGAAGACTGGATTTTGTTGGTCTGCTGTGTATGACACTCACCTCTTAGGGTTCATTCCCACCAGCCCCTTTTAATCGGTTTTAATTGAACTCCAGTCCGTTTGCCTAGAAAGTCTGATCCGGTTGGGGAGGTGAACTCTGGTCTGCCTACAAACCTCGGTCTCGGTTCAGTTGAGGTGAATTCTGGTGCGGTTCGAAAGCAGATGTGAACGCCAAGCGGACCAGAGACTGTCCCAAAAGCAGGAAGTGGACTGCAGCGCAGGGCATTCTGGGTAAATACAACCAAAACAAACGCTAGCTAGGCTAGCGCTAGCGGGAGAAATGGCTCGTGGTCTTTAGCCAAAGACTGAAGAGAAATCCTCCAATCGCTAAAATCTGACGCCGCTCCATGTTGTTGACATTTCGTGAAGAAGGAAGCTGCGCTCAGCGTCTTCAGAGGTTTTCATGTCGTTTCCTTCAGTGGTTCTTGGTGCAGCGCCCCCACAGGCGAGGAGGGGAACAGGTTGCTGAAAGGGTTTGGTTGGTTTGACTCGGTGCAGAGAGGAAGAACCGCAGCAGCTGGACATGGGGGATATGCTGCATCTCTGGTCCCAGTCGAAGCGAGTCTTCCAGAAAACAGCCTTAATGTTACATGGAGAACCGGGACAAACCCTGTGGAGTGGAAGTCCGAGGTGGTGAATCCGTTGTTTTAAAACAGAGGGCCTGAGAAGGTGTTCCAGCAATGAGATGTCTCCTCCAGGCTGTAGGAGAAGAGGCTGACCCAGGAGGCATATCTGTGAAATATAATCACAAATTCCTGACAGGATGTTCACTCCAGCACCATCAGCCTGACGCTTGTCTTCTGCAGACATGCCAAGAGTTTCAACGTTGTAGGTGATGTTTGAGTCATGAAATCACAGTTTCCCAACATGTCTGAAACAAACCAGCTCTGATCTGACTCAAGCCTCCATCTCTGGGTGGCGGTACTCAAAGGGCAAAGGTGAGTGCGCTTTCCTAGCAATGAGATATGATGTATGTAGTTGATTTATCCTCTTATAACAGCTCAGAGATGTTTGAACAAATGTTTCAAATATCTGAACATGGCTGATAATGAGATCCAAGAAAAAGGAAGACAAATATCAAAGTGGACGTCAGGTTTGATGATAAAGGGCAGAGAGGGAAGTTCAACAAACAGGAACTTGGCTGAAATAAAGCAGGCCTTCCACAGATAATCAGAGTTTATATTAAATCCTTCAAACAGACTTTACATTCATCCTGAAGGAACGCTGATAATAAGTAAAAAACATTCTCCTTCAGCGTTGCAGGCATATCTTTAAGTCAGGTTTAAGACGATGATGACAGTGTGAACGTGATTGTCTGAGAGCTGATAGACGCTGCTGTCAGGCACCATCAATTAGACCGCCCAGCTCTGCCAGGCCAGATGTTCCCTGTCACAAATCCAGACTGATTGTTCGCTCCGCCACTCACTCCTGTTATCTCCTGACTCGAATTAACTCCCATTGTCTGCTGCAATCACACGGCGTCACGTTTGTCATATCTCGGTAAAAAGTGCTTGTGTTCAAGAGGTTGGAAAACAAGTCCAGTCAAAGCAGACCAGGAAACCAGACTGACTCTGTTTGTCCGTTGTCTCTGATCCAAGGTCAGGTCTCTGAGCATCCAAAAGCTTGGATGACGGTCCCTCCATGGAAATTTGCCTTCCGGGCGTAAATGTGCAGCCAAACGTGGGAGTCAGTTGAGACCTAGGTGGTCCTAAACATCCGTTCATCCTGTGCTAGCTTGTTATCCAGCTCCGTCTCCATCAGCAGGCTGTCTGGAGATCTCTGCAAGTCAAATTTAAGACTGTTTAAGGCCTTTTTAACGCCACCTTGAATGAAATTTAAGACCGAAAAACTATAAGTATAGGGGATGGGTGGGAGGTCCTGCTGTGTTGGTGACTCCCCGCAGAGCCAAGCTTGTTTTTTTGCCCAGAATGCACCTGGGCTCGTCCGGGTTGGAAGAACCGAGGCAGCGGTGAAAACGACCGCCGTCCGGCCAACTGGCGACCACGGAAAGCGGCATCGCCCGCATGGAGAGGCGACACCCAGGCCGTCTCCGGCCGAGCGAGGTAGCTCCCCCCCCCCGACCCTGCAAGGATAAGCCTGATGGATGGATATTTAGTTTGGAGCTAAATATTTAGTTTGAATCTAAATATTTAGTTTGTAAAAAAAAAAATATTTGGCTTTCTGACTAAATATTTTGCTTATATATTTTTCCTTGCTAACTGAAAATGTATTTTGGAGCCAGATATTTACTTTTTAAATTAAATATTTAGTTTGAAGCAAAATATTCATTTTATAAACAAAATATTAGCTTGCTAGCTAAAAATTTAGCTTGGAGCCAAATATTTACTCTATGAACTAAATATTAAGTTTGCTGAAGATGACAGCAGCCAAATATATATAAACATAAAACCTGCTCTGGACCTCAGGCCAATGAGACCATCTGCAGAAATCCAAGAAGTTGCTTCAACAAAATATGTGAATGGTTATGTTTATGTCATTTTTTTTAATTAGTCAAAAAAAAAAATTGCAGAAAAATGTTACTTTTCCCATGTATTGCTATCATAAAACGTCGGCTGAAAGGATGGAGGCAGCAGTTATCATTTCTGCCGGTTTTCATGCGTCTCTCCAAAGGAAAGCTGCAGCTGTGATGCTGACGTTTCCAAAACAAAACACATTTCACTCTGAGGTTTAGAAAGATACGTTTTAATAGTGCACTGAAGTATGAAAACAGCTTTGAAAAATAAAAGAATTATTCAAGAGTTGGTTGATAAAGGGGAGATTATTGGTAATAATACAGCTTTTTAAGCCTTTTTTAGATTGTACAACATCCTCACTGATGACTCAAAACAAGAGAAAGAACCTGAGAAAGAAAAACCCAACCCATGATTTCACAAGCACCGTTGGTTGAAGACAAACATTAATGTTCTTTAAAATCGTTCTCAGCTGAAATCATGACAGACGGGCGGCAGATGGAGGCACAAGACAGAAAGTGCAACGAGGCAAACAGCTTTAAGAGCTTCAAACGACCACAAGTGCAACAAAACGTGACATTTAACAGGAGGCCTGGAGTGGAGCTGGCGCGTCTCCTCCGGCTGTAGTGTCTCCGTGAAGGGAAGAAGTGCTTCGTGTCAGAGCAGCGTCGCAGCATCGCAGCGTCGCAGCCAGCAGCTCGCTCTGCCCTCCAGCGCCAGCAGGAGCCGCCTGCTGCGCTCCGTCTGCAGCTTCGTGACGGAGGCCGCTCTCAGCAGAAACCTGTCGTCATCACCACTAAAACATCAACACTGTGTTCGCTGGTCATTTTAAAGTAAACACACCCGTCGTTACCAGGCAGAGGACCGAGCGCAACGACGCAGCGGCTGCAGGAGGCCAAGCAGGCGACGGCTTCATGCATGTTTATGGCAAACATCATGTTTTAAATGTTTGACAAGAGAAAAATAGGGGCTGGTCCCAGAGAAAGAGTCCCGGAGCAGCTGGGACGACGCTTCGCCGATCCGTTCCTTCACCAACTAAGTTTGAAACCCTCGGAGTTTAAACGAGGACCAGAGGCGCTACTGCTGAAGACTGAGAAATTAGTGTTATGGCCAAGAGCAGCGTACCGTTTCCTTCAGCGGCGTCTCGGTCAGTTCGTCCACAACCTCCTCAGCGCGCCGTGGGCGTGTCAGCCATCCAGGCCGAGGTCAGGGTCGGTTTGTCGAGACCGGAGCCTTTTAAAGCCTCAGATCCCGACAGTAACGGCAGGAAATCCAGCCGACGCGGGAAAACGAGGCTGAGGAGCGAAATGACCGGACGCCGAAGTGCTCTGAAGCGGCGTCCTGCAGCCCGCTGAGCGCCGCTGTCCACGGCAGCAGACGCTGAACGCCAGTCTCTGCACAGCACACAGAAACCAGACCAACAAAATCAAAATCAAGCTTGAAGAAGAAGAATAAATTAATTTAAACGGAGGCACTGGGGTCGGGTCCAGACTGTCAGCCCAGCAGGTTCCACGCCGGACACCTGCGAAGAGAAGAAGAGCCGTTTACACTTCCACGCTGGCTGCGGCGGCTGCTTCAAACTGGTTTAAAGGCCCCTGGCGCCGACTCCCAGCATTAATGCTGCTGGCACGGCTGAAAACGATGTTTCTCTTCCCTGCAACGCCATGAAAACCCGACAACACCCATAATCCTTTGCTGCATCGCTATCACAGTCACATGACCAAACACCCCCCCCCCCCCCGGCGGAACGACAACAAGGCGGAAATAAACATCGTTTATTAATATCGGCCCAGTTATCGGACCGATGCCGCTGTCGGCTGCAGCGAACGATTACTTCAGTGGTCGATTATTCTGACGGTTTATTAATTACTCAGAATAATCGATCAATCAGCAGAACAGATTATTCTGCCGATACACTGATTACAGCGTCAATTATTTGATTCCACTGATTATTAATGGATTATTCTGACGATTAATCGGATAAAAAAAATGTCCCATTCTGCAGATCGTTCATTTCACCACTGAAACCTTTTCTGTGCAATATTAGAAAAACATTAAAGAAGCCAAGAAATAATTCAGTTCTTGGCTGGAAGCAGCAGCATCGCTCCTCCAGTGATGGACTGAACTGGTTAATAACTGGGCACCAGTGCAGGACGGATCCGCTGGTTACTGGTAGATCAACTGGTTAAAGAGGGTTTTTATCATAAATGCTAAATGTTTCTAGTTATTGTTCAGTTTTGGTCCATCGCTGCTCTGACGATTATTGATTCATTCAGTTTAACTCAGTGATACTTTACTGATCCAGAGAGGGAAAGCCTCCCCAGTAGCCTGACTGCAGCCTCCCCAGTAGCCTGACTGCAGCCTCCCCAGTAGCCTGACTGCAGCCTCCCCAGTAGCCTGACTGCAGCTCCTAACTGGGACTGCTGGAAAGCATCGTTCCTGTCAGCGAACTGAACTGGGCCCAGCTGAACCGGAGGACAGCAGCAGCTGGACGTATGAGCGAGACGGCCCAGCGGGAAACTCACCTTCGGGATGGGGGGGTCACTGGTGGGGGGAGACCGTGTGGAGGGGAATGAGGCTCTCGCTCTGCTCGTCTGACAGCCTGGGGGAGGAAGAGGGACGTCAGTCATCGTCATCCTGACCGTGGCGTTCTTACAACCAGTGAAGTTGGCGCCATTAACGACCCGAGGAGGAAACTTCCTGTCGCTCCTAAAAGCGAGACGCTTCAAAGAAAAGCCGCTTCTGACGGCGTCCTAATGTGTTTCCATTAAACTCGACTCGGAAACAATCTCCCCAACAATGGAGGCGGATTCTGCAGCCATTAACGACGCGGAGCGGCTTTCGTGCTTCCTGCGACCGCCGCGTCACAGTTACCATAGCGACGGCATCTGAAACGCGGCTGAACGATGAAGGGGTGCCGTTATGAGGGAAAGTGATTCATCCTTTCGTCTGGAAAACGTGCGCAGAAGAGGAGCGACCCCAAGCGCCCACCAGCTGCCGCTGACCTGAAACAAACGCCTGACGGTCCTCGCCCGATCCCGACGCCGCGTCACGGGCCGGAGCCACGGCACCAGAACGCTGAGTGCACCGACTCAGCCAGCAGGTCGTTGATAAAGAAGCTGGCTGCAGCAGAGGATGTTGGCTGAAAGTTGAGTGGAAGGAAAAAGTGTGGATATTCAACAGAAATGAGAGAATTCATGGAGTAAGAGCGCCAAGAGGCTCCACACACACACACGTGACCAGAACACGGGTCAAGCCGCTGTCGAACCAGCGTCTCGCCTGGGCTGAGCAGAACCAGAACCAGAACCGTGCTGGCTCTGGTTCTCCATATGAAAGCTTTCATTTCATGTGGAGCTCAAGGTCCCAGAGTGCTTCGTTCTGCCGACCAGCTTCGTGGAGATGCTGGTTTCACGGTCCGACCCACACCGCTTTAATCACCATGGTAACGCCAGCAAACTGGCCCGACCAGAACCACACCGAGAATCTCTGCACCGTTAGGAGGAAGATGAGAGCCACCAGAACCGACGACGAAGATGAGCTGATGGTCTCAATCGAAGCAACCTCAGCAGAACCTCAGGCCCAGACCCAGAGCCTGGAGAACCTTCACCAGCTCCCCAGTTCTGTTCCAAACATCTGAACTGGTCTGACTTCGCAGACTGGAGGACCAACGGACCACTTCTCCTCACTTTCTTCTCCTACTACTCTCCAGTCTGCATTACTTGCTGCTGTTGCACTGATAAGTTGATGTTTTTCTCTCCATAGAAGGTGCACCTGGTCTGGCGTTCTGGAGAGAACCCTGCCATCAACTCTCCCTCTGCTGCCATTACCGTCTCTCTAACAGAGAAAGTACTCCTGGTTCAGCCCTTCTGCTCCGTCTTCCCCAACCTCCAGTCAGTGGCTGGTACTGGGCCTGGTTCTGGTTCTGCTGGAGGTTTCTTCCTGTTAAAGGGGAGTTTTCCTCTCCACTGTCGCCCCCTGCTGGCCAGGAGGAGCGAACGCCGCAACGACTCGCTTCCTCGTGGAGTTCTGCAGCGTTTCCGCAGCGCCTGTACCTCTGAACGCGATGCTTCCTGAAGATGAAGGTGTAGAGCCTCCTCAGCCCCAGCAGGACGGGGTCCCAGTTGTTGTAGTGGCACAGCAGCGCGGCGATGAAGAAGGAGAGGAAGACGGGGACGGCTCCGGCGAAGAACAGCCAGGAGAAGCGGACCTGCGGGGCAAAAACCGGCTTCACCGAGGCTTTCAGGACGTCATTCTTAGAAAATCTGGATTTTTTTTTTTTTTTTTTTTCTCATCAATGCTCTCCTTGGTTTCCATAGTTACGAGTGACGTCAGCGCACCCAGGGCGGCCATCTTGTTTGACAGGCGTGTTTTACAGCTTCTGTCCGTTTGGACTTTGAGTGTCAGGGCCAGGCTACGATTGTTATTTTTATTTTTTGATTAAAATCATATTACCAGAATAAAGTTGGAATTTTAGTAAAATGATGTACTTTTATGAGGACTACTACACAAAAAATTATATTAAAAAAACCCAAAACATTTAAATGAGGAACACTGAGCATTTTGTGAAATTATACTTTGGTATAATTTTTACAGATAAGGAAATACTTCAACTTTAAACATATCAGCATCAAATTATTATCAGTAGCTAATCAATTAATCACATAATAAATTAAAATGATAATTTCCATTCTGATGATTAATATTCTGTTTAGACAGACATCATAATCCATTTTATTAATGGCTTCGCTTATCGTACATGATATATATTCAAATTAATTTAAAAATTTACTAAATAAATACAGAATATGGAAAAAACCACAATGAAAAGAAGTGGCGATAAATAAAAAATAATTTAAAAAAATCAATAAAATAAAGGCAACGAATAAAACAATAAGATTGGAAATAAAATGGAAAACTAAATAGCAGTGATAATGTCAAATGTTCTTTACAGAATGAAAGTTTACTGGTCTTTGAGGGCAAACTTCCATTATTAAGCCATTATCAATATGTTGATATTGGTCGAAAAACAACAACATTATCATTTATCGCAGTCATTTCTGGAACAACTTATCGTCCAGTAAAATCTGTTACTGTGACAGACCTGAGTCTAATTAACATCTTTAACTCTGGAAGCTTTATTCCTCTTAATTTTAATCCATTCTGCTGGTAAAAATGCGCCTTTATTCTGCTAACGTTATGACTATATTCTCATAATGAAACAAAAGTCCTTGTAGCCCGGCCCTGATACTCCGTGATCCAACTCAGAACAGATGCCTGGAATAAAAGCCACTCTGAAAATATTTCCTGTCATTTGTATTATTTATTTTTTTTTTTTCAGAAAAGAAAATGGATTAAAATCGGATCTGGTATGAAATAAAAATCAGGAGATTTTATTTTGAAGCCGCGTCGGCCGCCCTGGTTATTTCTGGAAAGCGAGACTCACCTTCTGCAGACAGATATCTGCTAAAATAGAGAGCGGGATGGTGAGGCTCAGAGCCAGAGTCCCGATCAGAGACGACGTCAGGAAGCAGCCCCTGGAGGACAGGAGAGAGCCGTCACACGCCGTCCCGTCAAGTCCACAGCGGTCGGCTGCGAGGCGCCTTACCAGAGCCACAGGAACTCGGACAGAACGGTTCCGATCAGCCCGTTGATGAGGATGTAGGTCCACACCAGCTGGCTGGGCAGCTCGAAGGCCTCGAAGCCGGTGTAGTGGAGCAGGAGGAAGCCGGGCCAGAGCAGCAGCAGGTTGAAGAGACCCACGAACCCTGAGGGACACACAGCAGACCGTCAGGGGCCCATCAGGGGCCCGTCAGGGGCCCATCAGGGGCCCGCTTCAAAACCCGCCTCCAGAGAGTCGGTCGCGTTTCTAACCAACGCAAGTTTCATGTAAAACTCGCAGGCTTGAATCTGGCGGGTTTCATGAAAACAACGATTTGAAACTCGTGAAACCCCGCCTTCACGAGTTTCTTGAGACGAAGACGTTTAAAGAAACGGTGCCGCGCCGTCGGCCATTTTGGGAACATCTTGGAGAGATCTGCCATATGTTTTAAAGCGACCTCGCATCGGTCAGCTCCTCCATGATTTCAAGATCGTTTTTGGAAACAAAATCGCAGCTTTTCTGGCGTTACTTCAGAAACATTTGCAAGGAGTGTTGTGGTATTTTTTCATCATTAAAGTCCTTCCAAAGTCAACAGAGAAGGAAAAAGGTGAGAAAAAACAAGACAGATCCTACACACAAACATTTTTATTCTTTAAAAAACACAAAATCAAATTGTTGTTACTCGCCGCGTCCATCACAGACTTTAACTTTACAAGGCTGAGGCAGCAGTGCAGTAAATGTAAGAAATACTGCCACCTGCAGGTGGGAGTCAGTATCACTAAAACCAAACGTTTTTGGCCATTTTTGAGGAAAATTTGCAATAAACGCAAATAAATTATGCATTAGTGCCAAAAAATGCAGGGATCTGTTGATCTTGCATGAAACCCTGATCAGTTTACACAGCCGCTGATGTTGGGGTTCCTAACTATCAATTTAACTTCCATGATAGAAGGAATTTGGGAGAGTCGGGCACCAAAACTGGCTGGAGCCCAGGGCCCACATCCTCCTACCTCCGGCCCTGGGAAAAAAAAAAAAAAAATCTTTAAAGGAGGGGGTGGGTATACTTCTAGTAAGGTGTAAATACTATTAATGAGACAGTATTCTGACACTGGAGCACCACAAGGAGTATTATTTGGTTTTTAAAGGTTTTAATTAATAACGACCCGGTTTTTGCGATTTTCTGGGGTTTTCTTTGGCTGCTTTTTCGAGCTAATTCCCGAAGAGCTGTTAGCTGAAAACTCGGCGTAAAGTGGATGATGGGAGATGGATGGATTTCTGAGGTTCTGCTCCAGGTTTCTGATGGATTCTGGACTTGAAATAAGTGAAAAATGCGTAGAAAATGGGGGTTACATTTGAGAAACACGGTACCAAAGAACATGGGGATGTCGAGCTTATCCTCCCGATCCACCCTCCTCTTGATCAGAACGATGTAGACGGCGTACAGCACCGCCCCCGCCAGGGACCACAGAGAACCTGCAGAGAGGTTCCAGGTTAGCTAGCGTTAGCTCAACGTTTCCAACAACAGAGGAAGTAGACCTGATGTTTACCTACGACTCCCTTCTCATCGGGGCTGTCCATGCTGGACAGGCTGACGAGAGCGACACCCCCCATGCTGAAAAACAGGGAAACAACACGATCCATAAACACCAGCTGAAAACAGCCGCCGTGACCAGAGCCTGGTGTCGCTTAAACCCGATTTCTGCTAATCGAACCTTTCAGATGATCATGAAAACAAAGAAACAGAAACTTTTATCTTGCTGCTGTAAAACTAAACCGCTGACTCACCTCAGAGCGACGGCCAACAGTTTGGACAGCGTGAAGCGGTCGCTGCTGTTACTGGGGAAGATGGCTGCTAAAATGAGCGTGAAGAGGCCTGAAGAGGGGAAGTTCACATCACAGAAGCTTTTATTCAGCATAATTCATGGCTGAGACTTTAGTCGGAAATGTAGAGGAGGAAAGGAGAGAATCACCTGAAGTTGAGGACAGGATGTTGACGATGGCGACCTGCGTGTCAGACAGAGCTTCCTGGTAGGACAGATTAGCCAGGAACCACTGGAGGACAAACAGATGAGGAGGGGGTGTCATGTTTGACCAGTTTAGTGCTAAAACCAGTTCTAAACTGGTTCTAAATAAGACCTAGTTTGGGTTTCCAGCGAACCGACTCAGAGCCACATCATTCCGTCTCTGAGTTTTGTTTGGGAAGTGGGATATTTATGCCCTTAAAGCGAACTAAATCTGCGAACGCTAAAGCGCTATACCAACATGGTACTGACTGGAAGCTAACGCTAAAGTGAATTCTTAACAGTCAAGAATCAAAACTTCAACACAGATGTCGAACTTTATTCAACTGAAAGTTTACAAAACAGCCAAGTAAATTAGCGCTTTAGCATTTAGCCAGTAAAATTAATTTAGGGGAAGCTACGTGCGCTAAACGTTTTCAAAGTTAGCAAAAAATGCTAAAGCGCTAAATTCAACCATTATACATCAGTCATTTGTTTGTTTGTTATGCATTTGCTCTTGAAAAAAAGAAAAAAAAAAAAAGTCATCTCGTCTATGGAAGCGTATAGGTATTAAATAACAGTGGTACGAGAATGGAGCTTTGAGGAACCCCACATGTAATTTTTGTTTGCTCAGATTTATAATTACCAAATGATGCAAAGTCCTCCTGAATCAGTGAAAATCTTCATTAAGATCACAAAATCTTAATGAAATGACAGACAATGAAATTAAAAAAGAGATTTTAGGGTATTTATTAATGAAGACAGCCTGAAGAAATATTAACCAAGATCATGAAAAGGTTTCAGTTTAGCCTGGCCTGGCTGCTTGGACGACACATCTAAAGGAATGAGGACAGACTATTTTTACTCACCACAAAGCAGAAGAAGAAGCTGATCTTAGCAACGTCGGTGATGGTTAGCTTCCCCACCGTACGCAGCAAGGCCTCATGGTCCCTGGCAGCGGGGTAGGACATGCGGGACAGCTTGGCCTCCAGGGCCTGAGTGGACGGCAGCTGACGCACCTCCATGATGTTGCTGAAACGGACCCGCTGCTTCTTGGAGGCTGGGATGTCGGAGCAGAGAGGGGAGCGAACAGGGTTCGGGTCAAAGCCTCGAGACAAGAACTACAGCTGTTCTCCCGCTGCATTCACGGGTTCTCTCCAGGTACTCCAGTCCAAACACAGGACCGTTAGGTTGACTGGTTTGTCTAAACTGCCTGTAGGTAGGTGTGTGTGTGTGTGTGTGTGTGTGTGTGTGTGTGTGTGGCAGGTGTAGATGATGGATGGATGCTATCAGTGTCTTCTGATGGCTTAATGCTGCCCTCTGCTGGGATAAAGTATTAAAAACATCTCATATCATAATGGCTAAAGTTTTGTCCACTCCTCCTAACAAAGCTGCTTCAGTTCATTGAGGTTCTGGACTTTGACTAGGCCATTTCCATACCTTGATACTGACGACCCAGTCTGGTCCCAGCTTCAGCTGCTGGACAGATGGACTCACATTTGACTCCAGAATACTTTGGGCTGTAGAGGAGATCCTGGTCCACTCAGTGACGCCAAACCTCGCCCAGATCATCACCCCTCCTCCACCGTGCTGATCTGCTCCATCCTGGTCCAACATCTCTACTCTGGTCTCCTCTGTCCAGAGCACATTGTTCCAGAAGTCTTATCTTAAGTCTTATAATGGCTCGATGCTCTGCTGGGTTTCCTTAGAAACTTTTTGAACTACTCTGAATAATTAACTGAGCTGCTGATCTGTCTGATAACTAGGATCAATTCGAGCGCGTGTATGATCTAACTGGGTTTTTTCGTGTAAAGCGCCTCAAAACTACATTTGTTGTGAATTGGCGCCATAGACATAAACTGAACTGTATTATCCTCCATCCAGATGCAGCTTTGCTGACCTCAGTCCTGCCGCCATCTTGTTTCTAGAGAGAAGAGTCTTCTTCCTTCAACCCTTCCAAGCAGCCAGACTGGTCCAGGGTCATGACCTTTAACCTGCTAATTCAGGCCTGTAGAGTCTGAGATGGAGCTCTGGGGTTTCTGGTTTTTATTTTACAAATTTTAAAATTGTATTTTTTATTGCTAATTTTTGTATTTATTATCTTTTACATTTTTAAAGTTAATTTTTTTCATTAATTTTAATTATTTATTATTTTTAACTTTTTTAATGTGTTATTATTTTTTTTATTAATTTAGTGTTTATTATCTTTAAATGTTTAAATGTAATTTTGACAATTAATTTAATTTTTTTATTATTTTCAAATTTTTTATTTTTTTATTTTTTTAAGTTTTTAATATTACTTTTTGTACTTATTATTTTTTAAATTGTTTAACTTAATTTCTTTCATTAATTTTAATTTTTAATTTACTGTTTTTAACTTTTTTATTTTAAAAAACTTGAAATAAACATTATTTTTATTCTATTTTACCTTTTTTTTTTTTTAATTCATTATCTTTTTAATTTTCAAATTCATTTTTTTTCATTAATGTTTAAATTTTTCTTTTTTTTTAATTACAGGTTCTTTTTTTTATCTTGGAAATAATCTTCATCTGTGGAGAATGATGGACTCCAGATGACCTTTGACCCTTCCCAGATTGAGGGCAGCAGGAGTTGCTTCTCTGAGCTCACTGCTGATGTTTTTCCACCCTGACTTTGGTCAGTTTTTCGTCGGCTTCATCTTTGTGTAATAAATAATAAATGACAGGTTGTGAGAGAAAAGCCAGACTGAAACTCACAGCAGGATTCACAGTCTGCGGGTAAACGGTCGTACGGATCAGCTGCTGCATCCTGGAACTTCACCGGGACGTAGAGCGGCTCACTCTGCACAAACGGGACAAAGAGGAAGTGTGTAGCAGCAGCGTGCTACAGACAGAGCAGATCCTTCTCTGTGGTCAGATACGCACCAAACAGTTGTTCACAGTGCTGTCAGTGGTGCAGGGAGCAAAGTAGGCCTCAGCGTCAGAAAACTGCAGAAGAAGAAAGAGCGATTCAGACCCTGACTGAATGAAAACCAAATATACCCCAAAAAAGTTTAAATAGGCAATTTTAAAATGCTTTGGTTCCTTTCCAGGAGAAATAACAGAAAACATGACAGGAAGTAGGTTTTGGGATCATGTTGCATCAATAGGAACATAAATAAGTGACTTACGAAGGCAGAGTGGCGGCGCTTCAGCGTGCCGCTGCACTGCTGCCTCCAGGGCTGCCACAGCAGGAAGCCCAGCAGGTACAGCACAAACATGGAGGTCTTGGTGAAGGTGCTGAAGAAAGGTTTGTTGTACTCCTGTCGCTTGAAGATATACTGGGGAGCAGGATCAACAGAGACTAACGGTCAGGATCAGTCCCAGTCTTTATCTCAATAGTTTGGCTTCAAGTTAATCAGCCAGAGACTCATTTATGGAACCAGAAGAGAGACATGCTGGTCTCTGATCTGATTTCGGATGTTAACACCTAGAAATTGTCGATTTCTTTCTTCGGATCACTTAATATTTTGTTTGCAGGCGGGTTATTTGTTAGTTACGTATCGTTTTGCTTCGACTTTAGTGAAAATAAACTGGAGTGAGTTTGTACTGCAGGGATGTGACTTGAAACGCAAGCAGAGGGATGAAACAGCCTCACCGTGGTGAGCTCAGACGAGGCCACCCAGATGACGTCCACCAGCAGGAGGATCACCACCCCCAGGGCCATCCGCCTCCGCTGGGACGCAGAGCTGCCCTGAGAGCTCATCCGGTTCATGACGAACACCCACGCCATCGGGACGCTGAGGACAATCACAGACACGTTGCTTCATCAGGACTTCTTTGTGAAGTGGAAGGAAAATGGTTCACAGTTTTCAGCATTTTTTTACAAATAAACTGAAAAGTGTGGCGTGCATTTGTATCCATCCCCCCTGAGTCTGAACTTTGTAGACCCTCCTCTGGCTGCAGGTGTACTGGGGTTTATCTCCAGGTCAGTCAGGCTGGATTGGACCGAGAGGTCCAGGTGGACGTCCATGTCCTGGTAGGTCTGCAGGTGGTCCATCCTCTCTGCATGTGCAGATGGTGGACTGCTCAGAGCTCTGGGATGTTGTTCTAAAACCGAACCCAGGTCCTCCCAGACCTGCTGCTGGGCTCCTTGGTCTCAGTGATGCTGGTGGTCCTCTGGAGAACCTCTGAGCTCTTCAGACATCAGCTGCAGTTAGACTCAGGTTAAATGACACACAGCTGGACTCTGGGTACCGATCAGGCTAGCTCTGCAGGCTTCGGGTTGCAGTGGACCAAACGGGGCTAAGTTCAAATGCGTAGCACACTTTTCACATTCATTTGTAATAAAAATGTTAAAAACAATCCATCATTCTATTTTTATTCACAACAAACAACAATGAGGTCGATAAGAGGCATAAATACACATAAAACGTGTAAAGTTGAGGTTAAAGTCAAGGTTTTGATCGCTGTTTAGCCAAATGTTTATCAAGCTAAGCGCTAACAAGCTTGATTAAAATATTCGACTAAAAACGCAATAAAATCCATTTTTCTTACCTGAATGTTTAACTTCGTCATTTAACTTCAGACATTATATAACTGTCACTTCACTCCGTGCAGCAAGATGTCCGAAATCACTGGTTTTATTGGAAAACTGGAACCACTTCACTGGTTGTAAACATTAGC
This sequence comes from Anableps anableps, assembly GCA_014839685.1. NCBI lineage: Eukaryota > Metazoa > Chordata > Actinopteri > Cyprinodontiformes > Anablepidae > Anableps > Anableps anableps. The sequence goes on along the minus strand of CM026075.1, from coordinate 38,116,447 downwards.
ATTTCCTCCTCTCTTCGTAATTGGCTAGCGAAGTCGCTCCTGGCGCAAAGACTTCTGGGAAATGTATTCCTAAAAGATGAATTTACGAAAACTAGCATAAACAACACTCTATCATATTAAAATGTTGTTTTATAGATACTATCATCTCAGCATTTATACAGCATGTGTCCAAGGCTACATATTTTTATTATATTGTGAGATTAAAGAAGCCAAAGGTTAAATTATTGTTTATTCTCTTTTATGTTTTGTTTTGTTTAATGCAGTAATGTAAACGCAAACACCAACGTATAAATTCATAAACTGTCAAAAGCCAGTAAATTCATACTTTTTATCTTAATTGTTTTCCAAATTGGAACTGAAAATACAAATTTTGTAACTAACTGAAAATATGTCATATATCAGGAAACAGTATTATAAGAACGGTGGATATTTAATTCAGTTAAGTTGCAGCCTCCAGGTCAGAAATGAACAAATCAAGATCTTTAGAGGGAGATTTCTGTTGGATTTTTTCCGGGTTTTTTTTTTTTTTTTTTTTTTTTATTTTTTTTATTTTTATTTTGGTTGGAGATGTGAAGCTGTAACAACTTCCTTTCGTTTTTTGTTTTATAACCACGCATCCTTGTATCTGAAACTTTTTGTTTGCTAAATCTCCTTCAATTTATAACACAAGTATCTGGTTCCTGACTGATTCATTCATTATTAAAGAGAACATGATCAGAATCAGCTGATTAACCACAGTGCACAGGGTCACATTTGACAAGAAGGGATAATCTTGGGTCAAATAGGGCCGTAGCAGGTAGTGGTTGACTTAAAGATGTGGAAATATAAGAAAAAATGGAATGAAGATGAAAAAGGAAAAAAATATGTTTTAATAAAATAATATTTGTGAGAGAAACAGAAGAAAAGTAATGATGAGGCTGAAAGTAGGTCACATCTATCTAAACTACATGTTGTATCTAACTGGGAGGAAATACAATGATAATTATGAAAACAAAAATAAATAAAATAAAATGTGGAACGTGTTGAACTGCAATGTATGTATATATATTTAAAAAAATTAGATAATAGTAAGAAAGGCAGAAAAAAGAATGGCATCTAGAAAGAATATTTTGAAGAGACAGAAATAAGGAGAACATTTATATAATTAGCAAAGTTTTATTTAATTTTTATAAATATTTATTTGAAACATAATTTCGTGGGTGGAAATTAAGGATGTTACACTCATGTACACAAGGTGGCGCTATGAAGCCCATAAAATTCTTTGCGATCCACCGATAAAGAAAAGAAGAAGAAGAACTCCTTTCCAGTAGGTGGTGCTGTTGCATAAGCACGCTGCTTCACAGCTGAAAACCTAAAACAGAAGAGGAAGAATGGCTATTTGCCTTCCGCGCTAACAGGTTTTTATTGCAATAAATGAATGAGTTAAATCTTCTGGAAAGAAACTCATCTCTTGTCGGCGGATTCTAAATATTAATTTTAATCAGAGGACAGAAATAAAGCGGTATGTTGTTGTGTTTCAACTGTTTTAATAAAGTTTTAACGGAACACGGGTTAGCATCATGGTTAGCATAGCGGCTAAGCTAATTGCGTTATTTTATAATTAACACTCGTTTTACCTCTTTTTGATTATTTTATTTATTCTTATTTATGGTGGGAATGTGAGACAGTATATTGTGTGTTTATTATTGCTGACTCGGTTCGTGTTTCGATCAGCCGGAATTTTGACTCCAGACAGTTTTCTGGTTAACTTCCACTGAACCTGTTCCATGTTTTCCAAGGTTTTCCAGGATCTTTCCAGACCATGCTGTCCACGCTGTGACCCACTCAGAGCAGCACCATGGAGCGTCCTTCAAAGGAGGGGGAGCCTCCTACTGTCATTGACATCACCACCAGTGAAAAGGTGATAATTAGGAATGATTTTGGTTCGGATGAATGAAACGGTCCAAACTATGAGCGGTTGATCACGCAGCTGTTTCTAATATGCTTAAAAAGTACTTTATTGATACCAAAGACATTAAATGTTGTAACTCGTGTTATTCAAGGCTCTTAAGAGAGTTCTTGTAGATGCTGATGTCTGTGAGCAGGAAGGATCTCCTGTAGCAGTCTGTGTTACAGCGGTTCTGTAGAGGATGCTCAGGGTTGTCCATCTTTCTCTGGGTTTGTTGAAGAATCCTTCTTTGCACCAGCCAACATTTAGATCAGGTGGTCAGGAGATCTCAGTCGTCACCTTCAGAACCATCTCCTGTCGTAGAGATAAGGTGAGGAGCTCCATCAGCTAAATCTTGCTTGGAAAGGAAGAAGTGCAGATGGTTCTTCTGATAAGGATGCTTCCCTTTGGAGGTTTTCTGTGATCCCAGTGGGACTATGGATTCTTTCTGGACTGGGAATACCCGGTGAATGTGCCTCGAGGATGGGATTTAGTCTGGGTTTCCTTCAGGATGGAAGGAGAAAGTTGGAAAAAGCAGATCTTAATGGAACAGCAGCTTCTGTAGCAGTGATAATTAGGTGAAAAATGAAGCCATTGTTTAACTAAAACATTTCTTGGTTCTGTCTTTAAGAAACGAAGCTAAAAACTGATCCAGTCTCAGTTCTGTGGCTCGTCGTGTGTTTTTTTACTCTGACAGAAAGTTTTCTCCTTTCAGGTGGTGGAGCTCCTGAATCAGGCGGTTCTGATATCCACAGATGAAAAACTAAATGTTCTCAAACAGGTTTGTTGCCTAATTTCTCTTTAGTAAAGTAATCAATTATTTTATGTGGTCCAGCTTAGATCAAAACCTGTTTGTTTTCGCTGAGGGCTCCCCCTGCTGGCAGGAGGAAAGCGTTGTGATTCTGGAGTTTCTTTCAGGTTCAAGAGCTCATCATCAACAAGGATCCGTCTCTTCTGGACAACTTTCTGGATGTAAGTAAAGAAAACGTAGACAGCTGTGGAAAAATGAATAAAAAAGAAAGTGGATGAAGAGTTTTACACAGGATGGATGGATGATGGGCGATTCTGACAGATAAAATGATGTCATGGTGACGCTGCAGGAACCAGAACTTTGAAATAATTAATTATACATTTAATGAATAATCTGCATCGACTAATATAAGTTAGCATTTTAACAATTTAATGACAGAGTTATTTAATAAATCGTCTATTCAATGCATTCTTTTAAACATTGATTTACTTCATGGTCCGTTTGATTACTGATGTAATGATGTATTTGTGTAATTTTGTCCCTTTTGGCCCTCCATACATGCTCACTTTGATCCATTTAAAAACATAAATATGCTGTTAAATATTAAATGGTTATTGATGATTTTATTATAGGCATCCCCCACGAATAAAGATTCTCAGTTCAAGTAAACGTAATGAAGCGGCCATTAAATCTGAGTTTATTTTCATTATTTCCAGTTTTTCATCTCTGTTTATTTAATTTCTCATACTTTCCTGGTTCTCTGCAGGAGATCATCGCCTTCCAGACGGACCGCTCCATGGAAGTCAGGAAGTTTGTGATCGGATTCATCGAGGAAGCGTGGTGAGCTGCCAGACCTCTGCCGGTTCCGCTCGTCAACCTGCTGATTTCCCTGCCAGAACCTTTCCTGTTGTTTCTGCTCCGTCCAGTAAGCGGGACAACGAGCTGCTCCTGCGGCTGGTCGCCAACCTCAACATGCTGCTGAAGGACGACAGCGTCAACGTGGTGAAGAAGGCCGTCCTCACCCTCACTCAGCTCTACAAGGTCACGCTGCAGGTAGGCAGTCCGGCGCCGACAGGAACCCGCCTCCGGGGCCGTCCTCCTGATCCCGGCTCCGTCTCTCTTGCCGCCAGTGGCTGGTCCGCTCCAAGACGGTGTCGGAGATGCAGGAGGCCTGCTGGGATCTGGTGACGCAGATGACCGGCGACGTCCTGACCATGCTCGACTCCGAGAACGACGGCATCCGCACGCACGCCATCAAGTTCACCGAGTCGCTGATCGTCACGCTGTCGCCGCGGACGCCGGAGTCCGACGTCCCGAAGAGACAGGAAGGAGACATCAGCCTGGACAAAGTCCCCAGAGACCACCCCTACATCCGCTACGGTACACACCCAGGACCAGGGTCAGAGGGCGCGTGACGCTGGTGGTGAGTTGCTAAACGTGTTGTGGATCTGCAGACGCGCTGTGCGAGGAGGGGAAGAGCGCCCTGGACAAGCTGCTGAAGTTCATGGTCCACCCGGCCATCTCCAGCATCAACCTGACCACGGCGCTGGGAGCGCTGGCCTCCATCGCCAGGCAGAGACCCATGTTCATGTCGGAGGTGGTGCAGGCCTACGAGACGCTGCATGGTGAGGGTCAGAGGTCGCTGGCGGAGCAGGCCAGAACGTAGGATGGGTGGATGAACGGATGTTTGACATGTTTGACGGATGGATGTTTGACGGGTCTCCTCCGCGTCCCTCCAGCCAACCTCCCCCCCACCCTGGCCAAGTCTCAGGTCAGCAGCGTCCGGAAGAACCTGAAGCTCCACCTGGTGGCGGTGCTGAAGCACCCCTGCAGCCTGGAGTTCCAGGTCCAGATCGGGACCCTGCTGCTGGACCTGGGAATGCCGCAGAGCGAGATCACCCGGAACACCCCCGCCCCCCGCGAGCAGCGGAAGAGGCCTCGGTACGACCAGTCCACGGAGGGCAAGAAGGTCAAGATGGGTGAGTGGCGTTCTCGCGCCGTCCCGACTTCCTGTTTCAGCCCCGAACTAAGTCTCGGCGTCCCGCCTGCAGAGCCGGCTCTCATCGAGGACGACGAGGACAAGGAGGAGCCGGCGCCCCTGGCGGCCCCGAAGCCGGCCGCGGCTCCGACTCCGCAGTCGGCCATCGACCTCACGGCCGAGTTCCTGCGGCCCCTGCTGACCCCCGAGAACGTCGCCAACCTGGTGAGGAGGCGCCGCCTTCGCGCCGTCCGCCTCACGCTGAACCCGCCCCGCTCACGCCCGTCTGTCTGCCCAGGTGCTCATCAGCATGGTGTACCTGCCGGACGTCATGCCGGCATCCTTCCAGGCCACCTACACCCCCGTCGAGTCAGCCGGAACCGACGCCCAGATCAAACACCTGGCCAGGCTGATGGCGACGCAGATGACGGCAGCGGGGATCGGCCCAGGTCAGCGGCCCCAGACGTTCGCTAGCACGGTGACCTGCAGCGCGAGCTGGAGGCGTGGAGCTCAGGGTGGGACTAGAGCGGTTCGGGCGGAACGTTGCGGAAGCTTGGAAAGAAGCTCGGGAGAACGCTCTCGCTAAAACGAGATGCAAAACGCGTTAGATGACAAAACCCGTTTAACAAAATAAAAAAACTCGTTAAAATGAAAAAAAAACTCATTAAAACGAGATACAAAACACATTGAAGTGAAAAAATTAACGAGAAAACTTTCTCATTTAAACGAGATGCTAAACTAAACTAAACGTTCTGGTTTTCTGGCTGCTTCAGTATTTCCACATAATGTTCTTTCCTCATGATTCCATCTATTTCAGGAAGTGCACCAGTTCCTCCTGCAGCAAGGACGCAGGTTCTGGTCCTGATATGGAGGCTGATTTCCTTTGGTTCCTCCATGACGTCGCAGAACTTGAGGTTAAAATCTGGCCTGTCGTGATCAAATCTGCTGGACGATAAATTGTCCTAGAAATTAACGCGAGAAACGATAATGTTGTAGTTTTGAGACCATTTCCAATTGGTACATTAATAATGTAAGTTCACCCTCTCAAAGACCAATGAACTTTAACGTTATCAATATTATGTGATTTTCCGTTTTATTTCCAATATTATTGTGTTTTTTTTTTTTTAATTGCTGTATTTATTTTTTCAATTGTCATTTTTTTCGTTGCGCATTTTTTTATATTGTTTCCATATTCTGTATTTAAATTTTTGATTTATCATCACCCCTCATTACGTACCTTTTCCATATTCTGTACTTATCCAGTTTTTTTTTTAATCACATTTTTTAAATTTTTTTTTTTGCTATTCTGTATTTATTTAGTAATTTTTAAAGTTATTTTAAATATCCAAAGTAAAACACAACCTAAAGTAATAAATAAAACGTAAATAAAAGCCACAAACAACCGAACCATAAATAAAATGGATTATTAACACTCTGTAAACAAAATAATAATCATCAGAATGGAAATTAGCGATCTTGTTTCCGTTTGTCGTTGTTGCAACAGGCTTGGTTAAAATACGTAATCAGATGTCGCAGATTAACCAATCAGAAGCCTAGAAAAGCTGTGACATCATCACCCGGGTTGGTAAGCTCGGTGTTTTCGCTCCGCAGGGCTGGAGCAGTGCAAAGCCAGAGAGGACGAGGCGGGCAAGGAGGAGCAGATCGAGGATGACTCCGGTGGGAAGGATGTTCTGATCAAGAGGAAGCTCTCCTCCATGATGGTGGGCCAGGCCATCTCCGTGGTGGGGGGCTACAGCGAGAAGCCTCCCACCCCAGAAGCTCCGGCCGTCAAGAGGCTTCCTGAGCCCATCCTTCCCTCCGCACAAACCAAGTGAGCCCCGACCCACCAGAACCACCGGCCCGCCTGGTCTTCAGCGATTCACCCTCCTCTTCCTCTCCTGCAGGATGGCGGGGGCCGGCGGGAGGAAGAAGGTGTTCCGACTGGCGGATGTGGTCCAGCCGTTATCCGACTCCCAGATCGGGATCTTGTCCTCCAAAGCGGTGAAGCGCATCCTCCACTCGGAGAGGGCGGTCACCCAGAGCGGCATGTCCCACGTAAGCAGCGGAACCCGGTTCTGGTCTCATCTGGAAGGTCCGACTGGCGTTCAGGGACCCTGTGCAGGCTGGGGTTAGCTTTAGCATTCCCAGATCAGGATAATTAGAGATGACAGGAACATTTTCAGACCTCTAAATCTGACGTTCTACATAAGTCTGTTTCTGTTGTAGGATAAATCTAAGTGTTATAGATTATATTAATAATGACAGTAAAGCAGCACCTTTTACCTCAGAATCGCTGCGTCATCCTTTATTCTACATAGGGACAATTAAACTAGATTTTCTTTTTTTTCTTTAAAATCTTTGAAATTTGGGTCTGGAAAAGGAAAACCTGTAGAAACCCTGTTTCGTTCCCAAATAACCTTCTTACTGTTTAAATATTTCCAGATAAAAAGGCCTCAATATATTGAGATTGAAATGGGAATAAAATAATTTATTATTACATATTAATTTATTGTTAATGAGCCTTTCTGCTGTACATCTGACACCTAAGGTATTAAGATGTTCTAAAGAATTAAAACGATAAAATAGATTTTAGTTGCTGACAGCAGTGGGCACACTTCGGCTAGTCTGCTAACAGTGGAGCTAATTCTTAGCATTGTGCCTTAGCATCTCGCTAAAACGTTTTGCACACTTAGTTTCCCTAAATCAGTTTTTCCAGATAAATTCTAAAGTGCTAATTTTGATCACTGTTTTGTAAACTTTCAGTTCAATAAAGTTTTGAAGTTTTGGTTATTGACTGTTAAGAATCGTTCAGGTAGTTCAACATTTATATTCATGCTCTTATTTTGAAGTCTGTTTACGTTGCAGTTCAGTTTCCTCTCCTCATGTTGTATTTTTTTTCCCCCATTGACTTAATTGAAAACAAGAACCATGAAAGAACAAAATAAAACACTGACAGTAGAGAACAAGATAGAAACATAAATACAGTATTTAAGGGCGTTATAGAACATGTAAATTAAATTGGTGCTCGAGGGTTGCAGTCTTTCAAGGGCAGTTATAACTTGAACTGAAGTTAGCGCTTTAGCATTAGCTTCTGCTAATATTGGTGTAGCATATTAGCGGAACTAAATTTAGTTAGCAGTGCTCACCCCTAGTCTCTGCACAATAACGTGACAACACTGAGATAAACAGTAAGATAAATGACGCAGGGCATTCTGGGTAAATGCAACCAAAACAAGCACGTGAGGCTAGCGCTAGCGGGAGAAATGACTCCTGGTCAAAAGAGAAATCCTCCAGCCGCTAAAATCTGACTTTACTCCATGTTTCTTTACATTTCGTGAAGGAGGAAGTTGCGCTCAGTGTCTTCAGAGGGTTTTGTGTCGTTTCCTTCAGCGGTTCTTGGTGCAGCGCCCCCGCAGGCGAGGAGGGGAACAGGTTGCTGAAAGGGTTTGGTTGGTTTGACTCGGAGCAGAGAGGAAGCAGTTTCTCCTCCAGAGGATGATGAGTGTATCTGTGCTGCAGGTCAGGGTGAAGCTGCTCTCCAGGCTGGTGACGCAGTTTGAAGGGATGATGAAGGAAGACGTCCTGGAGTACATCCTGGAGGACATCCGGTCCAGGAGCGACCTGGCCTTCTCGCTCCTCTACCAGGAGTACAACACGTACCTGAGCCAGCTGCCGGCAGGCCTGCTGGACAGCTACGACCACTGCCTCTACACGCTGCTGTCGGGCCTGCAGGAGAAGCCAGAGCAGAGGGACGGGTGAGGACACCTAGTCCACCATAGTGTCCTCCCCACTTCCTTCTGTCCTACCTTCCCATCCCTCCTTTGTCCAATATGTTCTACCTCTCTTCCTTCCTACCACATCTCCTTTTGTCCTATCTTGTCTCCTTCCTTCTGTCCTTGTCTCCTTCCTTCCCTCCCTGTCTCCTCCCTTCCTTCCTTGTCTTCTTTCCTACCTCCCTTCCTTCCCTGTGTCGATCTGTGGCTCCAGTTCCGGGTTTTTCCAGTCACCAGATCTTCCTCCTGCCCACTGTAGAAATCCTGACCATAAATTCGTAGTTTGAATTTTTTGGTTTAAGATGAATTTCAAGGACTTTCTGGAAAAACCTGGAATGTTTGGATGATGAAGAGCAGCAGTCCTGGAATAATGGCTTCCTCTTCCAGGCTCTTCACCAAGCTGGTCCTGGAGGCTCCCATCATCACCGAGTCGGCGCTGGAGGTGATCCGGCGCTACTGCGAGGACGAGGTGACAGAGACGTGGCGTCCTCTGCTTCCAGGGTGTCCCACTGAACCATCTGCTGACCTCTGACCTTTGTTTCCAGTCCCGGGTTTATCTGGGCATGACGACGCTGAAGGAGCTGATCATCAAGAGGCCGTCCAGGCAGTTCCAGTACCTCCATGTTCTGCTGGACCTGAGCTCGCACGAGAAGGAGAAGGTGATGCTGGTGCTCTGGTCCAGTATAAACCAGTTTATACTGGTTTGGTGAACTCCATCCATCCTGTTGTTTTAGAATGAACCGGATCTCCTCTGAGAAGGAGTTGAGCCGTGTTCTTCGTGTGTTTCAGGTGCGCAGCACAGCGTTGGCGTTCCTGAAGCGCATGTATGAGAAGGACCACCTGAGGGACTACATCGAGAAGTTTGCCCTGAACTACCTGCAGCTCCTGGTCCACCCCAACCCCCCCTCTCTACTGTTCAGAGCCGACAAGGACACAGGTCGCCGTCCTTTCACTGACGAGTCCCAGAACATAGGAGGCAAAATTCGGAGCAGCTTCTCCTTTAAAACATGTTGATGTCTGAACTGTGGTGTCCCTGCAGAGGTTGCTGCTCCATGGACTGAAGAGACGGTGAGACAGTGTCTCTTCCTGTACCTGTCTCTGCTTCCTCTCAACCACCGGCTGGTCCACGAGCTGGCGTCCGTCTACACCGAGGCCATCGCTGACATCAAGCGCAGTGTGCTGCGAGCCATCGAGCAGCCTGTGAGTTCACGTCTCCTCTATGGGACATTTAACCACGTATTACTGGGGTGTATGTATATTTCTGAGCCTGTGTGGATCAACGGCGTCAGCCGTGTCTGAATCTGACCCGACACTGAAATGGGTCTCGCACAAAGCTTGTAAAACAGATGCATCACTCTGATCGTTGATCGGCGGGTCAGACTCTGAAAAATCGTTCATTTAATGCAACAACACTAAAAATTCCCTCAGTTTCCCATCCATAAATGCAAAGGTGGGCATCGCTAACTAAAAAGTTAGCTGCGCTAACTCTAAAGCACTAATCATAAACATTAGTCCCACTAATGCGCTATACCAACAGAGTGTTTAACAGAAGCTAATCCAAAAGTGCTATATCGACATGATATTTGGCAGAAGCTAATGCTAAAGCGCTACACTGACACGGTATAAAGCGGAAGCTAATGCTAAACCCACCATGTGTCAATGACACAATGTGTTATATCGCCCTCAACAGGACCAAATTTGTCATTACACACCTACCTGTGCGCTTTCCGCTTCAGGAAGTTATTCTTTGTTTACAAAACAGCCAGTAAATTAGCGCTTTAGAATGTATCCAGAAAAATGAATTTAGGGGACACTAAGAGTGCTACACGTTTTCAAAGTTAGCTAAAGTGCAAAACGAAAAGTTAGCTGCGCTATTAGCGTATTAGCAAAGTTGTGCTCACAATTGTATAAAAGCATCAACCTGCAAAAAGAGCTTTTTCTGTGTTAATGAAAACATTTGATGCTTTAATGTGTATCATCTTGTAGCTGCTTCCTCTGTCCAGGAACCTGTACCACGTTCTGTGTTCTAATTGGACCGGACCTCGACAGTCGGGCAGGAAAGGCCTGATCTGTAGCTTTAATCATTCTGGCTTGTGTTCGGGTTCTTTTCGTTGCAGATCCGTGGAATGGGGATGAACTCTCCGGAGCTGCTGCTTCTGGTTGAAAACTGCCCGAAAGGAGCAGAGACTCTGGTCACTCGCTGCCTGCACATTTTGACCGATAAAGGTAGAAAAGTTTTGAACACAAACATGAAGGTCCACATGAGCACCCTCTGGTACTGATGAGTGTCGTTCCTCCGTTCAGTGCCTCCATCCCCGGAGCTGGTGGAGCGAGTCCGAGACCTCTACCATAAGCGCGTTCCAGACGTGCGCTTCCTGATCCCGGTCATCAACGGTCTGGAAAAGGTGGAGTTCAGTCGGAGCGTCGTGGAGTCATCACCACGCCGCTCATCTTGGGTTTCACAGATGATTCTGTTGTTTTCTCCTCAGAATGAGGTCATCCAGGCTCTACCGAAGCTCATCAAACTCAACCCGATTGTTGTGAAGGAGGTCTTCAACAGGCTGCTGGGAACTCAGCACAGTACGACTCTCTGATCCTCCACTGGGGGCGCCGCTTCACCCTCCTTCTTTACGTTTTCTTTTATGTTTTAGATGTCGAGCTCTGCAACAACTTGGGGCGTAACGGTACAGAAAGTATCCGGTCCAGTCTTGTTGGTTCGGTACCAAACGAATACAGCAGAATTTGTATGTAGGAACTAAACAGCACAATGCAACGTTCTGTAGGGCAACTTTAGCAAGCGACACCAGAGAGGACTCCCAGCTTCGCTAAGCTCTGCTGTTGTGGTCCGATGGGCCGGACCAGAACCTTATGTCAACAGCAGTAAGGACCACAGCTAGAACAACATCACTGGTTCTGGAGAAAACGCAGCTAAAGTCCAAATCCAGCTACCTGGAGCATCCAGTCAGCCCAAACTCTGTAGTCGAGATCTTCTCAGCAGTTGCTCGTGGTGCATTCAGGTGCAGCTGGGATACCAGGCTGTCTAAACACGTTTTACTTTTTGATTAAAGCGAACCGAAAACGGACCGAACCGTGACTTTAGTACCGTCCCGCCACTGCTAACCGATGCCGTTTGTGAACATTGAAGAGTGAAGCGGGGAGGGGTTTCTGTGTGTCCACAGGTGAGGGAAGCTCTTCGGTTTCTCCGCTGACTCCGGGAGACCTGCTCATCGCCTTACACAACATCGACTCAACAAAGTGTGACATGAAATCAATCATCAAAGGTCAGAGTTCAGAGACAAAGCTTCCCAAGAGGAGCTTTGAGGTTCTGGAGGTTCAGTCCCACCATGATGTGTGATGTACCGTCAGCCAGTTCTGAGCGAGAACAGCTGTGATGCTTTTCATCTAAAAGCTCAGAGAACAAGAACACAGTTCCTAAACTAACAAAAAAGCAGAAAATTTAAGGAGACAAACTTTGTAAAAATTAAGATCTTATTTTAAATTAAATAAGCACACAGCACTAAATATTTTAAATAAATAAAATAAAGTTACATTGTAAAGATGATCCTGAACTTGCAGTCTGAGACAGTATTTAGCCGAAGCTAATGCTAAAGCGCTACACCGACATGGTAATTAGCGGAAGCTAATGCTAAAGCGCTACACCGACATGGTAATTAGCGGAAGCTAATGCTAAAGCGCTAAATTCAACCATGTTGATACCCGCCATGTGTCAATGACACGTTATATCGCCCTCTACTGGGCCAACTTTGTTGCAGTCTTCAAACTCACCACCAGATGTCAGTATTTCTTTGTTACGGGATTTTTTTTAGGATATAGTCCAGATCAACATGAAATGACAAACAGAAGAACTGAACCAGTGAGGCGTGTTTTTTGGGGTTAAAACATGTCGGGGCTCCAGATGTTTAGTTCAGGGTGAATCTCTGAACGCAGCCCGTTTTCTAACCGCCAGCCACCAACCTTTGCTTCGGGGAGAAGAACGTCTACACCTCAGAGGTGCTGGCGGTGGTGATGCAGCAGCTGATGGAGCAGAATCCTCTCCCCATGCTGCTCATGCGCACCGTCATCCAGTCCCTCACCATGTACCCCCGACTCGGGGGCTTCGTCATGAACATCCTGTCGCGCCTCATCGTCAAACAGGTTAGCAGGGCTAACGAGTCTTCCTGAAGCTCTCCGCGTCAGCTGTTCATCACAGCCGGTGTCTCCCTGACCCGCAGGTGTGGAAGTATCCCAAAGTGTGGGAGGGCTTTGTGAAGTGCTGCCAGAGGACGAAGCCCCAGTCCTACAGCGTGCTGCTGCAGCTGCCGCCCGCGCAGCTGGCGAGCGTGTTCGAGCGCTGTCCGGAGATGAGAGCGCCGCTCCTGCAGCACGTCCTCTCCTTCACGCCTCACCAGGTGAGACCCGCCCCTCTGCTCGCTTCCAGCCTGTGTGTCTGCGCTGCGGTCCTGCTGATGCTCCCCTCCGTCTCTGCGACAGCAAGCTCACATCCCGACCTCCGTCATGGCGGTGCTGGAGGCCAATAAGAAGCCGGAACCGAAGCCTGCGGAGCCGGCCGCGGAGAAGGAGGTGAGCGGCGGCTCCTCCCCGTCGCCTGGTTTCCAGTCAGTTTACCGGTCTTCACTGTCATTCCCTGTGACGGTCCAGGAGGAGCCGCCTCCGGCCGCCGAAGAGCCCGCCGCCGCGGAGCGACCGGAGCCGCCCCTCCGGCAGGAAGCCGCTCCGAGGGACGAAGACGAGCCGATGGAGGAGGAGGAGGCCGAGCAGCCGACGCCAGAGCAGACGCGCCGCAGCTCCCAGGTAGCCCGGAGACTCCAGCTCCAGTCCAGAAACTAGTCTTCGGTCTCGACTCGGACTCGAGGTCTGAGACTCGACTCGGACCCGTGGTCTGAGACTCGGACTCGGACCCGTGGTCCGAGACTCGGACTCGGACCCGTGGTCTGAGACTCGAGTCCCGACTCGTGGCTCGATTTGGACTCGTGGTCCGAGACTCGAGTCCCGACTCTGACTCGTGCTCCGAGACTCGACTCGGACCCGTGGTCTGAGACTCGGACCCATGGTCTGAGACTCGAGTCCCGACTCGTGGCTCGATTTGGACTCGTGGTCTGAGACTCGACTCGGACTCGTGGTCCGAGACTCGGACCCGTGGTCCGAGACTCGGACTCGGACCCGTGGTCTGAGACTCGAGTCCCGACTCTGACTCGTGCTCCGAGACTCGACTCGGACCCGTGGTCTGAGACTCGGACTCGTGGCTCGATTTGGACTCATGGTCAGAGACTCGTGGCTCAATTTGGACTCGTGGTCCGAGACTCGAGTCCCAACTCTGACTCGTGGTCCGAGACTCATGGTCTGAGACTCGTGGCTCGATTTGGACTCGTGGTCCGAGACTCGTGGCTCGATTTGGACTCGTGGTCCGAGACTCGTGGCTCGATTTGGACTCGTGGTCCGAGACTCGAGTCCCGACTCTGACTCGTGGTCCGAGACTCGACTCGGACCCGTGGTCTGAGACTCGGACTCGTGGCTCGATTTGGACTCGTGGTCCGAGACTCATGGCTCGATTTGGACTCGTGGTGGTCCGAGACTCGTGGTCCAAGACTCGAGTCCCGACTCTGACTCGTGGTCCGAGACTCATGGTCTGAGACTCGTGGCTCGATTTGGACTCGTGGTCCGAGACTCGTGGCTCGATTTGGACTCGTGGTCCGAGACTCGTGGCTCGATTTGGACTCGTGGTCCGAGACTCGAGTCCCGACTCTGACTCGTGGTCCGAGACTCGACTCGGACCCGTGGTCTGAGACTCGGACTCGTGGCTCGATTTGGACTCGTGGTCCGAGACTCGTGGTCCAAGACTCGAGTCCCGACTCTGACTCGTGGTCCGAGACTCGTGGTCTGAGACTCGAGGCGGGACCTGTTCTCTGGTCCACAGCCTGCCCGACCTGCAGATGCAGCTGTGGACCAGAGAGGTTCTGATCCGGAACGTGCTCGGCTAAATGTGGGGAGCTTTTCTGCAGGAGGAGCTGACGAAGGACGCCGAGGAACCGACCCCGGATCCAGAACCCGCCGAGGAGCCGATGGAGGAGCCGATGGAGGAGCCCGAGCCGGCGGATCGGCCGGAGCCGCTCAGAGATCCAGAACCGGACCCGGCGCCGGCTGAAGCCGGAAGCGGGTCGGAGGACGTGGAGTAAACGAACGTCTCTGTAAATCGATCTGGGTTTGAGCCCGACTTGAATAAACGCTGTTGGTTTATCAGAACTCGTGTTTCGTCCTTCCTGTCCGTCCGATCAGAGGTCCGACCTGAACGGTTCTGGTTGGAGAAGACCAGGACTCACTGCACGCTCAATTAAAACTTTATTGTTCATGAACGACGACATCACAGCGCTGACAGATGCAAGGACTACCTTCGGCGGCGCCGGAGCTCGTTTCTCCTCCAGCAGACACGAGTTCAGACGCAACCGAGTCAAAGTCGAGTAGTAAAAGTTCAGGTTTTGGAAACAACTCAAAACGGTAAAAATACGGACAAATTATACTTACTTGTAGTAACGTGAGTAAATGTAAGTTATTTTCCACCCCTGGACACGACTCGTCTTTAAACATTTAAAACCTGGTTCCAACTTTATCGGTGACCTTCGGTCTTCTGGCTGCTTTCTAAAAGTAAATCAGTCAAAATCCAGTTAAGAGGAACATTCCAGTAGCTTTAGCTAGATTTTAAAAAGCTAAAGACTTAAACGGGGCTATTTTTCATTTATTATTCATAATCTACAGTAATTTTAACTGGTTAATGATCGGTTTCGGGCCTCACTGGTCCGGGCAGGTGTTCTGCACCCGGTGGTCTGCAGCGCAAACGTTGAATCAGCTGAAAGCTGCAGATTTCAGGAGCGTTTCTAAGCCTCCAGCAGGGGGCGGCAGAGGGCTACTGAGCTCCATCCAAACCTCCAGCAAAGCCCAAAGAAGAATGGGAACTTTGACTCCGTTAAGGTGGACTTGGTACCGGAATCCCGACCCAGATCGGTTCGGATCAGAGCTCTAAATGAAGGCCGTGATTCTCGCCGCCGGCTACGGAACCAGACTGCAGAGGGATGTTTCCTCTGATCGCAGCGGCAGGTTCGCTCACCTGGTGGGGGTACCGAAGCCGCTGCTGCCGGTGGGTCAGTGTCCGCTGATCACCCGCTGGATCCGGGCTCTGAGCCGCTCCGGAACCGTGGACGGGATTTACGTGGTGGTAGGAACCCAAAAGCGCTTAGATCAAACGGGCTTTTTGTGTTTCTGTAAAGATAATCAAACAGAACCGGTCCAGACAGCCGAGCCGAAGGGGATGAAGCGGATCAGAACCGGTTAATGAACTCGATGAATGAACTTTTGAGGGATAAAACTAATCAGAACCATTACCCTGAACTGGGCTACAGGGCTGTTCCGTCCAGTTTAGTGTCCAGTTATAGATAACCTTTGACCCCTTCTAGTTCAACATCTCGCTCCCAGAACCCTCAAACTTGAACTGGACCGTTTTACTGGGGGGGGTTGTAGACCACTTTACCTGCTTATTAAACTCCATCAACCGCACAGGATTATTCTGCACCAGAGCCGGTCCGAGGCATATGCAAGCTAAGGGCTCCTGCTTATGGGTCGCTCAAACGCTTACATTTTAACAAACCATAGATCTAAAATTTTTATATTTGTTTATTGAGAATGCTATTAAATTGACGATTTCAGCATAAATTAAAGTATTTTTTTAAAAACATTTTAATTTATAATTTAAGAGATTTGGTAAGTTTACAAATAACAGTTAAGAGTACCAGAACATGAACCATTGTTTGTGTTAACATAAAAAACGTATCTTTTCTTTGTCTTTTAACTCTGTTCACAATTTCATCTTAGCAACAATTATTAACCAATTATCAGTGATTAATTATTAAACTCCGCCCCCTCTCGAAGACTCAAACTGCTGATATTAATAGGAAGAAGGGCCCCTACGGCCCCATACTACGCTGGGTCAGCCCTGCTCTGCACTAAGACGTTTATCAGACTGATGTTCTGATTTCTTATCAGGTTCTGCTGGGTCTTGAGAACCTCTGATGCACCAGGTCACCAGCAGGAGCTTATATCGTGCTGCTGTTGATCCATCGCTAAACATCTGTGTTGCCACTAAAACGGCACTTACTATGGTTTAAGCTGAAATGTTGTTCAAGAAAACAGGAAAATAAACGACGACAAATAGAAGACATGAGCAAAAACAGAAGCGAATCAGTCACATCAGCAGGAGTTTAGAACATAAAGGTTCGCAAGAGCCAGCTTTTATTTTGGTAGTCCAAAATAAAATCATATCAGCAAGTGAATTAGCAAAGCATTTAGCTTGGAGCTAAATAGTTAGCTTGAGGCTAAATGTTTAGTTCGAGGTTAAATGAACAAATAACATGAAACAAGCTAAAGAACCCAAATTATTTTTAATTTTTGACTTTGTAACTTTACAAACGGCCCTCCATATTTCTGGGCTTTAAAATAATTACCTGAACATTTTTCATTTAGTTTGGATTTCTTTTTTTTATTATTCATTTGAATAATTTGGATTTTGTCATAAATTAATTAAATTGTGTAACTAAAATATAGCGTTTGAAGTGAAATGGATTTCTGTCCGGATCAGAATTAAATTTCAAACAGAAACTGGACTCCAGTCGTCTTTAAACTGGACCGCTTTGTTCTGTGGTTGTTTGACTGGAGGTTCTGGACCTTCTCTCCGTCTCCACAGACCAACGCTCTTCACCGGGCTGCGTTCGAGGAATGGGCTGCAGAGTTTCCAGACGTCCAGGTCCTCAGCGACCAGACGAGAAGCAACGACGTGAGGACATAAGAACACGTTTGAACCCGCGCGGTTCGGAAACATCCCAGACTTAATCCGATCTGCTCGTGTCCGTCCCAGGAACGCCTCGGGGCCGTCGCCTGCCTGCAGCTCGCTGTGAAAAACTTCAGCATCCAGGACCACGTCGTCGTCATCGGAGGGTGAGATTCTGCGAAATCTGGGCCTTTAAACGTGTTCAGAGGGATTTCAGGCTCGATGTGACGTGTTTCCGCAGCGACACGCTCTTCAAGGAGGACTTCAGCCTCAGCCAAGTCGCAGAGAAGGTCTCTCAGCTGCAGGCGAAGAGAGAAGGCAGCTGCCTGGTGCTTTCATATCAGTGCAGGGATGAAGGTGAGCTCCATCATCATCTCTGAGGCGGCTGATGTCTGCAGTTAGTGGAAGGATAAACTGCTCATGCTGCTCTGCAGAAACCCAGAAATACGGGATCCTGGAAGTAGACGAGGATCTCCGGGTTCTCCATATGAAGGAGAAGCCTCAGCCTTCAGAGACCGAGTCCAGGAGAGCAGTGAGTTCATCAGAGAGGGGTTCCCACTGGGGGGGCCAGGGCCCCACGGGGGGGAGGGGGGGGTCGAAAAATTATTTTCAGATTCATCATGATGTGACCCCAGGGTGTATAGAGGGCCAAAATTAAAAAAAAAAACAAAAAAAAAAAAAAAAAAACTAAATGAATATCATAACATAATAAAATGTGAATGCACAATGAAATAAATTTAATAAATATCCCATTAAATATGTCTTAAATTATGAAATTAAATAAAATTTTAAAAATTTATAGGGGTTCCCAAAATTTTCAGCCTGACCCCCCCCCCCAAAAAAAAAAAAACAGGAGCAGAAGTTGCTGACCTCCTATTGGCGCCCCCTAAAATGCACATCATTATTTCTCTATTTCTCTCTATCTTCAGCAAATTAATAGTGACAGTTATTTGCATTTTTAAACTATGCTTTAGTTTCATTACCCGGGTATCTGAGTAAAGGGGGGCTGACTGTAAATGCAGACTTTTCAGATTTTGGCTGTGAAAAACGTTGACTAGTATAAACAATCTCTCCACTTTGTTTTGGTCTGTCGGGTCAATTTCAACGGAACGTGATCACATGAAACAGCTGAAGGGGTGTGAATACTTTTGTCAGGCTCAAACAGTTTGTTGTTTAAAGTGACAAAACATGTAAAGGGCAGTGACGAGCATTGCTAACACCAAATCACTACACCAACATGGTACTTAGCGGAAGCTAATGCTAAAGCGCTAAATTCAACCATGTAGATACCCACCCTGTGTCAACAACAGATCGTCTGCTACATATCACCATCAGCAGGGTCAAATCTGTCATTGCGCACCTGCCTGTACAGTTTTGCCAACTCTGTTGCCGCAGGACGACGGTAGATTTTAACCTGTTCATGTTCTACAGTGATGCATTCTGGGTACAGAATAGACATTTGCTGCACTGCATCACGGTGGAGAACATGAGGAAACAGAACTGCTGCGCAAACAGTCGTCATCCACTTCAAAATAAGAGCATAAATATAAACGTCTAACTACTTTAAGAGTTCGTAACAGCCGATAAAACTTTAACACAGACGTCAAACTTTATTCAACTGTTTACAAAACCAGAAAAATTAGCATTTCAGAATTTAGCTGGAAAAATTAATTTAGGGGAAGCTAAGTGTGCTAAATGTTTTCAAAGTTAGCAAAAGCACCATATGAAAAATTAGCTCTGCTGTTAGCAGTGCCCCCCACTGTTTGAATGCTGAATATTATGCTAACGTTTGCTGTGCTGAAACGTCTCAGTGTCCGTGTTTCTACGTGTTCTCCGAGGAGAGCCTTCCTCTGCTGGACTCCTTCCTGGAGGAGAAGCAGGTAAAATGAAATCTGAACGACACCTTTCAGCTGCCGGGCGTTCCGATTCTCACTGGGATCCACTTTCACTCGCCAGGACGCGCCGATCGAAGCCAGAGATGCTCCTGGGAACTTTGTGTCGTGGCTCATCCCGAGGTAACAGGAATCGCTTCTTCCGTCGCTCTGAACTCGTTCAGGCAGCAGAAATGTATTCATACATGTAACTTTGTCTTCGATAGGAAGCCGGTTTACGTTCATGAGATCTCTGGGCGCTTTGACGTTGGAAACCTGCCGTCGTACCTGGAATGTGACCTTTACTTTAGGGAAAAGCTTCAGGACGACAAACCGTACATGGTTTAAAGGAACAGGACAAAGTTTTAATAGAAAATTATTTTTATAACGATTCAAACAGAAAAACCTTCCTGACTGTCACCCGGTGAGGAGCCTCCTGCATTGATCAGAAGCTTTCTCCCGGCGGTCCTCCATCTTGGCCACACGCGAGCCGAACTGCATGGCTCTCTTTGGCAGGACGGCTGATTGGCCGAGGCCCAGCTGCTTCGCCGCCGACCTCAGAAGGAGCTTCTCGCCGACGCCGCGGGGTAGAGACAGGTCCGCCTTCTCCCAGACGGGAAGGGCGTTCAGGTAGCTCACCACGTCCTCGTCCAAGTAGGGAAACCTGACAGGACAGACGGTGACGTCAGTTTATACATGTAATCAACGCTGAAGTCCGTCTGTGGATCGGATCAGAACCAATCAGGACACAGAGACCTGGAAACAAGCAGCCATTTTATTCTGAGCGGCAAAATAAAACCTCAAAATCAATTAAAACTGATCCAGGTTGTGTTTCTTGGGTTGAACGACATGGACCCACTTGCATCCTTTAGCTCCCATTCTAACCATCACTGTTTATTTCACAGCGCACAGTTGAAGTCACTTCCAAATGTCATGTTCTGTTGTCAAACAGGTGCAAATTTACCAAAAGAAGGATGAAAAAAAAATCTATTTTGATTACGTTATTATTTTTTTTTTTTTTAAATTGCAGAAAACATAAATCCATGATGAGTGTAAGGAGAAAATAATCAACTGTGTTTTTTTTAATCAATAAAAAAAAAGAAGAATTTTTGCTAGAATTGCCAATATTTGCTCTGCATGACCAAAGTTCAGTTGGAGGGAAAAAAAAAAAAAAAAGATTTTGTTCAGGGTTTCTGCAGAGCTTCCTAACTACAAAAAAAAATATTGAGGAAGCATTGGTGCCAGCAACAGAAGTGAGCCAGAGGCGAAGACAAACGGCATCCGGCCAACTGGCAATAAATTTGCACTTCTATGATAAACGCAAAAAAGCTAGCCAGCTAGCTCGGTAGCCTGCTAGCTAGGTAAGTAGCCAGCTAGCTAGCTCGGTAGCCTGCTAGCTAGGTAAGTAGCCAGCTAGCTAGGTAAGTAGCCAGCTAGCTAGGTAAGTAGCCAGCTAGCTAGCTCGGTAGCCAGCTAGCTAGCTAGGTAGCAAGGGTATATTAGCAGCTGGTTAGCAGTAGCTGAAGCCAGCGTCAGCGAGAGGACTCTGGGCACTGCAACCGTCTCGAGTCACAGGGCGCAGTGAAGACGTCTGCAGGTGGCTCAAACTGTTGCCTGACAGAAAAGTCCCGCAAGAAAAAAAAAAAATCATAGAAAATGCGAGATTAAATCGTCCTGCCACGACAAACTTTAAGACCCGTGATTAACGTATTTAAGGCCAATTTTTTTTTAATTAAATTTACACATTTTAAGGCCTTAACTTTTATATACATGAATTTAAGACTTTTCCAGGATGCCTGGACACCTTGTTGTTGCGATCCCATTTCAATGACGAAATTAGAAGAAAAATAAAATCTAAAATGAAACTGACAGCAACACGTTTAAATGAGCTTTAGAATCTGATGTTAAGATTAAAAATATAGTTTCTTCCCCGACAGGATTAATATTTAAGCTCAAACCTGAATTTCAGCTTTCCTTCGTAACAGCGAGGAAAGAACAGTCCTCGTTTACCCACCTGGCCTCCTTCCCGTGGTCTGCGATCACTCGGTCATCCCGGCCTAAATTCCTGGAGGAGATCCTGCCCAGCTCCATGGACAGCTCCTCCAGGAGTCCCCGGTGCCCCGACGTCTTGAATCGGACTCTGTGACGGGAGTAACCGGCCAGCTGCTCATCCGCTCCGATCCCGGTCAGGACGACCTGCCGGGAAGAACAAGCAGCAGGTCAATCCTCCCAGGCAGTCTGTCGTTTCCCAGGCTCTGCACCCTGGTCCTCAGGATCCACGGTCCTGCATGTTTCAGAAGCTCCTCTGCTAGCCCGAACGCAGCATTTAAGATGAAAAACCTTCTCCGTCTGTAAATCTGCTCTGGCCAGAACTCCTCCAGAGGCAGCTTCAGCTTCTCCTGAAAGGTCCTATTGAGCAGCTCCTGCCGTCCAGTTCAATAGAAATACATTAAAATATGCAGCTAATGTTGTATTAAACAAAGGTTTAGGCTGAGGGCTGGGGGTGCCCACCTCTCGAAACGAGGGCCACAAACATGTATTTTTTTAAATAAAGTTTAAATTGATTTTATTGTACCTTTATAATTTTATCGGCTCATTAATGAATTAAAAAAATGTATTAAAATGAACAAAATTGTCAGATTTTTGTGAAAAAGTGACCCATCAACCAGCCAGATTTGCTCCACTGCAGAATTGTGATCGGGGGGAGAGGGCCCATAAAACCATCAGGAGGGCCGCAAATGGCCCCCGGGCCACACTTTGGACACCCCTGGTTTCGGTCGTGAAACGAAAAATCTGCAAAATGTTGCGATTTTTTAATCCGATTAATCGTCAGAATAGTCGGTTGCTTAAATAATGGTTCGGCTGCAGCTTTCATCTGCTCAAACTGTCGGAACCACAACAGAAAGACGTTGCTGGAGCCCGCCGGACACTCGGCTCTGATTGGTTCGGTGCGATCAGCTGATCGATAACCTGAGAAAAATCGGATTTTTTCCGATAAACTAAACCTGTTCTGGAAACATCGGCCCACAGCATAACTCCTCCGTTTCCTCCTGAAGCCGACGCCATCATCGTCCCCGGAACCGCAAAGGAAACAGGAAATCGGACAGAAGGTTAAAGTTCACCTTGGCCGAGGAGGTGAAGGCTGTGGGAACGCCGTCCTCCGTGACGACCCCGGCTCCCCTGGCGGCGAACCAGACGGCGCATCCGATGCTGTCGTCCAGCACCGAGTCCAGCGGAAGCACCAGGTGACGGATCCGCTCCCGACGCATCTGCTGCAGCTCCTCCTGCGTCACGTTGATCTCCACGAAGTTCCACCGCCTGTCGGGGTTCAGGCGCCGCAGCTCCTCCAGACCGGCTCTCCCCGTGAGTCTGTCGGGAACGTCGAAGGGGCCGAGCGTCCGGGACGCAGCCGGGGCGCCCGCGGGGCCCGGGGCGGCCGCGGGGCCCGGGGCAGCCGGGGCGCCCGCGTTCCGCTTCTTGGGCTTGTTGATTTTTGGCTCCTGGAGTTTGAAGGCGACGTTCAGCAGGTCTACGGGCTGCTGAGCGGGAACGTGGCGGTCCGCGAGAGCGGCCAGGATCATGGAATCGATGCCCCCGGAGAAAAGCACGGCGACGGCGGCGGCGCCGTCCGGAGCAGGCGGAGCCTGAACTCGTCTCCTCACCGCCTCGCTCAGGACTCGGATCAGACGCGCGCCTTCCTCCGGGCGCTGTCGTCCCGCCAGCAGCTCCTCCAGCTCCCCGACGGAGAGGCGGGATTCCGGAGGCACGCCTGCGCCCGGCGCAGCAGGAAGTGACGCGTTCAGAGGGCGGACCGGCGAGGACAGGACGAGGCCGTCTTGGTTCATGAACGTCCTGCCGTCGCTGGGAAACGACTCCAGACTGGCTGTGGGAACACTGGGATGGTCCCAGGGGAAAAGCTCCATGGAAACAGAACCGGCTCCAGCGAGCTCCTTCAGGTGGACCCTGAACACGCCGGCGGCCGGGACTTCCTGCCAGTCCCACCAATCCGACCCGGGAGTCTGCGCCGCCACCGAGGTCAGGGTCAAGGTCCCCGCGCCGAAGCGCCACAGCAAGCTGCGCCGGCCGAAGAAGTCCCTCCCAAACCAGAGGCAGTCTGCTGCCCTCTGGTGGTAGGCGAAGGCCCAGGGCCCGCGGACCGCCGCCAGCACCGCCAGCACCTCCGAGGCGGTCCTGCAGGACCCCAGCCTCCGGGAGACGACGGCGGTGTCGTTCTCCTCGGGGTCCACCGGCAGGCCGGCGAAGACCTCCCCGTTCCACACCAGCACGTTCCCGGCGGCGTCCTGCAGCGGCTGAGGGGTGAGGAGGCCCCTCATGTGGAGGACGTGGGCGGAGAGCAGGCACCGGTAGCCGGAGTGCGTCCCTGGAACCGACACGTCCCGGCTGGAGTCGGGTCCTCTCCTCCGCAGCCGTTCCCGGACCTCCCGGTCCCGCTCCGACGGCGCCGCAGACGGGCCCAGCTGGCAGAAGATGCCGCACATGGTGGCGATGACCTCACAGGTCCTGCAGCTCCTTCTTCATGTAGTCCAGGTCCCCTGCGGACAGAACGGGTCGGGTCACGATCCCGTCAGGGACGGAGCAGGCGGTCCGGGAAAGCTGCACTTACTTTTACAGGAGCTGAGAGTCGAGCTTCTGTCGGCCAGGAAGAAAACGCTGCTGCCCCTCTGCTGGACGTAAACCTTCTGCAGCAAACACAAACACAAACCAGCGTTTATCGCCGCCTCAAGAGCTTTTCATGCCACATCCCATCTCAAATCCATTTTTCTGCCTTTGTTTTTAAAAAAAGAAATTACAAATGACAAAGTATTTTCAGAAAGAGGCTGTTATCATCCCTTCTGTGCTTTGTATCAGGGCCAGACTAGTCTTTAAAATTGCTTAATTACTGGAATATAGTTATAAAATAGACACATTTTTACCAGAAAAACGTCTTAAAATGACTAAAAAGGGTCGTTTTATTGAGAAAAAGCTTCTGATAATAATTTAATGCTGATCATTTAAAAGATGAAATATTTCCTTATCTGTAAAACCGAAACCCCAAGTAGAACCTCCTCATTTTAGCTTTCATGTTGGAGTTCTCATAACATCAGTACTTCATTCTCCTAAAATGATGAATTTATTCTGGTAATATGAACACATTATTCTCGTATTACTTTGACTTTATTGTCGTACGACTGTGTTCGTATAATTAAAACCAGTAGAATCGCAGCCTGGCCCTGACGTTCAGTCGCAGAGCTGACCTCAATTCAAAGTCAGCATAAACAGAAGCTGGTTAAACAAGATGGCCGCCTGGGCGCGCTGACGTCACTGAACTACAGAAACCCGAGGAGAGCGTTGCCAAAAAAAAAAAAAAAAAAAAAAAAAAAAAATCCAGATTTTTCAAAAATTAAATCTTGAAAAACCAAAACTTTGATTAGTCGATATAATCGTTTTATCGCCCATCGCGAGTTTATTGTTTTAAACAACAAGGATCAGCTCCAGACACCCTGAAAACCAGAACTGGATTCAGGACCGTAGCACTTTGCCCTTTGACCTCCTTGACGTGCAGAGACCTGTTAACCACCCCCCCCCTGCTGCTGCCAGGCGTGCAGCAGCAGGGAAACACCTCCACCATGCACCTTCAACAGCTTTAATCTGACTTAAACTCGTCAAACCCGGATTAGATTAGTCTCTTCCTTCCAGTGGAACCAGCTCCCAGTTTTCCTGCGTGAGCCACACACCCTGTCTACTTTTGAGACTTAAAACTTTCCCCTCTGATGAAGCTGTTTGTTAAAACAGCGATGTTTGCCCAGTGGAGTGCGGCCGTAGGGGGAGGGAGAGTATACGGCTCGATCCGGCCGGGGAGAAACCGGTCCAGACAGACGGTTCTCCCCGGTTCTGCCGCTCATGCCTCATTCTAAGGGGTTAGCTTATCCCGATCTACCTCTGTAGTTATGCTGCCGTAGGCTGCTGGAGGAAAAACTGACCACTTTTCCTCACTTTCTTCTCCTACTACTCTCCAGTTTGCATTGTTTGCTGTTATTTCAAAAGTTAACTTCATGTTTTCTCTAGACCCAGGACTGTAACATGTTAATTTCAATTAATTAATTACATATAGTTTAAAGTGTTAAACTTCCAGAGCCGATCTGATGCTGGAAAAGACTCCAGTTGTGTTCAAGTTGAGCTAAAAGCAGTCGGCCTATCAGAGAAGCTATGCTAGCCTAGACTAGCATCTCAATGCTAACCATGTAGCAGCAGCGCTAATGTCAGCGTCCACAGTCCACGTTTCTACAGAAGCTCCATGAATGATCAGGGTTCCTGAAGCTCTGGAGAGATGAGCTTTGCTCCAACCTGATGCTGGAAGAACCTGAAGAACAGATTAAAAACTAGAAACATCTCTGCTGCTCAGCTCAGATGCTGTTTATTCAATCATTTAGCAGCAAAAAAAAAATGCTGAACTGAAAATGAAAATTTTGCTTTTTTGTTGATTAAAATGTGACTAATTAATTAGAGCTCCTGAAATGAACTCCATTAATAATCTGAATCGAGTCCCAGCACTAGAATAAACTGAAAACCCGGTTTCAGACTGGTGGAACCTCCTTGCTGCAACACATGTTAATGCTGACCCACATGGATCCAGGTATCACTGGTTTTACCTGAATGTTTATGGTTCAACACACAGAGTGTCTCATGTGTCTGAAGTCACACTGTGCTGAAGTGGAACATCACTGCTCACCCTGTTTTTCTTCAGATTAGACAGCTCGTCCACAATTATCTTCTGCTCCTTCACCTATAGATAAAAAAAAACACTTAAAGCTAATCAAACCAAAAACACGCAGCTGATAACTGCTCATATAAAAGTCTCAACATTGATCTAAAACATCCAAACCTTAATATTAAAACATGTAAAAGCTGTTTATCCTCCTCTGTATCAGCGTGTTAGCCAACAAAAAACACAGTTTTTAACTAACCTTTCTGTTCAGTTCCTCCTTCAGCGCTGAATATTCGCCCACATTATCGATGCTGTCGGAGTTTATTTGAGACATTTTGTCCAAAAACTAAACTAAAACAGACGATTTGACGAGCTGCATGGCTAGCAGGTTCACCGCCGAGTTTAAGCCCCGCCCCAAACAGGCAGTTTCCGGTTTACCAAC
Organism: Anableps anableps; assembly: GCA_014839685.1. NCBI lineage: Eukaryota > Metazoa > Chordata > Actinopteri > Cyprinodontiformes > Anablepidae > Anableps > Anableps anableps. The sequence goes on along the minus strand of CM026075.1, from coordinate 38,090,166 downwards.
GATGACGCGTCAGAATCGTACGTCAACGTCGCCGCCATATTGCGAGAGGCACTACACACCAAAAGTCGTGGAGTGCAGTTTATCCATTCATTATACACGTCCATTTATTTAAATCCTTACATGTTTTATTACCCTTTACATGCTTCTGATCACATTTTTACTGGACTGCACTGTCGTCTCTTATGTTATATTTTGTAAATTCAAGTTTGTTTGTTTTTTTTACTTCTGTATTGAAAACTCAACAGAGCATTACAATTTCAACAACATCAAATTTCCAGAGCAATAATAACAAAATGAAAACCTAAGCATATTTCACATTTTTTACAGGCTATTCATACATAAATACAACTTTAAACATACATTAAATGAAAAGTGGACCCATGTAATTCTGTGAGCTTTTGTAAAATAACACTGCTTTCAAATAAGATTAAATCTTTATACATATATAAATTTTGCCAAAACATTTAGACCAAAGTTACATTTGGGTAGATTAATTGTTTTATAGGTTATCCAGTGCGGGGAATGGATCTTTAGATTTGTTGCATGAGTAAAAATGATGCTTCCAAATTTCAGAAGGTTCATGCATTGTTTCCGATGTTGAATTTTGTATAAAGAAAGTCTTTTGTTGGGCAAATAGCGTTTAATACTTTGAAGTGAATTTATTTTGTTTTTAGGAGCGATTGGAAAAGACTGAATATATTTTTTTTTTATTGCTTTGTAAATCAAGGTTATTGTCGTAAAGGAAAATAAATTAACAAAACATGGAGTGTATGCTCCACACCACCAGGGGGCGATAAACCCAACAGCTAAAGCGAAGAAGCAGCAGGTCGGAAATGCGCATGTGCAGAAAGGTGTTTATACGGTAGGTGAGTTTACAAGGACACAAGCAGTTTTTGTTGTTGAACTGGAACACGCTGAAGAAACGGAAGACCCAGATTCATCTGCGGGCAGAGGTTCGGTAGGATGGCCTGTTTGAGTCCGGTTCTGTCCGGCAGAACCAGGCTGGTCAGGTACCTCTCCGGGATCAATGTGTTGGTTCACAGCATGGCTGCGAGCAGACCCGTCTCTGCAGCTTCAGCCTGCACCGTAAGGAACTCTGATCTGGTCAGAATCAGACCAACTGGGTCTGACCAGGACCGGGCCGGTTCGGACCGTCACCTTTACCTGTCTGATCCAGTGGGCATACACTGCCCCCTGGAGCGAGACGGAGAGCACAGCAGGAGAAACGAGCTCCCAGTGTTCCAGCTCGCTGCAGAGCTCTCAGGGAAAGATGGTTCCCAGGAGGTTCCTCCTTCCGAACTTTCCGACTCCACGGTGGAGTGTGCCGTCCTCTCCTGCCCGGAACCATTAAGGGAAGACTTCCTCTCCATGTTCCCTGAGGCTCCTTCCTCTGACATGATGGTCATCACGGTGACCCAGAAGACCCAGAACGACATGACTTCCTGGAGCGCCGATGTGGAGCAGGAGAGGGAGGAGATGCTGGAGAGGTTCGTCCGTGGAGCCCAGGAGATCTGCCTGGCTCTGCAGGTGGAAGGGTTCTGGGCCGACTTCATCGACCCGTCCTCTGGTCTGGCCTTTTTCGGCTCTTACACCAACAACACGCTGTTTGAAACCGATGACAGATACTCTCAGCTGGGCTTTCACATCGAGGACCTGGGCTGCTGCAGAGTGATCCGCCATTCCCTCTGGGGAACGCATGTCTTTGTCGGGACGATATTCACCAGCGCCCCATCCAGATCCTTCGTTCTGGAGAAGCTGCAGAGCATCTAAACACAGCAGCAGGCAGAAGAACTGATTTCTTCCTCCTTTTTTGACTTTATAAACGTCAGAAATGCGTGAAATCTAAGACAAGTGAAATAAAATTGTTTTCCTTAAGAGAAAAGTAAAGAAAACTTTATTTAATCCTTTGCCTTTTTAAGGTGTTCTGTCATTTATTTTTTTGAATGTATAGAGGTCAAAAAGTGCCATAATTCAGTTAAAAAAAGTTACTTAAATGTGCCTTTATTTATTAAAACTGGAAGCAAATGCATATTTTTTAAATTTTTATTTATGAAAAGCATTTATTTTATTAGCTTTTACCATCAGACAGTGGGTGGAGCTAACAGCTCTAATCAGTACAATTGGTCTAAAATCAGCTTGCTATGGATTTTAGTCAATCAGATGCTGGAGTCTTTGATGAACCTCCTGTCTAGTTTAAATTATTTAATGGTGTTTTAACAAACAAACCTTGAAAACAGAAATCTGTATTGTTTTTATTACATTAATGACTTCAAATGTTAAAATCACTTTAAAATTCTTGACCCATTTTAAATAATAATGAAAATCTTCAGATATGATTTCTCTAACATAATTAGATTGTTTCATCCTTTTACATCTCATGCATGTGCAATGTCTACTAAAACACTGAATTGTTCAGTCTTTCAATTCCATAATTAACCAGAATAAAACTGAAATAGATGCACAAAGTTTCTACAACTGTACTTAAATACTTGATTCCATGTACATTATGAATAAGCAGCAGGTTTAAGAGTCAGTTTCTTTAGAAAGTGTGAATTTTTTTTTTTTTTTTTTTTTTGGACAAAAACGTGTTTGGAAAAACAAATGTTTAAACACGTTTAAACTTCATCTCTCCTCTCAATTAAATCACTACACCCAAATTATCAGGTATGTTTTGGTTTGTTAATGAAAGTGAACTCAGATCAATATTTATGAAACAAACTGTGACAGTTACTGCATTAGCGCCCTCTGCAGTTACTTGCACTCCTTGCAGTAAAATTTAACTTGTAATCTGTGGCTTCATATTTTGAAGGGATATAAATAAATGTGACACAAAGGCACGTTTTTCTTTGCCACTCTTCAAAATGGAAAAGGCAGGAGAACATGGCAATGAAGTCATCCTCTCACTGATCTTTTTAAGTTAGAAAATGGGTACAATAAAATACCTACTGGCCTAATCTGTCCATATTTAACCTTTCCAACATGGCTGACACGTTGAAGCATTACGGCAACAAACTGACAGTCAAGATTATGTGATTTTTCTCTTTTACAAGTTTTATTGTGGTAAGATAAGATATACAAAGCTAAAATAAACAAGGATAGACTTGACTAAACAAAACAGAGATAAACTTAGCTAAGCAAAAAATTATCAACTACGTGACACTTATCTAAATTAAGCAGCTAAGCGAAACAACTAAGCTAAACTAGCTAAATGAAGCTAAACGAAAAAGATAAACTAAGCTAAGTTGAGCTAAACAGCAAAAATAAACTAAGCTCAATTCATCGAAATTGAGCTAAGTTAAGCTAAACAACTAAACTAGCTAAACTAAACAACAGTTAAGATAAACTAAGCTAAAGTTATCAAAACTAAGCTAAGCTGAACAACTAAGCTAAGTTGAGCTAAACAACTTAGATAAACAAAGCTAAACAAATAAATTACACTAAACAACTAAGGTAAACTAGGGCGATAAATCAATTTTTATTATTAATTGAATTTTTGGTTTTTGAAGATTTAATTTTTGGAAAATTTGGATTTTTTTCTTTTTTTTTTTTCACTGACGCGCTCCTTGAGCTTCTGTAGTTCAGCGAGATGTCAGCGCGCCCAGGGCGGCCATCTTGTTTGACAAGCGTTTCTTACAGCTTCTGTTTGGATTCGGGTCAACTGTATGACGAAATATAAGGGTCAGGCTACGATTTTTTTTAAACGAAAATAAATTCATGACCTAACAAGAATAAAGGCGTATTATTTGAAGAATGAAGTAGTAATTTACTCCAACACACAAAAAAAATAAAAATAATAATAATAATAATTCAATATATTTTTTCATTAAAATTACTTTTTCTCATAATTTTGAGATGTTTTTCTGGTAAAACTGCGGCTTTATTCTGCTAATATTATTCATATATTTCCCTAATAAGCGAAAGTTCTTGTAGCCTGACACTGATTCTCCGTTATCCAACTCACAGAAGGGATGATTGAAATAAAAGCCACTTTTTGAAAATCTTTTCTGTCATTTGTAATTTCTTTCTTTTCTTTTAAATAGCTTGGGGGGAAAAATCGATTAAAATCGGATCTGGTATGAAAAAAATCTGAATTTCATTTTCCTCCAGATGGCCCCGGCCCCGTTCCTCCTTGATCATGGCCAAACGTGGTTCCAGAAGTCCTGCCCTTCACCCTCCAGCCTGTTTTCGCGGTGCAGGCGACCCGACCCACCGGGCCCGCTGCCCGCCCAGCTGCAGGCTGGTATTGATCCGAAACAGCTGTGAGATGTTTGCTGCGCCGTCACCCGGCCACAGCCAGACAGTGACCTTTGGTGTTTATTGTTCTGAGCTGGAGTCGGTAGGCACAAATCAAAGTCTTAGGCCCAGATGTGCAGAGACCCGGTGCTTTAGAACCGGGTGAAGGTGACGGCGGGTCTGTGGGACCCTCAGCGGGCCAGTGTGAGCTCGGTTGTATGTAGACCTGCTCTCCAACACTTTGCCACAGCTATGAAGAGCTTGGAGAACAGATGAAAACCTCATGCCATCCTCCGCCTCCAGCTCTCCTTCATCTGCGGACCGTGAGGCCGCGGCGGGACAGTCATCCTCGTATTTTTATCCGCCGGGGATAAATTTAGCCCCGGTAAACACAGCTTGTTGTGCAGCAGCAAGAGGCAGACATACCTGCAGCTGAAAATAACAGAGCAGCCGTCTGACCGCTGATGACAGCCACCTGAGCCCGGCGGGCTGACACACCGGCCCACTAATCTGTTTGCACGGCTCGGCCTGTGTGCAGGCTTCCACGCGGATCACGGCTCTGTTTGAGCCCTGAATAGATCACAAAGACACACATGAGCCCATTGTTATCTCTGCGCTCAAAATATCCGCTTATGCTACTCAGCGCTGTCAGTTCTGCCTCCTCATGGCATGAGACAGCACCCAGAGGTCCTGCAGCAACCCCCACTTTCATTCTGAAAAGCCATATTCAGCTACCAGAACCAGCTCGGTTTGGTCCAGCAGAAACTCAACAGCTGATCTGCCTTTCCAGATCCGAACTGGAGGTTTCTTGTAAAACCATGAAGGTCGGAAAACGTGAGGAACCTAAAGAAATGGACCTCAGATTCCGCTTTAGTCCAACTCCAGCCCGTCTGCCTAGAAAGTCCGGTCCGGTTGGGGAGTTGGGGAGAGGAGGAGTGAATGAAGCGAACTCTGGTTCGGTTCGGATGCAGATGTGAACCCCAAGCGGACCGGAGGCCGCTCCAGAAGCAGGAAGTGGACTACAGCGCAGGGCATTCTGGGTAAATAGAACCAAAACAAACGCTAGCTAGCCTAGCGCTAGCGGGAGAAATGGCTCCTGGTCTTCAGCCGAAGACTGAAGAGAAATCCTCCAGCCACTAAAACCTGACGTCGCTCCGTTGTTGTTGACATTTGGTGAAGAAGGAAGCTGCGCTCAGCGTCTTCAGAGGTTTTCATGTCGTTTCCTTCAGCGGTTCTTGGTGCAGCGCCCCCACAGGCGAGGAGGGGAACAGGTTGCTAACAGGGTTTGGTTGGTTTGACTCGGAGCAGAGAGGAAGAACCGCAGCAGCTGGACATGTTGTGATTTTGGTCCCGAATCAAAGCGAGTCTAGCGGACTATCGGGGGAAACACCCTAAAACAGATGTAGTGGTGGTCACACTCCCACTAATTCACTAATACCAGACTGAATTTTTTGTTTAGTGCTTCTGTGTTTTTGCTAAAAGCGTCTCTTACTTCAGTTGGACCGCCCTGATGGGGAAAAGTTGTTCAGAATGAGACTCTAAAATGTAAATCATGTCGTTAGGATATAATTTTTACCTGCATCTCCGCCAGGAACGCATCCAACAGAGGAAGACTTTCCTTGGAGAACATGTAGCAACATGGACACTGAGAAAAACAATCCCATCATCAGCTGGGGGTGAAGGTTCAGCATAATAAACATAATTATAACATGATGATAATATTCAGCATTCAAAAACACCTAAACAGTGGTGGGCACACTTCCGCTAATGCGCTAACAGCAGAGCTAATGTTTTAGCCCTTTAGTGTTTTTACTAACTTTGAAAACATTTAGCGCACTTAGCTTCCCAGTAAATTAATTTTTTCAGATAAATTCTAAAACGCTAATTTACTTGGCTGTTTTGTAAACATTCAGTTGAAAAAAGTTCGACATCTATGTTGATTGACGGTTATCGCCCAAATGACAAGTATACAACAAACGAACCAATGCAGAAAAATACAATGCCTCCACAAACAACCAACCAGGGGTGGTAATCAAACAAATACATGCAAAAATTCACATACAAGTTGTTTTGAGACCCTCCTCACATTCTCCTCATGATACATGGTGGGTATAAACATGGTTGAACTTAGGGCTTTAGCATTAGCTTCCGCTCATGGTGCGTTCCATTTATTGTCGGAACTTGGAAATTTTGACTCCCCTGTTGGAAAAATCAACTGGAACGCTCCCCTGAAGTCAGACTTGCTACTCGGAAAGTGGGAAAAACTCAGACTACCCCCAGTTACGACTTGTAAGGATGACTTATTTCAATATAGCCGCTCCTCGCATTATCAGTAGGAAGGTGCGGTGGAAATGTGTTTATTTTACAAGACACAACTATAAGAGTGTCTAAAATCAATGCAACTCTAAACTTCACACATTAAAAGAGGTGTTTGCTTATGGAAAGTAAATCTGAAAATGATATTTGTAACAAGTATTGCGAACAATGGCTACTTGGGTATCCCCAGGTTGAAATCGCGACTTCTTTGACTATGTTAACTGGAACGCTGCTACGTGTTACGTCAAACCCAGCTCAGAGTTACGACTTCTGAGGTAACTGGAACGCAGTTGTCATGTTGGTATATCACTTTAGCACGAGCAGAACTAATGTTTATGGTTAGCACTATGGAGTTAGCGTAACTACTGTTCACGATTAGCGTTTTAGCGTTAGCGGAACTAATGTTAATCACTAGCTCTGTATATAGGTTTAGCAGAACTACTGTTCATGATTAGCGCTTTAGCGTTAGCGGAACTAATGTTTGTGATTGGCACTTTAGTGTTAGCAGAACTGTTTATGATTAGCACTTTAGGGTTAGCGCAGCAAACGTTTTAGTTGGTGGTGCCCACCACTGAATGCTCTACATTAAAAAAAAAAACAAAACAGTTGAAGCCATCCTTTCTTCTCCAAACGAATAAACTTAACACAAAAACCAGAGTTGTATCGACCCTGAAAAAACAATTTACAGAGAAGCAGTTTTAAATTGGATCTGTGAGCCCTCTGGAGCAGCAGTTCGCTATAAAGACAATTTATTCACATTTTTTTAATCCAGCTTGACACAACAGAAAAGAGGATTTTTGCTCCAACTGAGTGATTCCAAAACCCCAGAAAGCTAGGATTTGTTTGGATGCCATGCACTACTCCTTGAAACATATATGGAAATTGGACCTGAGGACAAAACTATCTCCAGTTGAAAAGCACATTTTCACTTCTGTTTCGCTAACTCTTGCTGGACAGCGCTCCTACGACTGTAGAGTCAGGTTTCAAGTGCCTTGTCTAAATATTGATCACCTCCGGCTCTGAACCGCCTGAGATGACCCAGAAGAAGCATTTTATGAACCGAAGAGGAGCATTTCACAGCGATGGCTGCCTCTGTTCTCTATAGCCCCACAGTAAGTCTTTAATCTCTGATAACCTTGGGTAAAACCAAGCATCGCCCTGCACAGACTCAGCTTTCTGCATGTTAGTTCTTGGTGACGCTGGAGCCTCTGACCTTCCCTGAGGCCTTTCAAGACAGAACAGGTTCACCTTCTGTCAGCTGGGGACCCGAAGCACGTAAACACAGGCTTCTGTTGTTTATCAGTGAGCAGGAAGCAACCGAGCTTTGCTAACTGCAAGGCAGTAAAAACACACATTTTATGCTTTTGGATGCATGAAGTTTCCAGACTCCACGTAGAGCTTAACACCCCAGGAGTTTGGACTCTAAACTCGACTCTTATCCTACGTGAAATGTTGGCTACATTTAATCAGTCTGCAGATGAAACACTGTGGGAATCTGGAGGCTTCACCTTTCCCTTGTCAGTGTCAGAGGGAGAACTGAAACAAGCCAGAGAGCATTTTTCTGTTGCTTTTGCAACATGACAGGGACGGACGGCTAAAGCTGGAAGGATCAGTCTGGAAGGTTTTCGCTTTAAAACAACATCAGCAGACGTGCAGCTCAGAAAGCTGGTCCGAAACCACAGCGGAGCAGCAACACAATGCTGCTGAGTATTTGTGGGAATTATTCATCACTGGAAATCCAAAAACACCTCCTTGAACAAAAGAGATCAGACAAAAAAACAGCAGGAGTCCCTTTCAGCTGATTAGCTCCATCTCAGAGTGTTTGTTGCTTTAATGGATCAGGAGGATCTCCGGCTGCAGCCTGTAATTACACCTCTGATTCCCTCCTGTTGACAAACGGGGATAAATGCAAGTCATCCGAATGGGAGCTTTACATGCGTTTTCCCCTCCTCCCCGCAGCAGGTTGAATGTTAGGAACGGTTGGAAAACGTGAAAACGCTTCGATAGTTTCTGTTTCTTCCTGTGGAAAAAATGTCTGATTATCTTCAGTTTTTCAAATAAACCAGCAGGCCATTAAAAAGATATAGTTTAACTGGAATTTGTGATTCTTATTTTTTGTTTTAAATTTTGATGTAATCATTTATATTTTATTTTTGGTTACTTACAATTACACTTTTAATTTATTTTATTTATTTTTTTTAATTTTTAACATTTTTATCTAATTTTTTTATTTAATTGAATTAATCCTCCAGTAAGTTAGTCTTTTAATTGTCCAAACATCAAATGAAATGATCTTTTTGTCTCGTTTGCAGAGTAAACCCTTTGAAACATGGCAGCTCTGATCCAAAAAGCAAACATGCAGACTGTAGTTTTCTCTAGAAGTCATGCAGTATTTTCAAAAACTGTTAGCAGCAGCAGGTGACATGCAGTTAGCAGCCTCTGCTTTCAGACCCTCAGGGGAAATTCAACTCCTGAAAACATTGAGAAGAACTCTCTTGAAACTGGAGAAGGATCTTTTGCAGAAATGAAACCAAAGAAACACAAATGTCACCCTGAGAGTCGCAGCATGTGCCTCCTGAACCATGATGTGACGTTTCTGCTCCTCTAATTCACAGAAAAAACTCTGTAAACACTTCTCTGAAAGGGCCTCCAGGTCCTGGAGATGGCTCCTCATTAATTAAAGCCTCCTTCATTGTCAGAGGTGAAGTCACCACGAAGTCTTTAAAATTTAAGGAGGATCTGAGTATCCCCATGGACGCCTCACTGAGAGCTGCAGCGGAACGAAACCCTTTAAAACACAAATGGAAAGAATGGAAAGACACAGTTCATTTCGACGGGCGTTGGTCGTCTCACCCCTTCGTCGTGAACAGCTTTGGTCGTTTGGACGGGGATCTCACAATCAAACTCAGCCAAGTCATTAAGCTTGTCCATTTTTCCTGCTTCCAACGCATCAACCACGAGGACAAAATGTTGAAAATGTTGTTTTCAACAGACTAAAGCTTTGGACAGGTCATCCCTCAAGCTGTAAGGTTTCCTTTTTGTTGTGTTATTTTTTTTTATTATGTAAAGGACATTTATTTATTGGGTTTTACATTTATGTTTTGATTGAAGAAGCATTTTTTTCAGGGCTGGCCTTGTCCCCCCATGGCCCCCCCCTTGGGGTCACCACTGGTCATTGTGACCAACCAGCTCAGTCTGGTCTGACGCTGTCCTCCTCCAGGCCCAGAAGGGCTGAGGGCTGGTCCTCTTGTCCTCTCATGGGTGGCGACACTGGTGTTCCAGCACTTCCCAGGAGCCATCAGGGCTTGAGCCTGGGTTGTTCCAGAACATCTAACCAGTTTACTTCCATGTGGAGAGGGGGGGGGGGCAAAAGAGAGCCAAGCCGCTGACCTCGCATATATACTGGAATTTTAAACTTTAATTTTGATATTTGTTTAATAAGAATCCTTTAAAACTGACCATTTCAGCATAAATAAATTAAGCAGTTTTAATTTGTTTAAAAATGTTAACATTTAAATTTAAGATTTAAATTAATCAATTTTTTTTAGATTTCAAGAAATAGGCAAGTTTAACCTTTTAAAATTGCCAAAATAATCTTCACCATTGATTGTTGTGTTACCACAGTTACAATCTGATGCTATGACTTTAATCTATTCTTTGTGTTTGAGCTCAGCTTGTTCAAGAGGTGCCCCCAGAAACATTTCATGGGGGTGGTACAGCTAAAAAAAAAAAAATTAAAAGATAGATAGATACCTCTGGTATTCATTTATACATTTAAGTCTTGATTGAAGAAGAAGGCTTTATATGAACTGAACATTATTCTCTGGGGGGGGGGCAATGGGGTGGCCAGCATTTTTCAAAGAGGGGCATGGCCCCCCGGGCCACTCTTGGGGGCACCACTGGTTTGTTCTCAAATACATCTCAGCAAATGAAAACCAATTATGTGTGATATTTTTAAAGTAATTCTCAGATTCTGTATGAAATTGCCAATATTTCTAAACAGGAAGAGGGGCACCGAATCAAATTCTGCTTAAGGTCCCATTTAACCTTGGGTCAGCCCTGATTACAAAAGGCCATTTTGGTAAACATATATTCCCAGTCTCGGTAACTCTTGGCAAAAATGCTCCATTTTTCCACTTTCGGGAGTGATTTCGACAGACTTGATTCTTTTTTTTGGATGTAAACATGTTGATAATGGAGCCACCTGAAGTAAAAAGTCACCAAACACGAAAAGAAAAACACTAAAACCAGTTTTATCGGTGCGTTTAATCCTCTCACAGCCTCTTAGCGAAGGTGTGCTCCGCCATTTTTACCCCCCTCCTTCTTTATGAGCGCGTGCGGTGAGGAGTGCAGCGCGTTTGTTTGTGCCCCCATGCAAATGAGGCGCGGTCACGTGACGGCGTGGGTCTATTTAACGGCGCGAGGTAAACAGAGCAGCAGATCAGAGCGGCGCGCCGGTCCGGAGCAGGGCAGAGAAGCAGCCTCATCCCGTATTTCCCCGTCTGTTCTGGGTCGAACCCGTCCGTCGGAACATAAGATCATTTCTTTCCAACTTCAGCTACAGTGTTAGCTAAGTTCGGAAGGGGGAAAAGGGAGAAACGTCGCGTTTTCTTTTGTTTTTTTTCTGCCTCTCGCTGCCAACGGTTGGACGCAGAGATAGCAGGTCGAGCTCCTTTATTAGCACAAAAGAAGGAAAAATAAGGTCGTTTGAGACGCTTTAAAATGGAAACTACTGCACCCAAGAAGGCGACATGCTGCGGTGAGATGATGTTCACATCATGTAACGATAGTTGTGTAATTCCCAGAGGAATAATAATAAAAATATTAATTGTGTTTGCAGAATCCATCAGAGATTTCTTCACTTCAGCCAAGTTTCTTATTTACATGGGCCATGCACTGTCAACATGGGTGAGTAGGGCTGCAACTGCAAATATTACCTGCATTTATGCAGCATCAATATCTAAATTTAAGTCATTTATAACAATAAACCAAATATTTTAGCAGTGTCCGTCTGCTCTCATTGTTTGTTTGTGTAGTTTCAAAATCTGGATAAATATCGATAATAGAAAGATAGAATACTCTTTATTATATTATCTAAAAACTGTTTAAAATAAACCTCTTAAATTGATTTATATGCAGATTATCTTTATCTTTGCTTTTAAATAACTTAAATTTGCAAATAAAGATTTTGTCAAACTGGTGGTTTTGGTTTTTTGCAAATAAAACAATTTTACAGATTTGTTTTTTTTTTTTTTTTTTTTTACTTGTAGAGAATCTTAGATCCGTGTTTAGCTGCCAAACAAAACATGAATCTCCTGTTCTTTTAGATTTCATCAGAAAAATAAATGCAACACGGAACAAGCTGTGTGGAATAACAGTTTATGTTTTAGAGGTTTATTGTGCATATTCATACCGAGCTTCCTCCAGAGAAACTTGGTTGTGTTTCCAGATTTGTGGAACATGCTGCTACTTATAGCCAGTTATGCAAATGTAAAGAAATAAAAATAAGGTGAAGGAAAAATGTAGAAATGTCTGATTTTAACGGGAATCATGAAAAACGCTCCAGGGCGACCGGATGTGGAACTTTGCCGTGGCCGTGTTCCTGGTGGAGCTGTACGGGAACAGCCTGCTCCTCACGGCCGTGTACGGCCTGGTGGTGGCCGGCTCGGTGCTCCTGCTGGGGGCCAACATCGGCAACTGGGTGGACAGGAACCCCCGGCTCAAAGGTGAGCAGAGAAATGTCTGGCCGTGCTGTTTGTGGGGGGATGGGCTGTCTGCGCGCAGCTCTGCCGCACCGCTGGTGGAGTCAGTGTTGTGTTTGGTCAGATTTGTTGATCCTGGTGTTTCCACAGTGGCCCAGACTTCGCTGCTGGTCCAGAACAGCTGTGTCATCGTGTGCGGGGTCCTCCTGATGCTCGTTTTCCACTTCAAGGGGCAACTGGTGGAGCTTTACAACGGATGGATTCTGGTAAGAGCCCCTCACCCTGCTCTGCCTCGTGCTCTCTGACCTCAGTGTTTAAACTGCTGATAGCGCTCCCGCCCCAGCAGGATTTATGGCCTCTAACTGCAGACTTGGAAATTAAACAGAGCTGAGGATGGAAGCTTAAAAATGCAGCCAGTCCTCCCACATTGAGCAGTGTTGGGTTTGGAGTTGATACTGGGTTTGCTGGAGCTGCAGGACTGCTGACTCGGCAGGACAGAAACAAAGCCGGTCTGTGTGGGGGTGGGGTGGGGGCTTTCTTTCGAGCAGCAGCTGTTTGTGGAGAAAGCTGAGTGAAACTGGAGATGGAGCGTCTGGTCGGGTCGAAGGCTGTCCAGTCAGCAGGTTGTCCATGTGACTGAGAATCGGAGGAAAATCCTTATCCTGATCCAGGCCTGCTGAGGGATTTCTGTCGCCATGCCGGTCACAGGAGCTGAGCCCGAAACTTGTTTTACAGCATGGCAGAGCGTACAGCTCGAGTCGTTAAGCTGCCTTTATTGCGTCCTAATGCCTGCAGCTGACCTGTAAAATGATCTTTCTGCAAACAGGTAATTATTTACAGACAGTTATAGATTTTTTTTTCCCCCCCCAAAAAAGGCATCGATTCTGGTTGGTTTGCGTAACCTGGCAGGAAAGCAAAACTTGACCTTTGAGTTTAGTTTAAACGGTTTCCTTTTGTCAAAAATATTTGATTTTATTCCTGAACGAGAGTTGATTTCACAACACAGCAGAGCAAATCCAGAAAGGAGCGAATGATAACAATCAACAAATATAGGAGTTATTGTAAGAAATTCTGTGGAAAGTCTCAGCAGTATTTTCCTTTGCAGGTGAAAATCCACATTTTATTCAAACATTTACTCGAACTCAGTTCAGCTTTCAGGAGGAATCGTTCCCGATCCTGACCAGAACAGGATGCGCTGGTTGTTTTCCAGGTTTGGAGAAAATGAAAGAATAGAGAAACATTTGCTTTTCCAGACTTTAATCCCATATTTCTTCCACTGCAGCTGTAAATGATTTAGACTTGAAATCACTGTCACAATATAAGTTTGTACTATATTATATATTTCACATAAACATTTACACTTTGATTGCAAATAACGGAGCGTCTGATCGGCCAAGACCGATTCCCAGTTTCCTTTGAGATTTTTGTTGGGCTGATGCTTACAGCCGATACTAATACTGCTGTTATGGCCGATAACTGATATTTACCGATTAATATACATCCAGGCTGAAAAAATAAATTTCATCAGGTATAAGCATCAGCCCAAGTTTCCATATGGGTGCATCCCTTCCTGGGTGCATGAATCCTGTGACCCTGTCAAATAACTTGTTGCACATTTTCTTTCATTTCTCTGGAACAAAAATCTCAAAGGAAACTGGGACTCGGTCTCGGCCGATCAGACGCTCCGTTATTTGCAATCAAAGTGTAAATGTTTGTTACGCGACACCATGTAATCATGCATCACTATCGCCGCCACCCGCCACCCCTCCCCCTCTAGAACCACAACTCGCGACTCATCGGACCGATAGCGATGTTGCTGCAGGATGGCTGACGGGTGTTCATCAGCTGCCGATGATGGAAGGTTGCGGTTCTGCTGCATTTAATGAGTGGAGGAAAGAAGTCGGGCTTTTTGGGATTTGACCTGCCGATAACGGCGGATCAGAAAACGAGCATCTGTTTCCGATCTCTGGCGGATGGCTGGACCTCGGCTGTGTCTGTCCCGTTGAAAGGACGGTTTCCGACGATCCGAACCGCAGTCGGTGAGATCCTGAAGCTCGGCGAGGCGGGGGTGGAAAACACTGAAAATCTGGGACAATCTCAACTGATACCGTCCCAACACTACATGATACGATCAGAACTGCGTGTTTTCCTTCAACTTACCGGACCTACCGGGTCAGGGTGACCTGATCGGGACGCAGTCCGGTCCAAACGCACAGCTGGGCTGCTTTTGCTTCATGTAAGCTGTGAAAGTGGATCTAAAAACTGATCATTTTCTTCTTCCTCCAGACCACCTGCTACATCCTGGTCATCACCATCGCCAACATCGCCAACCTGGCCAGCACGGCCACCTCCATCACCATCCAGCGGGACTGGGTGGTGGTGGTGGCGGGGCAGGACAGCAGCAAGTTGGCAGGTGAGTGCTTCCAGGCCGCCTTCAGACGACGCCTTATCTCCCGGGGAGGAGACTTTGGACCCCGGCGGCTGACTCGCTCTCGTTTATGTCCCCGCTGCTCCCAGCTGATCGCTCTAAACCACTTAAGAGCTTTGCTCCCACAGCGAACCCACTGACCTCCGCTCCAGAGGCGGCTCGGTGAGCCGGTCACGCTGGGAACGGACGACTGACCTGAACGTCTTTCCTCCCGCAGACATGAACGCCACGGTGCGGATCATCGACCAGCTCACCAACATCCTGGCTCCCATGCTGGTGGGCCAGATCATGGCGTTCGGCTCCCACTTCGTGGGCTGCGGCTTCATTTCGGGCTGGAACCTCTGCTCCATGTGCGTGGAGTACGCGCTGCTGTGGAAGGTGTACCAGAAGACTCCGGCTCTGGCTGTGAAGGCTGGACAGAAGGAGCAGCAGCAGGAGCTCAAACAGCTCAGCTCCCAGAGAGGTACGCGGCCCCCGCGCGACTATCGTACGAGAACAAAGTCGTAATATTACGACAATAAAGTCAAAATAAAGTCACGTTACCAGAATAAAGTCGTAATAATAGGCGACTATCGTACGAGAACAAAGTCGTAATATTACGACAATAAAGTCAAAATAAAGTCACGTTACCAGAATAAAGTCGTAATAATAGGCGACTATCGTACGAGAACAAAGTCGTAATATTACGACAATAAAGTCAAAATAAAGTCACGTTACCAGAATAAAGTCGTAATAATAGGCGACTATCGTACGAGAACAAAGTCGTAATATTACGACAATAAAGTCAAAATAAAGTCACGTTACCAGAATAAAGTCGTAATAATAGGCGACTATCGTACGAGAACAAAGTCGTAATATTACGACAATAAAGTCAAAATAAAGTCACGTTACCAGAATAAAGTCGTAATAATAGGCGACTATCGTACGAGAACAAAGTCGTAATATTACGACAATAAAGTCAAAATAAAGTCACGTTACCAGAATAAAGTCGTAATAATAGGCGACTATTGTACGAGAATAAAGTCGTAATATTACGACAATAAGGACGAAATAAAGTCACGTTACCAGAATAAAGTCGTAATAATAGGCGACTATCGTACGAGAACAAAGTCGTAATATTACGACAATAAAGTCAAAATAAAGTCACGTTACCAGAATAAAGTCGTAATAATAGGCGACTATTGTACGAGAATAAAGTCGTAATATTACGACAATAAGGACGAAATAAAGTCACGTTACCAGAATAAAGTCGTAATAGGCGACTATTGTACGAGAATGAAGTCGTAATATTACGACAATAAAGTCACGTTACCAGAATAAAGTCGTAATAATAGGCGACTATTGTACGAGAATGAAGTCGTAATATTACGACAATAAAGTCACGTTACCAGAATAAAGTCGTAATAATAGGCGACTATTGTACGAGAATGAAGTCGTAATATTACGACAATAAAGTCACGTTACCAGAATAAAGTCGTAATAATAGGCGACTATTGTACGAGAATGAAGTCGTAATATTACGACAATAAAGTCACGTTACCAGAATAAAGTCATAATAGGCGATTATCGTACGAGAACAAAGTCGTAATATTACAACAATAAGGATGAAATAAAGTCACGTTACCAGAATAAAGTCATAATAATAGGCGACTATCGTACGAGAACAAAGTCGTAATATTACGACAATAAAGTCAAAATAAAGTCACGTTACCAGAATAAAGTCGTAATAGGCGACTATCGTACGAGAACAAAGTCGTAATATTACGACAATAAAGTCAAAATAAAGTCACGTTACCAGAATAAAGTCGTAATAGGCGACTATCGTACGAGAACAAAGTCGTAATATTACGACAATAAAGTCAAAATAAAGTCACGTTACCAGAATAAAGTCGTAATAATAGGCGACTATCGTACGAGAACAAAGTCGTAATATTACGACAATAAAGTCAAAATAAAGTCACGTTACCAGAATAAAGTCGTAATAATAGGCGACTATTGTACGAGAATAAAGTCGTAATATTACGACAATAAAGTCACGTTAACAGAATAAAGTCGTAATAATAGGCGACTATTGTACGAGAATGAAGTCGTAATATTACGACAATAAAGTCACGTTACCAGAATAAAGTCGTAATAATAGGCGACTATTGTACGAGAATGAAGTCGTAATATTACGACAATAAAGTCACGTTACCAGAATAAAGTCGTAATAATAGGCGACTATTGTACAAGAATGAAGTCGTAATATTACGACAATAAAGTCACGTTACCAGAATAAAGTCGTAATAATAGGCGACTATTGTACGAGAATGAAGTCGTAATATTACGACAATAAAGTCACGTTACCAGAATAAAGTCATAATAGGCGATTATCGTACGAGAACAAAGTCGTAATATTACAACAATAAGGACGAAATAAAGTCACGTTACCAGAATAAAGTCATAATAATAGGCGACTATCGTACGAGAACAAAGTCGTAATATTACGACAATAAAGTCAAAATAAAGTCACGTTACCAGAATAAAGTCGTAATAGGCGACTATCGTACGAGAACAAAGTCGTAATATTACGACAATAAAGTCAAAATAAAGTCACGTTACCAGAATAAAGTCGTAATAATAGGCGACTATTGTACGAGAATGAAGTCGTAATATTACGACAATAAAGTCAAAATAAAGTCACGTTACCAGAGTAACGTAGTAATAATAGGCGACTATCGTACAAGAACAAAGTCGTAATATTACGACAATAAAGTCAAAATAAAGTCACGTTACCAGAATAAAGTCATAATAGGCGATTATCGTACGAGAACAAAGTCGTAATATTACAACAATAAGGACGAAATAAAGTCACGTTACCAGAATAAAGTCATAATAATAGGCGACTATCGTACGAGAACAAAGTCGTAATATTACGACAATAAAGTCAAAATAAAGTCACGTTACCAGAATAAAGTCGTAATAATAGGCGACTATTGTACGAGAATGAAGTCGTAATATTACGACAATAAAGTCAAAATAAAGTCACGTTACCAGAGTAACGTAGTAATAATAGGCGACTATCGTACAAGAACAAAGTCGTAATATTACAACAGTAAGGACGAAATAAAGTCACGTTACCAGAATAAAGTCATAATAATAGGCGACTATTGTACGAGAATGAAGTCGTAATATTACGACAATAAAGTCACGTCACCAGAATAAAGTCGTAATAGGCGACTATCGTACGAGAATAAAGTCGTAATATTACGATAAAGTCAAAATAAAATCACGTTACCAGAATAAAGTCGTAATAATAGGCGACTATTATACGAGAATGAAGTCGTAATATTACGACAATAAAGTCACGTTACCAGAATAAAGTCGTAATAATAGGCGACTATTATACGAGAATGAAGTCGTAATATTACAAGGACAAAATAAAATCATGTTATCAGAGTAAAGTAGTAATAATCTGCGACTGTCGTACGAGAATGAAGTCGTAATATTACGATAAAGTCATGTTACCAGAATAAAGATGTAATAATAGGCGAACGTCACACGAGAATAAAGTCGTAATATTACGACAACAAAGTAGAAATAAAGTCACGTTACCAGAATAAAGTCGTAATAATATGCAAAGAACCACAGACTGAGCTGCTCACGTCAGATCCTGATAAATCTCTCCAAGCTTTTCCCTTAATTTTTCGACTTTCTTCTGGTCATATTCTGTTTTTATTCTCCTAATATCATGACTTTAATCTCATAATTTCCCAAAAAACCCAAAGTTCTTAGTCTTGCCCTCATACTGTCGTACTTTTAAACGTTGACAGCTCCAACAAGGTGAGCCCCAGTTAGCTTGAAAGCTGCAATAATTTGATAACAGTCATAATAATTCAAGAATAACATTGTAATCATACGAGAACAAAGTCATATTACCAGAATAACGTTATAATTATGAGAATAAAGTTGTAACAATATGAGAAAAAAGTCAATGTTTCCAGAATAAAGTCGTAATAATGAGACTAAAGTAGTAACTTGAGAATAAAGCCGTGGTAACAAGTCGTCCTGTGAGGACGCCCGTTCTAAACCTGCGTTGTTTTTCCGTGACAGACTGTGAGAACGGTCAGAGCCCCGAGGAGTCGTCTCAGCCGCTGATGAACGAAGCCTCGCCGCCCGACGCCCCGGCCTCTGCCCCGGCGGCGGGCTGCTGCGAGCAGGTGAGCGGGCCGCTGCGCACCTTCAGGGCCGGCTGGGCGGCGTACTACAACCAGGACATCTTCCTGGCCGGCATGTCCCTGGCCTTCCTCTACATGACGGTGCTGGGCTTCGACTGCATCACCACGGGGTATGCCTACACGCAGGGCCTCAACGGCTCCATCCTCAGCCTGCTGATGGGCGCCTCCGCCGTCTCCGGCATCTGCGGCACCGTCGCCTTCACCTGGGTCCGCAGGAAGTGCGGCCTGATCCGGACGGGCTTCATCTCCGGCACGGCCCAACTCTGCTGCCTCATGCTGTGCGTCTTCTCCGTCTTCGCCCCTGGAAGCCCCTTCGACCTCAGCGTCTCGCCCTTCCAGGACCTCTACGCCCACCTGATGGGGGAGCAGAGCCTGCCGGAGGCCGAGCACAGCCTCGCCGGCGCCCCGAGCGGGAACGCCACCACGGCTCCGCCGGCCCACGAGCTGCCGCCGCTGCAGTCCTACATGTCCGTCAGTCTGCTGTTTGCTGGCGTCATCGCTGCGAGAGTCGGTGAGGACATTCCCGATCCCGCTTTCATTTCTTCCCTTGCTCCTGCCAAGCAGCCGGGCTCGCCCTTAATACTCGGAACGAGGGCTTGAGCCCGGTTGATCCTTGGACTCTCGCGGCTGCCCTTTGGTCTGGTTCCGGTCGGGTCCTTGTGCCTCAGTCCAGAAACGCCGCATTGTTTCAGGATTAATTTCGCAATTAAAGGAAAGTCTTGCTTGTTTGAATGGTAAATATGAAGCAATGGAAGAGGTGTAAGGGCCAGACTAGGAAAAATTGTTTGAATTACAAGAATAAAGTTAGATTATGAAGAGAACAAAGTCGTAATAATCAGAGAACAAAGTGGTAATAATTAGAGGATAAAGTGCTACTATTAATAAGAGGTTGATGTGGAGCCGGGCAGAGTCCAAAGTCCCAGCAGTCGCTGCTGAATAATGCGGCTGATGTTCGCCCGGTAATTTCCGGCAGGCCGGAAGTAGGCTGTGCTGCGTTGGCATGTTTGCTTCCTTACAGACGCCGTCCTGACTCGCCTCCCAGCAGGGTCACTGGTCGCAGGGCTGCGTATCTGCTGCGGATACCAGAGCCATATCTGCAACCTTTGATGCCAATAAGGTTCCCTGGCTCGGAGCAGAGCTGCTCTTTAACGAGGCTTTACGAGCAGCCTGCAGCTAACCGCCCGTCCTCCCGTGTGTCCCGCAGGTCTGTGGTCCTTCGACCTCACCGTCACCCAGCTCATCCAGGAGAACGTGGCGGAGTCGGAGCGAGGCGTGATCAACGGCGTCCAGAACTCCATGAACTACCTCCTAGACCTGCTGCACTTCATCATGGTGATCCTGGCCCCCAACCCGGAGGCCTTCGGCCTGCTCGTCATCATCTCCGTGTCCTTCGTGGCCATGGGTCACATGATGTACTTCCGGTTCGCCTTCAAGAGCCTGGGCGGCCGCCTCTTCCTGTGCTGCTCGCCGGAGCACAAGGCGGAGACGGACGACAGTCCCTCACTTCCCACCACCGTGTAGAAGCCACATTAGAGACGCTGTCCCGGGTCCCAGCCGGACCCCCCCCCCCCGCCTCCGCAACCTATTTATCCGACTAACACCAACGCTTGTAGCCGTTAGCATCCTGATGCTAAGCTAGCTCATCAACGCTGAGGGAGCAGACGGGTTCTAGGCTCAGAAAACTAACTTGTAGCGTCGCTTTAGATACGATAACGCGTTCATGTCCGTCTCCTCCTGGCTTTAACGGGGCCACGCGGCTTCGTAAGATTCCCCCCCCCCATTCGCTCAATCGAGCCGTAAAAGGCGCCGAACGAGGGAGAAGACGGTCAGGGAAGCAGGCGACGAGATTAAACGACTCTCGCTGGTGCTGCGTCTTCTCGCCGGAGTCGGTCGGGGAGGACGCCTCTTCTGTAACCAAACATCTCTGGTATCTTTAATGGCGATAAGGGTCTAACTCTATTTATTCTCCACGGCGGTTTTTATACGAACTTTATCAGCAGTATTGTGTTTTTCTCAAGAACTCGCACCGCAATAATTGCTCTTAGTTACCAAAGTCTCTGGTGTAAAAGGAAGTGAGGGAAACCAGTCCTCTGCAGTACTTCGCCACGCCTGCTGGCGGCAGCACAACCGCAGGTAGTCTGAGGTCTTCTTCTTGAGAAGAGAATCGTCTTTTCTGGTAGTTTACGCTAAAGTTTAAGTTCTTTAGATTGATTTCTGTTGTGATTGTGGTTACTCAGGCACTTTACGTGATTGATGTCTGTCGTTACACTCAGCTGATCATCGGGCACTCGTTCAGTTTTCTTCTTCTTGTTTTCTTTTTGCACAAAGTTGAAGCCCCGCCCACTAGCCGCCGTCCGCCCTCGGTCACGGGTCGTCTGGGAGAGGACTGCGGCGGGAAACGCAACAAAGGCACATATTATAAACACTTAGCAGCACGTGTTCGCCAGGAGAAACCGCGCCGCTGTGGGTTACCATGGCAACACCAGTTCCTCAAATTAAAAACGCCTCAGTCAGCAGCAGTTACCCGCCGTCACTTTCATTCCTGTTGCTGTGAGCTTTAAGCATTAAGTCTGGCCGGTTCTGGGTAAGAATCACATTCCTTTATGTTCTGCATCCAACGTGCAGGACTTGGTTGAGAGAAGTGGTCTTCAGCAAGAGGCCTCTTAGTTTTCTTTGGACTGTGGGTGCTTGATCGCTTGTTTTCGGTCCAATTCAGAGTATTTTCCTGTAGCTTGAGCCCAGTCGCGGCATGCTGGGGAAGACGTTACGGCATAAAAACAACTTCAGGCAGATTAACAGGAGAAAATCTAACCTGTAGGTGTCCAATTTAAAATCCTTCGGAGCTAACGTCCTTCAAGGAGCAGCCAGAGTCCAAAGAAAAACTCCCAAAAGCTTCAGGAAGTCTGGAGAACTTTTTCTTTGGACTTGTGCTTGTTCACTCAACCATTAGGCCAATCTCAACATCCTGGGTCCAAAAAAGTCGAGTTCTGAGCTGGAAGTAACAGAAAAAGCAACCAAAGTCTAAAGAAACCTTCAGAAAGTCTGAAGACCTGTTGATTTAAAAGATGACGGCAACATCCGGCTGTTTGGAGGGAAAATATGAAGAATTTGGGACTGAATTTGGACTTTTTTAGTTAAAACTCAGACTTTGGCAGAATAATCCTGATCATTGGACAACATGAGTCGATATAAGCTACTGAGCAGATCAAGACGAATGAATATTTAATCCCAAAGGTCTGAATAGTTTAGTTCTCTTTACTTAGATGTTATATATAAAACTTTATAGCTTAATGTAGCTTTATCTGCTTCTTGTCTCCGTCTGAACGCCTTACGGGAAACCTGCCGACCGCTGCGTAACGCACATGTTCACAGGCCACGTCTGAGCCGCGCCTCAGAACCAAACCCGACTCGCAGTCGTGAGACTCGGTCCGGAAACCGAGTGGATGGAGCAGAACTGAGGGAGTCTTCAGTCCTAGTCACTTTCAATCCGATTCAGGAAAATCACACATGGCCATTAACTCTATATTAGCATTAGCTCTTAGTCAACTTTAATGTAGAGAAATACAAAACGTGTGAACTGTTTGTTTTTTAAGTGTTTTTATATCTCGTTTTGATGTTTGTGCTAATTTGTGCTTTTATTGCATTTCATTTGAAAATACCCTGCTCTAATCTCCTTTTCATAAATATATATATGTGTGTGTTGTTGTATATAAACATACAGTATTGTAGTTTTCTAGTTAAGAGCGTGAAATCATAAAGGAATCAGGTTTGTTTCTGTGTAAAAATCACTCCAGGAGATGAGGATGTGGTTCAACTTGAGCTGCACGAGGTTCTGAAATAAAGAAGTGGATGAAAACCTGGCTGTGTGTCGAGTCTTCAGTGAGTGTGTGTGAGGTCGCATACCAGAGTCAGCCTCCTGAAGGCATCCAGTGTCAGGGCTGAAAGCGGACTTCAAGGCCGGGACACAAAGGCTGACCTGGATTCACCCGATCCCAGCAGCAGAGGAGCAGCTCAGTTCAGCACAAGCAGACGAGCCATAAAGCCAGAGCTCCTTCCAAACGTCATTAACCGCCAACATTAATGAGATTTTTATGAAAAGAACTCGTGATTGTGACTGCCTCCATCGCGTCCTACTGATGGATTAATGTAAGAAAGAAGAACCTGCTGAGGAATGGGACGAAGAAAACGCTGAGTCACTTGTTGCTAGTGGTGGGCTCCGCTAAGTTAGTTGCGCTAATGCTAAAGCACTACACCAACATGGTGTTTAGCAGAAGCTAATGCTAAAGCGCTAACTTTAATTCAAATTATAGCTGCCCTTGAACGAATACAACCCTCGAGCACCAGCTTAATTTTGACATTATACTTTACATGTTCTATAATGCCCTTAGAGATTCGATTTATGTTTACATCTTGTTCTCTGTCCATGTTTTATTTTGTTCCTGTACGTTTGTTTGAAATACGGTAGCTCCTTGAAGAATTCTCAACAACATAACCAAAACTTCAACACAGAACTTTATTCAACGGAAAGTTTACAAAACAGCAAAGTAGATTAGCGCTTCAGAATTTATCCAGAAAAAATAACTGAGGGGAAGCTAAGTGCGCTAACTGTTATTAAAGTTAGCAAAAACACTAACGCGCTACATGGAAAATTAGCTCCGCCGTTAGCAGAAGTGCACCCACCACTGCTCGTTGCTGTGGTGATTCCTAGCTTCACAAAGGCAGACGAGTTCAGGCCAACGAGTCACATGAAGAAAAATGAACTGATCGGAAGAAACGTTGGACTACGTTAGGTGTCTGCAGCGTTCTGGAGAGAAGATATGATGGGTTGAAGTGATCATTTATTTCAAGTAATGAGAGAAAAATTTTCAGAGGAAGAGAAAGTCTGTGGTTCGTCTCCACCAGCTTTGAACTGAAACAAACATGATTAATGCTCTTGTTAGTTTACCAACTAAATATTTAGCTAAACTGAATATTTAATTTAACTAGCTAACTAAATATTTGACTAAACTAATTAAATAATTAGTGTGTGCTAAACATTTAGTTTAAGTATTAACCTAAACTAAAAAATGAGTTTAACTTGCAAAGTAAATATTTAACTTGCTAATTAAATGTTCCCCATTCTAGTGAAAGGATGCAGAATGGGGAACATTAGTATTCTTGCTCGCTAGCTTAACGTGATATACCAGCATGAATTAAAGCTGCAGTTCGTAACTTTTATGAGGAAAAATGATTTTTAACATTTGTTAAATTTATGATGATGTCGTGACATTATAAGACATAATCTGTGAAAAAATCCAGCTCCTCTCCCAGTGCTCCCAGTACTAACTGCAGAAATCCACCAGTCACAAACAACCAATCAGAGACAGGAGGCGGTGCTTAGCGTTGCCAATCACCACTATGCTGCAACTGGTTCACCACAGCATAGCCTGCTGCTAATGCTAAGGCTAGTTAGCATGGCCACCGATGACGGCGGATAAACAGTTTCCTGGAACGGTGAGATGTTTCTCCACCATCAGCACATTTAGCAGCGCTAAGCCCCGCCTCCTGGCTCTGATTGGTTGTTTCAGGTCGGGAGCGGCGCTAAGTTACATACTGCAGCTTTACCCATCATTTAGCTATAGCCTACACAACCTGCCTGGAAGAAAACTGCGACGTTTTTGCTTTTTGGCTCTGGCTAGTTGCTGAACACGACAGTCCGGCCGGTGGTGTGTTTAAAGACAGCTCGGAAAATCCCGTTACCGCATCTTAACCGATTAAACAGCTGTAGCAGCTGGAAACAGCGTGCGGGACATGTCCCCCGCATCAGTTGCGGCCATGGAGGAGGCTGCCGAGACGATGAGGTTGCTAATATGGACGATCCTGCCTGAGTCAAGGTTGGACTCCGCCCATGTTGCTCCATGTCCCTGAACCTGTTGGAGGAGTTCATGGTCAGGATCTCAGGGGCGTAAAGGTAGACCCCCCCACCCCAGAGGCACTGAAGGGATTTCATCTCTCCTCTGGTGAATTCCCTGGACTAAACCAGCTGGCGTCCAGGGGGTCCGTCTGGACTTCCCTCCAGGATCTGGGACCCAAAGGATGGACAGGCTGGCCTCTAATCCAGCAAACACTTTAAATCCTCAAACAACCTGAAGATCAGAAGTGTTTGTCCTGCTTTCCATAAAGTTACTGATATTCTGTTGCTTTATGACCACAGGGAGCAGCTTTATGATCCTCACATCACATAAAGCCCATAAAAGCACTCCAGATCCTGCAGCGTGACCCGGTTCGATCACCTCCAGCTGCAGTAAAAGCTACCAGATAATAAAAAGGCCCGAAAGCAGCGGATCGAGCCAGGAAGTGCAAAAGCTGCAACGAAGACAGCAAATCATGATGGGAAAATGCTTGATCAGGACTTTTAAACCCTGCTGGGTCAGAGTTCACGGTTCCGCAGAAAGAAAAAAATGCATCAGATGCGTTTTTGACAGAGCAGGGAGGTGCGGGGCGCCGCCCGCAAACGTCTTAGTTTCCGGTCAAAAATTAACTGCAGCAATCTGGGTTATTTAGCCTGAAATAAAGAAAAAGGGTTCATTTTTCACCACGTTATTCATTCAACCAGAAATGTGGTTTCAAACTAAATGTTTAGTTTAGCTAAATATTTCTTAGTAAACTCTATTTAATAAACTAAATATTAAGTTAGCAAACTAAATATTTAGCATGCCAAATAAGCAAAATATTAGTTTGTAATCTAGCTTGCTGTTTTGTAAACTATTCAGCTTGCTAAATGTTTAGTTTGTAAAAGATTTAGCTTGCTAACTAAATGTTTGGTTTTTAACTATCTAGCTTGCCAACTAAATGTTTAACTAAACATTTAGCTTGCTAAATAAAAATCTATTAGCAAGCTATTTAGTTAGCAGATTGAATATTTAGTTCTATTTAATTCGCAAGCTAAATAGTTAGCTAAGTAAATACAGTAAATTCGGCTACATATTTAGCTTGTTAACTAAATATTTAATTTGCAAACTAAATGTTTAGCTTGCTAGCTAACAAGCTGAGCCAATGAGAGTTTCATGCTGGTAAACGGGCTACAGTGACCGGACCCACAGAACAAAACGTTGCGATCAACACACAACTACAAAAACATGAATTCATTTTTATTGTTTCAGGCGCCATAAAATAAAGTCAGGTTGTATGAAAAGCTGGACGCCTGGAGAAGCATCGGGACGCGACTGGCAGAAGCGGTCCAAAGATGGTCGTATGAAGCAAACAGGAAGAAGGTTCAGGAGGGAGAGTCTTCCCAACAATAACTGGGTCAGAACCAGTCGTTGTTCCGACTCGTCCAGGTTCCAGCAACCAGATTCCTGCTGCTTTTCCTTCCTGGAAGGAAACCCAGAGACTCCAGTGAGCCGAGGTTCTGGGAGCCGTGTGATCCTCAGGAGTCCAGTAGGCCTGAGAACCAGCTGTGGTCCAGTTTCCTCAGCCTCCTCAGCTCCCTGACCTGGGTTCTGGTGAGATCCGGGCCGGCGCTCCCCGACGGCGCCCCCTCTGCTCTCATGACTCTCCTTTTCATTTCCTCATCTGAAGCTGCTGCTTCTTCTTCTTCTTTCTCGCTCTCCATTTCCTCCTCTGTGGGTTTGTTTTCCTCCCTGTAGGCACAAGTTGAAAATGTTACCATGACTCGGCGGTTTCGCAGATAAACACGAGGTTGCCGAGTCACATGTCGATCCTGTTGCAGCAGGTTTTTCTGCCGAGTCACGCCGATGTTGTTTAAACTTGAACTTTCTTTATCTGCTGCCTGAACAACCGGTTCGTCCGGAACGCTGCGCCGCCGAGGAACTCCGGGTCCACCTGCCCCTCGTCGGCAGCTCTCCGGGATTCCTCCAGGGATTTGGATTTTGGCAGCTTTCTCACATCAATAGCTCAAATTTTTCAGGTGAATTTGGCAAACAAACAGTTGTAAATGTGACTTTTAGGCTCGTTGTTCCTGTATTCTTCAGTTAAATATCAGTGCTGTCAATCGTGATTAATCACGATGCTTGCACTACACATCTGTACAAGTGGTAGCAAAGTTGTTCAGGGAACAACTGACAGATAAGATGCATCTTATTGTCTAGTTCTTGGGTGATCCACCCCTTTCTAATACCGCCCTGGGCAACTGCCCATATAGCCCCTATCAAAAACCGCCCCTGTTGCACGTTTTTAAGAAACGTGTGAGAAACTGTTTTATTGTCTCAAACTCAACACGCCGGGAGAGCCGCAGTTTCCCAGGCGTTCAGGCTCGAAGGAAGTCAGTTGGTGTCCATCGCTGCTAGATGGAGGGGCGCCCTTGGGCTGAAAAGGCCAGACGGCGTGGAGAGCTGGGCTGCGTTTGGACTGGTTCTGAACGACCCACGTGCTGGTACTGACCTGCTGGCGTCTGTGGCGGAGGCCAGGAGAGACTCCACGAACAGGGAGCAGAGGAAGGACGTGGACGGGAGGACGTGGGCCGGGGTCTGCAGCAGCTGCAACGACAACCAGCTCGTCAGTCAAACCTGCTCTTGCTGCCTGCTTCGGCTAGCGGTGTGAGGCCGGACCTCTCTGAGCGCCGCGGAGCTCCGGGGCAGAGCCCGTCTCTCGGCGGACGGGCCGCTCGCCGGCTCCCCCGGTCCCGCTTGCTGGTGCCCTCGGTGCTTCCCCAGCAACAGGTGGAACGGCGTCATGGCAACGCTGTCGTCAACCACAAGCTGGGGAGGAGGAGAAAAGACGGAGACGTAAATGTTGTGAGAACGGAAACGAGTGGAACATTCGGATCGGCGGGAGTTCTGCGGGTCGACACAAACGGCCTCATTACTGACGACCGCTTCTGATTTAAAGACATTTCCCAAACCACTGGGGGGGGGGAAGGGCGGCGTTTATGTCCAAGTACCGTTTATAATGTGAAGTTGGTTAGTTTTACCAAGGGGAATATCCTGGGGACCTCTGGACACCAATCCTCTACTTTGGGACAGTTTTTAGAAATGCAGAATTTGAGAATCATCAGATCAGCTTAGCATCGTCTGTCTGTTGTCCAGCAAACTGGAGCCATGAGAGCGCACTGGGAAGGTCAGCGTTTTACGTCTCAGCCCTTCCGTGCAATAAGCTTCTTTTTTTCTGCTCAATATTTTTGCACTTTCACTGCGGCCAACAGGTGCAAACGTGCAGCAAACTTATGAACGATGCAAACTCCAGAATTCACAAACACAGGAGAAAAGCGCTGCAAAACAAAGTAAACAGAAGCAAAAGAGAAAATGCTGCTAATTGTAAAAACAACAGTGAGTAGAAAACGCTGCAAACTCGCTCCACTCAACATAAGTCCTCCAGACCACTAGGGGGAGTTGAGCACCAGATCACACGGGACCAGACCCCCAGGAAAGATGGGATGTCCAGAAGAAGGTTGGAGGAAGACAGACAGGTGCGTTATACTTCATGTCTGTAATATGACCTCCACCAGACTCCCCCTAGTGGTCTGGAGGACTTCTGCTTTAGTGGAGCGAGTTTGCAGCGTTTTATACTCGCTGCTGTTTTTGCAGTTTGCTGCATTTTCTCTTTTGCTTCTCTTTCCTGTGGTTGCAGCGGGTTTTTTTTTTTTGGCGTTTGTGTTTTCATCGACCATAAAATTGCGCAAACTGGAATCCTGAAAATAAATTCATCAAGTGGAAACACGGCAATTTCGGAAAAACATACATTTTTCGATACAAGGTTTTTGCGCTGGGATGAGGTGGTTTTTTTCAACTGTATTGAAATCTGAGAATTTCGCAAAAACTGCAATGCAAAGGCTTTTCTCGCATCATGCCAGTTTGTATGCAGCAACAACGCGCTGATTTGCAGCCACTGGCCTCCTTGGACGATGCGCTGCTGGCTCCACCAGACGTCTCAGCATCGCACGGTTCATCAAAAGTTGAGTTTGTCATTCAAAAGTCTCGAATCCACAGCTCTTCTGTAAAATCACCAACTCGTTTCCCCAAAACGCCGCATATGTAGCCACTCCCAAGTATACAGAGCGAGTTGCTCCATCGCCTGAACAAGACGCCGACGCCTCCTCTGGTGAGCTGAGGATGAGCGCGAGCGCTGTGGCTGAAATATCAAAATATCTCGTGTTTACGTCCGTCACCGCCATGTTTTTTAATGACATCACTTGAAGAAACCTATTCATGTGTGATTTTATTTTTTGTTGTACACATCTGTAATGGAAACACAGCTGCTGAGGTGTTTGCTGCAGGTTTGCACCTGTCAGCAAGTTTCCCCCTGAACTGTGGCGTGAAATTGAGCCTGTGTAAAATCTTAAATTGTCTCTCTGAGTTATAACTTCAAGTTTAAAGTGCATTTTTTTACGAGTCCCTTATTGTCTATGACAACAAGAGTGGGTAGGACTGTGGATTCTCTGCGTAAAGCTAATTGAGTCGACGATAGCATTAAAGGCTACACTGAGGCCATCACTCTAGTGTCAACATGAATGTTAAAGAGGGTGTGTGGTGTATTTTCCAGGCACATAGAGCATTTAACAACCTGAGTTCCAGGTCAGTTATCTGCAGCCTGCTGACCATCTGCTTGCAGCGCAGGTGAAACTCACCTGCTTGCTCGAAGCCATCAGCCGTTCCTCCTCTGCTTTGGTGGTGAACGTCAGCAGGTCCTGCAAGGAGAGACAACATCAGACTTCCAGCATCAACGTCAGAACGAACCCGGTAAAACCCGGTTTTCCTGGAAGCCAGCTGGGTGTCCGCTGTTGTCCCAGAGCTGCTGGGGGCTGGTGTTTACCGTGAGCGGAGTGAGGAAGTAAAGCTGGGAGCGGTTCAGCCACTGGCTGCTCTCCTCGCAGCTCTCCAGCATCGCCTCCCTCGGGGCGAAGGCGGCGCGGGTCACCCGCCCCGAGCACACGGCCTTCTGGGAGAACAGCGGCCGAGGCTCGCTGGGCTTGAAGACAAACACTGGAAAACACGGAGAACAGAGGAGAGACGTAAACATGGTGATGAAATCCGGTCTCCTACAACCTTCTTCCACTTCTCCCTGTAGGACAGAATTAAAACTATCTGATATTTTATATATTTCCCTCCATTTTCAACCACAATCATCACTATAACAGGACCAAAATTCCAGCTTTCCAGACCGAAACGTCCAAACATCTCAGCTGCAGATGGAAATGAGCTTAAAACGATGTTCTTCTTCTAACGCCGGGTTAAATCACACGAAGGCGTCTAACTGAGTCAGATCTGTCTGAACAACTGCTGCAGAGCCCGGCGACACAAGCGAAAGCCGAGCGTTAGCCGGACGTACGGTCGGAGGATCCGTCCTGGTGGCAGAAGGCGGCCATGTTCTCAGACAGCGGGTCAGCCAGCAGCAGGCTGACCTCCATGGACGTGCTCCACTCCACTGCAGGACAGAAACAGGAAACAGGTTCAGTTCAAACACCAAGCTGCACAGAAACCACGCAGACCTTCATCCAGGAAGAAAAACAGCATTAGAAGAAAATGAAAGTTATTCTCCGAACTGCTCTGAACCCCCTGGTGCTGGAGGAGCAGGCCTTCCTGCAGGATAAACTCGGGTCATAACAGGGCAGGTCTCCATCTGAGGACTTGTTTGCAGAGGACAGGAGAATGTTCTTTTGCTGGATTCAATGCTAGCTCTGCAGACGGCCACTGTCTTTGAGTCAAAGACAGTTTGTGCTGCTATGTATGTGCCGTAATGCCTCTAAATAATGGAGAGATTTTGCGTTTTGCATGCACTCTGATGTGTGATTTCTCCTTCTGCAGTGAGCTTCGATAAACAGTCAAGGACTGTAAGGCAGCTCATTTGGGATTAGCCTGCTGAAACTAAATCTGAGGAAATGAGGGTTGCTGTTTGGGACTCCCCTCCTCCAGGGCTCCTGTGAGCTCATTCCTCATTCTGACGACGAGGCAGCAGATTCAGAGCTGAGAACGGTTAAAGCTGGGGTGAAAACGTGACGAAGCTGCTGAAGGTCTTACAGGAGCAAGTGAGGAGGTTCCAGCAGCAGAGCAGGTTGCCGCTGGTGGTTCCCAGGAGATACTTGGAGCAGCTCAGACGTCCAAAACAGAGATCCCTGATGAAGGAAAAAAGAAAAATCGCTCAACACACATCTGGACACACGATCCTTTCTTTAAAGGGGACATATGCAGAAAACATAACATATATTTATATTCTGTTTGGGTCGTATTTTTCAGTCCGTTCAGTTTCCTTTACGTTTTACGAACTATGACTTGGACCAGAAAATCGCTGCGAGAAATAAAAATGGCGGATTCATGAAACTGGTCAGTCGCAAGTTCAAGGATGCTGAAGCTACAAGTGGAAAACGTCTAAACGTTTCACCCCACACAGCTCACTCCACCGTCGACATCCTGGTTGCTGTTTGCTAGCAGTAGCATCGTGCCCTCTGCTAATGTTAGCGCTGCGTGCTAGCTGTTAGCTCCTTGCGGACAGAACCGTACTGCGTGTTTTGAATATTATTACATGAACAGTTTCCCGTTGTTTTTGCTGTTTTTGTCTTGGGGAAGACGTGATCTGCATACATTCAGTGACGTTCTTGGTGCTAGCGTTAGCTACCTCGCTAACTGTGTTGAGGCCCCGTTTACCAGACGTGTTCGTTCATGTTGTGGCTCCAACACGTCAGGCTGGCTGGACCGTTGTTGACATCTTCAATCAGTTTCTGCGCTGCTAGCTGATCGTAGCTCTGCTATCAAGCTACAAAAATGGCCGAAGGGGGTGGAGTGGAACGCTCTGCTTGCTGGAGGGGGCGGGGTCTGAAGCGCCTCATTTGCATTTAAAGAGACAGCACCAAGACGAGCTGCTCCCAGACGCACTCAGAACCTCAAAAGGTCAAACTTTAACAAAATTCAAATCACAGAGGAAAATAACTAAGTACACCCCCGATCTGGCAGACTGCAGAACCTCGTTCAGCAGAGGTCACGAACAGACTGGGACCAGCGCTGATGTCCTCCGTTGTGCTGCTGCTCATTACGAGCTGGTTTTGACCTCATTCTAATGTGAACTCGGAGGATGTTTCTGTAAAACCTCAGAACTGAGGGCGAGAACATTCGTTTCCTCTAATCTGTCAGCAGAGGCGACTACATCAGCGTCTGTGGTTTGCAGAGAACTGACCTCCTCGTCTATAGGCAGCCGTTATGTAAGAGGCCACCTCACAGCTGTAACAACAGCTGAAAACGAACGTCTTCTTGTTCAGCATCTGCTCATTTTAACTCCACGTCTTCTGATCTGAGGAGCTCCGAGTGTTCGAGGCGACCCGCCTGGTTATCAGAAAGCAAAGCTGCAACATTTTCTCTGATTAGCTTCATTCTTTCTGGATGTTTCCAAACATTCAGACGTTCATCCGACCTGCGCAGCTCACAGTCGAAGCTCAGAGAAAAAGATTCACTCGTTCTTGGAGGTGTTTTTCTGTGAAGCTGCTAAAAAGCTGAATGAGGATTATTTGGGAATAAGCTGAGCAGAACCTGGCAGCGGTGGTTCTGGTGTCCTCGATGACCCGAGAGCTCCATGTGAACAGAGGAACAGCTGCCAACATTTCAGGAGGAAAAGTGCAGCCAGAGTTCTTGGTGGGTTCGCTCACAATGAGAACCTGTTCTGCTCGAAAGGAGGTCTTTAAACATGGAAACCTCCAGAAATCGAAGCAAAAAACTCAACTTTGACACTTTAAATGATTTTTCATGAAGAATTTGGAGATTTTTATATTTAAAGGGAGCCATGATTAGTTGTAACAGCAGACTTTATTTGAGAAACATTTATTTCAGACGCAAAAACACTGTTGGCTGTTTAGTTTTCATAAACTTAAAAAATATATATATTGTCGCACAGATGTCACCATCTGTTGTTTACGCTGCAATGCATCCTGGGTAGACGACGGACGCTAGGAGCTACAGCGCTAGCTCCGTCCAGCTAGAACAGTAGTTTTTGCGCATTTTTTGTGCATTGAGTGACGTTCAGCCTGTTTAATTTGAATCAGAGCTGTTGCTGCCATCAACTAAACCTTCTCCTGCTGTTAACTTTCTACTTTAACAGAGAAAGTACTCCTGGTTCAGTGCTTCTGCTCCGTCTACTCAACCTCCAGTCGGTGGCAGATGGCCGCTGGTACTGGTTCTGCTGGAGGTTTCTTCCTGTGTTAAAGGGGAGTTTTTCCCTCTCCACTGTCGCCCCCTGCTGGTCAGGAGGAGCGAATAACTTGATGCTCTGCTGGGCTTCCTTAGACAGAAACTTTCAAAACTAATTTAATAATAAACTGATTGATAACTAGGATCACCTGAAATGAATCACTGAACTGAAATGACTTTTTGTTAAGGAAAGTCCTAACATGGGTAGAAATATTAACTCGTGTGTGTGTGTGTGTGTGTGTGTTTGTGTGTGTGTTCTCGTACCTGACGTCCCCCGGCGGCTGCGACAGAGTCACCAGGAGCTCCCAGGAGCTCGGGCTCCAGACGGTCACCACCTGCTGGAAGCTGACGGCCAGCAGCGAGCCGTCGGCTGAGAAACAGCAGCGTTCAGGCACCAGGCCGTGATAGGCGCTGACGAAGTCACATGACCAGGAAGGGCCGCCATCTGCCGGCACAGTGAGGAGGCAACAGGAGAGTTGGATTATTGGATGTGGAAGAACTGAAGCTGGAATCGATTCCAGAGAAACGACAGAAGCCATGGAGGAAGACTGAAAGGTATCTCACAGATTTAAACATCAGCTGTTTCTGCAGAAATCTCCAAGCTGCACATTTTAAAACGGACCTCCGCGGGTCGTAGTCCAAGTGGGAATCCCACTACTTTATTTGCACGAAATAAAGTGGCGCCACTTTTATTTTGAAGGCCTCAGCA
Source organism: Anableps anableps (assembly GCA_014839685.1). NCBI lineage: Eukaryota > Metazoa > Chordata > Actinopteri > Cyprinodontiformes > Anablepidae > Anableps > Anableps anableps. Next base: position 38,056,453 of record CM026075.1, on the reverse strand, counting down.
AAGGTGTTGAGCAGCTTTCAAGAAGTTAGCTCTTAACACTGAATTGTGTCACTAAGATTTTAAAACAGGAAAACTGAGATGCAGAGTTTTCTCCAAATACTTCTCTGCTGAAATGGACCGCGAAGCTGTGCGCTTAGTCAGGACTTCTGCAGGTTTCAACTCAAATTTAAGGCCTCTAGTAATGAAATTTAAGACCTCCATCTTCCAGGGAGTCACGAGCAGCTTCGTTACATCCCGCAAAACTGCAAGTTATGGAAAGCTATTCTCTAATCAGGAGTTTATCAAACACTTCCAAAGACGCTAAAAAGCTAGCTAGCTAGCTAGCTAGCGCGGGCATATTAGCAGCTAGTTAGCGGTAGCCTCGACCAGCGTGACTCGCAGAACATAATGAAGGTGTCTGAGGGCGACTCAAACTTTTGCCTGACAGAAAAGTCTCACGAGAAAAATAAAATACATGGAATATGCAAAAGTACACAGTCCTGCCACGACAAAACGTAAGACCTGCGATTAACGCATTTAAGGCCAACTTACATTTTTAAAATGAATTTAAGACGTTATAAGGCCTTAATTTCAGATACATGAATTTCAGACCTTAAGGATTCTCAGACACCCTGCAGCTTCAAGATTATGATGCTGTTTAAAAAAGGTTGCATAAAATCCACAGCTGTGTTTATAAATGTTAAGCAGCGCAACAACTGTGCTCCACACCTGGTTGACAGTTTGCCTTACTGTTGGTTATCGACGTAAACAGCTGCTATTTAACGTTAACTTGACTAAACGCTTTTTATGAACAGTCATTAAATACCGCTCTTATAGGATGTTATAGGTGTGCGATACTTCATACACCAAGTAAACACAGGCCCAGTATCGCTTGATTTTCCTTTGAATTACTGCTGTAAAAACAAGGGAAAGAGTCTGGATAAAGTTTATGGAGCTCAACAAAACACTTCACCAACACGATAAACAGAAACAGCAGAAAAACAAATCTGTGTGCATCGTTTTCTAAATAAAATGCAAACAATTAGCATGTATTTGGCCTTTGGACATGACTCAGCTTTCTGAGGTGGCCCCTTTGTAGAAATAACTGCCCCCCTCCCCCCCTCCGTTGTGAAACCTGCGACCCGTCAGTGCAGCCATGTGACCTCGGAGGGTTAATCCTGGTAGAGGACCAGGACCTCCGCCTGGTGAAGGATTTACGTCAGGAGCTGAGAGAACTCCAGCCTGGGAGCAGCCGGACCCGGAGCCGGTCCAAGCCAGGCTGGTTTCTCACCGTCTGTGTGGGCCGGCGGCGCCAGCTGCCAGGCTTTGAAGTGCCCGTCTCCGCCGCAGGAGACCAGCAGGGTGGTCCGGCTGGCGGGCGCCGGGTCGAAGCACATGGCAGTAATCCGGGCCTCGTGGGGGGCCGAGACGGTCGTGTTCAGCACGAAACTGAGGCGTGGACGGAGACCAAGAACAACGGAGACGTTACCACGCGGTTCTGGAGATTCGGCACAAGCGTGTGGAGAGGAAGACCACCATACCTCTGCGTCTGCTCGTCAAACGCCCACAGCTTGAGGTTAACCTCCACCTCCGCAGCTTTCTGCTGCCGCTCCTCCACCGTCGCCAACCAGCCGCCGGGGCCGTCGAACGCCGCTCCGACCACCTGGAACTGCTCCAGCCCCGCCTCGTGGATGAACTCCTGCTGCACGACGTCCAGCTGGGGGGGCGAGCAGCGGGTTAGCACTCACATCGTCAGGGTGAAGGGCGAAGGCCGGAGTTTGGCTTCAGACTCACGTTGAACAGAAGTTTGTCTCTCTGGAGGGAGTAAAACTGGAGGTGTCCCGGTTTCCCGTTCAGCACCAGAGCTTTGCTGCGGGGGTCCACCATCAGGTCCGTCTGGACGTCTGCGCCTGCAGGGGGACACACGGAGACGGTCGTCCAACTGATCGTCTGAACTGGACCCGGTCAGCACTTCTCCAGACTCCAGTTCAGCTGCTTTAAGCCCAATTCCCCCCCAGAACCGAACCCTGGCGACCGGCACGGAGATCAGGAGAACGGGCTCGCCGCGGCTGCCAGATATTACCGTCCCATGACTTACGAGGAAAAGTGACAAAAATTCTTGTTTTAAGGTAAAATATAAACGTTTAAAAACGGACTCAAACACCTCTGCAGCCGGCTCCACCAATCAGGTGTCCAGCCTGGAGCCCCGCCTCTCCACGGCCGCCCAACAACCTGCAGCTGCAGGGCGAGGGCCAGGCAAGAGAAAAACGCCGAAAAGTACAAGAAGAAAAAAAATACAATAATGTCTTAAGAATAAAGTAATACTTTGAGAACAGTCGTAATATTACCAGAATACTCGTAATACTACGACAATAAAGTAGAAGTAACGAGAATAAAATTGGAATAAAATGAGAAAAAAGTCTTAATACGATAAAAGTCAAAATGGTACGAGAAAAAATTCGTAATAATACGAGTAAAGTTGTAATATTACGAGAATAAAATCGTAATAAAATGAGAAAAAAGTTGTAATAATATGAGAATAAAGTCGAAAAAATACAAGGATAATGTCATAATAATGTGAGAATAAAGTAATAATTTGAGAATAGTCGCAGTATTACCAGAATAGTCATAATAATACGACAATAAAATAGAAATAATGAGAATAAAGTTGTAATAAAATGAGAAAAAGGTCGTAATATTAGGAGAATGAAGTCGTAATTTTATAATAACTCCGACACAAACAATAATAGAATATTAAAGTGAGGAATGTTGAGCATCTTGTTCTACTTTAGTGTCGGTTTTACAAGTAAGGAAATAATTCATGTTTGACACACGAGCATCAAACTACTCTCAGCAGCAGGACTGAGAGACGACGGCTGCAGAGGAAGAACGTCCGACTTGACGAGCCGCTCGCCACCAAAGCTTTGCTCTCATCAACACCACTTTCATCTGATCATTTTACGGTTTTCTTCTGGTAAGATTGTGTCTTTATCCTGCTAACATTATGATTTCATTCTGTAATTTAAAAACACAAACATCTTCGTCTGGCCCTGATACGCCGCCATAATTATGCAAACATCACTTGAAACGTGCACATGAAGTGATTTTTCATGCTGAGCTGAGGCGACCTGGAGCCACCACCCAGAGGCGGACTGGGATCCTGGAGCTCCCAGTCTCAGTCCCAGAGGCGGCCAGCCCGTCTTCAGGCGCAGGCTGGATCCGTCTCTGCAGCCGCCACCGGCTCAGGCTGCTGGAGGACCAGCTCTCCACTCCTCCTCACTCTGCTTCTTTCTCCTACTACTCTCCACCTGGCCACGACTTGCTGTTATTTCAGCTTTTCTCCTCGTGTTCCCTGTGTTTTCCTCTGCACAGACGCTGCGCCTGGTCTGGTGCCATTCTCATGGAAAGCAGGACGATTCCAGGAAGCCCAGCGGTTTTCCATGGGAAATCAGGCAAGTGTCAGGTTTTACGGGGCCGCGCGGCGTGTTTATGACCAGGCTGAGCTTACCTTGGACCAGACCCTGAATGATGGACGACACTTTCACACAACTCTGGATGACTGTGATTTCTAGACAAGAGAAACAGAAAAAGAGAAATAATAAAAACCTGCAGCAATTCTCTGAACTCCCCCAAACAGAGATAAACACACATAAACCTCTGGTTAGGCTGGAAGAAAGTACACCCTCTTCAAGAAGCTGCATCTGGATGAAGGACAAGTCTGCCATTGATACGATGCCACAACATATAGAAACTTACAAAAAACATTTCTAACTTATTACAGGCATCAGGAGTTTAAATTTAAAAAAGCATTTTTCTTCATAAAAATATAAAGAGATCCCCTGTTCCACGTATTCTTCCATTCCTCATGTTTAAGCGCATTTTTAATCAGTTACCTTCAAATTTGATCTTTCAGTCATAAAGAAACAAACATAATAGATACTGAGCTTTAATAAATTCACATTTCAAAAGTGACAGACTTGTTCCCTTTTCCTATACACTGAAGCAGATGAGGGCTGAAACGGCTGACGGCTTCAGTAATCGACTGTGAACTGGACCACGGACTCTAAAAGAGGCCTCCTGCTGGAAGAACAGCAGCAATTAGGCCACGACTGCACAGAAGAATGGAAACAGTTTGCATTTAAGACAAATAAAAGCCTTTGTCTGTAACTCTGCTCCGCCCAGACTCCTCCTGGGCGGTTTTAGCGTCACCTGCTGCACTGTCTGTCAAAAACTCTCCGACTGAGCACCTTTTGCATCCAGTTATTAACCGGTTCCCTAAACGATCAGCCCTGCACTGAACGGACGGAAAGTCCAGCAGAAAGAGCTGAGCTTGCAAATACTGCGAGTGTTTTTTAGCTGCAGATGCATCCTTTGCTAGAAACGATGACGTGCTCACTGAAGGAATGCTGCTGGTGCATTTTAGGCAGTAAATGTTTATTTTCTTATTTAAAAAAGGAATTTACTTATTTATTTGCATCTTTTAATGTATTTCTAATATTGTGTAAAAAAGGGTTAAATGAAAGATCTGCAGAATGAGTCCGTTTTTGATCAAATTAACCGATTACCGGGCAGAATAACTGACAGATCAACGGTTAACCAGGGTCACCGCCGAACCCGCTGCTCAGAGGCTCAACATCCCTGCATCGTCTTGGTGACGGGCGAGGTTTGCGTTCTGCCTGGGTGGACTGGGATCACTGGCCGATCAGAGCATCGTTCCAGCGCCGACGAGACCGGAGCAGCGCCGTGACGACAGCAGCTGTCTGGAGAACTCTGCGCATCCCTGCCAGGCATGGTGGTGGAGGGATGATGATCTGGGCTCCTCGCAGCCTTTCAGGCTCATTTCCACTGAGCGCTACGGCTCGGGTCGGTTCGCTGTTCTAGGGCCCGGCGTATTCAGGAGAGCGATTCCGCCTCCCGGGCCTTAAACCCTCAGTCTAACGCTGCGCCACGCTAGCGCGACGACCGGCACTGGCGGCGAGACGAGGCGTGAGCGGGCCGGGAGCTCCGCCGGGCAGCAGGCCGGGAGCTCCGCCGGGCCGCGGGCCGGGAGCTCCGCCGGGCCGCAGGCCGGGAGCTCCGCCGGGCCGCAGGCCGGGAGCTCCGCCGGGCCGCAGGCCAGGAGCTCCTCCGGGCCGCAGGCCGGGAGCTCCGCCGGGCCGCAGGCCAGGAGCTCCGCCGGGCCGCAGGCCAGGAGCTCCTCCGGGCCGCAGGCCAGGAGCTCCGCCGGGCCGCAGGCCGGGCCGCACGGCTTCAAAATACAATCTACGGCTTTTCAAACCAGGTCCGACTTCAATCGATTGTTTCTCTCGCTTTCTTTTGTAAACCAGAAATTACAAATGGCAGAAACTAGTTTCAAAAATCGTCCCTTCTGTGAGTTGGACGACCGAGAATCGGGCCAGGAGTTCTGTTTAATTACAACAATAGTCACATTATGAGCAGAACGAAGAGGATTTTCCCAGAAGGCCTTAAAGTTACGAGAAAAAGTCGTCTGACAGAGAAATAAGCGGATAACGAATCTGTTATCTTCCTCATGAAACGACTTCACTCCGGTGACTTTAAGACTTTATTTTCACAGAAACATCCCGGCCCTGATCCTGCGTCGCAGAGCCGACCTGAACTCAAAGTCCAAATAAACCGAAGCTGTGAAAAACGCCTGTCAAACAAGATGGCCGCCCTGGGCGCGCTGACATCACTCGTAACTATGGAAACCAAGGGAGCGGATTTTCCTGAAATGAAATCTTAACTTCGATGAACCGATTTATCGCCGGCCTGGTCTGGAGTCCATCTGCCGGGCGCAGAGCTCGGTCCGAGCTGGGTCATCAACAGAACCAAGATCCGAACGCAGAGCTCCAGCAGAACGGCTGAAAGGGTTAGTCACGGTTCTGGAAGGGCCTAGTCAAAGCCCAGTCAGGTTGATCAGGAGGGGTTCTAAAGAAGGCGTCCTTACTGTTGTCGCTGTGGGACGTGCAGAACAGTGTCCCGTCTGGCGAGACGGCGACGTGCGTGATGGCGGCGCCGAGGCGGGGCAGGAAGTCCCGCTGGCTCTCCTGCTGGTACCTCCACTGGACCAGAACCGACTCCACGCCTCCGCTCAGCAGGTTGGTGCCTGGTCAGAACAATGGCAACACGGAGCAGTCAAACACCAGCAGACGCTGCGGGGGAGGCGAGGCGGCGCTGAGGGCAGCCTGCGGTACCTTCGGGGGTGAAGCGGAGCGCGGCCACGGCGCCGTGGTGCCAGTGCAGGGTGGCGTAGGTGTACTCCCTCTTCTGGTCGAAGTTTCTCCTGGAAGGACGGGACGGAGAGCGACGCTCAGGGCTCAGCAGAGCAGGCGGTCAAACCCGAGTCGACGGGACTCACCAGAGACGGATCTTCCCGTCTTCGTGTCCCGTGGCGACGCAGTCGTCCTTCGGGTGGCAGGCGACGCACGTAAACGTGTTCCTGCGTCCGCTCTTGTTGTCTTCTCTCAGAGAGAACCTAAGGAAGCCACCCAACACCATAAACCCAAACGGCTCTGGAGCTCAGAGACGCGCGGACGGTAGAAACGAACCTGTAGGACTTCTGCTTCTTGAAGAAGAAGATCTCCAGCTGCGAACCTTTGGCTGAGGCCAGGTACTCTCCCTGTGAGGAGACCAGAGCTGATCAGAGCGCCACCCGGAGGCCGAAGAACGGCGGCAGCGCCGACAGACCTACCGCTCTGCCGAAGGCCACGGCCGCCGGGTTGGGGCTGACGTCAGCGAGCACCGCGGAGAGGTCAGAGGTCTCCACCAGCTGGTCGGCGCACTGGGGGAGATGGACGGCGAGCAGCTGGAGCGAGTCTGGAAGCAGACGCAGTCATCAGCTGATCAGGGTGGAGACATGAACGTTCGCTCTTCTGTCTGCTTGCAGCCAAAACGAAGCCTCAGGAGAGCCGAGAGGCAGTGTGAGTCACTGAGATCTGAGTTTTCAAGACATTTTGGTGATCCTGGAGCAAATTTAGCTCATATTCATCTAAAAACACATATTTTATTTACAAATTTACATGTGTCTCCTTCAATGGACCTAAAACAGCTAAAAATCCCATTAAAACACCGTTTATGATCCATCCATGTTTATCTGAACACAAACGAATGGATTCCTTCACGTTACAGTGGAACTAGCCCCACATGAACTCATTTTTGCAGATAAACGGTCTAAATTGGTTCTTAAGGGTTCTATCTTTATGTTTCTGTGCAAATGACGACATTTCCATCTAAATTTGCTGTAATATTTTATCTAAAACTGTCTCCGTGCTGCCCTCCTTGGGTCGGTGCAGGTACTGCAGCAGAACTTTCCTGTCGGTCCCAGTGGTCCAGCTTGGCTGATGACACTCAGCCCTGCGTTCCAGTATAAAACCATCTCACTGAGACATGACAAACGTCGCTAGATTTGTCGCTGCTCACTTTTTGAGGAAAAGTCGCTGGAGGGTCTAAGACGAAGACACCAAATTAGCAACAGTGCTTCTCTCTTCCTGACCACACCCTGCTCCTGCTTTTAGGATTTTAACGGATCTCTTAAGGGTTACATTTGAAGTCCATGTTTGACTGACTGCACAGAGTTCGTGAGATCATTTGTGTTGTTAAATATTTTCTGCATTTAGTGACTTTTGTTCCTCTGAGGTCAGAAAAGGCATTTTTCCAAGAAGTCTACAGAACGGACGGACAAACAGGCGCTGCTTTAAGACAGTGTACGAGGGAATAAAGTCTGGAAGTACTGGGTGTTGTTCATTTTCACCCAGACTGTCCTTAAAAACCGTGCAGGAAACTTGATGTTTTTCAGACAAAAGAAGCTTCAGGTCTACATAAACCAAGAAAAAAGATGGAAAAACAATCAGATGAAAGCGTCTTCAGCGAGAACTGCAGATCAAAACGGTTACAGGATAGAAATCTGAGTTGACCAGCAGTTTTAGATCAAAGCATCAACTTCAGCTGGAAGAAACTCAAACCAACCAGATCTTTTGTCTCCTTGCGTGGGCGTAACAATAAAGAGGACGCCATCATGGCTTGCAGAGGCATAGATGGAGCAGATGGGATATCCGATGACGTAAGTCTGAAACAGGAAGCAGAACCTCAGTTAAAAACAAAACGGGCTCTGGTAGAAATCAGCTCAGACGGGAGCTTCAAGCATTCAGGCCAAACAGCAGATTAAACAGGAGCCACGATGACGGAGGGATGTTTACCTTTATGAGGATCCCATCTGTGAAGTCCCAAAGTCTGATGGTGCCATCTGCTGAGCAGGAGTAGACCTGCAGGTCACACAGAGAAGGGTTACCGTCAACCGGTCACCATCCTGCGAGGATGGCCGCAGCTTTTCTCTGTAATCAACCTTGGCCAACACAAGAACACGATGACTTCAGCACATCCGGAGATCTGCGTGTTTACCTGCAGATGGTTGGAAGGTCTGAGCAGCACACCGGTCACCAGGTCTGTGTGTCCTCGCAGCTCCTGCACACACTCCTCTGTGAGGGTACTGAACACCTTCACATTGCGTCCCGATGCGCAGAGAAGGAACCTGCGGACACCAAGCAGCATCTTTCCGCTTCAGTGCGACACACGGGCAGGTTTATGGGCATAATCTAACAGTAACGCAGCATTCAGGCAGGTTTATGGGCATAATCTAACAGTAACGCAGCATTCAGGCAGGTTTATGGGCATAATCTAACAGTAACGCAGCATTCAGGCAGGTTTATGGGCATAATTTAACAGTAACGCAGCATTCAGGCAGGTTTATGGGCATAATTTAACAGTAACGCAGCATTCAGGCAGGTTTATGGGCATAATTTAACAGTAACGCAGCATTCAGGCAGGTTTATGGGCATAATCTAACAGTAACGCAGCATTCAGGCAGGTTTATGGGCATAATCTAACAGCAACGCTGATTTCAAGCAAGTTTATGGGAATAATCTAACAGTAAGACCGTATTAAGGCAGGTTTATGGGCATAATTTAACATCAACGCAGCATTCAGGCAGTTTTTATGGGTTAATAACATCACAGAAGAGGCGCCGCATGTAGCATTAGGCGCTAACGCTCGGATATCCATTCCCCTTTTCATAACAACTGAATCGCTGACATCAGCTTTAAAAACCGGACTAAAATAGGTCACCAACCTGGAGTCGACGCTTATAACCGGCTCCCTGAAGATTATTTTGCTGCCTCCTTGGTGAACCACGCGGATTTCAGCCTGTTCAACCATGTTTTCATACCGGCTGACGTCATATCCGCCCGGTGCCTCTACAGAAAGCTGTTGGCTGGAACCTTACCGCCACCGGGTGAGCGGAAGTGGTACTGCAGATGATAAGTGTCCAACGTTAAGGACGTCGCCATATTGGGAGGGTCGTACGGACGGCTGTGTTGGACGTATTCTGGGTTAATGGCGGTTGCTAAGCAGCGCAATGATCAGTATCTGTAAGGCGGTGAGAACATGGACTCCATCTGCCTTCCTTTCATTCAGCAACTGACTCAATAAACTCAAAAACCTGGAGAATGACTTAATTCTTCGCAGCTTATCTATAGCAGACGAGCACATCTTGTCATTTTTTAAAACTTTTACCATCAATATGTTGACACTGTATTGCACCACTCTGTATAAACTGTTCCAGGCAGAGGCAGGGGCGGTCCTAGACCAAATTTACCAGGGGGCAGGGTGGGGCCAGTGTTTTTTTCATGAAGCACAGAACAAAAGAATGAAAAAAAGGGGGGAAAAACCTCAGGCCAATATTTCATTGTTTAATATATGAAGTGAGCCACAGAGCCTGTTGTGGCTCCAGAGCTGCAGGTTGCAGACTCCTGATCTAGCAGATGGAAACCGTGATCCGGTCTCAACACAGCTGAAGCTAAAACTGCACCACCTTCATTTTTAATTCCTTGTCAAAGTAAAACTGTGAAGGGAAAAAATGAAATTTACAGTTTCTGCAGCGGCGCTTATCATCATAAGAAACTAATTTATGGTTATCTCTTCACTGCAGGGGCCAGAACTCGTTCTACAGGGGCACTGGTCCTGTAGAACGAGTTCGAGTGGTTGTAAACGTCTGCCTGAAGTTTGCCTGGCAGACGTTTACAACCACTCATTTAGCTACAAATGCTGTATCACTATGGGTTTAAAAAAAAATAAATAAATTATTGATCCTGTTCTTTTTCCAAAGTGAAACTATTGATAAACGTACAACTGCATGAATTTTTAAAAACAAGAATTGGGGGCACACGTTTGGATTTTTCATCGACTCACCCTGGATCAAAATTATATTGAAACAAAAATATCTATTCATTCACCCAATTCTTCCGATAAGTTGCATTCAAAGCCCCCAGTTCTCTCTCTATAGATAAAATCTCCTGTTTGTGTTTAGCCGTGTCTCTCTCCTGGACTAAGCCACTGAAGGAGCCGTTGATGCTTATGTACTCTATTATATCATGCAGATTTTATTACTGTCTCAAAGATCATCTGATTAGCTGTAAATCTCTCTTTGACTAGCTATTGAAGCGGCTAATGCTGCCATTAACTCTTTACTTTTTCATCAGCATAGAAAGTACTCCTGGGTCAGTGCTTCTGTGCTTGTTGTGCATCTTCTCTGCTTTTTAAACCCCCATCAGTGGCTGCAGATTGCTGCTCACACTGATCCAGGTTCTGCTGGTGGCTTCGTCCTGTTAAAACACAGTTGTTCCTTTCCACTGTTGCCACGTAGCTGCTCAAATTCACAAAAAAAAAAAAAAAAAAATCAGCCGCCCACTGTGGCTGCATGCTCATTCAGGGGAATCTCTGCAGTAATGATAAGAGGTATGTTTGGAGTCGAGATGAGCTTTTGAAACCAAAGAACATTGCAACAACTGTCAGGTATGGTGGTGGCAGCATCACACTGTGGGTCTTAAGTAGCAATGATGAATAATGTATATATGATATACAGATTTTTTGAGGGGGAATGAATCTTTTTTGTGATGAAATACAGTCACTGAAAGGCAATGAACCACTTTCTCCACTAGGTGTCAGCAAATCAGTTTAATTCAGTGACCGATTGGCTCATTAGAACAAAACTGGGAAAACCAAACATCTAAAGCAGCTGATCAGCTTAAATTGTCTGTTTTCCCTTTAAAGCATTTTAAACATTATTTAAAAGAAGCAGCTTCTGTTGAAGTATAAACTTATTCTACTTAAAGCGGCAGCAATCAGAGAAAGTTTTTCCCAATTAAAGCTCAGATATTTTCTTGTTCTGAGTGTTGCAGTGGCAAGTTCACGCTGTAAACAAGCCAGAAGATGCGAACAGTAGAGGCTAGGGTGAGACGTTTTAATCCTACTGCAGGTTCTTGCCACTGCTGATACGATCGTCCATGTCTGGCCAGCCAGAAGCAGACGGAACAAGTTTCACTTCCATGCAAAGAGGAAAGCTTTGCTCTCTGAGAAGCTCCGAAGTTTGCCTGGATAGAACGAAGAGCAGAACTTCTGTCTAAACTGAGTTATCTGGATACTAAAACGGAGGACTGTTCGGGCTGAACCAAACACAGCAGTCCAGGAAAAGAACCTCAAACCAGCTGAGAAGCACAGCGGTGGAAGTGTCATGGTTTGGGAATGCTTTGCTGCAGCAGGCCAGCTCACCGCCACAGAGTCCACCATGGTTTCTGACGCGGTGTATTAGAGGGAGGGTGAAGCAGAACCGGACCGTGCAACACCACCACGACCCAAAACACACCAGGAGATCCACCGAGGACTGGCTCAGAGCCCGGGGCCTAGTCAAAGCCCAGACCCTGAGCTCATTGAGATGTTATCGGGTGTCCTGAAACTCCTCAAACATCTGAGAGCTGGAAGCGAGGAGGGGAGCAGGTATGATCCCGGCACCTGAGGCTGATGCTTCATAATTATATTACTCAAGTAATATAATTATGCAGTAAAACTACTTTAACTACATCTCTTTCAAAAAGTTACTCAAGTAACTATAACTTGTTACTTCCACACGGGGCGCCGTTTGTTGCGTTACCCATCAAAACTTCACAGCGATAATCTGGGTTATGTAGCCTGTTACAGGAGGAAAAAACAGGGTTCATATTTTCACTAAGTTATTCATTCATTTATAAATGTCACAGTTTCAAACTAAATATTCAGTATGCAGCTCCATATTTACAAACTAAATACTTAGTAAGCAAACTAAATATTTAGCTTCCAACTAAATATATAGTTAGCGAGCTAAATATTTAGGTCGCTAACTAACTATTTAGTTTGGAGTTAAATGTTCAGCTTTATAACTACATATTTAGCTTGAAGATAAATATTTAGTTTGGAACTAGATATTTAGGTGGGAAGCTAAATATTTAGCTCCAAACTAAATATTTAATTAGCAAGTTAGATATTTAGTTTGAAGATAAATATTGAGCTCACATTTAGCTGGACTAAATATTTAGTTAGAGCTAGATATTTAGTTAGGAAGCTAAATATTTAGCTCCAAACTAAATATTTAATTAGCAAGCTAGATATTTAGTTTGAAGATAAAGATTTAGCTTGAAGGCTAAATATTGAGCTCCAGATTGAATATTTAGTTAACAAGCTAAATATTTAGTTAGTGAGCTAAATATCTGAAGTTTAGAGCTTACTATTTTGCTTGCTAACTAAATATTCTGTTTGGAGCTCAATATTTAGCCAAAAAACTAAATATTTAGTTAGGAGCTAAATCCAAACACAATGAAACAGTATTAATAATTAGTGGCACTGAGGGGGCTCCATACAGTTCAGGTTTAGTCTTTAGATGAGGTTCTTGGTTTCATTGCTGCCAAAACGACTAAATAATAAGCAGTTATGCTGTTGTTCTGTCAAAGCTAACACGGTGGAGGGTAAAACCCTGCACCTGTGAAGAGGCGGGGGATGGGGTGGTTTCCTGGTGAGCTGAGGCAGCCAGTAAATGAGCTCTCTTCCTGAACGCAGCACACGATAAAACTGAAAGTCACCGACAGAAACAGGCACACATGGTGACAGGGACTGACGGGAAAACAGCGCTCTGACGCCTCCAGCAACATCTGAAGCAGCACATCCCGCTTTCTGAAGGAACCCCCCCCAGAACCTGGACTTTCATCCCAGCCCAGCAGTTTGGAGAGTTTGGAGACAGACGCAGAGCCTCCCAGCAGAATGAGCCAGTGGAAGCAGATCCAGCAGCTGGAGATGAGGCTCCTGGAGCAGGTGGACTACCTGTACGACGACAACTTCCCCATGGACATCCGACAGGGCCTGGCCGGCTGGATCGAGTCCCAGGACTGGTGAGTCCGGCTCGGTGTGTGTGTGGACGGGTGTCCCTTGTGGTTCCCACTGCTGGTTCCTCCGCATTTAAACCAGAAACACACACATCCACTGCTCACCGCTTTACTGCTACCATCAGGGCTGAAACGATTAACCGGTCAGGGCTGAAATAATCGTCAACTAATCCAGTCAAAGATTCGTCGTTGTCTGGAAAACACGGACTCATGACGAGACCATTCGCTAAAACAACAGTCGGAGCAGCAATGAAGCCAAAACTGAACAAAAACATCAACATTTAGCATTTCAGATGAAAAACCTTTTCAGCCTGTAAATCACCCAGAACTCCTCTGGAGGCAGTTTTAGTTTCAGCTGCTTCACATTCTGGAAAAATCTCGTATTACTCACCGTTTTCTGTCCAGCTATTAATCCAAAAATGAATCAACAGATTCGTAGACATCTTTTTTAGCTGCAGATCATCCTTCAAGCGTTCACTGAAGGAACGCTGTGTTATTGCATTTCAGGCAATTACATTTTTATTTTCTTATTTTAATAAAGTAATTGAATTATTTGCTTATTTGCATCTTTAATGTATTTAAAATGTTGTATAAAAGTGGTTAAATGAAAAATCTGCAGAATGTCCCAAATTTTTTTAATCCTATTAACTGAGTGATCGATAGAATAATCGATTACTAAAATAACTGTTAGTTGCAGCCCTAATTATTATTATTATTATCATCATTGGACCTGACCATGGCAGCATGTTGCCATGTTTGCTTAAAAACAAAAGAAACTGAACAAATTCAAGATAAAAGACAGAAAGTCCCAAGAGTTTGGGTCTTAATTTAAAAACGAATGAAACCCTGTGAAAAAATGGCATTACCTGGGGAGGATGCAGTCCTGGAGGGTCACGTGATTCCAGGTGAGTCCTGGCTGGCGTTTATGCAATTACCTGGAAATAAGCCGAGCTTCTGTTCTCCCTGTTCTCCAGACGCAGGAACAGACATTTTCACTCATTTGAACCCTCCTTGTCCTTTATTTGCTGAGTCACTTGACCCCTGACCTATGCGTCACATAGCGGACAGCAACAGCGGATCCTTCGGAGAGCTGTGAGCTCGGCTGTTCAGGCCTGAGGGGGAGTCTGTGGCGAGGCCGCAGAGACGGAGCCACGTCTCCCGGGTCGCTGTCGACCGTCAGCAGGTCAACGGAGCACATTCGTTGTCCTCGTTCTGGTAAAACCCTTCAGATTCAAGCAGGGATGCTGTTAAACCTCATCATAGCTCAACAGACACGATGTGGGAAAAATAAAAGAATATAAAGCAACTGGAGCTTTATATGTAGAGGGTTTTAACCCTCCAGCTCCCCTGAGCATGAGCGCTGCGTCCTGGTTGGTGACGATGTGGCAGACGGCTCTGGTCCTGACCCTGCACATGTTACGGTACCGGGTGATGTACGGCCAGGTCCAGAAACATTTAAAATGATCACCACGCTGCAGGGAAGCTCTCCGAGCCCTCTGGGAATCCCTTCACTGACACGTTCCCAGCACACTGAGAGTCCAACTGGAGTTCATTAGGTTCTTCACAAAAATAATATTCTCACAGATTTTCCTTACATTACCTTGCATCAGTGTCTGATTCTAGCAACGCAGAAACCTACAGCGTAGAATAATGCTTAATATTTCAGCTTTGAACACTGCAAAAAGCTCCACTGAGCCAAACATTTTTAACAATGCCTTTTTAAACTGTTAAAAAGACAGATACAATTAGAAAAATATCCATTTTTAAAAAGCTGCACCATTAAAAACATACACTGCAAAAAAGGCAATTCGTTAAAAGGACACAATTTTAAAAAGATACACCGTTAAAAAGACACACTCTTTAAAAGATACAACGTTATAACTATACATAGTTAAAAACATACACTGTTAAAAAGATACAATGTTAAAAAGATCCATGATTAAAATGCCATGATGTTAAAAAGAAACCCCGTTAAACTGATAGTGTTAAAAAGCTCCTGGGGAGGGGGCCCACAGGAAGCTCTGCTCAGGCCGTCTTGACTAAGGTCCTAATATTCTCTTCGTTAAAAGCAGCCTTTGACAAAGACTTTCTTTCCTTTTGTTCAATCTTAAAAATGCAAAAGATAAAAACAACTTGACAGAAAATTGGATTTTGTCTGAAAGATGGTGCATCTCTCATGTACCATGTCAATTTCTTTCTTAAAAACGTGACTTTCTCAACACCGCTCGTCTGAAGACGACTTTTGTAAAGTGTGCAGCTTCTTCCTCAGACTGATTTGATGGCTTTACATGCTGAGATTGTTCTAATGGGATCAGAAAATGCTCCGACACTGAACTAAAATGAGTCAACAGCAGTTAAAGCCTGAAGAAAAACTTGATCAAAAGTGGTAAAAGAAAAAATACCGCTAATAATGTGTGTTTTGTGTGAATTTTGAACAGAAACCGAGATGAAGACACATCCTGAGATAAGAAACAAAACCAACTAATTCATGTCCGCAGCAGTGATTTGATCTGACCACTATGTACATAATTAAACAAAATGAACAACTTTTACACCATATGAAACTAAACCAAACTTTCACTTTGATATTTCAAGCACTGCAGATATTTTTAAGACCTTTGGTTTCAGTTTTTTTTCCCTAATTTAATGTAAACTAGTTTTTCTAAATGTAACCACAGTGTAATGAAGCATCCCCGTCTGTGTTTCAGTTTTAGATGAATATTTTTACCGAGCAGATCTGAGTTATTGTCTAAGGTCTGCCTGCAGAAGCCTTGTGTCAGGGCGGCTCGTTGAGAAACAACACACTGACTAACGGGCCAGAGAAGGACGAGCAGCTCATCAAAATACAACGAAGCAGGCTGTAAAAACAAGATGATTAGACATACAAGATGTTTGTTGGTGTGGTAGTCAGATTACTTCCTCAAGCTTCTGTTTATAACTCGTCTACATCATTTCCTGTCTGTCCGCCACAGTTTGCGGGTAATGAGCCCCAGCAGCTACTACAAAACATTCAATCAAATGTTGCATTTTAGTTGAGATGGATGAATCATTTCTAAACAGTTTCCATATATGTGACTGGCCACAGAAAATGTAGGAACAAGTCTCCTCGGAGGGGAGGGGGGGCGTTTTGAGTTATTACAGATTCTGAAAAATGTGGATTCTAAGCTTTCCAATGATGTCAAACACATGGAAATAAAAATGAAGAAATGGCCATTTAAATGTTGGCACTCTGGATTCTAAATTTCTAAAAAAAAAAAAAAAAACAAAAAAAAAAAACTCTCAAAAGAGTTGTCCCCGAACCTGAAGAGCAACTGGGGGTGTTAACGAAGGCTGTTCGTTTACATTACATGGCTGTTTGAAGGGAAGCGAATCTTCAGGATCATCTCACGTTAAAGAGCCGTTAAAAAAAATCCATTTTTCAAAATGTACATTTTTCTAAGAACAAACCATTTTATCCATAATACAGTTTTTATGAGTGAAATTCACAAAGTAGAATCATCTATATTAAGTAAAAATGTATATTTATTCAAAAGGTGGAAAATACAGCCACAGTATGTTCTTGCAGAAATAAATGGTTATGTATTTTTTTAAATATAACATTTTAAAATAGAAAAGAACTACATGGGTATTTGACATTAATAAGTGTTGTGTGTATTAATAACATTTTAGGTCTATTTGTTGCATAGAAACATAATAAAAGAAAAACATAAACAGAGGAAAAAAGTGGACCTGAGTTGCTTTGGCAGAAACAATAATCCTCCAGAGCTGCAAATGGCTTTTTGAGTCACTTAATATACTAAACCAAGAAATGAAAGTGCCCTAATGAAAAAACACCAGCCCCGACCACTAATCCTCTATTTGTTTAATGTTTATTTTTGGTATTAATCTTATAAATACCAGAATTTCCACATGACTTTATATTTTTGTCTGTCTGATGATCATTTTTAAATATTAAATCAGGTGTTATGATCAGTTACTCAGTATTTAAGTAGCCTTTTTACCAAATACTTTTTTACACTTGCTTAATTAAAGTTTAAGTAATTTCTTGGACAGTTACTTTTTACTTCTACTTGAATGTGCTGAAGTAGTGCTACTCTTATTGAAGTACAACTTTTGGGTACTCTAACCCACCTCTGTGTATGAATGATTGCTTGTGGATAAAAGAGGAAATGTCACCTCACTAGTTTGGCAGTATTGTGGATATTTAAAACAAAAAAACTGATCAATAATTATCAATATCGACTCATATGCTTCTCCACACTGAGCAGTTCTCTAACAGCAGACAGCATGTCCGCCGGTGGTTGAGGTGTTATTGTTTGGGGAGTTCGGAAGGTTCGGCCTTCGCTCATGCAGTGACGTAAACCACGGGCCGATCAGCGAATGCGGTCTGCCGCCAATCAGGTTGCTTGCCAGCTGGTACCCGGCTTGCCGCAGATTGCGCCAGCCCTGAAGTGGTTATGAAAAGCAGGAAAGGTTTTTATTCCCTGCATCTTCAAGGTTCCACCGACTTTCAGTCCTCTTCTCTTGGAGGATACCTCCAGCTGCTCGCTGCTCTCGCTACAGATCACAAAGTCATCTGCAAACATCGTAATCCACGCAGGCTCCCGCTGACCTCGTCCGTCAACTTTGCGTTCCTATTGCAAAGAGGAAAATGGTCTGAGCCTTCATGCAACCCCATTCTGAACCCCATTGGTCACCCATGGTCCCACACACTTCCCACTGGTGTATCTGTCTCAAACTTGAAAGAAATCAACTTCTTCTCTCTTTCCAGACTGAAATTAACTCTCTAACGCTGACATTAAGATACTAGTTATGACTTTTATCAATTAGAAGTTGGATTTTTGCAGCTCTGATGTCAAGGTAGAGTCATTCCTAGATGTCCACTGTGCAACAAGATTCAAGTCATTGCACTAAATCTCTTTATCATATAGAGTTTCTGTTAAGCATTGTGGAAATCATGTTCCTCTTCTTGTTATTCTCTGGAATAAGGCGCGCTGTTTGTTTTTAGGGATTCTGCTGTCAACGACGAGTCAATGGCTTCCATTATGTTCACCAACCTGCAGACCCAGCTGGAGAAGGTCCGCTTGCAGGAGCAGAATTTCCTGCAAAGACACAACATGAAAATTATCCAGCAACAGCTACAGGTAATACCTTCGAACATTGCCAGCTTCAGTTTAGTGTTTTTATAATTAAGAGCTGAACTTTCACCATGATCCTCAGGTATTCACTTATCTGTTGTTTTCCAGGAACATCACACTTTGCACTTCCTCTCCTTCCTGTTTTCTGTTTTTGTTAGGAATGTACTACAGAAATGATATTATTTATTACAGCAATGTTCTCGTATGCATGACCACACTTCACAGGAACGAGTTCATGCAGAATAAAAACAATTATCTCATCCTTACTGGTCACCATGAAGATTGAGGTAAAGAGAAACAACTAAGTTCAACTCGAGTGCTAGAAGCCCAGTTTTGGATCTATTTTAGTCAAAACAAGAAACCTAAAATGATTAAATGAAAATTAGCTTTTTTAAAATACATTTCCAGCAATCTCTGAAAGAACGAGATCATGGATGCAAGCAGACCTAGTTTCTTGCTGGCCTGGGAACGCCTTGGGATTCTCCCAGAGGAGCTGACCCAGTGGCTGAAGGGAGGTCTGGGTCTCTCTGCTGCCCCCCCCCAACCCGACCCCAGATTAAGTGGAAGTTGATGGATGATTCACTGAACTTCAACGTTATCTATAGTCCAGCTCTGCATCTTTTGGGTGTAGTGGAACTGGAGATTCTCCTCATATTGGATGGTTAGGCGACGGATCTGTCAAAAAGGACCAGAATCTCTCGGGGCATTCTCGGATTTAGCATAAAAACTTATGGCAACTCTGAAGGTGAAATGAAGGCTAACGGTAATTAATGTATAAAGAATACTGGAATAAGGAAGGAGCCAGTTGTAGGCACTGCTAACTAAAATGTTAGCTGTGCTAACTCTAAAGTACTAATCATAAACATTAGTTACTGCAACGCACTATATCAACATAATAATTTGAGGAAGCTAATGCTGGAGCGCTATACCAACATAGAGTCAGCAAAAATAAGTGCAAAATGAAAAATGAACTCCACTATTAGCGCATTAGTGGAAGTGTGCCCACCACTGGAAGGAGCAAAGAAAGAAGCTCTAAAAAGGATTTATTTTTAGCTTTCATTGATAATTACAAATGAAAGAAGGATGAGCTGCTGAAAGTGTCAAATTGAATGATTTTTACAGATTTCCAGCCTTTAATGAATTCTGTCTGGATTTACAGTAATCTACATCTTCGTTGATAGGAAAACATTTTCCGTTACTTTCATAAGCATCACTATGAAACATTTACTCACCAGTACAGAAACCAGTCTATTCCTATTGAAATACACACAACTTCTGCCATTAAAACTAAAATAAGGTCATGTGCTTCATAGCAGAGGACACAGGCCCGTCCTGTCAACACTTGGTTTGAAAACACTGACAGTAAGCAGAAGTACTTGGATGGTGTTTGTTGTGAGCTTGCTAGAAGTGAAAAGGAAGTAAAATCTAGTTCATGTTCGCTTGAAATAAGCTTTAAACGGCAGCTGGTTTCTCCTTCTAATGCTTAGAAAATGTTTGCGCACTTAATCCCATTTATCAAGTCTTAAATATCCAACTGAAGGCAGATGTGCACAGCTTTAATTTATTCCCCTGTTCCAGGCCATTTCTTGCTGAAATGCTGTTTGGTTGAGGATGCACCCATCAGAAACATGAGCACATGTGTTTTGTTCTTGAAAAGACATTTACCTTTGCAGAACAAGCTTGTGAGGCTCATACCGCTGCTTCCTGTGCTATCTGGATGTTTGTGTCGAACATGTCGGAGAGGAAGCAGATACTCCTGAGCAGCACTCAGTGGTGTTTGCGGTTTACTGCTGTTATGTGTTTCTGTAGATCCATGCAACACAGAAGGACTAAAACTCAGGCTGAAGCATATTTTTCTTTTAGTTTGAGTCTGTCCTGTTTGAAATGAACTCTTTTGCCAAGAGCTGCGTCCATTACATGAACAGCACAGCAGTGAGAGGTAAACACCAGAACCGAAAAGAGAAGTAAACCTGTGATTTGTAGATGCTGGGAGCACAAAAACAAACTGAGGCTGAGCTGATCAGGGGCGACGGCAGCGCTGCCGCTCTGCTGAAAGTGTAGGTGTGCATCCGATCCTTGACTTTCCACTAACACTGGTGATGAAAACTTAGTCATTCCTGTGGGTGAGGGCGACATTTTCCTCTCCCCTCAAAGAAACTTTCTGTGCTTTTCTGAATGGGTAGATGCACAGAACAACACCACGTTCGAGCTTGTAAATGTCAAGCAGAAGCATTATCGTGGTAAGAATACCTCTGTGGGAAAGTTTGCGGCTGCTAAATATGCTCAGACTTAATTTGTAAACGTTTGTGTGGCTGATTTTAGATTGTGGAAGAATCTGTAGAGTCCAAGACAACAAAAACCTTGTAATAATTTAAGACTTTTGATTCAACATGTAAATAGTTTGAGAGAGGAAGGACCTTTTCTTTCACAGTGTTCACACTTTCCTGTCAGTCATTAAGCCAGGACAGCGCAGGGCTGATGTGGGAAGAAAACACAGAAATGACTCCACTGCTGTTATGTTTTTTATCACAATGAGCCAGAGTGGGCCTCTATGCCATCATTTTTAATGATCTCCCGTTTTTCACCAGACATATTTGTGTGACAGGAGGTTCAAACGTAGGAAGAGAAAATATCCCGCTTAAATACACAATTTAACCCAGGCCACACAGGCTGGGAGTTCAGCTCTGGATCTATTCAGATTCAGCAACCAGAAGAGGTGTCGTCGGGGGGAGGGTGTGATCAGCCAATCACAAGCAGATTTTGGTGTAACTATGGCAACAGTTTGATTTGGAGAAAATGCATTACCAGATTTGGACTTCCTTTATCTGAGACAGAGCTGGTGTAGGTAAGACCTCAGTCACGACAATAATAGTTTGTATTATTTTAGCAGAAATGGTGCAGCAGCACTGTGGAAGGTCTAAATCATAAAATCCAGGTGTATGTTAAGAGTCTGATATGACCGACAATATTTGTGGCCAGTACTGGAAAGAGTCAATGGATAAACGACAGAAACAACCTAAAGCAGGGAGACCCGAGCCCCTCCGGGGGAATCCCAGGGCGCTGAGAAACATCGTCCTCCAGCGTGTCCTCTGGGTCCTGGAACACCTCACCAGGGAGCCATCCTAAACAGATGCCTGAGCCATCTCCACTGGGTCCTCTCAACGTGGAGAAGGTCCTACTCTGAGTCCCTCGCCCTGTCTCTAAGGGAGAGCCCAGACACCCTGCAGAGGAAACTCATTTCAGCCGCTTGGATCCGTGATCTCGTTCTTTTGGTCACGACCCGAAGCTGCTGACCATAGATGAGGGTGGGAACGTAGATCGACCACTAAATGGAGAGCTTTGCCATTTGGCTCAGTGCTTGGATTACTGCAGACGCAGCACCAATCCGCCTATCGATCTCCTGCTCTAGATTCCCTCATAGGTGAACAAGACCCCAAGATACGTGAACTCCTCCACTTGGGCAGGACCTCTTCCCTGAGACCATGATCTCGGATTTGGAGGCACTGATCTTCACACTCGGTTGCGAACCGCTCCAGTGAAAGCTGGAGATCACGAGCTGATGAAACCAACAGAACCACATCATCTGCAAGAAGCAGACACGCAATCCTAAGGCCACCCGAACGGATCCCCTCAACACCTTGGCTGCGCCTAGAAGTTATGTTCATAAAGTTATGAACAGAATCGGTGACAAAGGGCAACCTTGGGGGAGTCCAACTCTCACCGGAAACGAGCCTGACTTACTGCTGGCAATGCGGACGAAGCTCTGACTCCGGTCATACCAAAGGGCCTGGTACCCTCTGGCATACCCCCCACAGGACATGCCGAGGAACACGGTCGAACGCCTTCTCCAAGTCCACAAAACACAGTCACCCCTTTTTTAAATAGGACGACCACCCTGGTCTGCCAGTCCAGGGGAAGTGCCCCCGATGTCCCCGCGATGTTGCAGCCACATCAGTCGACACAGCCCCACAACATCAGTGCGAATGCAAGCCAAGAAATCATACCTCAAAAAAATAAATGTAATTTCGTGAGCATTTCGGTTAAAATAGACCCGTGGAGGTATTATGCAATCTTTTTGGGGAGCAAACCAATCCATGTGAAGTTGATGGACTGGTTAAACTTAATTCTTGTGTCAAAACAGAAGAAGCTCTTTTGAGCCAGTCTTCTTGGATAATCATCTTGAAGTCTGTTATTTCTGCCTTCCAAGATAAACAGCCTCTCTGGAGCAATGGCGATGTCTGTGTCCCGCTCCACCTCTCCAGATTTAAATGGTTAAATAACTTCCTCAGCTGGTTTCTGTACATTTTATAAAAAAATGTTGTGTTCTAACTTGAAACACTGTTTTTTGTGCCTGAATGTGGCTCCAGCGGAAATACACAACCAACCCCACAGGCATGGCCAGAGTCATCTCCACCTGCCTCAGGGAGGAGCGGCGTATCCTGGCCACCACCTGCACACAGGAACAGGTTTGTCATGTCTGGCTGGAAGGGAAAGCCCCTCCTGCTTCTTTATTTATAACTACTGCTTGTAAATCAGGGCGACTGCCAGGAAGGAAGAGCAGTGCATTGTACTCTCCCAACTGTTTCTATTTATTCCCAACAAACAACGTCGGAAACCAAGAACTTTCATCTCTCATTAAGTAAAAATAACCTGAAACTAGATGATAGGTTTCTGTGAAAAAGAGTGAAATCCACCTAATCTGGTTGACTTTTCTCTTCTGATCCAGATCTGTGCGCAATGACAGTAGAATTAATTTCCATTTCAGAATCTGAAATTTGTTAAAGAGGACCTGATAAGCAAGTTTCACATTTTCACGTTTTAATA
Source organism: Anableps anableps (assembly GCA_014839685.1). Lineage (NCBI taxonomy): Eukaryota > Metazoa > Chordata > Actinopteri > Cyprinodontiformes > Anablepidae > Anableps > Anableps anableps. The sequence goes on along the minus strand of CM026075.1, from coordinate 38,033,271 downwards.
CTGATTTGGGTTTCAGCTGCTTCTAAAAACAGCCCGAGCACTTAAAAAAACCACCCAGACGGTTTTTTGGCAACAAGTTAATGTTTTTTGGTGTCTAGAAAACGAGCCATTTCAAAAACCTCCTGATTGTTACGTCACAATCCATGGGCACTGCGTCGTTACCCAGCAACCCCAGCCGAGCCTAGCCCCTCACCTAGCAGCCCAAGTGGAGCTGGTCAGCTGGTTTTACGGCTGTATGCACCATATAATGGCTGCTGGAAAAGACTTGTTTGGTGGTTGACTCACCACTCAGAAACCTCTTGCTGTATTCTTGTAGGTTGTGTAGGAGGCTCTGCTTCTGCTTTTGAGTCTGATTCAGGGTCAAAGATGAATGGCTGTATAACTGTGCATCTGTTTGCAGCCATTTTCTCGTGTGAGTGTAAATGTTGAGTTGGGGGGCGTGGCCAGCAGCAGCTTATCTGGATTGCGTGCGTTCTAAACAACCCCATGAAAGTGAAACCCCCAGAAACTCGATGTCATCGTTGACAACAACTCCTTCTTTTCACTGATTGGCCCGGTTGAAATTAAACTGGAGAAATTAAGCTCAATGGGAGAAATCTCTGACGGCACACTGAAGGGAAATGAGAATCGAGCAGAATTGGGTAGGAAGGCGACGGCCGGGCTGGAATATTGGGATAAGTAGGAGCGCTCACTCCATCCTCCACCGTGCCGTTAATAAGATACTGTGGCGGATCATGTCGGGGTCACCACTGTGGAGGAGTAAGCTAGGTACGATCACCTCGTTTACTCAGCTCCTGCTGAGATCAACAGAGTAACGATAAACAGCAAAAGTTTTTTTTTTTTTTTTTTTTTCATATTCTTAAAATCCAAACATTCTGTCATCTGAGTGTGAGTGGAGGCCCCTAGTGGTGGGTTTCAGCAAACGTCAAGATCAGCTGAAACCCAGGGTCCTGGGCTAGTTATTGACCCTACTGGGATGTTTGGATTTTTTAAAAAATGTGTAGAAAAATATGATTTTTTGCCATTTTCTGCTACTCTATTGATTTCAGTTGGAGTTGAGTAAACGAGGTGGCTGAACTGAGCTCCTGTGCCGTCGTGCTTACTCCTCCACAAGACTGCGCATCCAGTCACCATGTTGCAATGGTCTGTTTTATCTACAAATCCATCCAGCACCTATTAGTCAGTACATCTGGCCACGGGGTCTGGTTGTAGGAAACATTAGGAAAAAAATGCGATAATGTTGGTGAAAATCGTAAAGCTCTCCAGCAACTAAAAAAAATAGTTTGACAATAACACTTAATTGTTTCTTCATAAATTTATGACCTTCTAAGACATTTTATGCCGAATGAAACTTGAGAAATTAGTGAGCATTTATTGCAGTCCAGGCAGCTCTTTGTGATATGCAAATTGCGTCCGCTGATATTGCGATAAAACGTTTTCAGCTTGTTGTGCAGCCTTAATCTGGTGGATCCGAAGATATTCCTCTTCTTATTGTAATCTCCTCAGAGCTGTGTGTGTTTGGCCTTGACAGAAGGTTGAATAAGAATGACTTTACTCCTTTGAATGTGTTTTTTCTAGTTTTATCAAGAGTTACAAGTGTGGAGGAAAAATGTCTAAAAGCAAAATGACTGATGACAAATAACTGAACATTTTGACCAGGGAGCGCTGGAGCAGTCGTTGCAGAACTCTGTGGCCTTTGAAAGGCAGAAGAACATGGACAACAGAGTGGGGATCATCAGAAACAGTGTCCAGGTGACTAAAAAACATCTTTCATAAGATACAGGTTAGAACTATTTCATACTTGATTAAACAATATGAAATGTTTGTCTGCAGTCGATGGACCAAGCAGTGAAAAACATCGAGGACATGCAGGACGATTTTGACTTCTGCTACAAGACGCTACAGTCACGGGGTGAGCGCTGCTCTGAGCTGAGACCTCGGGATCTGGGCAATTAGCAGAAAATGCTCTATATTTATGTCATGCATGTTTTATTTTTCAGAATCAGCAGACAGAACCTCTGAGATGATAAAACAGGGAATAACAAGACTACAGGAAATGCTCAACAGGCTTGACTTTAAAAGGAAGGTAAGCATTTGCAAAGAATGAACACAAAACCACAGCAGATTCAATATTTACACTTACAGACTCATTGTTCTCAATTCCATTGTCCTCAATTTGCTTTTTAGGAGATATTGTCAAAAATGGATGTGGTGATCAAAGAGATCGATGACCTGATGACGTCTCAGCTCAGACCCGAGCTGCAGGACTGGAAACGCAGGCAGCAGATCGCCGCCATCGGTGGGCCCATGCTCACTGGGCTGGAGCAGCTGCAAAGTTGGTAATGAGCTCCAAAAACAGCTGCGGGCACTAACTTTAGGCGCAAGTTAAGGTTATGGACAAGGATGCACACATTCATACCTCAGCACTGGATTTACAAGCGACTCAACGCTTCCAAAAACAGTCCAGTACCAAGAACATTAGCAGCTCGTCACAAAGAAGTATATTACTCCCTTTTATGTAGTTAAATAAATGGAAAATATTAAAGATAACATTGCAACGGAGAATTAAGCCTAGGTTAAGAAAAAACAGTAATTAAATTATGAGGAAAAAAACGTACGAGAATTAAGTCATATTATTACGAGAATAAAGTCATAATATTATGAAAATAGTTGTACGACAGTAAGTCGAAATAATACCAGAATAAAGTCACAATAATACAAAAATAAACTCATGATATTCTAAAAATTAACTCATATTATGAGAGTAAAGTCGTATGACAGTAAGTCGAAATAATACCAGAATAAATACATAATAATACGAAAATAGTCATTATATTACGAGAATAGAGTCGTACGACAGTTAATCAAAATAACACCAAAATAAAGTCATAATATTACGAGAATAAAGTCATATTACCAGAATAAAGTTGTACGACAAAAAGTCATGAGTAAATCGGAATAATACTAGAAAAAAGTCGGATGACAGTCGAAAAAATACAAGGACAAACTCACAATATTACTAGAATAAAGTTGTAATATTTGTAGAATGAAGTAGTAATTTATAACACCAACATGAAACATAGTAAAAAATTAAAATGATTAAAAAATGGTAAATTTCAGATTTTTAATATTCTCTTTCACTCTCAGTGAAAAACATAAAATATTTAGTTCGGTGTATATAGGAATCTCTGTAAATCCTCTGAATATATCGTGTATGTTAAAGTTTACCAGCCACCTGCTCACCATGCTAGGCTACCGTTAGCGGCTGTGGTTAGCATGTTAGCATCAAGTTCAAGTATTTCTGTTGTCATTCCCATAAATATTAAATGATATACTGAAATGGATCTGTGCAAAAACGTAATGTTGTGAAGGCAACTCAGAGTTTAGCGACCAAAACATACATGTGGCTATGCTAGGTTACCATTAGCTAGCATGACCAGTCATTTTAGCTTTAAATTGCATGTTATCAAGTAATTTCAAGTGTTTTTAAGTCTCTTTCATTCTCTGTAAAGAAAAAAAAAATATAAAACAAAAACATATTTTTTCCTCGGCTAAACTATCAAACTAAAAATATTAGATGAATGTTAAAGTTTAACCGCCTTTACTTCCTTTTTTAAAAAATACATTGAATAGAAATGTTCCCACCTAAGCTACAATGATAAAAACAAAATAGAAAACTTGATGCATGTTGTTGAGACTTCATCAGTGCGTTTTATTTTTAATTTCCCTCCAGAGGACCGAGGCTCTCTGGATTTGATTTTACATGTTGGATTGTTAGCATCGTGATGCCATAGTGCATCAGTCTCCCTGCTCTCATTGTTGTCGCCTCAAATGGTTTTCTGGCTGACTGTCCAAACCTTCTCCTCCCTCAGGTTCACTCTGACAGCCCAGAGCCTCTTCCAGATCAAACGCCAGCTGGACAAACTGGGGGAACTGGTTGTGAAGGTTACTTACGAGAGTGACCCAATACCGCTACAAAAACCTCAGATGGAAGAGCGAGTTAAATACCTCATCTACCATCTCATCAAGAAGTATTACAGTGGATACTTTAACATATGATCCCAGCACATGTTTTTTTTTTACGGAAGAGGATTAGGGCCACTAAAAAAAGAAAACAATCCTGACCTTTTTCACAAAATTCTGACTTTTTTTTCTCAGAATCAGAATTGTCTAAATTGTTTATACACCATCAAGCAAAACTCAGATCTACCAAATAAATATGGGACAGGCTTTCAGTGTGGGTAAGAATGTTGAGTTATTTATTAGGATTTTGATGTAGACTGACACAGAGTTAGAATTCTCAGTTTAAAGGGAGAATTGTCCTATTTAATACCTACATGCGCCCACTAACACAGGTTATAACAAGTAATAAGATTAGCTACAACAACTACGCAGCTGATACACAGCTCTATATTATGTCACCAGGTGAGTCTGAACCCATCCAATCACTGGAACAGATGCTTAGAACAAATCAATGCGTGGAGGTGCCAAAACTTTCTCCAGCTGAAAAGAAACAAAACTGAAGTTATTATCTTTGGACCCAAATAGGAACGATCTAGAGTCAGCACACAGCTTCAGTTATTACAGCTAGAAACTAGTGATCAGGCCCGAAATCTGGGTGTAGTGATGGACTCAGACCTGAACCTTCAGAGACACATAAACACAGTTACAAAGTCAGCCTTCTATCGCCTGAAGAACATTTCCAGGATCAAAGAACTAATGTCTCAACAAGACCTAGAGAAACTCATCCATGAGTTTATCTTTAGTCGCATTGATTACTGCAACAGTGTCTTCACAGGTCTACCTAAAGAGTCAACCAGACAGCTGCAGCTGATCCAGAACGCTCCTGCTGGTGTTCTCACTAAGACCAGGAGGATAGAGCACATCACCCCAGTTCTAAAGTCCTTCCACTGGCTCCCTGGAGCTCAGATAATAGACTTTAAAATACTTCTGCTAGTTTATAAATCACTGAACGGCTTAGCACCACAATACATTAAAGACCTGTTGTTGTATCAACCTTCCAGACCACTCAGGTCTTCTGGTTCTGGTCATTACCAGAACCAAACATGGAGAAGCAGCTTTCAGTTTTTATGCTTCTCTAATCTGGAACAAACTTCCAGAAAACTGCAAAACAGCTGAAACACTGAGTTCCTTTAAATCAAGGCTAAAACCCACCTGCTTAGAGCTGCCTTTGATCAGTGGGAAGTACAACATTGAACTACATTTGCTTGCATAAATCAAGTATACAGCATTTGATTTGCTGTATACTTGATTTATGTTTTTATGTGAAGCACTTTGAACTGCCTTGCTGCTGAAATGTGCTATATAAATAAAAATAGACTTAAATAATGAGATTAAATTTGGATTTTTTAGAAAAAGGCAGAATCCTTTTTTTAGTGTCACTAATCCTCTTCCATACTTTTTAAAGCAACATAATGTAGATATTTTACATTTTGCTGTGTGTTCTTGCAGAATGACAATAAAGAAATGATTCTGATATATTAGCTGCAGTGTGCATATTTAGTAATTATGAGATTTGATCATATTTGGTCCATCTCAGATGCTTCGAACATGGTTTTATGTCTCTGAGCAGCAATAAATCTGTCTGTTCAAATTGTCTGCAATGAAGTGAAAGTGGAGATAAATCTAAGGAGTTCAAATATGTTCTGTACCATCTGGTTTGTTTGCAGCTCCTTTGTGGTGGAGAAGCAGCCTTGCATGCCCACACATCCACAGAAACCCCTCATCATCAAGACCGGAGTCCAATTCACCACCAAAGTCAGGTGACTGAACCGTTCCCTGCCATCTCCCGACTGCTGTCAGTTTCTAGTGTGTTACTGAAACAGGCCAGTTTTAATCTCTGTTCCTGCTGATTTCTTGCAGACTCTTGGTCAAACTTCCTGAAGTGGATTATCAGCTAAAAGTGAAGACAACATTTGACAAGTACAACAACGATGATTATTCTATGCAGTATTTATCTATGAATTTAATCTGAGGACTAATTTCTATGTTTCTGTCTCTGCAGGGACCTCCCCCCCGGCAGAGTGTGAGTAGAAACCGTTCAGCTGTTCAGCTTGCAGTTAGTTGCTGTTTCAGACTGCAGCCTGAAGGCATCCTCACGAAGCTTTAAACTACACATGAAATATACTGAAATATATTTATCTAAGGCCACATTCTCACAGCAGGTCATAGAATAGAATATACTTTATTGATCCCCAAAGGGAAATTTATATATTCGTTGACAAGCTATCCAGGGTGTTAAATATTAACACAAATATATATATATATATATATATATATATATATATATATATATATATATATATATATATATATATATATATATATCCAAGTATGATGTTGTAATTTAAATATGACACACACACACACACACATATATATATATATATATATATATATATATATATATATATATATATATATATATATAAAAATAATATATATATATTAAAAACAATTCCCTTCTCACCCTCCACGGGTGGTCTTTCTCAACCTCTGAGCTCGGGTCCTCTACCAGAGGCCTGGGAGCTTGAGGGTTCTGCGTAGTATCTTGGCTGTGCCAAGAACTGCGCATTTCTGGACTGAGATGTCTGATGTTGTTCCTGGGATCTGTTTTAGCCACTGCTCCAGTTTGGGGGTGACTGCCCCGAGGGCCCCGATGACCACAGGCACCACTGTGGTCTTCACCTTCCAGGCCTTCTCCAGTTCCTCTCTGAGGCCCTGGTATTTCTCCAGTTTCTCGTCTTCCTTTTTCCTGATGTTGCAATCGCTTGGTATTGCTACATCCACCACAACGGCTTTCCTCTGTTGTTTATCCACCACCACGATGTCCGGTTGGTTCGCCATTACCATTTTGTCTGTCTGGATCTGGAAGTCCCACAGGATCTTAGCTCGGTCATTCTCCACCACCTTTGGGGGTGTGCCCCACTTTGATCTCGGGGCTTCCAGTCCATGAGCGGCTGGGTAGCTCAATGGGTAAGTCACCCGACCTTCACCCGGGAGACCGGGGTTCGAATCCAGGCCGGGTCGCTTGGTTGAGATATCCAGTGTGGGTCCTTAGGCAAGATCCTTCGCACTACTGCCTACCTCATGATGAGTGACAAAGGAATACACGCCATGCAGAAATGGTTTGCTGTGGCGCTCTGGTGCATCGCGGTGTGATGAGTCTCTGGCTGAAAGTGCTCCTGCAGCCGGCAGCTTGGACAGGATCCTTCTCTCTGACACCACTGGCAGGGTTTCACTCCGACGACATCGCTGGCCTTGGGGATCAGTCTGTTCAGTCTTATGGCACCCCCCCCAGCCTGCTGCACCAGCATACAGGACAGCACTGGCAACCACAGACTCTTAGAACATTGTGAGCAAGGCCCGGCAGATGGTGAAGGACCTCAGCCGCCTATTTATATTCCTGCACAAGGTCCACACTGACCCCCTGGATGGTAACGGGGATCACTGGCATCCTGGTCCTCCTCTGATCCACCACCAGTTCCTTAGTCTTGTCACACTGAGCTGCAGGTGGTTCAGCCCCCACCATGTGACAAAGTTGCTAACAGCAGCCCTGCACTCGACCTCATCGTCCTCACTGATACAACCACAGCTGAGTCGTCTGGGAACTTCTGTCGCTGACAGGACTCAGTGCGACAGCTGAAGCCGGTTGCATAGAGGGTGAAGAGGAAGGGGGATCATCGCCTGCAGCTGCTGGGGAGAATCTGTCTGGATGTGGAGTCGGACTGGGAGCGCTGGGATCGGGATGGGATGCTCCACCGACTCTTGCTCCTCTCATCACTTCATTATCAGACGTTGCTTATGTCCAGATTTACTGTCTGGCTGCTTCTGCTGCAGAATTATGACGCATGGCTCACGTCAACAATGGAAAAGTCAGATAAAATGCGACATGACCGTTCAGACTGCAGACGCTTTGAAAACTATTGGATACAATTTAGTTCCTCATATGGAAAAGATCAGAATCGGGCCGTTCAGACTGCTGCGAAAAAGTCGCATGGACAAAAAAAAAAAGAGTGAATACATGACTGAACTCTGGTCCGCCTACAAACCTCGGTCTGGGTTCGGTTCAAGTGAACTCTGGTGCGGTTCGGATGCAGATGTGAACCCCAAGCGGACCGGAGGCCGCTCCAAAAGCAGGAAGTGGACTACAGCGCAGGGCATTCTGGGTAAATACAACCAAAACAAACGCTAGCTAGCCTAGCGCTAGCGGGAGAAATGGCTCGTGGTCTTTAGCCGAAGACTGAAGAGAAATCCTCCAGCCGCTAAAACCTGACGCCGCTCCATCTTTGTTTCCATTTGGTGAAGAAGGAAGTTGCGCTCAGCGTCTTCAGAGGTTTTCATGTCGTTTCCTTCAGTGGTTCTTGGTGCAGCGCCCCCACAGGCGAGGAGGGGAACAGGTTGCTGAAAGGGTTTGGTAGGTTTGACTCGGAGCAGAGAGGAAGAACCGCAGCAGCTGGAGATGTTGTGATTTTGGTCCCAAATCAAAGCGAGTGTACTGGACTATCGGGGGGGGGGGGGCAGACTTAGACAGCTATTGGATACATATTCGATTTAGTTCTACACATGGAGGTGGCACAAATCAGATTTTCTTGGGATTTAAGGATCAGAATTGCGCCGTTCAGACTGCCGTGAAAAAGTCACATATGGGAGAAAAAAAATAAATCATTTTTGTGTGGCATTAGCTTGCTGTGTGAACATAGCCAAACACAGCAGCAGATCTACAACACAGTGGCTGTAAAAGACTAGGATCAAGGTGCTGCAGTGGCCTAGTCAAAGTCCAGACCTCCACTTGATTGAAATGCTGTGGTGGGGCATTCAGAGGGAGGAGCAGAACATAATATCTAGAAACTTTATTAAACTGAAACAAATTAGGAAAGAACTGACCAAGATTTCTTCCTCGGATAAAGTCAGGAAGGTTCTTCAAGCTGCTGCTTCCTGGAGAGGGAATAGTTGTTTTTCCATGTGACGTGTTTTGGTTATTATTCCTGAGAATAACGAGTCAGGATCCGTCCTTTTTTCTCTCCTCAGAAGTCGACAGTTTTTCATCCTCACCAACAACACTAAAGTGATGGACATCGAGGATTATTCCAACGGCTGCCTCTCTGTCGAGTTCAGACACTTGGTAGGAAAACATTCCCTGCTGAACCGCGGAGGTTCCTCCAACTTTCTGAAAGCTGACCAAGTTTGTGTTTTACAGCAGCTGAAAGAGAAGAAATACACCAACGGCACCAAGGGGAACGAGGTGATGGAAGCTCTCAGACTCTGTTCTCTCTGAATCCTGTTGACTCAGGTGAGATTCTGATGGGTCCGGGTGTTTCTTCGCAGGGTCTGCTCTCCGTGACGGAAGAACTTCACTCGCTCAGCTTCGAGGCCTGCTTCACGGTGCAGGGCCTCACCATCGACCTGGAGGTCAGCGGCTTAGCAGACCGTTTTCATCCCCATGGGGCGTCTGGTCTTGTTGCTCACCGGGTTTCTGATTTGCTTTTCCCCAGACGTGTTCTCTGCCGTTGGTGGTGATTTCCAACGTGAGCCAGCTGCCGGGCGGCTGGGCCTCCGTCATGTGGTACAACCTCCTGACTGACGAGCCGAGGGTGAGCCGCCGCACTGCGGCTGCAATCACGACGCGAACAATGCTTCAAGCAGTCAAAGTTCATCATAAAACTCGAAGCAGTTAAATTCAGTCGTGTCTCGTTTTTCAGGTTTTATGAGCATCAGGTCCAATCTGTTGGCATCTTCTCCACCAAAGTTATTAAAAACATTTTTTTCATCACTAATTTACAGAAATTGCCTTTTTGTTGAATAGAATGTATTGAGGTTGGAATTTCTGGAAAGCAAAAAGCACAACATGACTAAAATTATTCCATTTTTACAGTTTGTTTATTGATGAAAAACAATTTAAAACCCTTTCTGCTCATTTTAACGGCTTGTCCTGGTTGGATAATCGTGTTCTGACACAGTTTGCTGCCTGAAGAAAACAACATTTTAACCTGATACCAATGGCAGGTCGTCTTAACAAAAACATGGTTTCATCTGACTATCCCTAATTTTGTAATTCCAGATCTAAAAATGAGTTTTGACTGGACACAGTTACATTTTGACTATCCTGAATGATAATTTAAGATCTCTAAACTCCTTTCAAGATATCTCCGATTCTCAAATGACGTCATCTGAAGGGTCACACATCCGTAATTACAGTTATCTCGAACGTAATCACGATGAGTCAAAATGAAGTTTGTAGATATCTGAAGGAAGAAATTCCACGTAAGCCCTCCTTGAGGAGCTGCTGAGCTGTCCAAAGAGTTGCCTGCAGAATTTTGGGTTTTGCACAAAATAGTCGGAAAATGCCTCAACCAGTCACAAGGCAGAATGTTAATTCAAGGTAGAAAAGGCATCTAGTTTAAAAAATGTTCCAGATATCTCTAATTTATTTGGAGGTATCTTAAAGGAATTTTGACAAGTCAATATGACAGCTCCAGATATCGCTCGGTTAGCTGTGCCGAGCCATTATTTGCTTTCAAGATATCTGCAATTTAATTTGCCTTTTTCAAATCTGATATATTACCAATCTAAAAACACATTTAAGATATCTTTAATTAGAAATATGACTCATTAGAACAAAAAGCGAGATATCTTAAATTTATTTTATGACTTGTGGAAATTTAAGTGTTGATATCTGAAATATATGTTTCAGATAGTCAGTAATTCATGGTAGATATCTTGAATTGAAGCCTCCATACAACTTAACAGTAAATCCAACGTCATTTATACTAATCAGAATATAATTAGAGATATCTTAATTTACTAATATGTCTAGGCATAAACTAATTTCAGATAGCTGGAATGAAAGTATGGTGAAGCCAGTTTTATGTTAAAATGGCCAGCCATAAATATCCGTTTCATTTTGTGCACCTTTGCTCACCTGTGTCTGTGTCCCACAGAACTTGGGTTTTTTCGGTAACCCGCCCCGGGCAAGCTGGAGCCAGCTCTCCGAGGTTCTCAGCTGGCAGTTCTCCACCTTCGCTGGTCGAGGCCTCAACAAAGACCAGCTGGATATGCTGGGAGAAAAGCTGCTGGGTATGTGTGTCATTTAACAGCAGGAGCATTTAAAAGGTTCCTGAGTGGAGAACAGCTCGTTCTATTCAACTCTACCGCAGAACAGCTACTGTGGACAGCTTTGAGTCCATTTCATTATATTTTACTCCATTCTATGCAGATGATACCCTGCTTATCCATGAAGAAAGAAAGTCAGAATTCTGAGATTAAAGTCAAAATTTGGGGAGAAAAAGTCAGAATTATGAAAAAAAAAAAAAACTGACTTCTGAGATTAAAGTCATAATTCTGACTTTAAAGTCGTAATTCTGAGATAAAAGTCGGAATTCTGAAATTAAAATCGTAATTCTGAGAAAAAAAAGTCTGAATTGTGAGATTTAATAGAACTGAAAAAAGCATGGACAGCTTTTAATGTCCTTTATCTGGACATCTGCTGCTGCAGGCTGTGTTTTCATTTTGTTTTGTATGCTAGTGAGGACATTTGTTATTTTCCATGTGTTTCTGTAGGCCAGCACGCCTCATGCGGAGACTATCAAGTCTCCTGGTCCAAGTTTGCTAAGGTAGGCGACCTCAGAGTACCACGCTGACTTCAGTGATTTCCACTGTTAGGCATCGTGGGTGACTGTATCTGCTCCCATGTGAACTTTACTTTTAAAGGAGAACATTCCTGGAAAACCCTTCAGTTTCTGGATGTGGCTGGACTCCATCTTGGAGCTCATCAAGAAGCACCTGCTGGCAGTCTGGAATGAGAAGTAAGGCCAGAACGCCTCTATTTCTGTAACCAATCAGTCTCCTTCAGCTGTACATTCGTTAACTAAATGTTAGTATTTGCAATTTCAAGAAGCTTTAAGAAATAGAAAGTAAAAAATGTTCATATGAGAGTAAAAACAAATGCATGAAACAGTTTTTTGATATTTATTTGTAAAACAAGGTAAAAGTTTTGAAAATCATGAATCATTTTGCTGGCTTTCCTCTACTTTGTGTCGGTCTGTGACATAAAATCCAATACAGCACGTTGAGGTTTGTGGCTGGAATGTGACAGAATGTGAAAAAACCTCAAGGGGTGTGAATACTTTAGCAAATCACTGTAATATTAAGGTATAAAATAAGCTTGTTTCAGGGTTTTCTGCAAGTCAGATGTTTGTGTTTTCTGTCTCCACGCAGAGTTTACTGTTAAAATACCCTGAAATGTTCACCTGATCTTATCTCAGCAGCTTTTAAAGGCAATTTAACCTGAGCTGAGGAACTGCAGCTTCCTATAATCTGCCGCACATTATTTCTGCTTCATTTTATTGTTCAGGTCCCTACAGAGAAGTGACAAAACAAAGCGAGTTACAACTTCAAAACAGTGTTTACTGTAAAAGTGTCAGTGGTGTCCTGACAGGCAGGAGAAGTGAGTGAAGGTGATTTTTCTCCTCTGTGCAGCTACATCATGGGTTTTGTGAGTAAAGAGATGGAGCGTGCTCTGCTGAAGGACCGGGAGCCGGGTACCTTCCTGTTACGCTTCAGTGAGAGCCACCTGGGAGGAATCACCTTCACCTGGGTGGAGCACAGTGACAGCGGTGAGCTCTGAGGCTCAACACAAACACAAACCTTCTCTAAGTTACAGGCTTTTTACTGTACCCCAACCATTTTCTTGTAATTGTTTACTGGCCTTGAAGAGGTTTTCTTTGGACTTTGGTAGCTTTTTAACAGTGGTGGGCACCATGAACTGAAAGGCTAGTGGTGCTAACCCTTAAGTACAAATCATAAACATTAGTTCCGCTAACATACTATACCAACATAGTAATTAGTGGACGCTAAAGCTAAAGTGCTAAACAAACATAGTAATTAGTGAAAACTAATGCTAAAGCCCTATACCAACATAGTAATTAGTGGAAGCTAATGCTAAAGCGCTATACCAACATAGTAATTAATGAAAGAGAATGCTAGAGCGCAATACCAACATAATAATTAGTGGAAGCTAATGCTAAAGCGCTAAACCAACATAGTAATTAGTGAAAACTAATGCTAAAGCGCTATATTAACATAATAATTAGTGGAAGCTAATGCTAGAGCGCAATACCAACAGTAATTAGTGGAAGCTAATGCTAAAGCGCTAAACCAACATAGTAATTAGTGAAAGCTAATGCTAAAGCGTTATACCAATATAGTAATTAGTGGAAGCTAACGCTAAAGCGCTATACCAACATAATTAGTGGAAGCTAATGCTAGAGCATTATTTATTCAACTGAGTGTTTGCTAAAGACAACATCTCAGTGATTTTGGCTTCCAGCTCCTGATTATCTGCCAAACAGTTTCCTTCTTGTCTCTTATTAACTGTCACTTTTTACAACAGGGGATGTAAAGTTCAACTCTGTGGAGCCGTACACTAAAAACCGCCTGAGCGCGCTCCCGTTCGCCGACATCATACGTGACTACAAGGTGATTTCAAACGGCGGCGTTCCGGAAAACCCGCTCAAGTTCCTGTATCCTGACATCCCCAAAGACGAGGCCTTCGGACGGCTCTACAACAGCCAGCCTAGCAAAGGCAAGACGTTCATTTTGATTGGGGTTATTCATTTTGATTGGGGTTAGGTGGGGTACCTTTGAGTAGTTAGTGTTCTAACATCCATCCATCCACTCATTTGTCCATCCAACATCCATCCATCCAACCAACCAACCAACCAACATCATGGAACATCATCAGTTCATGTTTTGCAGAACCTAAATACCAACAATCAGCTGATTTGTCATCTGAACAAAAGGAAATTTAAGAAATTTAGATTTTAATTTCAGGTTTTAACCTCATTGTTTTATTTTGGGGGAACACGGGACCTGAATGTTTCCAGGCAGGATCGTTTCTACTGCTGTTTTTTAAAGTTTAAAAATATCATATTCTCCTGTAACAAAAGGGACTAATACAGGTCAGGTAACTGCCATTTAACCAATACAAAGGCAGAAGATACGTCAGGGTCAGTCGTTAAACATTTCATTTAAGCAGTATCATGGCATCAAAACTTCCCCAGGTATTATGTACATTAGGAGACATCAAGCCAGAATTTCTTTGGTTTTTTCACCTACATTCATGTTCTTTGGATCATTTATAGGTTCTTTTTAATTGTTTTTAAATAGACAATCATCTCAGGATGCTTACAGACCAGTTGGAAGGAAATTTGCCTCCATGATTCTTCAAACTGGGAAAACTGTGACCCACTTTAGGCAGAACCTTTCAGAAGTACTTCAATGAACTCTGAAACAACTGGGGATGCACTGATATGAAAATCTGGGCCGATATCAATATTATTTACCGATACTATATATATTCCTCTACCCTGTCAACGGTGTGACAAAATAACCACACGGCTGACAATGCTTCTCTGCTTCAGTGAAACTCCCCACAACCCTGCACTGCATCACTATCACCAGTCGTGGGCACTCTCCCACTGATCTGCTAATAGGGGAGCTAACTTTTCGTTTAGTGCTCTAACATTTTTGCTAACTCTGAAAACATTTAGTGCTCTTAGCTACCCCGAACGAATTTTTCCGGCTATATTCTAAAGTTCTAATTTTCTTGGCTGTTTTGTAAACCTTCAGTTGCATAAAGTTTGACATCTGTGTTGAAGTTTTGGCTATTTGAGGGCACTATGCCATGTTGTAGCACATATGTGTCACTGCCACATCGTGGGTATCAACGTGGTTGAACTTAGCGCGTTGGCATCAGCTTACGCTAAATACTGTGTTGGTATAGCGCTTTAGCATTGGCTTATGGTAAATGCCATATTGTTATAGCACTTTGGCATTCGCTTACGCTAAACACTGCGGGTATAGTGCTTTAGCATTAGCTTACGCTAAATACTGTGTGGGTATAGCATTTTAGCATTAGCTTACACCAGATACCGTGTTATTGTTGTGCTTTAGCATTAGCTTATGCTAAATACAGTGTTGGTATAGTGCTTCAGCAGAACGAATGTTTATGATTAGTGCTTTAGCGTTAACGCATCTAACATTTTGGTTAGCGGTGCCCACCACTGTCACATAACCAACTCCCTCCCCCTCCTGAAACACAAAGAAACCGGACTAATACCGACGTAAAGCCCGACATATCGTGCATCCCTTGACGTTTTTATGCCACCATGAGTCTTCAGCACTGACCTCTGACCTCTCTGTGTTCTTAGTCCATCCTTACATCCCGTCAACCCTGATCCCCATCTCTGAGCTGCGGTGAGTCCTCCACAGAAACGTTTTTGGCTTTTTTTTGAATGAACTGATCACTGACAGAAACCTTGTTTTTTCAGATCAGTCTGTGACATTTAGAGTTGAAGCTCTCTCTTTCTGTAAACCCAGGTCCGAAGCCAGCACCACGCCTCGCTCCTGTCCGTCTCCAGAGCCCCCGATGACTCCCGGCGAGTTTGACATGCTCAGTGAGCACCTGTGCTTCGACATTGACACCGTGAGTTTCCACGCCTCGCCTTCTCCAGGAGTTTATCCAGAGCATTATTACTATGACTGTGTTCTTGTAACATCATGGACTTATTTTCGTTAAAACCCTAATGTTCCATAGTAGAGTTGACCTGAATTCAAAGTCTGAATATTCAGAAGTTGTAAAAAAAAAAAAAATAATAATAAAAAATGCCCGTCAAACAAGATGGCCGCCCTGGGCGCGCTGACATCACTCTGAACTATGGAAACCCAAGGAGAGCATTGGTGGGGGGAAAAAAATAAAAAAAAAATCCAGATTTTCCAAAAATGTATTCTTCTGTGGTATGTTAAATACAAAGACTTCTGTCTTTGTATTTTACTAATTACTTTTTATTCATTCATTTAAAAAGTGACAGCCAAATGATCTCTTGAAAGATTAGCTTCACGCACACATCGTGAATTACGGTAATTGACCCACTTGTAGGCGTAAAAAAAAAAAATTAAACTAATAAAAATGAGAGGCTGACCATCGAAAATATATATTTATGACATACCGATCAATTTCATATAGATATACTATATTATCTGGACAATGATTACGATACACTACACATGGTTGTATCTCCAAAACTGCACAGCAAAATTATCAAATATTTATTGTAATGACAGCATAGATGATCCTTTAACATGATCTAAAGACATTTTGTTGAATTTGGGAGAAATAAATTCTTGACAATGAAAGAAACTGATATCCTGGCTCAGCTAATTTGACTGAATCTGACTCCGAAACTCAACAGTAACATTATAAAATATTTATTCTGGATATAGTATGTGAATGTGAAAGTAAAAGTATCTCATAAATATGCATTTTGATGGTTATGCTTCTTGTTTCTCCTCCAGGGGTGCCCCTACTGCTCTATTACCGTAATGCACCATATATATATGTGAAGCTAATCTTTAACAGAGAGCTAACGCTGGCTAGCTTGACCACGGTGGACCCTACTGCTCCCATATATCCTCATGGGGTGTTTCATTTGTCTCATTGGCACCCCCTGCTGTCAAAGGGGATGCCTAGTTCCATCAAAGGTATCGCGTGACTTCTGGCAGAAACCAGTGCAGACAGTGTGGAGTCGTTTCGTATGTGAGCTGAGATCATTTTGTACTCAAGGACAGTTTGTAACTCCATAACGGACAGCAGAGACGATATTCCACAGTAACTGGATGACACCATCAGTTGTTGGCTAGCTCTGCTAATCCTTTGCTTCAGCCGCTCCTCTTTTTTTCCCGGGCAGAGAGATGTTAGAGTAGGGGATATGATGCTGGTTTGAGCTTCCTCCTCCTCTCTGCTCTGCATCCATGAAGCCTCCTTTTCAACTCCTCCTCCTTTGGGGTCAGAGTTCAGGGATTATTTGAGCTTTTGGGATGCAACTGGTAAAAACAATACCTTGTTGCCACGGTTACACATCATAGCAACAGTCCAAAAGCAAGAATGTAAGAGCCATAGCTGGAGAACAAACTGCCTGAAAATCTGAGGAGGCTCCCTTAAATCAGCACTGAAAACATTACTGGTTGCTGCAACTTTTAAGTTATTTATCACTTTATCTTTATAGCTTTTAATTTTACTTTTTATTTTAAATAATATTGTAATACTGTTTAGTGCTACCAGAATAAGTTTTGTTTTCTTTCTGTTTCCAGATGAGCTCTCCGTACTCAGAGTGAAGCGGGATCCGCGATGCTTCCACACCTCTTCATAAATAAATATAAATATTTCATGTTGCTCTTTCATGTTTAAAGGAACCAGAAACATCCTCAATTGATTTATTTAATGTTGTAATTTGAGCTCCAAGAAAACTGAATTTCTCTGTAAAAAGTCTTGTTTTTTTTAAATAAATTCACTGCTTCATATCAACCTGTTGTAGGAGCACATCATCTCTCACACACACCTGCGCCCCTGCTGGCCGTAAACAAGTACTGCAGTCTGAGCTAACAGTTTGGAGCTTTTATTTTGGTAGCAGCTGGAGAGGAAACCGGATGTTATGACGCACTGTGTGAGTCTTTGTAAACACTTCTGGAGAATCACGTGATTCTCGGAAAGTCCTTGCTGGTGCATTTGCTTAATCAGCTAGAAATCAGATAAGTGAGCACTGCAGTGATTACTACTTCCCTTGTAGGATCAGAAAAAAAGTCCCCCTCCACCGGCAACTGGAAGATAACTGAAGATAAAGGTCACTGCTCTGTGCAAAAGTCTTAATCCGGACTTTTTCCTTGTTTTTCATTCATTTCAGAGCAGATGTGTGTTTTTTTACACCACTGACTGATTCAGGTCCAGCAACTCTACCGAACTGGAAGATGAGTCATTGTTCTTTCTGCACAGAAAACTCTGCAAAGATACGATTTATAAACTGGAACTTTGACAAAAGCAGCCCTTTTTTTTGCTGAATCTGTGAAAATCCCACAAATTCCAGTTTGATGAGGAGAAATCAGACTTTTAGCTCCAACAATGTGTTTCTCAAAGAGCCAGTAGCCAGTAAGTTGGTGTAAGTCCGTGCTGTGAGGGCAAGTCAGCGAAACATGCAGAAACAGATCCGGCTGACAACAAAAGCAGCAACATGATGCCAAAAAATGTGCAGCAGATGAAGAGTGTATGATCTGGATTTGTTTCTGCAAGATGCTGGTTTGGGAACGTAGAAAGTTCTCCTCACTGAACGTCTACTTTCTACAGAATAAAGCCCCCCCCCAACTCTGCTGGCTCCATGAAGCAACCTCATGTAGTTGTGGTTATGCTTATTTGTGCACCTGTGACAGTTTTTCCTTCCAATCAACTTTCCAATAATATGTTCAGAAGCAGCAGGGTGTGAACAGGGAGCTTATTTAGCAGCCTGGGGGTGGGGGGGTTGCAACTAGCTAACTTGGGTTATTTAGCCTGTCAGTCATATTTTCACCATGTCATTCATACATTTATAAATGTCACAGTTCCAAACTAAAATATTAACTAGCAAGCTAAATGTTAAGCTCTAAACTAAATAATACTTAGCTTGCTAAATGAATAAATTACTAAGATAGGTTTTTAGTTAGCAAGTTAAATATTTAGCTTTAAATTAAATAGTTACTAAACAAAATATTTAGCTCCAATCTAAATATTTAGTTTCCAAACTAAGTAGCCTATTTAGCTAGCAAGCTAAATATTCAGTTAGCAAGAACAGTATTTAGTTACCAAGTTAGTTTTCAGTTAGGAAGTTAAATAATTACAGGTGTGTGATTTTTGCGGCCCTGCTCTAATTATTTCTTCGCTGCAGCCATTTGTTAATTATGTTGCTGCAGGCTTACATAACCACAGCTGCTGATAACGCATGAGACTGGCTCCAGTCGCACGCTGAGCCACGGATGAGCTGGTGCAACTGGTTAACTCTCCTCAGCGAGGGTTAAGAAGGAGGCATGGGGAAAAGCAGGACTCGCGCTCCCTCCTTGGCTTCATCCCGAAGGTGTGCCAAGTGGAGCCCAGTGCAGCTGAATGTCTGTGTATCCGCTCCAGCGCGATACTCTGCACATTGATTATTTTTTGGCATTAAATCTTAACACTTAACCAACTCTCATTATTTCACAAGATAAATACTTTGCTGGTTTTATTGGTCGGTCGGGTCTGGAAAGAGAGGAATCTGGTGTTGCACAGAAGGAGAAAAGGGGTCCAGCAATATTTAGCTCTAAACAAAATATTTAGCTTCAAATTAAACATTTAGTAACCAAGTGAAATGGATCTAAACTAAGTATTTAGCAAACTAAACATTTAGCTCTAAACTAAATATTTAGTCAGCAAGCTAAATGTTTAATTAGAAACCATAAATGAATGAATATCATGGTGAAAATAAGACTTTTGGAAAATGAACCCCCATTTTCCCCTCTTATTTCAGGCTAAATAACCCAAATTATTGGTGTTGCTTTTTGACTGGGTATGTTTGCAAACAGCGCCTCATGGCAGAGCCCAGGTATGGGGCTCTAAACACCATCATAACTAATAAATACACCAAACAGTATTTGGTGCAAAGCTGTGGACATTCGCAGCCCTCTGATGGTTTCAAACCAGTTCACAGTGTGGCTCTGAAGCCGCTCCTTTCCTTCAGCACTTTTATTGTGAAAAGGCCCGCCTGCTGAAGGCGGAAGCGTGAACAGGTCCGCGGTTGAACTTGACACCCCTGGTTGGGACGTTTCCTGAGAATCAGCCGGTAAGAAAGGGAGTTTCCGCAGAATAAAAGCCGCTGCTGCCGCGGGTCGGCTTGATTCCGCTCCGGTCTGCCCGCTGCTGGACCTGGACCCGGCTGACAGAGACTGAAGCTGCAAGGTAGGGCTGAAACCGGCTGACGCTCCGCACACACTTTGTTGTACTTTCTTTTTAGTCTTACTGCGCAAATATGGGGGTATTCCGACAAATATCCGCTGTTGTTAAGTCGTTGGAGCTGACTTTGATGAGGGCTAGTGGTTCATGGAGAAACTCCTGCTCTGTTTTGTTCATCTTCATTTTTGCCGTCAACAGGAGAAAACCGAGGAAATGAATCTCGCCGCGTCAGAGAGACTCTTCTTGGATGTTGACCGGAGTCCAAGCTCCGCTGGTGATGCGCTGTTAAAGTGTCTTTATGCGCCATTTATTCCGTTTCATTCAGCTTAGACGGTGCACGAAGGTTTCGATCCACGGGCTAAAACGTGCCCCCCCCCCGTCACGTCTCTTCCCACCAGTGCACCTGGATTAAATGGGCGTGGAGACCGTCACAGGTGCCACTTTACCCCCCTCCCCAGTTCCCAGTTTAATCTGCGCGTCCTCCCCAGTCCCCCACGCTCCTGCGCGTAATTACGCACGGAAACTGGTCGCGGGGAATCAGTTCCGGCGCATGCGCGGTAAACTGCGGAGAACTAAGTTAATAAACATCAGAGAGGGGTTTGTTTCCTACGAATGGCCTGGTGATGGGACATGTCATCTTTCTACTCGTGGGTCAGAACCAATGCGGTTTTAACATCTGAAACGGGTTCGTGGGTCCTTGCAACCTCAGCAGAGCTTCTGCATGACTATCCATGAATGGGACACCGGGATCTGTTAGAAAATCCTCCAGGAAATGTCGCCTCTGCACCCACAAGTGAACTTATTTTGCCTCTAAGGGGCGCAGAGCTTCCACCAGCAGCTCGTTTCCACGCATGCTTCAACAAATCACACCTAAAAGGGTCTTTATTTCAGTAGTTCTCTGCAAAATGTGAAGCTCAGAACATCTTTGCGGAAGAAACTGGCGGCAGTCCTCATATTTGTGGAAAATTTAGTGGAAGGAAAAACTAGCAGGGGGAAAATGCAGAGAGATGGCGAACAAGGTGTGGACTGCAGCTGTAGTCCAAGAACAAGACTGTAGAGAAAATCCCACCAGCTTCCCTGTCCCTCCTTATGAACAGCATCTCAAAGCATGATGCTGCCACCATTGTGAAGCTGTTGTGTTCAGGGTGAAGTCCACACAGCGTGGATTGCAGCAGCTGGTTTTCTTCCAGCCACTCTTCCATTAAGTTCAGACTGGTGTGGTGTCTTACTCGCGTCCCGGTCGTCCGCCTGAGCCGCGGATCATTCAGACCGTTCAGAGGCGAGGGGGATGCGCAGGCGGTCCGAACAGATGCACACAGGTTGGCCGTGGTTCCTCAGAGGGCTCTGTTCTGGGATGTCTGCAGATGGCGCTGTGGCAGGAGCTGCTGAAGCTGGACTCGGCGCTGCAGAGCCAGGTGAGGCAGCTGTACGAGGGACGGCTGCCCGTCGAGATCCGGCACTGGCTGAGCCACTGGATCGAGAGCCAGGACTGGTAAGTGGAACTGGTTCCGCTGAGTTCTTCAAAGCGAACCCGCAGCAGTGACGGTGTCACCTTCCCTCGGATGGAATGCAGACAGAATCCACCCTGTGCATTTCCGGCATCTGGTTGCCATGGAAACGCAGTTTAATGCGTCACAATGCTCCTTCAGCCTCACTGGTTGACATGCAACTGTCAGCTTTTAAACCAGTTGCACCAGGAATCCACCAGGGGGCGCACTGGTTTAGATGATCAGACTGAAGATCTGCTTTATTCCAACAAAAACGGTGTGATTGAGCCCTCAAAAAGTTTTCACACCCCTTTAACTTGTCTCCTTCCAACCATAAACTATTTTTTGACACATTAACACAAAGTGGAAGCAAAAACATTAGTTTATAATTACACTGCCAAAAAATCTGGAAAGTGTGGTGTGCATTTATATTCATCCCCCTGAGTCGGAGCTTTGTAGAACCTCTTCTGGCTGCAGGTCTTTTTGGGTTTGTCTTCATCAGCTCTGAACATCTAGACTTTGACTAGGCCATTCTATCCAATCCAATCCAGCTTTATTTATAAAGCACTTTGCATCACCAGAGGGTCGAAGTGCTGTACAGGAGACATAAAAACACAACTAATGTCACGATAAAGACGTAAAAATAAGACGTGCGGCAACTTTTTGTGCATCTGATGCTTCCAGGGAATCTGCAGCCGTGGATGAGAACGCAGCAAAAACGCGCTTCCATGCTCTCCTGGAGCACCTGTGGAGCCGCTCCATCCAGGAGAACAACATCCTGCAGGGGCCCAACTTCTCAAGGATGAGGGACGACGTGGTGGTACGGCAGCAGCAGCAGCATCTGCCCCCCTCTCTCGGGGCTTCTTGTCAGTAAGCGAGCAGCTTTGTTTTCCAGGAGAACTTCCAGGCTCAGCCCCTGGTCTTGGCTGCGCTTCTTTCTGAATGTCTGAAGGAGGAGAAGAAGATCCTCGCCTCGGCCACCGCGACTCTGGTAAGTCACGATTCACGGTTAGCTGCTGCTAACCCTCTGAGGGCACTAACCCTGCGGTACCTGCTCAGGCCTGCAGCTCTCCCATCATGACGCCACAGTGGACAGAGCTGGACAACAAAGTGACTCAGCTGAAGCTGCAGATTTCGGTAATCCCTCTCAGACGGGATCTTTTCGCCCATCCCGAGAAGATCAGGATCTGATTGTTTCTCTGACGCAGGAACTGAAGAAGGAGGTGAAAAACCTGGAGGATCAGAGTGAAAAGCTCGACTTCATCCGGAAGACGTGGCAAAGCAAAGGTCTGGCCGGAGACGCTGCGGCAGCAACGGTGCAAAGCGACGCTCTGACGCCGTCTGATGGGAATGTCTCTTTTCTTTCCTTCGCTAGTGGAGCAGAACGTCGGACTGGCCCAGTCTCAAGCTCTGGTGGAGCAGGAGTGTCAGAAGAGGGCGATGTCCATCACACATTCAAAGGAGGTATGAACGTCTTCGTGTTGGGTAGTTCCACTTCTGAAGCCAAAGAAACCTGGCAGGTCTGACATTTTGAATTCAAACATGTGACTCGTAAGTGGTGATCGCTGTTAGCATCGTTTTTCAGAAAAACCAACTAGCAACAAATCCAGCGACTTTAAAAAAAAAAAAAACAACAACACACAACTAGCGACAAATGTCACGACTTTTTAAAAAAATCAGTAACTTTCAAGGCAGCGGATGAACCTTCATGTTGAAGCTGAACCACCTTCAAAGGTTTCAGAGCGCAGGCTTAGCTTCTGCTGTGGTCCCGCAGGTCGTCCTGCAGCATCTGGTGGCCATCTTAAACCAAGCGTACCACATCACGACGGCCCTGACCAGCGTGGAGCTTCCCGAGTGGAAGCGCCGGCAGCAGCTGGCCTGCATCGGAAGCCTGCAGGACACCAGCCTGGAGCTCCTCCAGAAGTGGTGAGGAGGTGCTGCCGCCGACTTCCTGCGGCGTGCCGGGAAGCGGCGTGCGTCATGCTGTCCGTGTTCCGCAGGTTTACGGCGGTCGCCGAGGTTCTCCAGGGGGCGCGCGAGCAGCTGCAGAAGCTGCGGGTGCAGAACAACGGATACACCGGCTCGCACTCCTACAGCCTCTCGGACTCCGTCGCAGAGATGGAGAAGTTTATGCAGAATCTGACCAGAAGCCTTCTCACAAGGTGAGCGCCGCCACCCCCCCCGGCCGTCGCTCGGACGGGCCGGCGTGCCGTGCTGACTGGTTCTGTCTGTGCCGTGCAGCGCGCTGGTGGTGGAGAAGCAGCCCGTCATGCAGAACTTGCCTCACCGGCCGCTGATTCTGAAGACCGGCGTCCGCTTCAAGGTGACCGTGAGGTGAGGCGGCGCTTCGGCGTTTTCACTCATACTCGCAAAAGTATTCACACCCCCAGAACCTGTCCGGTTTTCTCGCATAGCGAACACAGCGTCCGGGTTGAATTCATGGGACAGACGAACAGAAAGTAGATCCTGAACAGCAGAAGGAAAACGGGTCGTGGAACGTTTTTACTGAGAAGAATCTGAAAAGTGTGGTGTGCACCTTCTGGCTGCAGGTCAAGATGACTGAACCTCTGTCGGACTGGATGGAGAACATCAGCTTCCACAGACTCCATCAGAAAACACACTGATTTCATATCCAGAGCTTTGAACCTTCAGCTTGTGGGAGTTTTGTTTTTTTAAACATCTCAGTCTGAAAATGTTTTAATTTTTGCCTCTTAGGTTTTTGGCAAACCTTCCTGCTTTTAAGAATTTGATCAAAGTCAAGCCTGTTTTTGACAAGTAAGGCAAACAGTTTTCAGTTAAAAGCAGTTTTTACCCTCAGCTTCAGTTTTAACCACAAATTGTTCTTTTTCTCATCTAAACAAGGGATGTTGAGGAGGTGAAGACAGTCAGCGGGTAAGCCTGGAGTAATAACTGCTATTTTTCTTTTTTCCTATTTTAACTCATTTTAATTTTTAAAAAATATTTTAAGAAAATATTGTAATATTTAAATAAAAAAAATTGATCAGTCTATTTTGTCTTATTTTTGGGAATATTTTGATATTTAAATAAAAAAAAAAACCCCAAAAAAACACTGTTTTTGTATTATTTTTATGAAATATTTAAATATAGTAATATTTTAAAAATGAAAAATTTAATACATGTCTTTTTATATTATAGTAAAAATATTTAACTAATAAATTAAATGGTCATAAATATAAACATTTTGTTTTACTTCATATTTAAATTAAATATAAAAAAAAAAAAAAAAAATAAAAATGTCTGAATTTTAATTTGCTTTTTTAAATTATTTTTTAAGTTTATTTAAGTAAAACATTTAAATAATAAAAACGTAGTAAATAAAGTGTGTATTTTGTGACGTGTTCAGGTTTCGCCTGTTTGACTTCACGCGTGACGACAGCAAGGTTCTGGACGCGGACTCGCCCAGCGGCGCGCTGATGGCGGCGTTTGAGCACATGGTGGGAAAAACGCCGGGTTCGGTGATAAATGCCGAGCAGATCACCTCAGCCGAGTAAACTTTTACCCGTTTTTGTTTTCAGTCACTCAAGGAAAAAAGAGCCAGAACCAAAGGCTCGTGTGAGGTGAGACCTTGTCCTCAGTGACTGAATGTTGTGTGCTTTGCGTCTGATGCGTGCTCCAGCAGAAACGTCGTAAACGTCTCCATTTTCCGTGTGTTTGGTCCAATCAGAGTCCTCTGACGGTCACCGAGGAGCTCCACATCATCCGCTTCGTGGCGGATCTGCATCACGCAGGAGAGAGGTTTGACATCGAGGTGAGCGACCAGTACACCCACTGCTGTTCCAGTTCGGACGTTTCCCAGTGAGAGTCTTGGGTCCGACGGGAGCGGGCCGTTAACGGGCCGGTTCTGGGTTCTTTTTGTTCTGATCAGGCGAGCTCCCTGCCGGTGGTGGTCGTGTCCAGCTCCAACCAGGTTCCCAGCGCCTGGGCCTCCATCATGTGGTACAACATGGCGTCCACCGGCGAGCCAAGGGTGAGGACGGATAAACGCCCAGAACCAGAACTAGAACCCAACCCAGCTGAACTGTTCTGTTCTGTGTCCCGCAGAACCTGTCGCTGTTTGTGGATCCTCCTGGGCTCAGCTGGGAGCAGCTGGCGCCGCTCCTGAGCTGGCAGTTCCTGTCCGTGGGCCAGCGGCCACTCGACCAGGACCAGCTGTCCATGCTGCAGGACAGAATCCTGGGTGGGTCCACTAGAACCGCTGCCTCAACCCGTCCCCCCGCCTCGCCTCCTCACTCCCCCGTTCTCCTCCTCTGCGCCTCCTCCATAGCATTATGAAGCGCCAATCTGACCTGCAGGAACATCAAGATTTCTTTCTTTTACACTTTTAAATATTTGTTTAACAAAGACAGGATGAAGCTCAGAACAGATCTGATCTTTTCAGTCGTGTCTCCAGTTGCCATGAAAAATTAGACAACCTTCTTCTTCTGCCTTTGAGTTGCTTTGTTTCACTTTAGTAATTTCAGTCATTGTGTTGTTTCTGCTTTTTCCTGTTTTTTTCCTATTTTTTATTATTTATGTCTTGTTTTGATCTATTTCAGTTCAGTGCAGCACTTTTGAACATATTTATTTGCTTTATAAATGAAATGGATTCAGATTTAAGGACCCAGTTTCGTCCACATGCTAAGCTAACTAGCCTGATCGACAGAAATGTCTCATTTATGTGATGAAACTGTTTCTGTTTCTATCACAGATGATCCTGCAGGTGTGGTGGACTGGAACAAGTTCTCCAAGGTGAGGTTCAGGACACATTCTAGTCCAGGGGTGTCCAAAGTGTGGGCCAGGGGCCTTTTGAGGCCGAAATGGCACAAAGGTGGTTTGTTATCTCAAGAGGTTGAAGCAGATTCTTGTTCTAAAAAAGCACATTTTTGCTGATATCCTTCAGAAAAGACAAGAAGTCTTCTAAAAAGTGGAAAGTAAATAAAGTTGCATGTTTTTATTGACTCCTGTATCCGTGGATGCTTCTGACTTCCTTTCTTGTCCTCCAGGATGAGAGTGTGTGGCCCTGGATCGACGGGATTCTGGATCTGATCAAGAAGTTTCTGGGGGATCTCTGGCGGGACGGGTAAGACGTCTCAGATCCGGGGTGGGTTGCATCACCGGCCTCCTGGGTGTCTCCACTTTGGTCCATTTCTGGATGTGTTTGTGTTTTTTAGCCACATCATGGGGTTTGTGAGCAAGCAGAGAACCCGCTCCCTGCTGTTGAAGAAGCCAGTCGGGACGTTTCTGATCCGATTCAGCGAGAGCATCCAGGATGGAGCCATCACCTTCAGTTGGGTCGACCAGTCCGCTGGAGGTTTGTCTCGCAGCGTTTTGGCCTTCCCGCACATCTGAGAACATTTTGAACAGCCGTAGTCTCTGCAGGGGTTCCTGCGTAACATCTGAGACGTTACAGAACCCGTTGAGAGCCAGGGAAACGATCTTTTCTTCATCGATCTCTGCAGAGAAACACGTCCACGCTGTGGAGCCCTACACCAAGAAAGAGCTGTCCGTTCTGTCTCTGCCCAACGCCATCTACAACTACAGGCTGACCACCCAGGGGCGGAGCCACAACCCCCTGATCTACCTGTACCCCGACATCCCCAAAGACTCGGCGTTTGGACGCTACAAAGTCTCAGGTACCGTTTCTGGCCAGTCAGACTCGCATTTATGTTCAATCTGGTGATTTTGCACTGATGTGTTCATTGTTCTGTCCGACACTCAGCTCCATGCATCTTGCTAACTAAATATTTAGTAACATTTAGCTAGCAAGTAACGTATTTAGTTTAAGCTAAACATTTAGCTCCATATTTAGTTTGCAATAGTTAGCTCTGAGCTAACTATTTAGCTTCGTATTTAGATTTGATATTTAGGTAAGAGCTAAATATTTAGCTTGTTAACTAAATACTTAGCAATATTTGGTTAGCAAGCTAAATATTTAGTTTGGAGCAACATTTTTAGCTCCATATTTAGTTGGCAAGCTAAGTATTTAGCGCCAAGTTGATATTTAGCCAGCTAGCTTGCTAGTTAAACAGTTAGCTCAGAGCTACATATTTAGGTCTAAGCTAACTATTTAGCTCCATATTTAGTTAAGCTATAAATTTAGCTTTGAGCAAAAGTATTTAGCTTGAAATTGTATTGAGTTTGGAACTGAATATTTAACTTGCTAACTAAATATGGAGCTAAATAGTTAATTTAGCTCCATATTTAGTTAACAAGCTTAATATTTAGGTCGGAGCTAAATATTTATCTTCCAAACTAAATATTTAGCAATATATAATAATAGCAAGCTAAGTATTTTGTTTGGAGCTACATGCATAGCTTATAACTGGAGCCAAGTAGTTCAGAGCTTATGAAGTTAATAAGCTAAATACTTGGTTTGTAAACAGGTTGAAACTAACATTTATGTATGACATGGTGAAAATGTAACATAAATTTCATAACACCCTTTTTTTCCCCTCTTATGACAGGCGAAATAACCCAGACTGTTGCTGTTAATTTTTGCTGTGCAACTTTAAAAATGGCACCCCATAAGTGTTCACACCCCATCACTTTTTCCACATTTTGTCACAGACCAATTCTAAGACTGATTTTGGTTTCAATAAAAGGACAAACATATGAAAAATACTAACATTTAAACTGTGGTCACATAAGGTACTGTTTACTTTTTTTGTACAAAACATCTGAAATCCAGTTCTCATCGTCATTGCAGGGAATTTTGTGTAGATTTTAAAAAAAGAAAAATCAAAATCAGTTTTAGAATCAGAAATGTGGAAAGATTCGACCTCTTGGTGGCGCTGTGTCTGTTCTGATTCCCTGTCTCTATGCAGAACCTCCTTCAACCAACAAGAACATAAAGGACTACATCTCCAGGAGGCTTGCTTTGATTTCCTTGTAAGTTTCTGCTGAACTGAAACTCTTTGCCAGTGTTTCTGCTTCACAGGGAAGGAAGTAAATGTGTGGTTTCTCCTTCAGCAACCCGACGCCGCCTCCATCTCCACCCAGAAACGAGCCACAGATGGACGTCGACTCTTCGGAGACAACGGTGGGTTTGAAGCTGCGCTGCACATTCCTGTTTTCCTGCTTCCTGTGACTCTATGGTTTTTATTGCAGCTGATTTAAAATGAGCTGTTTTTGTTGCTTTGCAGGCGGACGTGTACCAACTGTTGGAGGAGTTTCTCTTGGAAGTTTCTAACTTGCATGACTTGTCCAATGTGCTCCAGTCGTTTCCTCTGGAAAGCTCAGATGATCCTGCTTGTTTCCACCAAAATGAATCTCTGGCCCACTCAGAGATGGATCTCTGAGTGGGCCAGAAGAACTGCATGCAGATCAAGTGGATTCGTATGTGTATATAGTAAAAATAAAAATTACTATTATTTTTACATGATCCTTCACGATTTATGCTACAAAAATCGGAAATGTTGCTTCCTTCATATTCCTCTTTCCTCTTTTTGGGTTGTGAACTTCTCAGAAGCAGAAGTGTGCCATAGCTGATAAACTTAATCTTAATCCTGTGCGAGGTTGTGCAAAAACATTTTTAGGCTTAATAATGCCTTTTACACATGATGTATTAAAATACGCAAAATATTAAGAAAATTCTAAGTTTGGGTTTGGCTTCTAAGCAACCCTCGCTAGCAGCTAAGGAATGGAAACGGGTAACTCTAGCAGTAATGACCAAAATGTATCCTTGTAAAAATAGTCAATTCTGTGCATGTATTTTCATTTTGCAACTTTAAATCAAAGGTTTACTCTAGTGTATGTATGTATGTATGTCTGTATGTACGTACGTACGCATGTATATAAAAACACAAGCAATTTTCTGCCGTCGCCCCCTGCAGCTCCGGGAGGAGTGAATGCAAGTCAACCACTCAAAGTTTCTACCCGAGGAAGCCCACCAAACGACTTTGAATAATTAATTGAGCTCAATGCACTGTGATAACTGGGATCAATTGGAATGTATGTATGATTGAATCAAATTTGTTGTGAATTGTTGCTATAGAAATAAACTGAAGTAAGAAAATATATTTCTTCTGAGTGGGCGGGACTTAAGTGAGGTCATCAAACTCTCCACACCAATGTGTCGAGCAGTGCTCCCTGATGGTGCACAAAAAAATCTGGTGCAGATCGGATGATGGATCGGGTAGAGATAGCTGTTGGAATAATCGAGGGGGCGCACTGGAGTCAAATTTTATTATAATCCTACTGGGCTCTTTAAAGGTTAACGAAGGTAATTCGTGTCCAGTTTGGAGCAAATCAGATGATGAATGTGAGATGTAGGGCCGACCGTATCCCAACGGCGAGGGATTGGAATCTGCCATTTTGCCACGCCCACGTGATCCAACCACCAGCCAGTGCTGGGAGAAGGATTCAGCGTCATGTTGTACTGGGCTGGGCGATATGGCTAAAAAAACATCACGATGCAAGCATTTCATATCAAGCAATAATTATTGTTTAGGGTTTTCTTATATCCAAAATACTGCCAAACTGGTGACCTTTCCTCGTTTATTCACAATGTCTTCTTGCGGTATTGAACTCATCTTCTCATTGTTCTCCACCCTGTTCTTTTTTTAGTTTTTAAGCAGTTATGAGGCACGGTGGCAAACATGAAACTGCTCCCACAGACTCAGAGGCACTGCGTCACAGGTTGCGCTAGACTTTCTCCATGTCTGTCATTTTGACTGACGGCGTCTCAAAAAATCCCGTCATAATCTGTTTTCCATCAGATTGTAAATAATAATGATGACAAATTCAACTGCATTTAAGTTTAAATCGGTTTAATTCATATTCAACAAGCTGAATGGGAAACCCACCTGGTGCCATCACAGTCAAGCAGATAAATACGTATAACTTTTTATCCGCAGTGACAAAACCCACTGACTGTGGAACCAGGAAGTAGCAAGCCACATTTCCTACCGTTGGGTTTAGAGTCCAGTCCCATGGCGACCAAGTTGCCGTCCACATTCCCCACCAGCTTCAGTCCATCTGGTGCCTTCAACGTCTCCATCTCGTCAAAAACTGATTGGCCTCTCTTTTGCTTCTTAGTCCGTACATCATCTAGTGTTGCTGTAGAAAATAACAACAGCAAGTTTTCAACAAAATCATCCTCCATCATCATAGGGAAATCCTCTTCCATGTGATATCCTGGCCCGTAGTTGTAGAGCAACATTTTGATGACCATCATCATATCGGCTGGGATGTCCGACTCATCCAGGGAGCGTCCTTCCTCCACTGCATCAGAACATCCTCCAAGGGAAAGGCTGGAATCCTGAAGCTCATCATTTTTGCTTTCATGTATCCTCTGATGGGATTGAGATGTAGCATCTTTGAACAAACTCTCTTGGTCATAACGAAGCAACGGCCCATGATGTTTATTAGAAGCAGAGGTTATCGGGGCCTCGATGCTGGATCACAACATTCCTGTTCTGTATCTTCCAGTTTCATTGTCATGTGTTCCTCTTCTTTCTTATTGAGGTTTTTCCTTCAGTAGGTTTTGGATTTTCCTCCTGAAGCTGATTTATGTGATGTACTTGCTCTGCTTTCCACATCTGACACACAGTTCTGTTGATTGCTACAGCACCAATTCAAAACACATGGCACTTTCCAAAATAAAGGGGGGATCCTAGTTTTCACTGCAGTCATTTTTTACTGAAACTGGTTAAAAGTTTTCTAAGTGAGCCAGCAGATTTCATCAAGTCATTGACTTTAAAGGACTCCCTCATACTGAGGATGCATGTAGTGACAGTGGAGAGGAAAAAAAACTTCCCTTTAACAGGAAGAACCCTCCAGCAGAACCAGAACCAGGTTCGGTACGAGCGGCCATCTGCTACGACCACCTGGGTGGGTTGAGAAGACAGCAGACAGACACACAAAAACAAACAAACAGAAGAACTGATGCAGGAGCACTTTCTATATTAGAGAAAAGAGAAGTAGTAGCTCCTTTGGTGGCTTCATCTAGGAGAGAAACAGTTAAACAGAATAAATCTGAGATCGTTTTAAAGGCTGAAGGGATAAAACAATAGTTAGTTGCAACAAAAGATCATCCAGTAGCTCAATCTAGGAGAAAGACGGAGTTAAAAACTCTGAAATACAGGGCCCAGTGGATCATCTGTAGAAGGAGAACATGAAGTTATTTGCAGCGGTAGCAGTAAACAAAGTGTGATCCTCCTTTAGTACTTTAATTACCCTCATCTACTCTGATAGGTAGCAGGGACAGGACCTTATTGTAGTAAAGCACCTTTTTAATTTATTTACAGACAGGCAAAAGCCCTGTTCTCTACAATGTACAGGTTATGTTGTTACACCATAAGTTTTAGCTGATAAACAAAAAAATTAAATAAATATATAAAGAAAGAAAATAAAACACCAGATTGTAGGACAAACTGACAGTATATCAGGTTTCTTTCAATAGTTTCTAATTTTCTATAAATGAGTCAGACAGGTTCAAGGGAAAGCATGTGGAGTGGGCGCTTCGGTTTGAGGTGGTTATATTCTAAAAATCAGACAGTGGATAAAACAATATGAACATTACCTCTGTGACCTCTGACCTGCAGGTTCAGCAGATCCTCTGTAAAAACCATCGTCATGCAGAAAATATTAAATCGCAAGAGGCCAGAAAGTTTTCCACCGCAAAAATAATTGGTTCTCAGGTTTAAGTTTAAATTGAATAATCGGTTCTCACACTTACTTTACATTGTTGTTCAACATCAATAATATTGGTTTGAATCATTTATAACTGTAGTACATGATACTGATATGTATGGAAACCCGTTTCTTAAATATCTAGATTCAGTTACAAACCAAATATTTAGTAGATGTTAAAAAATAAAATAAAAAAATTATATATATATATATATATATATATATATATATATATATATATATATATATATATATATATATATATATCTGTGATTTAAATACTTAAGTTTTTCTTTTAAATGCAAGTAAAAAAGACCTTGTTTTAACCAAATCACATCAGTTAAATCGTATTTTATGTAAATATAGCCACTTTCTATTATCACTTTAATAATGTTTAAATATTCTATCAAGATTAATTATACTGATATTTACTGAGCCTAAGCTCAGTAACTTCCTGCAACATCTCAACTGTATTCGCCAAAGCCTTGGCGGCCATCTTTGTTTCCCATCACAACTGATGTTCAACTTTGAACTTCAGACTCCAACATGCTAGTAGCATCAAAACCTCCGCAGGTCACAGGACCACAGCCGCTGCTTCACAAACAGCACAGAAAACCTCAAAACAAGGATTTTCACCACAGCAGAATCCTCCTCAGCTCATTTAGCACATCGACTCTCAGCAGAGAATCAAACCAGCACAGCACCGCCCAGAGGCTTTGGCCTTCATCAACAGCTTTAGCATTAGCATCAAAAACCGCAGCAATTCCTACCTTGTGTCGTCTTCTAGGTCCATCGTCCCCGGTAATGCTTGAGCTACCTTTAGATGAGTAGAGGATCCTCACTTGCTTGTAGTGGTCCTCATCTTGATTGTAGTAATCCCATAACGTCCGTCATCAATCGGCTGCTAAATCCGGACGCCATATTTGTTTCTCAGCTGTTTCAGCGAAGCCAGCAGCCAAACAAGACGGGCCGTTTATGTCCGCTGCTCTGCTTAGACACAAAACATGGCTTCAATAACGTCATCAAGAAAAACATAAACTTAGAATAAGGTGAGTGTTTTAATTTACTGGAAAACAAACGCAGCGATCTCAAACATGGCGCTCCAGCGGCCTGCTAGCCCACATAACGCTATGCTAGTCCAGTAGGTGGGTTACAGCGCCAAATTACTGAGGCCCAGTCCTCACGGAGACGTTTTTAGGTGTAACGGCAAAATCTTTTAGTAATTTAGGCTGAGCGTCCCTGCAGATTGGCGTCTTGGGAGACCAGAAATGATCATATTTCAAACTGGATTACAGAGTGGATTAACTTCAGCACACCGGTTTCATGTCTCCGTGAGGCCATGCGAGTCGCGCCTTTTTTAAACGATGGCTCCCTCTCTGGCGCATGCGCGTCACTCTCACAAATAATAAACGTGGCGCCGCTCGGCAGGGTTGCCAGATCTGACAGATTCCACCCACACAATGTAAAGCCCGCCTAAAAACCCGTTTTATTTATTGCTACTTTTAACTTGTATTTAATTTCCCTTTGGGATAAATAAAGTATTTTTGAACTGAATTGAACTGAACTGTCACCTTTATGAATCATAACGCAGTGCATTCCATAAACACATAATATACCGTTTCAGCCAGATTGCAACTATCATAGTCCTGTTGCATGTCTACCAGTTACTTTCAGTGAATTATTAAGACCTGTGTGACCTTCATTACCATCCTCTCCCACATGTGCTGGAACCCAAACAAATTCTACTGTTATTGTTATTTTTCAAATTAAAGTTTGAACAGAATATGATAGATCTCATTAATAAAATCTTTCCTTTTTAAGTCACTTGAGTTAATGCTCAATAAGACTATGGAGAGTGGAGAGCGCCAAATTACAATAAATAAATACATGAATAACTTATGAAATAATTATTTAAATGAAATAAATATTTAAATGGATATAATTATTTCATGATTTAATAAATAATTTCATGTACCTGTGCTGAAGCACATCATGAATTAATTTAAACCGTCAACTTCACCCATCAAACTCAGAGGGCGGGATTAGGGCAGGTTTTAGAGACGCTGATGTCTGATTGGCTGTTTCAAACAGCAATTGAAGACAGCTTTGGTTTGACTCTGAGGTCAGCATCTTTGCTGGAAAGTGCAGAAATAGCTTCAGTAAATTGTTATAAATTATTTACTACAACTCTGGGTGCGCAACTCCAGCCTGTATCTCTCGCTTGGTTTGAAATATCTCAAAGTTCACAAGAGAGCAGTGGGTTCCCCAGAAAATTTTCTCTATAATGAATTTCTGACTATCTGAAACACATATTTCAGATATCTACAATTAAATTATGACTAGTCATAAAGTAAATTCAAGATATCTCATTTTTAGTTCTGACTAGTCATAATTCTAAGTAAAGATATCTTGAATGACACCATGATTCAAGATATCCTAAATGTATTTTTAGATAGGAGAAATATAGATTTAGTGCAAATTAAATTCTAGATATCTTGAAAGCAAATAATGACTCTGCAAAACTAAATTAGAGATATCTGGAACTGTAATTTTGATTCGTCAAAATTCCTTTTAAGATATATCTAAATGAATTAGAGCGATCTTCAATTAGACAGATTTTCTATTTCAGGTATCTTACATTAACATTCTGACTAGTCACAATGACATCACTGATATCTTGAATTAGTATTCTGTCTCGTCAAAACGTCACAGATTTTTGGAGTATTTTGAAATTTCAATGAAAGAATAAAAAAATTAAATAAAATGAAAAACGATTTTTGAAACTGTACCATTATTAGCTTGGGAATGAGTTAACAGTAGCATTTTTAGCTTTTCAAAGCCGTTTTTAAGTGCATTGTGCTTGTCAGAAGAGAATAAATAGGAAATTCTTTGCCAATATCTGAAGCAGTCTTAAAGTTTATGAAGCTTTGTCTTTTTCGCATATTCCAAACTGCTCAGCTCTTTCTACAATCTGGCATTTTCTCACAATTTTGTGCAGGACATCCAAAATTCTCCAGGCAACTGTTTGGACAGCTCAGCGGCAGCTCAGGGGGCTTATGCACAACTCTTAATTCAGATATCTAAAAATGTAATTTTGACTAGTCATAATTGTGTTTGAGATATCTTGGATTGTAATTAGAGATGTGTGAACCTTCAGATGATGTCATTTGAGATATCTTGAAAGGAATTTTGAGTCGTCAAAATGTAATTGAAGATACCTTAAATGATTATTCTTACTAGTCAGAATGTGAATGCAGATGTCTGAAATTACCATTTGGGATAGTTAAAATGTATTTCTGTCTAGTCAAAGCTCAATTTTAGATATCTGAAATGTAATTACAGATAGTCAGACGAAACTGATTTTATGTTAAAAAGGCCTGCCATAGTATGTGGAAATTACTCCACCTTGATGTTTTTTGGTGAATGGTCAGACTTTGAGGCTTGGCCACGCCAGCATGCTTTGATGCATCAAAAAGCTTTTGATAACTTTTGATCTTCAATGCCTCAAAACTTTGCTGAGTAATTCTGAAGTCTGTATGTCAAAAGATGTAGGAGGAGTTCGCTCAGATACGTGTTAAAAGTGAAAATGCCCAACTTCATGGCTCCAAGAGACTTTTTCGTAGGTCCTGACAAGTTACACGTGTTACATAATTCTAGGTCAAAGTATGGCTTGGGTTTTATTTTTTTTTAAGATTTCTAGGAGGCGCTGTAGAGGAATTTGGCAATGCCCACAAAATATTGGGGTGGGTTCCTGTCAGGGGTAGATAAGGATCAATAGTAGTGAGTTTGGTGCAGCTTGACTTGAATCTGTGGGATTTAGAGGCAAACGTGTGGCAACGGCATGACATCAGACTTCGCTACGCCACCATGGCCACACCCTCTACCGAAAACTGTCAGTGCTGGAGGCCAAGTTACACCAACATGTCTTCTGTCACTGGACACACCGTCATGTTGATTAGGTCACAGGGGTCAGATAGGGACCATTCAAAGTAAAACATTATACTTCCTGTTCTCAGGGGGCGTGGCTTGAGTGATGTCATGATTTCACCACTGAGTACTGTAGGGGACCGGATGTGGATCAATCCCAGAAGGGTTGGTGTCTCAGTGAGTTTTCGTGTAGGAGATATAAGATTTTCGTGTTTCATGGCGAGATGTCAAATTTTGAGGTCTGGCCACGCCCCTTCAGCATTCTAGAAAACTCACCGTTTTGATAACTTTTAATCCCACATGTCTTACGAGCAAAATGACCAAGTTTGAAACCAATCCGTCAAAATCTCAAGGAGGAGTTTGATCAAATGTGGAGGCTATAACGGCCAAAATGGGGTCAAACTCGAACCCAAGATGGCTGACTTCCTGTTTGGTATAGAGCTTGGGTGCCAGAGAGTTGACTTTAAGTTTTAGGAATAGTTTTTAGCAGAGCTCATAATTTTGTTTGTTTCAGACTTAAATTCCTGCTTGTGTTTCCTTCCTGTGATTTAAATGGTGATACTGTGGGCTCCTCAGAAAGAGCGGGAATCACCATGGAAACCAGCTGCTTCTTACATTTACTCAGTAGGTTTTTTTGTTGTTTTTTTTTACCAGTAAACCACCGACTGTCGGCCGAGTACCTCCAGATCAGAAAACTGAGTTTACCCTGCTGAGATGAGGACAGAGCTGATTTCTTCTTCTGCTGCTGCTGCTACAGCTTCTTCTTCTCTTGTTGGTTTCCAGGAAATATTTAGAGTCCAGAAGACTGGAACTGGTGTCCTTCAATGCTTTAGCCTGCTTTCTTATTTCTGATCTGACCTTTATTGAGATTCCTGCAATAAAAACATTCCCTCAGCATGATGCTGCCACCACTGTGCTTCGCTGTTGGAATGGTTTTGTAAATAATTCATTTGAATAAATTAAGGTGAATTTGTGTTTTTTTGACTTCAAATTGAAGTTTAACTTCAACCCTTTTAGGTTCTTCCAAAAAAACAGATTTCCACGGCATAATGCTTCCTCCACTGTGCAGGTTGTGCTGGTGGGTTTAGACGTCACTGTGTGTGTTTTCTCTTATCAGACTGGGGCAGGGCTCTCCAAATTAACAGAATATTTTCCGTTTTTAACCATTTTTTTTAGACAGTGATGGAAAAAATCTAAAGGACATCTGTCATTTTGACGGATTATAATTTACGCCCCTGATCACTTGGTGCAGACATTTTCAGCTTTATGCACAGAGTACATCGCGGAGGTAACTAAATCAATCAAAAAAAAAAAAAAAAAAAAAAAAAAAAAAAATCCCATCAGAGCATCCCACACTAAATGCATCGCCTATCCTAACTGGAAGCTTGTGGGTTCAGGAAATGCTCTCGTTCAGAGGGTCTTGCCGACTTCTGATCACTTTGACTGGAGAAAAATTCCCTGACTTCCAAATTTGTAATCCCAGTCTCCAGTGAGGCAGCAGAGCAAAGATTCATCCTCCAGATCAGCATCGAAACCCTGAAACATCTGATTACGCATAAGTAGGTGAATAATTCAGGTCCATGCAGACCAGGAGGAAGTTACTTGTTGAATATTAAATAAATATTCAGCTTTAAATTTTGCAGCTTGTACATGAGGGTGATTGGCAGCGCTAAGCCCCGCCTCCTGGCTCTGATTAGTTGTTTCTGACTGACTAGTGGATTTCTGCAGTTAGTACTGGGAGCATTGGGAGAAGGCAGAGGAGCTGTCTGATATTACTCTGTCACGACATGATAATAACTAACAAATATGTAGAAAATATATTTTTCATTAAAGTTACATTCTGTGGCTTCAAATGTCAATATTATTATTTTTTATTTTATTATTATTTTTTTTTTTTTGTAAAAAATGATGCATAAAAACAGATTATGAATGGATCCCCCGACCACGTCAGTCAAAACAACAGCCAACCAAAAGTCTAGCGCCACCTCTGGTCTGGAGTCAGAATGCAACCAAAAAGAAAAACAACTTTATTGTAAATGTAATAAATTACACAAACATGAGTCTCATAAAGTCAGTGTGACGACAGGTGACGCCACGTTCCTCCTGCGCACGCCGACGTCGTAAAATACATTCAGGATACAATCGTCTGATGTCAGAGGAGCCGCATGAGGTCTGCAACCATCAACCAATCAGAGAACAGATACCTGGAACAGTTTACACCTAAATTTAACACAAACTCACAAACTCACAGGTCCGTCCAGGGAAGCGTTACTGAAGATGCGGTCTGGTTTCTGGTTCCCAGCCTCGAGTTGATTTATATATATTTAAATATTTATGAGTGTAAATATACTGTAAACACTGGATTACAGATATTCAGATACTGTATCAAGCTGCTCACACACATTACATTAGGATATATGTTGAAACACAAAGCAAAGCAACGACTAAGTTTTCACATGTTTGAGAAGCCTGAGTGCTGGAGATGCCCCGGAGGAGACCAGGGGTCTACAGGAGGCTGTCCAGGTTCTTCTCGCTGCTCGTCGGGTCACCAGAACCGTCGGGTTGGGTGTACTTCTCCTGGTACTGCTGCAGGACGGTGACCACATCATGGTGGCCGAACTGCACGGCCTCGTCCAGCGGCGTGTTCCCCCATCTGAGCGGAGGAAACGCAGGTCGGTCTCACAGAACCAGGCTGGAGAGCACAGCGGACCTGGCAGCGTGGACTCACCTGTCCTTAGGGACCGGGTTCACCTTGCAGGCGTCCAGCAGGAAGCGGACCACCTCCACATGTCCTGAAAGGAGACGGAGAGACGCAAACCGTCTGGTTCTGCTGAGCAACGGAAGGACGTGAAGGTTCTGGTCGCAGTTTACCTTCAGCTGCGGCGACATGGAGGGCCGTCCTGGAGTCGTAGTCCCTCTGCTCCATGTCCATGGACGACAGAGCGAACCTAACACACACACACACACACACACACACACACACACACACACACACACACACACACACCTTCAGCTGTGATCCTGGTCCCAGTTTTCACCAGTCCAGGTTCTGAACTTCTGACTGGAGCTGCAGTTTAGCTCCGACATCAAACCTTCTGGAAGATGAACGAAGAGATTCCACCTCTAACCCTAACCTGGAGGTGTGTTTCCACCATGTTATTCATTCCTTGACACATGTCACAGTTTCAAAATAAACTAAATGTTTAGTATATAAATCATATTTAGTTTGGAAATGTTTTTCGAAATATTTGGTTAAAAAGGTAAATACTGAGCTCAGTGCTAAATATTTAGCTTGCTAACTGAAACTGATACTAAATATTTAACTTGCTAAATAAAACTAAATATTTAGTTCAGAGCTAAATATTTATCTTGGTAACTCAGTTTGCTACTAACTAAATATTTTATTTGCTAAATAAAACTAAATATTTAGCTCAGTGCTAAATAGTTAGTCATGTAGTAATAAAGTAAAAATCATAATTAACTAGCAACATTTATCAAAAACACTTGTTGAATCAACTTGTCTGACATGCTCATCTGGAGGCCGCTAGGGGGCGATAAAGCGCCAAGCTGCCTCCCAACCGGTTCGAGCGTGGATGCTGGGTGGGCTCTGCTCACCTCCTCAGGGCCGAGACGTCTCCTGTGTAGGCAGCGAACAGCAGGTTGATGACAGACTTCACCTGAGGACACAACCAGAGTCGTCAGCTGCAGGACCTGTCCCTGACGTCCCCTGCCTGGAGGACCACCAGCTCCTGCGTGGACGCGCTTCCAGCATCTGCGCAGGGTGAGCTGCAAACTGATCTGAGATCAGCCGCTTCATTGTTTCTAAATTAAACTGTTAATAAATATTAAAATCGAAAAAACGCGTGAAAACCAATAAAATCAGCTTTGCGCACCTCTGAATTTAACCTGGGGTGAAGCGTTGAAGTTACAGCAATAACAATGAATCTGCAGGACAAACATCAGTACTGCATGAAGACATAAACCCAACTCCTCAGGCGATGCAGACACTCCTGCAGCTGCAGGGTGAGGCTGGAGGGAAGCAGCGCATGCGTCCGACACGCGTTCAGCCCGAGGTTTTCTAATCCCAGGAGGTTTCGCTTCAAAGCGGGAAGGACAACAAGCGGAAGTCGGTCTGCTTATCGAACATCAGCGGCCATGAACACATCCTGGATGTCCAGGAGATTCTTTCAGAGCTGGTTTGGAAACTGGTTTCTCTGGAGTTTCGCAGCTCCTTGCCCAAACCTGTCGTCATCATGGAATCGGAATCCATAGGTTTCGCGAACTTTAATAAATCTGAAGTTTTCTGAGTTCAAGTTTCCATGAACCGTTTCATCTGTTGTTTGAGGCAAATTTGGGAGTTTTTGTTTGAATTCGGGGAATTAAAATATTCATCGCCGGAATTTTGCCTTTTTTGAGAAGAACATCGTAGGGATTTGATGAAAATAAAACGTAAATGAGATCCATCCACCTCCCCATCCTGACCAGAAGCCTGATCCTCAACTGGCTCCTCTGGATGTGCAGAAACAGCAGCTCTACTCTGAGCCCTTCCTGGATGAACTAAAAAGCAATGGTACCAAAAGTGGCCCTTGTGGAACCCCCTAACTGATGCCAGTATCACAGGTTTGGTGTTCTGGACCCCAACCCACAGTGTCCAACATGAAATCTACGATTTGATCCAACTCACTGGACTCCAAGAAATGTTGAAGACAGTTTGGTTTGAGTCTGGTGGTTGATGGAGTCCTGTCTGTTCTGATCCCAGCTCCCAGTAAGACCTCCCAGTCTGAGATGATTATGCTACCTGCTGTTGAGCTGCTATTAAAGGAACATATTGTTGGAGCACGCGCAGTTGAGGCTCAACCAACAGCAGCGCTGTGTTGTACCACTGGTCTGTAATTATCAACAAGTCATATCAAAACAGAGAAGCTAGCTAACGTTAGCTTAGCATCTCTATTTTAACTACCTTCATAAGACTTCACTGAAGCCAGTTGAGTTAGCCGTTTTACCTCAGTTGCTTTGATGTTACGGCGTCTTGTTGCGCTTTAGTTTATCTCTCTGTTAATCTCAGGTTATGCCATGATGGGACCAGTCCTGAAATTTCCTCGCCAGTTAATATTCCTCGCCAGGAAAACAGCATTTCTCTGACTGCATCATGCCAAGTCTAAAGTTTGGTGGAAGGAGGATTATGGTGTGGGGCTGTTTGTCCGAGGACCTGTGCATAAAGCAAGGTCAACAAAGACAGAAGAGGAAGGTTGGTGTTGAAAAACTAGACCAGACCTGCTGAGTCCTAAACTCCAACCAGAACTTACTGCTAAAAAACCAGGAAGGATGAGTTTTCCTAAGTCAAACCACCAGAACATGTCGGTGTCTCAGCTTCAGATAAGGATCAGAACGCCTTACGGATTTCAGGTCACCTCTCAGTAAACCGGACGGGTCACTTTGTCGGTTCAGGCAGAGGAACCTCAGCAAGGCAGCGGCTAGCTTATCTGGCACAGGTTGCTGGATTTTTGGAAGGTTTTCTACTTTAGATCGCTTCAGAATCAAACTAGATACAAAGAAAAAAAAAAAAAAAAAAAAACGTTCTGAAAAGAGTCACTGGATGATTTTGAGCTCGTCGGAGTTTTAGATGA
Organism: Anableps anableps; assembly: GCA_014839685.1. Classification (NCBI taxonomy): domain Eukaryota; kingdom Metazoa; phylum Chordata; class Actinopteri; order Cyprinodontiformes; family Anablepidae; genus Anableps; species Anableps anableps. The sequence goes on along the minus strand of CM026075.1, from coordinate 37,991,794 downwards.
AAACATCAAAAACCTCAATCCACAGAAACCTGCTAATCTGATCAAGCTTGTTCCAAACCGATGCAGAGCCGGCCCATGGTATAAGTGAACTAAGGGCCAACCAATGCTTAAAGCTGAACACAGACCAGAGATCTAAAATCTCTGAGAATGAGAATTAAATCTGATGGGTTCAGGACATAAAATACTTTTAAATCATTTGAAATTTATGATTTAAAAGGAGTTCGTAAAAGTGCAAATAATAATCTTCAGTTTGTGTTACCATAGTAACAATCTGACCCTACCAGTTTGTTCACAAATAAATCATCCCTGACTGCTTTAAGCTTGGCCAATTAAACTCCGCCCACTCTCCCAGATTCAGTTCTTCACCGTTATGGTCTTGATGAATAAAACAACGAAATGTTCAGAGCATTCACACGCTGCATAGCCATTTCCACCAAATCTGTGATGAGACGGCGTTGGCGAAGCTCTGAGCAGGAAGAGGGGCCCCAAATCAGATTCTGCTCAAGGCCCCGAAAGACTCTGGTCCGGCCCTGCAACCATGATCACACAGGACCCGAAACGAGCTGTCGTCAAAGAAGAGCAGTGGGAACAAAACAGGGAGCTGATGGATGAAGTGCTTTATTTTAATTCATACAGGAGACAAAAAAAAAAAAGGGCAAAAACAAGAAAAAGCAAATGAACAACAACGTTGAGCGTCACGCCAGCCGGAGGCGAGCGAGGCTTCGACCAGCAGACAGCAGAGATCATGGATTCATGGAGGCGTTTCACAGAATCACAAAGACTTGGCCAGGCGTGAACTTGGAAATGTACGGTTTCCTCTCGTCACATTTAGACATGAAATCTGTGGTTCGAGTCCAGAGCGCTGGAGAAACCTCACAGTTCCGAGTCAGGCCGTGGCGGTAGTGATCTTTACTCATTCAAGTTGCATCTGTAGTTACCATTTTATAAAGAAATAAAAGATTCAGCACAAGAATCAACATAAAACGGTGAAAATAAAAACAAGAACATGAAGACTGAAGAGACATTTAACAGTCTGTACAAAAACTGAGCATGCAAGATGAGAACTCAGAGAAACTAAATGAAATCATAAATGACATGAGCAGAAAACAAAAACTGGTGATTTTCATGACAACAGTCGGTAAAAGATTCAAAAGCCCCGCTGGCGTTAAAAATCACATGTTGGGAGACGTTTCATGAATCACAGCAGATCAGCGAGAGACGATTTCAGGCGCTAAGCTTCAGATTTGAGACAAACAGAAAGAAAAAGACTCAGAAACGAAGACTTAAAGTGTTAGAAATTAAACTTTTTATAGCCCTCTGTAAGGCTTTTAACGCAGAGCGTAACAGTAGAAATCACTAACTCAGAGGGCGTTCCTCAGGGATCAATCCTTGGGACAATTTTTATCTAATATATAAATGATCCCTTTCAAAATCCCTCTAAAAACTCACTTTTATGTCGATGATATTGTGTTGCACAATACGTTGTTTCTTTTATTCACATTTTGGGAAGTGATAGAAGGAACACCAGCTAATTTAAGAGCCTCACACTGGGTTACATTTCTAGCCGTCCCTCACAAAAAACCACGAGTCAAGAAAGCATCAGGTTACGACTGTAGGAATGCGTTTCATCCACCTGGATGCAGTCAAGGGAGCTCCTCAGGGATCTATCCTTAGACCACGGTTAAAATTCACTTCTATGTCGATGGAGTGATTTACCGTTTTGTAATTTACAATATTTCAGCTTTGTGCTTCATTTTGGTTAAAGCTGACAATCTTATTTATTTAGTGAAATTATGGACATACACATTTTTTCTGAGATTTGATTAGCATTTTATGCTACCGTTTGGACAGCCTGCTTTATCTAGAGCATCAAGCGTCTCGATCTCTAAAGCAACCAAACAAACTAACGGTGTTTGTTTCCAGGTATTAAACTCATACCGAGTTGGGATAAAGAATGCTGATCTCTTTTTGCATTGAATTAATTCAAGCACGTTTTAAACATTTTGGAGCATCAAAAGTCTGATTAAAAATGTTTTCAGTTACCATTCAGCTGCTTTTTGATCTCTGAAGCTGGTCCGATTCAAATATTTTATGTTAAGTTGCAACCATTTATGTTTTCTACATGTTTTGATAATTTAAAAAATATTGTTGAACAGAACTGTCAACGATTTGTGTGAACATTTCATTTTTAAATGACCTGAGGAGCGGCAAAAGCAAAGAAGGTGGATTAGCAGAGCTAGCTAGCAACTGATGGTGCCATCCAGGACATGATGCTGTGGAATATCGCCCCGCTGCCTGGATGTTGAGCTGCTAGCAGGTCACTGCAGTCATAAGACTGTCATACAGCAACAGTCTTCAGTCAGAGCCTTCTTCAGATTCGCTGCAAGACTGACTGCTGCTGGAAGTTCGTCCTGCCCACAGCATCATCATCATCCATGATGAATCTTTGATATGAGTAACATTTAATTTTCCTTTTGGAATAAATAAAGGGTTTTTGAATTGAAAACAGTTAAATCTACTATTATTATTATTATTATTATTATCGATTTCTTAATTCCATTAAGTTGTCCAAAAGAGAGAAAACACTGTTTATGTTAATTTTGGCACATTTTTAAAGTCTCCAGTCGCAAATTTATAGCCATTTTTTTTTTTAAAGTGGAGCTTTCCACCTTTAAAAAAAAACAAAAAAAAAAAAACTACAAATTTGCGACTGCAGGCTGTTTAGGATTTGGGAACACTTGTGGAAAAACTTTCGGCTTCTTAACACCTGAGCCGCCTTTCAGATGGAGGTTTTTTCCCCCCTAAATCTAAAATGGTCCCAGCAGATCGTAACAGCTGCTCCTGCAACCTGGTTTTGTTTCAGATCCGCTCTAAAGGGCGTTCGGACCGTCGGGGTTTCCAATTCTTTCATCCACAGAAAAAACAAACAAACAAACAATAAAAATAAAATGAATAGAAATGTGACAGAAAAAAAAAAAAAAAAACTTCTTCTCATATCAGAGATTTCTGCTCCAGCAGCGTCTCTCTCTGAGCGCCAACCTAAAACCAGTAGAACGGTTCCAGCACCAACTGGTGCAGCCACCATTAAGGGCATTCAGGTGCAGCTCTCTCTGCTTCCTGCAGGGGGCGACAGGAATCGGAACGTCTGAAGTTTCCGTTCAACACAAACAGAAGCACCCGGAAAGCTATTTACATCTGTACATCCAGGCTCAGTTATACTGAAGACACGCTGCGGGTCCAGAACCAGAACCAGAACCCAGAGGAGGAGCAAACGCTGCTGCGTTCTTCCCACCACCGAGCACAAAGAAGCAGATCCACCCGCAGTTAAAGGAAAACTACAAAATGGAACCCGAACGCTCAGTTTTTCTCCCCGATCAGTTCAGATGAACTCTGACCCCAGAGGAGGATCATGGGAAATGAAGAGGAGCACCCTACTGTGCAAAACTCTTCATCCAGCTGCGGTTTCTTCTGATTTTCCTTCCAGGCACCCAGACTTTCCTCCATCACCATATGTTGTGATGACGATAAAAGTGGCGATAGGAGCATTTGTTCCTACGTTTCTAAGGCGGCTGCGCCTGCGACTGCGCAGCTGCGCCTGCAGGGCAGCAGTCCCTGTTGTAACGTGCTTGTTTGGGCCCCCAGTCACAGGAAGAGGAGCGATTTCCATCACTTCCAGGGACTTTCTTCACTGCTCATTGAACTAACAGTGGAGAAAATGGTAAAAATAATCCTGACAAAGAGTTTTGGCTTTTTTTTAAACATTAATTAAAATTTACTGCAAAAACGATGAATCAAAATTCTTATGATGATAAGAAATGACGTGATAAACGCCCACCCATGCTTTCAGCGCCTGAATCAGAGTGAACGGAGTCGGACCCAGAAACCCGAGTCCCGTTTCTCCTCGGGTCTGAATATTCATCCAGCTGCTTGTGGTTTATGTTTTTATTTCATTGTCAGTTGTTTTGTAGAAATCAGTTTTCACTTTGATGCTTTTTTTGTGAATTTGTTTTTGTCAAAAAAAAAAAAAAAAAAAAAAAAAAAAGCCAAATTGTGTTGATTATAACTCTGGCTGAGTGGAAGGAAAGCGGAAAGAAACCGGAGCAGGGCTTGATCGAAGTTTCCCATGACGCCTGAAAGCCTCGTGTCTGTCGGTTCGTTGAGAACGCAGCGAAACCGTCGGCCCAGAGCGCTTTCTCTGCTCCGCCCCGACCCGCCGGCTCCCACAGCGCAACACAAGCGGCTCAGCAGCGGCACCTTCTCAGAACCAAACACCGCATCACTTCTGAATTCAGCCCCTCTCACTCTGATGCCACCAAATAAAATCCAGTGCAAGCAACAAAGATGTCTTCGTTCCTCATCACCGCCGCTTTTTAAAAGCAGCGACTCAAACCGAAACCCTTGGTGCGCTTCCAGCGTGTTTCGTGGCGCGGCTTCGCCAGCCATGGCGTCCAAACTGTTCATTAAAACCAAGATCATTCAGACTTACTAAGAACTGGGTTAAATAAAAGCACAGAAATCATGAACCTGCTGTAATTTCAGGCCAAAGTTCAGGAGGAACCAGTTAAAGGCAGCCGATAATCACGCGTCATGATGATTAATACGCTTGGTGTTTTATCAGTACGATGAAAATCTCCAAGCAGGAGGTCAAAGTTTCACTGACTTTACTGAAATTTAGACTTTTATTCTGAGGTTTGAGCTCAGGATTGTCAAAAACCGCAGAGATGCAGCGTCAGGATATTATACGCATCATGTAACTTCAGTTTTATAGCTTTACATTTTTAATTTTCAGCAAAAATCCATAAATTTTCTAATTTTTCTAAAAAAAAAAAAAAAAAAAAAAAAATTTTAAAAAGTAATCTTTCTACATCTTCATCCGGAACAACTGTCCCCGTCTCCAGAAACATCACTATTATAACACTGTCCTACCTGAGCCTCCATGCAGACCTCATCACCAGGTCACTCTTTTATTTTTGTGCAAATATCGTTTGAGTCGGCATGGCGCCTCTGAACACGAGCATGAAGCCAGCCGGTTCTGCAGAACCTGGAGTGAGATGAACCCGAACGTCTGAGATTCAGAGCAAATAAGAACCAAATAAAACAGTAACAGAAGTGCTTCCCATCCCGTCCCCATGGTAACCGCTTCACAAGCAATAAATAGTCCCCTGCATGGTCTATAAATATAAATATCGGGTGGAGGAGGGAAGGCGGCGTGTCACTCGGCGACGTTGTCCATCCGATAGACTACAGTGGTGGAGCTGTCCTGGTCGGTCTCAGTGGGAGACACTTTTTTCCAGAGGGGGGCTTTCAGAGTGAGCTCCTGCTGGAGGCTCTCGTAATCCATGGGTCCGAAGCTGTGCTGCTGTTTTAATCGACACGGATAATCGGTTAGTTTCACTCCCATTGGGGTCGGGTTTGTTGCACAAAGAGAAAAACCACAAAGAGGTATTTAACAACGTGAAGGGGAGCGCACATCGGGAGCAGGAGGACGGTCTGACGTCTGGTTGTGCGTTGCCCTTCAAGCAGCTGTGGTCAGGAGTTTCCACGAACTCATCACCGGGCAGGAGCTAGGCAGACAGGCTCAAACACACACACACATCCTCCCCGTCCAGCAAAGGGACAAATCTTACCAAACTAACAGGTTCTCTATGAGGCGCCATTTGTAAAATTATTCAGGCAGAAATTAACGGCAATAATTTGGGTTATTTAGTTTGTTATAGGAGCTGAAAACGGCGCTTCATTTCTCAGTCATGTTTTCACCATGTCATGTCTCAGTTTGAATTAAATATGTAATTAGCAAACTAAACATTTAGCTTGCTAACTAAACATTTAGTTTCAAACTAAACATTTAGTTTCAAACTAAACGTTTAGTTTCTAACTAAACATTTAGCTTGCTAACTAAACATTTAGCTTGCTAACTAAACATTTAGCTTCAAACTAAACATTTAGTTTCAAACTAAACATTTAGTTTCAAACTAAACATTTAGTTTCAAACTAAACGTTTAGTTTCTAACTAAACATTTAGTTTCAAACTAAACATTTAGTTTCAAACTAAACATTTAGCTTGCTAACTAAACATTTAGCTTGCTAACTAAACATTTAGCTTGCTAACTAAACATTTAGTTTCAAACTAAACATTTAGCTTGCTAACTAAATATTTTGCTTCAAACTAATTATTTCACAAACCAAATTTTTAGTTTGCTAAGTAAATATTTAGCTTCAAACTAAACATTTAGTTTCAAACTAAACATTTAGTTTCAAACTAAACATTTAGCTTCAAACTAAACATTTAGCTTCAAACTAAACATTTAGTTTGCTAACTAAATATTTTGCTTCAAACTAATTATTTCACAAACCAAATTTTTAGTTTGCTAAGTAAATATTTAGCTTCAAACTAAACATTTAGCTTACTAACTTAATATTTAATTAGCACACTAAATATTTAGTTCAGAGCTAAACATTTAGCTAACATACAAATTTACTTGCCAGTGACCAGAAGTTGACTAAAATAAAAATAAAATAAAAGCTGGGTCTTGCGAACATGCCTTGATAGGTAAAACTTGGCGATGGACATAGAAAGGGGGGGGGGTGTATGTATACATCTGAGCCTGTATGTATAGTTGTGAGCTTCCTGTTGCAGAATCAACCTTTTCGGGATGAGTGGATGGAAACCTCTGACCAAGGTGGCTTTGTTTTAAACGTCGTCCTGCTTCAGGATGGACCTTGAAAACCCACACCGAGGGTTGCCGTGACAACCGTCAGCTGAGGAGTGATGCGGCAGTAACGTGTCGCTTCCTGCAGGACGGATCCTTACCCTCTGGTCCCCTCCCTCTCTGCGGGGATCGTGCTTCTTGGCGAAGTGTCTCAGGTTGTCGTAGTTGTGGAAGTTGAAGAGCTCCACCAGGTCCTGGAGGACAGGAAGACATCAGCAGCTCATCAGGTTTCATTCACCAAGCATCAGTTACTGGCTAAACAGCTTCAGTCCGTGGGCTCTGGGAAACTTCCCAGTCATTTCAACAAGAGGCATGGAGAAACGTCTCCAGCAGCTGCCATTTGGGTGAATTTTCTTTTTTTAATGCTGGGTTTAGTTGCACTTTAATTTAAATTAACCTAAATTTAAGAGCTGGAAACTTTCTCCCAGAAATAATCAAGTGTCGATGAGTTTCCTCCATACCGTGCAGAACTGTATTCCTCGGACCGAGTTGCCCAGTTTGTCCAGCGGAGGCGACCAGCACATGATTCCCATCACGTTGGGAACGACCAGTAGGATTCCCCCGGCCACCCCGGACTTGGCTGGCAGTCCGACCTGCGGGGGGGGGGAGGGGGGGCGGGGCGGGGGGGGGGGGGGGCAGCAGACCGGTTAAAGGTGAGAACATAAGCCACCTGGATCAGGTCGGGAGGGGCTCGGATCGTTCCTCACATGGAAGGCGAACTGCCCGGAGAAGTCGTACATCCCGCAGGAGTGCATCAGACTCAGCGTGTTCCTCACCGCCTCCGGGCTCAGCACGCGCTCGCCCGTGATTGGACAGATGCCGCCGTTGGCCAGGGTGGCCGCCATGACGCTGGCGCTCTCACAGGTCACCTCGATGGCGCACAGCTGGAGAGAGAGACCAATTAGCAAACAAAATGGCTGACAAATAAGCAACAGCGGGAAAGCTGCTAAAAAAGGAGAAATGAGCTACAGAAACAGGTCTGACCTTCGGGGAGAGGATAAATAATGGAGGAAGAGCAGCAGGAAGGTCATATTCAGCCATTCGTATTTTATTCTTCTGAATGAACAAGAGCAGCTGGACTCACCTGGAAGTAAAGGTCCAGGATGGACGTCATGTCGGTTCCTTCAGGGAAACACTGCAGACAGACATCCACGTTAAACAAGCAGCTTCCCTCCAGAAAAACTGATCAATCAGACATAAACACATCAAACAGATCCAAAACGAAGCCTTCAGCTTGACTCTGACGTTGGTTCAGTTTTCAGTTGGGGGGGAAAAAAAAAAAAAAAAAGGACGATTCAGTGAAATGTTGCTGGACTGGAAACGATGCTTTGAAAAAACACACTTTAATGAAACTTTCTGACGTTTCTATGGAAACAGGAGACGAAGGACGGACACCTCTGTGTCTTTTAGGGATGCAAGACATTAGAAAATCCTGCCATGTTGATATCAGGTGTGAAGTCTGCCTGTTCCATCCCTGTGACCGTTAACCTTTTAGTGTCCGGTGTGAGCGTGGACTCTGGTTAAATACCAGAGAGAACGGGGTTGGTTGTGAAAAAGGTTAAATCTCGCCCACTAGAGGGCGCCGTTACTAAATGCTGGTGTGTAAATTTACTGTTACCTTCACTGGGAAAGTACTTCTAGGAGCAGTTTTACTGCGTCGTACTTTTTAACTTTTACTCGAGTATTATTATTATTATTAGTATTAAGTATCGCTTCTCTTACTTGAGTAAAGTTTCTGGATACTCCACCTGCTTTGAGTAAGTTTAGAAATGAAGAGCAAGCTTGTTTTAATCAAAACTGCATCAGTTTATGTTAAAGTGAGACCTCCTGTTTATACACCAGCTTTGTTGTTCTACTATTATTTTCTTGCTTTATTTTATTTTCCTGCTTTATGTATTAGTTTTATGCATATTATACTATCAATAATTTGTTTGGATAAATGTTTCTTCAGGCTGAATTTGTTATTTTGTAAATATCGCATTTATTTCTATTTTTTTTTATTATTTTTGTCTTTAAAATACCAGAATTTGCTCAAACTATATTTAAGTCCGTCTGATGACATAATTTTTAAACATTAAATCAGATCAGGCACTTTAGGCTTCCGTTACGCATTGGAATGGGATTCACTAAGCATCACTGCGGAAACGTCGTGCAGCCTGTACGTCGCTCCCAGTTCCATCAGCTGAAACAAGCTGATGTTCAGTGAAGCTGATTTTCTGCGTCTTCTCTGACTGATTCCCAGAGACGGGCTGGAACGGACCTTCTTCTCCTTCAGGTAGTATCCGATGGCGAAGTTCCTATCCCCGGACTCGCGCTCCGACTGGAATCTGCCGCACAAAGAGCAGAGAGCTGCCGTCACATGAAGCACGGCGGCGTCTGCAGAGGTCGCTGGCGTGCTGGTGCTGCAGTCCTGCTGCAGCAGAGCCTTCGTACCAGCAGCAGCATCATCATCATGTGATGATGCTGTAACAGGAGACGCTCCCAGCATGCAGCAGAGACAGCAGCCAGATTTATATCAAACCAGCTGATAGGAAACGAGGGAAAGAGAGGCTGAACGCTGGATTCAAACCAGGAGCTCGTCATTAAAGAGACAGCTTCTTTATTATTTTTAATAGTGCAGATATCAGCCCAGCTTTCCGTCCCTGATCAGTCGTCATGATGAATATGACTGTGTTGACTCACGTGGCGTTGCTGAAACCAACGTACTCATTTCCTGCCATCTTTTTCAGAAAGGTCATGACCTGGAGGAGAAACAACCAGAACAGAGCTCCTGATATGACGCTAAACTGGAAACATCCTGATGGGGTGTGGGTTTTTACAGCTGGGAGGGTGGGGGGGGTACATTTAGGATCCGATTACTCACATAGTCAAATTTCTCTGCGTTGCTGGCAGTTTGCTGCGGAGAGAACAGAAGAAGAAGACAGTGAGAGGAGCTCCAGCAGAGGATGCTAACTGCTGACAGGTTAAAGCTACACAATTAGAAATAGATTTGATCACAAATAAAAACCTAAACACTGCAGCTTTGCCTCAGTAGAGTGACATCTATTATTACAATTGGCTTCTGAATTAAAGTTTCAAAGAGAAAAGTCTGTTTGGAGCTGAAGGGAGAGTTTAGTAGATTAGCTTATCAGGAATTACGTCCAGCTAATCTAAAATACACCTGATTGATCATCATATGTGTGTGAGGCATCGTGTGCAGGTGACGGCTGGGTTTCTGCATTATTTGTTACGATAATGCACGTGTGGATGCACTGAAGAGGTTATCAGCCCAAACAGATGGGAAGGAGGATGGGAAAGAGGGAGGAATGGCCCTCACTGTTTCTGATGCTGCCTCAGAGAAAAACACAGCAAAAAGAGAATCTGCACACATGCACGTTTAAAGTGTTAAAACTCAACTATCTTCACTTTGTTAACTGAGCTGAGTCGATTAGAGTCCGCTTTTCTCTACACGGTGTCACAGATGGAGGTGTTAAACAGTCACTACATGGGTTTTAACAGAGCTGATTGGAGGAGAGGACAGAGAGAAAGAAGGGAGAGTGGGGGGAGGGGGATCAGAGGATAGATATGGAAAAGGAAGAAAAAATTACCAACGTCATTTGACCTGCAGCAGCAGTCATTATTTCCCACAGTTCCTACGTCTGGAAAATATGCAACATACACACAAACAACAACAACAACATGTAGCCTTCAAGCAGCAAGTAACAACAGTTTGGGGCGCCCTGCCTGGGCGACACCTCCACAGTCATCCCACCGCCGGTAAATCCAACCAGCTACAGGCTAAACATCAGCTTTCACTTCAAAAATTAGAAACAAAAGCAAAGAAACACATTTTAATCAAACATTATTGGCTATATTTTTATAGCTGCAGATACAGGAAATACTTTTGGGGGAGGGGGGCGGGGGGAACCTGGTTCAGGGACTGCATACATTCAAGGGTCAATTATGCTGCAGTTCTTATGCTTCAGAAGCAGTGGTGGGCACACTTCCGCTAGTATGCTAATTTTTACCTTAGCTCTTTAGCATTGAGCTAATTTTGAAAACATTTAGCGCACCTAGCTTCCCCATAATTTTTCCAGATATATTCTAAAGCGCTAATTTACTTGGCTGTTTTGTAAACTTTTAAGCTGAATAAAGTTCGACATCTGTGTTGAAGTTCTGGTCATCTACTGGCCATTTATGTTCATGCTCTTATTTTGAAGTGGGTGAAGAGAGCAGCAGTTATGTTTCCTCTCCTCATGTTCCCCCCCAAAAAAACTTCATTTCAAACAAGAAACAAACAAAATAAAACTCAGGCAGTAGAGAACAAGATAAAAACATAAATACAATATTTAAGGGGAATATAGAACATGTAAATTATAACATCAAAATTAAATTGGTGCTAGAGGGGTGTAGAAGTTAGCGCTTTAGCATTAGCTTTCGCTAAATACTGTGTTGGTGTAGTGCCTTAGCATTAGCTTCTGCTACATACTGTGTTGGTATAATGCCTTAGCATTAGCTTCTGTTGAATACTGTGTTGGTAGCCCTTTAGCATTAGTGGAACTAATATTTATCATTAGTTCTTTAAGGTTAGCGCAGCTAACTGTTTAGTTAGCAGTGCCCACCACTATTCAGAAGCTTAAACACCAAACATAACAGTATTGAAATTGTAAGACATGATCTAATCTATTTTATTTAAAAACAAAAGAGTATCAGTCTATCTGCTGCTTAGCTAAACTAAACTACTGATTGTTGCAGGTATATTATTAATATTCAAATATAAGATATCATTTTGTGACACTGACTTACAGAAATACAGAATAAACAAACACTACGGTGAGTATTAGTTTCCAGGAGCTTCCTGTGCAGAGTTCAATATAAACAAGCCAGTTAGTTAGTCAGGCTATCTGCTGGGGGTTACTAGCCTGCAGTCCGCTGCTTTACAGTGAAGTTGCTCTGAGAAGTGTCATCTTAATAAGAGAATTTGGCGGGGCTCATTTTGTTTTCACGACACATCAACCCCCTGATGTCACAGTGAATGTGACCTCTTCAAACCATCGAGATGCACGAGTGAGAAGAACCTATTTGGGTTCATTTTCATAAAGTTGGTTCTGAAACGCAGCTCCTGAATCAAGACTTGATCTTCAGTAAAACTAGGCCATTGTTTTCAGCTGAATGGTGGGGAGCTCAACAGGTTTGATGGATGAGTTATATGCAGGAACATCTTGTACCCCAGTCTCATAAATCACTTGGTAACCTGTCTGACCCGACTACCATGAGCACAGGAGTAGGACTCCAGGTTCCATGAACAGGTTGAAGAGAATTTTAGGAGTTTAAAATCCAGTTTGTTTGTTTTTTAGAACCCTGTGCTGCTGATTAAACTGTTTTATCTGAAGGTTTTCACTCCTCTATCTGCAGCAGAAAATGAGCCGGGATCAGGAAACCACAGAGACTCCAGGAGCTGCAGCTTTAACACTAGGATGGTAACAATAGCTGTGCTGAGGCCTTTAAAAGCCACACAGGAGCATCTGAGTGTTGCTGGTTTCATTTATAACCAGGAAGATGGCAAAATGCTGCGAGAGTGAGAAATATCCAAACTCAGCAGGAAGCGTCCTGTCCGCAGAAGTAAAGTTGCAGAAGTCATCTATAGTGGTTAAATCGGGGTACTTTCTGAGGGGGTTGTTTTAAATCTAAACAATCTGCAACAAACATTTCTGCTAATAATCATTTTGCATCTGATGAAGCAGCTCAGATATCCCCACCCTTCAAATACTGTTTCTAGCTGATGTTCCTGAGGAAACAGAGAGCAGTGCAGCTGTTTTTACCTGAATGAGCGAAGTGCAAACGATAGCTCCAGCGTTCACCATGGGGTTGTGGGGTTTATCTGCCAAGACAACAGGAGCTCAGTTAGCAGGCTGCCCTGGATCAAGGCAGGATTTCACATGAAAATCACCAACAAACACAGGACAATGCAGCAAAACAAGTTAGAAAATGAAGGCAGATATTTGTCTGAGATGTTTCAGAAATTGGATCAACTTTAACCTCAGCATGAAGAGATAAAAACAAACAAACAAACAAGCTAATAAATATGCGTTTATAAAGTGCCATACTAAAATATTGATAGGTTCTGGTTCTTATTCTGGAGATGCAAAGTAAACTACTATAATCAATGCATCAAAAGATAAACACATGGATGAATTGCTCTAGATCTTGCTGGTCCTTTAATCCTGGAAATGTTCTTCAGGTGAGTAACTGTCTTTATGTGTCCTTGAAAGTTCAAGTCAGAGTCCATTACTGCACCCAGATGCCAAAACACCTGAAAATCAAGCAGAGCAACAGGATCTGGAAATTCAAGCTCTACTTCCTGTCAAACAGGTTCTTGATGCGACTCCACACCCAGCTCTCTGATTCATTTCTTGTCATAAGCAATCAACACAGACACGCATCAGAAAGTGTTGACGGGCAGCTGCTGTGGAGTAAACAGTAACCTTCCTTCCTTTGTTCAGCAGCAGGATACAGATATGAACCCATTTTATCGGTTCAGACCCGTTAAAGTCTCACCGTCTTCATTCAAGAAGAGCTTATTGAAGCGGAGGCCGCTGGGCTCCTTCCCGATGAAGCTGTGCACGTACTCTGTGCTGTGGTCGTGAACTGCCACGGCATACTTCAGAGGTTTCACACAAGACTGCAGACAGAAAGGGACCTTAGTGTCGCCCACCGTGTGCCTGTGCAAAAAACAAAACCACACATTAAAGGTCAACATGCAGAGGTTAAATAACCAGACCTGACTGTTAAGTTCCTTTAAATAGACCAATAAAACTGGGTCACAGCTTCATAACAAAACAGTTTTGTGTTTATGGAGTCATTTTTCCACAAACACAACCTAAACCAATCAGAAAGCAGCTTCAGGTACACACCTCCATTAATCATTGATCAGCACCTCTGCTAATTATCTTTCTGTACAGGTTCCCCCCTTTCAGAGAAATAGCTGCCTTTAGACATGAAGTCCAATGTCTCTACGTGAGGTCATGATGTCCTGAGGACTCTAGAGCAAGGGTCTTCAAAGTTTTTCAGCCTGGGAAACTCTCAATGTTTTTTAAAACTGAATACAAAGTGATAGCCTACTAATGCCACTGCCATAATCAAAGTTTCATTTTGAATAAAATGCAGAATTTTTAACATAATAAACATTTTTGCTCACTGAATGTGTGAATTTCTGACTAAAATAGATGATTGTATGCCTCTATAACAGGTAACACCGCTAACAGTTTAGCAGTTAGCTGCTAAGCTAGCGGGGCAACTAGCATGCTAGCGCCGAAATATATAAGAACAATAATTTCACTCTCAAAACATAGTCCAAATATTGGATTAACATCTGGTTAATGCAACAACAAATGCTTATATGATAAAACTTTGAGAATTATATCCATGTGCTTTGTTGATGTTATCAAGCTGTAATTAAACAATAAATAAATAAATAAAAAAAATATGAGAAGACTCTTTACTTCTTGCGCTCTTCTTCATGTATCGGAGAGGACCGGCAAAGCAGAGCAAAACTCTCACGGGAAGCACCGCCACCCTGTGGTGTATCTCGGTACAACACCTCAACTTAATATAACTCCACCCACTTTTAATTATGTTAAATTATCAACAAAACAATTTTATCGCACCTTTGTGTCACACCTCATTTTATGAGTTTGTTACATGTTGAATTCATGTAAATGTGTATTTAAAGATGTAACTTTTAATTTTTTAAAAAAAGCCCCAAAAGTCGTACAACCCCCTGAAGCCTTCCAGAGCTGAAACTGGGTCATATGGTGGCTGTGTGAGTCCAAAAAGGTTAGAATCTGACATCTTTTGATAAATTTAACCAGTTCTGGTTGAGAGGACAGAAATAAATCTTGACTTATTGTTGCATTAAACGACGACAGTGAACTACTGCTGATCAGTTTTCCCTCACACGCAGGTAAAATGTGGTGTTTTAGTGGAAAAACGTCAAGGAAGTGCTGAAAATCTCACCGCTGTCCATCGACGGTGCAGAGAGAGACGGCCCACAGGTCCGGGCTGAACTTGGCGAGCTGAGGAATGTAATCTGCTACCTGGAAAAAGAGGCGAGGCAGTTGTGAGAAAGGAAGGCATTGGGTTTCACCCCTGAGGTTCAGGGTTCAGCTGGAGCGCCTCCAACAGCAACAAGTCAAATCTGCTTCTGCAGAGGAGAGAAGGGGAACAACCCAACCTGAGACGATCAAAAACAACTCCTATCCATGAAAAACTAAGTACACCCCAGGATCTGATTTAGCAGGAATGATGGTCCCAGCACAGCATTTCAAATCAGGACAAGTCTGGACTTTGACTAGGCTGTTCTCACCTTTGACTCTACAATGCTTTGGTCTACAGAGGAGATCCTGGTGAGCAAGCCCAAACCATCATTCCTCCTCCACCGTGCTGATCTGCTGCGTTCAGTTTGCTCTATCACAGCCCAACGGCTCTACTCTGGTCTCTTTGCTGACCTCAGTCCTGCCGCCATCTTGTTTCCAGAGAGAAGAGGCTTTCTCCTTCGACCTTTCCAAGCAGCCATGCTGGTGCAGAGTTGTGACCTCTGACCTGTTACCAGAGGCCAGTCGAGTCTGACGTGGAGCTCTGGGGTTCGTTTCTCTGAGCTTCATGCTCTGGTGTTGGACTGAATCTGCTGGGACGGCTGAGCTGATTTCCTCTTGGTTTGTTTGATTTAAAAAAAAAAAAAAAATATATATATATATATATATATATATATATATATATATATATATATCTTTTTTTATTTTATTAATTATTTTGAAAACATAAAAATTTGACTTTTTTGTGTTTTATAATTTGTAATTTTCTAATTTATTATCTTTTTTTCATTCATTTTAATTTGTAATTTTTTTAAAACTTATTTTACATTTTTTATCCATCCATCCTAATTTATTATTTTTCAAAATTTTAAATGTTATTTTTTTAACTAAAGTTTTTAAAAATCTTTTTATCATCACTAATTTTTAAATTTTTTAAATTATTTGAAGCATTTTTTTTTATAATTATCTTGGGAATAATCTTCCTCTCTGGAGATGACCTCTGACCCTTCCCAGGCTGACTGGCAGCAGCAGTGGCGGCTCCTTCTCCAGGGTCGCCGCTGTCATCTTTCAGATCTTTTCACCCCGATGACCGAATCTCACTGCTGATGTTTAGTGGCAGCTTCAGGGGTGTACTTAGTTTTTCCACAGGCAGTGTTACCATTTTGGCTTCCTCTGCATATGAAAGTGTGGATTTTTGGTGCGTTTTTGACACCAGATTGGTTTAATTCTCCCACAACTGCAGGCAGGAGCAGAACATCCTGCACTGATGTGTGAAAGTAGCAGCTCTGCGCTGCTGAAAACACCAAAATGATACTTTTGACACGTCTGAAGGGTGAATTTTTCCTCTTTCGATCCCAACAGAGAGCACCCAACCCAGACCAGGCCGACGATTATGAATCTGAATGCAGAAAATAAACGATAAACATGAAAAAGTTGAAGCAAAAAAACCCCGAAACCTCACGGATCTAAGGACACACCTGTCCTCCGGAGAGTTTTTTGGCTTTCTCATAAAGCTCGTCAATATGGGAGGTGAAGGACTGGAAGTCGGGGATGACGAACTTCTTGCGGAAGGCCTGAGTGAGCAGGACAATGTTGCTCTGGACACACCTGATGGACAGAACCACAAACAGCATGCTGAGACAGCGTGACGGCATGCAGCTGGAGGAGAAGTTTGCCGCTCTGGAGTCTGACAAACTTGTATGAGAATAAAAACAGAAGCAGAGTGCAGAGGCACAGCCACAACATCCCGCTCTCGCTGCTGCGTTCCGTACAGTCAGCTGAAAGAGAAACCGTCTCTGCTTCTGGATGCTGAGATGTTCCGGGTGAGTCCGGGTTCTTGGGAAACCCGGCGAGCCTTACTTCTTGAACAGGTGCCTGTCGAGCGTGACGCCATCCGGGGTCTTCTTCAGCGTCTCTTTGAGCGTTTCCATGCACTCCTTCAGGCGAGGGTCTCCGGTGCGAAGCCCGGTCGCTTTCAGCGCCTGAAACAGAACAGCCGTGAAAACCTGGACAAGCGGGACCCAACGGAGGCTGGAGCTGCTTCTGCTTTCAGGAACTCACTGTGAGAAACTTGTGAGCAGGGATTTTCTCTTGACCTTCTGCCACCGTGTAGAAGAGCAAATCCTCCAAACTGGGGAGAATCCCTGGATTTCTCCTCCTGACGGAAACAAAAAGCATAAAAACTAAACATGAATGATAGGCTGGAACCTGAAACCGAGCCGCCGGCGCTGGCAGATGAAAAGGAAGAGTACGAGCTGTTAGCCTTGGGTAGACTAACAACTAGCCCGCCTTGGATGGTCACCCAATGTATTGCCTTTTTCCTTCTTCCTCTACTGGCCATTAGCACAGATAGGCTACTATTAGCCTTGAATAGGCTGGCGATGGCATAGATAGCCTAACCCAGACATGGGCAAACTACGGCCCGCCCGTTAGGCTTTTTAATCCGGCCCGCCGAACTTTTCCAAATTATCGAGAAAACCCATGATTGTGTAAAAACCTCATTCATTTCCCTTTCCCCTGCAATACCCCAGTTTCCCCGATAGATGGCGCGCTAGTCTAGACACATTTATCTTTGTTGGAGTAACTTTCCAGCTGCCGTCCCTCCCCTTTCGATAAAAATGAGCGGACCAAAGAAAAGAAAAGTGGACACTGAGTGCCGAGTGTTTAAAAAAGAGTGGACAGTGAAATATTTTTTCGCTGAAGTCCGATCAACGGCGGTATGTCTGATATGCCAAGAAACGGTTGCAGTTTTCAACAGTACAATATCAGCCGCCATTTTACCACAAAGCATGCTAACTACGCTAGCAAGCATGAACGCGCGGCTGCTGCTCCGAGGTTGGTCGCTAATTTAAAGACTCGGCAGAATTTTTTTCACCGACAAACTTCGATTCAAGAGTCAAGTACCAAGGCAAGATTTTTGCTGGCATTCAAGTTAGCAAAGGCTAGCAAGCCTTTCTGCGAAGGTGAGTTTTTGAAAGAATGCACGTTAGAGACAGCAGATCTCTTGTGTCCGGAGACCAAAGGCGAGTTTGAAAAAAAATCAGCCGATCACGCAGGACAGTGACTCGCCGTGTGGAGCTGATGGAGGAAGATATAATCAGAGAGTTAAACAAAAAGGCGGAGTCCTTTAATTCATATTCACCAGCACTGGATGAAAGCAACGACATAAAAGACACTGCTAGTTTTTATCCGAGGCATAAATGACGGTTTTGAGATGACGGAAGAACGTTTGAGCGTGGAGTCGCTAAAGGGGAAAACGCGTGGAGAGGACTTCCATGAACAGGTGTCTGCTGTTACCGAGAGAATGAAGTTGCCTTGGAGTAAACTCGTCGGTGTCGCCACGGATGGACCACCAGATTTAACTGGAAAACACGTCGGGCTGCTGAAAAGAATTCAGGATAAAGTGAAAGAAGAAAACCTTCGCCAGGATGTTCTTTTTCTTCACTGCATCATTCATCAAGAATCTCTGTGTACGTCTGTATCGCAGCTTAGTCATGTCGTCGATCCAATTGTAAAACTCGTTAACTTCATGGGAGCAAGGGGGCTTAATCACCGTGGGTTCATAACGTTTCTAGAGGAAACCGACGCGGATCACCAGGACTTACTTTCAACCACTCTCGTGTCCGGTGGTTGAGTTTGGGGAAAGTGTGTGAACGAGTTTGGGAGCTCAAAGAGAAGATTCTTTCATTTTTGGAGGGAAATCCGATGAATTCCCTGAGCTGAGAGATGAGGACTGGCTTTGTGACTCTGCGTTTACTGTGGACATGTTGTCACACATGAATGAGCTGAATGTTAAGCTGCAGGGAAAAGCTCAGTTTGTGCAGGACATGTACACAAATGTGAGAGCCTTCAAATCCAAGCTGGCTTTATTCTCCAGGCAAATGTCAAACAAATCTTTCGCTCATTTTCCCACACCGGCCATGCAGAAGGCCACCAGAAACGTGGCAAATATTGCAAATCGCTGGAAGACCTGCACTGAGAATTCTGCCGTAGGTTCACTGATTTAGAAAAAATTGACAACTCGCTTCAGCTGGTGTCCTGTCCCCTGTTGCAAGACCCTGAAACAGCAGCTCAGGAGCTCCAGTTGGAGCTGATCGATCGTCAGTCTGACTCCATCTCAAAAGAAAAATTCAAATCTCTTAAACCGAATGACCTTTATGCTTCAGTTAACGAAGCCACGTTTCCAGACCTCCGGAGGATTGGCCAGAAGATGCTGGCGTTGTTTGGTTCGACCTGTGTGTGAGCAGACTTTCAGTGTCATGAACATCAACGAAGCCCGTCAGATCCCAGTTAACTGACCAACACCTCAGATCTGTTTTGAGAATTGCCACAACAACAATAACCCCAGACTTTGATGCGCTGGCAAGAAAAGGAGAGCAACAACACTGTTCCCACTGAAATGTGTGTTTCTCTACCGTGTTATAAAAAAATAGCAACTTGCGCATTTATGTACAGCAGCGGTACAGTAGCTTAATTAACATGCTGCACGTCGCTCTCAGTTCAGACCCTTTTCTTGCTGGGCAATCATATGCTTCGAATGTTGAAAGTGATTCCATTGATCTTTTTCCACGAAATGTTGATTTCATTAAATTTGCACCTTTATTTGTGTCTGTTTTTTGTACATTTTAACCCCCAGGTTTGATAAATTACATTGCGTGTCCAAATGGTCCTGGCCCGGCCCCTCTGTCAAATTTTAGAACCCATTCTGGCCCGCAAGTCAAAAAGTTTGCCCACCCCTGGCCTAACCTAACATTACCATTGGAGAGCCAAGCGTTAGCATTAACTAGGCTGGGGTTAGTGTTAGATAGCCTAACGTTACCATTAAAAAGCCAAATGCTAGCATTAAATACCCTGGTGTTAGCATTAGATAGGCTGGGGTTAGCATACATAGGCTGGCATGTCCAGGCTTATCACCGGCCACTCTTTAAAGAAATCTTAAATAAAAGGGCCATTTGAATGCATTTACAAATCACAAACCAGGTTTTAAACATTCTGCTGTTAGTGTAGAATAAACCAGTCCATGTTTGAAGAGTCTAAGTATTAAAGTTTTTTAACTAGAGCAGATTAAAGATGTTCAAGATAGTGAAAAACAAGCTGGAATTTCCCTTAGAAGTCTGCTCAATCAGAAGCCAACTTCATCTCCATATTTTACAGTATGTTTATGCTTGGCATCACGTTGGATTACAGTAAACTATCAAAAGAACATGTCAATCCATCTGATGTATGTCGCTTAGAGATGTTGTATGACAACCGTTTTTCTTGATAAAGATTTCTTTAAAGAAAACACTACGAGTTGCAGGTGACTAGCCTAGGCATGCTAACGCTAGCCTATCCATGCTAATGGCCAGCAGAGAAAGTAGGCAATCAAGTGGGTGAGCATCCTAGGGTTGCTAGTTACTAGCCTCTCCAAAGCTAACACTAACTAGTACTTTTCTTCTCATTTGCTATTGCTAGCAGCTCAGTTAGCGGTGCCAGTCTGCCAGATCAGCAGCGAGCTTTGGAATGGGTATAGCCTCCTGGGACAAAGAAGTAGCCACCGCTGGGGATGCAATAGTCTTAATTTTGACCCCAATACTGCGCCATACCTTTAAACAATACACATATAAAACAAAGACTCATTATGTGAGGGAAAGTGGGACTTCCAGCTACTTCCATTCACCGCTGCTACATTTTACATCACCACCGCTCAGCTGGCTGATTTAAAAGTGTCACAATGACCCAGTTGTTGAGGAAAGAAAAGGTGAAACCCCTCCACATGAGAGAATAAATGCTGGTCAGAACAGGAGCAGAATAAATAAGGTCTACTTAGCAGAAGTTTAGCCACTGAGAGCTTTTAAATCTCAGGGTAGGGTGCCAAGCTTGGTGTTAAAATCTAATTTCTCGTGTGCCAAACTTGGATGTTTTTGTCATTCTTTCACAGAGGTAATAAAATAAATGGGAACAAATGGAGCCTGTCATGCAACCTTGAAGGTAAGTGCTTTAAACGAAAATGGTCTGATAAGCAGCCAGAGTCCAAAGAAAAACCTTCTGGAAGCCTGGAAAACCACTGATCCAGACCACCTGAAAGACTGTAATTCCAGCTCTGCAGCAGGACTAAACAATGCTCCTCTGTGACCTGATGCGGTCCCATCCCATCAGGAAGGGATGCACCGCCACACACAGGAGACTTGGGGGACAATCTGCTGGAAAAGCTTCCTGATGAAGGAAACGCAGAGGAAATAAAAACAATCAAGCAGCTGCGGCTGAAAACTTTCGAACTTCCTGTTTAATTTTTCAAGAAACCAAACTTTAAAAATCTGCAGCCATGAATCAGTGAGGCCTAAAACACAAACTAAAAACGCAACCATCGGTTTTCTTGGACTGCTGCAGGTTGTTGGACTGAGGGGAAATAAAGCAAGCCTAGTCCCATTTATTCGTCAGATCTCATGTCTGCAGCCTCTAAAGATGCTTTATTAGACTCAGATAGTGGAAGTTTGATGCATTTAATCATTAAAGTTAAAAAACCCAAACTTTTCAGTATTTGACGAGTCGACCGGAGCCGATTCAGGGATGTTCTGATCGTTGGCCGATTGATTCGTTCATTTCTAATAAATTTCCTTCCCTTCAGAGGATTCCCGGAAGAGAGGCGACCCCGGGGCAGAACCGGAACCACGTATAGCTGGGATTGATATAAACACCCGGTTTCACATTATCCCCTTCAGTCAGACTGAGGCCGTTCCCCCCATAGTCCGCTAGACTCGCTTCGATTGGGAACCAAAATCCAGCTGCTGCGGTTCTTCCTCTCTGCTCCCAGTCAAACCAGCCAAACCCTTTCAGCAACCTGTTCCCCTCCTCGCCTGTGGGGGCGCTGCACCAAGAACCGCTGAAGGAAACGACACGAAAACCTCTGAAGACCCTGAGCGCAGCTTCCTTCTTCACCAAATGGAAACAAAGATGGAGCGGCGTCAGGTTTTAGCGGCTGCAGGATTTCTGCTTTGACCACGAGCCATTTCTCCTGCTAGCGCTAGGCTAGCTAGCGTTTGTTTTGGTTGTATTTACCCAGAATGCCCTGCGCTGTAGTCCACTTCCTGCTTTGGTCCGCTTGGCGTTCACATCTGCATCTGAACCGCACCAGAGTTCACTTCAGCCAAACCGAGACCGAGGTTTGAACTCGGACCAGAGTCCACGCCTCCCCAACCGGACTTTCTAGGCAGACGGACTGGAGTTGGATTACAGCGGACTGAACCGGGCTGCTGGGAAGGATGCAGCCTGGTTCATGCAAGGATGCATTAATCAAGTCCATAAACTCCTCGCTCGACGGCTGAAGAAGGCGGTTTGTGGGAGGAGTCAGAGGACCTTTGAGTCCATTTAAGGAAAATCCTTCAGTCCGCTTCTTTGGTTCCGGACCAAAAGCAGGCTTGATTTGTTCCGTTTGGTGCGGTTTCACGTCGCGCCTCTTTGCAAGCGGACTGTATTTTATAAACACAGCCATGCGGGTGATGATCTGTGCTCCCATTGGACAGAAATGACGGGGGGCGGGACAGAGCAGAGCCCCAGGAAGAGAGCCAACATGGAGGTCGCTGCTGCAGCACCGAGGCTTCGTGATCTGATGTTTCTAATGTTGGACCGAGACCGCCTCAGGAAGTGGGTCTGGGTCCGGTTGCCCGTTAGTTTGCAGGGAATCAAACCACCGAAGCGGATCTGAAGCTCTCTGGAACTGAAACAGCGATCTGTTAGAGATAACACAGAGAAGCAGGAGCGCTCCGATGAATCGGCCCCGCTTCCCTCAATATGGCCGATACTCGCATGAGAGACCGACCTCATCTGCCTCCACAACAAGTCGGCCCACTGCTCCCAGTTTAGCTGCTACATTTAGTGACTTTCAGACAAAACTAAATCGGGATCGGCAGCTCAGGCTTTTTAAAGATCACTGACCGGCCAGGAAACTGCAACCTGGAGCAACCTGGAGACGATTAACCTGCCAGCAGGGCTGAAACGATTAATCGTGATTAATTCAGTCGTTGATTAACCGCTACCTGGACGACAGAGACTCTAAAAGGCTGAAAGAGCAGCAGGCAGAGCAGCGACGAAGCCAGAACTGAACAACAAACATCAACATTTCTGATAAAAACCCAGAACTCCTCCAGAGGCAGCTTCACCTGCTGCACATTCTGGAGATAAACCTGCTATTAATCCCCTTTTCCTGCCCAGTTATTAACCAGTTAATCTACCAGTAACCAGCGGAGCCGTCCTCCGCCGGTGCCCAGTTATTAACCAGTTGATCTACCAGTAACCAGCGGAGCCGTCCTCTGCCGGTGCCCAGTTATTAACCAGTTAATCTACCAGTAACCAGTGGAGCCGTCCTCCGCCGGTGCCCAGTTATTAACCAGTTAATCTACCAGTAACCAGCGGAGCCGTCCTCCACTGGTGCCCAGTCCAGCAGGAAGAGCTGAGCTGTTCTCAGGCTAGAAGGATCCATTCAGCTGCAGATGATCAGTCGGTTATTTTCTTATTTAAAAAAAGAAACTGAACTCTTTATGTGCGTTTTTATGCATTTCTAATATTGTGTCAAAAAGGCTTAAGTGAATAAATAAAAATGTGCCAATTTTCTTATTCAATCAATTGATTAATCATCCAAATATTTGATTAATCATCAGAATATTCCAATAATCATCAGTATTGTTGATTAGTCGTCTGAATAATCTATTAATCGTCAAAATAACAGATAAATCATTCAAATTATTGTCAGAATAATCAACAGATTAATTGATTAATCGTTCAAATAATCGATTAATCTTCAGAATAAATCGACAACTAAAACAATCGTTGGCTGCAGCGTCATGTTTTTGGACCGTGGAAGGAAGCCGGAGTACCCTGAGAGAACCCATGCATGCAGGCTGGGATTTGAACCCAGGACCTTCTTGCTGCAGAGCGACAGAGGCAGCAGCTGCACTGAAATCTGAATGTTTGGATTCACTTGGTTTGATTCACCAGCTGTTTTTTTAGGACTTCGGTTGTTTGTTTACTCATCTAGGAAAGCCTGACTTCAACCAGAGCATGCCAGGAGAAGGTGTTTTTATCTGTGACCGTCATGTTTTCCTCCATCCAGCAGCACTGCACGCTCCGCTGCAGCTGCCGGCAGAGTCAACACTCCACCCGCAGCCACGGCAACCGCGGCCTGAGCGCGTCCAAGCACGCCGGCCCGCGGCCCGGAAACGTGCAAAGCGGAGGCGCAGCCGTGCGCAAACATGCAAACACGAGCCGAGTTTAGAACCGGACCGGCGGGAACGGAGCTGCGCTTGCTTCCGGGACCGAGCGTGTTCCGGTCCAAACAGTGCCACGGAGCAGCGACGTGCGCAGAGCAGACTGAAGGCAGCGGAGGTTCTGCAGGAAAAGTCAAAGCTCGGGTTTGGGATCCGACCCGCGGCCCGGTTCTGACCGTGCTTTGGCTCCAATGAGCGGCTCCAGAACCGAATCAAGGAGAAGATCCGGTTCTGAACACCTTCTGACCTGGACTAGAGTCTAACACATGAACGGCAGGATGTTCAAAAGCACGTTTGTGTATCAAAGCTGTCTGCATCTGTGAAGCTCCAGTAAACGCTACTTCAGTGCTTTTTCTGCGTCCGGACCTCAGAGGCTCCAGCACCAGGACCAGATCAGTCCACGGAGTGAAAAATGGAGCCCAGTGTAGATTAACCTCGTCCAGATTGAAGAGTCTAAGTGCTGTAGATTTTAAACTGCAGCAGATTCAAGATGCCCAGGCGGTCTGCTGCGCGTTCGCGTGGTTCCGGTGTGAATGACTGGGTGAACTGGAAGAGATTTAACTGCTGTTGCTTTGGACAGCTATGTTTTTACCAGCTATAGTTACTGCTTTTATGTTTTGATGCTTCTAAAACTAAACGAATGGATTTCTCTGAATGTAAATGTTGATATTCGCAAAGTGCTGCCATCTCGCCAGGTCAATCTTGGAAAGGAGATTGGAGATCTCAATGAGGTTTTTCTTCTCTGGTTAAACAAAGGTTATTATTTTTGTCGTTATTAAATAGGCCGTTTGCCACACATTTGGCCGTTTGCTGCATTTGTATTTTTGTTTTGCAGGTTGTGTAATTCCTGCGTTTGCCACGCGCTTGTCCGTTTGCCACACATTTGATGCGTCTGTATTTTGGTTCTGCATCAGTCATGCGTTTGCCACACTTCTGCACGTGTCAGCCACCGCGACCGATGCTGCGACTGATCGCAAAACAAATCAGGATGGGTGCAGGAGCTGGGCCAGCAGCTCGGTCACACCGAGTATGTCAACAGACCTGCACGCAAAGCCTCCTGTCAGAAACCTCCTGAGGTTCAAGGTGTGAAATAACCTTCGTCTGACAAACATCCATTATTATTTCCACTGACGACCATGAATCCGGGGACTGAGCAGTGGCTGGTGTCTGCACCAACGGCTTCCCAACAGACAAAGCTGCACTTTGAGAGCTGCTGACTGAAATGTGTCAAACAGAAACTCAGGACCGTTTCTGTTTCATGCATCTGTTTATTAAACCTCTAATCATGGCTGACCGTCTCTTTCAGAGCCGCCGCCGGCGCTTTCTGTTCCTTTACGAGGCACTTCTCTCTGCATGTCAGTGAACCTGACAGCCTGGTAATAAACACATCCAGGGTGCTGATTGGACACGTTGCAGAAAACGACTCAGTTGGTGAGAAACAAGCAAGAAGCTCAGATTGTGTCTCTGCAGTTTTCAGATTATTAGAAACGTCAGGAGGCAAGAAGAACAACTTCAGTCGAAGTTTTACAGCAAAATTCAATAAAAATATTTTTGAACTATATCTGCTTGATGATCCTGATGATTTTCATGTGCATTTGCTCGATGTTTTTGATGATTTGCTGTGGACCTGACTGATGTTTTTATGATGTGAAGCGCTTTGAACTGCCTTGCTGCTGAAATGTGCTCTACAAATAAACTTCACTTAAAAAATGAGAAAACACACTTCAGTCAACTCATTTACAGCTTGTCCTGCAAACTTTTAAAACTGCTCTTCATTCATTTTCTGAAGCTCTTAAAATTTTAGCTGCTTTTCACCCCCTGAACTCTGATCTTTGGATTATTCGGGCATTAAAAGGATCTTAAATATTCAAAGAATAACAATGAGCTCCTTTTATTTTGTGTTCAGTTTGTATCAGGGTGAAAACAGACGGCCGATCTGAGCTGCGCCGTCAAATGGTTAAACCTGCAGCTCCACCAGGAAAATCCTCAGACACTCCCTCAGGAACAGAATAAATCATGACTTGCATACTTTTCATTTTTGTCACCATGCAGCACACACACACACACACACACACACAGCAGAGGCCTCGAGCCACGAGAAACGACCTTTCTGAAAGATCTCGGTTTCACTTTGAGTGGCTGCACCACGCTGCAAACACGACACAGGCGTCTGGGCCACAGAGCCCTGCTGGGTAAAGGGCTATTTCACAACTTTCAACGACTCTGGACGGCCTATCTGAGACACCTGGACTAGACAGACCTGGACGGGACGAGTCCACACCGAGAACAGATTCTCTAAGACAGGGAACTGTAAAACTTTTATTTTTTATTAGTAAAAACGGAAAATGGGCGACTTCATGACAGCCTTAACTCGGGTTTATCTAGGAGTTCCCAAACTTTTCAGCCTGTGACCCCCCCAAAATAAAAGTGCCAGAGACTCGTGACCCCCTAAAAATACATATAATTATTTCCTTCTATTTTTTAAAAGTCAAAATATATGCATTTTAAAATGTATTTCCTTCTTAAAAATTGTTAAAAATGTACATAACTATAAATTATTCTATGAGAAATTAATTGATACATATATTTATTTCATGCTATATTTATTTATTTGTTTAATTTTGTCCCTTTTGGCCCTCCATACACGTCACGTCACTATGACTGAACAGTCATTTCACGCCCCACCGCGGTTCCCGACCCCCACTTTGGGAACTCCTGATCTAGAAAACTACACCTGGGCTCCATCACTGTAGGGGGGAAAATGGTTTGATGACGTTAAAAACCAACGCATCAGTTAAAATGTCCAATCAAAATCATTTACAGGCGGCACAAACACCACTCTATAAATGCAAATACATGATACAAAAACAACTCGTTTCATAAATATTACAGCAAATATGGTTCTAGTCATAAGGTCTCGTGGTAGAATAACGTTTAGTAACATAATAATGACGTTTCAGTTTTCAGACTAAAATGTGAGTCTAAAAACAAAAAACCAAACTACTTTCTTCTGCTAAAATAATTTAAAATCTCAATTTAAATCACGATATTGTTACTTGTTACAGAGCGACTAGATTTAGAAGCAGTTTCAGGAAGAAGCCATTTTAGTCATGCTGTGGTCTGTAATCCTGGCACTTTCCCAGGTATCTTATTAAAATGAATTTAAGCGGTGCACTAGGGCTGGTCGATATGGTTAAAAAAATAAAAGCTCTGATTTTTTTCATACCAGGTCCCATTTTAATTGATTTTTTTTCTTGCTTTCTTCTCTGAAAAAGAAATGAGAGAAAATATTTTCAAAAAGTAGCTTTGATTTCAATCATCCCTTATGGGAGTTGGACGACGAACCTTTTGCTTAATTATGAGAAAATAGAAACAATATTAGCAAAATAAAGACCCAACTTTCCCAGAAGAGCATCTTAAATTTACGAGAAAAAAGCTTGGACAATTAATTTTTTGTTAACTTTTGTGTTGGGAGTTCTCATAAAATTATTACTTCATTCTTCTAATATTATGACTTTATTCTCCTATTACTATGACTGTATTTTTGTAACATAATAAATTTATTTAAAAAAAAAACGCCTGTCAAACAACATGGTCGCCATCACTCTGAACTACCGAAACCCAAAAGGAGCATTGGTGAAATAAAAAAATAATAATAAAAAAAAATCCAGATTTTCCAGAAATTGAATCGTCAAAAACCAAATACTTGATTAATCGATCAAATCGATGTATCGATGCCTAGCCCTACGGTGTACAGTAAGACTTCCTAAATGTCAAATATAACGTCATTTTCCACATTTCTCACTTTACAAATAGTATTTTAATAATATCTGTCATAAATGTGTAATAACCCAGTCTAGGTCCGACCACTTTATGTATTTTGAACTTCAAACTCCTAAAAAGTTGTTTAATAGTGGTTTATCCGCAGGCTGACTTCACAGCAGCCTGCTGTTATCAGAGCAGGAACATACTGGGGGGTAATAACCGCTCTGGTCGGCCAGATGAAACCATAATGGGGTTAATTCAACGTGTTGCAGTTTTAAATGAAGCTCCAGAGCCGGAATGAGCAAGTCACATGGTGTGGTAGCCGCCACCGCCGCTGCTATCCGGGACAGGCCTCCAGTCCTCATTACCACTGCCTGTACTGGTCATAATGGTTTCATCTTACCTGACCCCACCATATGTTTTTATTCTGACAGGGAGGAGGGAGCTTTACAGGTTATTTACAATATTTTTATTCAGGCGCTGAAAAGACGCCGCATCCGCTCATGTGCGTTATGACTCCCCGTGATCCCCAACGTTAAATACCACAACCTGGAAAGAAAAAAACCCCAAAAACCTACTTGTCTCCTTCGACTCCATCTTTCTTCAAGTGTTCGTCCAGCTCCGCGGCGGCTGCGCCTTCTGTTTTCACGCAGTAGGAGCGGCGCGGAGCCGCACAGGGCGCGGTGCGGCGCGTCGCAGCGGCGGCAGCTCTGGCAGCATCACTGGGGACAGAAGCGAAGCAGCGGCGGTGCCGGGGCGCCGGGAACCAGCTCTTCTGGGTACAGGAGGGGAAGGGACGCTTCACGGTGGCTTGAAAACACTCCTTTAGGACTGTGGAGAACCTAAAATGTAACATCTCAATCCTGTCCGGCTGTGAGGGAGAAATGTGGGTCCAAACGTGTCGGGCTGGAGAAGCTGTTTCTGAGAACGTTGAGAATGTCAGCGGCGATGAGTCACCCGGCACAGCTTTCCAGAAATAAATACCGCCTTCTGGCTCCGCCCATCTATGATCTGATTGGTGAAAACAATTCCGTATCCATTTCTTCTTCTGACACACCACGCGTTGCACTGGCGCCACTGCTTCCCTCTACTGGCTGATATTAACACTACATTTGGCAGTTCAACCAAAAGACCCAAAAACAAATGATTTGTCAAATAAATATTTATTTGTAATAGCTTAAATAATGCTACCATAGACATGTTAAATAAATAAATAAAATTTGTCAATATTTATATAAAAATGTCTACAATTTACCAAATATTTAAATATCGCATTCACTAATTATAATTTGAATTTACTTTTTTCTTAAAATAAATTCCCTATTTTGCCATTAATGTAATACTTTCACATTGCCTGTGTTACAGATGATCATGACATTTAATGTCAGCCCCACTGGCAGATGAAATAATTCTCAGTGTGCTGCAAAAAAGGATTATACATTTACATTTAATTAATAATTCATACATCTTAAAAAATAACTGAAGCATTAAAATAATTCTGGATGCATTTATTCATTTAATATGTATTTCCTGTTTTATTTGAAAGCACATATATAATTAATGTCATAGGTTTTTTGTTAATTGAATAATGGCTGTTTTGTATCGGCAGACAAACATGTCAGAATCCACAATCCATCTGAATGTCTGAATTATGTCTCTAAATAAAACTGCAATAAATATGTTGTGTCAATATTTAAATAAATACCGAAATAATTATATATGATTTAATCATAAAATTAAGTTTTAATTCATATGTTAAATTGTGAACAATAATAATAATTTTAAGGTATTGATGACACATTTATAATAATATTGAAATTGTATTTATTTACTTACCACACTTTTTACGATTTTATTTAAACTATCAGACATGCAATTTAAATGACGGATGAACTGATGGATGGATGGATGGACGGACGGACGGAGGGGCGGGCGGACGGATGGATGGACGAACTGGTAAAAGTTCCGATATAAAGTAATAAAATGAAGGTGAGAGAGCATCGGAGCTCCTGACAGACTAAACGCAGGGCTGGAAAGCCCACTAGCCTGAAACGTCATAACAGCATCACGATTACGTCATCCAGACTTCAGCTTCAAGTTCAGGAGTTGCCACGAATGCAGAGCGGGATGATGTGGAGGTTGGTGAGCTGCACTGTGTGCGTGCTTCTGTCCTCGCAGCTCGGTTCGTGGTCCGTTTGGGCCGGAGCAGATGACCTGGAGGAGCAGGTTCGGATCGAGGTTCTGTTCAAGCCCGAGGAGTGCAGCAGGAAGAGCAAGAAAGGAGACCTGATCAACGCTCATTACGACGGCTTCCTGGCCAAAGATGGTTCCCAGTTCTACTGCAGGTTGGTGCAACAAGGAGAACATCATGGAGGCAGCAAACTGGTCCAGTTTACTCCTGAGAGGTCCTGTTAATGGTTGGGGAAACCCACCGGGAACAGGAGGCTGAATAACGGGCTGTCGTTTGTAAAGTCCCACAGTCAAAAATGAACAGCAGTAATTTGGGTTATTCAGCCTGTTATAAGAGGGAAAAATGGTACATTTTCATATTTTCACCGTGTTATTCAGTCATTTATAAATGTTAGTTTCAAACTAAATTTTTGGTGAACAAGCTAAATATTTAGCTTTGAATTAGTTTGAAGCTAAATATTAAGCTTGCTAGATAAATATTTCGCTTCAAACTAAATCTTCAACTTGCTAACTAAATAGTGAGTTTGAAGCTAAATATTTAGCTTGCTAATTAAATATTTCCTTTAAAACTGACATTTATAAGTGAATGATGGTGAATATTTGACTCCATTTTTTGTCTTGTGGCAGATTAAGCAACCGGAATTATTGCTGTTAATTTTAGATTGTGTTACTTTACAAACGGCGCGCCATAGTCAAATTTATTTCTATAGCACGTTTAAAAACAACTTGACCAAAGTGTTGTACGGCTAAGATAACATAGAATGATTCAGGCTGTATTATAATAAAACCCCACATTGTTGGTGAAGGAAAAACATTTCACCTCTACATATCAGTGCATGTCTGTTTACACACTGGACTGTTATTTATTTAGCAAAAAAAAACCAAAAACAAAGAAAAATGAGATTTTTTTTTTCACGGTTTCTGCTTTGGAGCCCAACACCAAGCTGGAAAGACGTCAGCATTGAGCTTAGAGGAGCAACCGCTGCTGCACGGTGGCGGACGGGTCATGATCTGGGCTTGTGATGGGGCCACAGGATCGAGTGGAGCAGGATCTCCTCTGTTCACCACAGCGTTCTAGAATCCAACTTGAGTCAATCTATCCAACAACAGAACCTTGATCCAAGCCCAGCAGAACAGCTGAAAAAGGCAAGAATCAAGGTTCTGTAATGGCCTAGTCAAAGTCCAGAGCTCAGCCTGATTGAAAGAGATCTGGGCAGAAAACCTCAATGAACTGAAGCAACGTCGGACAGAAAAGTGGTACCAAAGTTTTCCCCCATCGATGTGAGGGACGGATAAAGTCGACCAGAACCGCTGGGTTCTGGTTCTGGTCCGTTTGGGTTCGGCTTCGTTACATAACAGGTCGTCGTTTTTCACCGATCATATGTGTTGGCATGTTGACCCTGGCTGACCAGACGTTGTGACTGCTTCCTGTCTCAGCCGGTCGGACAAAGAGGGACACCCTCAGTGGTTCGTCCTGGGCGTGGGACAAGTCATCAAAGGCCTGGACATCGGGATGATGGACATGTGCGCCGGAGAGAAGAGGAAGGTTACGGTCCCATCAGCTCTGGCGTTCGGTCACACAGGAAAAGGTGGGTTTGAGTAACAGGAAGTAGACCTTCGATGAGCAGGAAACGCTCCCTGCAGGTCGGGAGACGCCCACCGTCTCTTCACGTTGTCTTGTCTTCTCTTGCAGCAGTGTTCGCTCCTCCTCTGTTGCGCCGCATGTAGTCTGAGCATGCTCAAAGGGTTTTTCTTTGCATGCACTGGAGCATGCGTACGGCTGTATCTGTACCTGAAGGGGGCGCTGCACTGACTTCTGCATTGCAGGTTTGAACACCAGACTTCCTCTTGTTGCTTTTGGAGTTTGTTCCAGTTTCAGGCTGAAGTTGAACTTTTCCTCTCCTTACCTGAACGAAACGTCCTGCAGCTGCACGTTGCGCTCAGCAGAACCTTCTTTTCTGGGATTGTTTTATGGTCTGCACATATTTTGCTGCACCTGCAGAACGATTTAAAACGTTGGGCTCTGCTCCGTGTCTCCGGCTGAATCAGGTCCGGTGCCTCCGAACGCTGCTGTGGTCTTCGAGGTGGAGGTGCTCTCCGTGTCCAGGGGGCCTCGCAGCATGGAGGCCTTTGGACAGATAGACCTGGATAAGGACAGGAGTCTCACCAAGGCAGAGGTAACCGTCACCTCCAAGCTGAATGATGAATCTGATGGAACAGGAAGTGGTTTTACCAGCAGAAACAGACGGTCGCACCTTTCTAACGTCCTTATTCCGTCTCCTAACTCCCACTTCGACCTAAACCAACCAATCAGAGCCAGGAGGCGGGTCTTAGCGCTGTCAGTCACCCTCATGTACGCACCGCTCACACACTGATGCTAATGCTAAGGCTAGTTAGCATGGCCACCAATGACGGCGGATAAACAGTTTTCCTGGAACAGTGAGTTGTTTCTCCTCCATCAGCACATTTAGCAGTGCGTACACGACGGTGACTGACGGCGCTAAGCCCCTCCCCCTGGCTCTGATTGGTTGTTTCTGGTCGGGAGCGGGGCTAAGTTACATACTGCAGCTTTAATGAGATGGTAGAGGAAGCACGGAGTGGATGGAGCTCATTTTAGGCTGTGTGCAGCATGAGAACAG
This sequence comes from Anableps anableps, assembly GCA_014839685.1. Taxonomy (NCBI): domain Eukaryota; kingdom Metazoa; phylum Chordata; class Actinopteri; order Cyprinodontiformes; family Anablepidae; genus Anableps; species Anableps anableps. The sequence goes on along the minus strand of CM026075.1, from coordinate 37,959,176 downwards.
TGGTTATGCCCCTCCCACACCTGTTGCTCCACACTTCTCCCCTTTTTAAAATAACCCATTTTGGAAATCCTTGTAGTCATGAGAAACGGAAGGGTTGCGTCAGCTCCAGCGGCGCCCCCGTCGTTTCAGCAGCAGAAGGGAAGTTGCTCATGTTTGGCAGTTTGATTTTAATTTGTTCTCCTGTTGCTACGTTAAAACTGCATAAAGGCGGACTGAAGGTCTGTTCCTTGTGTCCAGGTGAAGGAATACCTGAAGCTGGAGTACGAAAAGGGCGGGAGGCCTCGGGACGAGCCGTTCTACGAGAAGATCCTGGCCGACATCTTCCAGAAGAGCGACCAGGACCGAGACGGACTGATCACTGCCAAGGAGTACAATATATACGAACGGGATGAGCTTTAGCTGCCTCTTAGTTGCTGTTGGGGTTTTTAACAGGGGAAAAAAAAAAACAGGAAGAAGAAGTGAAACTGAAAGGAAAGAGAAGATGATCCAACCACAGGAGCTCCATCAGAGCCGGTCCCTGCTCACTGCATCCCAGATTAGATCCACACGACTTCTTCTTTTGGGTGTTTTTTTGTTTTTTACATATCCTCCGTGGCACAAATTTCAAAATAACTGTGATTTCTACTGTTTTGGATCAGATGCTGTTGGATTGGACCAGTCTACAGACAGAACTTTGTACAAGAAACCACTTCTTAGGCTGGATTTATAAAATAAAAAAGTGGAACAAATTGTGTGTTTTGATTTATTTTCATTAAATTCATTCATTCATCGGTGTCCGTTTCAGAGAAGCCATCACTTCAAAAGCAGCATAAAAAACAGATTTCAGGTTGTAAATGTCCTCAGGGACAAAGACCTTGATTACTGGAGACATGTCCTGCTCTGATGGGACTAAAACTGAAGTGTTTGGACATTATGACCATCGTTACATTTGGAGGGAAACCTGAGAACATTATATTTAGCTCTAAATTAAATATTTAGCTAATATGCAAATTCATTAGCTGATAACCGGAAGTAGACTATCAAAAATAAAAGCGGGTTTTTGCGAACCTGTTTGGTACCACGGCGTTGCTGTAGATCCACCGGTAAACGTCTGCTTCGCCTTTAAAACAGCCCATCCTTTGCTTTAAGCTAAAATACTGGACAGGTTGAGAGGAAAAGAAACTATGATGAAGAGATGACCGTCGCCCCCCCCCAGGAGTTTATATAAAGGTTCGCAAGACCCAACTTTTATTTTTGGTAGTTCACTTCCGGTTAACGGCGAGTAAATTTGCGTATAAGCTAAATATTTTGCTTCAGCCTTAATATTGACTAACTTTTTAGAGCTAAATACTTAGCTATTTAACTGAATACGTAGCTTGGTAAATAAATATTTAGCTTCAAACTAAATATTAGCTATCTCAGAGCTAAATATTTAGCTAATGTGCTGTCACTTGCTGATAACCGGAAGTAGATGATCAAAAATAAAAGCGGGTTTTTGCAAACTTCTAAATGGTGGCACACTGTTGCTGTAGAGCCACCGGTAAACGTCTGGATTGGCTTTACAACAGTCCATCCTTTGTTTTAAGCTCAGCTACTGTACATGTTGAGAAGAAAAACTATGATGAAGAGAGGACCTTCGCAACAGCAGGAGCTTACCCATCTTTTATTTTGATAGTTCACTTCCGGTTATCGGCAAGTGAATTTGCATATTAGCTACATATTTAGTTCTGTGCTAAATATTTAGCTTCAAACTAAATATTTAGCTCGTTAACTAAATGTAGAGCTAAATAATCAGTTGTTTAGCTAATTATTTAGCTTGCTATGTAAATATTTAGATTGAAACTGTGACACAAATTAATCAAATAGTAAAAATATGACTGAAAAATGAACCCATAGCTTTTCCTCTTATAACAGACTAAATAAACCAAATTATTGCTCTTAATGTTTGACTGAGTAACTTTACAAGTGGCTCCTCTTACCTGTTCCACACTCCCGCTTCACACCTCATGATCCATTTATTCCTGACTGTAATTTCTGATCAGATTCATTTAAATAAACTATAAGTAATTAAAACTCATATTAAAATACATTTATTAATAAATAACAGCGCAAACAGCCCTCATTTATACACAGTTTAGACCCTGATTCAGGGAATTCTGGCGGTCAGTTTGGGATCTTCATCCGGATCGATGGCAGCCTGATGGCGGCTGCCCTCACCTCCGCTGTGATGTCCACGCCCAGTGGTGCTCTGCAACAGAACCAGAAGAACGGGTCGGAGGGTCTCATCTCGGGGGTTTAATGGATGTTTTGGATCCCCAGATCAACACGGTAGAATTTACTGGGGATTTTCTCTGATCCATGCAGACAAAAATCTATAACAAATGTTTTTTTTTGGGTTTTTTTTTTTTTTTTACAAAAATGTAATGAAAATATTGATATGAAATTCATGCTAATGATGAGAGGATGGGAACTTCTGACCAGAACTGTAGCTAAAGATCTACTGGCATGTTTGGGAATTGTTCTGACCCATTAGGAACTCACTTTGGCTCATAGCTGACGTCCACATCCGGTGCCAGGATCCCTTTTCCTTCCCTCAGACGCTCGACTCCATTCCTGCTTGGAGGAGGAGAAGCAGATGCTCCAGATACGCCGGGATTCGGGTTAAATCGTGGGCAGATCATCAGCGCTCACCATGCGATCATTGCTCCGTTGTCGGTGCAGAACCGGGCCGGAGGGCAGAGCAGTCGCAGTCCGGTCGCCTCCGAGATCAACGTCAAAGCCTTACGGATGTACTGGTTGCTCGCAACTCCTCCAGACAACACCTGGAAAACGTTCAGGGTCAGTACCTGAGCATGGCGGGGTTGCCATGGCAACCAGAGCACCGTCTGCTGAGTGTCTTCCAGAGGAATCCACCAAGACGAAGGAACCTACGTTCCGAAGGCCTGACTGAGGAAGAGGAGGGTACAGCTGCTGGACTGAGCTGTCCTCAGTGAGGATGCTGAAGGTGGTCCTGGACTGCTGGACACTCGAAGACGGGTTTGTAGGAAGAAACGGACAAAAATCCTCCTGAAACCCTTCTTTTATTTCCCTAAACGCCTGAACTTCTGTGAAATGTCAGGAGGAGGAGTGGGAACCATGGTGAAGGTCAGAGCTGCATCCTGGGGGGGGGGCATGACTCAACCAGCATCAGCCATGAGTGAGAAAATGACCGTTTAATTCATGGGGGGGGGGGCACATTCTGCTACTACTCTACAATTTGTTGTTATTTCAACTGATGATTTAATGCTTTCTCTCCATAGAAGGTGCACCTGGTCTGGGATCTGCTTGGCTGTGATGCGCTTCAGCTGAGATGATGCTGCCACCAGCTGATCGTTCTCCTTCTCCTGCTGTTAACTTCTTACTTTAACTTAGAAAGTACTCCTGGTTCAGTGCTTCTGTTTTTTCAAGAAGAGCCTGGTTCTGGTTCTGCTGGAGGTTCCTTCCTGTTAAAGTGGAGTTTTTCCTCTCCACTGTCGCCCCCTGCTGGTCAGGAGGAGCGAACGCTGCAGGTCAACGACTTGATGCTCTTAGATAGAAACGTCCTGAACTAATTTGAATAATAAACTGAACTAATTGCACTGGGTGATAACTGGGATCAGTGGGAATGTAGCTGGGAATGAACCGTGCCTTGAGGCGACGTCTGCTGTGAAGAGACGCCACAGAAATAAAGTGAACTGAATGAATAGAAAGTTTCTCACCAAGGTTGGGTTTTCCGACGGCAGCAGACAGTTGGCCCTACAGAACAGGACGGCTCGATGCGTCCTCTTGGCCAGATGAGAGGCGACGGCGTGCTGGGTGGCGGCGGCGATGTCGTTCACACACGACAGCAGCGTTCCTTCTCCTACACCTGCAGAGGGAGGCTCGCTGTGACTCAGGCGGTGCTGCAGCAGCTGCGGGGAGTCCGGAAACGTCCCTACCTTCCTCGGCCTCCTTCTTCTGGATCAACATGGTGACCTGGTTCCGGAGTCCGGCGAAGGAAAAGCAGCAGTCGGGAGTTTGTCCCATAGGCGTCCTGAAACCGAACCGCTTCCTGTCTCCGTCTTTAGCCAGGAGCTCTACGGCTTGGCCCCCGCTCAGCGTGGAGCACTGTGGGAGCTTCCCGAGGGACAGGCGTCTGGCCACCTGAGGATCCACACAGCTGTTTATGGGCACAACATCAGGACCTGTTGCCACGGTGACAAACCTCTTACTTTATCCAGCGTGTCGCCCGGAGCTTCATCCAGCGTGCGGCCCAGCAGCAGGAAGTCGTCGACGCCTCGAGCGACGGCGAGCAGCGAGTGGCCGCCAGACACCAGCAGCACCAGGAAGGGGAAGGCGACGGGGTGCAGCATCCTGACGGTCAGCGCGTGGGCCTCCATGTGGTGGACGGGAATGAACGGCTTGTCGTGGCGCCTCACGAACCTCTGGCTGAAGCGCAGGCCCACGCCCAAACTCAGCGCCAAGCCGGGCTTGACGGTGGCGGCCACGGCGCAGAGCTCAGCCGGGGTCACGCCGCCCCGCTGCAGAGCCTCCTGGACGACGCGCTCGATGTTCTCTCTGTGGAGCTGCTGAGCCACCGTGGGGATGATGCCGCCGGTCCTGCAGGAAGACAGAAACCCGGTCATGGAAAGGCAGCCCAACACATGGTCCACTCCTTTCTCTGCTCAGTTTATGATTCAAAAACGTTTAAAACGTTTCTATCTGAGGAAGCCCAGCTGAGCATCAACTTATTCCTTCCTCCTGACCAGCAGGGGGCGACAGTGGAGAGGAAAAACCCCCTTTAACAGGAAGAAACCTCCAGCAGAACCAGAACCAGGCTCAGTACCAGCGGCCATCTGCCACGACCGACTGGAGGTTGGAGAAGACGGAGCAGAAGCACTGAACCAGGAGTACTTTCTGTGTTAAAGTAAAAAGTTAACAGCAGGAGAAGGAGAACGATCAGTTGATGGCAGCATCATCTCCAAGAAGGTATCACAACCAAACAGAACGCCAGACCAGGTGCACCTTCTATGGAAAGAAAAATAACTGCGAGAAAACAAAACAGTTGAAATAACAGCAAATAATGCAAAATTGGAGAGTAGTAGAAGAAGAACGTGAGGAAAAGAGGCCAGTTTGTCCTCCAGCAGCCTGTAGCAGCTCTGGATGACCTGAGCCCATTGAACAGCCACTCGGTGTCCAAAAGGTGGCCCGCGGGCCATTTGCGGCCCCTAACTCCAAGAAGTAAACAAATTGAGACTTTTTTGCATTTTATTACATGCAAACATATGACACACATTAAAATCTTCTTCCAATGGAAAACGTTAGGCACAACACAAAGTTCTGTCTTTTAATAACCACACTATGCAGTGAGTTTTACTCAGAAACAGACCGAGGAGCACTAAAATCTGCTTTTAATTAATTTATTAACAACCCAAATCCTGAGATTAAACAGAATCCTGTTTAGTTTTTCAGCTGAGGCCAGAGGAACTGACAGACTGGATGCTCTTCTTTTAATATGGCAAATGTGCGAAACATTTCTACACTAAAAAAACAAAAACAAAAAAAAACACATCGTTTTCCTACAAAAAAAAACAAAAAAATCTGTCGTTATTTGTCTAATTAAAATATTTCATGCTTAGTTTACTGTCGAGCAGGTAAAAAATAAATCACAATTACATTTTTTGTTATTTTATTTTTAAATATAATTTGTGGCCCATGTGGCAAAACGTTTGGACACCCCTGCCTTAGAATGAAGCTTGAGAGAGGCAGAGGAGGGGAACCACTGCTGTGTTTGGGGCCGTGGTGTCCAAACGTTTATCTCAAGGGCCACTTTTTAAAAATTAAAACCGAAAAGATTTATTTGTTGCTTTTATCTGCTCAAAATATACTAAACAGACAATATTTTAATAAAGCAAAGTAGTCAGAATTTTGTAGAAAAGTAATCTGTAAATTATTGTTGATCCTAAATATAAACAGGGTCTTGCACAGGTGCTGTATTAAATGACAGGTAAATAAATTAAAACAGAAACATTGTTAACAAAAGAAAAATACTTTGGCAATTTTTATAGACAAATAAGATCTTCTTAAACATTTATTTAGGTATAAGACAATTAATTGTGGATTCGCTCCATTCTTGAATTTTGAACTGAGGGACCGAACAAAAATCAACCACAAGACCGCAAATGGCCCCCGGGCCACACTTTGGACATTCCAGGTTGAGGATCAATGTCCTGCTGAAGACCCAGTTTGGGTTGGAGGTTCTGCTCTGGTCTGTTAGGGTGAAGACACGGTGTCAACACAAACCTGTAGCTCCGGACCAGCAAACTGACACATTTGCACTTATATTACTTTCAGTCTTCAGTCAGATTTTATTTATTTATTTTTACAACACCATAATTTAAAACATGCACGAACTGAACACTGAAACAAAACATTTGACCCCCACCTCAGATGAACCTCCTTCTGAGAATGCAGAGATTCTCCCAGTATGGCTCCAGTTTCGTCCATCACCGCAGCTCCAGTGTCATCACAGCTTGTCTCGATGCCTAAAACCAGTCTGGAGCGAGATGCCTTGCTTCCTGCCGTGTGTTTGCACCGCGACAGTCTCTGCAGTCTTCTTACCTTTGACTGGAACATAGTAATAAACCTCATGTTCAACCTATGAGCTGGAAAAAGTGAGCTATCCTACCGCTCCACGGTAAATTAACAAAACAACGCGAGAAAATGCGGGGCTCCTGACGGAAATGCACTCAGCAGTGTTTCGCGCCGGACACTTTATGTGGTTGCACACAGATGGAGCGTAACAGTTTGGCTCTTTGGCTATAAGCTGTATTTTTATCGAGAATTGTGCAGGTTAGTCCAGTTTTTCTATTTCTTTGTGGCTTTAAATATATAAAGCTAACATGGGCGGAAATGTTGTATTAGTGCTTTTACCGGTTAAAAACACGTAAAAATGATCCGTTTCCTCTTGGGAAATATGTGTTTCATTTTTAAAAGTCGTCACTTAGTTCTAAATATTTTTTTCTGAGGATTTGTGAGAATATCGGGATTATGTTTAAAGCCTTTGCAGTTAAATCCGTGAACTGTAAAAATCATCCACTCTGTAAATAACAGTGATTCGACTAATGATGTAAATATAAACGTTTCCTAAAGCCTGATTTAAAAAAAAAAAAAAAAAGAAAGAAAGTGACCAATGTTTCCTATATGTTAGCGAGCTATAAATTCTGTTTGGTTAATATGTTTTAATTGTATTGATTATGTAGTGATCATAGAGTCAAAAGTTAAAGTTGATATCAACCAAGGACCTTCTAACCTGTTGGTGTAGATTTTCGGTCATCCTCAACATAACAATCCGAAATGCTTCTGTAGAAGGAAACTGGACAACGTCTCTCGTTTCTTGAACACGTATTATCTCTCATCTAAATGGCTTCTTCAGTTCTGAACAGAAAATTAAAACATTATTATAAGAGGAGGACCAGACAATCACACTAATAGGGCCGTTAAGATCACTAATGCCTCCTTTTCCACTGAGCTATATGGGAAAGATTGGTGAGGTAAGGTACGCTATCAATTTCCGTCTTAGAAGCGGCCCATACAGCCGAAAAAGTAATTAAGGTCACTAATATGGTCATGAAGGTTATTGAAAAGGCCATTAAGATCACTAACAGGGCCATTAAGGTCATTAAGAAAAGTAATATGAGCATTAAGTTTATTAAGAGCTCTAATAAGGGCATTAAGGTAATTGAGGTCATTAATATGGTCATTAAGAGCACTTATAGGGACATTAAAGTCAATAATAGGAGCATTAAGGTAATTGAAAAGGCCATTAAGGTCACTAATACGGTCATTAAGATCATTAAAAAGTCATTAAGATCACTAATAGGAACGTTAAAGTAATTAAGAGAAATAAAATGAGCATTAAGTTTATTAAGATCACTAATAGGGGCAATAAGATCACTAATACGGCCATTAAAGTCATTAAAATTATAATTAAGATCTCTAACGGGGTCATTAAGCCATTAAAAAGTCATTAAGATCATGAATAGGGGCATTAAGGTCACTAATGGGGTATTTAGGACATGTGACTCACTGGCTCTATCCTCTGTACAGCGCAGTGTATGGGTTGTTGATCCTTAACTATCCAAACATGTCCCTTATGATGCCATGTGAGTTGTTTTGCTCACATTTCCTGAGAGACGTAAATGAGAATTAGATGAAGAGAGACACTTGTTTGACGACAGAAATCAGCATGTTTTAGACAAGGAAGACAGAAGGACGGAGGAGGGAAGGAAGCCATCTTTGTTAAACATGACAAGACTAAACAGAGGTTTCATCTTTCTAACACCTGCTCTGCAGCCTGACTTGTCTCCCAAGGCGACTTTACAGCAACTCACAGTGGGCGGTTTGCTATTCCCTCGGTTTTCTTTGCTTTGCAGATTATGAAGGCATCAACTAGGTTGTTATTTGCATATTTTGGCAGAGGTAACGTCTTTTTCCCACTCGTTATGAACTTGTTGTTAATTAGGTTCTCGTGTTAACTCTTCCAAAGGAGACATGGAGCATCCACCTTGTGTTGTGGAAGATTTGAAGCAGTTCGTTGTGAGCAAAGCTCCACAAACTGCGTTTTACATCCCAGATTTCATATCAGAAGAAGAAGAGTCCTACCTTCTGCAGCAGGTTTATAAGTCCCCCAAAACTAAATGGACCCAGCTGTCAGGTCGACGGCTACAGAACTGGGGAGGGCTGCCGCATCCCAAAGGCATGTTGGGGGAGAAGATTCCTGACTGGCTCCAGAACTACTGTGAGAAAATCTCCTCTCTCGGAGCATTCAGCGGGAAAACTGCCAACCATGTGCTGGTGAACGAGTATAAACCAGGCGAAGGGATCATGCCTCATGAGGACGGCCCATTGTACCACCCCACGGTCACCACCATCAGCCTGGGCTCCCACACCCTGCTGGACTTCTACAGACCCGTCAGCTGCCTGGACGGGGAGGCTCCGCAGACCGAGGAGAACCGATACCAGTTCTCCCTGCTGGTGAGGCCGCGTAGCCTCCTGATCCTGCAGGACGACATGTACCAACGCCTCCTGCACGGCATCCAGGAGCGGGACCGGGACACGCTGACGGACAGGGTAGCAAACCTGTCCGCTGCAGGGGCCCGGCCCGGGGAGACGCTGAGCAGAGGAACCAGGGTGTCGCTCACCATCAGACATGTGCCCAAAGTGATCAAGACCAGGCTGGTTCTGGGCAGGAAATGATCCGACTCTGAACTGATTCAGAGCTGGATGTGTCTGTGATGGATGAAGGAGATAAAACAGATTCTTAAAGAATGCTTCAGTCTGAATTATTGTTATTATTGCTGCAGGAATAACATTTCAATGTAATTTGGGCTCATTAGAGTAGTTTTTGTCTTGTCTTGTCAAATAATAATATTTAGTGGTGGGCAGTGCTAACTAAAAGTTAGCTGTGCTAAGCCCAAAGCGCTAATCACAAACATTAGGTCTGCTAGCGCTTAAGCGCTATACCCACATGGTATTTAGCGGAAGCTAATGCTAAAGCGCTATACCAACATGCTATTTAACAGAAACTAATGCTAAAAGCGCTATACCAACATGGTATTTAGCAAAAGCTAACACTAAAGCGCTATACCAGCATGGTACTTAGCAAAAGCTAACCCTAAAGCACTATGCCAAAATGGTATTTAGCAGAAGCTAATGCTAAAGCACTATACCAACATGGTATTTCGCAAAAGCTAATGCTAAAGTGTTATGCCAACATGGTATTTAGTTCAAGCCAATGCAAAAGCACCATACCAACATGGTATTTAGCAGAAGCTAACACTAAAGCACTATACCAACATGGTATTTAGTGGAAGCTAACACACAGTTTTATAGTTGTTGAGTATTGCTAACTCTGTTGCTAATTTTGGCTAATTGACCACAGTAGGGCTTCAGTCAAAAACACGAAGGACAGTAGATTTTAAACGGTTTACTGTAGAACTACAGCGAGGCATTCTGGGCACAGAATAAACGTTTTCTGCACTTAATGCTTTAGAATTCATCTGGGAAATAAATTCAGTGGAAGCGAAGTGCACTAAATGTTTTCAAAGTTAGCAAAAATGTGTACACACTAACTGAAAAATTAATTCTGCTATTAGCGGATCAGCGGAAATGTGCCCACCACTGATAATATTCATCATGGTGATACATTGCTGAGACAAATGACCTGTATCATCTGTAAGTATTTTAACATTTTAAATGTTAAATATTTGCTGTTATCGATTCAACAGCTATAAAAACTGTTTAAATTCTTTTATTTTGGTGGGACTTGTTTCTCTTTCTGTAATAACCAAAATAAATAAATAACAATTTCCTAAACTCTGCAGATAGTGATTAATATACCAAGTATAGGAGAGATTATAACCGGGTCATGTGGAGTTTGATCAGATAAAATGGTTCTGATCCATTGGAAATTTATGGTGGAAACCAGAGAAAAAAACCTGATGCATGACGGATCTCCATGCTGAGAGATGATCTACCAGCTGCTAGATGAGGGTTTTGGATGAAGATTGTTTTCCTCAAAGAAAGCTGGAATAAACTACTTATGGTTGTATGATAATGACGAGTTATTAGAATTAGACCTGCGAAGGTATTTGTTTCAAGAATGCAAATTAAAGGGTGTTTCCATAGTTTTTTTTTTTTTTTTAATCAAGTAAAGATGTATCGTTGATTACAACATTTCATATGTTTGAGCCAGAATGATCATAATTATTAGGCAGCTTCTTTTCTTGAGGCAATATGGGCCAAAAAAAAGAGATTTAACAGACTCTGAAAAAATGGCTGCAGCATTCTCAAAATTGCTATTGGGGTGTGATCACAGAACCATCAAACGTTTTGGTAAATAGTCAGCAGGATTGAAAGAAAGTTGTTAAGGAAAAAAGACACAAATGAATGAATCAAGCGTGAAGCTACCGCGAACCCTTTATCTTCCAGTTATCCTGTGATATTTCATAACTGCAATCTGGTGCTGTAGTACTGGAGACCGGTCTCAAGACCCAATTTTTGATGTTCTCAGCCGTATTTGTACTCGGTCTCGTCTCAGCCTCTGACATTGAGGATCTGCATTGTATTTCAAGACCACAAATGTGGAAATATATCACTAAATTTGTTAACATCCTTGTTTTCATTGGATGTAAAACAAACTGATTTAATACCATGACTCCTTGCTAATTATGTCTTTTTGTTACTGCTATTATGCCTCCCCACCCCCTTAAACTTCCTTTCCATGAAAGTGAGCTATGGTTGTCTGGGAGAGGGAGAAGATGTCTCCAAAGTCTTCAGTTATACAATTCAGCTACATAAATTATAAAGACTATGTATTTGTTAAACAACATCCAGAAGAAAATATACAGCGACTTGTAAACTCTGCAGTGCTTCGCTGTCAGAGACGGTGGGACTATGTCAAACTTTTATCGTCACTTAGAAAAGAAGCACACGGATAAGCTATATTAGCAAAGCTAGCTAGCTAAGGTTAGCAATCTGCTTCTCTCCCAGAGTTCTTTACCCGGCCCAACTCAATGAGATTTAGTCAATATTAGCTATAAATGTTTAGTTAGCTACCTGTGTACCGTATATACTGTATGCTTTAGGGCTCTAGTTTGTGTTTCTTGTCAGCTGTTTACCACCTGGCTTAGTGCGCAAGCTAACATCACCTAATAGTGTTAATATTTCGACTTTATTGGGGTAATATTGCAACTTTATTCTCGTAGTATTACGACTTTATTCTCGTATTTTTCCAGCCTTATTCTCGTTTATTCCGATTTTAGTCTTGTATCATTACAGCTTTATTCTCAGATTTTATCAAATCAATTTGTCACCCAGCCCCAGTGGATTCAACTTTCCCATCCTTTGAACAATTAATCAAAAAC